>JARWLC010000014.1:79164321-80521821 GCA_033318265.1 Phyllotis vaccarum | reverse complement strand
TTGTAGGTCTGAATGTTTCTCTAGAATCACTCTAGACTTTCCACTACCGTGGGTTAGAAATAACTCAGTTAATACAGTGTTTAGTATGTCAGCATTCATATTAAAAAAAAAAAAAAAAAAGGCACCGGACTTAAGACACGTTTAAAATCCCAGTGGTAGGGAGGTGGAGAAGGAGGTAGCCCTAGAGCTCCATGGCCAGCCAACCTAGTCTACAGTGCAAATTCCGAGCCAAGACAGACCTTATCTCAAAAGAAAGGCGGAAGAGGGAGTCAGCACCCGAGGAACACCTGAGGTTAACCTCCGGCCTTTCCCGTTCCTTTGTATGTTTGTGATGCATGCACGTTAACGCAGGAGTGCGCATGTGCGTACATGCTGCTCCCGTCCTGTCAGCCCATCTCTCAACTGGGGACTGTCACATCGTATATAGTGCCTGCTTTGTTGTGTGTTTCTGCTCTTGTACTTCAGCTATTTTGTTCTAAAGTAGGCTAAGAGTACTAAAAAGTAAATGAATTATCAAAGACTGTGAGTCATAGGTAATTCGTACTTTACTTTCCCAGTCTGTCATCAATAATATTTCTAGTTTGGTCCAGTTACTAAGCTTGATAAGGTTTAATAGCATTAGAGATCAGCAGTCCCACTGGAAAAACAAATTAAACATGCAAAACAGAGGCAAAAATTAAGCCTTGTGTTTACATAGGAGATGGTTTAACCTTCTCCTCAATTACGTAGAAATTGGGTAAAATGGCAAGATAATTGATCAAAGGATCTATAAATCTGAGCCACTTAAAGCAACTGGTGTTTCATCAACAGTGTGTGTGTGTGTGTGTGTGTGTGTGTGTGTGTGTGATATGCCAAGGAAACCTTCAAAACAGGAAATATCAAACTCAAGCAAAAGGCTGGCTGTGATAAGGGTATTTTTGCATTTAACACAATGATTTACAGATGTCCTCAGAAACCTGTGGGTAAGTGAGGGCATTGTGGGCCACACTCATACTTTAGTGGCCCTAACTTCACCGGTACCAGAGGGAGGTCCCACAGCACTGCTCTGCGACCCAATCAAGGGAAGAGGCAGGAAATGTGTTTCATGATATGGTATTGCATCCTGAAGACACAACAGCTAGGCAAAGCCATCATTTACAGAGCTCACACGGAACAGAGCCCCATGGGAAACACTGGCCTGACAAATTAAGAGCCCTATTTCTGAAGGAGAATTAATGCTACCTTTCCTATTAGCACCAGATAGTGCCAAGGGTAGAAATGGCCACTCGGGGGCGGAAGGGGCTGAAATCCTATCATTGGTGAAGAGGCCACCTTTCAGGGCTCCAACTGGATATGAAACATTTAACACTAAGGAGCTTTTTTCAAAGAGAGACAGAAAGACGGGGGTGGGGGTGGGGGAGCTGTTAAACAAGTTGGCAGCAACTCAGAATTGCTGCGGTTCCGATTTTTATGAATGTTTAACTTTGAATCTGGTTCTATTTTCTCAGAGCAGGAGTTTTGGGCAGAGAGCCAGCCCCGGAGGAACAGACTTTAATCCAAAGTCTTTGTAGAAATACAATCGCCAGCAGATCCCCTAGTGTGTGACCCAGCACCAACACAATTATAACCTGATCCACAGTGAGGAAGAGCCAATAATGCAGAGACAGGTGGCCCTAGCCAACAGACTTGAAGTTGTTGGTCTGGGAGATGAGAACAGTGATTTTTTTTTTTTTTTTTTTTTTTTTTTTTTTTTTTTTTTTAGAGAGAAACTGCCCAATACGCTGACTCAAATGAATTGTTCTGAGAGCTGCTGAAAACACTGTTTTCCCCCTGAGTGGTGACAGTTACAGACGCCTGTTACTCACAATAGCTGAAGAGCAAGGGCATATTCTCTGAGGTTCAAGTGTAAGTCATAGGTAGTTTTGGCTTTGCCATAAATGTATTTGCAGATAGATATCCTGAAATATGATCTATACCACAAGATATACAATAATATTTAAGAGCCCCCCCCTCCAAGATCTTAAAAGAGATTTTTAAAGGATGGCATATTGCAGCTCACTCACACCAAGAGTTTATGCAAATCTCAAATGCTTACCCCCTTCCTACATACATCAGCCCGACCCCTGAAGCAAAGTACATCCTGGACACTTCCCCTAGGTGCTTAATTTTGATACTATTGGAGAAGAGTTTCCCTCAAAGTAAAGTGCCTCATGACAGCGTAGTGGGGCCAATGGACATCACCTGGCTTGGAAGGGTCTGTGCAGACAGTAAGTCCTCAGCAAATAGTACTGTGCTGCTATTGCCGGTTAGAGGGAACGCTCAAAGGCTTTTGATAGTCAGACAATTCTAACGGAAAAAAAAAACAGATGGAAACTTGACCACATCTGAAACTCCTTGATAGTGAGGTCTGCCCTCACGAGAGAGAGAGAGAGAGAGAGAGAGAGAGAGAGAGAGAGAGAGAGAGAGAGAGAGAGATTGAGAGAGAGAGAGAGAGAGAGAGAGAGAGAGAGAGAGAGAGAGAGAGGAGGATTCAGGCTGAGATGAAGTAGCTACAGAAGCCCACCACCCACAGAACATGTCTTGTTCCTTTATATTCCTTGGGGCTCACTGGATGTAGGAGATCTCTGCTTGGTTCTCAGGGGACCTGAAAAGCAGACAGAGACAGGCCCATGGGAGGGAAGGATGCCACAGTTGTTTAAACAATATACCTCCAAGCAGAAACATCTATTTTGATATTTAGATCTCTGGACTAATAAGTTTGATGAATTATGAGAACAGATCCTAAATTGAATACAAATTGTAAACAAAGCCAGACTTTCTCTTTAAAGGGAAGTAGAATATAACCCCATTTATATCCAAACTGGGTTTCAAAGAACCATCTTATCTGCCCCAAGTAGGACTCGCAAGCAATTTTCATATCTCTCCTTGCGTTTTCCCTCTCAAGGGGAGGTGTGAAAACTATTTCACTGAAATTCTCAGAACCCCTGTTCGCAGATGTTAAAAATATTTGAAAAGTACTTGCACCAGCGGGGTGTGCGGTCACAATGGATACAAAAATGAGAGAATACAAAGCTCTCTGGGGATCCGTCAGATCGTGACAGACATGGGAAGGATGGAGACAAAGAAGAGATGCTGCTGATAAAGGTCATCTCAACACAGGCTTCAGTGATGCAAGAATTACATGCTAACAAACTTTTAATTCGAGTACTCATTGCTTCCAAATACCCACCGTGTACAGGGAGCCAGGCTGATTGCAGGTAAACCTTGGGTTTGTGTGGTTCCGTCTCCTTCCCTTCAAAGCAGCACATTGTGTTTCACTGAAGTGCATAAATCAGGTCATCATGTTGTCCTGAGGTACGTGACAAAATGCAGATTCTTGGGTTTGAAATAGTTCTTGGAGCCAAAATTTATAACTCTTGAGTGAGGCTAATGCATAGCATACTTGGAAGAAATAAGTATGGCTTGCTTGCTTATGTCCACTCTGCTTTTCAGAATCAAAGCCAGATAAAAATTGGCTGGATACAGAGCCTATATATTCATCTGTTTCTATCTACCTGGGACTTTGTTTTGCATGGAGACATAAAGGGATGTGGATGAAATGTTTATAGTGCACACAGGATGAAGCATGTGAGATAGAGATGGATAGAGAAGTTTACGGAGTCTACATCTATGAGAGTTTATGACCTGTAGAAAACTGAATTTTATATCTCAGATCATCAGAAGTCTTTGGAATGGTTTGACTAACATTTTTAATAGCTCCTGGCTACTGTGTAGAATAAGGATCACAAGATAAAGGTAGACAAGCAGATATAAGGAATCTGAAACTCCAGCAGAGGCTCCACGGAACTGGAGATCCAGATTTAGAAAGCTTGGGTAAGTCATCCTGAAGGCCTTAAGGTTTATGAGAGCATGCAAAGAAAACAAAACATTGCTTGAGATTAAAAGATGAGTCAGGAGCATGCTCCAGAAACCTCCAACATTTACTCATCTTTTATGGAGAAAGAACCAGCTGAGGGATGAGAAGAACAGTCTGTGGGGTCAGAGAAAAGTTAAGAGTATATGTAATGGGGAACAAGTGCATCACCTTTACCTAGAGGTGTGGCCTTTTGGCCAGTGTAAGTCTGGGATTCACCTATGACCATCGAGGCTGCAGCATTGAGGCTTAATGAAGACAGTGTAAGCTCCAGATAGATGCACATTCACACATTCTCTCTGCTTCCCTTTTGTCCTTGGAAGGAAGACCGTTCTGTTGAGTGGATTATCCCAGCCTTTCTGCCTATTCTTTTGATTTGTAAGTTGCTATTAACCCCTTTAATAAATATTAACCTATTAATCCATTGTCAGTTATTAGTTCCTGACTACAAGTATGGGATTATAAAGGTAGTAGTTATCTCTATTGTTGTGATAAAACACCATGATCAAGGCTACTAAAATAAGGAAGAATTTACTTTGGTTTATGGTACCCAAGGGATGAGAGTCAATCCTGGTAAGGAAGTGTAATAGCAAATGGCAGCCACGGTGTCAGGAGCCAGGAGCTGAGAGCACACTTCTTTAACGAAAAGCAGGAAGCAGAGAGAGTGACCTGGCCATGGTGCAAGGCTTTTAATCTCAAAGCACACCCTCAATGACACCATCAAATCACACCCTCAGTGACATCATCAAAGCACACCCTCAGTGACATCATCAAAGCGCACCCTCAGTGACATCATCAAAGCGCACCCTCAGTGACATCATCAAATCACACCCTCAGTGACATCATCAAAGCACACCCTCAGTGACATCGCTCCTCCAGCATGGCTGTGCTAACTAAACTCCAACCAGTGTCATCAACTGGGACAAGTGTTCAGATGCCTAAAAATTGTGGGACATTTCTCATTCAAATCACTATTGGTTCCATGGAAGTCCAGTTTGGGATTTCATTTTTAAGACATGTCAGAATGAGAATGTATCATAAAAAGCCAGACCACTGAGTTGGATAGCCTGGGGGGAACGATAACATTAATTCAAAAAGTCCCAGGAGGCATGGGGACAGAAACCTCAGGAAAATGAGTTTGGCAGAGAGTGTGAGGGAAGCTCCCTGCCTAGGAGCTGTAGACAATGTTTTAAGAAGTTCTGCTGTATAGAGAAGAGAAATGGGCAGATTCTGGAAAGAATGGGGTGAAGTACAGGCTGTGTTTTGTTTTTTTAGGCAGGAGATAGCCACGTCATATTTTGTAGTCTAATTTTGTTTGCCCTTCAGGACACTGAAGGAGAGAGGAAATATGTATCAGAGTTTGTGATCAGAAAGTTGACACACAGAGTACAAATTAGACCTTGGTAAGAACCAAGTAGGGGCACTTCATGATCTAAGAAAAAGAGAGCCTATTGGGTGAATTAACATGGGAAAAATAAGAGAATTACTACCAATTGCCTCTGTTACCATGATGGAGAATAAAACATGGCTGCAAGATAATATGAATATGTGAGGAGGAAGAAGGATAAACAGTAATTCAAAAAAGTGGCCAAGTGAACACTACGTCCATGGCCAGCAGCTACTTGATATCTGGAGGGTTTAACGGGGCAGCACTGAACACAGGGGTGGGGTTTTCTTCCATCTGTTTACAATTAGGTAACTGTGAGCTTAAACGGGATTGAGGCTCTGCCTGTCAAGGTCACTAGGGAAGTTGGATTTTAAGAATTAAGGCTGTTAACATCCATGAATACATGAAATGGGGCCAGGCATTTAAAGGGTGTGGAGGGAGGGTACATAGGAAGGCAATGGCCAGTAGGCTGTTCATGACAATGCAGATAATTTATGACGGAGGATGAGAGTAGATGAGATAAAGGGCACAGGAGATCAAGACTGTGGTTTGGAACCAGGTGGTGGTTGTGCACACGTTTAATCTCAGCACTCAGGAGGCAGAGACAGGCAGATCTGTGAGTTCAAGGCCAGCCTGTTCTACAGAGGAAGTTCCAGGACAGCTAGGCCTAGGAAAAAACCCTATTTCAAAATAACAAAACAAAAAGATGAAAATGAAAAAAAAATAACAACATAAATGTGGTTTGGGGAGTGGATAGTCACTGGAGCAAATGCGAAGCTAACCTTAATTAAAAAGAAAACTAATTAAAAATGATGATATACAAAGTAACTGGTAAGAGAAAAGTTAGTTCTACATGAAAAATTAGTCTTCTGAAGGGTAAGACTGAGTTTACATATTAATTGGTTTTACCCAGAATTCCAATTTTCCCTCATAAAATCCCTTTCTCAAGTACTGTGCTCGAGAAATGTTAATCTAATACCTTCGCTCTGAAGGTCACTTAGAGATGTAAAATCTGCCTTATAAATGTGCCTTCGGGGTCACCATTTGGTTAAAATATACCTCCTTTCCCCCAATTGTTATAAATAAGTAAACTGAGCAATAGATTTATCCAGTTTGTATGGATTCTGTCAAAACAAGGGCTAACTTATAGCCCTTCCAATAAAAAATTGTTTTACAAACAAAATGGACTTAGAACTTATTAATAACTAATTCCATATTTTTGAGCTTTGATATATCCCATTTTGTCTAAATAAAAAGGAAGGGTTTTAGCTTTAATATAGTAAGACTATATATAATAAGAACAATTATCAAGAAAGAATTGTATTTATAACATCCAGTCTGTTTTATTTAGCAAATTTATAGAAATTATCTATCTTATCTGTGTGAGTTCAAAGTTTAGTACCTAATTTACCTTCCATCATAACTAAGGAAAACTGTGACTATAACTATCTAGTCTTCAACTCTATCAAGATTCCAAAAGGATATAATATTGCCTGAGTAAACAGGAAGTACATTATAAGCCAATTCCAAAACTATAGAAATGATAGAGACACCTGGCTTCCTGGGCAGTCTCCTCTGCAACACTGGGGCATCCATCTTTGGCCTACAAACCTAGAACAGCATGCTCTATAAAACATAAATTTGAAGAACTATCCCACCCTGTGTTGAGAAACTTCAGCAGTCTTTTTCCTTTGTGTCTTTCTTGTCCAGTTTGTACAGCATATTGTCAGCAGCTAAAGACAAGATCAGTTTCTTACCCAAATGGATAGCTTTGTCACAATGAAATCAAACTCCATACCGATGTTCTTTAATGCCCATATGCTTTTACAAAATAGATTGCTGCTGCTGGGAGCAGACCAGTATCACTGTCATGAAAAGCCTTAGGCTATTAAAAATCCTAAATTTCATATTCTGTAAGTCTCTGAAGTGTTTGAAGATCATTTATCTAACTAAAATATCTTTTAATCTTGAAAATATACTTAATATGAATAACTATACATTTGATTATTATAGATGACTATTAACCTGTATTTTTAATTATATATTACATTTTTAAGTAATATTTAGAAATAATACCCCCAAACAAATATAGAAACATAATACAGTGTAAGAAAAATAACTTTAAATTTGTATCAATATAGTAAAATTATACCAATGTAAAATATTTAAAGTTAATAGTTGTCTTTTTATACTATATTCCCCCTAAACAATGACAAACATTTATAACCCACCAAATGAACAAAAACTACCCACACCACCTCTTGGGAATATATGCATTGTGTTCTCTAGACTGCTTCCTGTTGTCTGAAAGTAACAGAATCTTTAGGGCACCCTGAGAAAATGACCATTGAGACAGTGGTCAAGTCCTGGGAGAGCTAGTTGTAACATTTGCTGTTCAGTCTCAGAACTGCTCCCTGTGGAGGAATCAGTACATATGTCACCTGTCTTGTAGTTTTCCTTGGTTTATTCTTTATGTCTGTAGCCAAAATTTCCAGGATGCTTCCCTGATCAAACCTGGTCTTTATTAACCTTTAAGGATTACACAGCCTTTTGTTTCTTGTGAAAACAAAAGCATAACCTTTTCTCCAATGAAATACATTTTCTGACTTCCATTTTGAAGTTAAGGCATCCCTAAAGTATCTAGGCTGGTTTAATTCAGCAGTCCTTTACAACTGAATGACTTTCGGCATTGGCTTTCACTCATTAGCATTCAAAAACTTTCAACACAGCACCATACAGGATCCAGACTTTCTGTGTACTTCCCATCTTCACATAGATATTTTTTCCTTTCAATTATTTTATTCTCTCTTTAATGACTTTATTATTTTTAAAAAATACTATTTACTTTTTCTATGACTGTCTACCCCTTTTCCTTTCTTTCTTAAGTCTACCCATGTTTTAAAATACACTGTTGTAACCTAAAGTTTCTGTTCCACCAGAAATTCTCAAATACTCAGCAACCACTTCCCAAGTAATTGACTAAGAGGCTTAATATTATAGTAAATACTAGGCCAGTAGCTCAAGCATATTGCTAACTAGCTTTTACACTTAACCCATAATTTTTATTTATGTTTAGCCATGTGATTTGGTACCTTTTCTCAGTCCAGAATTCTTATCTTGCTTCCTCATCATCTGGCTGGCAACTGTGTCTCCGCCTTTCCTTTTCCCAGAATTCTCCTAATCTGGTCACCCCACCTATACTTTATGTCTGGCTACTGGCCAATCAGCATTTGATTAAACCAGTATGAGAGACAAATATTTACAGTATACAAGAACATTATCCCACAGCATACTGTAACCCATTTAGAGGATTTTTCCATCTGGACCTGCCTTTATTGTGTGTTTCTAGCCTTTTCTGAGCATGTAAGCCAATGCTTAAACTGCTAAGCAGCTATTTGCTAGCTTGGTCTATGACAGCCAAGCTTTATACTCCGCAGGCCTAGCTGAGAGCTGAATTCAGCTGGGAGATGCATCTAACCAGGAGTTTATTCAGCTACTCCAGCTCTAGGAAGCTGGTACATGCATGATGGCAGGTGTTTTAACTTAGCTTTTTGTTTCTACTTAATGTGCTAGCTACTCAAGTGTTCACTGTATGGCAGAGCCTCTTAAAGGAGCCATATCTATTCATTCTCTGTCTCTCTCTCCCTCTCTCCCTCTATCTATCTATCTATCTATCTATCTATCTATCTATCTATCTATCTATCTCTATCTCTCAGCTTTCTGGGGCCCTATGTGCAAATTCAGGCCCTGCATTTGAATGCCAAATGTAACAGGCTTTCTTTTGGGCCACCAACCAGCTCCCAAATCATGACATGGAGACTTATTGTTAGTTATGAATGCTCAGCCTTAGCTTATGCTTGTCTCACTAGCTCTTATAGCTTAATTTAACCTATTTCTCTTCATCTATGTTTTGTTTTAGGGCTTTTAACTTTAATTTCTTCTGTATGTCCTACTGTGTGTCTCTCTGTCTAGCAGATACCTGGATCAGGTGGCTCCCTTTCTTTCTCCCCCATTCTTTTCTCTTATTGTCCCCCAAGGCAATATTATTCACACTGTCAACAAACATCCCCTATTCCTCTACTGTCTACCAATTGGCCATTTAGCTTTTTATGAAACCAATCATGTGCCTTAGTCAGGCAACATACCTTTACATCATTAAACAAACGCAGCATAAACAAATATAACACATCTGTACAGAGTTAAAGAGATATTCCACAGCAGATCTATACCTGATTCATAGATGTGTGACTTGGGATCCCACAGAGGACTCATGCTGTAGTGTTATTTGCTCACACTCTCAAAAATTGTTAGTAATTTTACCCTTTGAATGTCTTTGCAAGTCAACTCCAATAGAAAAATGGAGCACACATTGGGACTATGGGCCCCTGTGCATGTAGAGTACTCTTCTCACTGGGAGAGTTTACTGGCCCCTACCCATTGATCCCTTCCACCTGTAGCCCTGGAAAGAAGCTGAACATAAACAGTGAGAATTGAATGTACACACACACACACACACATACACACACACACACACACACACACACACACACACACACACACACAGTCCACTATGTTGCTGGGAGAGGGTCACATACTAGTAAAGATCTAGATTTACCTAGGAAGCACTGTGCAGGGGAAGAGAATTTCAGAAAATGACAAAGAACCTCATGATGGGTTGAGGGATGAAGGGAGGGGAAAAGAGGGGGAAAGAGGAATGGATGGAGAGACGAAAGGATGAAGGGAAAAATCCAGAAAGATGGAGAGAGAGAAAGAGATGGAAATTACACATGTAGGCAGCCCTGCCCATTTGGTGTGTGTGACAATGCTAAAGAGGAAGATAGTGAATGGAAAAAGGAAGAAGATGGATTCCAGCAATGATTAAGATGCTTAGGTCCACAGTGATGGGCAGCATTTCCAGTACTTCCCAGGCTTCAGTCTGTTTAATACTCTCTACCATCTTTTCAGATCACCCATGCTTCTGTCCTCACCACCATACAGGGGGCAGAATGAGGATCGCCAGGGTCAGTAACTTTCTCAGGTGACATGTGGTGATGCTAAGATCTATTTCTCTGGAGAGTCTATGGTCATCACTGCTTACAACATTACATCTCAATATCGTGTATCAACTACCTAGACTGGCACTTGGGCCTTTGTTTTCATGGAGAACTTTCAGAATGTGAATTTTTATTGCTTATGTTTGCCTTTTCACTCAGAAGCCGTTTTCTTTTTTTCTGTTTTAAGGATGTGTCTGCTTCAGTGATCCATAATGAATAGAAATGCAGAACACACCCGATTTAGGAGGGAAGAGAGCATTCTGATGTTTAAAATGTCTCTGCTTCAATGGACAACAAGTATAAGCAAGTATAATTTATTCCCCACCTGTAATTAGCTTGGCTGAGGACATGGGCCTGTGCTTGGACTGAAATCTATGTGCAGAACAGTCTTCATATTCCTATAATCTGGAAAAAGATCTGCTTTGTAGAAAGGCCACCAGTATCCAGATAGGATTGTAAGTTCAGGGAATGGAAGCCTGGCAAGAAGGAAGTCAGACTTAGACTCCCACACCTCTGTTGCTTTATAATTTTCCTCCAAACTGTTGGCTTTCCCCCCTACAGGGATGAGAACCCCTGACAGAGCTTCTTAAAATCCCAGTTGTAGGATTTCTTCATCTTTGATATGGAAAATATTTCACCATGCATCCACTCCCTTTATAGACTGTGTTGAGTAATTAACTTGATTTTGCGTCAGAATTAAAAGGGGGCTAAGGACATGGCTCAGTGAGTCAATTGTTCACCAACCATGAAAGTGTGAGGACCTTAGTTCAAATCACCAGCCCCCGAGCAATAATTCACTGGGGAGGTAGAGGCTGAGACTCTCTAGAAAAAGCTACCTAGCTAAGCCAATTGAACTGGTGAGCTTTGAGCTCAAGAATCAATCAATTAAGGAAGATAAATACCCAATGCTAACTTCTGACCTCCACACATATTCATACACATGTGGGTCAACACACATGCAAACATACATATATACACACACATTATATGTATACATAAATTTCCCCCAAAAATTACCTGAAAAGAAAAATGTAATTTTCAGCAAAACCATTTATAAAAAGATTTTACCAACGAGAATAAAAACTAGCCTAGTCTAGCCACCTTCCTAGCTCTTAGATCTAGACATTGATAAATTAACCCTACTTCCTAACATAGAGGTTAGAACCAGGCAGATCTCTGTGAGTTTGAGACCAGCCTGGTCAAAAGAGCAAGTTCCAGGACAGGCTCCAAAGTTACACAGAGAAATCCTGTCTTGAAAAACAAAGACAAAAACAAAATCAAAGAAAGAAGAAAAACCAAACACAGGGGTTAACATCTGTAAGGGCTGTCTACAGGATGATGAAGAAGCAAATAGTTGGGATGGGCCCTCCAACCTTCACAGTGCTGAATTTGCACTTGCAGGGAAGATTGAGGAATTCTCAAGGGGACTGGGGTGGGCTGTGAGGATGTGTTGAAAGAAGGGTTCAAACACACCCCCTTTCATCCAATCCAAGTGGTCACAGGAAGGACCACATACAGAGCTGAATGAGAAATAGCATCTTCATGAATACCTGCAAGACCAGCCTTTTCTTTCCATGAGAGAAGCCAGGGAATCTTGCAGGAGTCTGGAAATCACAGGATAACTTTACTCTGCTGATTTCACTTGGAGCTGCCTTGCAATTCATCAGCATGGAAGTTTGAGCATGGTCTGAGGTGAGTATACATGAGTGTAGTTTTTTTAAAGCAACAAAGCATAGATATTAATAAATAAAACAAGCCCATTTTCCTAGTACTTAGTCCCTTCTGTTCAGTTGCCCTTTGGTGACTCTTTTACAACATAGTACCACAGACCTAACAGGAACACCATTGTCTTTCTTTCTTCCATAGTCTCTACCTTTCTCAAGCTAAGGACCAGGGCTTGAAGTACGTTCTAGGCCCTAGCCATAAAGAAACCAGAAGAGAGGATTGGAATGCATTCACTTGCCTCTTCACCAGCCGAATTAGCATATTAAACCTGCAGATGTGCTGGCTTCCTTCAGTCTCGTTGATGAAATGTCACAGATAAGAATGTTAGGAAAGAACTGGAATCTGTTGAGTGGAGGGTGTTTGGAGAACACGTCTGGTACTTTTCATTTTTTCTTCCCACATAATGGTTTCAAGGTGTTATCAATCTGCAAAAACGCAAGCAAATGGACTTTGGGGAACCTTGAAGTGTCCTCTCCAATAGAGCTGCTTTGAATTTAGTGTCTTGTGCCTCTCCTAAGAGTCCAATATTAAACTCTGAGGAGATTAACAGGACAGTCCTGAACCAAGGACTGGCTATCTCTCGGGGTCTTCCAGAGCATTACACCCTCAGTGTGGCCATTGGGTTCAGTTCTTGGAACAAAGGGACATGATCAGAGACAGTAAAGCTGACAGCTGACAACATAATATGTAACCAGATATTTCTTTAAAATAAATATACCTACATTTTCAGTTTCACCTACAGACTCCTTAAGGGGTACATTGAGCATATGCTGATGCTTGGAAACTCATATGCTCTTTCATATAGTACCTTTCGTGTTTGAAATACGCTTTTCTCTGGCTTGGATATTTCTAGAACATCTGCATCTTGTTTGCTGCTACACCATTATTGCTGCTTGTTCTTGGACCAATGCATTGTACATTGGTTACATCAAAAGTACAGCATTCATGGATCAAAAATCTCCCTGTGGTAACCCTAAACTGAGGGAATGGGCTTATCTCAGAACTTAGAGTCAAAGAATCACAGGCTTTGGTAGGTTGGAATTTCAGAACCATTTCAAATTTAAAGGAAAAAAAACCTGGGGATAAATACTAAGAATGCTTGGCAAGTTCTAAAACTAGATAACTTCAGATGTTTGGAAAATGATTCACTAGATTTATATGGACTTATTGGAATCTTTGAAATAATCTTATGATATTACTGGAAAGATTCAGAAATGTATTTAAAACTTAAAAAAAAAAAAAAAGAATGTCCTAAAGTACTTTAAGTAGTTTCTATATCCATTCTTCCTGTGCTAAGGGCTGACTTTCTCTGGTCATGAGAGACTGTTTTCAATATCGAGTGGCCATCAGTGTGTGGTCCCAGCAGGAATCCTGTGTGAATGTCAAGAAACAGAGATGACCTAGGCCCTCTACTTATGCCAAAGCTGAAGTGAAGTCTAGTGTGGTGCCTATTGCACAAGAACACAAAACACTCCATGTTGACACTGACGCAAACATCTACTGGTGCTTGCTAATGTGCTTGCGCTATGCTAAATGATTTGCACATATTATTTAATTTTTTGATACCACAATACAGGGAGAAGATAGGCCACAAATCAAAAAGAAAACACCCAGAGCATGAGCTAAGACAGGGGTTCAAACCCAACACCCAAAAGAGAAAAAAAGCGATTAACAAGTTTGCTATGAATCACACCATTGCGGGATGCAGTTTCCAGAACTTTGGGGGAATAACCTTTCAGCCTCTATGTCCTGATCCTGGGCTTCTCTGCTCATGCAAGCAACATATCAGTTCTGCTTTCTTTCTTAGAAATCCAAAGAAATAGAGGTATTTGAGTATCTTTTTCCTTCCAATCCACTGTCTTTATGCTTGAAATTTTGCATTTGAAATGTGAAGCTTATGGGATGCAGCAGGTAGAACAACGCAAAAAAGCAGCTAAAAGGTTTTGTTTGTTTTTGTTTGTTTTGCCACATCAGAAGTCACCGTCAAAAGTCTATCTCTTTCAAAAGTGACCATGGTTTTTGGGTTGTTGCAATAGGATGACTCCATGTCACATGACTATGGGGTCATCTGAAAGCTGCAACTGCATCTCTTAATCCTTTCTGCATATGACACAAATTTACACTGCCACCAAGACCCAGGCAGCAAGAGGGAATTGTCCCCAGAGAAACGCTGCTTGCAGGAAATAGCATGGGCCTTTTCAAACACTGAGCCCCCTGCAGTGTTGTAGAGGTCAATCCCCTCAGGACACTGGCTAGCGCCACAGCTCTTAAATGGAATTTTGGTTTGAGGAGCTGGCATTTCATGAGTGGTAGACTCATGCTGACTGTTGACCCAGCTAGAAACCTACTTTTATTCTCTTGAGGCAGGTCAAGGGAATCTGGGGCTGTACTGGCAGCCAGAACATTTCAGTAAGTTCCTATATCTGCTCATCATTGTGCTGAGGTTACGGGCAGGAATGATGTGGTAATGCCCAGCTTTTTACATGGCTCCTAGGATCTGAAGTTGGGTCGTACTTTCAGTGCTTTGTTCTATCGATCCATTCCTCCAGCCCTCGCTACCCCTCGCTACCCCATTGTCGAGACCAAGCTGCTGAGGCTTGGAGGGACCATTGGCATCCATCTTCTTCTTGTCCTTCAGGCTTTTTTGCACTCGCCAAAAAGCAATATTGCAAATATTTTTAAATGTAACAACGGTGTCAGCTGTGGCGCTAGCTGAAAAACCTGTCAGCTTTAAATGAAGAAGTGGCTTCCAGTTACGTAGGAAGACAGATAAAAGGTCCTGTACTCATTGCACATGTCTGAGGCTATAGTGCTTGGGACTTCACAGGCCTCACCACTCAGCTAAAACCAAGATGGTGGCAAGAATAATCAGAGATGCCCTGCAAGATAGCAGGCACTACACTTCCAGGGTCTGGGAGGATGCCTCTGTATCTTTCATTACTCCTTAAAAAAAAAAAATCTTTGCTCTGCAGATCCTACCATCTCCTCTCCTCTTTTTCTATCTCTTCTTCTGTCTTTTTCTTTCCTCTCGACCCCACATTTAAGTGATAAACTAATTACTTAATCATTACTGGCCACATCCTTTTCCCTGGTCTAGCAGTCTCCCGGGCAACCATTTTGCTCAGCTTTTCCCAGGCATGGGCAGGTATCTGCCTGGCTTCAAGGGCTTCAGGCTAATGTCGGAAAATCATCTACTGACAGATTGATGCTTGTCAACCTCTGCAACACCCTCCACCCCCATTCCAAACCATATCCTACTGGTGGACGCTGGATGCCAAGTTCACCCGCAGCTCAAGCACAGGCAGATCTAAGATGTGGGCTCTGTGGTGGCAACGGCCTACCTCCCCTCCTCCTCCTTACAAACCCTGAGCTCCTCACCCTCACATGTCTTTTCTGGTCTGTTTTCTACCCAAGATCTGGAACGACTTGGGATTCCAGGCTTTTGAAACAAGATTAAAAGGTCTCTTTTACAGCATTTGCTGAAAAACTCCTCAGAGGAAACGTGGTTGGCAGGTAGAAAAACCAGGACCTGTCTCCTTGAAAATCACAGCTGTGTTATCTTTTTCTTCTGCTGATTGCTTCCAGATTATCACTGGGGCAGCCCGCCAAGAGACCAGTCCTTGGTGTCCCGAGCTCAAAGGAAACACTTCTGGAGGTGCATAGCTTGCCATATGCAGACCTGGGAAGAAAAGCTTACAAATGAATGTGGCCTTACTGCCCAGGCAAGTCAGAGCAGGAAGGTGAATCCAGAGTTGGTGTGGCAGGAAGTTTACCAAAGCATTGGGAAAGGGTCAAATGAAAAATACCCTTCTCTGAAAGGAAAGAGGGTCAAAAGTGCGTGGGGGGGGGGGGGGGAGTTTCAAGCACAGGGTGAACTAGGCAGTGATTAAATCTGCTGTGAAGAAGGGAGCCCTGTATTCATAGTCAGTGTCTTCTGAGGTCCTTTGGAGCACTAGTCTCAGGGGAACCTAGCAGGCAGCACCTTCCCCAGGTCCTGGGCACCTGCCCACTGCTCAGGTTTGGCTAATAGCAGAAATGAAGAGGAAGCAGTCTCCACTTCCGAGTGCTGCCAGCAAGGAGGGTTGTGGCTTCTCCAGAAAGATCCCTCAGATTTGACAGCTCAGACATACATAGGAATAGAAGTTTATGAGCTAAAATCATGTGCTGTAGTCCTTTCTTGTTGTGATGAGAATAAACTGCTCCCATAGGAAGTCACTGTTTGGGCAAGAAGCATCCGGAAGTTGGCGGACACACTGAGCTCTATATTCAACCCTGTATTCTGAAGGTTGAGATCACACCAAGCACTAAGGTTGAAATGTCTCTGAGTGTTTAATGGGTACATAGTTCAACAGCTCCAAGACTGTGTGCTGAGCCCACAGGGTGCTGAAGGTCTCACCAGGAAAAATAAAAAGCACCTTTCACTATACAAGGGTTAAAAAATGCTGTGTTAAATTAACTAAACATGTTTCCTGAGTGTTGGGCAGTTCATGGCTTGGCTTCCAATGTGCCCATCACAGAAGCATCTGCCAAGTTTGTTCCTGTTAGACATACCCTTCCTGAAGCCTGATGGGACATCAATGGCTCAGAGTACATAGCTTACTACAGATTTCTAGAGAAAAGCCACTGTGGGTCTGGAACCGTGCGTTTTCAAAAAGCACCTTGGTTTCCTTTTCTTTGGGGTAAAAAATCTAGCCCACAATGTGGGATGCTGCTCACTAACCCTCATCCCAAAGCTCAAAACCCATGTGCTGTGCGTGTGTGTATGTGTGTTTATGGTGTGTCTATGTGTGTGTGAGAGAGTACAGGATGAGTATAGAGCCACAGCATGCAGGAGGAAGTCAAAGACAGCCTCAAGTCTGTCCTTGTCTTCCACTTTTTGTTTTGAAATAGGGTCTCCACTGTGTCCACCACTGTGTCCACCACTGTGTCCACCAGGCTAACTCTCCACTCCTCACCTACCATTTCATCTGTCATCTTACAGGCATAAGCTGCTTTGTCTGGCTTTACATCTAAAGCCAAGAATCTAAACTACAGGAACGTTGTTACTCAGCAGGCTCTGGGCAGACTGTGTTATGGTTAATATCCTGTACCTCACAATGGCCTCTGGGGCAGGCACTGCTCTCCCATTTTAGATCAGACAATGAAATTGAAGATCAAAAATATTAATGTCACCAAAGTAACAGTGTTCTAAAGCTCCCTACAGTCAATATGAAAAAAAAAATATGTCTCTTAGCTTAGAATGAATGGGTAGTATGAGTAACAAAGACAGTCAGTACCATCTCCAAGGATAAAATGCAGAGCTGCCGAATACACCATGAGATTTCAGTCTATGAAATGCTGCATATATGACATCGTCTAGTGATGTCTTAGTTCTGTTTGTATGGTGACAGAACCACACGGGATACACCTCTAAAACACGACCTCACTAGTGAGCGATGTGGCTGTGCTCATATTTTTAGCCAATGGGTGCAGAGGAGAATTACATTTCCCCTCAAAGTGTTTTCCTAAACCACAGCTGATTTAATACGGCTGTTGTAACTCTACTTGTTAATTAGGGAGGTTTCATCAAGTATTTATGGTGAAATAGTCAGGATCCCCCCCTTGTGTAGGTATAAAAATAAGCAGAATAGACCCCTTCAGAGATGGTAACTGCATGCTTTTCCTTGGAAACCTATATGCATTTCCTTAAAATGAGACCCTGGCCAAAGCTCCACCAGAATGTCAACCCCTATTAAGTCTCTGGTTCTTTTCTGAGACATTCTGAGAACTTTTATGGCAGTTACTTTGGCGTGGCCAGTATTTTTTCAGTGGTGTCAAAGTTTTGTGCTTACCTATTCCTATTAAAATTATATAGTTTAGCGGTTCCCAATAAAACTCATTGTATGGCATGCTAGAATAAATCTCAAAATCTCCCCAAAGTGTTAGGAACTTTTAGATATGTATCCATTAAATTTTTATTTCTTTAGTAAGTGCCTTGTGTGCCAAAATACTCATTTCATTGCTGGACTGGTCATGTGTCCGCAAGGCTTTGGTAAAACCAGGGAATATCCCTGACTTCTCCATCATTTTAAAACTCTCTCCTTTAAGCTGAGAGAGTTGTAGTTTTTCCAGGAATTCCTGAAGGAGACAGTTGCTTGTGTACCCTCTTTCCCAAACACATTAAGCACCTTAAATAGATTTGCTTGATTGACATTGTTATCCCAGAAACAGATCATTTTATTTTCTCCTTAGAACGGCTTAAGGTTTTTGCTATATTTTCTGAGTGCCAATTATACTCAGCCTCCTTTTTGCTCGAAGAAAAGTGAATCACAAACCAAATCTAATAAAAATGCTTTCTGTTAAAGCTATGATGAATGATTTTTTAACTCTATTGTCACAGAGGAATGGAAAAGAGCTCTGGGCCCAAGGGGTAGGGAGGCACATTTCAGACTCATATGGAAAAAACAAATGTTCCTTCTAATTCCATGTATGAATGTGTCAGGCTCTTGGAAATTAGGTTAAGAAAGCTCAGAAGGTACAGAGTTCTCTACCTCTGGACGTACTAGGCCTTATGTAGGTCAAATGTACCTCAAACATAGTTTCCAGACACACAGCAACAATACCTGGGGATATGTCAGAAATGGGAATTCTCAGAATCCATCCAGTCTGTGGCTGAGGCTTAGCAGTCTGGACTTCAGCAAGTCTTCAGGTGTTTCCAACACCAATGAATGTATAAGAAGCAGTGGTTGAAACTACAAATTGACAAGAATATTGCAAAGAGGATTCTACCAACAAATTAGGGTCCAAATGGGTAGGCCATTCATCCCTGGAAGTCCATGAGCCTGATCAGTATCTTGTTCTACTTTTTTTTTTTTGAAAATGCTTTATCAACACTGAGTCTTGAGCCAGGCAACACTGTAAATTTCACAGAAAAAAAACTAAAATTATTCTCACATCTGTTATAAAACTGGACATTAACTAAGGAGCTTAAAAATGAAAAACTGGAATTTACCAAGATTTATGAAACAGAGTTTGCACCTGCCATTTACCAGCTCTTACCATGTTATCCTTCTCATTTATTTGTCATAATATTCTTCTGATACAGACGTGACCACGACTCCCATTGTTTAGATTTCTTTATTTCTTCATATATTTTGATCATATTCTTTCCCTCCCCAAGCCTCTGCCAGATCCCTACCTCCCTATCCACCCTGCTTTATGCATTCTCCCTCTCCCCCCTCACAAAAACAAACAAGCCCAACAATATAAAAAAAAAAACACCTAAACAAAATAAAAAAGTGAACAAAAACTATGGTGTCTACTTTGTGTTGGACAATTACTCCAGGGCACGGGTTCTGCCCATTGAAGAAAAACCAATACTCCTTCCCCAGAAGGTATTCATGGCAAATAGCTTCTTGATAAGGAGTGAGACTTTATGTCTACCTCTCCTTCTCAATGCTGGATTCTTTCTGGTTTGAACCTGTGTAGGTCTGTAGATGTTGTCACATGCATGTGTATGTCAGTCATGTTGTGTCTAAATGACTCAGTTTCCTTGGAGTCACCTCTGGCTCTGCAGTTTTCCACCTCCTCTTCTGCACATATGCATGAGCCTTTAGGGAATACATTTTATAAAGATAAACCACTTGGGGCCGAGTGATCCAAAGATTCTTTCTTCACACAGTCCAGTTGTGGGTCTCTTTGTTAATGACCATCAACTGCAAGAGGAGGCTTCTCTGATGAGGCTTGAGTGATACATCTGTGAGTACAGCAATTTATCATTACATCTTAAAATAACTGACATCCCACAGAGAAGAGAAAGCATATGATATTTGTCTTTTGGGGTCTGGATTACTTCAGTAGAAATGATTTTTCTAGTTCCACCCATTTACCTGCAAATTCACTGAACGTACACATCTTCATTACCCACTCATTAGTTGACGATAGCTCATCATTTCCAATGCTGGCTACTGGGAACAGGGCAACAATGACCACGGATAAGCAAGTGTCTCAGTGGTAGAATATTTGAGTTTACCTCTGAAAGTAGCATAGTTGGATCTTGAGGTAGATCAATTTTCAGCTCTTTGAGGAATTGATCCACTAATTTGGTTGTATATGTACAAGATTGTACTCCATCAGCCATGGATAAGTGTCTCCCTTCCCCCACATCTCAGATAGCATATGCTGCCATTTGTTTTATTGAGCTTGGTCATCTTGACTGGGGTAAGGTAAAATCTAAAAGTAGTATTCATTTGCATTTCCTTCACGGCTAAGGATGTTAAGCATTTCTTTAAGTGTTCCTCAGTCATTTGTGTTTCAATATTTTTTTTTTTGCTTAATTCTATATCCCATGTTTAAAAATTGGGTTATTTGTTTTCTGATGTTGCTTTTATAGTTCTTTGTATATTCTAGATACTCACCTTCTGTCAGATGTATAATTGACACTGACATTTTTTACCACTCAGTGGATGCTTGAACGATGATTCTCTTTGTAGCATAGAAGCTTTATGGTTTCATGAAGTCCCGTTTATTAATTGTTGATCTCAGTCATCATGCTATTGGTGTCTTTCTGAGAAAGTCTTCTGTGCCTGAGTCCAGTCTGATCCTCTGCCTTCCCTTCCATCCGTCAAGGTATGCAGTCTTATATTGAAGGTTCTCATCAGTTACTCCATGCTCTGGTTGGTTTAGTCAAGATCTTCAACTACTAGCAGCATAAGCCCAGAGAGGTAACATTCACTGGCCGGGCGTTGGTAGAGCCAGGGCCAGCTCTCCTAGCTTCCTGTTTTCTAAAGCAATGTGCCTTGACTTGGAATCCTATCAAAGTCAACAGGAAAGTGCTGAGAAGGGACTAAGTGGTTATTCTACTGGGGGGGGGGGCACTTAAAATTTATAAAAGAAGGAAGGTTCCAAAGGCCTATTTCTAATTAGTGACTGATGAGTCACTAATCAGTGAGAGGCTTGTGCATTGAAGGCCCTACACAGAGTTTCAACTGCCTCTACATATTTCTTTGAAAAGACGTCCTGCTAGACATGGTCATAGACATCTTTAATCCTGACACTTGGACATTAGAGGGCAGTAGACTTCTGTGAATCTGAGGCCAGTCTAGTCTACATTGTAAGTTCTAGGCTAGCCAGGACTACAGAAAAGAACCTTGTTTTAACAAAAAAACAAAATAAAACAAACAGAAAGAACAGGCAGAGAAGCTGTACCTTCCTCTCCTGAAGAGGGGCAGACAGATAACCCTCTGCATCGTCTTTTTCAACTTTCCTAAGGTTGATCCTTGCTGGTTCCACAAAAACAAAATCTCATTCGCATTGCATTTAAAATATCTGTTCTTAAAAGATGAAAAGGATACAACACATAAATGTGAACTCTTTCTAGACCCTGACAAAGAGAGATTGTGAATGTGAAAGACATCCTTAAGACAACTGGAAAAAATAATATCTTGATCTGCACAATAGGTCAAAATTCTTTCTGTGAAGAATAATAATGAACTTGAAAACCTTTCTCACATCTTCCCATTTTAGAACACTGCGGGAGGTAGAGGTAAAATGGCATTTGAATATAGTAAAATAATTCAATCTAATGGTTATATATAGCAAGACCTTAACAATGGGGGATAGACAGAATTTGTGTATGCTTGAAATTTTAACTATACAAGTAACTATAAGTTTGCAACTCTGCTATTAGAACTACTCCAGAGAAAAAAATCTTATATCAAACTCTTATAGCCTTATGGCTGCACAGGAATCACTCATGGTTACCCTACAGAAGCTAATAGCTCATTCACTCGACCTAGATAGAAGTTTGCATCAGATGATTCTCCCCAGGATCTCCAGTCTCATCCCCTTCCCACACTGTCTTCTACTTCTTCCTCTATCCCCAAGGGTCCTATACTTTAGGCTCCCAACATTCTTCATAGCTCCAGTTCTTCATAATTGGTTCTTAGACAGACAGACAGACAGACAGACAGACAGACAGACAGACAGACATGTAAGGAGAGAGAGAGAGACTAAAAGAAATTGGCTCACTATACTACGGAGTCTAGCAAGTCCAAAGATCCACAGGGTTGGAAAGATCCACAGGGTTGGAAAGATCCACAGGGTTGGACAGCAGATTCAGGAGAGTTAGCTGATGCTTAAGTCTGAGTCTTAAGACAGTCATCTGTCTGTAGAATTCTCTCTTGCTCAAGGGAAGCTGAGTCTTTTGCTCTGTTCAGTTCTTCTACCCATCCGCTAAGACCAACCCACATTATTGCAGGCAACTTGTGTTAATCTCTCCCAAAAACATGATCACAGAAAGTCTGATTTCACAGAAATGCCTCAGTCTTGGTAAATGAGTAGTGATTGGCATGAGAGGCCACTCCTCCTTCACAAGTGACATGGTCACCTCTTTCCAGGCCATCGGCATACCCTGCCTAGTTCAGCGCCACAAGCTGGATGAGTGAATAAGTCATATAAAGCCACAGAACAATATTTAACCAAACATTGGAGAACCCCACAGCCCCATCAAGTCGTCACATTAAAAATGTCTCCACTAGCTTCCAGAAATGGAAGGAGGCTTGTCCTGACGGGATTCTTACAATATACAGGAGAGAACTGGCAGGAACTGGTAGGGCTGGACTAGACAGGATATACTGATGGCTTGATGAGAGGTGGAACACTAAGCTTATAAAGAAGGAGGAACGACCTTTTATGCCAGTCACTATGGTCTAGACACTGGAGCCAGACCACTTGGTTTTAGTCTAAGCCCACCATTTATAAGCCTGGATGACCCACTTCCTCTCCTGGCTTTCCACACTTTCCTCCTCTTTAAGATCAAGTAATAAGCAATGTCTAAAGCCAATAGAACATCTTAAGTCAGAGGCCAAAGGCTAGACAAACAATGTAGATCTGGCGAGGCTTGCACCAAGCCAGTTGCTGGGGAACTATGTGCTGTTGACTTTGGTTTAAGAGATATAATAGCTCTGTTCCGTGCTTTATGCATTCTACAATGCTCAACCTGAATTTTTCTAAAAATACTGAAACATAAGACGAGACCAGATTCATAAGGACTCTGACTTACACTTCAGACCCATGGTTTTACAAAATAAATCTACGTCAGCTGCTCAGCTGAAACTCACCTAAGGTCTTCTATTACCTTAAGGAAGAGACTCGAACCTATGCCGTAGCCTTAAGATCTATTCTGAATAGGTCTCAGCATAGATTCACCTCGTAGTTATCTTTAGGAGTCTCCTGGACCTTAAGCATGTCAGCTTCCCCACACCCCCTAACTGACTTCAGAGCCTCTGTGAGACCTATGCCTAGAGCAGTTGTCCTTGGGCTGGTTATAAATCAGTGTCAGAGCTTGTCCAGGTCTCTGATTCCTATCTCAGTACTAGAAAGAAAAAAAGGTTTCCCCTGGAGTCCATGCTCCTATCTGTGAGCAGGTCAGCAGAACTATCATTAAATACCTCACCATTTCTGTCTTCTTCTCACTTAGTGAGCATCTGAGATCAGGAATCAGCCTTATCTTTGGAATCCCAAAAGCTCCAGCCATTCAGAGCTCAAAGAGGATGTGTGGACACAACTTAGCTTTAGAGATGACAGATTTAACCATGACCTGGCCCCCACTGCCAGAAATGTTCGGTTGGAATTCTGAACTGCCATGCAGTAGCTGAGTGACTTCTTTTGTGTGATTTTATTAAAGAGTAGACATTTATTTCTCACAGTTTCAGAGACTGGAAAACCCAAGATCAAAGTGTGACCAAGTTCAGTATCTTGCACAGGGTCAGGTTTCTCCAGGAGTAAATGTCCCAAAGCCTGTCACTCCCTGTGAACTGTCCAGGCATGAGTCTCTGTATTTGTTCCCATCTGCTACAGGAGGAAGCTCAGGAAGCTGAACAAGACAAGGTATTGATTTTGAGTATAGCAGGGGTCACTAAGGAGTCATTTTATTGTTACGCTCCTTTAGCAGAACTGTGTCCTTGGTTTTGCCCTAGGGAAAGCATCTTTTTAAAGTAAAAAAATATATATATTTTTTGGTTGCTCATAAAGGTGAACATTTTCACCTGATGTCATTAGATACATCCTATTGTGCTATAAATATATGTGTTTTCTTTTCTCATAAACCTGTGTTATTTTAAATCATAAACAATTTCTATGCCCCAGTTAAAAAAAATTGCTCAAATTTTCACTTATTCTTCTACTTAAGACTGTGCTCACATCTTATATAAACAATAAAATAAAATGCAAATAAACTACAAAATAAAGCAAAAACTAACACATCAGAATTGGACAAAGCAAGCAAAGAGAACAAGAGCCCCATAGAAGGCACTAGACTCAGAGATCTACTCATTCCCATACTCAGGTATCCCACAAAAACACTAAACTTGAAGCCATAACGTATACACAGAGGACTCAATGCAGACCTGTGTGCGGGCGCTGCGCAAGCCACCGTCATCTCTCTGAGTTCATATGAGCTTTGATCATGCTGACTTAGAGGGGTTTGCTGTCTTGGTATCCTCCACCCCTTCCAGCTCTTACACTCTTCGTGCCTCCTTTTCCAGAGTTCCCTGAGTCCTGAGAGGACAGATTTGATAGAGACATCCCTTTAAGAGTCGAGTGCTCCGAAGTCTCCCACTCTCCGCATATTGTCTGTGGGTCTCTGGGTTTCCATCTGACGTAGGAGGAAGCCTCTGATAATGGCTGAGCAAGGGATGTGCTCACATCTTTAATGGAAAACTTCTAGATTAAAACAGAGCACAGGGAAGAGTCAGTCTGCAGCCTACGTCTTCCTTAGCTTTCCTCAAGTATAAATATACTGTTAACACATTTGAGCTGTTATAACACTTTAAATATTAACATAGGAGTTGGGCAAAAAGTGGCTGCTCTTAGCAATATTGTCTGATTTTTAAAAATTATTCTCTAAACCATGTTTATTTCTTATCAATAGTAATGAAAATTAAATGTGTAATTTCTTTACACATGTTTAAATTTTATTTTGAACATTTGCGCAAAAATATTATAAAGTGTAATTAACATTAATTGGGTCCACATTTCTTAAGTTCTTATTCTAAATAATTTTAAGTTAAATACATACGCATTTGTGTTTGTGTGTGTGTGCATGCATACGTGTGTGTGTGTGTGTGTGTGTGTGTGTGTGTGTGCATGTGTGTGTGTGTTGAATTGTGTCCATAAGATTTTAGATAGTGAGAAACTAGCCGCTGGAGGCAAATTAGATATTTATATCAGCCCTATTCCTTTACAGAGTCATAGAATTCCCAACACAGTATACAATTCCTCTTCATCTTCCACAAGCATGCAAATATTTGTGTCAAACGACCTAATCTGAAGAGCATTTATAGGGTGTCAGTGTATTCTTAGATACAGCTGGGTTAGAAACCTGTACAGTACCAGCTCTGAGTTGGCACTGTGTTTGAGCATTAACTAAAACAAGGCTGGATACTTACCCCCTCTTGATTTATTTTTACAGTATTTTAGAAGAATGTGCAATGGCTTCTTCCTTGTAGTGAAATAAAATTATAATGGCATGCTACTTTTGTTTTTCTGCTTTAGCTGACCGTGCCAAAATCTGGGGACCTAAATTTCATGTGGCCTCGAAAGTCATGCATCTAAAGTGGGTTGATCTAATGTTACTTACCAAAACCAATAAGGAACTTCACATACCTGCTTACTATACGTACGCTGTGTGTGCCTTGGAGAAGGCAAGCTGTGATTCATTCAAAGCCTGGGACTGGCCATTTAGAACTATGGGGGAGCTGGGGAGCAAGCAGCCCCACAACCTGCTGCCATCATCTGGTGGAACCGCTTTTCCTTTCAAGTTTGATTTTTCTAGTAATTTAATCACCATAATTGGTGGGCAAAGAAGAGGTGATTTCTGTAATTCTTGTGGGTCCAAAGCCAAACAGATGTGGTTTTCGGTTCTCCTAAAGTGATTTTCCACATTGGGCTTTAAACGTGCTTTGAAAGCTCTCCTCTGCACCAGAGAGGAGGCTGACTGGCCTCGGTGGAAGGTGAGAAGCAGAAGTGTCCTGCAACCCTGAAGGCCCACAGCCTGGGAAGTGGACTTTCAAGCCTTTGTCTGCCCCTCTTGGCCACAGCCCATCAGGAGCTAAAGCCTTGGAAGCGGCTTGAGGCTTCTCTGGCTGTTTCTCCACCTATTACATGAAATGACTGGATTCCAAATCCACTATCCCTTCCAGCTATGAATTCCATGAATTCGTTATATTAAAATCACACCTTAAAAATGATTATATTCTATATAGTTTGATATGTTCATAATAAACACAACCAAGAGATCATTAAAGTTTATAGAAGGTTTTTCTTTAACATGTGAGTCTTTCAAACTACGACAGTTTTTAATGTGTGTTATTCACTAAAGAGAATTATGTCAACACTGGGTTTTTTGAATAATTTATGTTTGCATTTCTTCTGAGTAGAAACTAAAAATTGAATCACCAATCCTCAAGCTATTAATGAAATTGGTCATGGGGTGAGACATGAGCAACCTCTTTTAATTGGCTGCTTTAAAACTTGAGAATTAAGATTTTAATGTGGTACATTGGAATGCTGAAATGTCAGTTACATTCCATTGTACTTAGTTTAAACAATACACCACATTTATTATCAAATTAATTTCCCCACTGATTCATCAATCATTTAAATATATTTATAATGGATCAATTAAAAGTTTTTCCAACTCAATCACTCTGTTTTCTGAAGTAACTCTAACATAATTCCCTAACAAATAACCAACGTTCTGTCTTCTCTCACTTTCCCTATTTAGAAAATGACTAAAAACATTTTGTCTTAAGGTAATAGATTTTAAAAACAAGTGAGAAATCCAAAGACATTCTCTCCTTGTCCCCGTCTCTCTGTCCCCGTCTCTCTGTCTCTGTCTCTGTCTCTACCTCTTCTCTCCCCCCCCCCATCTCTGTCTCTCTGGAGCTCCTGAAATCCACCTGTCTCCTTGTATCCATGTACCCACAGTGCTAGGATTAGATACATGTGTTACTACAATGGGCTTCTACATGGGTGCTGGGTGCTGGGGATTCAAACGCAGACCCTCATGTTTGTCCCGCAGGAACTTTACACACTGAGCCATTTCCCCAATCCCCAAAGCATTTCTTGACGATTGTGTCACATTTGGAGTTGACTCTTAATGTGCCTCTGTACCCTCCTCTTCTGGATTATATACAAGTAACCTGTGGCCAGACAAAATTTGCATAAAGCTGCATCATCTGGAAATTGTGATACTTTCTGTACTCATCAAGAGCATAAAGCACCTCTGAACAATAAAGAGACTCTCGAAATGCAAGTCCTGATCCAGTGGATCCAAGGTTTTGTTGTTGTCTGGGATTATAATCTATTAACATCATTTCCCCCTTCCACTTCCTCTCTCCAAACATACCCACAAACCAACCCCTCCTAACTCTTTTTCAAATCCACAAACTCTTTTCTC
This sequence comes from Phyllotis vaccarum, assembly GCA_033318265.1. Classification (NCBI taxonomy): domain Eukaryota; kingdom Metazoa; phylum Chordata; class Mammalia; order Rodentia; family Cricetidae; genus Phyllotis; species Phyllotis vaccarum. The sequence goes on along the minus strand of JARWLC010000014.1, from coordinate 80,494,324 downwards.
AACAGTTGTTGAACGGGAGAAATAAAGCAAAGTTCTAATCTATAATTCAACACATAAAGTCCCATGGCCAACAGCACCAGCATCACTTGCCAGCTTGTTGAAACTGCACCGTCTTAATGCAGGCTCTATTGACTAAGAAACTGTGTTTTTAAAAAAAAAAAAATCCCAGAGTGCTCGAGTAGTGACTCAGGTGCAGAGATTATTTCCCAGTGGGTATTGCTCCAACACTTGAGTCAAAATCAGTGGATACTACCTATCCTTTATGTGTGTGAACACTCCTTCCAGACAGTGTGATCACAACAGAGTGATCGGCTAAAACAAATACTTCTCTGATCTTTTTCCAACCCGAGGAGTTCCCCACCAAAGGGTAAACTGGAGCAACTTTTCTCCCTGGGTAGCCATTCTCAAATGTGTCTACACATTAGAATCATCTAGACAGTCTTTGAAATAAAAAACTGAGACTCACTGAACCAAGGACTTCAGAGCAGTGGTCTTCAAATTCTGCAATTTCTGAATCCCCAAACGCTTTGCTGACACACATCTGACTGGGCCTCAAACCTAACCTCCCAGTAGGGTGAGGGCAGAGCCTGAGAACCTGCATTCTTCCATGTTCCCAGGTGATGCTGATTGGTGGTTATGGGATGATCACATTTGGAGAAAAACTAGGAGCTAGTCTTTGATGCTAGAATTTTCCAGAATTCCTCAGAGTAACTGAATGTGTAGCCTCATTTCATAACTGCAGCTCTTGTCTAGAGGAAGAGGACAGGGGTTCTTTAAAACAATTAAACTGGGTCCTATCTGAAATGGGTTTTTCTGTAGGATGCCAGCTCATTAGAAATAACATGGAGATTTATTATTAATTATTAAAACTCTACCTATATCTTAGACTTGGCCCACTAGCTCTTATTGCTTAAATCACCTCACTTAGAGTAATCTATGTTTTTCCTTGTGTCTTTTTACCTTCCTTCCATCTTGCACCTCCTGTTTCCTATCTCCCGCCTAAATTCATCTCCTCTTCTCTCTCTCTGCCCCACTATCGGCCTCTCCTGCCGAGCTATTGGCCATTCAGCCCTTTATTGAAGCAAACAGAAGGCACCTTGGCAAAGACATGTGTATGAAAAGATTATTCCACAACATCTATCTCTCTTGTAAAATCTGTGTCATGATAGTCAATTATATTCAACTAATTTCCATACAGACTATCCAGAGCTCCATTCCTGGGAGAAACCAAATATCCAGTAGGGTTTTGTTCAAGTACGTATTCATTTTTACTAGTATGTGGACCTTCAAAACTGGAGCTATTTTTTAAAAATATTTTTGAATCCCTGGATACTACGCCCCAGGACAGACACATACTAAGGCCCAGGATGGACACACAAACATGTTCACTGAGCGTAGAATCAGTTCTATCCATAATCCCTCCAATTTCAGATGCCTGAAAATGGGAAATTACTCAGTTAATAATACACACGATTACCAGAAATCTTCATTTCTCACCAAGCTGCCCTCTCTTAACAAATTGTAAATATAGTAAAACGTCTGCAAGAGCTCATAAATATTGGACAGGAAAATTATCTCCTTAGAGTCCAGTCATTCAGCTGGTAAATCTGATAGTCTCGTTGGGGACATCAGAAAGCATGCTCCAAACAATCCTGGAGAGCTAAGGGCTAGGGACCGTGAGCAGAGCCTCCCTGCAGGACTAAAATAAAACACTTAAGGTTAAAAAGCAAAGCAGAACAAAGAAAGGGCCATTTTAAAAAGGACAGAAGATATAGCAGGAATCAAAGCATGTGATATAAATATGCACCTAGAGGCATCAGGAATGACTGGATAATTGTATTTAACTACCCAAATCCTCACGTTACTGATTCTGGAGTGATTGTTATGCAATATATACATCTGAGTTGAAGGTAATATTATCAATTGAACTTATTGTCCAATGTCTACTTGTTAATCCACTCTAGCTCTGAAGCTTCGGGAACACATAATAAAAATGTAAATAACTCTGTTTAGCATAGTTTAACTGTTAAGCAAATGTACACTGGTTTTGAGTTGAACCATAAAGCACATTTCCCAGGCTCTTTTGCTTCCCCTGTGCTAGGACTGAACCTAGAGCCTTATAAAATGTTAGGTAAGTATCCTCCCTAAAAACTATAATCCCAGCCCTTTTGGTATTTTTATTTTGAGGCAAGGTCTCGCTGTCACTCCAGATGGCTTTGAACTTGCTCTGGCGCCTAGTGAACTCATTACTTTTCTCGTTGCTGTGACAGAAGCAACTTTAGGAAGGAACCGTTCGTCGTGGCTCACAGTTGGAGAGTACTGTGCATCACCATGGGAAAAGTCTGAATTCTGGTCACATTGTATCTGCAGCCAGGAAGCAGACAGTGGATGTGCACGTTCAGCTGGTTCTCTCATCCAGGCAGGACCACACCCTGTTGGTGGTACTGCCTATAATCAGGGAGCATCTTCCTTCTTCAACTACATCTTTCTGGAAACAACTTTATAAACACAACCAGGGGCGTGTTTCCATGGTGATTCTAAATCTAGTCACCTTAACATCCAGGAAGGCCTTGAACCTCGGGTCTTCCTGTCTCAGACTCCCCAGCATCTGGCGTTACAGACCTGAACTTCCAGGCATGGCTTCCTCACAGTGTCCTTAGGCGGCATGAACAGACACTTTCCTTTCTATCCCACCGAACTTTCTATGAGGGTGGGGCTGTTTTGTCTGCATTGTACAATATGAATGCTACCGTATCAGGCTTTTCATGCTCAAAAATAGTGTTACAGTAACAGACTCTGAATTTTTAATTCACTGAATGTTAATTAACTTAAAATAGCAAAGTGCAGCCAATACCTACCTTACAATGCCTCCAGGAACAGAGAACAATGGCAGAGCACAAGTGTTTTGCCACTTTTTCCTCTCCGTGACCATAACCAAAACCTACTTCAGCCTCCTCTACTTGCAATTCTCAGATCAAAAGGGAGATAAACTTTAAAGGGGGGAGTGTACCTCTAGTTAATTTCATATAATCACAACAGAAAGACTTCCAGAGTGAAATCCACACTCTTTGAAAAGCCACAGACTTCCTCCATTTTATAAACAGCCCTGAAGAGAGAGCAGTCAGGAAGGGCAGAAGCAGCCCGTGTTTATGGCTCCCAGTCCCAGACGCTCCTTTCCAGGCCGGATTTTTCTACGGACTTCCAATTGCGCCACCCAGTGGCGACATGCTTGATTGAGTTTCTGACTGCAGCTGGACCACTTTGGCCCACAGAGGCCAAAAAGGATTCTTACCTGGACCGAAGGCTAAAGTGTGACAGTCAGGAGTTGATGGCAGACTAGGTGACCTAAGCTGTCCGTTCATAATCGTGTCACAATCATGCCCTGCTTTTTTCTTACAGCCTGTTTAAGTAGAACCCCCAAACAGCAACAATCCATTTGGCAGGTTATTGTGTTTAAAATTCAAGAAGTTTCCCCTGAATTCCTCCAGCCCAATATATTTACATTACAAGAAAGTATCTCCCACTCATCAAATTTTATGTGAAGGTGTTGGATGAGTCTTTGCCTTTGATTAAGACTTTTTTAAAAAAATAAAACATTTAGTGAGCCAGAAACATTTGGTAACATCATTTTCTGAGGATTTAAAAACACTTCAACATGAAATTAAATGCAGATGTATAATTTGAAAGCTCATGAATCACCAGTTTATGTACATTTATAATTACACTAAGCCAACGTATTCCAAAACCCACATTAGTGTCTGGCTCTTGTAGCTAATCCTCTGGAAAAGAATTTGAATGTGTTCCACAGAGTTAGCCTCAATATCCGTCGGTGACTGACCAATGCTCAAATCCCTCAGATAAAATGGAGACGTATTTAGATAAAAGCCTATGAAAGTCCTTCAGTATATTTTAAATCATGTCTAGATTATTTATAATGTAGAATATTCTTTGCTGGGGACTGTTCTTATGCTGCATTATTTGGGGAATAAGAACAAAAACAAGCATCTACATGTTCAGGATAGAAGCATTTCTTTTTCTCTGTAAAAATTTCCATCTGCAGTTAACTGACCCATGGGTACAGACCTAGGCTGTGAAGGTCCAGCTCTATTGAATTTTACTGAGGATACACTGCTACAGAATATTTGGGTGTAGAAACAAATTCATTTTCCGATGTTGGGTTTTTACTCGTGGGAAAATGCTCACTCTAAAATTCAGGCAACTCCTTGTATATGTAGTTTCTAGGGAGCAAGCGAAGGCACCATAATAACTAAGTGTGATCCGAACCATTTCCAATTTGCTGTCATTTTAATGAGCAGAGGGCGCAGCTGTCCACTGTGACTCTAGAGGACCAGAGTCTACACTAAGTTTGCTGGAGAATCTTCTGGAAGCTCAAGATCTCACACAGTGTAACTCCAGGTGACATTTTACAGTAACAGGATCTTTCCTGAATCCTATGCAGAGAGCCCAAACACACGCTAAAGAAACTGCACGACTTTCAAGAGGTCTGACTGGCATAAATTGACATTTCTGATGGCGATTTCAGCAAAAAGCCTGAAGAAACAGGAAGACGTAACAGAGACTTGGGAACAGCATTTTGTATGTTCAGACCTGCACTAAATCAGCAAGGCAAGGCTATTGGTCACTCCCTGGAAATAGCCAAGGAATAGCCAAGGAAAGCCCTGTCGCAGGTCCCCTAGCATTGTGCCCACAGAATGTCCCCGCGGTAGACTGCATGGACACCAGGACTCGGTCTGATGTTGACATCATTACTAGCTGCCCCATAGCCGTGACAGCAGACTTAAACTCTGTGAGGATTACACAGAAATTTAGGATCTCTCAAAAGGCCCAATGCTAGGAGATGTAGGGAAGGGAAATTTTTGTCTACTGTGGAGCTACACACCAATTCTGAGCTCAGGTGAGGGACCTGCCTAACTGTGGGTCCCTCAGCTCTGAAGTCCACATTTGTGAGCCCGATAAATCCTGAGCTGAAAGCACTTGGAACAATATAGTATGGATTCTGAATATGCACTACTGCTTCTCTTATGATGGCTCCCAAAACAACATAACAGCATAAAACTTAATATATAATTTACATTTTATTGGATATTATACATTGTGATTTAAAACTACATAGCATTGTGTTGATTATGCAAATACCATAGCATTTTAGTATAATGGACTTGAGTATGCACAGGCTTTGCCATCTTTGGTGGAGGTGGAGGTCCTCAAATAAATCCTTTCTAGACCCCAAAAGATAATTGAATTGTACATGATGAGAAGTGAAGTTTTCTGTACAGAAGGCTTCTCTGAGGCCCCCAGGAGTTCCTTGATGGGGATCCAGGGCAGACTTCTTCCATAGTGCTCAACTTACTGCCTGTGGGATCTCCATGTCCACCACACAACAGCCTTAACTTGGCTTTTCCCCTGTACATAACATACACCCCGTCTCAAAAAAGGGGATCCCCAAAGGCTTCTGAATGTGTTGCTGTAAGAAATCTGGCTCTCTCTCTCTCTCTCTCTCTCTCTCTCTCTCTCTCTCTCTCTCTCTCATGTGTGTGTGTGTGTGTGTGTGTGTGTGTGTGTGTGTGTGTGCGCGTGCAAGTGTGTCATGGTGCCCTTAATGGAGGTCGGAGGACAGCTTTGTGTAGTGTGGTTTTCCTTCCTCCTGAGCTTGGATTCCAGGGACTGAACTCGGGTTGTCCCTTTACCCTCTGACCTCTCACTGGGCCATCATCTGATTTTTAGCAACATTAAAGCATTCACCACTTCTTCTTGAGACTGTATCATTTTTTGTTTGTCTTCATTGGTTTTTTTAAAGATTATATTCTTTATTTAAAATTGATTGGGAGTATTTATAAAAAAGGACAAAACCTGGAGAATTTTGTGACTAAGCAAATGTAGCTGAAATATTCTGGAGATGTTGATGGAGCTGAGCCAGAGAAAAGTAGTCCAACTATAGAGCAAATTCTTGAGAAGAGCACACAAGATCTAACATGAAGGGGATGAAGGAAAGAAGGCAGATAGAGGTCAAGAGAAGGAAGAAGAAGAAAGGAGAAAGCCGAACTGTCTTATTTATGAACTTCAGGTTTTCAGTCCTGCATATAAGAATAACTGTTGGCAACAGAGTTGTTTCTCCTTTTCTGGGAGAGAGCTTTTGGATTTAGGATTTCACTCTGTCCTCCAAGGTGCATTTTGTGATCCTACCTCCATCTGCTGGATGCTAGGAACGCAGGCGTAAGCCAGCATAACTGGGTCGAATAGTAGGGGCGAGTCTGGGACATAAGAACTCAATATTAGATTATCTGCTAACTTAATTCACTGTGTTTGGGGACCAGAGGAAAGTCCAGATGATGTCTTCTATGCATGCTGAATACAGATTTGGCAAAACTAAGTATCCATTCCTTTTTTTGCAGTGGTCAAACACACATAACATCAAATTCACCACTTAATTTCAAAAGTTCAGTTCAATGACTTTAAATACACTCACACTGTTGGGCACAGAGCACTGCCATGCATATCGGAAAATTCATCTCACCAAGCAAAGCTCGGTATCCAGTAAGCGATAAGTCCCCATTCCCTGCAATTCCCGCTGTCTGGCAACCAGCATGCTACCTTTAGCCTCTATTAATTTAACTATTCCAGAGTCCTTACATAAATGGAAGCAAACAGTAAACATCTATCTCACTGAGTACAATATCTTCAGGTCCCATGCATATGGAGCATGCCTCAAAATAGCCTTCATGTTTGGTGAAATGACAGCCCCCCCCCACACACACACACATCACATCACATTTTGTTTATCTCTTTGTCCATTCATGGGCAGTTGGGCACTTCCACCTTTTCATATTGGAATAATGTGCCTACAAACAAGAGTTCAAGTTCATGCTTTTCATTCTTCTCAGCATGCACTCAACAATGGAGTTACAAAGATCATAACTCTCTGTTCAATTTCTCAAAACCAAATGTCCATCCTTCCTTAGTACCTTTTCAGTTGGCATACAATAATTGGTCTCACTGTGGTACCTTCATACATATGCATTATTCTACTTTGTTCATACTCATCTTGCCAACTCCCTGACCTTCTTCACCATCACACTGGTCCTCCTTCTCCAAATAGTAGTCCCCTTTCTACTTTCACATTACACACACGCGCACACACACACACACACACACACACACACACACACATACACACACACACACACACACGAATCCTTGCCAGCAGCTACTTTTTTGATACTGACCATTCTGAGGAGAGTGAGATGGGATCTTTGTATAGTTTTAATTTGCATTTCCATGGTGACTAAGAATATTGAGCATCTTTCATATGTATTTTGACCATTTATATTTCTTTGCTCTTTTGCTCAGCTCATTTGCCTACATATTATTAGATTTGGGATTCTGGCATTTAATTTTTTGTGTGTTCTTTATAGATTCTAGATATTACTCCTCTGACAGAAGTATAATTGGCGAAGACTTTCTCCTGCTCTGTGGGCTGTCTTCTCTCTCTGAAGATTGTTTCTTTTACTGTACAGAAACTTTGAATTTGTGGCCACCAGTTATGTTAATTATTGCAAGTATTCACTGAGCTATTGGAGCGTTTCAGAAAGTCTTTGTCCATTCCTACATCTTGAAATGTTTTCGCCAAAGTTGTCCTCTAGCAGCTTCAGAGTTTGGATCTTACATTATGCTTTAATTCATTTTTAAGAAGGATCACTATCATTCATTTTATTTTATTTTTACAAACACTATTAATTAAAAGGAAGTAGATTAAACAAATTGTTTTCCAAAATGACAAAATGTGCGCTCAATTCAGAAACACTAATGGAGAAAGAAAAGCCATTTCTGACATCACGAGGCCAAAGAAGAGCATCACTTCCACCATCATCATCCAAACAACTAGACAAGAACCAAAAATAGGGGCAGTGTGGTTTCTGTGCTGAGAGATCCAAGAGAGTCAACAAAGGACCCTCATAAGTGACAGAAGAAGGTGAAAGCATAGTACAGCTTCAATGGCTTTAGTATACAAACTACCACAAGTCAGAAGAATATATCATCCCAGGATATAGAAAGAAAGAAGCCCTGAAACTCAAAGCAGTATCAGAGCACACTTTTATATATAAATATATAAAAGACTAAATTAGAGCAATATTCGTGTGGATGCAGCTTAGTGCTAGAGAGCAGGTCTGTCATGCACAAGGCCCTGAGTTTGACCCTCAGGGAAAGAAACTGTAATCATTCCATCTACAACAAGCCCTCCTCTGTTCACGCATACACCCACATCTTCATTTTTCCTGTAACCATGCCCCTACGTGCTGTTTTTGAGCTCTCTCAGGGGGAAAGTTTTACACTGAAAGGTAAACCTAAATTCCAGCTCCATTAAACTCTTAATTTACTTGTCCTTCTGTTTCTCAGAATTCACTGAGGTAGAATTGGGCATCCATTCTCACACTGGCGGGGAAAAAAAAAAGCCAGAAAAGGTTATATAACAACATATTATTTGGGTGGAACTGGACCTACAGGCTTTCTCATACACTACTGATGGGAAATTACACACCCTGTGAAGAGCGTCTAGTCAGTACTTGTCAAAACTTAAGATGCCTCAGTGATCCCAATTCCAGCAGTTATTTCTACCAGCATACCACTACACAGAAAAGGTGACGCTTATGCCCAGGTATTCTTTGTACATTGTTCATAATATCCAAAGGATATATACTTATCCATCAACAAGAAACGGGTTAAATTAATTATGTGTAGCTACATGGTTGATTAGCATATAGGGACCATTTAAAAACGTATCCTTTTTTTTTTTAATCCCAGTAATGCATGCAAGAATCTTCAAGAGATAGTGTTTGTAAGTTTTTCATGGTAGTATAAATGGTATGCCACTATTTATATTTACAGAGAGGGAGGGGAGAATCATGAGCCTATTTTTTCCTTCATATGCATTTAAGATCTCTGGAAGTCTATGCAGGAAACCGGGGCAGTGGTTACCTGTAGGCATGGGGGTGAAGGAGATCGTTTTCTGTGGTCTTCTTGTATCCTTCTCATTTGGGCAGCAGATAATGTCTGTATTTCCTACTTTTAATTTTTAAAATTTATTATTCGGAGAAAGAGAGCTCTACCAGACAGCAATCTAAATTACAAGGTAGAGTTGCACCTACAGTTAATTTCTAAGAGCATAACTTTAAGTTAAGTAAATTCCTCTGGTTGACTTTTTCCAAATGGTTGTCAAGACAACTTTCTTTTTCTCCATAACACAGAGAATTAGGTGTCAGCCTGGCATGGAGACAGAAATAGTGGCTGAATTCCAAATGTGGATGGGTTAGGAAGGCCACCAAGTTATTGTTCTTACAGGTTCATATAACACCTTGTAAATAACTTCTAGCCCAGTGGAGGCTCCATAAACCTTGCTGACTCATCTGTCATAAGAAGGAGAATGAACTCCGAAGGACTCACCCAACTCATTTAATCAGAGAATCAATTTGATTTTACTTGTCACGAAAAAAAAAATATTTCTAGTAAGCCAAAAAAAAAGTTTGAAGGAAATCGTATTGTGTCAAGGACTCTAACACAAAGCTAGGACTTGAAATGGTGTAAGAAATGGATGTGAATCAATTTGCTTTGCATTACGGTTGGCTGTGCTATGCATGCTTGACCACGTGTGGAAGTCATGTTTACCATGTCAAGAACTTCGTCTCACTTTATAGTGTTTAATATTAAAGCCGCACATCATGTTGCTCCTTGTTAAAAATTTGAGTAATTTCTGGGCCAACATTTGGTATGAATGTTACTAGCACCCTAGAGTAATCGCAGACTTGCTTCCCCTAGACTTCACTTCTTGTGGTCCCACGACCATGTCGTATCAGATATTAATCTATAACCCAGCCACCAAGTGGATTTTATTGAAGCTGCTGTAATTCTGCCACCAGAAAACATGACAAACAGCCAGCCTGTCACTGAAGATTTATGCTGGGTTTTGAAGCCCATTATCTGTTAAGAAATATTGCATGATGTGATTCACTGCTTAGTAGCAGGCTTATATAACCCAAGGTTTTTCTGTATTGATTTCATGATCTGTATAACAAATTTGAGTGTCTGCTTTACTAAAATCATATGACCAAAACCACAATCAGCTTCAGGGATCATTAGCAAAAAATAAATGTAGCCCACAATCATAAGCATCTAAAGATGAGCTTCTTCATGCTGGGAATAGTGAGGGCACAGGGAAGGAAGGAAGGTGTGGCTTCCCCTGCTCTGCTTACGGAATGGGTTGGTTTGTTGCTTCCAACAGCTGGAAAATGGAATGGAACGCTTCAGTCCATACTAGGATCTGAGAGGGCCTTGAAAACCTCCAGGTCACTTAATGTCAACTGAAGCTCATCCATGGGTAGGTCTCGGTAAGCAGACCCAGAGCTACTGTGGTGAAATGTACATGACCAAAGGAAACTGCTCCAGAAACCATGAATACAGACAAAGGCCTGTCGCATCAGCGCTCTGTTCCCAACACCTTCCCTTTTGCCCTCTACAAATGCTTTTAAGGAAATCTCAAGGCTGTCAAGTTTAGAACGAGGTGAGGGGAAGGAAAGGAAAATGGCAGGTCATGGGTGTCCTTTGGGGGCTATTTAAATAGATTGATTCATGTGCGGAGGCCAAGGTGCAGACTCCTGCCAGTGCTGAGCACAGTGTTCTTGCTGGTTACCCCCACTCTCTCCTCCCCCACCTCATCTGCCTCCCACCACCTCCCCTTCTCTATTCTTCCTCTTCCTACTTTCCCTGCCATCCCAGCTCCTCATTCTTCTGTACTGGGGATTGAACCTAGGGCCTTATGCCTGCTAGGCAGGTGTTTTACCACCGTGCTATATCCACTGCCTTCTTTTTACTTCTTGACTCTGAATCAGGGCTTAGAATTTACAGACCTGTTGCATCAGCCTCGTGAGCCATAGTCTCAGGCTCAGCTCCCATTTAAATTTTTTGAGGTTTCAAATCCAACTCACGGTCCATCTCTGTTCTTTCTTTACTGTAAGACCTCTCTTCTACATCAGACATCGCTGAGAAGCTGTGTTTGCTGAACCAGCCTGCTGCTGCTGGTTTTCCTTCAACCTCATGAGCATCTCACTCTCAGCCACACTTCCTGTCTGTAGCATCTCCTCTATTCTCATCCACATCTTCACTTAACGGATGAAGTTAACTTATCCTACAGCTGACATACAATCAATCAATCAATCAATCAATCAATAAATAAATAAATAAATAAATGAACGAACAAACGAATAAGTAAGTAAGTAAGTAAGTAAGTAAGTAAGTAAGTAAAGCTTCCTTCACTTCTGATATCACCTCTCCACAGCCCAGAATGGAAGTGCTCAACTATGTCTCATTTCTAAGGAAGTGGGAAGGGGAGCAAATGTGCAGAAGGACCAGCTGCCCAGTTCCTAGTGGGTGACAGGTCTGTTTCCACAGAGTCAACACTGAGCTTCAAAGGTCTGGCATAGCCTACAACGTCAACTATTTGCTGAGTGTGACATTTCTATAACAAAGCTCAGCCTGGCCTGACATGAATCAAAAAATAGCTCCAGACTCTCAGAGCATAAGCACTCCCCAATGAGGAACAGGAACTAAAACAAATAAGAAAACACACGCACACGCACACACGCACGCACACGCACACACGCACGCACATGCACACACGCACACCTGCTTAACTAAGAAAACTCTGTTCCCCTAAGCTGACAATAAGTTTTTAGACATCACAACAGCATGAGTGAGTGGGGAAAAAAAACCTCCCTGAAAATACTCTTTGAATGAGAGGTGGTATTCTATGTTGTCTAGGGTTTCAACTATAATTGGTAATGGGGGCTGAGCTGGTATTAAGAGGCAGCAGCAATACAGGAGGAAGAAATGAGGTTGGGGACGGATAGTGAAGCTCATGGTCATGGCTATTTTGCTTATCTTAATTAACAACTATCTGATGACCCTAGACACATCACTTCTTGTTCTTATACTTAGAAACAATCATGCTAAAAACATGTCTAACCTAGTGTTTGTCAATGTCAGCACTGTTATGTTGAGGGTCAGATGATCCTCCATAGTGGAGACTGCCTTGTGTACTGTGGAATATTGAGTAGCACTCCGGGCTTCCAGCCAGCAGATGCCAGTGCCATCTTTGCCTTGCCATCACTCTATTCTTATAACAACAGCAAAATATCCCTAGGTATCACCAATTATCTCCTTGGAGAAGGAGCCCAGCTCAGACCATTATCCTTAGGTGTCTAAAGATATCAAAAGTGGCCGGGGGGGGGGGGATATTTTCTGGGCAGGTTTGTTGGAGAACAAAGTGAGTGCTTCACTGAAGGCAAGGAAGACTGCACAGGAAGAGACAGAGCAAGAAAGGATTCCTGTTGCAGAATATTTGTTTACACTGTAAAGATGTGTCTTGGCCTATGGTGCCTTCTGATTGGCTTAATAAAAAGCTAAATAGCCAATAGCTATGCAGGAGAGAATAGGCGGGACTTCCAGCAGAGAAGTAAGAAACTAGGAGCATAAATCTAGATGTTCAACTTCACCAGCAGACTCAGGGCAATTTGGACATGCAGTACTAAGGAAAGGTAAAAGTCACATAACAAAATGTAGATTAACAGAAGCAGGTTAATTGGAGTTATAAGAGCCTATGTTAAAGATCAAATTTCATAATTAATAATAGGTCTCTGTGTCATTATTTGGGTGCTAGCAATTTAAAGATAGTCCAACAAGAAAGCTTGCTACATATGGTGTACAATGCCTTGCCATGTAAATATACATAGAAGATTTCTTTCTGAGAAAACTCAGAGGAGGGGAGAGAGGGAGAGGAATGGAGGGAAAGAATGAGTCATAGTCCGCTTCCTGGCAATCCATGTTCTCTCAGGTAGGCCTGGTGCTTGTGGTATATAGAGGCACAGCTGGGACAGTTAGGCAGTACTTGGAAGGTTAGACCTGGCTCTGTGGACTCAAAGGGGGAAAAGCCAGTGCCATGTGTTGAAATGAGCTGCAGAGTGGCAGGCATGGGCATTTAAGATTTGCCTCCCACCATCAGAGAATGCTGCTGGCATGTAGTAAAGCTATGTCTAGACCACTGAACAGGTAGAGTGTGCTTAAAGATGTGCTTATATTCTAAAAGAGAAAAGAAAATGAGTATAGAGAGTCATAGAAAAAAATAAACAATACCTTAAAAATAATAAAGTGAAGCCTTTAAAGAAAAAGTAAAGTAGTATGAAAAAGAATAAACTAAACCATGAAAAGGTGGGAAATATACAGGGTGTATGGATCCTGTATGGTATTTGTTGACTCTGAAGTTTTTAAATGCTAATGTACAAAAGACAAAAGCTGCTGAAAGACATTGGATTATGAAAAGTAATTCAAGTTTTAATAATAATCTAAGACACTGGATTATATTAATGGCATGGAGACTTACTAATTATGAAAGTTTTATTATTATAAACCAACCTATATATTTTTAAAAAATGTCTTGACTTCAAACTGGAAGTCAGAAAGTATGTTGCATTGAGAGAGAGAGGTTACAGCTTTGTTTACACAAGAAACAAAAAGTATGTTTTTTTTCAAAATTCATAAAGGTCAGATTTGACTGGGGATACCTTCTGAAATCCTTAGCAAGACATGAAAAAAACAAGAAAGACTATAGGACAGGTGACATATATTCTGATCTCTATATTATGGGAATGGCTCTGATACTAAATGAGACATGATGATTATTCCTGTTGGTAACTGAGTCCTCGTGACTTATTATTACATGCCATCCTTTCAGACAGCATGGATAGAGGTTTGGTTATACAGTCCTAATGGACTTATAAAGTTGACAGATGCCTTTTACCTGCTCAAACATAGAATGAAAAATCATCTCTAACTGACTTTGCATACCATACATTTTATACTTATGTAAATGCAGATATGTATGTTACCTTGAAAAGTTTATGTTTTCAGAAAAAAATCAATCAACCACTAATAAAGACAGGGAGCCCAGGTGATCCAGCCTCTAGGAATGCCTTTGTCACAATTTCTCCAAAATTCTACAAACTTCAAAACTGCTACCTGAGATGGTCCAGCTCAGTCCAGCCAAGACCTCAGGTATACTCTATACACTCCCATCACATAAAGACTAAACAAAAAACAATACTTCTAGCTCAACCAGGACTTGGCTGTTTTCTTAAATTTCTCAGGGTCCCCTAAAGATGCTGTTACCCCAACACAACAGGAAACAGTCTAGAAAACACAACTTCCACATTCCCAAGAGGTGAGGTGGGTGGTTTTGGTTGTTTGGTGGGTTGTGGATGTTTGTCATCATTTAGGGGAGTTGATTATAAATTATTACTAGTCGTGGTCAGGGAGTAAACTAAAAAGAGATTAGATTCAAGAATCTCTTTATGGAAAAAAGAGGGGATATAGAAATTATAAGTTAAAAGGGTAGATTATTAAGTCTACTTTTAAACTAAAACACCAACTATTAGTCTTAAATATTGTACATTGGTATGGATTTTGTATATTTATACAAATTTAAGATTATTTTTGTTATACTGTATACATATTTTCATTCTTGTTTAAGGTATTATAGCTATGCAGCTTATTTAAGAAGGTAATATAAATTTCTAGTCCTTAAAAGTTATTATTATGAACTATTTAGGATAATTAAGAAATATAGGTCAATAGTCATCTAACAATCAAATTTTCAGCCATGTTAGGTATGTTTTCAAAGTCAAACGGTGACATATTTTTGATAGACAGATGGTCTTCATAGACTTCAGAGACTTCAAAACAGGATGATGGACATCAAGGAGCCTCTGTATGGAGTTTGCTTTTATTGTGGCAAAGTTAGCAACTGGGTAAAAAAAAAAATGCCCTTGCCTCAACTGCTGACACTATGCTGTCCAAACTGAACAAGCAGGACACAAAAGAAGGCAACTGTCAAACTTTGCCAAACCAGGGTACGATAGTTCTTCAAAAATTTCCTACTTTACAAAAAAGTCTGTCAGATTTTCTAGGCCTGTAGGCCAAATATGGATGCCCCAATGTTGCAGAGAAACATTGGGTGACTATCCAGGAAGCCAACTGTTTCTGTTGTTTCTATAGTTTTGGAAACTGCCTGCTCTGCAAGTTCCTTTTACTTGGATAAAATTATATTCTTCTCAGGTCTTAAATGGGGATGAAGACCATATAGTTATAGTTCAAGTTTTCCTTGATAACAAATTCAGAAAAGAAACTCATATAAGAGATGTAAGGTGAATAAGGTTGAGAGACATAAAAGCTTAAGTTGTTTATCAAAAAAATATTTTTATGTCTAAAAAGATATTTTCTAAATGGCAATACTAGAAAGTGGTTTGGGTATAAAACTTTGGACTCATTAAGATAGAATAAGAAAACAGTACTGTCTCCAAATTTGTCAAATACAAATGGACTGGACCTTGTAAATTTAATTCTTACCTGATAATTGTTCCTAGTGTATATAGTTTTACTATGTGAAAGTTAAAACTGTTCTTTTTTAATTCGGCAAAAGGGGAAATATTGCGAAATATTTGTTTACAACGTAAAGATCTGTCTTTGCCTGAGGTGTCTTCTGATTGGCTTAATAAAAAGCTAAATAGCCAATAGCTATGCAGGAGAGAATAGGCGGGACTTCCAGCAGAGAAGTAAGAAACTAGGAGCATAAATCTAGATGTTCAACTTCACCAGCAGACTCAGGGCAATTTGGACATGCAGTACTAAGGAAAGGTAAAAGTCACATAACAAAATGTAGATTAACAGAAGCAGGCTAATTGGAGTTATAAGAGCCTAAGCTAAAAGCCAAGCTTTCATAATTAATAAGTCTCTGCATCATTATTTTAGGGTTAGCAATCCAAAGATAGTCTGCTACAGAATGGATCCCACGGAGCCATTCAGAATTGTTCTTTTCCAAATGGATTCTATCTGCAAATTGGCAAGACTATCTTTACAGCAGTGGCCTGTGTCTGCAGATGTGTTATTACTTTTGTTTGCTTTTCTGGCACCCAACCAAACGGCCACTCCATCCTCCTGACTGGTCACTGGGTAGAGCATGAACTTTACAAAGCAGCTTTCTTGGAAGTTCATTCCTTAGAAGTTCAGCATGAACAGAACTCCTCCTGCTTCAAGGTCATGGTCATAAATACTGAAGTTGGCTGTCTGTAGAATAAACTGCTAGAGGAGTTCAATTTCACAATCTCAGTTCTTTCATAACCCAGTACTGTCATGGTCCAAGAAAACCAGAAGGGCTTCTTCTGACACCAATAAAATCTTACTTGAGTCTAAATTAAATGTGCTTTTTATAAACTGGTTTTTATCAGTTGGGTGACAAGTTAGGGCCCAAGTTAGCCAGTTGATGATACCACAGCTGATCTTGTTCCCACCTCTACATCTCAGCATGGCAGCAGATGTACTCAGATCAATGTGTGCTCTTCACAGCCTTGTGCAAAGCAGTATTGTTCATTTCCAAAATGAAATCCCTCTGCTAGTTGGCTGGAATCTGTCTTTGCCACTGGCCTGGTGTCTAAATGCATGTTACCACTTTGATCTGTTTGTTTCTATGGCACCTAAAGCTAAATAAATATTCTATCAAAATAGACAAGGGTGTGTGAACACTTGATTTTGGCTTTGCTCTGTGCTAATAACACCCAGACTGTGCAATGGAGAGACAGCATAGAAACATAGTTTGTCTAATGTCGCATAGACCAGGTAATGGGATGAGAAATAGAAAAGAGGCCGAGCTATCTGTTGCCTTAAGCTTGGCTACCCGGGACATGAATATCCTAACTACAGCACTACAAATTTTAAAGATCTTACTTATCATTTACAATAAAATGAGTGGGATTTGGAAGGAGCAAACAAACCAAGCAAAACAGTTATCTATATAGCCTTTTAGACAATTAAAAGGAAAAAGGTAAACCTTAAAGATGGGAATGCTTCTTCTCCAGGAAATAGGGCAAAGTAGGGTAAACACACACACACACACAGAGAGAGAGAGAGAACTTTAAATGGGTACATAGTTTCTTGGGCACTGTTCAAAGCAGTTTTATAAATGACTTCACTTGATACTCGATGAGTTCTATAAATCTGATGGCATTATTTCCCCCACAAACACAAGTTAATAACTGGTGTGAGAAAATTCAGTATGTCCATGTATGGTCTCTCAGTGAGGAGGCAGCAAGCCAATGACTTATACCCAGGTCTCCTGGCTCTGGACTCTGCATCTTCACCACCATATTGCACAAAGACAGTTTCCTTGCTGGAAACAGAACCCACTCCATGGGCATGTGACAAGGGTAGTTCCCAAGGCTTTCAGTTTAGGTTTGCTCATAGGCCAGTCTTCCACCATCACTGTTTTAAAACAGGACCATGAAGCTTGCATTTTTATTTTGCACTGTTTAAAACTTATGTAGCTACACAGAGAAGAGCAGTTGCCAGTGTAATTATTTAAAGAACTTTACTTAGTGTTAGATCCATTTCCCTTAAATATTTGGGATTTATTTTCATTGAAGATTTTTCTGCCCTGAATATCCTTTGAGTGTAATTGGACTTTCATAAATAGCTTAGCATAATTTAAGCCTACAAAGATTTGCCTTTCACAAAAATTTGAATTCTAATAAACTATTTTTGTAATACCTTCCCTCTCCTGGATGGGGGTCTCTATTCAACCCTAAGGAAAAAAAAATACATAACAGTTCAGAAGACAGGAACCAGAGTGCCACTCCAGGCTCAAATTAGACTCTTGGGAAAATCCAAAGAGAATTAGACTGCCCTTCAAAGAGTACTTGCTGATGTAATCTAATGTCAGGAACTAATCCTAAATTTGTTTTTTACAAGAATTCTTTTTACCTTCAGGATAAATTATTGCTTAAAACTTATTGCAATGTTATAGTGTCACTGACTCTTTTGCAAATGTGTAAATTTTATAAATTCATATATAATTAATATGTCTATGTATATTCAGAAATATATACACAATTATTTGTGTAATTCTTAATTTTTTCCTTTTTGGTAAAAAAAAAAAAAGCATTACTCATTAAATTGGAAATAAAGTAATCTTGGGCTCACACAATGGTGCCAAGGATCTAGCTGGACCTAACTCAGTAGCCAAGCAAAAGCGTAAAATCAAGACAAGACCTGGCTCATGTCCATCAAGGTAGAACAAGTTTTCAGAGAAAAAAGGGGCCACCAAGGTCCTGACAGAATAGTAGCTTTTTTTTTTAAAGGGGGGAACTAAAATTAGGTAAAATTTTGCCTCTGAAATTTTTCAAGTAATAAAACTCATTGTGTTTGTACAGTATTGTTTGTATCCCTGTCAGACTATAGTACTGGAACTCCAAGAGGAGGGTTTCTAAACAGCACAGCTGATTGAAATAATTAGTACACCTCTAAAGGCTTTGGCTTATTTTTGGCAAACACATTTCCATTATATCCAGTCAACAAATAACAGGCTGATCCAACTGTGGCTCTCTGTTTTCCATGCTAACTCAAAAGCAAAGGTTAAAAAAAAAAAAAAAAAGAAAAGAAAGAAAGAAAGAAACAGCCTCTCCTACAAAGAAAGGATTTGTTCAACATGACATACAGAATGACTTTTTAAGCCAGGGGTAAATGGTGTGGCCACATAGAACTTTCTGTGTAGTGGGGCCGAGCCTTGTGTGGGAACTGCATGCTATCCCTATGCTGATTACCTAATTATAATGGTTATTTTCCCTTTCACGGGAATAAAAGTCTAAAATTCAAACCAAACTCCAGCTAATTCCTACTCATTTATTCGGGAAACCTTTGGATGGCTTTTATTCCTCTGATTGTACAAAAAAAAAAAAACAAAACAAAAAAAAAAAAAACCAAACTTCTACATAGAGTATATCTAAAATACATTGAAGAGGAGGCAGAATAGTTCAGTGGTACAGCACCTGCCTAACACAGCATTTAAAAAAACTAAACAAAATAAAGAGAAAATAATAATTAGCATTTAATGAGTATTATTAAAAATAATTACCATTTTATGGAATAGTTTTACATGTTATAGAATAACATAAAATACGACAGATTTTTAACATATAATAAATATGTGACCACTGAAAGCATATGTCTAAATACTGTTATCCATCAAGATTTTTGCCTGAATTCTCTCACTCTGAAAGTTCAAACCGTAGTATACTATACCTGTCCTTTTTAAACATTTATTTCTACTCCCAACATATTGCTATTACTTTTTTCTGTTATCTAAGTTATAGTGCCTTGACATATATCTGCAGCTACTTCTTCAATTGTTTTTCTGGGAATGGCACAGCTAATTGAAATAATTAATACATCTCAAAGTCTTTGGCTTATTTTTGCCAAACAAGTTTTCATTTATCCAGTCAACAAATAACAGGTTGGTCACAAGCTGTGAGTTTGGAACCTTATTCAGGTCAGGTTACGGTGGGAAATAAAATAAATGTACCTTTTACCTCCACAGAATTTACAATCTAGTCAGAGATAGGCCATAAGAAAACACCCACCTATAATGAACAAATCATGAAAGCAAAGAATAGAGTCCCACAGGGGGAAAAAAAAAATGCAATGCAGCAGCCTAACCCAGGCAGAGCGGTATACCAAAGACAATGCCTTGTGCCATTGAAAATGAGATCAGAAAGGGAGAATCAAGGGACAGAGGGACTAGCAAGGTGTGCAGGCCCTGGGACAAGAACTCCACAGAGGAAGTACAAAAGGCTTGGGCTGGAATTCAGTATCTCACTGACTGGAAAGGAGGAGGTTCACATGGACCATGCAAACTGCAGGAAAATAGCCAGCCGAAGAGTTCTTTTTGGTCGAGGGGTTCTTCCTTGGCTATTTGGTTTGTGTTTTGTTTTGTTTTGCTTTGTTTTTATGAAAGTCATGCCTGACGTGCCTTTCACCATGTAGCCCAGGCTGGCCTTAAATTTAGACCAGTCTCCCTACCTCAGCCTCCTGGAATCTGGGATAATTCATGTGCACAAAGGGTTTTTAGCAAGGCTGTCACTTGTGATCTGAGTCATATTTTTTTTTCAGCTATTCTAAGGCTGATAAGGAACAAGACTGTATAGAAGATTATCCAGTTGTCCCAAACTCAATAGCAGTCTCTTGGAAAAAGATTGGTATCAGGGCAGATGCAGAGTCAGAAGCACTTAAGCTATATTTGAGAAGCATGTCAAGAGCTGGTACTGCTCAGTACACGAGAAGGCCCTCTTCCCAAACTCTTACACAAAACTTTTGCTGCTTCGAACAGCTAAGGAAATACTGGGGCAGAATTTCGGCAGAAAGCCTCCCTCTCTGTTTGAGTGACAGCTCCTGCAGGTCTTGCTTGTCAGCAGCTGCTTCTTTCTGTGATGCCTGGTGTGCTCTTTGATGTCTACACCAATAAGTCAATTCTTCTTGCTTCAGGCTGTATCACCTAGTGCTTCTGTAATACAATACACACAACAGGTGGCCTTAAAAAAAAAAATCACAGAATGTTTCTCTCGTACATCTGAGACTAGAGCTTCAAAATCAAGCTGGTCAGAGTCAGACTCCATCTATGTCTCCAGGAGAAAACTGTTTTAACCCATTCCATCTCTGCTTGCAGATGTCTCAGCCCAACTTGTGTGATGCTGGACTGACGGTCATGGGTTCTGTAAGGATGGAGGCTGAGCAAGCCATGAGGAGCAAGCCAGGAAGCAGCTCTCCTCCATGGACTCTGTATCAGTTCCTGCCTTCAGGTTATTGTCCCGATTGAGCTCCTGCCTTGAATTCCCTCCCTGATGGATTGTGACCTGAGAGTTGTAAAGTGAAGGACATGTTTCCTCCCCGAAGCTGTTTTGGTTTTGATGTTTTATGACAGCAATAGGATCCCTAATGGCTACGCACACCCTCATATAAAGAGACAAGCAGACATGAGGATACATTCCTATAATATTAGCCCTCAGGAAGTGGAGGTGTGAGGATTAGGAGTTTAACATTTTCTTCAGCTACATAATGAGGCTATGGTCAGTCTAAGTTATGTAAGATCCTATCTTGAAAAAAAAATAATCATTTCATCAAAGATAGCAATGTGATTGGGTGGAGGCTCCACCTTACGCCATATAACCATCTAAACTGATTATATTTACAGTACCCCTATTGCCAAGTAGGGTCACATTCATGGGTATTGGGAGCAAGGACTTCACTATACGTGAGAAGGGTGCAATTCAACCAATCAGCCAGAGCTCAGATCACCATAAGCTACAGCTAGGTCTCTACATTTGCTGTTTGCCTTTTAGTCTATGTATGGTATTTGGGAAAGAGAGTCTTAACTTTATGAATTTTATCTGTAAGTATGCTGGCTGCTTTTCTATTATTATGACAAAGCACCATGACCAAGGAAATTCATATCAAGCATTTAATTTAGCTTACAGTTTGAGCCGTAGAATCCATGATTGCAGAGTAAAGGAGCAGCTGAAAGCTCACATCTTTATCTATAAACCACAAGGCAGAGAAAGAGCAATGAGCATCTCAGGAGCATAATGAAACATCAAAGTCCACCCCTACTGATACCCCTCCAACAAGGCCACATCTCAAACAGTTCCACCAACTGGACACCAAGTCTTCACATATAGAAGTTTATGGATGGGGGGAGGGGTCGGTAAATAATTGTCAGATGCCTGATGTTTTTTCCAGGTGACATTGTAGCTCCTCACTTAAAAAAAATTAAGAGTTAAGCCTCTGTCCTATGTGTTCATAATCTAGAAGGCAGATGTGGAGACAACTATCATTTGGTGCATTGATGATAAGGATAGAATTGACCTATGTAGAGGGGACAAAACAGGAATGCATACTCATCTGAGTCAGAGAGCTGTCCAGAGGAGATACTTGGGCTGTGAGAAATAACTCTGACTTGTTTCCAGACTGGTGGTGCCCTGAATGGGACACTTAAGTGCTTCTGTGGACCATAGCATCAGGTCAGTGGAGAGCTTGGTAGGAATACAGAGTGGCTGAATCAGAATCTTTATTTCTGTGACAACCCTGCAGCATCCATACATGCAGAAGTCTGAGAAGTGCTGCCCTATTCTTGAGAAGACCCTTTTGAGGTTTAGAGGAAATTATTGGTAAGTACTCAGAGAGGCGTATAGAACACTAGCAAACTCTACAATGTTTGCTGTAGTTTTGATGTCATACTCTGATTAGTATGTCAAACAGGCAGCTTCTGCCCAGTAGGTTCATAAAGCAAAAGCATTTGCACATTTCAGAGTAAGCTCAGTAGGAGCCAAAGAGATATTTGCTCATAGGATGACCTTGCCATGACCCCGTGGTGCAGCCAGAAGGTAAGTCTCCAAATCCAAGTTCCAAATCAGCTGTTCAAAGGGGATTTTCCTCTCAGTTATAATTGGTCTCTCGCATGCATAGTGAGCAGGTGGTTGGGGAAAGAGAAGCCTTGGTTTATTTGTATAAACCAAGTGGTACTCGGAAGTGGGTAATCAGGTAAGCTGGAAGGCGTTGTGTGTGGGTAGAGAGGAAAGAGAAAGACGGCAGAGAAATGAGGTAAGATTGTGAAAGAAAATAACACTCTCCATGTGGTAAAAAGTAAAGAAACCCAGGTTCACACTTACATGTACTGAGAGATGATAATTATTGAACACAGCAGCCTCGAAGGAGGAAATGCTTCTTAGGAGACTTCACATAGTATAAATGGAGTCCACCCGGCCGTACCTTCAGAGCATGTTCTACCAGCCTGCACAATCTCTTCCTGGGTTAACTCAAACATGAGTTTTATTAAAATGAACTAGAGTCAGACTTATAATAAGCTGAGAACAAAAAAAGGAACACTGGAAACAGTAAAGTGGATCAGTATTTCTTCCCTGCCATAAATGCATTCTGCCCATCAAAAACCGGATACTGCTTAGGAGAACTGATTTCAGATCTCCAAGTAAATATGAAGGCATGCTGCTGAAGCTGGTTGTTCTTGTCGGGACCCTATATAGGTGAGCAGATGTGCTCTGCTCAGCTCTATGCACTCTTTAGAAGTGGGCAGGTTACTCTTTGTGTAGGCTAACACCACGCCATGGACATGGGACTGACAGCAGAGATACGATAGAAACCTTACTTGAGAACTTACCATAGTAGCTAAGGAACTATGTTTAAGGAAACTCATATGCATTTCTTATGACCATTATTCTTATAGAAAGAAGAATACAGGACTCTGTCACTCTCAACAGCCACTGACAATTCCTTCACCAGATTGTAGAAAGAGAAAAACCTAATTTAAAAATATCTTTCTGGATTTCAGTCCAGTGATAATTTGTTGAAATATAATCTAATAGATAACAAACTTTGAAGCAAGACATTTTAGGAATTTAAAACCCATTATTAGGTTACTGTGGCTACAAATTTATTTTTAAATGGTCTTTTATAAGGTAGAAGAAGAGAAACTGAGTATGGGCCAATATTTGTCATTTAATGTGACTTTTAACTTCATTCTTTAAAAAAAAAATGTCATTCTTAAATGTATGTGGCCCTATCTCTTGCAAACACACACACACACACACACACACACACACACACACACACAGAAGCTCAAAAAAATAGTACAGAAATACTTGTAAAAATTAAAACTACAAAGCTCCTAGAAGAAAACATGGGCATAAATCTCCACAACCCTGGATTAAGAGATAATTCCTCATGTATAATTCCATAAAACTCATAACAGAAGAAAAATAAATTAATTGGACTTCATTAAAATTAAAATGACTCATAATTCAAAGTCTAACATCAAGGCAAAGCATAGGATGGAATAATACTTCAAATCACACTTTTTGTAAGATAATTTATCCAGCATACACCACAGATTTATACCTCAATAATACAAAGACAAGTAACCCATCCAAAAAGAGTGGAATACAGAGAATCAGGATAAGTAGCTACAGTTGACATGTATCTACTCAGCACATGGTCATTACAAAACACGCAAGTTCTATCCACAATGGTAATTGGAGGGCTGAAATTCACAATTAAAAAAAAAGCAATAAGAAATGTTGGTGATGCTCAAAAAGCTTCTCCACTCACACAGCCGTAGTTGGGACTGTAAATTTTATCAATGTAGGAAAACAGTCAAGATGGTTGAAAAGGTGGCTGGAAGGGCAAAGGATGAAGAGTAGGTCCACCTCCTATGTCACTGTGGTCAGACAGACACGGTGGGACCACATGTGAGAGCACCAGCATTTCTGGTCATTTCTGTAGAAACAAGCTAACGTGCCCAGCTTCCTTGTGCAGGGGCGTGAGCACCCACCCCTGTACATGCCCCTGACCACCACCACTTTCATCAAACCCAGACCACCCCAGACTGATCAAGGTGCCTGGTTGAGATTCTAGCGTATGGCAAGAAAAAGTGGACGGCAGTCACCTCAGCCGTCAGAGGTGTACCCTAGAACTACCAGTGTGTTTGTCTTCCCAGGGTGTTTGCCCATGAGGTCTCCTGGGAGAAATCAGGGACAGCTACACTAAAGGAGAGGAAGGAGAA
Organism: Phyllotis vaccarum; assembly: GCA_033318265.1. Lineage (NCBI taxonomy): Eukaryota > Metazoa > Chordata > Mammalia > Rodentia > Cricetidae > Phyllotis > Phyllotis vaccarum. The sequence goes on along the minus strand of JARWLC010000014.1, from coordinate 80,469,807 downwards.
GGCCAGCACCCCTGCCTGAGGAAGCAGCAGCTCACTGGAAACGCACAGGAAGGAATGTGGAACAGAAACAATTTCACAGAGTTCCTCAATACCCACAGACTCCTGGGATGCGCCCAATAGACATTATTTATACATCCAAAATAGTTAAACATAGCATAGTAGTATGTGTGAAATTTATCTTGAGCATGTACTACTATTTTAACTGCTAATGGGAAACTGTACTCTCTCTAAAATAACTTGTATATTTGCCAAAATTAAACAATGAAAATTTAAATAAACTTAAAAATATGACAATTAATGTATATTTGCCTCTCTCTCTCTCTCTCTCTCTCTCTCTCTCTCTCTCTCTCTCTCTCTCTCTCTCTCTCTCTCTCTCTTTGCTTCTGGGGTCTAGTAGACTAGTCAAACACTCTACCACTAAGTTACATCTCCAACCTCATAAGAATTTTAAAAACTACTTAGCAATTTCTGCCTGGACCTCCCTAACGGTTCTTTCTTACAGGGAATCCTGTACTGGTAGACACAATTCCTTGTACATCCAAGCAGACAGTCTAGGATAGGAACAAACACTTGGAACTTCTCTTCTTTCATCATCTTTCTCCCTTGTAAGGAACCTTTTGGAATAGTCCCAAGCTTTCTATCTTCAAAGTCTCTTCCTCGTCCTTGTTTAACCTTCTAGATCTTGTGACACAGATTGTTAAATGTTGTGACACAGACACACAGCATCAACTTCCCTGTGCCAATCATTTTAAGTACACCAAGCAGCCATGTTAGTACGCTCTTACTGTAAGGCAGCCGGTCTTCAGAACTCTTCCCCTGGGCTGACTGACCCCTGTACTCACTGAACAGCTAAACATCAACTCATTATCTTCCCCCAGCCTCTGGCAACTAACATCTTCCTCTGAACTCATTCCTGGAGATACCTTACAGGATTTAAATCATATCTAGTTTGTAAGGTTTTGTTGGTTTTTTTTTTAAGCTGGCTTAGTTTATCTAATTATTTCATAATATCACGTTTCATCTATGTTTCTTATGTGTCAACATTTCTTTTTAAGGTTAAATAATAACCCATTGTAAGTACATACCCTATTTTGCTTATCTAGTAACCTTTGGGGGATGGGGAGATAGCTCAGTTAGCAAAGTGCTTGCCTTGCAAGCATGAAACCCTGAGTTCAACCTGTGCCTCTGCTATCTTTGCCAACACCTCAAGAAGCTCTAATCTAACGCTGCATTCATTGGTCAATATCTATCTAATTGTATTTAGAATATTTGTTCTCTATCTCATAAATTTCGGATAGCAGAGATTTTATACTCAACATCTACATCTATTCTAGAAATGGTAAATACTCAATTTCTATTTGTTGAATTGATAAAGGATTGACAAAGTAGAATATGAATTCATTATAAAAAACATTAGGAACACACCACCTTAAGAACAGGCCACCTTAAGAGTTCACAGAAACTAAACCCAAAAAATTTAGAAATTTTCTCCCAAAGGACTTTAGATGTCAGAGTTATCACAAATAAAACATGTCTGTTCAAAATGATACTTAAAATCAGAGGATATTCATAAATAAGAGATGTTAACGAATATTCAAACAGACTCATGAAGGAATATAGTTACTTTTAAGCAAGCAAAATTGCAGTTGTTGAAATGCAAGGTTCTACAGACAAGTTCCAGAAATTAGAAATAGCTCAAGACAATGCTAGAGGCCTGATTTGTACTATTTAATCATTAATTCAAAATGCACCAAATACCTAAACATACATGGTGGAACTAAAATCTGCTCAAAAGAAAACAGGAAAGTTCTATCCCACAGAATTATCCACGACTTCCTGCATACAATACCAAAGCACGGGCATCAAAGGTAGATAAATGAAACTGACAGATGTTTACGAGCCGTGCGTCAAAGGACCAAAGGACGCAACCGCCGGGATGCAAAGGCAGGAACACTCACGCATGTCTATGAATCTAACAATGGGCCAGGATGACAAGAACAAAGAACTGTGCAACCACAAAAAGAGCCACTCCTGATTTAATACGAATGCAGGACTTGAACCAACGTCTTCTAAAGATCTGTGAATGGCCAATGGCCTGTTAAAAATGATGATGGCTTAACCACATTGTTCACTAGGAAACGCAAATCCGAGCCGGAATGAGATAATTCCACACACTACCTTACGATCGCCCCAGCAAAGCCTCCAAAAAAATAAGTGCTGGCAATGATTTGGAGAAACCGAGACCTTTGTGTACTGCTGGTAAGAATAAAAAATGGCACAACCACTATGAAGTCCGTATAATAGTTTTTCAAAAAAAAAAAAAATATTGGAACCAGAGGATCTAGCAATTCTACTTCTAGATATACATACACCCAAAAGAATTATAAGTAGGGTCCCAATGAAATGTTTGCACTCCATGTTTGTAGTATTGTTATCAGTAGTACAGACACAGGAGGACCCCAGTGCCCATGAATGGACAGATAAGCAAATGGAATGTCATGGAGAGAAACTGTGGCCCATGATTCAGTGTAGGCAAATTCTAATGGCAATATGCTCAGGGAAACAAGATGGCATAAAGATACTCATATGAGGTCTCTGGAGTAGTCACTGGTAGTTGATTCCTGGGAGCCGAGAGGAAGCTGCAGAGTTGTTCCCTGGATACAGGGTTTGTGTTTTGTTAGATGTAATGAGTTTTGAACAATCATTGCATAGCTCTGAGTGGGGAGGAGATACTTTATGTATATGAACTCCTTTTTCCCCAGCAGGATACATGGGAAGTTAATTATAATAGATACCTGGGAAGCAATGAATGAGTAGCTGGGGACTAGAACAAAGCGGAATTTCCCTGATCACCTTTAAATACTTTCTTCTGGACCTCCTTGTTTAGTTTTTAAATGTAACCACATTAATACATCGTTCAGTCAGAAAGACTTATTACTGAGAAAGTTAATTGCCCATGTGGATACTACGCTGAAGTACACTAATTGTTATGTCACAGGCCCACTAAGAACAGAGCAATGGGAGCAGTCTATGCTGGGTGCCCCATCACACTGTTTATGGCCTGTAGTAAACACACCTACTGTCAATCCAGGCATGATGGCTTACACTCATAATCCTGGCACCCTAGAAGCTGAGGCAGTAAGAATGTTGCAAGTTCAAGGTTAGACAGGGTTACAGCATAAGACAGTTTGAAGAAACACAGAAGGGGACCTGGAAAGATGGGTGTGCAATAGACAGCACTCGGTGGTCTTCCAGAAGACCTCTGTTCCTAGCTTTTTATAACTCCATCTTTACAGGATTCAACACCCTCTTCTGGCCTCCTCATACACATGCAGACACTCGGTGCAAATTAAAAACAAAGACAAACAAACAAAATCCTGAATCTTTAATGAAGAAAAGGAAACAAAAATAAGCAAACAAAATTAAACACCACATTTTTTTTCCATATGCAGAACCTCCAACTTACCTGTGCATGTGCGTGACATGAAAGCAAAGAGGAAAGGGGAGACGTTAACAAATGGATGTGTGGGATAGCAAATAAAGCAGCAGACTGGCCTTTAGGCAAGGCTGTGCAGCATTCTGTTGGCTAGTGATTGATGGAGGCGGACCCAGTGCACTGTGGGTAGTGCCATTCCTACGCAGGTGGTCCTGGAAGGCATGAGAAAGGTAGCTGGATGTGAGCCCGGAAAGCAAGCCGGTAAGTGGCATTCCTTGGTGGCCTCTCCTTCAGTTCCTGTTTCCAGGTTCCTGCCTGAGTTCCTGCCTTGGCTTCCCTCAGTGATGGGCTGTGATCAAAACGGGTAAGCCAAGTAAAGCCCTTCTGCCTCAAGCTACTTTTGGCAATGGTGCTTACCATATCAATAGAAAGCAAACTAGAATGGGGGAGGGGAAGACTAAGGACAAGCATAATAACATCTGTGTATGAAAATACCCAAGAGAAGCCTTATATGCTAATGTAAAATAATATATGTCTTAGACAAATTGATTTCGTCAAACTTATTATAAGTTGTAAGTGCATTCTCATTTCGGGTTTTTACAAATGTATGCTTTACTCCCAAGAGTGCTAAAGAAAGCTCTATGAATATGAAATACGGAGTTTGAGTTGTTAACTTCAAACTTGACCTAGTCACCTAGAAATTATTGCACCAAGCAAGTAACGTTGGTGGTGTCTTTGTTCAGGAAGGGTGTGCTACGAAAGACAGAATTTTATTCCTACTGAGAAGAAAATAATAAAATTTTCTTGTTGTGTGCTAACTTTAAAATTACAAATAAATAAGCAAGTAAATAAAAGTTACCTTTAGTCTCCACTAGCATTCAAAAGTTGTAATGATAAATTGCTCCCCAAAGTCACCCCTACCTATGCCTACACTTGTCATTCCATTTCATTTTGCCTACTGATCAATAGATTACTTACATATTTTAAACTATACTTTGTGACCGGCTTTTTTTACTCAGCATCATAATCCAAGATTATAGAAAATGCCCACTGCTCCCCTCCCTCTTTTAAAGCTGAAATTTGTTCCACTGTGTGGATACACCACATTTTGTTTGTCCATTTATTTATCAATAGATATCTGGGTTGCTTCGACTCTTCAGTCACTGATTACTAGTGCTGCTGTGATACGGATTTGCAAAAATCTCTTGCAGACCTTGCTCTTAGTTTTTTGGGATGGTCACGTGACCATCTGTCTTACTTTTCATTGTTTGAAGAGGCGCCACACTGCTCTGATAGTCATTGTCTATGCCAATCAACAGGGCACCCGGTTCCTATCTCTACACAATATGCAACAATTGTTACCTTCTGGTCTGCTTTTTGACATAACAGCCATTCCAATGCAGACGAAATGGAATCTCATTTTTGTTCCAAATTGCATTTTTCCAGCGGTGAGTGATATTGAGCATTCCTTCATGTGCTTATTTAGAAATAACCATTTTTTTGTAATAGAAAACTCTATAATGTAGAGGGGGAGGGGGAAGTATGGCCATGAAGATATAGTGTTTTGAAATACTGTTCAGAGCCTCATCCTATTCTCTGCTGTTGAAGCTGGATGGTTCTGTGTACCTGTGTTAGCTAATGAAGTGTGTCAGGTGTGCCCTCCAGCCTTAAGAGGTACGACATGTTTCCACTAATCATTGGAGCAGGCACATTCCTTGTAGTCACTGAGCCCAAGACACAAACTGGCACCTTGGAAGAAACCAAAAGACTAAAGCAGAACCTGCCAGAAACAGCTCGTTGCTATGGAAGGGAAGTGAGAGTTTTGAGGGCATCTTTTTAATATTACAAAGATGAACCGAGACACAGCTTATTTTATCTATGGTAAGGCTATGAGTGTGACTTTCCTAAGTAGTTTCTAAATCTTCTTCAATAGATATTTGTTATTTATATGCTAGGAAAACAGGGCTGGGGAGATGGCCTATAAAATTTGGTCCCTAGATCCCATATTGGGAAAAAAAAAAAAGTGCGTCCAGTCCCAGACATTTGCAATCCCAGCAAAGGGGCAGGTCCTTTGCTGAGCTAGATAGTCAGCTGGTCTAACCTACTGGATGAATTCCCGAGCAGAGACCCTGTCTCAAAAACTGGCCAGTGTCTGAGGAATGGTATTTCCCACCTTTACATCCACGCTTGTTCTCACACCTGCAGCAGACAGGCACACGGGTATATACACACAGAGATGATCAAAACAATTGATTCAAAAACTCATATAACAATAATGTATTCTATTTTATCCCAAAATATAAATAATAGAACTTTCCTGTTATAAATCACATGTCTAAGAAACACTTTTCCTTAGGTTTAAATTTTTTTTATATTAGCAGCTTGTCTGCTTTTTCATAACTGGGAAGTCACACATTTTTGTCCTCCCTCCTTCCCTCCCTCCCTCCTTCCCTCCCTCCCTCCCTTCCTTCTTTCTTCCCATTCAAGTGTTTGGCCATCAAAACTTCCAAAAAATACTACAGGATTTCTTAGTGAAGCGGAACAGAATAGGGACAAAATCTATTTTTTTTTATTTCTATGGGCTTTGGGCGGGGTTAGAAAGTGACTATAAACAAGTCTCAGGGGATTTTATAATTGTTCTAATATCTTTCAATTATACCTTAAAACTCTATAATTTGACTTCAAAAGAATTGAGTTATATTCATGCCATGGGTAGATTTTGCAGTATGTAAATTACACCCTCATATATATTTTTAACAAAAAATTCTTCCTTTGTATGATTACTTGAGAAACGGGATTTAATTTCAAGACTAGATCCACCAGTGACTTCCCAGGGAAACACAGCAACAATAAAAATGAAAAGAAATCCCTCGTTGGAAAGGCAGATTTATCCCTCAAAAGGACAGCTTGAAGATGTCTCTTTGCCAGAAACATCTTCCACTGAGCACATCAGAAGTTGAAAATCTCTCCCCTCCCCTCCCCTCCCCTCCCCTCCCCTCCCCTCCCCTCCCTCCTTCCCTCCCTCCCTCCCTCCCTCCCTCCCCCCCCCCCTCTCTCCTGACAGTGGCTTCAGCAGCATGTGGGAATCAGGCTTAGGTCACATGGTCAGTGCTTGGAAACAGCTTAACTGGAAGGTCGGCTAGAATCATGTGAAGTGAAAGCCATCCTAAGACATGCTCTCACTCCACTCACAGCCTCAGAGAGTGTAAAGGAACCAGTTGAGTGGTGCCTTGTAGAACTGGGATATAACAAAACACTCCATGGCTGAGAGTTATGTGACCTACATAAAACCCTGTGTCCTGCTCCAAACATCCTAAATCAGCCTTCTGCTTGTCAGACTTCAAGGCTACATCAAGTTCTTGCCATCTGAAAATTGCCATGACAACTGAGAGGAAAGCTGTAGTCAACAGACTATCATCCAAAGAGTTTTTAAAACAGAAAGCAGTCCTAAAGGACTTCTCTGAGCCAAAGAATACTGAAACAATACATTCCCTGAAAGGAATATGTGTTGCAGTTGTAAAGCTTGGGGTCATAGGTCAAAAATAATATATACACACATAACATTACAGGAAAGCATCGGGTTGTGTTTGTATTTCTAGAAATATATGTATCTCTATATAAGAACAATTAAAGGAAAAGAGGCGTTGGATTTGAGAGAGAAATGGGGTGCATAAGAGGGTTGGATGGAAGAAAGGGAAGGAGGGAAACTATATAATTCCATTATATTTTCAAAAATTAAAACATGATAATAATTGCTTAAAGTGCCAAACAGACAATATAACCTAACTGCTGAACCAGGCACCATGGTCTACCCAATCACTTCTTCTTAACCATGTTCCACTCTGCATTCAAGGCACCAACACAAGAAATGTTTGGGCATCCTCCTTCTTGGGGGAACTCAAAATTCTTACTTCACATCTCTTTGAAAATGAGCTTCTCCCTTAAGCTGAGACCCCAAGTAATGAGGTGGGCATAGATTTACAGAACCCTCCATGCTTGTAACGTTTGAGCTTTTATTTCCGAGAACTAGGAGTTGGTGTGGCATCTCTTTGTAAAACATTAAATTTAATCAAGATAAAATAGAATGTAAACCATTTGAAACAACTTACCCTGTGTCAGGTATGGTAGGGGAGTATCTGTAGTCTTAGCACTCAAGAGACTAAGACAAAATATTCTTGGATTCCAGGCCAGCTAAGGCAAAATAGTAAGATTTTGTGAGAAAAATAATAATAGAATCAACAAGATAGTCAATTAGGTAATAGTACTTGCCATGCAAGCCTGAAGACCTGAATTTAATTCTCAGAACCTCAGCCAGGTACAGTGGTACACATCTCTCATCCTGGCTCTCCTGCTTCAAGATAGGAGACACAGAGAGGTAGTAATCCAGAAGTTCAAGGCCAGCTCACCTGGAGTAGGCATCAAGGCAGAAACTGTGGAAGACTCTTCCATCGACAGGGTGAAGGTGAAAAACAACTTCCCAAAGTTGTCCTCTGACTTCCACAGGTGTGCCAGGGCAAGCACACACCATCGCACACTTTCTCCATATACTCTGAGACATTTCCTTATTTTTGGTACATTGTTTACTCTCTCTTCATCTATAACAACCCCTTAAATTTCATCTCTCACTTTTATCTACATACTTTGAGGAGATGGAAATAGCCCCAGTTTCATGAAGAGGCTACAAAGCCTAGCTAGTCAGTCATAAGTTTTATACTTCTGTAGGAGGACTTTTCTTTCCCACTCACCCATTCCCAAATAACCAACATGGAGACTCAATATTAATTATAAATGTTCAGCCGATAGCTCAAGCTTGATGCTAATTAGCTCTTACTACTTAAATTAACCCATTTCTGTTCATCTATGTGCTGCCCCGAGGCTTATGGCTTTTACCTCACCTACAAGTCTTGCTTCCTCTTCATCTGGCTGATGACTACTCTAACTCCACCTTTTTCTTCCCCGTGTCCTCCTAGTCTGGTTCTCCTGCCCAATCTCTCCTGCCCAGCTATAGGCAGTCAGCTCTTTATTAAACTAATCTGAATGACAGATCTTCACACCATACAAAGATTGGTCCACAGCATACTTCCTGGGATGCAATGATTTGTTCACAGGATCCAATCAAAGCTAAGAGAACCAATACTAGACCATTTGCTGAAGGAGCCAAAAGATTCCTTATAATGTCACTGTGTCTGCATGTCGGGTGAGAGGCTTCAACACTACACCAACAGTTAGCAGGTTTGTAAACTTGGCTATGTTTTCTATAAACACTGTGACTTTAGGGAAATCACTTATCTCTCCTGCAAAATTAACTTCTATGAAATTGTGAAAGGCACATATGTGAGAACATACCGTCAGTCATAAGGCCTTAGGACACAAAAAGACTTGCTCTTTATGGACATAGAAGTCAAAACTGAAATAATCAAGTGAGGATGTTGTGATTCATCGAACGCCCGTGAAACAGACAACATAGCCTTTCCCCCACCAAGAAAAAAGCAGAATCTGAAGCTACAGAAAGTCATAGCAAACAGAACTGTCTGGCCCACCTCTAATTTTACAGGCAAGTAAGATTTCTATGTCTGCTTTGAAAAGGTAGGAGACCCATCCAGTTCTTTTCTCCATAGTGAATGATCCAGAAGTCAATCTTGGATAATGTGATTTCCTAGGCAACCAAGATAAACGCACTCGGATGCTCAGTGGGAGTTTCAAGATGAGATGGATTCGCCTGCCTCTGACCATGAACTTCAGTCTCTGCAGTCTAAGGAAAGGAGTCTCTTAGTCAGAAAAGCTGCTAACCATGAGTCAGAAATGCTATGCAGATCACATAGGGGTTTATTTAGTCATTTTCTCTGTTGCTGAGAAGCACTTCTACCAAGAAACCACCTGTCATATGTGACTTCATACAAGATGCCAGTGGTATGACAGCTGACACTGGACAGCATCTCAGTTTGTCCTTAGCTCTTATAACAGAGGAAGTACTGCATAAATTCAGAAATCCACATATAGTGTTCAAGAATTTTGAGTGGGGAAGAGTTATGAAGAAAGTCACATCTGATCAATATTTTAAGTATTATAGAAATAAAATCACCAAGTACTTACTAAATACAAAAGGTCATTTATATGTACTGAGTAGCCTAATTCTCACAATAACTCCAGGAGGTAAGTACCACTTTTATGAACCAAAGATTTAAAATGAGGCCCAGAGAATTTGGGTAACTTGCACTAAGTCTCACAGGGTATCAGCAGCTGAGCTGGGATTTGAACCAACAGAGATACGCTCTGCAGTCTGACTTCTTAACCTATCTGGTTTGCTCTTCTGATCATCCCATGACCATAATACTGCATATTTTGTTTTTTGTTGTTGTTGTTAAAAAAAACTCATGTTTGAAGTTAATAAATTGAATTCTCAATTTAAAATTGCTCTAGAACAGTGTTTTAGTCCAAAATTAAGAAGAAAGATGAATGAGAGATTTCAGACTTTGGAGCAAAGTAACTAAACTTTAATTCTTGGCAAGTTTACTATGACCATGGACAGTTCCTGGCCTGACTCAGTTTCTTCATTTATTGAATAGGAGTAATAAGGTTGCATAGGTCCCAGAAGTTTTGCTAAGGTTAGGGCAGAAGGCTTACATTAAGAGCATAAACTTGTTTCTGACACATAGGATATATCAATACATATCCTCACTGTCATTATCAATAGCATCACCGTCCCACTGGGCACTCACCTTGGACCCAGCTGTGCTTCTGCCACCTAAACCTCTGGAGAATCTGCTGACCCAAATTGTAAGACTCCAGGGGCTGCTGCTCTGGATATGCAATCTGCAACTTAGAAGTGCTGAGCAGTGAGACCTCAAATGTTTAAAACCTGATATCTTTGTTCTCCTTTGTCAAAAAGTACAATAGTGGCCCCTCTGTCTTGAGAACAACCAACAGCTGTCTACTTGGACTTAAGCCCATTTAGTAGGAGCAAACTCATGGTACAATAAACCTAGACAACTACCCATGTCTAGGAATACCTCATACATACATTTTTATGAAACCAATATAATATTTAACTGATAAATTTTGAACAAACCCCTATGCCTAAAGCTCCGGGAAAATTGCAGAAGAGGAAACAAAAAAGTTATAAGGGGTCAGAGGATCAGTTATGTGCTGTGATAGTGTCGTCTAGTCAGGTCAGGGAAGCTACGCCTCTGAAATCTTAACAATAGGGTCTCCTAAACAGTACCTGTACGTTGGTAATGCCAGTTGTCATAACAACACAGATGGGGAGGATTTCATAAGTCCCCACTCCTAGATGAAGAGTCACACCACTGTATAGGTCCTAGCTCCAAATATAACTACATTCTGGGATACTGGGAAATTAGAATTCCAGTACATAGATATTTTTAAAATTTTTTCTGTGGGATAATGCTCTTGTATACTGTAAAGATTTGTCACTCACATTGGTTTAACAAACTGCTGATTGTCCAGTAGCCTGTCATGAAATATAGATGGGGTGACCAGACTAGGAGAATTGTGGCAGATACCAACCAGACTCAGAGGAAGCAAGATGAGATTTCCCTATTGAGAAAAGGTACCAAGTCACGTGGCTAAACATAGCTAAGAATTATGGGATAAGAGTTATGAATTAAGGATTATGAGAAAGAGCTAGTAAGTAGTAAGCCTGAACTACCAGCTGAGCATTTATAATTAATATAATCCTTAGTGTGTTTATTTGTGATTGAATGAGGTAGTCCAGAAGCATCTACTTACAAATTTTGAATTTCTTTATTTTATTATTGTATGTGTACAAGTGATTTTCCTACATGGTATGTATGTGCTCCATATGTATTTGTGGTACTGTTGGAAATTACAAGATGGCATTGGCTCCCCTGAGACTGGAGTTACAGATGGCTTTGAGTAATCATTTAGGTGCTAAGAATTAAACCCAGCCCCTCAGCAAGAGGGGCAAGTGGTTTTAACTGCTCAGTCACCTCTCCATCCCCAGTTCACAGGTCTTAATATCTCCCATGATGCTGGGTTCCCAGGTACACTTCATGAGGTTCCGTGAAATATGGTTATGGTCTGAATATGAAATGTCATCCATGGTTTCACATGGTGGATACTTGATCCCCAGCTGGCAGCACTATTTTGGAAGGTTCTGGAAACTGCAGGAGGTAAGGCCTAAATGAAGGAAATAGACCACTGGAGAATGCCTTTAGCAGACTTGGCATTCAGTTCCTTCCTTGTTCTCTGGCTTCCTGCCCACCATGAGGTAGACAGACACCTCTTCCACACCTACCTCCACAGTGGCCTGCCAAACTGGAGCATGGGTTCTGGACTGAAGTCTCTGAAACCATGAGCTAAAGCAAAGCTCCGTCTACCTCAGGTTGTGCTTTGACAGCCTCTCCATGAGGAACACACTCCTTATTGGTGGCCAGCTTTCTCCGCCTGTCCTAGCTTACATGTGTGGAGCTGTACACATAATGCCTTTACACATTCCTTGGGCTCAGTCCCTGCTTCCTGGGGCTTTGATATCAAGACACTTCATGGAAACTATGGATGGGTTCTACTGCAGGGCAAGCCATATTCGGCAGATGTGGTCCCAACAGGGCTCTCAGCATGTGTTAGCCACTAGCTACTCTTCATTTTCCTTCCTCTCTCTCTTGGTCCCCACCTGAAAGTGTTGAGCATGGGCAACACCTTCCCTTCAAATTCCCTAAGGAAGCCAAGTTCCTCTTACTGTAGTGACCTGTGGAAGCCTCCTGAAGTTGAATGACAAGCTCTATGGATTTGAAATAAGCAAATATTTTGGAGAAGTGGGTATGAGGAGAACGTACACAATGTGTATACAAAGGAGAGTGGAAAAGTTCACACAGACGTTCATGATGTATCTAAATTGGTGCTCATACGGTAAATATAAGACTTACAGACATATAGCTGATCAGTCCTAGAGTTAAATTAAAACTCATTTGTGTTCGTCAAAACACGTATAGCAGTCAAACCAAAGAGAAACCTGAACTCATACACACATGCTTATACATATACACAACACAGAGGCATGCAGAAATGCATATGCACACATCTACATATCACAGAGACATTCAGGAATGCATATGCATACACAATCATGTACAGGCACACAGCACAGAGACATACAGGAATGTGCATGGACAAACACATCACAGAAGTATTCAGAAATGCACATGCAAAAATGTTCATTACACACATACATACACACACACATATCCACTACAGAGGTACAAGAATGCATATGCACACACACACACATAAAATATAGAGGCATACAGGAATGCATATGCACACACACACACATAAAATGTAGAGGCATGCAGGAATGCATATACATACACATACACTCACACATTTATCCCATTCTGTTATTTTATATTGTGTGGAAGCAGCAGGGTGTGGATGTAAATGGATTTTCCTCTTTTCCCTTGGCAGTATGACCATATTTAGTATAACATGCAGTAAAGCAGAAATTTTAATTAAGTTTATAGCCTGACCATCTGCATTTGTTTAGAATTTTTTTTTTTTTTTTTACTTCAAAGCAAAAATGTGAACCTGGCTTTAAACCTGGAAATAGCTCAAGCTACATTGAAATGCATTCTCAACAAACAGTGACTATGTGGTCTGATGTACAAAATGATGGGGCCCATTGTAAAAATATCACAAAGTACCTGGACATGAAGTACTGTCACTAGTATATTCTGATACACTTTGGTAAAGACAAAAAGGAGATTCCATACATCTTCAAGGGAAGAAAGTGCCCCAATATCAGTAAGCTGCCATTATTTAAATAATTTAAATGTTTTATTTATTACCAATTTTTTTTTTGTCTTGATCACTGGTCTATGGCTGTGAAAAGACACCATGACCAAGACGACTCTTGGGGGCTTGCTTACAGTTTCAAAAGTTTAGTCCATGGTCATCATTGCAGGGAGCATGGGGGTTCACATGACACTGAAACAGTGGCTTAGAGTGCCATCCTGAGGGAGGGGACTGGTCCTGGCATGGGCTGTGGACACAGTTCCTCCAACAAGGCCATGCCTCCTACTCTTCCTAATCCTTTCAAAGAGTTCCACTCTCCAGCGACTAAGCACTCACATATGTGAGCCTGTGAGGGTCATTCTTATTAAATCATCACATGTTTCAATATTGTTTTCCTTTTAAGCCCAAGCCCTTTGCATTTACAGCTGCTTGAAACTGATCCACAATCCATATTCACTTGTCTTAGCTATGTAGATGTCTTTTCTTTAAAACAATCAAAACTCATGTAAGTGCAAACAAGAGCAGCAAATCCCTAGTGAGCTGGCCCAGTGGTAAATGTGCCACACAAGCTCACAATGTGAGTTTGTTTCCCAGATCCCACAGTGGAGAGAGAAGGCTGACTCCTGAAGGTTTTGACCTTAGACCTCCACGTGAATGCTTTGGGAGTCATGCACGCAAGAGCACATATACACACACACACACACATACAAACAAACACAAACACACACACATACACCAGTAGTAATAAATACTAATAAATTTTTATATAAATATAACAAATGTGTATTTGTGTGTATGTGGATGCAGTGGCAAACCGCTCTCTCAAATCCTCCATAGTTCAGACAAAACTTAAGCCTTTAATTATTTTAAGAGATAAAGTGAGCTGTCTATAGTCCACCTTTTTAATCCCTTTGACTCTATCAAAGGTAAAAGCAGATGCCCAGTTGCAATAGCAAATGTGGATGGGAACCTGGACAGTGTTGCACCGACACCCTAGTCAAATCCACAAGAAGGCACTGGGCAGGAAATTCACAATACAGCTGCTACTGTTGTGGCTTCCATGATCCAACTCTAAAACACTCAGTTAAAAGAAGAGCTCACATTTTCAGAAGTTTTCAGCCCATCACGGCAGAGAAGACACAGGAAGCAAGGCTGAGTGGGTGTCCTTCACAGACCTGGCCCAGTAGCCGACTTCCACTTGCCAGCCCTCTAGTTGGGGAGCAAATATTTCAAAACATACACCTCTAGGGACATATATGATTCAAGCTACAAAAGGGATAATCAACCCACTTTCAGAATCTGCATAGGTCCCCCAGTTCACCTCAAGAGAAGGAAATTGTCCACCTAGACAGGGAAGAATTAACCCTTTCACTGACATCTTGCACCACAAAATCAAGGTCACATATAAATATGAGCTGCAAGCCCTGGAGAAAAACAGAGCAATGTCCTATCATACAGCTGTGCTTTTGGAGTCTGCCCAGACTCCAACAAAAGGTGAACACCACAGACTTTTCTCATGCAACATACTTTGAAGAAGGCTGTGCTTGCCAGATGTACATCCATGGAGAGTGACACTCTGAGAAAGTAATTTGGCAGCGGGGAAGAGGAAGAAGGGACTGGCACCCTGCAGCATAGGAGGTTCCGTCCCTGCCAAGAAATGCTGGTGTAGAAATGGGGTAGCCTCAGCTTCTGCCTGCTCCATCCATTCCAAGTGAGAAAGATGATGAAGGGGATTTGAACACAACTCAACAAAGAATAAATAGGAAAAGCCTGTGAGAGACATGAATATCTGTATACACATATTTAAACACACATAAACATACACATAATGCACACACATATGCAAACACACACATATATATGCGCCCATGTGTGTAAAATCTGGTGTCAAAATATAAAATCTGCTATAAAGTCTATGACTACATCATAATTTCATTATCTTTGGCAATTTATTTTTGTAGAGGTAAGTCTGAAGAAAGACAAATTTAAAGTCTTATGTAAATCTTTCTTGTTGAATTTTTCTCTACTGTAATAATTTTCTAGCATGTGTAGAGAATAATGATACTTTTCTAAACTTCTGAGAATGTTTTCCACTGTATAATCAAGTTTTCTTTTCTTGAAGCCAATTCACCTACTGGACCATGAAGGCTATTGCTCAGGGATGGGGATATTGGAATCAGAAAGGTTCCAGAGCACTGAAAGAGGAAGGTATTTTGCAGAGACGTTGGCAGTAAGAACTAGATCTGGCAAAGCTGAGAGGCAAAGAGCATCCAGGGAAGGTACTGCTCACTCACAGGCTGGACAGCCCTTTGCACACATCTGCATGCTTCTCCCTCCAGCCCTGTCTCCTCAGCTGGGCATCTTCCTTGCCCACCTGTCTCACTCCCACCCCATCCCTGCACTCCCTCATTCCTCATTCCACTTGATCTATCTCTGCAGCATGCATCCCTCCTGCCTGACCTAAGGCAGAAATTCCTACTCTCAGTACCATGTCAGTGCTAAAGAAGTCTCAGATTCGTGACAAGCTCAGACTGGGATGCTCAAGCTGTATCTGAAGGTAATTAATACATGATATCAGAGAAAGTAAATCAGCCCTAAATTCTACTTGAAGACATTTCTAGAGAAATCTGTTCAGCTGACCAACACATATATGAAAATTAAGAAGTCCAAGAGGGCTTTGAAGCTGAAAGGTTAAGGAGTCCTTGGCTCCTTAAGTTTGTTTGGGCCTGCAGGGCTCCCATTGAGGATATGCAAGAGGGGACAAAGTACAACCCAACCCAGCCATACCTCCTTCCTATCTGCTGCTTTCCCTTTACTTTCCAGCACTAGGAAGTGTGCTTGTTGAGCCATGTCCTGCAACTCGGCTCGGAGGAAATCATATGCATACTTAATGACCACTTAACACAGTAATGAATAATGCTCCCTTCCAGCCATTGCTATTAATAGCTACACTGGTCACTCTGCTAAGAAACAAAACCCAAATTAATTTTAAAGGTATTTTCCTCACACAAAGAAAGAATGACATAATGTGACATAATGACCCTTTTCTGCCCTGGAACACAGATGATGACTTGTGACACCTTTAAGTCATAATGAGAGTCCTGACTCACTAGAGTCTAATTAGAAGACACTACTGATCTACCCAATCTCTGTGCAATGCCTGTGATCTGTCCCTCAGCCTTTGCACAAGTTCCTACTTAGAAGGAACTAATTATGAAGAAATGCACACAAGTAAAATGAATAAGACATTTCTCCAAAGCATGGATTTTTAAATGTTAGATTTTTCTTGTGTCATATAATTGGGAAATATTGTTAACTTATTTTAGAAACCCAGAATGTATTTTAGAAACCCAGAATGTACAATTTTATATTTACTATGTAATTGGAATTATGCAAAAAACGTATTTAACAAATTGTGTGTGTGTGTGTGTGTGTGTGTGTGTGTGTGTGTGTGTGTGTGTGTAACTTGCATGTATGAATGTGCAATACATATGCACAGAGCCCAAGAAGGCCAGAAAAGGTACCTCTCCTTTACCTGGAGGTAAATATAGTGGTGAGCCACTATGGGGATGCTGAGAACTGATTCCAGTTCCTCTTTAAGAATAGCCAGTTCTCTTTACCACTGAGATAGCTTTCTAGCAGCACAATATATACATGAGAAATACATATATAAAGAAAATACATAAGTAAAATAAAAAATTAAAACATGCATACAAACATATGAAGAAAATACAGCACAAAGTATTCGTGAGATGATCGATACAATTTTCCCTTTTCTCGGGCAGTGATGGCGCATGCATTTAATCCCAGCATGCACTCGGGAGGCAGAGACAGGCAGATCTGTGTGGATTCTCGGCCAGCCTAGTCTGTAGAGTAAGTTCCAGGACAGTCAGGGTGGTAACACAGAGAAACTCTGTCTCACAAAACCACAAAAAAGAAATTTCTTTTTCTTTACTTTTATTTTCTAAAATTTTAAAGGAAGTTATATTACATCTATGATGGAAAACCATTTTTCTTAAAGGAAGGTGGTCAGTGACATGAGCTGTTTGGAAGCCTGAAAGGTAATAAACAGTTCTCGTTTGCATCGAAGCTGATCAAATGGTTTTCACTCATCCTTGCATTAGAAACCAATGAATTTTAGTTGTTAAAAAAATACATTTGGGGGCTGGAGAGATGACTCAACACTTCAGAGCACTGGTTGCTCTTCTGGAGGACCTGGGTTTCAATTCCCAGTACCCACATGATAGTTTACAGCTGTCTGTAATTTTAGCTCCAGGGGATCCAACACTTTCATAAAAACATACATGTGGGCAAAACACTTGAAATACACATGAAATAAAAATAAAGTTTAAAAAAATGGTTACATTTCTTTTATAGTATTTTAAAAGATTTATTTTATTATTTTTGTGCTTATTTGTTTGTGTGTGAATTTATGTACATGCATACATATGCTCAGAGAGGCCAGAAGACAGTGTTAGAGCCCCTGGAACTGGAGTAACAGGCAGTTGAACTGCTTGATCTGGGAGCCACCTGATGTGGGTCCTCTGCAAGAGAATCAAGCATTCTAAGCCACTGAGCCACCTCTCCAGGGACCTTCTATAGTATTTTAACATCAAACTGCACATGTAACTTCTCCAGAGCATTAGAAAAGATGTGAAGAGTGAAAACAGGTGACATATAATTCCCCTTGAACCTCAGAATCTGAATTTAGAAACCCCACAAAGCCAGGAAGTTTTTCTTCTTTTAAACTCGCAGTGTGTCCTAAAAGGAGACAGGTGTGTAACCCTAGAAAATCCAAATTCTGTTCAACATGACTGTCTTTGCTGAAGTATCGCAAGTTCAGAAAGGGAGAATCTCAGAACCAAGCAATGGCACAGACCTATAACTTAAGCTGGATGTGAATCCTCCCCAGAGTCATAAAATGAACCCCTCCAAAGGAGAGCAGCCTGCTAGCTAGCTCCATACCTTAGTGAGGCACCGTTTTGGAGTGGCCAGTGTCTTCCCCAACAAGAACAGCCCAGGACCCCATTTCCTGATTGGAGAAACCAGGAGGTGCCTTGCCCTATGGTTCTCTATCTTGGGTAGAACCATGGTTTTCCAGACTGTGCCTTGCCCTGAGAAACTTCATTTACTAGCTTTGACTCACACAGCTTTATTTGACTCAGCTTTGAGGATGGAAGATGCCTCTGCACCTGGATGGAGATGTGAGCATCACTGTCTGTCCAGCACCACCTCCCATGCAGTACACACTGATAAGTGACTTATTCCTAGGAGCAGAAAGGGTATCATACTATATGTATATTGGGGTAAGTTGGTACTGTAAAATCATATCAGGAAAGCCAAACTCAAGAATTTATTAGACCAGGTTAAGGAAGGGGTGCAACATTTTTACCCGGGCCCCATAAAGAAGTGGACCCCTAGAACTGGAGTGGCAATACCCACATTAGTCTGTCATCTGACCACCCAGGATGTACATCAAAGACACCAACAGGCAGAGAATTCCCTCCGGTACCAAGGGTTTCAGCTTGGATCAGTCCTTCCTGTTGACACAGCCTCCTTAACAGCTGTCTGTCTGTCCTCTTTGCCTGTCTCAGCCTGCTGTCAGCCTGTCTGCGTTCATTCATCTGGACTCAGTCCTGACCTATTGCTTCTGCAGCTGAACTTAACTCTGTAGTTCAACACTGACCCGTGACGCTAAAGCTTGACTCTTTAGCACTTACAATAGCTTCTTCGCCATCTTGGTGTAGTTAGGTTTCTCATGTGTGTATGTGTGCATGCAACCTACATATGTACAAATACAGATATATAAATTTAATGACTGTGCTATGGAAATGCACTCTGGAACTTAATTTAATAATTAAACAAGGAATACAAGATTTTGTGTTTGCCCCACCAAGGGCTACCATAGAAATCAGTACAAACTGGAAAATTGCTGCCAGTGAAGATATCATTCTTTGTGAGTTTATTGTTACTCAATATATTTGACTTTGCAGAAAGACACGAGTGAGTTTTTCTGTTTTTAATGTGACATGCTCATGACACTATCTCAGAGCCCAAACCTCAGTCAATGCTCAAATGGGACTTTGGCATCAATGGTTTCTCTTTTCTGGCTGGTTTCCAAAAAGCCTTGACCTTCAGGAAGACCCAACTCCTACCACCAGCAGCACAGCCAGACACTGGTGTATTATCCACTCAGCCGTTTGGTGTGAAACAACGCCAAACGAACCTCAGCTGCTGAGTCTTTTAAGCCTTCAGGCCCACCCTGTGCTACTTGTACAGCATCTCAGAGACACTGGACTTCCCACTCTCACTCTGCTGGTGTCGGTGGTGTTTGCTAACACCCTGAGAAGCGCATGATGTGCAGACTCAAGGAACCCCGATCTACATGAAGGACAAAGAAGCATTTCCAAGAAGACACTCCAAGATAGCACTTCACTATGAGCCTGACTTCTACTCTGGCCATCCATTCAACATCTTGCTGTCTAAGCTTTTCTACTTAGAAAGCAGGTTTTTATTATCAAAGGCTATTGATAATTTCATTCTAAAATGGAAGTCAAGGCACACTCTTGTCAGCCATGTTTGCCAAACTGCCCATACCCATCTTGTCTCAAAATGATCTGGAGCCTAGCCCCCCCCCCCCTTTTTAAGATTTATCTATTTTTATTTTTACGTGTATGAGTGTTTTGCTTTACACATATGTACGTGCCCTCCATATCTACCTTGTTCCTGTCTTGAGAGGTCAGAAGAGGGCTCTGGATCCCATGGGATGGTAGTTAAAAATTGTAGCCACATGGGTTCTGGGAGCCAGACAAATCCCTGTCCTCCACAAGATGAGCAGTGCACTTGACTGACGGGCCACTTCTCGAGCCCCTAGAGCCTCACTTCTGAAACTGGATCGCGGCACCACACATGATGACATAACTGAGCACAGGACTGTGAGAAATTTGACAAGAGTACAAAATGTATGACAGCACAGTGACCAGAAAGTGAGGAAAACTAGACATGTGCAGATGAATCTAACCTACTTCTGCCAGGGCTCATGTGTGTCACATCACATGACTTCCCTGCAGTCTTGGTCCGGAGTAGACGGGGCTTCCCACTTTACATGCCGTCACACCAGGCAATCCAACTAACTGTTCCAAGAAACATCTCAGCTCAGACTCAAAAGTACTGCGTTGTGAACTGCAAAGTTCTCATTGTCTATACAAAGCTTTTTGCTCTTACAAGATAAAACGGTTTAAACACAGAAAACAGTATCAATTACATTGTGATAGAATTTTTGATTTCAAAAATTCCCGACTTGTGTTGCATAAAAAAAAAAAATCATCATTATTTATTACATTCAAAGCTATGCAGCTAAACTCTCTGGCTGACCTGAAATTTACTATGTATTTGGGGTTAGCCTTGAACACAGAGATCCACCTCCCCTGCCTCCCTAGTCTGCTGCTAAAAGTGTGTACCACCACCTGGGTTTTCTAATCTCTTATAGAAAACAGGTGTTGGATGCTCTGATAACTTCTTATCTATCTGAGTCCATATGCAAGATTTCAGAGCTTATTTTTGCCATTAAATATAGGACTAAGAAATGAAATAAAAATATGATAGATTAGAGCAATATTGTAGAACCAACCTAAAATTTAAAAATATCACCATGTTTATTGCTGTGTTCTCTTTCCCTCTGTACTGAAATGATATTACTTTGCTCCAGAAACAACAAATCATATGTCATCTATACTATACTTTCTTCCAAATAATATTGCTAGTGATATAGGATGGATTTATCAACAAATGATTTCTTAGGGCTAAAAATATATGAGATAATATATTTAAGACTGGTGATTAATTGCAGTTACAGAAACATCTGAAGTTTCAAAGTTTAAAAAAATCTTTACTACAGGCTTGTTCATATAGGTCATAAATATGGGAACTATGCTATTTTGTTGCATATGGTAACTTAAAATGCCTCTTTTATTTTCAAAATATATATATATATACACTTGTCATGGGCAGAGTTCCATAAGAAAATTATGTATGGGTTGCAGCTTATGTTTATCCTATAAGAACCATTCATATTTCTATTTTAGGACAACAGAATTATAGATTTTTAATATTAGAAATGGCTTAAAAAATCATAAGACCCGGGTCTTGTTAATACACACACAATGTCTATTTTTTTAATCTTAAAAATATGCATGCTTTCTGACCCAGTAATGCCATTTCAAAGAACATATGTGTGTGTGTGTGTGTGTATTAATACATCACAGTCTTCTCTATAATAGCATAAAATTGGCAATAGCCTAAGATGTCAAGATTAGTGAAATATTATGTGCTATATCTAATGGTTTATGCTCTTTAAAGTCATGTTTGTTGACAGGGAAAGAGTCACCATATTTTTGGCAAGAAAACAAATAAAAAGGCATAGGAGATAAGATGTATTTGGTATGGATGCTATTCCCCTAAGATCAAAACTGTGCAGCTTCACGTATTTGTGTGTACTCACATGGAAAAGGAACTCCCCAGAATAGCTAGAGCCAGATCAGACACCTGCCTGACCTCATATCCCCTCAGCCAGCCTTCTCATTTTGGTCCTTACTGCAGAAACCAGCAGCACAAGTATAATGTGACAATGTCTCACCTCAACTAGAAGAGGCTGCATCAGTTCTGCGGGCTGCTGGACTTGTCTGGTGGCTTTCTTGTTTGGTGGCTGTGCAGAAGAGAAGCACATGGGAATCTGTGACCCTTGACTAAAGACAGATGGGAGCGAGTGATATGTCAATAAATGTTTCACAACCAGCTTTCAGAGACAAGTAGCCCTGGCTGTAGCTTTCAGCGGTTTCTATGGTGTAAATGAGTTTACTGTGGTCAATTCCAAGCACCAAACTGATGCCACGGAACACAGAGCTGTTTAGAGAAGCACTCGGGGAATGTGTCAAACTCCATTAAGCAACCTCCAGCCAACTACCAGACCATGGTTCTCTCTTCCACATTTGAGTACCCTGAATCAGGGTCCACACACCTCAGAGGACACTAGGGTCTCATTGTCCTGACTGTAGATTTCTCATTGGGACCTTCAGCCCCCCTCCCAATAATAACATGGAGGCTTATTATTAATTATGAAAGCTCAACCAGTAGCTTAGGCTTATTTCTATCTATCTCTTATAACAGCCCATTTCTGTTCATTTATGTGCTGCCAGGTGGCTCATGGCTGTCATCTCTCCGGCAGGTCTTGTTTGTTCTCCATCTCTCAGTGTCTCTCCATGACTCTGCCCTTCTTCTTCTTCTTCCCAGCAGCCTCTGTGCCTGGAAATCCTGCCTAGCTATTTCCCATTCAGCTTTTTCTTAAATCATTCTGAGTGGTACATCTCTACAGTGTACAAAAAAACTACTCCACAACAGCTGATAACTTGATAAAGCACCTTGGATGGCCTTTCCCTCTCGGCCTACTGTACCTTCCCTAAACTATCACTCTGTCCTCCTCACCCCAGACAATCTACACGGGAGCCTTTGGCTCAGACTTTTTTGGGAAGCTAGGTAACAGAGGAAGTGACAGTTCTGGGTGATGTGCACTTTTTACATTGACATTACTTGGTGTTCACATTTTCTCAAATAATTATTGTTGGTCACTTGTGTAATCCAGTGGGAGATGCATGGTATTTTAAATGATGGGTGAGCTGGATATGTACTGTGACTATGTGCTCCCAACCACTGAGGAAGCCAAGCCAGAGCAGGTGGGGTGGGGCCACTGGAGCTCAAGGATTAAGGACCTGTGAGGACAACTTGATGAGAGTGTCTCTCACAATGATAGAAAATTAAGAGTGACTTCTAGATGCCATATCAAGCTCTGCTGTGAATTTGAAAAGCATTTGTAAAATTTAAGAAAAGGTAGCTGACCCGGGGTGTACATTTGTTGTTCTCCAAACCAGCTGCTTCTATCCTTCCAAACTGGGAACAAAAAGCTAGAAGGAGAGAGAAAAGGGGGCGGGATGGGGCCTGGGGAAAATTAAAAGCTCTGTTTTTAAATATTAGGCTTTGTTTTGTCTTGTTAGCCATTACAGAATAATGGAAATCATAGCTCCAGATAAACAGGCTGATGTGGAGTTTGTCCAGTGAGGAAAGAATGCTGGCATCCCCTTTCCATTTGGAGATCACCGCTTTGCATGCTTATGATTTTAAACCTGTCAGTTACCAAAGGGGCAGTAACGTAATCATCACCGGCAGGAAATGCTTCATTCCGAGAAAACTCCCACAGAGGAGAAAAGACTCCCAATTAGAATATGATTTAGTGAAGCAACCATCTATAGAACTTAGAAAGAGGCCAGGAAAATATAACACAACAAAAATTTATGTTCACAACATCAAAGGTTCCATGTACTAAATTCACTCTAACATTATATAGCATCCACGTGTTGAAAACTGAATTTGTATTGAAAAGTCTGTCTTAGAATGAAAGAGATTCTGATACGAGATTTTATCATTCCTCTCCTGATTTTCTTTCCGTGGGGAGGACCAATGAGATCCTATTCAAAGAGTCTGTCTCCTCAAAGAGGGCTCCTCAGCTGATGGGGACATATGCAGAGACCCACAGCCAGACATTAGGTGGAGCTCAGAGAACCCCACAGAATAAGAGAAGCCAGAAGGGTCTGGAGAACCGGGAGAAAAAGACACAGAAATCAACTAAGCAGGCCTCATAGGAGCTCACCAAGACTCAGGAGGCAGTCACGTGCATGGTCTGTGCTGGGTTCTTTGGATACAGGTTGTGGTTGTTTAGCATGGTATTTTTGTGGAACTCCTAATGGTGGTGGCGGCGTGGGGGACGGGGGTTGTCTCTGACTTTTTGCCTGCTCTTGGGATCTTTTTTCTCCTATTGGGTTTTGTCTTCCAGTCCTAACATGAAGGTTTGTGCCTTGTCTTATTGTATGTTGTTATGCTGCATTTGGTTGATATTACTAGGAAGCCTGCTCTTTTCTAAAGGGAAACAGAGGATCAGTGGATCTGGGGGAGAGGGAGGAGGCACTGGGAGGAGAGGAGAGAGAGGAAGCTGCTGCAGTCGGGATGTATTGTATGAGAGAAGAATAAATTTAAAAAGAGGGTCTGTGTCTGTATGTGTAGTGTATATGTATATGCAGATGTGAACTGTAGATGGATACAGATAACTATACCTATAAATGTACAAGTTTACACACACACGCGCTATTGTTGAATGTAAAATGCCCTCTATAGGCTCATGTCTTTGAACACTTAGTCCCAGCTAGTGTTGACGACTTGTGAAAACTTTAGACAGTAGAGCGTCGTTGGAGAAGTGAGTCACTGGAGTCGGGCCTTGAAATTTTAGAGTCAAGTTCCACTTCCTGTTTTCTCCTTGCATCCTGGGTGCAAATGCAAAGAGACCAGCTAGTCCCTGGTCCTGCTACAGTGCCTTCCCTAACATAATGGACTGTAGCTCTCCGGAACTGTAAGCGAAGATAAGTCCTTCCCTCTTTAAAAAGCAAAACTAATGAAACACTATTTGTTTTATGTGCATGGATGTTCTGCCTGCTTATACATTAGTAGTATGCCATGTTTGTACAGTGCCCACAGAGATCAGAAGAGGGCAATGCATCCCTTAGAATTGCAGTCACAGGTTTTGTATAGATGATTGTGAGCTGTCGTGGGGATACTGGGAACTGAATCCAGGTCCTCTGCACTGGTAACTGCTGAGCCAGCCCTCCAGCCCCCAAACCCTCCCTTCCTTAAGTTGCTTAGTCTGGTGTGGAATGTAACTAAAGCACACATATGCACACACATACATTCATGAATTGCTCAGTGAGAAACAAGATTCTGAGGAATGCATCCTTAGACAATGATCATTGTGTAAGCAGCATTGCCGCGTGTAGTTACTCAAACTAAGGCAGCTGTGGAATCACTAGGTAACATTTTCATTCTATCATTGCTATAAATGTAATTGTTATTGACTGACAAACCACTATTCAGTGCATGACTATACACACACACACCTATGTACACACACACACACACACACACACACACACATCTGAAACCTACTGTGTAAAAAAATATGCTCATGAACCTGAAAAGCTCTACAACATAGAATACATAATGGTGTCACTTCTTTTCTTTTAAAATGTCCTAATTTCTATGATCATGTTATATATTGCATTTACGCTCAGAAAAGAAGCAATTAAAATCCATTCAACATTATGTTCAAATATGAACTTCAAATGATGTACATGTTTGGATTCTGTGGTATTTTTGTCTAAGTTCTACATCAGGACTATTACAACCTATATAGTGGTAGTCATCACACTTCAGTCATCTATTGGGTGCTCCTGAGATGACCTTTATAAAAACAATCTATTTCTGTGGCACTTGCCAGCTGAAAGGCCAACTTAGCAGTATCTGAGGTTCATTTGGCTGAAGTCATGACTTAGAAGACAGCATCGTCGCTCTGAGGCATTAGCATGCTTTTATTTGGGGAACAGTGCATCTAGTTGCTCTTCCCCCTGGCCTGGAAGAAGCTCATACTCACAGGACACCACATCCTTTACAATTCCTTTTGACCTCCCAGGTGCATTTTGGGATAACCATGTTTGCTCATACTTTCACTTTGGCTTCGTTGCCTTTCTTACTTTGTGATGTATGACCTTCTTTTACAGATCTGTGTAGTCTACCGAATGCCATTTTGGAAGAAAAAGGACACGAAAATGAACAAGCTAAGTGTAGTCTGGGAGATGTTGAGTTTCCTAGGACCTTCCCTGAGAAGCATTCTGGGAGCTGTGATGAGAAACATCTCACTGGTGAAGGAAGATCGGGTTTCTAAATGTGGTCCTTCTCTCAAAGAAGAGCCTGGGGCAAGGCACTTAAGTTGTCTGGACTTCAGCCTGCCAGAGGCTTGCTTTCATCCCTGAAATCCTCACAACTGCTTGTCCCATTTTGCTTCTATTACAAAAGTCATAAATA
Organism: Phyllotis vaccarum; assembly: GCA_033318265.1. Taxonomy (NCBI): domain Eukaryota; kingdom Metazoa; phylum Chordata; class Mammalia; order Rodentia; family Cricetidae; genus Phyllotis; species Phyllotis vaccarum. The sequence goes on along the minus strand of JARWLC010000014.1, from coordinate 80,443,643 downwards.
TTATCTCTCCCAGAGAAAGCATTTGGGATGAGGTTCCCTTACTTAGCCAACTTTTAATGGAGGGTTTCCGGAGTGTAGAAAAGTGTTACATTTTACCTTCTGTACGTGATCCCAGAACCTGGCTTCTCAGATTTAATTCTAGACATCTTTTTCATAGCCCTGAGGACTGAACACAGAGCTTACATAAAATTGGCAAGTACTCTTTCACAGAGAACTTGTAGAAGTTTTTCAAAACTCCTGCCAAGAAATTTAAAAATAATTTCCATTATAAATTTTGCAAAAAACACCAGTGCAACACAAATATTAAACTATTTGGGAATGAGATAAATACTTTTTCAAATACAACTTCAAAATTATAAGTATTAAGATGATGAGAAGTTTAGAAATGAATATATGTACCAGCATGAATATATGTATATTTTATTAAATATAAACATTTTATTGTATAGTAAATGATAGAAGCATATGTTGATAATGATTTAAGTTGCATGAATGTCAAATTTTGCCATTAGAAAGGAGTTCAAAAGAGATTGGAGAGATGGCTCTTGCTGCTCTTCCAAAAGACCTTAGTTTTGTTTTCTGCCCCCAGGGAGGGCAGCGCAGCTCTAAGAGATCCCATACCCTCTTCTGGTATTGCTTGCAGGCATCCACACACATGTGGTACACACACACCACACACACACACACACACACACACACACACACACACACACACACACACACACTTAAAGATAAATATTTTTTATTTAAAAAAGAAGACAATGTAAACTTTGACTTTAAATGGTTTCATTTGAAGCAGAGTAAGTAGGTATGATCTTAGGGCACAGTAAGTAGGACAAAAGTAAAGGATTGTTGCTGTCATCAAATTATTCATTGCTTCGAATTTGGGAGTACACATTAACTTCAGAGTCTCGGGGCTTCCTGTAGTTGAAGTCTGAAGAGGTCTCAAGAACAGAGAGACCAGATTAAGATATCTATCTATGGTTTCCCAGTTCTTGTCTCCACTACAGAAAAAACTTGGAGTGAAGACAATTTAGGTATTAGAAGAAAGGTTTATTTCAAAGAGAAATTACACACACATGAGTCAGTGCTGGTTTCTTAAGAGAGTCCCACTGTGCAGAATTGTAGATAACTTCTTACAGGCAAGTTTTAATGGGGGAGTGATAATTCATGAGTTGAGGCTGTGAAAGGGCAGAGCATTTCAAGAGCTAATCAAGACCTTCACAGAACAGGGGCATTCCCCTATTCTGTCCTTACATGGAATGCAAGGATGTGGCAAAGCTTCAGGTGTGTGACAGAAATGGGCACTATAAGAAGGCTAGGGAACAGAGACGCCATCATGGTGACACATAAGGCAGCTGTCTGGGCTGGTAGGTGGGGTGGGTTTCCTGTAATGTTGCTCTATATCAGCCGTTAGTCACTTTTCACTTTGCATGTTGCTTCCATAGGAAAACAGTCTGCCTTATTAGTTCTTGAAAATATGGCCAAACTTTAAATCCTTCATCAGTGGATCCGATGATCATTGGAAAAAACTTCAAGGTAATGCATGGCTGTGTGAAATGATAGATGACTTTGCTTACCACTTCCTATGTTGGTCTTATTTTAGCTTTAGGAGAACTAAGTAAGCTATCTTCTAAAAATTCTTTTTTTTTTTTTTTTTCCGTATTCTTCCCAGTAAGACACAATTCTGTGTTTGGTAAAATAATCATTTCCATAGCAACCAATCTGAAAGAGGACTGTGACCTTAGGGAATGGATAAACCATGGAAGCCAATGAATACGGAAAATTATCATAGCTCTTCTTCCCAATAAGAGTAGAAATAATATCAGAATTAGAATGTATGCTACTGTAAAAAAAAATAAATAAAATTTAAAAAAAGGTACTCCTATAGTTTTGGGGGAAACCCAAGCTCCTCTTTTTCAGTAAAGCACTTAGAAAAGGGCCAAGGAGGCATAAGCAGACCACCACAACTCTACTCACACATACTCCACTGTGTAGAAGTACACTGTGATTGCGTATTGGAAAGAAATTTCCAGGTACGCATAAGTCATAGTGTGCAGTAAGCTACAAAGGCAAAGGTAGCTTTTATCTTTAATCCTGTTTTTTTTCCCCACAAAAAATAATCTCAAAACAATTAGAAGAAATTCAAGCATTTGAAGAGTTGGTAACAGGAAAAGGGAGTTCGTGTGTCCTGAGTCTGTGTGTAAAGCCTTCCTGGATATATAGGAAATCTGGAAGAATGTGTCTAGAACTTGCTTGTGGCATCTGCATTTTGAAGCGAGCATTGCATAATTCCCGATGGACGGCATGAAGCAACAGCTCAATTTGAACAGTTTGTGTTGACCTCGTTTCCCTGAGGTCTCTTGGTGAGCCACCCCCATGCAGTGAGTCTCTCAGCAGACCAAAGCCAGCTCTAGAAAAGCAGATCAGGACACCTATTCGAATGCTTTTTTCATGGTAGAATGACTTACACAGGTAAAATGCATACTTCTGGAGATTCTAAGATCTTTGGCAAATATTAAACATGCCCATGAGTCGGTGCCAAATCCAAGATGGGCCATGGACCACACTTACGTTGCCAAAAAGGCTTCCCTCATGCTGCATTCTTTCCTGCTCACCCCGACCAATGCAACTGCTGTTCAGATTGGTCTCATCTTAGGCCAGTTTTATCTGCTTGAGTCATAAAAGTGGAATTATATAATGACAATTATTTTGTACCTGTCTTTTTTTGGGCAATACAATTTTGAGATCCCCCCACAAGGGAAGGTTAGTTATTCCTTCCTTTCTATTGTTGAACAGTATTCCTCTGTGTGAACAGGCCATCATTGTTTATTCCTGGCAATTATTCACTTGCAGTCAGCTTATACAAGGTTAAGTTGTAAATCTTAAGCCAGCCTCCCTACATGACCTCTTTGCTCATCTGATTATCAATATTTTACATAGCTAGGAATCAGATAAAATCAAAATCCCCTAATTCGGACTAACAGAAAAAGCCAAATGTGAGAGCAATTTTTTTTTGGTCAGAGTCATGAGTTGTATTGTGTTCCTATTTGTACCTGAGCCATCGCTCCACTGCGCTAAGCAGAGGCTCTTCTGCCAAGTGAATCTATGGAATTTCGGCTCCCACAAGCACTTAATCCACGGCTCCTGGGAGGCAAGTTTTGCAAGGCAGATAAACTTTAGACTCGTGGGTTTTCCATCCTTATCTCCTTTCGGTATCTTCTTCCTTCTCAGGGTCTCCTTGGGAACAGCTGTCCTGATTGCAGTCTGGGGTGGCCTGACCCCAGCTGGCTGTGGCAGATGGAACTGGTCCTAATAAGCTAGTCCTAGGGGTTAGGTAGCGACAGTGAAAGGGTTGTTCCCTGCTGAGGAAATGTAGATATTAAAATGGGGGTGCTGGAGTAAGCAGCACACAGAGTTCAATCAACAAACGTCTCCTTTCTGCTGCAAGTCGAAGTTAGGACACTTAAAAGGAAAATTAGAAAGTAATAAGAATGGTTTCAGAACCAGAGAAACTTTGTGGCATCTTTTGAATTCTATGGGATTGACACTGCCAACATGTCTCTTGCTGTCAAATAAAGATAAGCAGAAGGCCACGAAGCCATCCAGACCAGGACTCAGGCACCTCTTAAACTTTCTAAGACTTTGTTGTGACTATGTGGTCCTTCTCAAGTGGGGACAAACAGGACTCTGAAATGTTAGCTTACTTTTCTTGAGTATGCCAAGCTTCTCCCAGTGCTGGCCAGGATCCCCCCATTTACTGCAACAAAGATGAGGAGGAGAGGAGAGGAAGAGGAGGGGATATATTCTCGAAGTAAGGTTTCCATGGCCACAAATTTAAAGAAATAAAAAAGTAACAAGAGTCTGTTTTAGTCTGTTCACTCCATAATACCAAGACAACACAAACTAAGCCATTTGTAAACAGCAAACGTCTTTGTCCCAGTACTGGGGACTGGGAAACAAAAATAAATGTGTTAGTATTTAATGTCTAGGAAGGACCTTCTTGCTGTGTCACATGACAAGATGGACAGAGGAGAGAACAGGACCTAAGCTAGCTCTCTTTAACACTTGCGAAGACACTAACCCATTTGTGAGGTCAGAGAGTTCTCTTTGACTTAATCACGCCCACAAAACTCACCTGTCAAGCTACCACAGAAGGGATTATGTTTCAGCATATGACTTCAGGGAGACATTCAGATCACAGCAGAGTTGAGAAACAGACTTGTGTTGCGCGGCTTTCTGTAACAAGCCTGAGGTGATGAGCTGCAAAGGGAATATTCATTCTGGCCCTTGGTTTTGGAGATCTACCTTGATCAGATCCTTGTGATCAGCTGGATTGCCATTCTGGGGCCTATGGTCAGGGAACACACTGTGGCAAAGAGCATGCACTAAAATTAAACTATTCACTTCATGACTTGGAACCAAAGAGGCAGGAGGAGAAGGACACTGAGGTCCCATAGTCCCCTGTAATGGCATATCTCTACTGACTGAAAATATCCTAGTAGGCTTCGATTCCTAAAGTTTTCATCATTATGCTACAAGTCAGGGGACCAACTCTTTAACATGTGGGCCTTTAGGAGACACTATAGACCCTGACTATAGCAAGACCTTTGAAATAAGTGACAAGAGTTAGAGATAGAGACTTTGATTTCCTACGCCTCAATGATCCAAACCAAGTTTCCTAAGGATTCCGAGCATCACATTTGAACTGTGATGCACTGACTTGGAGAAAGGAATGAGAGCTGGCAAATGTCCCAGAGGAGCCACATCTGTCCCTGGCCACATCTGCTGAGTAAGGGCTCTCTAATAAGTTTGGGAGCCAAGAGCAGATGAGAACCCACTTGCTGGGTTCTACAAGAGAGATGCATCTTAAACCAATAGACTGCAACAGTGGGCAGCCATGATGGGACAGCTTGCATAGTCAGAGAGCGCCTCGGCAGTCACCTGCCTGCCACTTAGAAGAGCACTTAGCTACATCTGAAATCATGACTGGAATGATATCCTTACTAATTTAATGGCTGCAAGGATCAAAGATGAGTAAAGAGGTCCAAGGTTCAGAAGATGCCTAGGATTAGTTCAGCCTTCTGTGCATAAGGGAAACTACCTGGCTAGGGCTGTGTCTCCTCGTTTAGTTTAGCGAGCAGCTGTGGATTTTCTGCGACCTTTACTGGGGACAGAATGAGTGTCACCAACAGCTGCAGACATCACAAATAGTGTTACACATGCCTCAGGTGTCATTGTGTGCCTTGAAGAGTAGAGGCCTCTGCTGTCCCATGAGATTTAGATGTCTCTCCGTTCTTTAATATCTCCCTATCTCTGCATAAGAAGCTTTCTTTACCTATGTTTAACGTGCCTGCAGGGCTGAAGAGATGACTGGGTGTAAAGAATGCTTGTTGCGTAATCACGAAGACCTGAGTTCAAGTTCTGAGAACCCACATAAATACCTGGGTGTGTCCAGGCACCTCTCTTACCCAGTGCTGGGGGTCAAGGTGACGAAGACAGTTTCAGTGAGAGATCCTGTCTCAAGAAAACAAGTAGGAAGTAACAACACAGACATCTAATACCTTCCTCTGACCTCTCTGAGCATGAGTACACAGGTGTATCTGTCTACACACACACACACACACACACACACACACACACACACACACACACACACACACGAAAGAACTAAGAGGAAACATTTGTGTAGAAGTTACTAGTTCCCTTATCTCCAGTACACTTACAAGTGTTACGGTCTCATCTGTGAACGTGCTATTTTCAGCTATTAGCACAAATACAAACTCATTCAGCAGTACCCTCCACACCCCAACATACACTATGAGGACACAAATAATTCTAACAGGGTGGCCAGCAATCAGAAGACACGACCTGCTGGAAGATCAGAGTCAAATAAGAACTCAGACAGCTCAGCAGATGGCTCTTAAGGATGGAAATCCAGAGAGCCTTGGGAGCCTGGAACCCCTACATGCAGAGAACACCCCTGGGGGTTCCTGAACTGCTTGTCTTGCACCAATTGTATCTATAGTGCCAGGAGAAGGAGCAGCAGCAAGGCTGTTCAAAGACGTAGATGGTTTCTCCCACACAGAGATACAGAAAGGTTCTGCCATCTCCAGAAGTCCTATAGGGCCACAGGTAACAGGAGATATAAATGGGGCCAAGGAAAAAGGCCGCCCTGCCATCCCTTAACTTCATCAACATCGTATTGGCTGACATGTAAATAGTTAGCCTTACAGGGTCAGCAGCAACCTAGCTTCTTTCTCATTTGCTTGGTCATTTGTATGGATGTTGTTTGGTTGGATTGGACTGTTTCCTAAATCTCTTTCTTTGGTAATTTGATACATGGTTGCTATGCATTTAGATTGTATTTAACCCCACAGCCTGCAGCAATGCCTCTTGACCCCCTCATATCCTCTTCCAACCTCTTTGTAACTTTTATTTTTATAACCCACTAAGTCCAATTAACATGGGCTTATGCACAAAGGTATGGCTGTGAACCATAGGCAGCCTACCATGGGCCACAGCACTAAAGAGAACTGGCTCTCCCTCTCCCAGCAGCCACTGTGCTTTTTGTTTGGGGTTTATTATGTTTGCTCAGAAAGAAACGCTATTATTCAGTCACATGCTTTCACTTAATCTTTTATGTGTTCGGTGGCATTTGTCTTCAGGACGATTCTGCACTGGAAGAGGACTCACTAGATAGGGTGAGGTCAGCCCTCGTGGGAAAAACCAAACCTTGGCATCATTTGCTAGGTGAGGCTGCAATCCAGGGAGAAATGCATGGACGCTGTCTTTTTCTCTGAGTGTGAAGGGGAGTCACCGGTTCTGGGTGGGAGGATGGAACATAATACGTGCCTTAAAGTTCTCACCGTAACTGTCACGTCGAGTATGAACTGTAAGGAGATGGGGTCACCATGGAGAGACTGCACCACACAAATGCCCATGGCAACAGTAGCTGCTTGGTCCAAGAGGGAGGTGATGGAGTAGGTGAGAGGTGCTTGTTTTTCTGTATTTCCCTGGTAGGGAAACTGCAGATGAGCTGATGGGTGGTAACCGGGGTATATAGGGCAGAGAAGAACAAAGGGAGAATGTGTATACTTTGGCCTGGGCTCCTGGAAGAAAAGTGTGTTCTCCTTTACTGACACAGGATATCCTGCAAAGGAATACTTGGTGGCACAGCACTGGCTTAGCATTCATGAGGTCCTAGGTTCAAACCCCAATATCAAAAGTTCAAAAAGAATGGTTGGTGGTGGTGTTCTGGAACAGGCCATGCTTGAAGTGACTAATTTAATCACCTAAGTAGCAACTCCAAACATACACCTGGAAATGCAAGGGACAGGAAAGGGTTGGCAATGTATTCATTTAGGTGTTGCCAGATTACAGATGGCACCTAAAGCCTTGAGACATTTGGGAAGCAATATGATATAATTTCTTCTCCCCTCCATTCCTTCCTCACTCCCTCCCAGCAGATTATCATTCAGCGGGTTCACAAGGCATTCAAAAGACTGTTAAACTGGATTAAAGCTTAATTTATTCTTATTTCTCTTGTTCTAATGTTAGTGGCTACCAGTTTGCTTATTTTTATGTTACTTCCTGATACACTCTGAACTCCTTTTTATCAGCATTGGCCATTACCTCTGGCTCTGATAAATAAGTATATTAGGACATTGGCTTTGACGTGTTCCCCTAATGCTAAAGATCCTAGAGGAGGTGAGGCCTTACAGAAGGAAGTTAGGTCACTGAGGGTGGAGCATTGATACAGGGATATTGGGACTCTTTTTTGTCTTGACTTCCCAGCTGCTGGATGAACAGCCTCCTCAACCATGTGTTCCCACCCTAATGTACAGTCCTGTAACAGAACAAAATGACAGGGCCACTGAAGCTTCCAAAACCATGAGCCAAGGTGAATCTTCCTCATTTCAAGATAAGTCTGACAAACGTGGACTCTTCCGGAAATCGATTTCTTTATCCCCAACCTGTTGTATTACCTCAAGCCACTGATGGTAATTCTTCCTCACCTCCAACTGGATGACTGAAGTAACATATTGAGTGTCTTCCCTCTGTCCCTGCATATTCTAATCCAGTTGCTTTTGAGTTTGAATGTACATGATAATCACTTAGTAGATTTCTTAGACAGGCTTCTGTCCCACCACTGTGTCTGATTAAGCAGATAAGGAGTAAAGCCTAAGAGTATGAATTTCTAGCAAGCTCCTGGGTGAAGCTGCTGTTGCTGGTCTAGAGTCACACTTCAAGTTATCCTCTACACCACCAGCAAACTCTGAAGCCTTGGCATCTAGGGCTCTTCAGATTCAGATGCGAGATATGCCTTTTAAAAACAGGGTTATCAAGCTAGCGGGAGCTCATGAACCTGAGATCAACAGCTGTGGAGTCTGCATGGGACTGAACTAGGGCCCCTACATATGGGGGACAGTTGTGTAGCTTGATCTGTTTGCAGGTGCCCCGGCAGTGGGACCAGGATCTATCTGTGGTACATGAGCTGGCTTTTTGGAGCCCATTATCTAAGGTGGGACACCTTGCACAGCCTAGATTCGGGGGGGGGGGGGACTTGGTCCTTCCTCAACTGAATGTACCAGGCTTTGCTGATTCTCCATGGGAGGTCTTACCTTTTCAGAGGAGGGGATAGGAGGTGGGTTTGGAGGGACAGGGGGATGGAGGTTGGGGGAGTCGGAGGAGCAAGGAGAGGAGGGTCTGTGGTTGGTATGTAAAATGAGTAAAAAAATTCTTAAATAAAAATATAAAAATATAAAATAATGAAAGAAGCACACCACACAGCTTATCACTTAAGTGCACAATTCAATAACTTTTAGAATATTTTATTATTGTATTATAATGATTATTTTCATATAATATCTCCTTTATTCTGATGGTGTTTTGGTCAGCATTGTATTACTTCAATCAAATACAACAAAACAGTGAAGCAAGTCAAGAGAAAAGCTACAAGTTTTGGAGTTTCAAGTACAATAGCAGGAAATCCCATGCTTCGGCTACTAGACAGCATGGTAGAAAGCAATGGGGGAAGAGTGGCAGAGACCCAGCCACATCTCAAGCTAGAATAGGAGGAAAAGGAAGAAGAGACAGGGGTCCCCAAAGCATCTCTGAAGACATGTCCCTAGTGTTCTCGGTACCTCCCCCAAAGCTTTCTACACTAATTAATAACACACTTCCAGGTAGTCCTTGAGGAGACAACCAGCCAAACTCTAGCAAACATTCAGTTCCTATTGTGTTACAATGGCTGTCCTATCCTTAGCATCAATATCTGAATACAGTAGGCCAATCAGTGTTCATTGACCAAAGATGCAGCCAGGCTGGATGACAGACTATAACTATTCCATAAAACAAAGCATGGAATAGATGAGAGCAAAAGCACATGTATATCCAGTTCTGCCTGTCAATTTAACAAGATCTAAAATCATCTAATAGACAAATCTCTAGACATACACTAAGGAAGAATTTAGATTAGGTTACTCCCTGGGTGTGCCTGGGAGAGATTATATGTGAAGCCTCAGTCTGACTGTGGCAACGGACTGAATAGATAGATATACTTCCAATTCTGACTTTTTGTTTTTGAGATTTTGGTTGCATAGAGACTGGTCCTCACTGGTTACTGAAAACATTTTTTCATTCTATTCCAGCATAGGACTCAATACAAAAATGTTTTTGCCATTCTTGTTGGACTTACTTAGCACAATCTATGGTCACTTATAAGTGGGTGTTTAGGTATTGCTTCAACTTGAGGGTCAATGTCAAAGTCTCTCGTGTCTTATGGTAGCACTGAGTCATTTTTTTTTTTAAATGCAGTCCTTCTTACAGCCTGCCTCAACTCTGTCTCATTAAGGTTGGTTAGCCACAATTTTTTCTATCAAAGGTCATCATTAAATCCTACTTCAGGAGTGTTAGGAGGTAAATGACATATAGATGTGACAGCTGTAGAAATAAGGTTTCTGGCCTGTCTGGCCCATGGTCCAAACCTGCAAACCCTCCATCCTGCTTTAATCTCAGGTTTGTGGGTTCGTACTCCACATTGGGTGCCAAATATTGCAGAATTATTTACTTGCAATATATCATATGAAGGATTAATATTTATTGAGGAGTTATATAAACACTCACTGATACAAATTGAACATTAAGACAATTCTTAGAGAGTGGAGCTGCCCTACACTGATGGCTGATCTGATCCCTGAGAATGCAGGAACCAAACAGGAAAGGTCAGTGTGCCCTAGGTCTCAATGGTATCTGGCTGTGCCCCATTCAGTGTGATGATATCCTAAAGCTACTCCTCTAAGCTTCCCCAAATAATGCCTAATCCCACTACAGACGGCCATATACATGCTTGTTCTTACTCACTTGACTTACGTCAGTGGAACTCAGGTCAGAAATGAACTTTTGATGTCCTTTGCTATTTCATGGAATCCCTAGGAACCAAGAAACATCCTGATTTAGAAGAGTTTGGGTCTGATTGTTAATCCCCTGGGAACATGGAGTACTCCACTTACTGCTGTGTACCTATTGTCTAGCAAGAGCAGAGCTACAAACAGGGTGAATAAAATTATTGCAGCCCCCTGATCTCAGAACTTCAGTATAAAGATCTCCAAGTGTAACCGAGGGTGAACATAGACAGAGTAGCAAGGAAGTAACACACCCAAATTGTGTATGGATCAAAGTCAGCACCAGCCATCCCTCCAAAACATCCCCAAACATATGTCACAACGTTTGAAAGAAACCAACCACAGGAAGGTTACCTATTGTCTGACCTTCATAAGAAATGTCTAGATTTAGGCTGTTTATAAAATAGGTTAGTTAGGGGTGATGTTAGAGAAAGGAGAGATGAGTTCTATAGCTAAATGTTGTATGAAGTTTCTGACCTGGACTTGCTGGCCTAGCCTCTTGGCCCAGACTTTCAGACTGACAGTCTATTAGTCCCACTAATCACACAGACACTTATATTAATTGCATGCTGATTGACCTGGGGCCCAGGCATATAACTTCCTAGTTCTTGCTATTAAACTAACCCATGACTTTTATCCTGTTCAATCATGTGGCTCGGTACCTTTTCTCAGAGCAGCATATTTGTCCTCTGCATCTGCTTCTCTGGTGTATCTGTGGCTTCACTGTGGCATCTCTGCTCTGTTCTTCCTGTTCCCAGAGTTTTCCTAGTCTGGTAGCCTGGCCATACTTCCCGTCTGCCTTTGGCCAATCAGTATTTTTATTAAACCAGTAGGCAGGACAATTATTTACAGTGTAACAACATAACCACAGTACAGCTAAAGGGGGCAGGGTTTCTTTCCCGAGGCAATAAAAATGCTCCCAGACTGACTGCAGCAATGATCATTGTGGTGGAATAAAAGTAAAATACGTTATATTCATTTATGCTGTGGAATGTTTAACGATGCAAAGACGTGCCGCATTCTTTCATGCTGTGTTCCTTTATCTGTCTAAGCACCTTATTGCTCTAATAAAGAGCTGAATGGTCAATAGTTAGGGAGGAGAGGGATAGACAGGGCTGCCAGGAGAGAGAATAAATAGGAGAAATTTAGGGAAAAGCAAGGATCAAGACAAGAAGAGAAGGACACCGAGAGCCAGCCACCCAGCCAGAGTAAAAAGAAAGTTATAAAAATAAAAAACGTAAAAAGTCTCAGAGACAAAATGTATTCAAAGAGAAACCAGATAATTTAAGTTAGAAAAGCTGGCTAGAAACAAGCTAAGCTAAGGCCTGGAGTTCATAAGTAGGAATAAGCCTCCGTGTTTTTATTTGGGTGTTGAGTAACAGGCCCCCAAAGAGAAAAAGAAAAAAAAAATGCAGACAGATCACTCAACTCCAAGGATGCCCAATTAAAACATTTATAAGAAACCCATTGTGCCTAATTCTAAATCACATTATGCTTCATGTAAAAATTTATATAATTCTTACTGGAATTCAGTTCCAGAAGGGCTGTTCTTTGGGTAGAATGGAACAGTGGATATACTTAAGTCACACAATTAGAAGTTTCCCAACAGCCACCTCAGACCACAGTAAGTCTGTGGATGTTAATACATATGAATACTTCTTTGTTAAAATAAAAATAATGTTGGAATCACAATATTTTATAAAACGTGATTTATAAAATATTGTGACCTTTATAAAAATAAAAACAAATGTGGGGGTCACAGTCAAACACACTGCTCATCAATATCAGATGCTCAGCCTTGAAACATATATACAGGTAGTTTTACACGTACTCAACTGGTTGTATTTGTGTATGAGAGAAAGACAGAGGGAGGGAGGGAGGGAGGGAGGGAGGGAGGAAGGGAGGGAGGGAGGGAGGGAGAGAGGAAGGAAGGAAGAGGGCGGGAGGGAGGGAGGGAGGAAGGAGGGAGGGCGGGAGGGAGGAGGGAGGGCGGGAGGGAGGAAGGAAGGAAGAGGGAGGGAGGGAGGAAGAGAGGGAGGGAGGGAGGGAGAGAGGAAGGAAGGAAGAGGGAGGGAGGGAGGGAGGGAGCAACAACAGTTAATGGAGGAGGCCATACATTTGAAAGAAAGCAAGGAGGAGTATGTGGAAGGCTTTGGAAGGAGGAATGAAGAAGAAATGATGTAATTACATTATAATCTAAAATAAAAATTAAGAAACTAAAACCATGGTTTTCAGGCTTGCTACAGTTCTGAGCCACAGCAGACAGATGGATTAGTGAATCTACAAGATGAGAGAAACACACGAGAAGGTTACTAAACTCATTCCATCAGGAAACCTTTAGTCACAGAGTGTCCTGAAGAATCAGTCCTCCACGACAGGAGCTGGCAGCGCTGGTGTCAGTTCCTAATCTCAACCCGGAGCCTAGAAACAAAGAACCTAACACAATTCCTCACACAATCCTAATCTTTTCAGTCAGAAGTTGGCATCCGTTTCTTAAAGTTCGGGGTGGGGATATTTTGTGTATGTTCTAAGAAATAAAGCTTGCTGAAGATCAAAGAGCCAGCCACTAGTTAGCCACAGAGGCCAGGCAGTGGTGGCACGCGCCTTTAATCCCAGACAGGAAGTGATGTGGATGGATAGAGAAGGGAACAGAAACAGGAACCCAGTCTTCCAGCCCGAGCTTTCATTAGAGGTAAGAAGTCTCTGTAGTGTGTGGCTGGCTCATCTGATCTTCATGTTTATCCCAATATCTGGCTCTGGGTTTTTCCTAAGACCAGTTAGGATTTGTGCTACAGATCAGTGACAGTTGAGTTGGAAAATCAGTCTTCTAAGTGCTTATTGCAAGTTTAGTCCCCACAACTCACATAAAAATTGAGGCGTGGTGGTATGTGATGTGGGAATGCCTTTCTGTATGCTGTGAATCTCAATCTTTAAATAAAGGAGCTGTTTGGGGCCATGACAGGCACCATAGAAGAAGAAGTAGGAGGAGGAATCAGAATAGGTAGGAGAAGCAGGGTGGAGTCAGAGGCAGATCGAGCAAGCCGCCCAAGGAGCAACATGTAAGGAGCACAGGTGAGCCACGGGCCACGTGGCAGACAGATTAATAGAAATGGGTTGATTTAAGATGTAAGAGCAAGCTAACAATGTGCCTGAGCCATAGGCCAAACAGCATAAAGTTAATATAAGCATCTGAGTCATTTCTGGGGACCTGAGCGGCTAGGCAACTGAGGGGTCTGGCATGGCTGGGTCTGGGCCTCTGGCTGCCCAGGACCTAGAAACCCTACCATAACTGGTATGTACTGGGGAGTCAGAACTAGGAGGTTCCCTGTGGCATATTGACGAAAAAAATCATACCTAATTAGTGAGTCTGAAAATAGGGTGGGGATGGGGAGGTGGCTTGGCATGTAAAAGCACATCAAGCCTGCCTGATAACCTGAGTTTTATTTGGAACCCAAGAAAAAGCCAGAAGCAGTGGCACACACACATCTATAATTCCAGCACTCCAACAAGAAGTGGAAAACGGAAACAGGAGTAGTGGGTAGCATAGCGGCAGGGACAGAGAGATGCTGCCTCAAATCAGAGTCAAAGGAAAGAAGTCACTTCCAAATGCTGTCTCCATAAGTATGCTGTGACATTGGTGTACCTGTTCTCTCTCTCCTCCCCCCATATCTCTCTCTCTCCCTCTATCTCTCAGACACACAGGCACACACATCTATCATGATAGAAGATAGATAGATAGATGATAGATAGATGCTTGATTGATTGATTGATTGATTGATTGATAAATGATAGACAGACAGACAGACAGAGGTGGGTGGACGGTGGATAGCCATCCTGAGGAATAAGATTCAAGATTGAGCATCCTGGTCTCCACCCCCAGAATCACACAATTACACATATACCCAAACATAATACAACACACACACACACGAATGAATATAAACACACTAAAGTTAGTAGATTCTATACTGAGAAACAACACCTAAAGTTGACGTCTGGCCTCCATCCCTATGAGTACATTCATGCATATGCACCCCACATATTAACACTTGCTGCACAACACAAAGTTCAGTGACAACCATCACTTTTCCTCTCTGAATTACTTTATTCTATATGCAATACTGTCCCGCGCCTTCTTTGCCCGCAAACAAGACGCAGTACAACAGGATCCTTCTGCAGCAGGTTTATTGAAGCTTCACACACTAGGGCAAAGAACGGAAGACCCCGAGCCTCCCAGGCAGGCCGCTTTTATAGGCAACATTGTTTATCTCTGACGTGGGCCTTTCCCATTGGTCAGCACACCCTCACCCGATATGATGTATCTGTCTGGGGGCCAGGCTTCTTGCTGGAACATTACAAGGTGTCATGCGCAGTGACTTGTTTACTAAGGAGCATCCTTAAACCTCTTAGTCATAGGCCTGATACAAGCGCCATCTTTAGGGTGCGGCTGGCTCCCTACATCTCCCCCTTTTCTTATATTTAAAATGAGGGAGGCTATCCAGTGGATGGAAACAGAGGTTTGTCCTCCCAAAACTTCTGGGAACTATGTACAAAGGAGACGTTCCTGATGCGTCCACCAGGTACACCTCCCGACCAGCCCGGCACCTTTGTGGGAGATGGGATTTGTGTGCCTTGCCCATATGCAGACAAACATGTTCCATGGATCCCCTCAAACTCTAAGGTGGAACCATTGCAGTGCTTAGCCTTACAATCCACATGGAAACTATAACAGGTATGCTCTAATGAGGTGCAATGGCAATTAAGCCTCTCAGTGCAAGAGCCATACCTATACAGTATACACAATCAACCCTGCTCAATTCCAAGCAATAGGCCAAAGCCTGCCCAAACTTCCTCAGCAATCAGGGAGAGGCATACCTTCCGCAAGGTTAGGTGACCACAATCAGTCAAGCTTAAAATTTTTGCTCATTCAGAGCTGCCAGCCAAATCGTAGGGGATTGTCCATCTTCAATAGCCATTAAGGCTTGGGTCAAAATTGTCCTTTTTTTTTTTTTGGATGCTCGCATCTGGCAAATCAGCCAAAGACTGCCTCCGAATCCCACGACCATGAGGATCCCAAGGGTTTCCATGCCAGCCCATTCCTTCAGGTACGAAACGGCTGAGGAAATCTATGTGGAAAGGATCTCTGTTAAGGACAGGTCCAGACGGGTGGAATTAATCTGAACGATGGCAACACGGAGCTCTCGTAGCGTCTGCTCAAACTCTGAAGACCAATTCTGTAAGATAAACTGAGAAAGGCTTTTCGACAAGTTAGCTGCCCTAGAAAATTTTTCATACTGAATGGAGGCAACACAAAGTCCAGGAAGCTTTTGTTCACATCCCAATTGGGCCATTTGCCATAAAATGTCTAATTGTTCTTGTACCAAATCAATACGCTGGTTAACCAGCATAAGTCCTCCTCGAATTTGGGTATTAGCAGATGCTTGCCTATCTAAGGCCATTGTTACCAAGGCTGATAAATTATTAATAGCCCGAGCAGTTTGTACAGTGTTGGAAAGGGCGAGGGCTGAAGCGGTTGCTGTGGCCCCTACAGCCGCGACCGCAACAATCCCAACAATTATAGCAGAAATGCCAAAATCTCTTTTAGGTCGAAACAAACTCATGCTGCTAGGAGCCTCAACCGGCACAGGCACAAATCGTGGCATGCGAGTCACCATCGCAAAGGAATACTTCTGAGCATCCCAACAAAGGGTATAAAAGCAGGTGCTCTGGGCACACTCTAAAACATCTTTATCTATAGAAACATTACTTACAATCCAAATAAAGGGTGGCCATACACACACGGGGGCAGCCAATATTGCTTGTTTAAAGACAAGTTGTTCTATAAAAGGAGCGACAGAGTCAGGGTCTCCAAAGATCCTTCCTGCTGCCTCCGTCATGCGTGCCACAAAGTCTGCAAATGGTTCATTTGGTCCCTGGATAATCTTAGTAAGCTGATTGCTACCCTCTCCTTTTTTAGAGAGTGCTTTCCAAGCACGAATGGCCGTGGCTGAAATTTGAGGGTAAATCCCCCAAGGAAATTGGGTCTGCTGTGTAGCATACTGTCCTTGCCCAGTCAGCATCTCAAAGGTCCATTCCCTCTGTTCAGGGGTTATGGCCGCAGCATTTACTCTAGCCTGTTCTTGAGCTATCTCATGCCATAGAGCCTTCCACTCTAGATACTGACCCATGCTTGACAGGGAAGCTTTAGCCACCGTCTGCCAGTCTGATGGAGTCAGGTTCCATAAGGCAAGCCGATCAAGTTGTGTAACAGTGAAGTTGGCATTTACACCAAACTTGCAGACAGATTCTGCAAGCTCTTTAATCTGACTAAATTCTATTGGGGCATAAACCCGATCATTATTTTGGCCCTCATATACCGGAAATGCTAAACTAAGTTGTTGCCTCGTGGCCTCTGGCCGGAAAGAAAAGTTTGTAGCACCGCTCACACCATAAGGAGGAGGAGCTGTAGGCGGAGGTCTGTGCACTCGCTGGCTTTCTGCCTTGTGCCTGTTCTTTCTGATTTGGTTACAAGGAGGATCATCAGGGGAGTATCTCTCTGCCTCATATTTGGCTGCCTCCTCTTCCAAATCAAATTCATCTCCTGGGTCTAGTGGGTCTTCCTCATCTACATGGCTGGATTTAGAGGAAGAAATGGAAGATTCTATTTCATCCCTGATCTCTAAATTAGCCAATTCTTTCCAGGGGAAGGTAAGTTTGGTCTCTTTCCTTCTTCTAACCTCTGAATTTTTCTCTGAATTTTTCTCTGAATTTTTCTCTGAATTTTTCTCATAATTTTTCTCGAAACTTTTCCCCCCCATACCAGTACCGGGGGGTCCTTTTTCCTTTTTCTCCCCCATACCAGTACCGGGGGGTCCTTTTTCCTTTTTCTCTCCCATACCAGTACCGGGGGGTCCTTTTTCCTTTTTCTCCCCCATACCAGTACCAGGGGGTCCTTTTTCCTTATGTACAGTTTCCTTGGGGCGCGCTCCCAATCTCTCATCTCGCTCGGTTTCTGATAGGCTATCCTGAACCTCTCTCAACATTATCTGTCCCTCCATGACCACTGGCAAGCAGGACTCATCCTTTAAACAATTCTTGATCATCTTCCATATAGCTTTGGTGCCCATCCTTAAATTTAAAATGAAATCTAGGGTCGAGATCATCGACTGCGAAGTACCCATGATACCGTTAGCAGCGTGGCTTATCCGCGTCCGGCTTATCTGCAAAACGAAACCAAAGAGCACTGCCGCTTACCTACGTCGGTCTTAGGCACTCAGCACCGAAATCAATGAAAAAGAAAGGCAACCACAAGAAAGATGATCAGGGTGACTAGAACCAAACCTAATCCTGCCAAAACCTTCTGCCAGTAAGCACTAAAAACCAAACCTCAGTCAGGGACCATACCTCTCCGAGCGAACACTCTGCAGTTCTGAATCCTCCTCGTCACCGAGGGGTCTCCGCTGGTGCAGCTGATGTTGTCTCTCCCGGGTTTCGGCACCACTTGTCCCGCGCCTTCTTTGCCCGCAAACAAGACGCAGTACAACAGGATCCTTCTGCAGCAGGTTTATTGAAGCTTCACACACTAGGGCAAAGAACGGAAGACCCCGAGCCTCCCAGGCAGGCCGCTTTTATAGGCAACATTGTTTATCTCTGACGTGGGCCTTTCCCATTGGTCAGCACACCCTCACCCGATATGATGTATCTGTCTGGGGGCCAGGCTTCTTGCTGGAACATTACAAGGTGTCATGCGCAGTGACTTGTTTACTAAGGAGCATCCTTAAACCTCTTAGTCATAGGCCTGATACAAGCGCCATCTTTAGGGTGCGGCTGGCTCCCTACACAATACTATAAAGTAAGCAGTGTGGCTCAGAGTGCACAGTCTCTTCTTTAGCTGATCAGTACTTCTGTGCTTTAAGTCTGCTTGATGTTGCGAGATGGAATTGGCACACATTTCCTCCTGAAATAAAAGGGCATTCTCCGAACACACACTAACCCTCAGTAATCCTTCCATCCCCAGACTGTGGATCAAACCATTCTCTCAGGGTTCCACTTTGTCTTTCTCAGCAGAGATGCTCTGGCAAACTCAACTGGAAAAGTTTCAAATTGCTCAGACTTTATTAATTTTACAAAATATGCTTTGAAGTATTACAATAAATGAAAGGAAACAGCACATTTGAAATTAGTGAGCAAATGCGTGGCTCTTTAGCCTCTGCACTTGCGGGGTTGCAGTGCACATAGCTTTTTCTGCTGCCATCCTCCCTGTCCCTGCATCACTGCTGGGGATCCACGGCCCAGATTGACTCAGAAGTGATGCCGGATGGCACGGTATGTGTGTGGCTGTGGGTACCTGTGGTGCCAGTACATGGGTGGCTGAGATAAGAGAGAATTGCTGAGGCACAGACAATATAGCAGGACCCTGTCTCAAAAGAGAAAGGGGGAAAGATGACCGGAGGGAAACTCATAACCTCTGAGCATAATAGCCACAGAGACCTGAAGAAATCGTCTTTCGTAGGCCTAGGAGAGCAGCCAATGGAGGCCTGTTACTTAACTCAGTTCAACACTGATTGGTAGTTCTGTGGGCAACTAATGACCAGACTCCTGCGCAGGGTTTTCCACTTTCCACAGCTCTGTCAACTTGTGCTGTTGAACTTAGGAGAGAGGCCTCCTACTCTCCATGTGGCAAAATTGATACTCATAGAAAATTAAGAAATAGGAACAAATCTTGGAAGGAGATGTTTGAGTGAGAGGAGCAAAGAGAGAGATAGAAAGAGATGGATATCTCGATAGAGGAAGCCAATGAGGTGTTGGAAAGAGACTGGGTGCTAGAGAAACCTCCAAGAACTCACAGGATGTCCCTGGCTAGGTCTCCAGCCAATAGTGGAGCGGGTGCCTAAACAGGACTTCCCCTATAATCAAATGAACAACCACCCTAAGTGTCATCACAGAACCTACGTCCAAAAAAAAAAAAAATAGAGGTGGAGGCAGAGATCCATGGCTGAGCACTGGGCTGATCTCCTGGTCCAGCTGAGAGCCAGGGAGGAGAGTCTGTATGAGCAAAGGGATAGGGATTATGAGGAAAATTCCCAAAATGATGGCTGGCTGAAGCTCTGTCTGGGGAGCTCACTTAATCAAGAACAACCACTAGAGATCCATCCGGAAAAGGAGGTAGGCCCTCCAAGGGTAGGCAACTATTGACTGGCATTGGCAGTATGTGGAGCCTCAAGAGGTGGGATCTGACTGTGTTCCTGTGCATGGACTGGCACCTTAGAGCCCAATCCCTGCAGAGGAACACCTAACACAGTCTTGATTTGGGGGTGAGTAAATCGGATATGTTTGGAGTGAATGTGCCACACTGAGCTGACCCACCTTGGGACTTTTTGCCTTTTTGGGGGAGGGGATAGGTAGATGAGGAGGGGCAAGGTTGAAGGCTGACTGGGAGGGATTGGGAAGAGGGAAGGGAGGTAAAAAATGGCATTTGTTGAATGAGGTTTCTGGCCCGAATGAGGTTTCTGGCCCGGACTTTCGGGCCTAACCTCAAGGTTTAGGACCCGCAGACGCGCAGACCCGCAGACCCGCAGACGCGCAGACCCGCAGACCCGCAGAGACACACAGATGCTTTCAATAGTTTTTGGCTGAGCTGGCCAACGGCTCAGGCATATCACTTGCTAGCTCTCTCCCCTTTGTCTAACCCATGACTCTTAACCTTTTCAGCCATGTGGCTCGGTACCTTTCCTTAGAGCAGCATGGTTGTCCTCTGCTTCTTTCAGCTTCTCTCTGGTGTTCTGCTCTGGACTTTCCTGTTCTCAGAGTTTTTAGTCTGGTAGCCCCACCCACACTTCCTGCCTGCCTTTGGCCCATCAGTGCTTTTTATTAAACCAGTGGGTGGGACAATTATTTACCATAAAACAACACAATACCCCTACAGACATTTCTTTTATAAAAAATTAAAATTTTAAAAACTTTTAAAAAAAGAAAGTTAAGAAACAGGCTTGAGGGTCCCAGATAAGACATTATCTCATGGAACCACAATTTGATTTGGAGACTTCTGAATTAAATCTGTCTTCTTTTTACCTCCACTGAACCCAGAGAGGAAGCAGCAAAGCATAAAATCCTAAAGGACAGGAAAACGCATACTTTCCCCTGAAGGTGATGGGCATGCTATTTTTTGTTTTGTTTTTATTTTATTTGTTTGTTGTCTATTAACATGAATATGGGTTCACTGGGCTTAAGCAAATAGATTACCACTTTGATTCTCTTAAGAAAGTTTGGGGGTATCTAATGCTTGTAGTGGGATTATGTTCTGTAAATAAATGTCCCGCCTAGTGGTTTAATAAAAAGCTGATTGGCCAGAGGCAGACAGGAAGTGTGGGTGGGACTATCAGACTAAGAAAACTCTGGGAACAGGAAGCTCAGAGCAGAGATGCCAGCAGATGCAGAGGAAAGAAGATAGCCATGCTACTCTGAGAAAAGGTACCTGGCCACATGGGCAAACAGATAAAGATAAGATGAAAGAGCTAGCTAGCAATATGCCTGAGCCATAGGCCAAGCAGAATGTAATTAATACAAGCATCTGAGTCATTTGGGGAGGGGGGTGTGCTGGGAAGCAGCTGCAGGCGGGTCCAGACTGCAGGACTGGACCCGGCCAGAATCATCTTACTACAAATTCTAGAAGAGTACATACAATTGCAACAGCCATCAGATGTTTGACACCCTGCTTTACTCATGCTTACAAATGTCCTCTGTGACCTTAGGCCAAGATTGTATTTTTTATTAATCTGTTGCTCACGAAGGTTATGAACAAACACATTTCCTAACCCTGGGTCTTTTTTTTCCAAATCCCATATCTATGTTCCTAAGCTCTATGCTGGAAGAGGAAGCAATGTGAAAGTAGCTCTAACCCTCACACTGTACATTAAAATACTAATGGAGTCAACACACATTAACTGAGCACCTACTATAAATTAGACATTGAGGCCAGAGCTGGGTCTTCTATAAAGAAGACCTGTCCTTATCTTAATTAAGCTTAGAACTATAGGTAGCAAAGCACCCAGGCAAATGTAGTACAATGTCATAAAGGATAAGACAGGAGAGGACAGATGGATATATAAGAGTGTATCACCTGGGCTTAGGAGATGGGGAGGGGTCTCATGCAGACTAAAAGACCAGTGGGAACACAGTGGCATCAGGAATGGAGGCAGAGAGTCTAACGTGAGCTATGTCCTAATCTTAGCCAGGTAGCTTTAAGTTACACCCTCTAGATGTCACCCAAATCGGACAGTAAGGTCCACCCATGCAGCTTAGCCTATGTCCTGGGTGATCCTCAGCTGTAACCATGTTGGAGAATCACTGACTTGCACCTGTTATAAGACAATTTTAGAGTAGAAACCATGCAAATTGTCTCTGAATTCAGATCAAAGTCTTGCGAAAATTCAAAGTAAACAATTTTAAAATGGTTTTCTTAATATCTATAATGAAACACTTATCTTAGATTTCAAAAGAATTTGTGATGAGATATAAATTTCTTTACAATAAAACCACCTTAAATGTTTCTGCATAGTCTAAATATTGCTAGATTTTCCTAATAGTCAGAAGAAAGCCATTTCTATGGTACTCTCTGGCTCCTCATAGGCAGTCACACAAACTAGGTATAATCATGTGACTCCTGTTAACCTAGAAATCATTACAGGATTGATGTATATGTCCACCCCATGTTGAACACTTGAAGATTTTATTTTCTTGCATTCTCTTCTGAACCTTTGATCACTGATGGCTTGTGCTGACTGGTGTCCCTAAGAGAAAGGGACAGTGAGGCTAAATAAGCCAGAACTGCTAAGCCCACACAAAGGGAACTTAACATGTAGGGCCATGTGTTGTTTTGAGCAGTAACAGATGAGGGTCTTTCCAGCACAGTCTAGCCTCATGAATACTACCGTCTATGTCCAGCAAATTTTATTTTATTTTTCTGATCCATTGACTTTCGCATCACAGAATTATCTACAATCAGTATCCCTATCAATATTTCCCCTTTCTCTTTGTGTTGTGTTGCGATATGTTGTACATTTAATAAAAATATTCTGAAATATCAGAGGACAGAGCCACGCACGGAGCCAAGCCTTGAAGGTCAGAGAGTGGTGATCCATGACTTGCTTTTAGTCCTGTAACTGGGGAGGCAGAGATCCTCTGGATCTCTGTGAGGTCAAGGGCAAATAAAGCCAGGTGGTAGTGGCATACACCTTTAACCTTAGCACTTAGAAAATTGATCCAGTTGAAAAAGCTGGGCAGGGAAAGAAAGATAAGGCAGGATAAGTCAATCTGAGGACTGAGATGATAAGACGTACCCTGTTTGGCCTAAGGAGCTGACAGGGTGAGAACTGGCTGTGATTTGTTCCTTGTCTCTCTGATATTTCAACTTTATCCCAATATCTGGTTCTTGGTTTTATACAAACTAGAATTCATGACATCATGTTGTCATACTTTTCTGCCTTCCTTCCCTGGTTAGTAATCCACTTAAAAACCCATTACGGAAATATAAACAGGATAATCCTAAGGTCGTGGACTGCATGGTAGCCCAACGGACTAGCAGATTTGCTGTATGCATGATGATTTAAGCAAATAAATAAATATATGAAGAGTTATGAAGCCAGGTTTCCTTCTGTCTGATAAGAAAAATTTAAATAAGAAAAATCTGGAACAATTGTAATTCAATTGTACTGGAGGGATGGTTAGAAACTCCTATGGAATATTGATACTTCTATCATGGTTCTATGCACTGAAATCATGGAAGTGCTAATAAGCCAATAGCAGTCAGCATGCCAAGTATACAGATTTGTGGCAAAACATATTCTACCAGTGGAAGAGAGAAGGCTTCAGAAAACTTTGCCTGATGATGTCCAGGCTGTAGTTCTGGATACACGGTTAGATTTATTGTTTTTCAGTGTGGAGACAATTTAACACTGAGATGCTGAGACACAGAGTAGCACTCGGAACATGATGGGGCATGTCAAAATGACACAAAACACTGTTCAAACCACCAGAGATACTAGAACTATGTAAGCATCAAAGTAAATGTGATGGGGATTGATTGTAATTGAATTAAATATGGAGACAATGCAGATTTAGGAAAAGAAGGAATATGATGAGAAAATTCTTCATGCCAGTGTATGCCAGCTGTTGAATGTAAGAGAAGCAATAGGAACAGAAAAACACCATTTGGCAACAATCATCAGAATAATTAGTTCACATAAGACACATCAACAAATGCCAATATTTGCAGGCAAAATTTAGAAGACAAGTGGGATAGTTACATAGCTCAAAGTACTTTGCATAAAAGGCTTACTCATTACAAAGTAAAAGAATTACTTTCTAATGCAGTGACCCGGCAAAAAACACCTGGATCAACTCTAGCATTGACTAGAGCATAATCAAATGCAAATCACAAGGCAGCTGATAGGCTGCCAGAAACATTTTTGTTGTCTTAGATATTCCTGCCAAAGATGCATGCATAACCTGACCTATAAAGTAACATCAGAATCCAAGTAACATACTACAAGGTAACTTGTCCATTATCTTAGAAAATGTTCTAGTCATAAAAGTCAGGGGATAAGTATGGAATTTTATGAACTGAAGATGCATGGCAGGCAACATGTGGATCTGTGTTAAATCATTTTTCTAAGGAAGGCATTATTAGGGTAATTGGTAAGAAACTAAAGATAGTCACTGATTATACCCACTAGTTTTTGAACATTTGACACAAGCGAGAGTCACTTGGAAAGAGGAACCCCTCAACTGAGAAAATGCATGATGTGAGATGTGAATACGCTTTATTACCATTGGTTAATAAAAAGGCTGTTTTGGCTATGGCAAGGTAGCTTAGAGGAAGGCAGGAAATCCAAGCAGAGGTAAAGATAAAGGAGGGCGGAGTCAGAGAGAGATGCCAGCAAGAAACAGAGGAAGCAGGGTGAGAATGCTACACCAAGCAAAAAGGTACTAAGCCATTTGGCTAAACATAAATAAAAATATGGGTTAACTTAAAGTATAAGAGTTAGCCAGTAATATGCCTGAGTCATAGACAAACAGCTTGTAATTAATATAAGCCTTGGTATGATTATTTGGGACTAAATGGCTGAGGGACTAGCCAGGTGAGACAAAGAAACTTTTGACTACAAATGTCACCATTTGATTAGCCTGCAGGCAAGTCTGTGGGGGTATTTTCTTAATTGATGATTAATGGGAGAGGGCCCAGCCCTCTGTGGATGGTGCCACCCCTGGGTAGGTAGCTATGGGGTGTATAGGAAATCAGGCTGAGCAAGCCAGGAATTGGTGTTCTATATGAATTCTTTGAAGTGTTCTTGCAATGTTCCTATAAATTTGAAATTGTTTCCAAAACATAAGAATCTCACTGATACAATGTGTAATTTTTTTGTAGACTCTCATTTTGGATTTTTGGTTAAACTGAAAAGTTGTAGTAAGTTTGGAATGTTTGTTTGATCACTTACTCATTTTGAGAGAGGGTCTCATTCTGCAGATCACAGTGGTCTCAAGTTCACGATTCTCTTGCCTGAGTGCTGAGATTGTAGGCATACCTCTCCATACCTGAAGTTCCTTGATTTCTAACGAAGTATCTAAATCTAAGAATCCCAACTTTATAAAGCTGCTTATATTTTTCTTCCATCTTTAAGACTTTACAATTTGTTCAGTGTTTTCAGAACAGAGAAAGGTGTCATAGTAATATGTGTATGGGAATTAGGAATGTATACAATATATGATTTATAAAGAAATTGTTTTCACTGGAGTCTCTGGTTATGTGACTGGATATCCAGAGTGTAGGGTGGTCAGAGCCTACTTCCAGCTTTGAAAACCTACCAAACCCACCAATCCCTGAGCTTGAAATCCCACCAATCCCACCCTGAAAATCTGCATTCTGGGACCCCCCCCCAATAAAAACCTTACATAGCCTGTCTCTCTGCTCAGTTCCCTGCTCTTATCATCCAAGAAAAGACAGAATTTCTTCTTCTGTGTGTCCCACTAAATCTCTTGTGTGAGGTTTGTTGGGTGGTGTGCTTTTGTGGTATTACTTGGCTCACACTTGCCAGGAAATCTTCCCCATCAGAGCTGACTCTTCCATTGGGAAAATGTTCTCCCTCAGAGCTGTAACAATTACACAGAGCACATGTTGAAAGAATATTACTCAGGTAACTTTCACATTCAAAGTGAAAATGGAAAAACACTCCAAACAGTGAGTTGTTTTTTTTTTTCTCATTCTGAGCCACTGGGGATTAGAATCTCACCACATAACTTGTAAAAGAATATAACTCAGCACAAAACATTACTTATTATTGAAGAGTTGCTCATACTGCCTGGATTAGGCCATTCATTAATAATGATGTCTGTATTTTATTTAAAATAAATTGAGGACTTTCCATGACGAGGGATTTCAGTAAAATTTTCAGATGCATGTGAACAACTTTGGGGCTGGAGAAAAATCGTCTTTGTCCACTAATGCATAAGTTGGATTTGTGAGCTGTGTCCTGAGAGGTTGACACTGTTGGATTCTAGTTTGGGCTCTAATTTCTATGGATTTCCTTGGTTTTCTCCTTCCTTCCTTCCATCCTTTTTTCCCTCATTCCTTCTATCCTTCCTTCCTTCTATCCTTTCTTCTTTCCTTCCTTCCTTCTATCCTTTCTTCCTTCCTTCCTTCTATCCTTTCTTCCTTCCTTCCTTCTATCCTTTCTTCCTTCCTTCCTTCTATCCTTTCTTCCTTCCTTCCTTTTATCCTTTCTTCCTTCCTTCCTTCCATCCTTTCTTCTTTCCTTCCTTCCTTCTATCCTTTCTTCCTTCCTTCCTTCTATCCTTTCTTCTTTCCTTCCTTCCTTCTATCCTTTCTTCCTTCCTTCCTTCTATCCTTTCTTCCTTCCTTCCTTCTATCCTTTCTTCTTTCCTTCCTTCCTTCTATCCTTTCTTCCTTCCTTCCTTCTATCCTTTCTTCCTTCCTTCCTTCTATCCTTTCTTCTTTCCTTCCTTCTATCCTTTCTTCCTTCCTTCCTTCCTTCTATCCTTTCTTCTTTCCTTCCTTCCTTCTATCCTTTCTTCTTTCCTTCTTTCCTTCTATCCTTTCTTCCTTCCTTCCTTCTATCCTTTCTTCCTTCCTTCCTTCTATCCTTCCTTCCTTCCTTCTATCCTTTCTTCTTTCCTTCCTTCCTTCTATCCTTTCTTCCTTCCTTCCTTCTATCCTTCCTTCCTTCCTTCCTTCTATTCTTTCTTCCTTTCTTCCTTCCTTCCTTCTATTCTTTCTTTCTTCCTTGCTTCCTTCCTTCCTTCTATCCTTTCTTCCTTCCTCCCTCCCTCCCTTTTTTCCTTTATTCTACCTTTCTTTCCTTTGTTCTTTCCTTCACCCTTCCTTCCTCCTTTTTAAAAGACTTTCTTTTTATGTATTATTTGTCACCATGCATCTCAATGCCATTTGTTTCCTGTCCCCACATATCCACCCTATGCCCTTACAATGCCCCATAAAATTTAAGAGAAAAAAAATTTAAAAGGGGGAATCTTGACATGAAAGATGTAGTGTAACATAGTAAACAGTAAACACTTTTGTCCATATATCTTTATTTGCAAGTGTTCATTGCAGAGTCATTGGTCTGGTTTAAGGCCTCTTGTTTCTGCTATATTATAGATGCTAGGCCCTTACTGGAACTCCTCTTGGTTATTCTGCTATTTCTCTGGATTGTGTAAATCCTGCAGCTTTGGGTCTACAGGATTGGTCCCTTCATTTGCTCCAGCAGATCACAGATGAAGTGAATATTGGGGTGGGACAACATATAACCCTGATTTGGGGCATGAGTAGTTACAGGATTGGTCAACCTATCAGTTCTTCCTCACCATTAAGGTGAGCTCTCCTGCATTGCTTTGGTGAGTTTATCCTTTGCTTTGATGAGCAAGAGGAGGAGGAAATTCTCTTTCTTTAATGTCCTCAAGGTATGATCTCCTATACTTACACCTTCAGGGCCAGCTCTATTGTGTTGCCCAGGTGTGGCATAAGGATCATTCTCTCAAATGCTGCAGCAGATGAAGGAGCAAACCAATGACTGTTCTTTATAATACCTTCTAATATTTTTTCCAGAAACATACATTAATCTATTGTTTATTTCTGAAGTTGAAGGAATGTTCCAATTTCAATGCTATAACAAATCATGTTCCCATAAATTCATTGCTATGTTAGCCACGTATGGTTTTATTTTACTTCTCTGTCCTTCTGTCCCTATACATTAAACCCATCATGTATTCTGTTTTACTTTATATGCTGTTTCAATCCTTAAAAGCTGAACATTTACTTCCTGAAGAGGCCATTTGGATGCCAAGATTCTGGTGCAATTATTATTACATTTGCACCCATGTCTACAACACTTGCAATGATGAAATTATTTATTCACATTTTTAAATTGTTATTTCCTCATTTATAGAAGTTTGTCAAAATATTCACTCTGTGATCTCTCCTGCATTTATTGTTCTCTCTTCTATCATTATTATATCATCTAGAAAAGTATGGTTTGTTTGCTTGTTTTTTTACAATAGGCAATACATTATTTAATTGCTTTGGAAAGAAATTTTCTCCAAGAAGATTGAAAATAACTCAATCAAATTTGACATGAAGGCCTTTAAGAACCCCTCCCCAAAGCATTTTCTAATGGCAAAGGATTAAACTTGTCTATTCCTTATTGATCTACATTCATTAGTCCAATGCCTGCCTTTGCCATACATTCAGCATAATTCAGAAGGGAGGGGTGTTCTGTTGGAATTATTCTTAGAAAAATAGATTGTTTCTAGGAATGCCCTGTTTACAGTCCATTTTAGGTAACCTTGTTTGCTGCAATTGAAACACTTGACATTTTGTTTTTTCTTCAAACATCTGAAAATCATCTGTCCTATCTAAGCATCATCCTGGTTATGAGATTTAATATTGATTATATCTCAAATCCATTCCTCTAAGATTTCTAATCTTTCCTTTAATGGCTTAATTACCTTTTTAAAATGTGTAGTAGCATTTTCAAAAGGTAGCAATTTAGTTATTATTTATCTAGCTTCTGAATTTAGTATCATCATATTTACTGCTGAAGTTGATCTTTGTAAGAAATCAGTTAAGGTTTATTTTGGGGACTCTGTATAAGTTTAGTAAATGTCTCAATTTTTTTCTAATTTTTTAATTCTGTCCTAAGTATTAAAGGTTGCTGCATGGCATGAAGCTAGGGTTTGGTCATCATATAGAAATTGTCCTATATTAACATAATCTTCCTCTCCAAGAACTTGGACTTGGGAAATTTCCATATTTCTATCCATACTTCATTGTTCAATGGTTTTAGCTTCATCTTTCCACCATATCCTCCACTGTAATTGAAGCCATGTTCCAAGACTACTGTAACCAAGTCTCTCCAGTCTTGAGAGATGATTCTATTACAAGTTGACCATGAGTTTAACATCTGCTTCCCAAAAGGTGAATGCACGCCACGTTAGATTATTGCTTTCTTGAATCCCTCCAAATCTAACATTTGTACAGGAGTGCATTCAGCTCTAACACAGTCTGGGAGATATCTATAATTTGGCAGTTTCTGTAAAGTTACTAGATAAATTAAGGTTAGTTATTTGAAAATGTTAGGGTATTCCTCACCAACCTTATAATGCAATGCTCAGATTGTTTCTTCTTTAAATTCCTCTGTCTTGATCTGGATATTTCTATGATCTATTATAATAAGTTTGTATAAAAAAATCTTTGTCTTGGCACTCATACTAACCAATTTTTTAGTAATAAAACAAAAATGACAAACAGATAATATTTGTAATTGACATTATGTAAATCCCATCTAAATAAATTATTCTTTCATTTAATTTTTCCATTTTCAAATTGTTCAGCATATTATCATACAGAGACCTAACTCCCTCCATTTTCCCACTTTAATGTAGAGGAAAAAACTCCTCTGTTTTTTTTTTTAAACTAATCCCCCTCCTTTAAGAAACCCTAATTGTCTCATCAAATCTGCCTAAGAAGACAATTCAGATGATGATAAATTGAGGCAGCTACTTAGTGAGGCAGCAGGCAAAGGAGAGTGTCCAGGGAACGTCCATAGCCCACTGCAAGAGGGAACCCACTGTCTGAAAAATTCACGCAGGAGAATGTGGAAGAAGAAATAGGTGTTGCAGGAACTGCCTAAAAGCGGAGCTGACCTAGAGGTGACCTCCAGCGGTGTATTGAGCCCAATGCCTGTGAAGCTTGCTACAGAGAGGCTTCAACAGAAAAATCCAAACTCATTCAGAGGCTTGAAGAAAAGAAAGGAAAACCTTAGCCAGTGGGGTAGTAACTCTGGCTAAATGTAGCACAGGCCTGTGCTGGTGGCTGCAAAGACACAGGCAAGAGGCTTTTTCATGAATTTATCCACACGCTGGACTCCAGATGTAGTGCAAATTCTAATTCGTCTTAATAATAAAAATTCAGAGCCAGATATTTGGATAAGTGCTAAAAGATCAGAGAAACAATGGAGCAAGCCAAAGCCACCTCTTACCTCCCAAACTTCTTTACCAAAAAGGAGCTGAGTTTTTTCTTCTCTCATCTGCCTTATATTCCTCTCTCCCATCAGTCACACCACTTCCTGTTTCCTCCTCCAAAGGGCTGGGATTAAAGGTGTGTGATCCCACTGCCTGGCTCTATAGTTAACTAGTGGCTAGCTCTCCCCTCTGATCTCCAGACAAGTTTTATTTGTTAGAGCACAAAGAAAATATCACCACAGGGGAAGGCATTTCCCTCCAGCCTGTGCTTCCACATGATGGGTATTGTCACAGTCCTTTTCTTTTCTTCGAGTCAGGATACAGTGGGTCTTGAAGAGGTATCTGTTCTGTATGATACCTGTATGATACCCCCATCTAGCCAAGTAAGTCTCCATCTCAATCACAATCTCATAGAAACAATTCCTAGAGAAGCAAGGTGGTATTGAAGATAAAGGCTTTCAGAAACACCCTTCTCCAGATCTAAATCATTATAAGAGAAAGATGTGGTGATAATAATACACAGCAGAGCATAAAATATGACTCAGACATAGCTCTAAAAACCACAACAATAATGGATAATCATTTTGTGTATGCATTTTATATATACATATATGTAATGTATATTAAATATTATATATATATATATAGGATTATAGTGAGTGGGTATAAAATTCACTAATTGCAATATTATTTTTACGATACAAAAATTAAAAATAACTTTAATGTTCACCATAAGGGAGTGGTAAAATAACACAGGCATATGCGTATGATAGAAAAATATGTGGCATATAAGAAAATTCACTGCTATTTTTAGTAATGATGAGTTAAGTTATTCAGACCAACCCTCACATAAAAAGCAATGTAAGATGGTATGATATATATATATATATCTGACAAAAGGAGGAAGCAGACAGAGAAGAAAATAACTTAGAACTTGTATTGGTTGGGAAAGAGAAAGAAATAAACACTCACACCAGGTAAAGAATATAATAAAGCCCCACAATAAGAAGAATCAGGATGATGTCAAGCCTCCCTCATAAGCCCAATGTTGTCCCACCTCAGCAGAATGTAAAGGAAGTAAGAAAGTCCTTCAGGTGGGCTGAGCAGAGGGAACAGCAACCTGGGGTGGGGGTTATTTTTTAACCCCAAGTAGTAACTCTCACACACACTTTTCTTGATATCAAACATGTGCTCCAAAAGAACCTTATGCCATGAATTTGTTAAGGTAGTGATGAAAGGGGAAGCATAACTTATTTATTTGGCAATGGCAAGGAGGCTTTCTCTAGAGGATGGGTCTTCACCATCAGCCTTAAAGCACCACCTCACACAAGCTTTCAAAGGCAATGAGAAGCACACAGCCAAAACAAGCAAAAATCTTGTTTGGGGCACCATGAGCAAGCAGAGCAGAAACAATATAAGGCATAACAAAACTAACCATGATGGAGATACTGGAATTATTAGATATAAGCTTGAAAATGTTGGAAGTAATCTTGGGGAAAAAAAAAACTTTTTAAAAAATGTCTAGAAATGAAACCAGTAACCCAGATTGCAAATTCAATATTAGAATTACACAGTAGCATTAGAACAAACATCCACAACACAGCCAGAGATAAAAGATGAGGGAAGGTGAAAGCAATATTTAGAAGCTCAGACTACAGGGGAACAAACAACATTTGGTATATCTTCAATGTGCTGTAAATAACTGTCAATGAAAAAAAATCTGATATACTTCTTACTATAGTAGCTTTCAGATAAAAGATGATTATATAGAAAAAATGATAATTCTTTATCAGCTGACCCTGCTGAGTCCTTGCATGACTTCCAGGGATAGACCTGCCTGAGACAGGAATGAAGAAATGACAGAAGTGGACAGAAAGCTGGGACTAGGTATAGTGGACTCTCTGATAGAGGAAACCACAGCACCAGGGAAGCTTAATTATTATATACAGTTAGACAGAGAGGTGGGGTTGGGGTAACTGAATAGAGCTGAGCAAGGAGGCAGTGTTTATAGAATGCAGCTAGATCAATGGGACAGGTGTAACTAATCATGGTTGGAGTAGTTTCTGTAGGGGAGAAGTCTACAATTATGCCAACTTATAGACCTAAACATCCTGGACTAGGGTGACAAGGGTAACAAATGTCTAGAAATGCCTTTGCAGACATGCCAGAGGTTTGCCTCCTAGGAAATTCAAGTTGAGGATCAATGCTAACCATCATGGCAACCTAATTTTAATTCTATCTCATCAATGAGAAAACTGAGGTTCAAGGAAGTAAGGTAATGTGTCCAAAATCACAGAGCTAGTATGTGGCAGCACTGGGATTCAGAGTCAGATATCCTGGCTTTAGAGAACACATGCTTACCAGCTACATGTCAATACATTGCTATGTCATACTCACACATAATTTTTATTCTCTAGATGTTATAACCCGTTTTCTATGCCTTCTGTTATTCCTGATATGCATACATACATACATGCATACATACATACATACATACACACATACATACATACATGCATGCATACATACATGCATACATACATATATCTTGGTTCTACTTCACTTATAACCCCTTATCCTTTTGTTCTTCACTCAAAAAAACAACTTGGTGTCTCTGCTACATACTAAATAGCCCTCAAGAGCCTGCATCCTAGAGGTGATATGAACCAGCATGTAAATAGACACTTCCATATATGTAAAGTCCCTAGCTTTTAGTATTTCACTAATGATTCAGAGAATACATAGGTTAAAAGGATATTTTTATTTATTTGCTTAGTTCCAAATACCTTAAGAATTATCATTTATAGATATTTGAAATTTGTTTATATATTTTCTACAAAAATGAAAAGAACTCCATCAGGAGGTTTGTGTGTGTGTGTGTGTGTGTGTGTGTGTGTGTGTGTGTGTGTGTGTACCCACACACTTGCATGGAGGGGTTATTTCATTTTGTTTTAGAATTTTTTTTGTCGTATAGGTTTTTGTTTGCTTTGATTTTCATTTTATGAGAGAAAGAAGATATGAAAGTGGGTAGGAAGGGGGTGGGAAGATCTGGAAGGAGTTGTGGGAGGGATAAAACATGATGAAAATATATTGTATAAATGAATGAAAAAGAGGCCATGAGTTTGAAGGAGAGTGGGAAGGGCATATGGGAATGCCATGGGACTATGCTCTTGTACACTGTAAGTATTTGTCACTGTACATGTTAGTTTAATAAAATGCTGATTGGTCAAAGCTAGGCAGACAGGACATATAGGCAGGGTGAGCAGACATGAAGAATTCTGAGAAGAGACACAGGAAGCAAGACGAGAATACTGCAGTGAGAAAAAATACCAAGCTACATGGCTAAGCATAGACAGGAATAATGGACTAAAGAGTTAGCAAGTAATAAGCCTGAGCCATAAATCAAACAGCTTGTAATTACTATAAGCCTTTATGTGATTATTTGGGACTAAATGGCCCAGCATTGGGTGACTATTTGTGACTGGCCCAGAAGGACAGAGAAACTTCTGACTACATGGGAGGGTTTGGAGAATGGAAAGGGGAGAAGAAACGTAATTTACAAACTCAAAAATAAACAAAAATGTAATTCATTTAAAATAGATTGTAAAAAAGTGCCTGAACAACTATATATAGAGAGAGAATACATTTTTATTAAAAATTGAAAAGATTGTAGACTGGTATTTATTCCCTGTGGATCTTGGACCCTTTAGTCTTGGAGAATAGTCAGGCACTCCATTGCTAGGTTCAGTTGCTTGGGTCCAAACCTTATCTCTTCTCACCTGAATCAGCACCCTTCTGTCTCTTGTTAGAAAATAGTCTTAATTAAATAAGTTACAATAACTGTAGTCCTAAAATAACAGTTTTAAAACTTTCAGCGATGTGTCTTTTCCTTAGTTAGGCCTTCTATAGTTTCTTCCAGGGGCATTTCCCAATTATTCTTTTTTTAAAAATATGCTTATTTTTATTTCATGTGTACTCATATTTTGCCTACATGTATTTTATGTGAAGGTGTTGGGTCCTCTAAAACTGGAGTTACAGGCAGGTATGAGCTTCCATGTGGGTGCTGAGAAACAAGCCCCAGTTCCTCTGAAAGAGCAGCCAGTGTTCTTATTCACTGAGCCATCTCTCCAGCCCATTATTCTTAAACATTTTGTTCTTTTGATGTTGTTATGAATAGAATTGTTTTCTTAATTTTATATTCAAATATTCAAGGATTGGGAACCCAAGTGAATGTAGAGCACTTGCCTGGAATGTGAAAGCCCCTGAGTCTGATCTGCAGTAACCTATAAAGTATTTTTAATTTTTCATTATTGGTATATAGAGAGCTGAGTTTTATATATCCATCATGGATCTTGAAACTCATTTGTTAATTCTAGTAGCTGTGACTACGTGCATATTCCTTGAGATTTTCTATATTTAAGACCATGTCATTTGTAAATGGCTGCTGGCTTTTGAATATTAAACTTGGCATTCATAAGTCCTGCTTGTCATGGAGAGAGTGGGAGAAGTCGTGTCTATCAGCAGTAGGAAGAAAAATTTTTATCAGAGAATTTGCTGGAATGGATGATTTAGCCTTGGCTCATGCACAGAATTTGCCCTGGAGGCATTTAACATTATCTGAAGTTTTTTTTTTTTTTTTTTAGCTGTCAAAATCAGAGGGGCCAGAACAAGGCAATGCTAGCACCTGTTCCTAGAAGCCAGAGGTGCTGCAAAATATTGACAGTGCATAAGACCATCCTTCAAGTCACTGTCTTACCAAAAATATCAATTACACTGTGCTTGAGACCTCTGTGAATAAAGCATTCTGTCCCCTCACTGGTCAAAGAGATGTCCTTTTTTATAAGATTATGAAGTGTAGGATGAACTTTGAAG
This sequence comes from Phyllotis vaccarum, assembly GCA_033318265.1. NCBI lineage: Eukaryota > Metazoa > Chordata > Mammalia > Rodentia > Cricetidae > Phyllotis > Phyllotis vaccarum. The sequence continues at coordinate 80,408,835 of JARWLC010000014.1, read as the reverse complement.
AATGATTTCTCAATCCATGGGGGTTATATGATGGAGGAAATACATTTAGAGAAGAGTCAGAAACGTCCAACACAACCAAACCCAGAGTGCTTGAGCCTGACACTGCAGAGGCCATCAGCATGGCATAGGACATGTGACCTGTATGAGGCTGTCCTGATCATTAACGAATGTCTGGAAAACACAGAACAGAAACAGAGTAGTGGCAAAGGTGCAATAAGGCCTCTGATTCTGAAGGGACACCCATCCCTGCTTCAATTTGCAATTTGGGTCACCTGAATGCTTCTTAAATGCTGGGGGTAGCTAGCTACATTGGCAGACACATGTTATAAAAGGAGTTAGGATGGGAAATCCTCTTTTGGAGAGGAGGCTTGATCTAGCGGTGTGAGCTCATTAAGAAAAAAAATATATCGCAAGACACCTTGGTAGGAGCTCTCATGCAGGAGAAGAGCTTGTCTTGGAATAGAAGTGTCATTAGCTGTGGGGTAAACATGTCTCAAATAATCAGTGGTCCACAGTGCACTGGGACACCTGGGAACTGGCTCATCATTCCTGCTTTCCCAACATTTGGCTAATTTGGATACAGAAAATGCAAGCAATTGTGTATAGAACTTTTCTTTTTCTTCTGAATTTTTCCCTGTGGTATAAAACACTTAAAGGGTGTGTGGTTTTACTTTAAAATGGAAGTTGACAGTTGTAGAGCAATTAAAAAACATCTCTGGTCATTCGAAAACAGATTCTAAGTGTTTATTCAGCACAAGTGGGTTTGATAGCACATGTTTGCCGGTATAGCCAGGTGCCCTTAGCATCTAAGAAGCAAGTTTTGTAGATACAAATGAGTCAGGTGACTCAAACTGCAAATGGAAACAGGGATGGGTGTTCTCTCAAGGTCGGAAGTATTACTGCACCTTTACCACTAGCCTGTTGCGTATTTTCCAACCTTCTATTAGTGATCAGGTGAAGCCAGCTTGGTTGGTTCTATCAGAATTTCAAAGAGAGAAGAATCAGATTCTCAAAGGAACAGGAATATTGGAGATGTTAAAAGGCAGTCGGGACTGAAATGCTAGAAGGCTGCCCTTTCATAAATGGGATTTCCAGACTGTGTGTGCAGGAGAGGTTCTTAAAATGAAGCGATAAGCATGTCAGGATCAACGTCCTGTATGTGACTTGTCTCATTAGTAATGAGTACATGGAATGTGAGCAAATTCATCAGTCATAAGAGCACGTCAAAGCTAACACTGAGGAATGCAGAATTCACAAAGTCAGTATCCTTGGAAACGCAAGTTGCTACTGTCTCACAAGAAATCCAGGCAGGCCATCCAGTCAAACACCATATCAGTCTTACTAGTTAGTCAGTAGATTCCTGAAAACCAATGCCCATCCAGCAACAACTGGAACACTAGATTCTTTGTGAATGGCTAAAGTCATTCCTATTTAGCAAATAAAATGAATATCACTTAGCACTCAATACATGCCAGGTCCAGAGCTAGCCTTCCCTGTGAACATCTTTCCTGCTTGGGACCCTCTCGGGCTTATCATTTTCTTATTTTTAGTTCATCGATATCAGGGCTGAGTGAGCAAACATTCTGTATAAGTTGTTCTGTCATCGTGACAAAAATGTCTAATGAAAGCAACTTCAGGGACATGGGTTCATTCCAGCTCACAGATGGAGGGGACATAATTCTGCATGACGGCAGAAGAGTGAGGTGGCTGGTTACTTGTATCCACTTAAGAAGCAGAGAGAGGTACAGGCTGCCCCTCGGTTCCCATTCTCTATTTCTTTCATGTCAGTCCAGGCCTCAGGCCTTGAGATGGTGCTGCCCACATTCAGAGTGACCCACTCCTTGTAAAGCTTCTCTAGAAACACAGACATCCCCAGTCGTGTGTCTGTTAGGAGTCCTCTAGTCTCATCAAGTTGACCAGGAAGTTTAACCATCACAACTGCTGTTTTACCCCATTGATTTGTGACCTACCTGAGAAGCCTTAAAATAAAAATCACCTTTTTTATCACCTACAGTTTCTAATTCTTCAGTGCACTGTGTAGGGACTTAATAAATGTTCATTAAATTAGTGATGGTTTAACTTGTTCAGGGTACTAAAGCAGAATACCAAAGACAGTGAGTGGCTTACAAATAATTGAGATTTATCTCCACAATCCTGGAGAGTGGTCAAGTGATGTGATGTCTGGAAAGTACTTCTTCACTCCCACGCTATACCTTTCTGTTATTGTCTATATATCATAGATGAGGGGTGGAGGAGCTTTCTGGAGTCTCTTTAAGAAGGTCACTGGTATCATTCATGAAGTTCTGCCAACAAGAGCTAATCTCCTCCCAGAAGCCAGTCCAGTATTGGGAATAGGCTCTGCCATGTGGATGGAGGGTTGGGGTACTGTAAGCATTTAGTGCATAGCAAAGATACTGGATTAAGTACAGTCAAGGCAATCGATTGGTTCTAATTTTATAGAAGGTTAAGAGCACCCTGTCATAATACTGTCCAGTGGAGATTTCTTCCAGAACGACTATCCTGTAGCTAGACTTCGTAATGTGGCTTTTGGGTGGGACACTTGAAACACAGTGTGACTTAGAAACTCAATATTTAATTATTAACTTAAAGCTAAGTCTAAATATATATAATCATAGTTCAGTGGTTTTAACCATGTTAAGTAAGTCAGTTTCTCTAAGAGCAGTACCTCAAATGCGGAGACTTTGGTAGAATTGAGGAGTCAGTGCAAATGACAATAACAGGAGTTACAAAAGAGTAAAATTATTTCAAATTTATAACTTCTTAGTGACTTTATCAAATTGCACACAGTTCCTCAAATAAAATGAGGTTTCCCAATTTGCCGTGACAAAGTCTACTAGACTTTTGAAGACACATGCCCCTTGAATTGCAATTCATTCCCTGGAGATTTCTTTTTGTCTAACTCAATAAGGAGAGTCACTGAGCACTTAGTAATAAAGACAATACAAAGTCCATTGATGGAAGCATACTGAATATATTAGGTGAGATACTGTGCTGGGCACAATGATGCTGCCCAAAGGCATCCATTCTAGTTCCTGGATTCTGTGAACATAAAGGGACTTGCCAGTTTTTGAGTGGGTCACGGTCTCTGGGAGCAGTGATTATCCTGGGTTATCAATGTGGGCCCAGTGCAATCAAAGTTATAAACATAAGAATGATAGAGTGGGTTTTGGTGGCAGTTACCATGATAAAATGGCCAGCTGGTGCTCATGAGCCAAGGAATAGGAAGGCCACTAGAGCAAAAGGCCAGTGAGACCAATTTTAGACTTCTGACCTCTAGAACTATAAGATAATAAATGTATTGTTTTAAGCAGAAAAGTTTGTGTTAATTTGTAATAAAAGCAATAGGAAGTCAATATAGGTATTATATACATATTTATGTAAATGCTATGCAAACATTTAAAATAATAAAGATTATGTCTATGTTTGTGAATGTAAAGGTCTCTGAAATATATTATTATTTGGAAAAAAAGTCAATGTCAAGACAGTGTGAATACCATGGTTCTCTATTGTTATATGGGGTATACACAAAGGCCATGAATTTCTAGGAAGTAAGACTATGCAAAATATCCCTAATCAGAAAATCCAAAATTCAGAACTTTTTAATAGTTGGCATGGCACCCCAAATAGAAGACTCCATAGTTGACCTTATAAGACTGCTTAATGTCAAAATACAGATGCACTAAAATATTAAAGTTATTTTCAGGATGTGCATAGATGGTATTCATAAAAATCAAACAGATACAGTGTTTCAACTTAGGTTCCATACCCAATATACCACAAAATTAATTAATTTCAGATAAGGGCTCCTTACCCTTCTGTAGCAATTACCTTTAGTAAGAGACATTATGGAAAGGGAGATGTCAGTATTATAAGAGTGCTCCCTCCCGCTGCCACCGTTACATACCCCTATAAACTATATACTACATTTCTAGAATCTTCACTGGGTAAAAAAAAATCCATTTCCACAACTGAATTCCCAAATTCTTTGAGAGACAAGATAAAGAAAACACACATACACACACACACACACCCGAATGGTATTGTATTGACAGGTGTGCTGCTCTGAGCTTCTCCGAGAGTAGATCAATCACAGTGTCTGATGTAAGTAATTAGCAGCTAGGTGTGGAAGCTGATAATGTGTACCCAAAGCAGCCAGACTGGAAGGTCAGAAGAAAGTTCATTGTCAAGAAACTCCATACTACACACATATCCTTAATAATGTTCAGAGATGAGCATGCAGTGAAGACAGTTGGAGAGTATTTGGGTTGTGCTAGCTAGAAATACAGACTGGGAGCCCTGGGGATGCTGTCGCTCAAACTGTTGAAGGAAGGAACCCTTATCACTTAGGTAGCCATTTCTGCTCCTGGCCTGGGTTCCTGCTCTCAGCAAGACCCGCTCCCTCTCTCTGTCAGGAAAATGGGGTCCCTGAAAAGATTTTGGCACACATGGCCTCCTCATAAGTGTATAGGAGCCTCACAGCGGTGGGTGTTTACTGCTGTTCATGCTGAAGGATGGAGAAAGAGCTTTTGAAGCCAACTGGACTTGGGGAGGATGGCGATACAGCAGTCGGCTGTGATATACTTCCTGAGAAAATAACATCAAGGAAAAAGTTTATCTGGAGCTTTAGTGTTACCGGGATCCTCCTTGCTCCGATCCTGTGTTCTCTGCTGAATGAGTTCAGACAAAATTCTCAGTTAGCGGAGATGAGAGTGGACCAAGGCGAAGACGCCACTGCAGAGGAAAACACGCTCACAGTGTGAGAACAGACAATTGCCAGAGGCCATTGCACCCACCTATGTGATCAGCTATACTCCTTTCCAAAGTCTCTGAGCAGACAGATTCCCTGAGAGGCTTTTTCCTACCAGGCAATTGCCAGACCCATTTGGATGAGCTCATAAGGACAGGCACAACAGCACACTTCTATTCTTTCTGAGAAATTCTCTGCTAGATTGTCTCCTCTCAAGGATTCCAATCCCGTTCTTCCAACCAAAAGTCATACAATACGGTAGATTAAGATGAAGTAAAGAAATATGTTTAAAACTATCTATAAAGCAGCTATATTTTAGCAGAAGAAAATGGCTTTCCCTGGCTGTCCTCACTTCCTTTCATATATTCAAACTCTTTAGAAGGCAATTGTGATCATTTTTCTTCTTTACATGGCACTTCAAATTCTTGGGTTGGGTAACTGTGATACTTCCCCTTCACTAAGATTTCTGTGCCACCAGGGACACAGGGATAGGAGTCAAAGCTGATTATGAAGGCTTCGTTCACCCTCAATGACCATTAAGCCTGCTCCTCCTTGACTAACTACCTCCCAATGTTTTCAAAGGTGTTGGTCCACCATCATTTGGCCATATTGCTTTGGGCCTGTAGCAATGTGGAATACTGGGGCAGAGAGCCCACCTGGTATTGAATTGTTTACTTCATGGCAGTCAGGAAGCAGGGGGCTGGAGAGAAGAGACAGGGTTTCTGACATCCCCTTCCAGGGCACACCCCATTGACCTAACGTTCTTCCACCAGACCCTACCCCCTAACTTTTCCATCACCTCCAAATTGCACCACTGAAAAGTGAACAAGTTCTCAACACGAATTTATTGGGGGCGTTGTCATCTAAACCATAAGTAATGACCTGACTCATTGAAATCAAGACGTCTCAAAGCAAGAGGAGCATCCTTGAGGTCTTCAAAATCAGAGTTGTATTGCTTTACATGGCACTGTCTCTCAACTTTCACCTTACATATCCATAAGATGAAAATAAATAATGGGCCCTGCCTCTGTGGTGAAGGTTAAGGCTCACGGGGCTTGTCCCTGTTTTTGGCAAGTAGACTGTCATAGTTAGCCTCGGCTATCAACCGGACACTCAGAGTCACTTGGGAAGAAGAAACCTCGTTGAGGAATTGTCTCCGTTGGACGGGCCTGTGGCCATGTCTGTGAAGCATTTTCAAACTTGTTATTGATATGGACTATTTTTTTTTCTCCCAAGTTCTTTTCAGTCAGTGTTTTTATCACAGAGAAGCAGTCTAGGACATTTATTTACTTGTTTATTCAAGTGTCAGGGACTAACTAGCTTCCTTTAATCTCCAAAAGAGACTTTTTGAGTAGGCCTGTTATTGTCCCCATGTTAAAGATGGAGAAGCCAACGTATAAAATGCTCATGAAGTTTACCCAGGAACTTGGTGACAGAGGCAGAATTTTGAGGTTTCAAAAGCCCAATGCCTGGTCCAGTCTCTCACTCTCTGTTTGCTTTCAGGCAGATCAAGATGTAAGCTCTTAGCTACTGCTCCAGCACTGTGTCTAACTGCCTGTCCCCACGCTCCCTACCATGATGGTCATACACTTTCCTTCTGAATTGTAAGCAAGCCTATCAATTAAATCTTTCCTTTTATAAATTGCCTTGGTCATGATGTTTCCTCATGGCAATATAACAGTAACCAAGACAGTGACCTAATGTACTGAACTCAGAAGGATCCGGACAAGAGTTATCCAGATACTTGTATCACTGGTAGCTTCTTTAAGGCTGGCGGGAGGCCACATGAGTGCACCTGAAAAGATGACAGACCCAGAGCACCCGGGCCCAGGGTTGAATCAGAGTACCCCTAAGAAAAATGACAACATAAAGAATAACCATATTATTGGGGGTGGGGGAGTCCAGGGACTTACATTGACAGTGGCAGGGCTGGAAGTGTCAGAGGGCTATTGAGGTAAGGAGAAAGCCATAGGAGCCATAACAGAGAACACCTCATCAGCATCCTGTCTTGATGCTCACAGAAGGCTGTGGTCCACTGAGACAGCTCAGAGAACTCAGTGCCAAGTGAGTAGCGGACTCTAGATTGGCTTAAGAAACCATATGAAAGGTTGGAGAGATGACTCAGTGGTTAAGAGTATATGCTATTCTTGCAGAGTTCAGTTCCCAGCACCTACACTGGACAGCTCATAGCACCCAGTAACTCTAGCTCCAGAGGATCCTTCCCTCTTTCCTGACCTTCACAGGCACCCCCCACACACGTGGACACGCCCCCCAACACAATTAAAATAAAATATAAAGAGACTGCATGAGAGAAAAAATGTTTCTTAGCTATGTCAGTGCTGAAATAATAATGCTAGGGCCATAGAGTACGTACAGAGTCATTAGCGCAGCGCAGAATGCATTCCTTCGGAAATGGGCTCACTTACCTGGCAAGCAGCTAGCTCTGCCCTTTAAGTGTGAGCAGCCTGCTTCTTGTCCTTTTTCTTCTGCCTGAATCTCGTTTGCTCTACTTGTGGTCTGTTGGGAAAATGGACTTTACACAAACGGCTCCGGATGCAGTTGACCTGCTTTGTGTTCCAAAATGTGTTCTGTTGCTAAATACTTAATTTTTATTCATCAGATTTGTTATGGAAAGAAAGTAGGGGATAGTGATGGCTGGAAATGATGGTGGCCACAAGGAGCGTTTTTCTCTTGTCCCTTTCACGGGAGCAGTGCTTTTCCCACTAGGGTGACAAGCAAGGACAGTTAGGAAGTGCCCATAGGCTGATGACAGGCTGTTTTACACCTGCTGAAAACTGAGACTGAGATGTCGGGGCTTGATTAATTCAGTAGGTAAACCTGCCCCACTCCAGAATCAGGCGATGGGAGGAATTCTCTTACTTGTTCCAACATAATGCCAAGGATCTCTCCTTACTGCTGTGATTAGTGGGCTGGGAGTTTAGATATGGTAACTTCTGACTCTCACCCTGTGGGACACCTGGTACTAGAGTAGAGGGACTCACCCAGATTCTGCAATGGCTAATGTAACTTGGTCCAACCTTTAACGCTAAGTTGTTCATGATCAAGCTGAGGTGACCTGAATGAGCCATACATATCTCTTTGCATGGGCTTCCATTCAAAGACAGTTACAAATCGTTGACCAAATCAAATGGAATGTTATGCCGTATAAGCAGTTACTCTCAACTATGAGGACTTGACACCGAAGAGGCCATGATTTAATTAAACAGAGGTCCATTTCTCCCTTACTTACAATGAGAATTCCAGATGAAAGCTGTCTGAGGCTGATATGGCAGTTCTAAGTATCATTCTAGATGATGCCCTCACCCTCCTTTTCATAAATTCCAACTATCACACAGTGTTCTTAGAAACAGAAGGGAAGATGAGCTCAGGAGTTCAGTTAGTGTTTTTAAAGATGCTTCCCAGAAAGCTACATTCAACAATTTTTTTTTTTTTTTTTTTTTTTTTTTTGGTGAGTCGATGATCAGAATTGAAACATATTGTGATCCTTTTTACATGGAAGCCTGGGGGAATTTGGTTCAATTTGGACACATAATTTCCCTTACAAAAATCCCTTTCTATGGAGCAAGATGAGAATAGATATTGGGTAGGCACCTACCACACATCTGTGAATGGACGAAATCACTGAAGGAGGTTAAGTAGGAACAGTACTGAAGAAGCCATGGAAGGTGCCTGGAAACCTGGCTCTAGGCCCCCAGGGGCTGGCAGATGACAGTGACTGCTGGTAACATGGGACTTTAGCGATTGGAATTAACTTTTCTAGCGGTGAAAAAAATGCCATTGACATTGAGAACATGAAACCAACTCAGAAAGCTTCTGGCCTATGCTCCCAGGATGACGCACACAACAGAGGATGTGAGAATTGGGAAGGTTTGAGTTGGTTGAGTGTGTGAGAATATGTTTTTCAGTCAGAATTATTTGAGTTGAGGACATACATATCTAGATAAGACTATTATGTCATTAAATGCATATCAACTGTCTCTGACATCTTCAAGTAATCTTTTCACACCCAACAAGCTGCTTGCTAACTAAGCTCTGTGTGTAAGGAATTATATAGGAAATTTAAATGCTGTCTTAGGACATGATGAGTAAAATAACAAAGGAGATTAGCTTACAATTGTCTGGAGCACAGAACGAAAAAGTCCTGGTGTCCAAAGGTCTCTAGGAAAACCAGAAATGTTAAGCACACAGGATTGTTCTCTCAAAGGAATAGATGTTAAGCCTGTTTTTCCATCCACAAAGCAGGTTGGAGGTGACTAACAGCCTGGTGATCTGTGTTATCTGCTGATCTAAGCCATATCTAGCTCCCACAACTAAGACCAGCAGTGGCTAGTAATCCAAATGACCCTTCCATTCCTTCAAGCTCTCACAACCTACTAATAGTCCAAATGACCCTTACATTGTCAGTGTAGCCAGAGGCTCCCCTCAAGACCCCAACAACCAGGACCAGAGGTAGCTAATAGCTCAAAAGACTTCTACACTATCTGCATGACCAAGACCAGGCCGGATCCTTCCTTAGTGCCTTAAGCTAGTACAGGTAGCCTATCTCTAGAACCCATCTGCTTGGAAGAAATGATATGTTTCCTGATGATGCTTCCTTGTGAACTGAGGATTGTATGAAATAAGAAAACCTTTTTTCCCTCAAATTTGTAATGCTTAAATCTGCTGTGAATAACCTGCCTCACATTAGACACCCCAGAGTCTTGTCAATGTAAACCAAGTTTTCTGTCTCATCTCTTCAGGTTTCAATTCCCTGCTTGCTGTGACCACCTGCAAGGTCCCCTCGTATAATAAAAGAAATTGCACTAAATCTTATTGCTTATTTATATCCAATATTGAAAAATGAACATATGTTTTATGTTAAAATCTACTCCTACAATCCTCATCACCCATGTGCGCACGCACGCCCCCACACACAACCTGACAGAAGTAACTTAAAGGGGGCAGAATGCACTTTGATCCTGTGTTGCAGAGGGGTTTCAATCAGTCATGGTTAGACACAGTGGCAGGAAATAGTTCATATTGGCAGGAGCATGAGCTGGAAGCTTCCCACATCTTGGCTAATCAGGAAGCAGAGAGCTCATGCGTGACAGCTTGCCTCTAGTGACCTGCTTCTACCAGCCAGTCATCACAACCTTCAAAACAGAAAACAGGCTGAGGAACAAGTCCCTGGAACATAAGCCTGTGGGAGACATTTTAGAGTCAAACCTTAATGCTCACCTTACAACTATACAGGAAGAAAAATTCTCAGAAGGTGTGGAGGTATACCTATATCATGAAGGCCAGCATAGATATGATAAGTACTCAGGTTCTTGAATTTACATATATTATTTTAAAAAACCTCAAATAATTTAAATGTTATTTTTCTAAATCATCACCTTAAATTTCCATGTGCTTTTGTGTATGCATATGTGCATGGTGTGTGGCAGTGGTTAGGGTGTTATATTTATTTGGTGTCTTACTCTAACAGCCATCTTTTCATTACTGTTTGTAGGTTACTCTACTCTGTTAAGTCCAGAATCCCTCATTTACAAGGCTGTGAGGAAAGGAATGTTAGAAAGCCTAATGATGGGATCCTAATTCAGTCCCTTGGTCTTGGGGAAGAGCTTGGCAATATCTCGAAAAGTTCAACATGGATATAGCAATGTTCTACACTCATATCCATCCACATATAGCTTTTTCCCATGATAGCACCCTGTTCGGCCTCCGTCCCACAAAGACACAGAATTTGTACATGCCTCCCCAATAAGCTGCTCACCTCAGCAGAAAGACTTGAATAACTTGTAGTTAACAAGATTCCTGAAAACTGATCCTACTGTATTGCATACTCTCTATAAGCCTGTATGCTCTGTACCATTAAAGATGAAGTATGTCAGAACCTAGTATCATAAAGCCCAACACAAATCGCCTTCTCTCACACTTAGAGGCACTGACACATGTAACTGCCAAGGTTGTTGGTGGACTCCAGGTAGTTAACAGAGCTCAAATTCAAATATGTCAGGTTTCTCAACTCTGCATGTTGCCAAGCTAGGCAGAAGCCCTCTGGTTCTACAAGTGTCTGCTAGTGTTCACTGGACTGTGTGCTTCCTTGTGTAAGTGAGAAGAAGCCCCTGCCTTGATAACTCCTGAACAAAAGCTCTGAGCTGAACCTGACCTCTGGCTGTGTGCCCACCTCTGAAATAATCATTTTGGCAGCAAGACTCCAACTGGCTGTAGTGCTGAAGGCCTAAGCCCCAGTCACACAAGACAAAAACAAGTAAACAAATAATACTTCTTCACACTTCCCTCAGACTAGTGAGGGCTTGCTGTGCCCTGCCACAAGGATCCAAACTGCTTATCCTAGAAAGGATGTTCTCAAGCAACCTCATGACATGTGTCTCATACACAGCCATGGAAGCTACTTTAAAAGCAAGGTTTTCCCCTAGATCATAAAATTCTGCTTCCCTGCTCTAGCAGACCGTGATGATTACCTCCCACCCTACCCCCATCTGATCAGAAGAGATGACACCATGCTACAGTATCTGTAGCATTAGATCCCAAGATAGACTCACAGGGTATCATCTTTGGCCAGCATTTCACTGTTCCCAGCATTCTCCGAACAGCATCTCATTTCATTCCTGGGAGCTGGGGAGGAGTTGTACTGTCCAATGTGCAGATAACCAAGTCTCAGAGACACTGCGTGACTTGCCCAAGGTTAATGGCTTGTAAGCAAAACAGCTTGTGTTAAGACCTAGTTCTTTTAAATGCTGGCCTTTCGTAGGGGACCCCTCTATTCCTATTAGCCTTTTGGACCCATGTGTAGAGTAAGAAAGCTAAGCTTCAGACTTGACTGTGGTTTAAAGGGATGAGAAACTGGGTGTTCTCCTGATTACCAAATCCTACACAGAAAGCACAGAAGATCCTCCCAACCAATGCTTCTGCTCAGTTTTTCTATTGTTAGCTTTCCCATTTCTCTCTTAATGCTCTTCTCTGGTATAACTTTCTCAAATGCAATACCAAGCACTTCCCATACCTCAGCCCCACTCAAGAAGAAATCAGGCATCTTGAGAAGGTGCAATCAGAGACAAGAAAGAGGGGAGGCTGCAGAGGACTGGAGAAAGGGAGAAAGTGAGCATGCTAGAGGAAAAAGAATAAGGAAAAGAAACTGTATGCATGAATAGGCTCTGATACCAAAGACTCACACGGTTTTAAAGAGAACACATACACTTTGAATCTTATGTGACGTCAACTACAGATCAATGAATCTCCACTAGCTAGAAAGCACAAACCCACTAGCTAAAAGGCTTGTCACTTCCTTTAAAGTGTAGATGGGGATTGACTGGGCATTAGAAAACCTTATCTTCTACAGCACTCATTTTAGATAAAAATCATCGTGCTTATAGACTCTTCTTAATGAAATCTTTCTCATGATTCTGATCTGCAACAGGAAGTACAGCCAGCCACCGAAGGACAGGGGTTCATCATCTTTAACTCTTCCTTCAGAGAAGCAGCTCAGGGTTCACCTTGGCAATCTGGTTAAGGACAAACGGTCCTTTCTGAAGTGTTTGCACAAGGGATGAGATCGCATCTAATCTCTTGGTGATGAAAACTTGAGAAATAATGAATCTAGATCCTCACAGGTGGTGGAGGAGATAAGTGATCTGAGTCATGGAAGGGTAAGTGGAGAAACACTGAAAACCGAAAGGCCAAGGAGCCCCCGGAGCCCAAGATGGCCACAAGCTTAGACTCACATGCCTTCTATTGTGCTGGCGTCTTATAGTCTGAATTTTAAACGTTTGTGTTTTGAACACTTGGTCCTGAGCTACTGGCTCTATTTTTGGAGGGTTCTGGAAATTTTGGAAGGTGGATCTTAGCTTAGGGAAGTAAGTCACTGGGAAAAAGGGGCAAGTCCTTGGGGCCTGTTATCCTTACCCACATCCTGTCTCACTGTAATTCCTGGCCCTCTCGGACATGTGAACAGTCTCTGCCACATTCTCTCATCGTGAATGGAGCTGCTCTGCCATGACTGCCCTGCCCTTCCAAAACCATGGGCCAAAATAAGTATTTCCTTAAGTTTTGACATCAGGTAACCTTTTTATAGCAACAAGAAAAGTAACTATTACACAGAATGTTAAGGAACCTCTCCACCATTGATAGCACAAACATGCTTACTCACATTCCTCTTACGTCACATCTCCTTTCTGCTCCTTGTCACTTAACTCAAACTTCTGAGTGTGAGGTCTCTATGAGAAGCAAAGACAATAGAAGAAAAAAGAATGTATCATTTACCTTGGCAAACACATATTGGGATAAAAATTATAGGAAGACAAATTTAGTTATGAAACCAAGGAAAACCTGGAGAAATTACTGGAATCTGGTTTGTTTTCTGGAACATAAAAGTAGTTTCTACATAAGCCGGCCACAGAAACCAGGGATCAAGTTGCAGATGGAACAGAGTAGGTTGTTTTGTTCTGTGACCCTGGGAACTAAAACTGAGGCAGAATATATGAATATGAGAAACAGTTGACTAAAAACCAAACTATTACAATGATAAGATAGGAGACGAAGACAGAAGCAGAAGGGTCACCATTCTCGGTGATAGGCAATACCTGTTTCTCAGTAGAAAGGCAAAGAGCGAAGGTTGGGTCAAGACCTGGAAGAGCAAAGTAAAGGAATCGTTGCTAAGTCTTGCTTCTTTAGAAAGCTTGGTTTCTGTTAGCTTTCTGTTGCTGTAGCAAAATGCCTGAGACAGTCGACTTAAAAAAAAAAGAATGTATATTTTTAACCAGTAGCTTTAGGAGCACACAATAAACTGTCCAACTCCTAGCAGCCAGAAAGCAGAAAGAGGAGAAGAAATATAGCCAGAGTTCCGATATCTGCTTCTAAGTTACAGCTCCTACGATCTTACATCCATTAGTTTCTGCCTCCTAAATGTCCCAGCATCACCATGATACTATCAGCTAGGGGACTCAACTTTAACATGTGGGCTTTGGGGAAACTTCTGAAACTCAAACTACAGTATCCAGACTAGGTAACAATCTTGGAAACCACAGGAAGACTACTTCCCAAAAAGGAAGGGCAAGGAGACAAGAGAAAGTTTCAGTCAATGGAGTCACAGCCTCTACAACATTTGTACGTATCCTGGTCCTTTGAAGCACCGTTTATGTGCATTTAGTAAGGTAGTATGTGTTTGCCACTGTGCTACAGGTGGGACTGAGCAAATGTCTGTAATACACGTGAGCACGGTCTCTTCTACACAAAGAGCCCAACCTCTCCAGGGTCAAGGGAGAAGAAGAAATATGCTTTACTACCCACAGATTCGAGTAGGAATGTAAGTTAAATTTGGACTCAGAGCAACCTGAGTCTAAATCTAGCCCCAGAACTTACTAGCTTTACGGGTTTCAGCAGGTTACCCTTTTGTTCTCTTCTCAGCTTTAGTTTAGGCGTATTTCATTTGTGACCTCACAGAATTCAAAGGCCGCTCTGTTAAAGCACTTAATACCATGGGCTGGGAACCAGTGCCTAGCACAATAGAAGACACTCAGTGCATGGCGGTGACAGTTGTTTAAAATAACACCCCAATGAGCTTGGCTATTTGCGAAGAGAACGGTTTCCTAGTGAGTGCATAACAGGACAGCTAGTGTCAGAGCTCATGTCATGGCTGAATGCCTCCTTGCTTATCATTGTCCAGCTGAATGCCTTTGTCTGTATCAGGAGAGACTGGGACACCAGGGGCATCAAAATAAATGAGAGGAATATTTCTTATCGCCGTGATGAGCACAGCACGGTGATATGGTACTAGACCTTACGAAGGTCTTGCCAAAGGTTGGTTTGTGATCAAAGGAAGGAATATCTGTTGTGATCTACCCAACCTACAAGATGGCAATAGATCATCTTTCACTGATGATGTCTAAGAACATCAATAAGTTGTTGGAAAGCTTGAATGCTGGAAACTAAGATCTCAGCACACTGCCTCATCACAATTCTGGACTGTACCCACACCACCATGTACAGGCACAAGGACAGATCCCTCCTTCCCCAACATGGTGTCCTAATTTACGTTCTAATGCTGTGATAAACACTTTGACAAAAAGTGATTTGGGGAGGAAAGGATTTATTTCATCTTCCATTTTCCAGTCCATCAGCAGTCACAGAAGCAGGAACCATGAGTGAGTAGCTTGCTCAGTTACCCTTCTTATATAGTTTAGACCCACCTGCCAAGGGATGGCACCACCCACAGTGGGCTGTGCCCTCCTACATCAATTAACAGTTAAAGCTGCCTCACAGGCATGGCCACAAGCCAATTCGATCTTGGCAATTCTTCAGCTGAGAGTCCTTCTTCCCAGGTACCTCCAGGTTTGTGTCAAGTTGACAGCAGAAACTAACTTTGACACATGGTCAAAGATAATGACCGCCAATGATGACAGCTTCCCTTCAGGAGGTTAGTAGGCAACAAGGGTGAGTAATAAATGGCCGTTATATTTTGGGTTAAACAAAAGTCACCTTTTTTTAAAAGTCTGGTTTATTTTTGGCATGTATATATATATATATATATATATATATATATATATATATATATATATATACACACACACATGACAATATATATATACACAATATATATACACACAAATATATATATATCACAATATTTGAAAACTAACATCTGTATGTCATTTGAAAATAAAATATAAATATTTATAAAAAGCTGGTTCAATTTTTCACAGTGTGGGGAGGAGTCTGGCAAGGTGGGTCAACAATGGACACAGGTGCCTACTACCTGAATTCAATTTTCTGGACAAGAAGAAAGGAACCAACATGAAAATTTTCCCCTGATTTCCACATGTACACTGTGTCACATGCCTGTCCACACACATTTTCATATGTACAAAACAAATAAAAGAGGATACAGTTTTGTAAATTTTAAAACCATAGACACACTAACACTTCCCTGTTTGCACATTCATAATAGTCAAGAGATAGAACCAGCCTAGCTGTCCATCTCCAGATAAATAGATAATGAAAATATGACACATATGCACATAGGGGTTTTATTCTGTCACAAAGAAGAATGAAGGCATGTCATTAACAGGAAGATGGTAGGAAGGGAAGATAATCATTCTAAGTGAAATAAGACCCAGGAGGACAAATATTTTATTTTCTTTCTCAATGCAGCTATGCTGAATCTAAATGTACACATACAAATTATAACGCACATATATGCATACACACAGAAAGTAGAAGGTTGGGAAAGAAGAAAATTTCCAAAGGAAAAGGGAGCAGGGTGTGTGAGGGAGAGACAAAACATTCCATGTTTCCTGAGATGTGAGTAACTATCAGAGTGATAACTATATATGATACACTTGATTTTGTACACCAAAAAGGATTAACAAGGAAAAAGAAAAAGCTTTGCTCAGAAAGGGAAAAAGAAGGCTTGGGGCTTTGGGTCTAGAGAAACAAGACCATCAAGCCATCAAGCCAACAGTGAGAACGCAGGGCCTTGTCTGGGACCCAGATGATTAGTACCCACCTCAGCAAGGGAACGAAGAGGACATAACTGAGGCTTCCTGGAGGAGGTGACAGGCTGATTGAGTTCCACAGAAGTGAAGTGAAAGAGGAAACACGTTCTAGCCAGGCTGTACAACAAAGGTAAAGTGGCCTGCCTGATCAAGTGAGAGAAGTTTGGAAACTGATAATCTGGCCCATCTTAAGCTGTCAGTACTCACAGGACCCTCAGGCAGTAAGCCTGGGATGCAGCTGCAGAGGTGGGTTATTGAAGTCACTGAAGAACAAGCTGATTCTGAAGGACGGTAAAGCGATGCAAGCCCAGGAGATGGGACCATGGAGCACTGTGCCCGACTTGGTTCTTTAGCCAAGTCTCCTACTAATGCCTGTTCAAGGCCAGGACGAAACAGATGGCAACAGCAGGTTGGTAAGACCTCAAAAACCCAGGGCAAAAACAGTCCTGGAGGTCACTGAGGGGATACAATGCGTCAGCCATACACTGCTGTAACATGGACACATCTTTGGGCAAAAAGGCTGCGCAGTCTTTGAAAAGCATCCAGGCCTTACTGTGGGCTCCATTGCCATCATCAGCAACAAAACACACCACTGGAAGGAGGCAAAGCTGGAAGGGGGGGATAAGCAGGTGCCACAGCAGCCAGGATAATCCATGGATTCAGTTAAATAACCCACAGAAGACTTCTAGGAATGAGTTAAGAGGACCTTGTGAAGTCCCTGGCATTCCTTCATGTCATGAGGATATATGCGTCCTACTCAAAGTACATCCCTCACATCTCTCCCTTTAAGACTTACAGGATCCACACATCCTGGGTCTATCCTTCATGCAGTTGTTTGGTGTCTTCATTAGGAACCTTGCCTAGAGAGACTGGACCAAGACATGTCATTGGAATGAACGAAATAGCAATTGATTGACAGTTCTTATAAACCCAATTTTAAACCTCTGCTGTACTGGCCTGAGAAGTAGTGGTTACTCCCTCCAAACTGGTGGTAGAGTGGACCCAGACTGTTCACTTAGAACTGCAACAACTGGCTAGGGATCTGTTAAATCCATTCTGGAGAAGCCTGGGGAGAACCTGGGAATGACTGTCATTATCATATGTCTATAAAGTAAGTAGAGCAAAAGTAGCCAAGTGAAGCTCACGAAGAATGCTCACTGTGATGACCCAGGAGAGAACTGTAAAGCCAGCCCTTAGTCCTATGTAAAACAAAACCCAGGGAACCAATGGAGACCTAATCACTCAAGAGTGGTTGAAGCTGGCTGTTACTGTTAACAGTGGTGGAGTTCAAACTCATTGCCTGGCCATACTAGGCAATATCAGATTGGTTTCTGATATGGAAAAAGACCAATTCAACAAACTAAGTTACATGCATGATCAACAAAGGTATAGAATAGTAATGGTCCCCTTTGGAAGAGGGCACAGCCTAAGGAAAGCATGTCATCATCCATAAAAGAAGGTGGTGGAAGTGCAGCCTTAGTTTTTAAAAGATGGAGAGACAGGAGCATCAAACCTTAGTTCGAGGGCCACAGACTTACCCTAGCTGAAGATTTGAGCTCATGATTCATTTATTCTACAAAGTAGTGGAGGAAAAGGGGTGTCCCAAGACACTCAGGAGGCAGGCGCTAGTAAACCTAAAAACCACTTCCTAAGGGCACTGAGAAGGGACTCACAAAGCCAGAGGTTGTTGGTTTTGAATGCAATAAGGTTTAGAAGCCCAGCATTTATATGTCCATGTGGGGCACAGGACACTCGCTGACTATGAGAGTATCCTGAAATCCTTCCATGTGGGCATCAGACAACTGCGTAACAGATCTGGTGGTTTCAGATACCCCCTGAAACCATGGGTTCCCACCTCCCTGGCAGCTGCCTACCTTGAGGACCTTGGCATGTTAAGCTTTAGGAGACGCTTACTGGATAGCAAGTCATCTGTAATGCCACATCCTATCCTGTGACATTACTCCACATCTATGCAGCTGACAAACATTCTGAGAGGCACAGTGCTCCAGGAGGAGATGAGCACGTTCCAAGAAAAGGATCTTGAAGGCAAGAATGCTTGTAGTTCAAGGCCACTCTCTTATCTGACTCTCCAGTTGTCTTACCACCCTGCCCTTTGGAGATAGTTTTATTCCCCCAGGCAAGACAGATGTTTTCTCAATAACAGATATGTGCCAGTCTCTCGGAAGCAACAAGTTGAAATGCACATATTCTTAGAGCCTGGATGCAAACTTTATCTAAAAGAACATACTCAAAACAGACAATCTAAAATGTAAGTGTGGCAGGAGTAAATGTTTCATTGGGAAGCATTTATTTTTTGTTTGTCTGTGATTACTCTATCTTTGGATTGTCTAGTAATGTTTTGGTGGACAGACTGGCTGGGTGCACATGAGAAGACTTCAGAATGCCCCTGCCTCAGTTTTCTACATATACAAAACCGGTAGACTTGAAGATTTAAAAGATCATGATCATACAACTCATTTAAAAAAGCCAAAAACATGTGTGTCAATTTAAAAAAAAAAAAGAGCAGACTGTCATATAAGCAAGCTTCAGTTATATACAAAGATGTAGTTAAGTAAATATACGGATCCTCACAAAATGGATAAGAAAAACAGAATTTTAACACTTTGAAAATTATAACTAATCTTATAGTCACTTTGGTTTTCCACATTTAAGAAATCAATATGCTCAATTTGGCTCACCAAGACCATACTTTGGAAGTCACACCTCATGATAGAAGAGTCTAGGGAATGGAGGTAGTCAAGAGGTATGCACTAATAACATCCAGTCCTTTCCTTGTTTCACTTACACACTTCTGGCCTTTCCGTGGCTGGGCTCTCTTGTTTGAGCCACCTCTGGGCCTCCTACACTCTGTGCAGTTGATAGTTCCTCAGAGAAAGTTAAGTTCTCCTGAGAACAGAGTTGCCACTTCAAAGTTCAGGGTACTACTCCCCAACTGCTACAAAGTGTGTGTGTGTGTGTGTGTGTGTGTGTGTGTGTGTGTGTGTGTGTGTGTGTGTGTGTGTGTGTGTGTGTCTTGTGAGGTACTACCATCTCTAGGGAGGCTGTTTTGGCATCATTCTTGGCTAAGGTTTTTGCATTGCATTTCTATGTCGCAGGGTGTAATGTCTATCTGCCAGATATCTGCCTGCTCTCAGCTAAAGGCCTCCCTCCCTGGCCGGGCAGCTGAGTTGCCAAATTTCTAATTCAAAATGTAGAATTCTAACTCCTGCTCTTTCGACCCTTGTCTGGCGCCAGTTTCCAGCCAAGTGGGTCCCTGGCTCATTATCGGGCTCATGGGTGCCCTTCTCACTTGGTCCCAAGAAATTATTCCTGGTACCAAACTCAACTTAGATGACACGTTGCCCCAGCCCCACCCAATTCATCTCTCTCCTTGGCAAATTTGTCACCTTATAGGCTTGAAGAAGTGATAGATAAAAATGCCAGTGGGTGAGAGAACTCAGCCTCAATCTTTGTGCCTGGGAGATTCTGAATTTTCCTCAGTGACAGAAAGACCACACATACATGCCTGTGTTTAAACTTACACAAAGTGCCTTAACAATCCTATTATTAGAAATAACACAACCGGTATATATAGTCTAAAAAGAAGAAAAAATTTTTTTTACATATAATGTACCAGAGGATAAATGGAACTGTCCTAAGGAAAAATGCTAAATTCAGAATGCATGAATTTTTAAAACCTGCATTCTTGAATCATGTATAATGCTCCCTAGGTATGGGGTGGGGTGGGGACCAGCTTGTAGGTAAAATATAACTGCAAGTAGGGGTGGGGACCTGAAGATAATTGATTCTTAAGAGGTTAACCGGTCATCATTATGGCTTAAATGCTCACAAGATGGCGAAAACTTCACCTTTAAGTAAAAATCGAGTGTGTTCTGACTGTTTGCAAACCATTATAGTGTCTTTTCTGCCCTGGAGCAGCACTGCAGAAGCTGGGACACTGCACAGGGGCACAGGAGGTGCTGCAATTTAGGGTAAGGAAATTATTTGTGGGGTTTTTTCTTTTCCTTATTAGAATAAGGGAGAACAAACGTGATACATATGTAAAACACAGTCAAATGCACTTGACAACCAAGCACTCTATTTTGAAATTTAAATAAAGCTAAGATTTTCTTCTGGCCTAGGGGGAAAGCTTCATTAAAATCAATTAGTTAGTACAAACCTCCAGAGAATACGGACTTTTAAAAAAAAATGTTTAAATGAGAAAGTTTAAAGAATAAGGTGCACACAATTACTTTTCCTGAGTCCCTAGTGAATGTCATTGCCACACCTAGACAGGTGGCCAAGTGCAAACAAATGTCCCCAAGAGAGGGCCGGGTAACTCCCTGAATGCTCATGTGAGGGAACCATATGTAATTAATAGATGGAGATCTATTAAGAATGTAATGCACATCGCCAAGGAGGCTCCAAGCGGACTGCAGGCACCTCACACCGCAAAGGGCAGGCCCAGGGACGTAAAGTTGGAGGCGGGCGCTGCCAGGTGAGGCCTGGGTCGCGGAGGTTGGGGCCGCACAGCTGCAGGCGCCCGCCTGGTCCCTCCTCCCAGCCGCCGAGTCCTCCCCGCCCCCTCCCCGAGCTCCCGCCGCCTCCCGCCGCCTCCCGGAGGCTCGACGCTGCGCTCCACCTCGCGCCCCCTCTCCTCCGTCCCGGGCTCGCGCTGCCCTCCCCGCGCCTGCCCCCTCCCCGGCCCGGCCCCTCCCTCCGCCTCCGCGCGCGGCGCTCGCAGAGCCGACTCCGGGGGGCTCTCGATGTAGCACCATGACAGGCATCGCCGCCGCCTCCTTCTTCTCCAACACCTGCCGCTTCGGGGGCTGCGGACTCCACTTCCCCACGCTGGCCGACCTCATCGAGCACATCGAGGACAACCACATCGGTGAGGCCCCGGTGGGCGAGGGGGTCGGGCGGCCGGTGAGCCTCCGGGTGGCGCGGGCCGGGCGGCCGAAAAGGTGCGGGCGTGGAGGGCGGCGGGGGGCGCGGGGGTGACCGACCGGCCGCAGGGCGAGGGCGAGGACGGGCGCGGGCCGCGGGGGGGCGGGTGCCGCACGCCGCTTCCGCCCGGCCCGAGCTGTCAGGCTGGCGGGAGCCGGGGAGGCGCCGCCGCGGCAGCCATTCCGCTTCCTCCCCCGCCTGCGTCCTGTCAGCGCCGGTTGCTAGGTGTGGCGCGGCGGGAGGGGGCCGCGGCGGCGGGCGCGGGGCGCTGCGTGCTCTGAGCGGCGCGGGCGCGGGGCCCGGCCTGGCGCTGCGGCTGCGGTTCGGACGCCTGCGGGCCGCGCCCATCCCTGGCTGCAGCGCCCCGAGGCCCGGGCGGCGCAGCGGAGCCCGCGGGCGACGAGCGGGCGTGGCGCGGCACGGCGTTGCGGCTAGGCCGGAGGTGCGCCTGGACCCGCGGGGCCTGCGCAGCGCGGGCGCGGGGACGCGGGGGAGGGGCTCCCTGCAGGGCCAGCTGGGTCTCCCGGGGACCCTGGGACCTTAAGAGTCCTGCGCCTCGCAGAAGTCCTTGCACCACGTTTGCACACTCATCCCTGCCTGGGGGGGGGGGGTGCGGGGTGGGTGATGGGTTGGATGCTTCTGTCTCAGGAGACGCAGCCACCTGCAAAAGGTGTGGCCCTGTGGGTTTGGAAGGTGACTAGGGCTGCGGGTCACCTAGGTGAGGCTACCTGTGAATTGCCTGGAGAAGACCAAATGAATGCAATGGATTTGGTTATGTGGATGCAGCTCACGTTTCTGCAAAGTTGAGAGAGTAAATCACGATTGCTGTGCATTTATGCACGAATAAAATGACAGAGCCTTTTGCCTCTTTGCCTTGTACAATGCCTTCTCCTTGCACACAGTGAGCACTTAATAAGCGTTAAGTGTCTGTTTAGAGTGGGATTTGATTGGCTGTCCAGAATAGGAGCCAATCTTGAAAATTGTTTGCAAAATGACATTAAAAACAGAATTCTGATGAGTAATTGTCAGGCTTTGAAATTTTCAAAGTTTCAATATCTCCTTAATAACTTTTCCCGTCTCTTCTGATAACAGTGAGATAAAAGCTAGGCTCTCAAATTTTGTGGTCTTAGAAGTGGTTTGATAGAGTAGCAAACCTGCTGATTCATATCATGACTGGGTAGTCATAACTAAAAGTTATGTTTAGTTAAAGTAAATTTTCTCATCATAGCTTAAACTCTAGTGATGCAGAGTTTCAAGAGAAATTTTCCTAGTTCACTGTACTCTTCATACTCAAACTAAATGGAAGTGATAAATGTAAGTATTAGAAATACGTAAATACGCATTATGTAAATGAGTGGTAGTCCCTGACCTTCAGAAAACTCATCACATGGCCCAACCATTTCATCAGTTATATCAAGAAAGACAAAAATTCATGTACTACCTGGTTGCCTACCTACATAGACTACTTGCTGAGTAAAATCAAATATAAATATTTAAGTATTAACATGCATTACACACAATTATTTCTTTTGAATTAACTTGCAATCCAATGATTTAGACTAACAATTGGTGAAGCAGAAGTCTCTTTCTTGAGTTGACAGAAGTTGTCCCATTATTATGTGGTTATCTTTTAGGAGGGTCAAGGGTTTATGAATTCTCTGAAATTAAACTTTTAAGTGATGATAGCTTACTCCCAAAGGGCTAATATTTTTCTTTTAGTGGTGAAAGTATTGAAAACTTGAGTTTAAATTGTTTGGTAGATTTAACAATTATTATACTGAGAAAATAGTTTGATCCAGCAAAGTTTTTGAAAAATAGATATTAAAATGAAGAAACACTTGAATCCAGAGCTTGAAAAGGTTCACTGGGACGACTGTACACTTTAAATGAGAAGAGACCCTTTGCCTTTAAAGGGAGGCCTGCAGTACAGAAGGAGGTAGGAATTGATCTCACAAAGATTAATAACATCTGGATTGGTTGGTACTAAATAAATAAACTTTGGATGAAGAGATGAGAGTAAAAATATAAAAGTACTCTGAAAGCTCTATGCTTTTATTGCTTATCTTGATTTGCTCTACACACTTTTGGAGATAAGGAGATTTCTAATAAACGGCTGGCTGCATTACTGATTCAGTGTCTTTATCAGCTAGTGACCACATTAAAGATTCATGGAAAAACCCAAGATATCTATGTTCTTTTACTAGCATTGGAGAGTGGTCTTATTTAGTAGTGTCTGTGACCTTGAGAGGGTGAGAGATAATGACTCTTTGAACTCTTACCAGTTAATCACCAGTCAAAAGCACTGACAGTATTTTCAAAGCCTGTAGTTTTCGCTATAACTGTTGTTTATCGTTCAAGTCACAAACAACTACATTAAGTTGAGAATGGCCATCTTTCCTACAAGTGTATATGTAGCTGCACTTTTATGTGCATGGCAATTCTGATTATTGAGCCGATGGCCTCGCCCTCCGAACACACCCCTTAAAACCTTATAGCTCCATCCACAGGTTCTTGGGGGGATTTTTGTTTTTTGGGTTTTTTTGCCTCTTCCCATTTCTAGTAAGGAACAAGAGCCTGTGGCTTCAGAGACAGAAGTGTGCTTTTAGTCATGTCTTAGGCAGTATCCCCTCCCTAAAGATGCTGCTCTTCTGATTTGCTTGTATCCCTTTCATCTTCTTGTTTGTTTGGAACTGGAGTTTTTATCTCACTAAACAGCCCAAGTATTCTAAGCCAAAGCCTTCTCACTCCCATAGCCGAGTAACTGTGAAGTGTTAGTCTCGAAGCTCTGCTATCAGTCCACAGAGGCCAGAGAAGCTTCTTGCGAGTGGATACTCAAGTTTGTAGAAACACTCTTGGTGGGGCCATCATAAATAGGTGAGATCAAGTTGGTAAGAAGGAAGCTTAGAAAAACAGAGAATTCTAAATTTAGCAATGAAGGTCTTGCCCCAGACTTGTGAATGAACACTTGTATCACTACTGTGAAATCTTTTTTAGGCTTTGGGACTCAGAAAGCAACTGTAATGATAAGAATCCTTATTTAGCTGATTTCATCTTTGGATACATTTGTGCAACTACAGCTGCATTTTAAATTTATTTATGCGATAACATAACACTTGCTTTTTTAAAAAAAAAACAGGGACAATTCTAAGTACTTTTTTGGCAAAGGAAAACAAAAATACCAGACTTTGAGGGTATCTTAACTAATAGAGGGAGATGAACAATTACGTAAGTGATAGGGTGTATTGAAAGGTAATTAATGATACCGAAGGAAGGTTAGAATAAGGTACAGTGGATTTGGAGTAATGAGTGTTGGAATTTTGAAGAAATTGGTTAGGATAGACCCTGGAAGCTAATACATGGTCACAATCTTGAAAGAGATGCTATTGATTGGAGCCAGGATGTCCAGACAGGGGAGAGGAAACATTGCCTTGGTTCCAAGACAGGACCGTGCCTTTGGAAGAGAGACTCCGGTGTCTGACCCAATTAGTTCTTGTACTAGTAGGTAACTAACAGGCCTTTTAAGATTTCCCTGGGATGGTAAGAGCCTTTCCTTAGCTGTGATTTATGCAGTTTTCTATTATGGGATAGGAATCTTATTCACAAGGAGTAGCTTTCCCTAGCCAGCACTAGTGTTTCTAGTTGATAGATATGATAGTTTTGCTTGTTTTCTTCCAGAACCAAGGAAATAAGTTCACAGGTACTTCATTTTATGGAGTAGATATATTATCTAATTAATAACTCAAAGTTTCTGAAAAGAAACATAAAGGTAGTTCCTATCGTGGTGCGGATTGGTTTCCCAGTGATGACCTAGTAAATTTTACAGTGTGAATGTGAAATATCTCCGGTAGCCTCATGGGTTTGAATAGTCCATAATGGTAGCACAGTTATAGAAGACTGTGTAACTTTTAAGATGTAAAGCCTGGCTGGAGGAAGTGGGTCAGTGGGAAAGAGGGTCCTTGAGCCCTGCCCCACTTCCTGTCTGTGGTCTGCTTCTTGATTGTTGATACAGTGTGACCAGCTACCTCACACTTCTTGCCACCATGCCAGACTGTACCCTCACACCTTGGGCCAAAATAAATGTTCTTGTAAGTTTTCTTTTGACAGGTGTTTTATGACAGCAATGAGAAACGTAACTTTGATAGAAAGTTGATACTGAGAAGTAGGGCAGTTGCTCTAAAAAAATTAGACTGTAGAAACCTTTGGAACATTTTTTTTGCAGGAGGAATGTGCAAGAGTTTGGAGCTTCAGGCTAGAGAAGCCCTAGTATACTGTAAGCATGGCTTACTGAGCCATTGTATTTGGAAGAACAGAATGCTTAGAGAAATGTGGCCAATAAAGGCCTCCCTCGTAATGTTTCCTCGGGCACAGGATTAGGGGCATTGGTGGTATCTTCTGGCAAAGAGTTCATATCTTTATTCTGTCCATATCCTGGGAACCTAGTGAGGCTAAATTCAGAAGTAATGGACTACTTTGGAAGAGGAAATTTCAAGGCAGAATAGCGTTTAGAATACAGAATATTTACTGTTCACTATCATTAATCTAGGGTTGAAATTTAAAAGAGCAGCACATGGAGCAGAAGGTTATTTTCTAAATATCTAGTTTACTGAGGCAAAGAGCAGGACCATCTTTAAGGTCACAGACAAGGCAGCTGCTGGAAAAGCACCTGTAGTTATTAAGGAGATGAATGCCATTAAAGAGAAAGTTCCCATTCTGCTCAGCCACAGTAGGAAGGTACCCTGCAGACAAGCCCCCTTCTAGGAAAGGCTACGTCTAGTGAAAATGCAAGTTTATCTGTAAGCAGAGAATGCTGCAAAGCAACTGTATAGGAAAAGGGTTTGCACACAGCACCAAAAGTTAACTGACAGACTAAGTACTTGAGTGTCACAGGGACATTACATTGGCATGGAAGGTTGCGCAACACTGGAACATTAGCCCTGCTTCACAGTGAAGTGAAGCACAAAGATAGAACTTCCCTGGGGTTTCATGGCTGGTGAGTATGAGTTCGAATTTTAATTCTGGGTAGATATGCAAAGCTGAGTCTGAAAAATGTGGCTGTCTTCTTCCTGTGTCCCTTCCATGTACAACTAACTGGTCTGTTTCCCTAGAATATAACTGAACTGGAAGCACCATAGTGGATCCTGCCTGTTCGAAACTGATTATACAAACCTCTGCAGCTTGTCACCCTCTGACTCATGTAAACTGTATTTTTTCTATGAAATGAAGATAATAAAAGCATCTTCCTCATAAAGTGTTAATGAGGACCAAATGAGATAATATTGGTAAAAGATTCATCTACGTTATTAAATTATCTACATCATTCAATTTCTTACCATTTGTGTATTTCCTTAATAATATGTTTGCAATCCTTACAGGAAAAACCCAAGATGGTAACAGTAGAAGTGTGTCCACCTACCTTCCATACTGTTTTGCCCACTTTAACTGTGATGTAACTGCTCAGGGCATCCTGAAGAGATTGAGACTGGGAAGCAGCCCCTATGTGTCTGCTTTGTGTTTCAGCCTTTGGCAACATTTACTTCTATGTGACCAGAAGTACTTCAGATGCTGGCAAGGGCCTTGGCCACTATGGAATAGGAAGGTGGGTTCAAGGCCAGCAGCTTACAACATGGCCTTTCCTTAGGCCTGAATGTATTTGAAAAGACAAGAACTGGAAAGGGGCACAGTGCCTGGTCTATGAGCACATTCCCCTAAGGAGTTTTCCTGTAGGGGGAAGGGACAGCTGCCTTCCTGCTTTCTCTGCACCCTGTGGTTTGGTAGCAAGATCTCTGTTGCTCCCTGCCTTCCCAAGGAGGCTTTGGGAACAGAGCTGACAGGTCTGAAGTGTGTACCTTCTCACAGGTACACAACTGCACCTGCTGTAAGAGCCCCACCCCCATCCCCAGCTCTGATGCTTCACTGCATCTCCAAATACTGTCTTCAATACTTTCTCCTCCTGCTCATTTCTCATCTAGAGTCAAAGCTGCCTGTGTGAAATATCCCTGTTGAATATGCTGTTTAGTAAATTTCATCAATATCAGCTTGCTTTCCTTTAGTGTTCAGTTCTGATAGGTAACTGAAGTATGTCAATGCTCTACTTACAGCTGATTAGTGGACAAAATCCTCCACAGAAGATGGTTTTCTTCAGAGTGCTGTATTCTGTAGACATCTCCTAAGTAGACAGTTTAAGAAATGCAAACTGACAGCTGTTTTCAGAATCTCCTTCTTACCATTGATGATGGAGAGGAGGCCTCAAGGCTAAAGTGGGATGGTGACACTCGGAGGGGCTTTCCAGGGATTGTATGGAAGCCAGCAGCTGTCTGTTTTAGAGCAGTATCAGAGGCAGGAGGTAATTCTCCTAAACCATTGAAAACCATCTTGCTTTTGAGGCTTTGTTCTATACCTTCTCTCTGTCTATTTCTCTCTTACCTCATTGATCTTTGCCTGTGCCTTCAGATTTTAATATTACAACCATAACTATGACTGGCTATTGAAGAAATACTTTCTGGATTATATGTATTAATTTTATTTCATGATAATCTAAGAGGTAGTGGGTTTGTTCTTACTGACTTGGGTGAAGTCCTGATCTACAAATGTTGTGTGCTTTTGGAATCTGGAAATCAGAACTACAAATGTCAGAAATTTATGTATAGTTTTTAAATGCCTTTCATTTTACACTCTAAATCAGAGTTTAAAGAAAATTACATTTGCTTGGGGCCAATAAGACGACTTCAGCGGGTAAAAGCTCTTGCTACACAAACTCAAGGATTTGAGTTCAATCCCCAGAACCCACATGATGAAAGCTGTCCTCCGAGCTTCACATATGTGCTGTGACTGGTGTGTACCTGCACTCATACTAACCACACACACACACACACACACACACACACACACACACACACACACACACACACACACACACACACATTACATTTTCTCCTTACAGAAAGGGCTGGAATCTTGGTACCATAGTAGTTTTTACTGTTTTTAAAAGGCCATCTTCAAGCAGATAATGGGTGTTCACATTAAGGATGAAATTTTTTGGCAGGAGAAAAATATACTGTCTTGGGTCACTAAATGTACATCTTCTGCCCAGCATCAAAGAACAATGTCCTGGTGGATACTGTCCATTGTCTGGCTTACCCCTGACCCTCTAAAGGAAAGCTGCTCATTGTCTGCCAGGATACAACAGTGACTTCTTTCCAAGGTGGACCATATATATGGGGATCAGTGGGGGAGTACTACATATACAGTGCATGTGACTAGTATATGTACAGTATGTATAAATGACTTGTATATTATAGTCTGTCTGCCTGTGGAAGATATATTTAGAACCTAGTATGTGCCTGAAACCATGGATAATATCAAATATGTGTATACAGAGAGAGGTTATATACACATATGTCCAAAAATAATGTCTAGATATATGCTGTTATCCACACATGGATATATATGGGTGATATTTATATATACGTGTGTGTATACTATTTTTCTGTGTATTGCCATCTGTGAGAGCATACTCTCTGTTCTTGTTTTCTACCTTATTTAACTACAGCCTAATGCTTTTCCATTTTAACTAGACACTTACTAGTCTACACATTCCTTTTCCTTTCATAGTTTCTTAGTAAACCAAGCATATACATTTATGTATATACGTGTATGCGTATATGTATGTGTGTATGTGTATATATGTGTGTGTGTGTATATATATATATATTCAGTTGAGGTCTTTGACATTTCCCTTAAAGATACCACTTTTCTTGGCACATGTGAATTGCTGACATCTCTACACTTTGACTCGGGCTGTTAGGTACTTGGACAGTTAAGCTGATGACTAAGACTGACGGGTGGGTAGTTTGTACTGAGTAGGCATATTGGACAGAGGGATGGTTAGGCTCCAGTTAAGACAGGGCAGGTCAAGAAAAGATTTCATTACACTGTTTAGAATGTTACTTAATTTAAAATTTGTGAATAGTTTTATAAAATATAATTTTTAATTTGACATTTTAAAACTGCTGTTGACTGAAGGTAATTGAAGCCATGGGACGCAAAAGTCAAAGTATGGAAACACTGATTATTACCTCTGGACTAATAGATGTAAGTAACATGTATATACATACATACCATTTATATATCTGTATGTGAAGCTCTGTGCCTGTGTGTACATATGTTTCTATGTGTGTATAGACACATTCATTCTCATCCTCTTTTTCCTTTTCTTTCCCTAACATCAATTGCTGATGCTCATGGTTGTGATAATTACCCTAAGTGTTTGGTACTTCTTACATGTCAGTAATTAAGACAGTACCTCTTATTTCTAATGCGGTGAAATGTATTTGAGGAGACCAGGTATAGACAGATAGGGGCCACAGGGACAGATTTACTACGATGCTAATACTGTTAGCGCAGTCCATGGTCATCTCATATCCTGTTGTTTCCCAGGCCACTCTTTGGTGAGAATTGCTTTTCAGGAACTCTGCCCATTGCCCAGCTCACTTAGGGTCCTTTCACGGACTTGGGGTCAGAGGTCATTATTGAAGCATAAATGTGAACTGTAGTATCTGTCATGGAGAGTGGTTTGACATATGGAGCCTGAAGTTGGTCAATAGATGTATAAAATTCTAAATGGAGGATTAATTCTTAACCTTAGTTCATCAGATTAGAGGTCCCTCTCTATTAGGAATATACTCAGTATACAAATAAGCAATTACAAATTATGTTTCCTGCTTTATTTGGCTTAAAAGATGGTAACAACAAAGTGTCAGTAAAAGAATCTGTGAAGTTACTCTATGCATTAAAAAACTTGAAATGTCCTAAGATTTTATGACTCATAGGTGAAAGAGAGACATTTGCAAATATGACAGTCATAAGACTTGATATGACATTATCAACAAAGATATATGAGGCCAAAGTAATTACTTCTGAAGTATTAATAATTACAAATTATATTTGATATCCTATGCTTGAGGGAAGTATGGTTTATCTTTCCACCTACAGAGTGATTGTAATGCAAATTATTGTCATGAAAATTCATGAACATATACATCTCCAAGCAGAGATTAGCAATATGTCTGGCTGTTCATATACATACAGACACTTTTATTTTTGAGAATTTGATTTTGTAATGTTTTGGTATGACCATTTTATAACATTTTGTTTTCTCATTTCTTAGTCTGAATAATTAATTTCAAGAGGGTTTTACCTCATGTAATATAATTTTTTTTCCACTGAGGAAGTCTAAAGTACTAGGCTGCACAAAACTTGGGTTAATTTCCTAGGCTTTCAGTTAGGGACTCATCACCTTGTAGTAACTATGCTATTCAAATACTTTCCCAGCCCACATGTGAAGCAGTCATTCTTCCTGTCATGCAAGAGCTGCCTTTCAAGTTGGAGCATAATATGTTATCATGATAATTCAATACTGTATCCAGTGAAATATGAACTAGTTTTGCTTAGTAAAAATACTTTCCTTCAGTACAGAAAGCTTTTTCATCTAGTGAAGATGAATGTTATAGTCAGCCTTTCTCTGTTTCTTGCCTGGATCTTGTAGCATCTGATCCTGTCTGTCATGGGTGTGTCTCTTACTATATACACTCCCCTGACCTTCAAAATTCAGCTCCTGCCTAGAGGACAGAGACTTGTCATTTTCTGGTTCTCTTCTTCCAGAAATATTTTCAGAAACAGGATGAGAAAATGTAGAAGGACTTTGCTATGAAAAGAATGATTTGAAAAGTGCCTTTGGATTGTAGGAAATGCTTTGAAAATGAGGCTTGGGTATGTGGGTATGTCAGGGTTTGAGTGTATAAGGAACATAGACACAAATACCAGATTGCTAAAGGACAGTGAGAGAATATAAAGAGCAACTTTACATCCACACACATATGAATGGCTGATTTTTGACAAAGAGGCCAAAAATATACAATGGAAAAAAGATAGTATCTTCAACAAATGGTGCCGGCATAAGTGGATGGTGGTATGTAGAAGAATGAAAATAGATCCATATCTATCACCTGAATAAGTGGATCAAAGACTTCAAAATAAACCCAGATACACTGAATTTGATAGAAAAGAAGTTGGAAATACCCTCCAAAGTGTTAGTACAGATGATTACTTCCTAAATATGACACCAGTAGCACAGACACTAAGAACAACATTCAATAAGTGGGACCTCCTGAAACTGAGAAGCAAAGGACACAGTCAATAAGACAAAATGACAGCCTACAGAATGGGAAAAGAACTTCACCAACCCCACATCTGACAGAGGACTGATCTCTAAACTGTATAGAGAACCCAAGAAACTAGAGGCCCAAAACCCAGATAATCAATCCAATTAAAAATGGGGTTCAGAGCTATAAAGGGAATTCTCAGAAGAATTACAAATGGCTGAAAGACACTTAAAGAATTGCTCAGTATCTTTAGTCATCAGAGAAATGCAACTTTGGGATACCATCTTACACCTATCAGAATGTCTAAGATCAAAAATACAAATGACAGCCTATGCTGGAGAGGATGCAGAGCAAGGGGAACACTCCTCCATTGCTGGGGGGAATGTGTACTTGGTACAACCACTTTGGAAAGCAGTACGGCAGTTCCTCAGAAAACTGGGAATCAATCTCCCCAATGATCCAGCAATACCACAATTGGGCATATACCCAAAGGATGCACATTTGTACCCCAAATGCATTAGTTGTTCAGCTATGTTCATAGCAGTATTCTTTGTAATAGCCAAACCTGGAAACAACCTAGATACCCCTAAACTGAAGAATGGATTAACAAATTGTGGTACATCTACACAATGGAGTACTACTCAGTAGTTTAAAAAATGACATTCTAAAATTTTCAGACAAATGGATGGATTTGGAGAATATCCTCTTGAGTGAGGTAACACAGGCCCAGAAAGGTGAACATGGTATATAATCACTCATAAGTGAACTTTAGACAAAAAGCAAAGAATACCCAAGCTGCAAACCACACACCTGAACAGCTTGGGATCAGAAGGAACTTAAGAGAGACATCCAGGGATCCCCTTGGTAAAAGAAAATAAATAAAACCTCCTGAGTAAATTGGGATCATAACAGGTAGCGACCAAGAAGAGGTGGGAACAAATCATGAGAGGAGATGGTTGTGTGAGAGGAACAACAAAGAGGAAGAAAAGAGAGATGGATGTCTTGATAGAGAGAGGCACTGTGGGGTTGGAAAGAGGCCAGGTGCTAGGGAAACCTCCAAGAACCCACAGGATGTCCCTGGCTAGGACTCTAACCAATAATGGAGGGGTTGCCTAGACAGGACTTCCCTATAATCAAATGGATAACCACCCTAAGTGTCATTATAGAAACTTCATCCAGCAATGAATAGAGGCAGAAGCAGAGATCCATAGCTAAGCATCAGGTCAAGCTCCTGATTCAGCTGAAGAGAGAGGCAGGGGAGGGTGTATATGAGCAATGGGATCAGGATCACGAGGAGGAGACCCACAGGGATGGCTGGCTGGAGCTATTGGGAGCTCACTGAATCAGAAACAGGCACTGGGGAACCATCAGGAAAAGGAACGAAACTCTCCAAAGTTAGAGGACTGTCAAGTGGCATGGGCAGTTTGTGGAGCCTAATGGAGACTGGAATCTTAGAGCCCATTCCCTACAGAGGAACACCTAACCGAGCACTAATATTGGGATGAGGGTTTGGACCTACCTAGACTGAACAGACCCACCTTGGGACTCCTTGCCCTCCTTGGGGAATGGATGGGGAATAGAGCAGTTGAGGGGATTGGGGAAGAACTGAGGGATTGGGATGAGGGATGGGAGAGTAAGCAGGGGGATACATGGAAAAAAAAACTTTTTAAATAAATAACTTTTCAAAAATGGAGGGAGGTAAAAGGGAAATTAATCTTAATTTAACCCTTTGGAATAAAAATTTTTGCTTTTTCCAGGTTGAGGATAGTATGGAGTTTATTGGAATTATTTCTTGCCTTGCCTACAATGTTTGGTACTCCAGTGCATGCTGAGGCCTACACAATCTAAGCAGAATAGACCCCCAGTTTCTTTTGCTAGACTCTTTGGCATATAGAAGGCTAGGGACTAGGTGGAAGAAACAAGATGAGTAGAACACTGGATTTGGAATCCTGATTGCACCATCTCTGAAACCCTCACACTTAAGCACCTCTAGCATCCTATATAACTATTATTTTAAAGTGCCTTCTGGCAGTCTTCAGTATACACTGCTGTAATATTTTCATTTGATGAAAGGGGGACCTAAGATACAGACCAAGTAACTACTCATGGCTATGCCAGTAAAGTGTTTGGGGAAGGAAGAGACGGTATCACTGTGTGGCCACAACTTGTTCTTTACAGCTTGAATTATGAAATTCTATTAATTCTTTTTCCCACATAGAATCAGGTTATGTGACCTAATCATGTTATGATGGAAGTGTCCCTCCTGCCTCAGCCTCCTGAGCAGTGGGAGAGCAGGCTGTGTTTTCATTTAAGAGACTGCTGTGCCCCCTACTGTACCAAGTAGGCATCTTGGTGTTTTCATTTGTAGAAAGCTCTTTCCCACCAAGCTGCCCTTCACAAAGACTGGATTTCCACTGGGAATGCCTTACAAAGCTAGGGAAATAGTTTGACTTCTCTATGTGGTAGAAAAAGTGTTTAAGGCTTCTGAGAGATGCTCTTCAGGAAGCCTGTGAACCCACATGTAAGCATGCCACATGGGAATCAGGACAATGGAAACAATGAGGCATCGTGTTGATTCTAAGATGATTATAGCTATTGATTATTGAAAGGTGCTAATGAGTTTTCTTCATTGATATTTACTTTTGAAGATACTAATCTAAAGGTGTGTGTGTGTGTGTGTGTGTGTGTGTGTGTGTGTGTGTGTGTGTGTGTGTGTGTGTGTGTGTGTGTATCATTACTTCAAAGGGGTAAATACCCAGTGTTGTCTATCAACACATGTAAGTTCTCTTTTGCTTTGGGTCTTCAAAGGTAAAGTCATTTCATTATGTTTATGTTCTTTATTTTAAATTTTTGGATCAATGGTATATAATGGCATCTAGATGTAAACATGATAAGAAAACTCTGGGTTATCTGGCCTTCCTGCTTAGCACTTCCTGCCAATATCCTCAGAGACCACACTTTGTGTCATGTCATTCCATTATTAGACAGTCAACAGCTGGCACAGGAGCACATCTGGACATAAGACCAAAGCACCTTACTGATTCATAGCTCATTGGGTGGATGCATCCTGAATGTTCCTTCAACCTCTGATCCTGCATATGTGGCAGAATGATATAGAAGTAACTCAAAAGCAGGCAGGTCTGTAGACATGTATCTGTACAATCTAGGTAAACCGAGAGGCATGGCTATAAACAGTGCCTGTGATTCCTGTAATTGTAGGCAGAGCGGGGAGCCTGGCTCTATAAGCCACATGGCCACAAGGGGAAATGTATACCTTACAGAGTGCTATGTGGCTCAGCTAGGATGGATTGAGTTTTATTATCCTTATGATGTTTTCATGTGTGGTAGCTTTATTGGGTATAGCTGCCCTCAGCTTAGGAACATCTGTATTGGTGATAGCATTTCTGTCCTCAGAAACACTGTCCTCCGAGCTTTCCTTGACCAGATACTTTGAGCAGTCTATTGTCTTAACTAGATCCAGCTAGACTGACTGACATGGGTGATCCAGAGCGGTCGCTGATGCTGTGGATGAAGCAGTGAGGTGATTGAAGTGAGAATGTATGAGAATGGAAGAGGATTCTACAGGCAGATCACCTCCCTAGGAATCTCGTCTCTATGCCTTTGTCAAGTTATAGAAGCTCCCAATGTCCCCTTTTCTGCTTTCCTGAAATGGAGCAAGAGGCCCTGCAAACCTCAGGTTATCAGTGTGACAGCACATAGACTCAGTGTTTTAGGAGGTGAGTGTTTTGTTGATCATTTTCTCTGCAGAGACTGGAGGTGATATTGAATGCTATAGATTCCCAACTAGCATGCAACTTTTGTAAAGCTGTGTAATTCTCTGAGACCCCAGCCTTGGTCTGATGAGGACAGGAA
This sequence comes from Phyllotis vaccarum, assembly GCA_033318265.1. NCBI lineage: Eukaryota > Metazoa > Chordata > Mammalia > Rodentia > Cricetidae > Phyllotis > Phyllotis vaccarum. The sequence continues at coordinate 80,373,571 of JARWLC010000014.1, read as the reverse complement.
CAGGACTTCCTTCTTACTGTGAAGATTAAGTAAAGGTATGTGTACGAAGAACCTGCCAACTAGGAGCAGTCCGTGAGTGTTAATAGATGTGGTTGTTGTTTCCCTGATCCCTCCTCCATGCCGATGCTCCCAGCAGCAAGAATTCTTCAGACTCCTGTATCCTTTTCATATTATACAGTACTGTGGAAGGAAGAGTTACCGAAGTAACCTTATGTGTTTATGTCTCGGGATAAAAATTTTCACTTTTGGTAGACTTTGATTTCCCTGGAAATTTGAGTTTATGTTTGTACAAGTCATACTTAGTGGTCCTAGGAATCCATGGGGTATTAAAAGATTCCCAAGACAAATTGGGAATTTGTATGCCAACCTTAACTTAGTGTTGTTTATATAGATTTAAGCTTTTGAGATATTAGATCATGTAATTAGACATAATATTATGTATTTCAAGGGTCTGTAGAACTATATTAAACTACACATAAACAAAACAGTGTTTCTCATCCTTCAACCACTACGTGCTGGAAAAACAGGGGCATGTTGTGTATTGTTTGTTGTGAAAGGATTTGTAGAGCTCTCATGAAGAATCCAAGAACAAACTCTTAAGTTAACAAAATGCCATGACCTCCCCTTTAAGTACTATGCGCCTCTTTAATAATAGTCTTGGAAATGTTACATTCTCAGATGCTGGAAGCTCCTCAGGAGATCCCGGGACAGGCTGTGTTTGAGAAACTCTGTAGTAGCTGAGCAGTTTACTCATTATAGAGACTGCTTTAAATGCTGCACTTGACATTAATTCCAATCCTATAAGATATATACTAGCGGTTTTCCCCATTGTAGAGTGTACTGGGCTCTCCTGATCAAATGATTTCCAACCTCCCCGCTAGGCTCCTTTGCTGGTTTTCCTTTTCCCTCACTGGTGACATCTGTAACTTGAAAGATTCTAACAGATATGTTGACTTAATAAGTATTAAATGTTGTTTTTTCTATTTTCCATGTCACAGAATCTAAACTCCCAGCTTGTTACAGTAAATATTTGCTGAGTGTCAGCTGTGTGAGCACCATCCAGGATCTGAGGATAGAGCAGTGAATTACACAACTAAAGTTTGGGGCTCAGAGAAGCTGGCAAAGTGTGAGATACTAAATTAATTTGAACAGTTTGAAGGTGAGGAAACAGAGGCTGAGAGGCCTCTCTGAAGTGAGGGGTTCCAGTGCGGTCTTCTTGGGTAAAGGCATTTCTGATGGGGCCTCTGTGGAGTAGGGGTGAAGGAGACATTTGTCTATGGAAGTTGAGGCAGACAGGGAGGGGTGGAATGTAAAGAGGGTAGTCTGGACCTGCACATGTGAACCTGTCAGTCAGGTGATGTCACCACATGGAGTGAAAGTAAGTCCAGCCCCAACTGAGGATGTGGGATATAATGTGGCTTCATTATGGTTAGTTTCTGTTGGGTTTTTGTGTAAACGCTAGGCAGTTCAGACTGTTACCACATTGAAAGCCACAGAGTGGTCTGAGAAAAATCTCATTGCCACCCCAGTTCTCTTTAAATGTAGCTTGCTTATTTTTTAAAGATCATACTTTTAAAAATCTATAAATAAAAATGTTGTCTAATTTACTTTATCTAGTACATTTGGTATTTTATTTTAAAGCAAAAGTGAAAAAGATTATATATATTCATGTTTAAAATAATGCTTGATTCCAATCTTTGAGGACCCATAGATTACCTCAATATTTTTCTTCAGCAGTTTTGTGAAGTCCTGCATAGAGTTTACTGGTTCATTACAAATGTCAGGGATTAGAAACAGAAAATAAAATGGGTTTGACTAACACTTTGTTAGTTACCACAGGGCTGTGGTAGACTCTGCCTGAAGATAGTGTTTCCTCATAGCTAGGCTTGTTCCCGTTTGAAAGGCAGTATTTAATGTAACTGTCACAAAAAAATGACTACCATTTCTATTTCCAAATTTGCATCTTCAGAGGAGATGTAGCATAGACATTTTACTGTCAAGATGGGCTGTCACTTCACTGAGAGCATATGACTATTTTTACTTGTCAGCATCTTGTTTATGAAATTGAGAAGCAGCTCTTTGGATGACCAGATACACACAGATAAGTGAAATTCAAGATAAAATTAAAACATTAGATGCCTGTAATTCATTAATTAACTATAATTAATAATTGTATATTTATAATTAATTATACTTGTAATATAGTGCTTGAATCAATATAAAATACTCGTGACACATTAGCCACCATTGCAATAATGTGGCATCACAAACTGTCCCAAGGCTCAGTAGCTGTGTGAGTTGCTTCTGTCCTTGTGGGAAATTTGTGAAATAAATCAACTTAAAATGAATAAAAGTTTGTATTTTGACTTAAAGTTTCTGACATTTGGCCTTATTACACTGGAACTGTGGTGGTGTGGTACTTCATTGTAGTAGTATAGAGTAGAGGGGACCAGCTTCACCTCACAGCAGCCAGAAGCAAAAAGAATGAGAGCCCAGTGTCCCAATATCTCCTTCAAAGGTGTATCCCCAGTGAGCCAACTTCTGTCTCTCAGGCCTGCCCTCTCAAAGGTCTCACTACCTCTGAACAGCACTGGAAGCAAAGACTAGTTCCTTGATACATGGCCTTTGGGGAAAATCTCATGCCCAAAGGTAGCAGCAGCTTTCAACCCTCAGCACAGATGTGTGTGCAGGGGTTCAGAAGGATGCTCGGCTTTAGGCTAGTTTATGTCTAGAGCGGTGGTTCTCAACCTTCCTAATGCTGTGACCCTTAGTATAGTTCTTCATGTTGTGATGATCCTAACCATAAAATTATTTTCATTGATACTTCATAACTGTAATTTTTCTATTGCTTTGAATCATGTTGTGAATTTTTTGAAGATAGAAAGCTATCAAAGGGGTTACAATCCATAGATTAAGAACCACTGATCTATAGACTGGCTTAAGTCTGCTCAAGAATGTGCATTCTGGAACCTGGTTAAAGTGGCAACTACTACTAAGAATTAGTTGTTCGTTGTGGATGTTAGAACACAAGTGCCAAGGCAGACTATGGAAGTTTAAGGCCTTTCTTCTTGCTATGCCTGTAACATTCTTTTGACCAAATCAAGTCATATAACCAATCCCAGAGTTGGTAGGCCAAAGAGATATATTTCTGCCTGAGGGAAGAAGAGATGTGAATGAATAATCACCAGCTCTGTTACTGATATTCTTTATCAGAAATAGAATAAAAGATTGTTGATATTTAGTGCAGAGGAAACTTTTATCGTAAAGTGGAAGTAGCTGTCCCTTTAGGGTCCCATGACCTTCAGAGCCAAACTCGGTCAATTCCCCAGGAGACAGGAATAAACATTTTAGATGTGGGAGTTGAAACTTCTGGAGGAGAAAGCATTTTCATGGTTTTCATTTGATCATTAAAAAACAAGGAAGCAGCTAGGCAATGGTGGAATATGCCTTTTAATCCCAGTATTTGAAAGGCAGGCAGGCAGATAGATCTCCATGAGTTCAAGGCTAGTCTGGCCTACAGGCTAGTTCTAGGGCAGCCGGGGCTACACAGAGAAACCATGTCTTGAAAATCCAAAATAGGATAAACAAACAAATAATTAAATAAAATAAACAAGGGAACTTACTTCTCTGTTAGAGATAGCCCCTTTTCTATCCTAGGCTCTTAAGGCGCCAAAAGTTTTTACTTAGGTTGTTCTGTGTTCTATGTTTTAATCCTAATTGCTGAGCTGCTTGGAGGATGGATATGTGAGCATTCCTTATAGTGTCCACTCTTCCACCAAGGACTTAGTGAAGATCAGGCATTGCTTGGCTTGTTCGGTTTCTTTACTTTCCCTAGTTTGAGCTAGTACCATGCAAGGGGTCTGCCCAGTTGGGAGCCTCTTTTCTCAATTTTCTCTGTACATTATTGTAGTTTCTGGCCTCCCTTTTCTATCTACCCCTGAGGTTCTTGCCCACTGTCCACTGAAACACAGAGACTCTTATATTAATTTTGTGCTGATTGACCTAGGGCCCAGGCATATTGCTAGCTAACTTTTTACTCTTAAACTAACCCATAATTCTTACCTTGTTCAGCCATGCAGCTTGGCACCCTTTTTCAGAGCAGCATTTCAACTTCTTTACTCTTATGTCTGTTGGCATCTCATTGGGTAGTCTCCATGGCATCTCTCTGGAGTCTCTGCACTGTTCTTCCTGTTCCCAGAGTTTTCTTAGTCTGATAACCCTGACCACATTTCTTGTCTGTCTTTAGCCAATCAGCATTTTTATTAAACTAGTAGTCGGGACAGTTATTTACAATGTAACAACATAATTCCATTTCACATTATACCTTCATATGAAAGAATTGTCATTGGTGTCAGGTGTCCTGAGTCAGGTGGGTTGCATGATCTTGGACAATGAGCTAATGAATCATTTCCACATGTGCAGAAGGAGGCATATGATAACTAGTATAATATAAAGTTTCTGGCCCTTCTAGCCTAAGGACTGGACCTATAGTCCCAAAGCCTCTTATCCCCAAAAAATTATACAAAGGCTTATTTTGATTACAAGCTGTTTAGCTTATGGCTCAGGTTTATTGTTAGATAGCTCTCGTATCTTATTTCTACTAGTCTATGTCTTGCCATGTGGCTCGTGGCTTACCTGTACTCCATTACAACCTGTTTCTTGGGCAGCCGGATTGTGTCTTTTTCTGTCTCTGCCTCATTCCCCTTTATCTATGCTCAGATTTCAGGCCTGCTTTTAAAATGCCTTGCCATAGGCTTAAACATTTCCTTTATTATCCAGTGATAATTCACAGCATACAGAAAGACATCTCACATCACTTCCCCTTTTCTGTCTAATCAAAAAGGAAGGTTTCAATTTAAACATAGTAAAATTACATATAATAAAATAGCTATCAAACAAGAATTACAATTACAATATCTAGTCTATTTGTATTCAGCAAAATTAAAGAAAATATTTTATCATCTACCTTATCCTTGTGAGTCCAAAGTTTCATATCTAATTTACCTTTTATTATAACTAAGAAAAACTATACTTAATACCTATATAATCTTAAATTCCATCAAAGACCACAGAAGGATAATATATTAACTAAGTAAACTGGAAGTGTATTGTAAGCAACTTCCAAAAATTCTAGAAATGACAGAGACATCTGGCTACCTGGACAGTCACCCAAAGTTTATTTGTAATGTTGGAACATCTGTTTTCACCCTACAGGCCTAGATTATCTGGCATACCTTTCAGTGAAACAGGAAATTCACCCATTCTGGCATAGTTCATCAGTCTCTTTTCCCTGTGTCCTGAAGAATGGCTGGCAGTTTTCTATGAAGCAGGAATCTGATGGACCATCCCAGCTTGTTCTGGTGAAGTTCTGGAGGTCACTTTCTTATGGATCCTACATGTTCTGTTTATACAGCATACTGTCAAGCAGTCAAGGCAAAAACAGCCTCTTGCCCAATGTCTAACCTAACCTTTACCACAAAGAAAGTAAACTCCGTATGGAGTTTCTTCCATACCCATCATCCTCTTGAAGTAGATTTGTGCTGCCAGGAGCTGACATGTCTCACTGTCCAGAAAAGTCTTAAGTTCTTAAAATATTTTAAATGCCATATTCTATAGGTCTTTGAAGTGTTTGATGATTACCTATCTAATTGAAATATATCTTTGTATATCTAAAAAATATAACATGACTGTAAGTTTGATTACCACAGATGACTATTAATTTGTATTTCCTTATTATACATTATAATTTAAAAAGAAGTTACATAAATATAATATCTTAAACAAAAGTAGAAATATACATACATTATAACAAAATTGACCTTAAATTTGTATTAATAAACCAAAATGATACCAATGTAAAATATTTTGAGATTAACAATTGTTTTTTATATCAAAGTAGATTCAGTAATCTTTTAAAAAATCATTTCTATACCATATCCCCCATTTTTCCATAAAAAGAGAATTGACCATTGACCATTTATAATGAAAACAAACATATATAAACAATATTTTGGAAATTTCGATGTAGCTTTCCACTACTACTTCCTGCTGATTGAGAGCACTGGAAATCTTATGGAGTTCCTTAGACTGGATCTTCTTAGTCAGAAGCCTTGAAGCTGATGTGGCCATCTCTTTCCATCAGAGATTTTTCAGGCGTCTTCCTTGATCAAACTTTATTTATTTAACCTGGAACAAAATCACAGCCTCTCATTTTCTGTGGAAATAAAAAGAAAACCTCTTCTCCAAAGTAGCATATCTTTTGGTTTCAATTTTGAAGATATGGCATTTACAAATATATAAGTTGGATTAATCCAGCAGCATTGATAACCAAATGTCTCTTAGCAGCTCTTGTTCCTTCCCCAGCTGTCAAACAATTCAAAGACGACATAACATATAGTATCCAGACTCCCTGTGTATTTTCCATCTTTATGTGGCTTATTATTTTTACTCTTTCTTTTTTAGTGACTTTATCCTTTTTCCTTTTTTTTTCTTGCCTAAGCCTATATATATTGTTAAACACAGTGTAAACAGTTTTGAGATTTTCTTTTTCTTTTTCTTTTTGTCTGAGTCTGTCTTTATTGTCTATCTCTTATCTTTCTCTGACTACACCTTTAATCTGCTAAACCTGGCTAGGATTAAAGGCTCAGCTGTGGATGCTTGATTCACCAGATCTTTAGTTTAGCTTCATCAGAGTTTAACTTCATGGCAGAAGTACTGGCAGGAGCCACATTTACCACCCCAGCCCTGGGGAATTTTAGGGTCCACACTGCTACCAAGTAGAACACCAATGCCTGCTGCTCATGAACTCCATTCAAGTATTTGGCAGCAGGGCCTCTTAAAGAGCCACAAAGGGGTTTTTTGTTGTTTGTTTTTTTTTTTTTCTTTATTCTTTTTGCTGCTAATACTGAGTCAGGAAGCATCTCTTAAAGGAGCTGCACCTCTGCTTGCCGTCAGCAAACGTCTCTCCCGAGAAAATGCTGCTATCAAGAAGCCATGCTTGACTCTGTTACCTTTTAGTTTACATAAACAGAAACCTTAAATCTGTCATATACAGCTTGTGTTTGTATCAAGACTCCTGTATCCTGAAATGCACCATGTTGCTGCTCAAGCTGCAAACTTGCCATTTTTACAAAGGCTTATATTAGAAGTTTCTGGCCTGTCTGACCCTCAGATCCTAAAGCCACTTAGCCTCAAATAATCACATAGAAGCTTATATTCATTACATCAAACTGTCATACAGAGATGTTGTGAGGGTCACATATGTTAACTTGACAAAGCCAGGCAGTGTCTAGCTTATGTTAAACTCAGTGGATCTTAGCTGGTAAAGCCTTCATTGTTATGGGGTAGAGCCAACAACAGGTACCATTCAAATTTTTATTATTTATGACTAGAATATGTGCCTCTTGAAGACATGATTATGGTTCTACATCTCACCATTATATCCCCACTCTACAGTGGCACCAAGTTAATAATATAGAATTTAAACAGATACCCACTGAACTGTCTTCCTTTGGAAATCATCTACCAAAATGGCTTCAGCTCTAATGGCTAGATTAGATGATTTCTGAAAACAATGAGATACTCTATTTTCACTTTCATATTTTGCTTGAAATAAACACTTTTGAAGCCACAAATTTTAAAACATTGAGTTATATTTATGCTTTCTTTCTAATTGGATTACTTTATATATCTGACTTTTCTGTTGCATTAGAAGAGTTGAAAGACATGTGGAAAAGTGGTTGAACACAGTGGCTCACACCTGCAGCCTTGGCACGTGGGAAATAGAGGCAAGAGAGTCAGAAGGTCAAGGCTAGCTTAGGTGGATAGCAAGTTCAAGAGCAGCATAACCCTATCAAGAAAGGAAATGAGAAAGAAAAGGGATCTGGGAAGAATGGAAAGAAGAGACACAAAGGAAGAAGTATAATTTTTTGAGCTCCTATTGTTTGACTTCTTAGGTGTGACTGTGATGTTACCACTTAGTATGTTTTGAGGCATTGTAAGTTTTTAGTTAAGTCAGAATTTGCAGATAGTGTTCACTTTGGCATAAAAGTTTGTCTTTTCATTTACTATAGCAAGTAGGCCCAACCCTGTATGGATTAAGGATTCAAGAATTTTCTTTCATATAGGAGTCTATGAACAGGCTGTGGGGTTCCTTGTAGTCATTCAGACCTTCATATTCTGTCCATCTTGTTCTGCTTTCCCAGGCTGATTTCTCTATGATTAAACAGAAGGATTTCCTGTGGGTCTTTTCTTGAACCTTTGTGTTCACCTTGAGAGTAAAGCAAGGATGTAGAGGAGTACATACGCAATGTGTATGGTCCAGCTCTTGCTATCAGGTTAGTGGGGACTTAAGTCACAGGGCTCCATAAGGTACAAAGGCTCTGGCACACAAAGCCCATAGCTGGGCCTGCTGCTTCTATTGCTTGTGAAACTGGAGGTTGACATTCTGGTGAGCGACAACTAAGTTTATGCTTTGTACTAAAAGGTGAGTTTGTTTTAGAGAGCTTTACATTTATTGAATACCTAGTAATACTCTAGTAGTTTAAAGGATTGGGTGAGTGGTTACAATAATAATTAAGAGCAGGAATACTTTATTGAACTGCATCTATGTGCCAATGACTGTTAAACACAGCACATCATCTTACTTCTCCAGAAAGGCTTCCTGAAACATCCTGTTATTATCTGCATTTTATAAGTCAAGACACTAAACCTTAATAAAGAACCAGGTCTGCTTGACTGCAAAGTCTCCACCATGCTACCTTCAGGTAGGAGAAATACTCAGGAAGGAAACAGTAGTTGTAAACTTCTTTTTTACTTTTGTTTAATAATTTCTTATGTAAAGTTTGCATCTCCATTACTCTGAACCTCCCTCTACACTCAGCTTCTTTTGTGTCTCTCCAAATTAATGACTTTTCTTTAGTTATTGTTCTTTGTATATACATAATTACAGACATCCATACATATATGTGTGAGAGAGTCTACTGAGTCCATTTAGCTTTGCTCATATGTACATGTGTTCAGAGCTGACCACGTGATATTGGGCAACCTATGTGGGAGTTTGTCCCTAGAGGAGACTGATTCTCTCTCTTGCAGCAGGCATTGACTTCCTGTAGCTCTTTATTTTGGGGACCATCAGGAATTTCTGCTGCCAGAATTGTCATGTGAACTGGTGTTGTCATTGTGCTTATTTTGCAGGCACCCATATTGTTGAGAGTTCATGGATGCAGTTTCCCTACCATATATAGAAGATATTATCTCACAGCAGACCTCTTGGCTCTTTGGCTCTTAAAATCTTTTCACTCTCTCTTTTGTTATTTTTGCTGAGTCCTAGGTATAGGCTTTGTATTATAAACATATTAGTTGGGGTTGGTTATCTCACAGTCACTTACTTTTTGCATTTTGACTAGTTGTGGACCTCTGTATAAGCTCTATAGCCTATATTTATTGGTAAAAGATACTACTTTGATGAGAAGTAGGAGCTACATTTACTTATGAATATAGGGATAAGTATTTAGAGTGTAGTTAGACATTATATTGGTTTTGGAAAATTATCACAGTAGGTTCTGTTCTCAGTCCTGTGACCTCTCCAGTCACAAATAGTAGGCGAGCTTTTCAGATACAGGCATGAATTACTTTCTATTGAATGGACATTAAATCTGATTGGACAGCTCTTGGTGTAAAACTAAAGATATGACTATCATACAAGTGTACATAATCTTTCTGGTTGATGGACACTTGATACCCAGAGTTGACATTGACATTAGTGATAATCTATCTAGGCAAGATGGACCCCTTGGGGATCCTCAACAGAGCCTAAGCCTTTGTTCAACCCAGTATAAAAGAAAGACTCTCGTGGAGTTGGAGTCATACCTCTATCATCAGCTAGCCTGGGCAAATCACATCTCCCCTCAGCAGAGCTGGGTTGAACTACTAATTGCACTTCCCTTGACCTATTGCATAATGCTTTCCAATACTTTGAGAACCAGTCCTCATGGAGGAGGTGTGCAGGTCAGTTCCAGCTTGGTAATCTCCGATTCTTGTGTCTGAACTGTAAGGTGTCTTCAGCAGTAGGATCTTCAAGTTCGGGAAGACAACCAAGAGTAATGGTAATAGCATATGGTGTTTTGGGAAAGTTGGATTCCTCCTCTAAGGCAGACATATCATGCTGGCACCAGGTTTTGTTAGATAAGCTATAGCCTTTGTGGGGAGCATTATTACTGCAAATGCACAACGTTATTTAAATTATTTATATATGTATATGTACACATGTATTATATGTGTATTTAAACAATACGAGTCAATGAATCAAAGAGTTGGTTCTTTGAGAAAGTCAACAAGATAGATAAACCCTTATCTAACCAAAAGGCAGAGAGAGAGAGAGAATCTAAATTAACAGAATCAGAAATGAAAAGGAGGACATAACAACAGACACCCAGGAAATCCAGAGAATTATCAGGTCATACTTTGAAAATCTATACTCCACTAAAATGTAAAATCTAAAAGAAATGGAAAGCTTTCTTGACAGGTACCAAAATTAAATCAAGATCAGATTAAAGACCTAAACAGACCTATAACCCCAAAGGAAATTGAAGCCGTTATTAAAAGTCTCCCAAGTAAAAAAAAGCCAGGGACCAGATGGATTCTGTGCAGAATTCTACCAGACATTCAAAGAAGAACTAATACCAATACTCTTCAAACTGTCTCATAAAGTAGAAACTGAAGGAACATTGCCGAATTCTTTATGAGACCACAATCACCCTGATTCCCAAGCCACTCAAAGATACAACAACGAAAGAGAATTAGAAACCAATCTCCCTCATGAACATTGATGCAAAAATACTCAATGAAATTCTGGCAAACTGAATCCAACAACATATCAAAAAAGTCATCCACCACAATCAAGTAGGCTTCATCCTAGAGATGCAGGGATGGTTCAACATATGAAAAACTGTGAATGTCATCCATCATATAAACAAACTGAAAGAAAAAACCACATGATCATCTCCTTAGATGCTGAAAAAGCCTTTGACAAAATTCAACACTCCTTCATGATAAAAGTCCTGGAGAGATCAGGAATACAGGAAAATTACCTAAACATAATAAAGGCGATATACAGCAAGCCGACAGCCAACATCAAACTAAATGGAGAAGCACTCAAAGCAATCCCACTAAAATCAGGAACAAGACAACGCTGTCCTCTCCTTATCTGTTCAATATAGTTCTCAAAGTTTTAGCTAAAACAATAAGAGAACAAAAGGAGATTAAGGGGATACAAATTGGAAAGGAAGAAGTCAAACTATCACTGTCTTCAGATGATACAATTGTATACATAAGTGACCCCAAAAATTCTACCAGGGAACTCCTACAGCTGATAAACACCTTCAGCAATGTAGCAAGGTACAAGATTAACTCAAAAACAAAAACAACAACAAAAACCCCAATAGCCCTCCTAATACACTAAGGATAAAAGGGCTGAAAAAGAAGTAAGGGAAACATCATCCTTTATAATAGCTGCAAATAGCATTACATATCTTGGTGTGACTCTAACCAAAGAAGTAGCAGACTTGTTTGACAAAAACTTTAAGTCACTAAAGAAAGAAATTGAAGAGGATATCAGAAAATAGAAATATCTCCCATACTCCTGGATAGATAGGATCAACATAGTAAAAATGACAATTTTACCAAAAGCAATCTACATATTCAGTGCAATCCCCATCAAAATCCCAACACAATTTTTTGCAGACCTTGAAAGAACAATAATCATCTTAATATCGAATAGCAAGAAATCCAGGATTGCCAAAACAATCTTGTTCAATAAAATAACTTCAGGAGTCATCACCATCTCTGACTTCAAACTATACTGTAGAGCAACAGTAATAGAGTAATAACAGCCTTGTACTGGCATAAAAACGGACTTGTGGATCATTGGAATTGAACTGAAGACCCAAACATTAACCCACACACCTATAAACACCTGATTTTTGACTGAGAGGTCAAAAATATTCAATGGAAAAAAGTATTTTCAACAAATGGTTTTGGCAAAACTGGATGATAGTATGTAGAAGAATGCAAATAGATCTAAGCCTATCACCCTACACAAAACTCAAATCCAAGAGGATCAAAGATTTCAACATAAACCAAACTACACTGAACTTGATAGAAAAGAAAGTGAGAAATACCCTCCACTGTGTTAGTACAGATGACCACTTCCTAAATATAATACCAGTTACACAAACACTAAGAACAACATTCAATAAGTGGGACCTCCTGAAACTGAGAAGCTTCTTTAAGGCAAAGGACACAGTCAATAAGACAAAAATGACAGCCTACAGAATGGGAAAAGATCTTCATCAACCCTACGTCTGACAGAGGACTGATCTCTAAACTGTATAGAGAACCCAAGAAACTAGAGCCAAAAAACCTAAGTAACCCAATTAAAAAATGGGGTTCAGAGCTAAAAAGGGAATTTTCAACAGAAGAATTACAAATGGCTGAAAGGCACTTAGAAATTGCTCAACATTTTTAGCCATCAAAAAATGCAGTTCAAAACAACTTTGAAACCACCTTACACCTGTCAGAATAGCTAAGATCAAAAACAAAGATAACAGCTTATGCTGGAGAGGATGCAGAGCAAGGAGAACACTCCTCCATTGCTGGTGCGAGTGTAAACTTGTACAGCCACTCTGGAAAGCAGTAAGCCGGTTCCTCAGAAATCTGGAAACCAATCTCCCCAATGATTCAGCAATACCACAACTGGGCATATGCCCAAAGGATGCACATTCTTACCCCAAAGGCATTAGCTAACTATGTTCACAGCAGCATTATTTGTAAGAGCAGAAACTGGAAACCATCTAGATACCCCTCAATGAAGAATGGATTAACAAACTGTGGTACATCTACACAATGGAGTACTACTTAGCAGTAAAAACAACAACAAAAAAGACATCCTAAAATCTGCAGGCAAATGGATGGATTTGGAGAATATCTTACTGAGTGAGGTATCACAAGCCTAGAAAGATAGGCATGGGATGTACTCACTCATAAGTAGATTTTAGACAAAAAGCAAAGAATACCCAGGCTGCAAACCACAACCTCTGAGCATCTTTGGATTAGAAGGAACTTAAGAGACATCCAGAGATCCCCCTAGGAAGAGAAAATGGAGAAGATCACCTTAGCAAACTGGGGTCATAACAGGTTGTAACCAAGAAGAATTGGGAACAAATCCTGAAAGGAGGAGATGTTTGAGTGAGGGGAACAACAAAGAGGGAGAAAAGAGAGATGGATATCTCGATAGAGGAAGCCAATAGGTGTTGGAAAGAGACCGGGTACTAGAGAAACCTCCAAAAACTCACAGGATGTCCCTGGCTAGGTCTCCAACCAATAGTGGAGCGGGTGCCTAAACAGGACGTCCCCTATAATCAAATGACCAATCACCCTAAGTGTCATCACAGAACCTACATCCAAAAAAAATAGAGGTGGAGGCAGAGATCCATGGCTGAGCACTGGGCTGATCTCCTGGTCCAGCTGAGAGCCAGGGAGGAGAGTCTGTATGAGCAAAGGGATAGGGATTATGAGGAAAATTCCCACAATGATGGCTGGCTGAAGCTCTGTCTGGGGAACTCACTTAATTAAGAACAACCACTAGAGATCCATCCGGAAAAGGAGCCAAGCCCTCTAAGTGCAGGCAATAGTTCATTGGCATGGGTACTGTGGATCCTTGAGGGGTGGGATCAGACTGTATTTCTGTGCATGGGCCGGCACTTGGAGCCCATTCCCTGCAGAGGAACACCTAACCCAGTATTGACTTTAGGATGAGAAAAATCAGACTTGCCTGGAGTGGATGCCATGCTGAGCTGACCCACCTTGGGCCTTCTTGTCCTTTTGTGGAAGGGATTGGGGAGATGAGAAAGGGGAGGCTGTGGGTTGACTGGGAGGGATTGGGTGGAGAGAAGGAAGGGGAAGCAAGGGGATACATGGATTTAAAAAAGACATTTTTTAATAAAAATAATAAAATGAAGCAAATAATAATAATAATAAATGTGTTTTCCTATGGCTTTGGAGTCATTCTTAGATTTCTTAATTCTGCTGCTGCCCCACCCTGTCTTTAGCACTTCCCTATATCTCCTTTTCCAGATAAAATATTCATTTTCCCAATTTTTTCCTTTTTCCAAATTGTCCCTGTCATAATACCTACCCACCCCTTCACCCCTTGACTTAGTTCCTTTTTTTTTTTTTTCCTAGTCCCTACATTTACTCTAGGTTACACACATCTAAAGATTTGTGGCTAGGATCCACAAATAGAGAATGCGCTATGTGTGTTTTTCTGGTCTTTCTGGTTCTGATTACCTCACTCAATATAATATCCTCCAGTTCCATCTATTTCCTTACAAATTTCATGATTTCATTTTTCTTCCTAAATGTTCTATAACTGATGAATGGATAATGAAACTATGCAGACATGCGCACGCACACACGCACACACAAAGCAGAGGGTGGGGGGAGGAATTATATTCAGCTGTAAAGAAAAGTGAAATCATACTGCTTCTAAGACTGGCAACAGCAGCAGGCTATCAGAAAGACAGGCAAGTTCTCTGGGCAGACTCAAAAACTATGGATCCCTCTCTCAGGGGATGCCACTCAAGAGCTTCCTGATTTTGTACTGTGGGGCATTTGGGTACACTGCTATCTCTAGTTTCTGGATGTCACTGTCACTTGTGACTCTTCATTCTGGTGACAGCGGGTAGTCCATTAGCAGACACAAATTTGCCAAGTGTACATTGAGAGGCCAGTAGGTTACCCTGAAGTTCACCAGCCAGGAGCCTCCATCTCTTTAGGAATAAACTTTGTGTTTAAGATTTACTTCTTCTTTGGGTATTTAAAAAAAAAGAAAAAAAAAAAGAAAAGTGTTTTTTGGGGCTCTATCAGCAATTTTCTTTCCTCATAGAGCTTTGTGGTAAATCTTTCTTAGAGGATTTTTGGGTATAAAACAGTACACAAAAACCAAATGGCTGATTGTAATGGTAATGGTTGCTTGTTAAATGCCTATAGCACATGCAGCAACAGCCTTGCTCCGTGTTCTCTGAGTTAGTACACCTATGGGGTGCATGAACTGCTGCTCCCCATTTGTGTGTGAGGAGTCAGAACAGCAGTATGGTGTTCCTGGCCACAGATGGCTCTGCTTTCTTCAGATCCCAGAGTTGTGCAGCTCCTAGAGTGTTACTATATAGAGATGTTGCATGAGCCTTTCACCAAGCAGAATGAATGACTCCCAAATAACTCACAGTCGTCGTCGTACCCCCCCCCCCCTTGACAGCTGGAACCAGAGTGTGAATTGGTCCCTGTCCACTGTGGGGGGAGGGAGGTAGGAAGCCTGCAGTCCCGTCATTGCCGCCTGGAGCCGCGGAGCTTGGGCACACAGCCTTGCTGAACACAGGGAAGCCTTCCTAAAACACAGCCGGCTCTAGGGTGACAGCAGAGCAGGAGCCTCCTGATGAAATGCTTTCGGTATGTGAGGAATGGCCTCCTGTGAACTGGTGCTGTGAAGCAGCCCTAGAAGTTTCCAGCGGAGGAAGCTTTTAGGACATCTATCCAGCAGCTGCTCTATAGACCCACAGTCTCACCACTAAGTGCCAGGCCTTGCTAAGGACAGGGACTATGGCCTGTGTGTTTGGCAGGAGCAGAATAAAAGAAAGCAGAGGCAGAAATCCAGGGAAGCATGAGGGGGTAAAAAGGGACCTGGGGCTTTGCGTTAGATCGTAAATGGCTATTTATGCAAATTATTATTTTCAAACATTTTATTTTTAGCCATTATCCCACATACTTTAAAAAAAAAAACATTTTTTTCCTTTTTTATCTCTCCCCAAGAAGTTTTTATACTACAGATGTGCTATAAATCTGGTAATGTACGTTATGTGTCTATAGTACATATGTCATTACATGCCCCTGGCCCCTTGCAACCCAGTTTTCATTACCTGAGAGGAACCATCAACCATCACTCATCACCCATCAACCATCAACCATCACCCATCACCCATCAACCATCCATCAACCATCAACCATCCATCAACCATCAACCATCCATCAACCATCAACCATCACCCATCACCCATCACTCATCACCCATCCACCATCCACCATCAACCATCATTCTCTTAATATTTTTTGCTATTTAAAACAAACAGCTCATAAAGTAGCTGTTTTTAAGATATCAAAATCTAAAGGCACCTTTAAATTCAAAGTATTTTGTTTTCTAATTTTATTTTATTTATAAAGGATACCAAGGCTTTGGTTTTTAACAGTTGTTTAGGTCTTAGGTTGTGCTTGAGCCTTAGAATTACAGCTTTCCACAGTACACTGGGCTATATAAATACTTGAAAAATGAAATCCACTAGGCTCATCTGATTTTTTTATTATATACAATATATGTATATAAGTTCTCTCTCCTGCCTCTCCCCCTCCCCTCTTTCCCTCTCCTGTCCCTCCATTCCCCTCTGTGTGTGTCTGTATGTCTGTATGGTGTGTGCCTGTCTATAGGTCAGAGGACAGCCTTGGGTGTTGATCCTTGCCTTCCACCTTTCTCTGGTTGGTTACTGCATGTCCCAGGCTAACTGGTTTCATGAGATTCTAGGGATTCTCCTATGTTTGCCTCCCTCTTCAGCACTGAAGTGCTGGGAGTACAGATGCCCATTGCCCTGCTTTGCTTTTACACAGCTTCTGGGGCTGCTAACTGAAGTCTTCTCACTTGCACAGCAAACCGCCCTTTATTCATTCTTTCTGCCATTTGTGAGGATACTGGGACTCTGAAGCCACCATCATTTCATCTTAGCTCCTTACTGCTCAGGCTTGTCTTCCACAGCAGCGGGGGCAGTCTTTGGGAAGTGTTGGTCATGCCAGCACTCTACTTGGAATTGTACCCATTCCAAACAAGCTGACCCAGATGCTGCTCCCCCACTGTGGCTGGCTAGCATCACCTCACTGATCCTCTCGCTGCAGCCCCATTTGCTTCCATCCTATATGCTACCAACCAAGTTCACGCCTTTGTTCTTGCTTCTTTTGTATGGATTTCTATTCTTTGGATTTTCCCCAAGTAATTCATGATTGTCAAAACAATTTTAGATTTATAGAATAGTTGTGAGGATAGCCCAAAGTTTCCCTATCAGCCTGTCAGCCTGCTATGATAACTCCTGTGGATTTCCCCATGAATGTCACTTCCTTCAGCCTCTGATCTCCAGTGAGCCTTTCTCCCCTAACCTCACCTGAATTGGGAAACCTACCCTTCTTACATGCTCGCAACACACTGGCAGCTTATGTCTCTTGGTGAGATTTGCCTCTACTGATTATGACTGGTTGCTTTTGCTTCCATTTGCTTACTCCTTCCACATCTGTTTCTTCAAACATAATGTGAATTCCCTGAGATTTGAACTTAAAGCCATGTGAGCTGCTTTTAGTTTCTCTGGACCTGGGACAGTGGGTGGAAGCAAACTGTGGATGGAACTTAGGGACACTCTGATGTAGGAACAGTGTTGTAAGCTGTAAGTTGAAACAGGAAAGTGCTAGGTTTCTTCTAGTCATTATTCTAGAAGTCAGTGTCATCAAGCTCTGTATGTGTCTACAACAGACTTACCTGTTAGACTATATTTACAGAAGATTTAGCCTGGGGCATAAAGGTGGCTCCAATGGAACATCTAAAAAGCTGTCGTCATGATCTTGCAAATTGTTCCTTATGTTGGTTTTACTCTTTCTCTGTTGGAATGTGAGCTTGACCTTTACTCATGTATCACATAGGATACAATTTTGCACCTGTGGGGACTTGGAATTGTACTGGCTACTAGTGGTTCAGGTAAGATTCTGAATCTAGTTTGCTGCTCTTTCTCGGGGATCAGGATGTGTGTGTAGACTGAGATCTCGGCTGTTCTCTGTCTTTGGTTTACAATTCCTGAGACTCTAGTTAACATTCTTGAGTCCCTGGCTTCACAGCAAGGGCAAGAAGAGTTAAAGGAGCTCAGATAATCTCATATCAAGATATAACTTGATATGTTTGGTATATGGGTGCAGTTACATGCTAAGCTTCAAAAAAGTGGACTCTAGACTACAGGTTCTTACAGAACAGAGGAGCTTCTCTCAGCTACCAGTGGAAAAGTCAATGTGGGGGCCTCTACTCCACAGCTCTAAGGGCCAGCTCCTTCTTTTTGTCCCTTCATCATCCTCCAAGAACAAGAGTTGACAAATTATGGTCCATGGATTAAATTTGACCTGTTTCCTGTCTCAGTATAATCTACATGCTAAGAATGGTTATTGTATTTTTAAATATCTTTAAAAAGTCTTACAGCATGTGAAAGTTACGATATTAGTTTAATGCCCATAAGTAAAGTTTGGTTGCAGCATGGCCACATGTTTGTTTCAAACAGTCTGTAACTGCTTTTCTATGTAGTGGGGACTCAAGTAGTCAATATGGGATAGCCTGCTAAGTCAGAAGTATTTGCTGTCTAGCATTTTACAGAAGTTTGCCCACCTCTGCTGTGGAGTATCATCTTGCTGTCCTGTGATCTTCATTGAAAATTGTTCTGCTCTTCAGCTTATGAAAAAGAGTGTTTGTTAGTGAGAACACATAACTGTAGGACAGTGGAGAGACATAGTCTGCAGCTGGGCAGCCACTTGCCTAGCCCAAACTTTAGCTTTTATTAACAAGGGGAAGACAGTGACAATGATTGAGGTTCATAGAGCAGACCATCATGTGTGTGTGTGTGTGTGTGTGTGTGTGTGTGTGTGTGTGTGTGTGTGTGTGTGTGTGTACATATGAATGTTCATACTATAGTCTCTCTACTTCAAAATTCATGTGGTTGGTTAAAGGAAATTGGAAGCCATCTTAATTTCTATGTGATGTAAAGTGGGAGAGTCAAAACACAGGATATGTGGCATTGATGAATGGGACTTATTTGTCTGCTCCTTTATTCATGTTGAATGAGAATGATACTCCCTCCTTATTTGGTGATATACTAGGCACTTATCTGAATTTAGATTTTTTATTAAGGTTCTTACACAAACACAGCAACCTGACCATCACCAGCAGCTTCTGGAACTGGATTTGAGTAGCAGGTACTTAGCACCATGTCTTCCTGCCCCAGGTTTCCAAACTGAGATGCTGTTAAGCTGAGGCCCAGCAAATGATAACTTAACAACCTCCAGACAGTTCTGGTGCACTCTTGGGAACCACTACTATAGAAGTAACATTATTAATTCATAACCATGATGAGTGAGTGGACCCTTCCCATCACTGAAAAACAGTTTGTGCTTTCTTAAGGGAAATCAACAAACATTTTCTCCACTTACCTCAGCTCCTCTCAATAGTCTCTTGTATTCAGAAAAATGTACACAAGTCAAAATAGTCAAACAACTTTTTGGCTTCAGATTTACTTTAGTGAACAGTGCCAAAATCTGCCAAAGCCATGAGGAGGCTCTCCATGAAATTGGCCAGGCAGCCTCCACCACAACACAGAACATTCTCAGTCCTTGACTGATTCCTCTGTGAAAAAGGGTCTCAGCAGCCTTGACCCAGTGACTTAGGCTACTGAGGAAAGCAGACACTTGCTGCTAATCCAAAGCAAACAGAGACAGGAGATCCTTTCACAAATGAGTCTGTTGATTAAGTACTGATGGCTAAGCCAAATGCTTAGGTGAGTTAGTGTTTTAGTATATTGATGCATGGTTCTTGGCGAGCATTAAACACAAGTTAGCCACAATGTAGGGAGAATAAATACTTAACCCATAAAGAACACAAGTTTATATGCTGCATGCTGTGCTTTGGGCATGACCTGTATTTGCCTGCATACCTCACAGCTATGTACAAAGCAATTTTCAAGTCAGAAATCAGCATTTATAAGGTAGTCCTATACCATGTGACTTCTACCCAGGGAGAGACAGGGTTCAAACTTAAGCTCAGGCTTTCATTTTGTATTTCCTGTACTTGTACATGTGCATATGAGTATACACATGCACAGACGCATGCACACACACACACATACAATCAGGCTGTCATAGCTTAAATGTCACTCTTTTGCTTTATTTCCTCTGATGAGTATTTCATAGTGTGGTAATTTGGAATTGAGATGGGGGCTGTTCCTACTCCCAGGTCCTCTATGCACAACACCTCTCCTGATTTCTGCAAGCAAAACAATCATGACATGGTGTGGGCCTGAGCACTAAGGGCTGTGTGCCATATCACTTCCCTTCTGGATATCTCATCTTCAAACACAAATAAGCTTTTCACGGAAAGAATAAGGACCTGCAACCCTGTAGCAACATGAGTCAGTAATGAGTGAACTTGGATCTCCTTCAGGAAAATGATATGGATGTTTCCACATACCTGCAAAAAGAATTGCACCCCAACTGAACTGTTCAGTTTGACTGATGTTTCCAGTAACTGAAGATTTTATCATTGGATCAGGTTTTAATCTTCTCTCAAAATGAATTCTCCTCATATTCTGCCCAACTAAATGGAGTAAGATGAGAAGGTGTTAAAATAGTTGTGACAAAAAGTAAAACCTCCTATTTCCGTATTCCAGAAAATGTACAGAATCTTCTTACTGCAGCCCGCTTCGGTCCCTCTCCCATCACATCATTGGTGATTGATGGTGTGACAGAGTGCTTTGCTGGGAAAAGCTCTTGCAACCAAATTTAGTAAACCACAGTGAATTTTATTTTTAGTTGTAGCAAATGAGGCTAGATAGAAACTGTACATGTATTATTGTGTTTGCTTGCAAGCCTTTCATTTTACAGTTTTCCACTTACTCTCCCTATATGTTTTGAATATATTGCTTGGGAGAGAAAACATCATTATTAGATGCTACAATTGGAATCACATTTTTTATTATTTAGGTTTTACTAAGAAATTGGATATATATCTATATTCAATGATACTAAAGAAAATTTGAAGCTGAGAAATTATCATCTTTCATAAATAGTAGATTGTGGGAGATTATGTTGTTCCACTGTAAATAATTGTCCCACCCACTGGTTTAATAAAAAGTGCTGATTGGTCAAAGGCAGATAGGAAGTGTGGGCGGGGCTACCAGACAGGAGACTCTAAGAACAGGAAGAAACATAGCAGAACGCCAGAGAGAAGCCGGAAGAAGCAGAGGACAACTATGCTGCTCTAAGAAAAGGTACCGAGCCACATGGCTGAACAGGATAAGAGTCATGAGTTAGATTAAGGGTAAAGAGTTAGCAAGTTATATGCCTGGGCCTTAGGCCAATCAGCCTAAAACTATCATATGCATCTGTGTGTCTCTGCTGGTCTGCGGGTCTATGGGTCAGTGGGCCTAAACCTTGAGGTTAGGCCTGAAAGTCTGGGCCAGAAACCTCATACTACAGTAGATTGAAATGGGGAACCATAAATAATGGATTAATAATAATTGTCAAAACAACTAAAGTTGTTGAGTGAAAGTTTAAGCAGATCTAAGCAGATTCTTTGTATGTGTTTGTGAAACAGGTTCTTTTCTGTGTTATCAGCCTTGGCTCTCCTGGAACTTGATTTGTAGACCAGGCTAGCTTTGAACTCACAGAGATCTGCCTGCCTCTACCTCCTGAGTGTAAAGCAGATTCTTAAAGAAGCCGTTTGGGTGGGAAATGTAAATGGGTTTAATTTTAAGAGATATTCAATAATAAGATTTGGATTGGCTAACTGTTGAGTGAGTATTTGAAGCTTGAATTCACTCTAGGTTGTTAGAATGAAGTTAAATCTGCCAAGAGGATATTGAAAGGCTATATAATGCTCACTGTTGTACCGGACACTTTTGTAAGGACCCTCAAAAGTGGCCCTCTGCCATGTTTGAATATTTTAATGCCTAAGGAAAACATTTAATCTATTCTATTCTGGTTCATTCTATTGCTGGAGAGCTCTGGTTGTGGTTCCAGTTTATGGGATTGCAGCAAAACTTATCTGTGCTTGCAAAATCTTCCTTATACAATTAGTTATGTTCATAATGGGTGGATGACAGCCCTAAAAACCTAGGAGTCCTACATTAGGATCTTTCATTGATATACTAACTTTACTCCATTGTGGCAGGACCCAGTACCAAGAATTCTTAGCATTTTCTAGGGTTCCTTACTTTTTCATAGTGCGGTTTCAGTGACAACATCTTTTACATTCTAATACTAATTTGTCAGAGGTCAGGATGAAAGATACAATGGAGGGCCAGGGAGGATTATATGGTTTGAAAATGAAATCTGGTCTTTTGGTTCTTCACAGACTCCGTGTTGGACCCATGTCATTCTAGGCTTTTAAAAGTCTCAGGAGAAGAAAAGTTTTAGTTTGCTTCTGTTGTGATAAAAGCACTCCCCAAAAGCCAGCTGGGGAGGAAGGGGTTTATTTTGCTTACATTTTATAATCCAGGATACTCAACCGAAACCGAAGCAGAGACCATAGAACATCTACCTCCCCTGACTTCCTCAGCTACTCTTTCCTACAGTCCAGGCTCCCCGCGCAGAGAGAGTGCTGCCGCTGCCATGGTGCTGGCTCCTCCTGATGCCCCTCACTCATGTCTGCAGGCCAATATAATGGAGGAACTTTACTTTTCTATAAATATTATTTTTTATTTTATTTTTTATTTTTTCTCTCCTCCTGTACCTTCTCCCAGTCCTCTCCCAGCCTCCTTCATCCCCCCTGACCTCCCCCACATGTCACTCACACCCCAGAGAAGGCTAGGAATCCCAAGGTGAGTCAATTAGCTGCTAGATGATGTAATGACAATTGCCATGGTCATTCGTGTGATAATAGGGAAAGACCAGTTTGGGCTCCCTCTCCACTATTGCTTGGAGCCCTAGCTGGGCTCATCCTGTGGGTTCTTGGGTGTTTCCCCAGTACCAGGTTTCTCTCTAGTCCCACAATGGCTCCCTCTATCAGGATATCCCCTTTCCTCTCCCTCTCTGTTGCCCTGCCCCAACCATCCCACTCTCTCATGATCTCTTCTCACCTCCCCTTGCTCCCTCCCACCACACCACTGCAATTTTCTCAGGAGATCTTTTCTATTTCCCCTTCCCAGGGGATCTATGGATGTCTCTCTTAACTTTCTCCTGTTCTCTAGCTGCTGGGGGTGGTGTGACTTGCAGCCTGGTTATCCTTTGTATTATGTCTAAAATCCACTTATGAGTGAATACATACCATGTCTGTCTTTCTGGGTCTGTGTTACCTCACTCAGGATGATACTCTCCAGATCCATCCATTTGCCTTCAAATGTCATTTTCTTTTTACTGCTGAGTAATATTCTGCTGTGTAAATGTACCACAATTTTTCCTTCATTTTTAAAGTTTATTTTAAAAGGTATTTTTATATCCACCACTGCTCTGCCTCCCTTCCCTCTTCCCAATCCCTTCCAGTCCTCCCTCAGCCTGCCCCCAGCCCTACCCCCCCCCCCATCCATTTAACAAGGAGGGCAAGGAGTCCCAAGGTGGGTCAGTTCAGTCTGGCATATCCAGCTGAGGTAGGTGAGACCCTCTTCCCAGGATTAAGGCTGGGTTAGGTCTTCCTCTGTAGGGATTGGGCTCCAAGATGTCAATTTATGCACCAGGAATATACTCTGACCCTACTGCAAGAGGCTCCACACACTGCCCACACCATTCAACAGTTGTCTACCTTTGGAGAGTTTAGTTCCTTTCCATGAGGGTTCCTCAGCGGTTATTTCTGATTCAGAGAGCTCTCAATAGCTCCAGTTAGTCATCTCTGTGGGTCTCCTCCTCATGATCCTGATCCCTTATCCCTTTGCTCATATTCTCTCTCTCTCTCTCTCTCTCTCTCTCTCTCTCTCTCTCTCTCTCTCTCTCTCTCTCTGTGTGTGTGTGTGTGTGTGTGTGTGTGTGTGTGTGTGTGTGTGTGTGTGTGTGTGTGTGTGAAAAATCTAAAAGGAACTCTTTGGCTGGACATTCATCCAAATTATTGGCAATTCTGACCTGTCTGTAGAACTACTTTGCTCACCCATTCTGTTCAGTCTTGCTACCTACACTTCTGACAGGACTTGAACACCATCCCCTTGAGCTTCCTGACCCACCTCTCATTAGCCTGGAGGCTGTTTTCTCTCTCTCTGAGGAATGCTTGTTTCACTTACTCCTTTCTCTGTCTGCCTCTAAAACAACCTAGGAGGTTCCAGAAAGAAATCTTTTCAGAGAAACCAGGATGTTCTGGGTGTTCCCAGCAACACTACCCAGAAAGGTAAAGCCTTCTTAAAGCAAGCTGTCTCTGCCTTCAGGTCATGTGATGCTCTATTTGTTCTAGGTCACTGACTGGTCACCTCCAAAGGGGACTTCTACAGTCAACACTGTAACATGTCTTCATCAGTGTGGGAAAGACAAGACTAAGAAAATGAGTGACCTACCTAGAGCCAGTGAACTGTCAGTGATAGCTGTCATGTTGCTGCACCCTGTGTCTCTGCAGATCCGTTTTGTCTAGAGCTCAGGTTTAAAGAGAAGTGACCCAACCCCAATGTGCACTTCAAATAGGGTCAAAGTGTGTGCTTGTGTGTGAGCTTATTGATGCTCATGACTTGAAGCCTCCTGCTGTTTGATTTAGTAATCTCCTTGGGTTACTAACTAGATTCTTGACCCTGTTTCTTACACTAAGGGACATGTAGGGGAATTTGTCATAGTCTGAAAAGAAAAGAACTCATATGTCTAAGAGACCATTAGCAGATAAAGACCTGGGTATTCGATCCAAATCTTCTGCGTGTCAGGTTTTGCCTGTATGTTTATGTTTTGAGCTTCAGAAAAAGAAAAACATTGATGAACCGTGAGCCCTTTTGCATTATGGGCACGTTCCTTAACATTGGCATTATGTAGGGGATTGTGTTGGTAAATAATTGTCCCACCCACTGGTTCAATAAAAAGTGCTGATTGGCCAAAGGCAGGCAGGAAGTGTGGGTGGGGCTACCAGACTAAGAAAACTCCAGAGAACAGGAAGCACAGAGAATGCCGGAGAGAAGCTGGAAGAAGCAGAGGACAACTATGCTGCTCTAAAGAAAGGTACCGAGCCACATGGCTGAACAGGAAGAATCATGGGTTAGATGAAGGGTAAAGAGTTAGCAAGTTATATGCCTGGGCCTGAGGCTGATCAGCCAAAAACTATTGAAAGAATCTGTGTCTCTGCAGGTCTGTGGGTCTGCAGGCCTAAACCTTGAGGCTAGGCCAGAAAGTCCTACTACAGCATCACATTTCTTTGGCACATTTATAGCCTGATAGGCCTTAAGAAGAATAAAAGGCATTTAAAAAAAAAAAGTATGGCAAGGAACAGGATATAGTTGTTCATTTGGTAATATGTGAGAAGATGGTGATAAACTGTGTAGCTCAACTTATGTAGGACAGCTTCCTGGCATTCCAAGCCAAGGTGCCTCACCCCAAAAGACAGAAGCTGCACTTGATGCTGGGAAAGAAGTTACCATTTCTGTCCCATATAACTAGATTCATGGGAGGGGGAGGAGTTTAACTCTGCCTACAGGTGTCATCTCTGCCTGCAGGTCATCCAGTGTAGTTTAGTGGGCAGACGGAGTGAGGCCAGCCTTGTAGAGTCTCCTTGTTCATTTTTACCAGAAAACCAGAGGAATTCCTCCTGTGAGTGGGGCTGCCGCTGCCCTCAGGGCAGTAGGTACCAGCCATGATCGCAGCCATGCTCCTGGTCCCTGCTGTTATCTGTTTGCTTCACGAGTGGTAGACCTGTCTCCCCAGCTACCTGGTAAGTTTCAGGACATGGACCTTGCCTCGGTGTTTTTAACTTATTTTATATTTTTGAAAAATCTCTATCTTAAGTAAGAACTTGGTATATTTGTTTTGAATGGATTATTCAGTGATTGAATGAAACATCTTCCTGTACCTCACTCAGAAGATGCCACGAAGTCACTCTCCTTGGTAAGGATGTAACACAAGCCGTATAAAACTCAAGCATACGTTCTGAGTGGATTAAAAATAAGAAGGTTAAACAATGTGTGTAAAGATATTTTTAGGTTGATGTGTAATAGCAAAGAATTAGAAATACCCTAAATAAAAAATAATGTTAGTCAGATAAAGATAACTCTCTTTATTCTGAAGCATCTAAAATAATAGTTATGTAGCAACCAAAAGAAAAACAGGATGTAGACCATTAGAGTGAAAGCGATTCCAAACTATATGCATGCTCACCAGAGGAAAAAAGAGAACTCACCAAAATGTAAACAGTGTTGGTGGTGAATTGTGAGTGACATTTTTCATCATCCAAATGCCTTGGAGAGGGCTAAATTCCTTTTGTAATGTGAAATAGGTATGTAGTAGTAGAGAAAAAAATAATGTGAAACAAGTATGTCAAATGTTAACACTTGCAAAATGAAACTGGGTGGTGGCAATTGGATTCTTCTTTTCTGTACTTTTTTTTTGATGGAAATATTTTATAATTAGGACATTTCCAAAAGAGAAACAGTTGTAGGTTCTAGGCAAGAACATATCTACCTGGAATTCTCAAATCTTCAGGTGTCACAGTTAGTTCATGCACCACCTCACAGTGAGCAGGTATCTTAGGGTTTCTGTTGCTGTGAAAAGACACTATGACCATGCAATTTAATTGGAACTGGATTCAGAGGTTTATTCCATTATCATCATGGCAGGAAGTAAGGCAGCATGCAGGCAGACATGGTGCTGGAGAGGTAGTTAAGAGTTCTACATCTTGATCCACAGGTAATAGGAAGTGAACTGTGACACTGAACATAACTCAAAGCCTGCCTCCATGGGGACACATTACTCCAACAAAGACACACCTACTCCACAAGGCCATACTTCCTGATAGTGCCACTCACTATGGGCCAAGCACTCAGACACATAAGTCTATGGGAGCCATACTGATTCAAACCACCACAGCAGGTGAGACACTACAATGGACACACTTGTTGATCAATTGAAAAATGGCATTTTTTGAACTCTATGCTGACCCAGTCTTTTAAGATCAAGAAAGTGTTTTAGAAAATTGCCCTCTTCTCTGCCAGCCACTTTTTATTGCTTTTTCTAAGCATTTCTAATTCTGTTTAAACTGTTGGCCTGCCAGTCTTATACACGCAGATGTTATCTTTGTATGTTGCCACAATCATGGTTGATGTTTTCACAGAGGATTATCAAGGAAAGTCAAGAAACAGTATTTAGGACATGAGCATAGAGCTTGTGTTAGGGCTCCTAGAAGAATTTATAATTGGTGTGGAGAAATTAGCTGAGCAGGAAAAGGAACAAATCCCACCTGCATTGCAGCATAAATGAATCTTGGAACCATGATCTGCAGCAAAATAAACTAGACACCACACTAGGCTACCAGCAGTGTGAAGGCATTGATAGGAAATTCTAGAAAAGGCAAGACAATGGGGATGGAAGCCATTTGGCTGTCACTGTGGGCTAGGAGAGGGGACTTGGCTACCAAAGGGACTTTTGGGAGATGATACAAAGATTCTGACTTTTTTTTTTTTTTTTGAGATAGTTACCTGACTTTGTTTGCTAGACTCTTTAAAAGTGAATGATTTATTTGACAGTTTCCAGCTGTTTCTCCTGCTCTTTTAACTATGACTGCTGTCAAACCATGTTCAGTCTTGTTATTTGTTGGATGCTAATAAAAAAGACACAGTGCTAAATGTTTAAGAGGATTCCTAGAGTATTAGATAAAGGTAAATATAAAACAGTTGATGATAAAGCTAGGGAGGAAGGGCGGGGCATGCTTTCTCCTCGGTTTGATTTTGTCTTCCTCTGTGGTGTGTGCTCAGGTGTGCCCCCATCTTTATGCAGCACTCAGGGACTTTTCTGAGCTGGGTCCTTCCACTTGCCCTAGTCTGTCTACTTGCAGGAACTACAGAGCAGCTTAGAGGGGTCGGAATGCAGCAATATCACTTCAACCTCTGCCTTTTAACTGTATTGAACATGTTTTTACATTTAAGTGGAAAATAATTTTCCAAACAGAAGACAAAGAGTGATCTCATTTCCCAAATGAAGTAAAATGTAAATTTGAAAAGAACAACCAGAATTAATTCCCGAGTTTCACCAACGTTTATGTCTTATTCTCTCTTCTTGGAATATGAGTAACAGTGCTGGGAAATCAACTGCCATTTTCCAACAAATTCAATTTTGATTTAAAAAGCCTGAAGTAGAAAAATTAGAAATCTTTATTCATTTGTCCATGTGATCTCTTTCAAATGAATTAGTCTGATTTATAATACAAATGGTCATGTTTATTGTAGATGATTATACTGTAATTAAACTGTGTTGTATGTAGATTTGTTTTTATGCCAGTCTGTTGCTTATTTGATTTAATTTTTATTAAGTTGGTCCTTCTTGTCTCTTTCTCCACCATCTGACTTGTAAAAAGCCTGATGGGACTCTGACCACAAGCTGGCCTGGCCTCTTGATGGCAGAGTGGTGTCACTGCTGGTGGCAGGCAGAGCCTGAACCTCTGGAGTCAGATTACAAGCACCATTGTTTTCTGAAAATGTGTTTCTTGGTCAGGGAATTGACAACTAATGATGGGGTCAACACACTGAGAACTTGCCATTCCAGACAAAACAGTTGGTTTCCTTTGGATGCAATATGCTGAGAATATGTGCAAAGCTTTCTTGGTCTTTATTTATAACTGTTTATTTCGTCAAATGTTTCAGCCTTTTGGAAGTCAGCAGTATCTCTAGTCTCATTCTTATTACTAGCAGAGGGCTAGCAATGAACTTTCAGCTGATTTATTAAGTAGTTTTGAGTTTGCATTCCCTTATCTTAAAAGTTGAAGGACAGTACTAACTGTGTCCAAGGGTATATAATTCCGAAAAGCTGCTTGGTGATTATAGGTCATAAATATTCTCACTGTTGCAGAACCTATTCTAAATTGTGTCTCTTCTCTCAGTCCCTGCATCCAGCAACTTTAGCCTTGATAAACTTGACGGCTTATTCATTCCTTCATTCAGTAACTTCGCAGAGCACTTTGCAGGATCTAGCTTACACCAAGTGATAGGTATTCTGCAGCACATGGGATTGGCTCTGGCTTGCTGGAGCTTACATCTTAGCAGGAGAGACAGACAAAATAAATAAAGATAAACAAATAGCTCATCTTTTGTTGTTAAGGGTCAGTCTGGCTGTGTTGATGAGAATATGCCATAAATGTCTATTATGCCATAAATCCTTCTTGTGAGTAGCGGCGTTTCTCCTCTTAAACTTAAGAGGTCGGTGTCCTTCTAATGTCCCCTCTTCTTGACGGGCAATGACATTGTAGTGATGGCTGAAGGGTACAGCATGAGTCCTCCACTTACTGATTCCTCGGATAGAGCTAAGCCTGTTAGCCACCAGTGTTGTACCATTAGGGGACTTTCCAGAAGATGCAGGGAGACAGACATGAAGCCTAGGAGTGCCTGGCAGCATGCCCTCTGCCTTAAGGAGATGTGTGTGTTCAAGATGTGGTGCTTCAAAGCTGTCTTTGAGAATCAGGAGAGGCTTGCCCAGAAACGTGTAGCCTTGAACTGAAATCTGACTTTTATATACAAGTCAGCAGGATGCCTAAGTGTCAGGGTTTTCTATGTGGGAACTACATGACAAACAAGGACTGGAGGAAGTGTGGGGAAAGCCTGGGAACTCCTGCAAAAGGAAATGTTTCAGTAAGTCTAGGGTATGGAAAAGAAGGAAATTTGTGAGAGATGAGGCTAGACCCCAGGAGTGAGACAGACTATTCTGTCTCTGAGAGCCTTCAGTTGAGTAGCCCCACAAGCTAGTTTAGCATCTGGATAGAGGTAGGGTTTGAACTGGAAGCTCTCATGACTGATGTGGGATGTCTTAGTGTATGCTGTGAATAACACTGGATAATAAAGAAATTGTCTTGCTCTATGGCAGAGTAGCTTAGAGGAAGGCAAGATACAGGGGAAGGAGGGCAAAGTCAGAGGAGACACAGTCCAGCCACCCTAGAAGCCATGAGCCACTTTGCAACACAGATTAATAGAAATGGATTAAGATGCAAGAGCTCGCTAGCAATAACCTGAGCCATAAGCCAAACAGCATGTAATTAATATAAGCCTTTGTGTGATTAAGCGGGGCTGTGGGTCCAAACCTCAGGCTAGGCCAGGCTGTAGGAAGGAGAGATTCATTTGGACTAAGGGTCTAAGCCTGGCCAGAAATTTTGTACAACACATGACTCTCTGTAAAGTGTTCTTTGTGTTCAAACTCAGGGCCCATAATTCTTATTCCTGGAGCAGAGGGTAAGCCCTGGGCCAGAGCTGACCAGTAGGAGGAAATGCACCTAGCAGTTGTACAAAGTATTCTTCATGTGAAAATGCCTAGGTCAGGAGGTAGCAGAAATCTGTCCTGCTCTTTGCTGGCTGTACTTCCTCCTGTAGAGATAGATTCCTTTTCTGAATACCACATGGGATAGCCGTGTGGGGATATTTTCATATATAATAAAGACAGTCAGAGATATCAGAGGACAGATCCACCTCCTCCAGTCTTTGTTTGTTTTTTTCCAGACAGAGTTTCCTGTGTAACAGTCCTGGCTGTCCTGGAACTTGTTTTGAAGACCAGGCTGGCTTTGAACTCACAGAGATTCTCTTGCTTCTGCTTCCCAAATGCTGGGACTAACAGTGTGAGCCATGGCTTCTTCTGCCTGCTCTGTCTCTATGCCTACCTTAAATACTTTCTTTGCTCAGTTAAGGTGTGGTATCACCACTGCCTGCCTGGGAGCCTGGACGCCTGTAAACTAAAATGACCTCAAACTCAGATTGGATTAAGGGTGTAGGTCACCACTCGTCTATTCCCTGTGCTGGGATTAAAGGTGTGAGTTACCACTTACCTCCTACCTCCTAGTCTGACTGTGGGTAGATCCCTCTGATAGCTTCACTGTTTTTATTATATATGAAAATATCTTCACATAGCAGATGTGAGACATACCCTGGCTCTAAAGACAGCTTTAGCTCAATACTAAGGTCCTCTGTGCTACCAGCTGATAATATAGACACAGAGGGGAAAGGTACCCACTTGGGAAGGCCTGGAGTGTTTGAGAAATGTTTGTGGAGTCTTCTGGTTGACTGTAGGAGATTAGTGTTCAGTATGTCTTTAGTGGAGGCTCCTCAGTGAGTCTCAGGGCAGAAGTGCCTGCTCTGAAGATTGTGAATTTCAGACCCTGTAGATATTACTATAATGATTATAGTTATCTTGTATCAAAGGGTTAGAATTATGTATGATAAGGAGGACACATATGGAAAATAGTGTTTTCTATACATCACAAGCCTCCCACACCAGAACTTTGGTAAATGAAGCCCAGGAATTTCAATAAGCTTCTACCAATAACATTTTAAGAAATTGTTCAAAAATTTATTCAGAAAGATAATGAAATTTGTTGAACATTATTAAAAATTTAACCCTTATATTTTAATTTTTCTTTGTTTAATGTTTAAACATTACCTGTGTACCCATGAGTACAGGTGCCCATGGAGTCTTGAGGAGAGTGACCATCTCCTGGAGCTGGAATTATAAGCAGTTGTGAGCCTCCCAAAATGGATTCTGGGATCTAAACTTGAGTTTTCTGCAGGAACAGTGTACACTTTGAACCTCTGAGCCATCTGTTCAGTCTAGTTTAATCTCTCTTGAAAATCTCTTTATAGCAGGAGAACTGCCTCATTCTTGTTATAGTTTGGACCTTGTATGCCTTTCCAATGGCCCAAGCTTTAAAGGCCTGGTCTCCAACCTATTAGAAGATGGTGGGACATTCAGGATGTAGGCCACCTGGAGAGAATATTAGAATTCCAATCTACGTGTCTCTTTGCTTTTTATTTCCCTGAAGTGAACCAGCTTCCCTGGACCTGTGTCCTACCATGATATTTTGTGTCACCAAAGGCCCAAAGCAACAGGGCCCAGACCCATGGCCTGAAACCAGGAGCCAGATAAACTTTTCTGCCCTTTAATTTCTCAGGTGCATTCTTCTTTAAAAGTACTCTGTAATTTAGCTGGTGTTTTTCTAAATGTAGTTTTTCTCAAGCTGTAAACTCAGTAATAGGTTTTGGATCGGTTGTGATCATTATTAATCTTTAATATTTTTTATGAGCTATGGGCTAGAGTGTAGATCAGTAATAGAATACAGAAAGCCTTGAGTTCTTCCTTAGCAAGTATGAATGAGACAGTCAGAGAGGGTAATAGTTAAATGTGTTTCTTTTAAATTTTTTTTTAATTGTTGTTTATGTGAATGAATATTTTGCCTGCATGTATGTTTGGGTGCCACATCAATGCCTGATGTCTGGAGGCCAGCAGAGGGCATCAGATCCCCTAGGACTAGACTTAAGATGGCTGTGAGCTGCTATGTAGGTGCTGGGAATTGAGCAACCAATGCTGTTAAGCACTGAGCCAGCTCTTCAGCCCCAGTTTAAAAAAAAAAAAAAAAAAAGTGTATCTTACTAAAAGTTGTAGTAAAAAGCATGAAATCATAGCTTAAAATAATAATAATGCATAAAGTAAACGTATAGCCCCGAATGTCAGAAGCTCATGTGTATCTGAGGGTGAAGTCTTAATGACTGCAGAATCTGCTTTTGTGTGAACCAAAGCAAGTACCAAAACCCAAGTTAGGTGTCTTAGTTTGGTTTTTCTCTTTTCTGTCACTTAGTTTCAATCTGTTAATGGCAGAAACTTCTCATTCTTAAGGCATGTTTTATTGGAAAATAAATCTAGTTTGATCTTGGAGTGTAGATAATATGATAGAATAAAAGTTGAATTGAGTCTTCCTGGAAATAACTTGACATTGCTCTAAATGCAGCCTTTTGTTGGGGAAAAGTAGCGAGGTTTGATTCTTGCTGGCTTCTTACCAACACTATATAGGAATTTTCCAGTGTCCTGTCTTTGTGTACCTATACAACTGAGGGCAAGTTCTGAGAGTCCCAGTCTATAGCTCAGAAAGCTGAGCCTCAGAGAAATCCTTCTCTAAACACTCTCCTCTGGCCATTAGCCTTGCCTTGTAACAGCTGCCTGTTTATGTTTAACTTAAACTTTCTAGAAGTCACATGTCTGAGTTACGTCAGGATCAACTTTCTATTTAACATTTGCCTTGGGACTTAACTGTAACAGGCCTCGCTTGTGGCTACATCTTTTAAGTCTGCGAATTATTCCTCTGCCCCAAATGAAAAGTTGGAAGAGCACAGCATAACCTAAGCACGAGCTCTCTAACTGTGGATCCTGAATGAGCTTCACAAGTGCAGCTAGATACTCATGGTGGGCAGTTCACTCTGTGTTAAACTAGTGAGCATTTCTTACAGCCACAAGGAACTTTCAACAACTCAAAATATATTTAAAACCAGTCCTATGGCTTCTTCTGTAAACATATCAGTGATTTCACAATTGCTCAGTGTCTTCCATAGTATTTTTGATATCACAGCAGTGTGGTATAAAGAACAGAAATGGATGTTTTTGACAGTCCCGATATAGACAGTGCCAAATTGCTATTTTAATTAATTGTGCTGCAGACTATTATTTCCTGTGTGTGCATGACTGAGAAATACTAAGAAGCTGAGACAGAATCTCTGGGCTGAATATTAACCCTGCCCTGGGATGTTTAGGGGCATGTCTTAGTGTCCTGACGTTAGATAATGTGTCTCCCGGCCTGCAGCGAGGATACTGGGATAGGCTCTCACTGCATTGGCACCTCACTTTCCGTCCATACTGTGCCATTCAGCCTTCATAGACCTGGACTCGTCCTATGAAAGTAGTCATGTCTACAGTCTTTTTTGCTCTCCCTTCCCTGCCCTGCCTTCCCAGGAAGAACCATGCCCCTTCTTTCCACCCTACCATTTACCCCAAGACTGCTTTCCCATGTTTCTACACAGGGCATTGGCCTCCTGCTATGTCATCATCTTCACCCCTCTATCCTGGGCTTGGTGGCCCTTAGTGGCTTCTCGGTTATCAGGGTGAAATGAAGAAATTATTCTGTGCAGGTCAACTGGGGAGTAGATGCCAAAAGCACAGTTCCTAGGGCTGTCGTTACAAAGTACCATAAATGGAATGGCTTAAAGATCAGACATTTATTTTCTGACAGTTTTAGAGATTTACGTAGAGGCATCAAGGTGCGTAGAGGAAGCCATGCTGCCCTAAGGGGACAGAAAGATGTGTTGCAGGTTTTCTCCCAGCAGTGGAAGGAAGCTATATTATTGGTTAATTCCACCCATCGAGAATAAAACCAATATCACAATTTAAAGCCAAATTTGTAGCAAGCTTTAGTTAAATACTGGTCAGGTGGATGGGCTTTGCCAGGTTATCTCCAGGTTTCCAGAAGATGCCTATGAATCAAGATTTGTACCAGCTTAAGTATTTTCCATCAGGTCCAATCAGGGGCAAGCATGCATTCTGACATAGCTCCAGCCTATATCCACTCAG
Source organism: Phyllotis vaccarum (assembly GCA_033318265.1). NCBI lineage: Eukaryota > Metazoa > Chordata > Mammalia > Rodentia > Cricetidae > Phyllotis > Phyllotis vaccarum. Next base: position 80,339,212 of record JARWLC010000014.1, on the reverse strand, counting down.
GGGCAAGCGTACATCCTGACATATTTCCTGCCTGTGAACCTCCTGCCCACACGTGATTAAGCACATCTGGTGCAGATGGTCAAACAAACTTGTTTAGTGGAGTGAAAACACGTGGCTTATTATCTCCCATAAACAACAGCCTCCAGGATTTCAGGAACTGTCTGTCCTTGAGCAAGGGGCTTACAGATCAGAGGCATTTTTGTTTCACAGATCTCTTAAGCATGCTGATTGAAACTTATAATGTAACTCTGGCTTTCACATTAGCATAACCTAATCCTCACATAGTACTCTCCTAGAGCCATGATTATCTCTAGATGACTCCTTTACTTAAGGACAGGCACAATGGCCCTGTAGTTGAGTAAAATGCACTCTGAGAAATCCAGACTTTGGGAAATAAAGCCCAGGAATTTCAATAAGCTTCCACTAATAACATTTTAAGAAATTGCTCAAAAATTTATTCAGAAAGATAATGAAATTTGTTGAACATTATTAAAAATTTAAGCCTTATATTTTAATTTTTCTTTGTTTGATGTTTAAACAACATTACCTGTGTGCCCATGAGTACAGGTGCCCATGGAGTCCTGAAAAGAGTGACCATCTCCTGGAGCTGGAATTATAAGCAGTTGTGAGCCTCCCAAAATGGATTCTGGGATCTAAACTTGAGTTCTTTGAAGGAACAGTGTACACTTTGAACCTCTGAGCCATCTGTTCAGTCCAGTTTAATCTCTCTTGAAAATCTCTTTGTATCAGTAGAAGAACCTTGCTAAGAGTTTTCTGGGTCTGTTTGTTTGTTTGTTTGTTTTTGTGGTTTTTTTTTTTTTAAGAATTTGGCCATGTTGTGGAGTAAGCCTCAGAAGCCAACAAGAACACAGGAAATCAGTGATCTGTGACAAACTTAACCAGCATCAGGCATCACTGCTGACAAGGGGAAACTTCGGTCTCAAGTACCAAAGCAAGAAAATTAGGGCCAGAGGCCTGATAGATGGTCAGGGCTGGAAGCTGGGTAGTAATAGAGTCCTTTCACGTCAGTTCCACCCTAACCCAATTAGACAACCACTCCATATACTGTGATGTGCTGCTCCATACTCAGCGTGACATTCTCACAGAGTCACACAGCTCACAGTGTAAATTAGCCTGAGCTCAGGGGCCTAGAGCTCTTCAGTAGTCACCCCATTCTGCTGTGGTCCTTCCAAGTGTGCATACAGCAGAGCCTTAGAGCCCAGGACCCTTGGGAGGAGATGGGAGGCAGGTATTCTTTAGAGACCAGGTTTGGATTAGAAGCCTCCCAAGATTTACAAATCAGATCTCCTTTGCTTTCTTTGAAAAGCTTGTCAGGCCTGTCAAAAGATGCTGTGGCAGGTGAACAGCACAGGATTCTTCGAATGAGAATAAGGGGTTTTTACACAGGAAGGCACCATGACTTAGTAATTACTGTTGGAACAGTCCCATCAATGCTGATGTTATTCCACAATCTGATCTAACTTAAGATTGACTGCCTCCTCCCTAGTGGCAATACATTAATTAATTAATAGTAGGTTAGATTGAAACTGGGTCTTTATTTGGGCCTTTATTAACTTGTTCTCTGCACCTTTCTTACTTGGCTGGTGATTTCATTTCAGTCTTAGAAGTGAGGCTCTTATCGCCACTGTGCTGCCTGTGAACACTGAGGTTTTGAAAATATACCTCTTTTATCACATTGTATTTCCTGACTGCACTAAATACTTAAGCTCACAGAGGTGTTACATCTAGCTCTGTAGTAGCCAGTAGTATGGCTCTGGAATACAAGTCTCCCCACTTTTTCTCCTGAGAGTCAGTCAGCAGAAGAAGGTAGTAATTAAGACCCGGCTTTGGGCAAGACTATAGAACTGAAGTCTCCCTCTAACAGCCACTCTCATGTACCTTTGCTGACAGTGGGCCCTGCCTGTGCCTTGGCCTCCTTGTTGGACAAATGCTAATATTTCATGTGCTCCTAGAGAGGTTGTAATGATTCTGTTCATCAGTTTCTCATTACTATGACAAACATCTGAGACAATATGTAGGAAAAGTTTCTCTTTCTTACAGTTTAAAGGGTTTCAGTCCGTGATCAGTGGGCTCTGCTAGAGCAGAGTGTGTGGGAGACATCTTTAATCCCAGCTCTCTGAGTTCAAGGCCAGCTTGATCTACAGAGCAAGTTCAAGGACAGCCAAGCTCAGGCAGTAATGGACAAAAATCTGGTAAAGATTTAATTGAATGAGAGGGTCATGCTCCAGCCCCAGTAAGAAGCAGAACTTAGCAGCTTTGGCCATCTAGAGCTAAGGATGGAAGAAAAAGCTTATGGAATCTGCCACTAAGGAAAGCCACTGAGACCAAACATGTGTCAAAGTGTCCCTGAACAGAGGCCTAGAAATGCCATCACATGGAGCTGTGAAGTTGAAGCCTGAATTGCCTTAGAGACCCCAAGATGTTAGAAATGCCAGAGCCACAGGATACCTGCTGAGGAAAGCTGGTAACAGAAAGTGGAACCAGCCCAAGTGAAAGAAGTGTGTTGCACTCAACAAAGCTGAACAGAGTTGGAGATCCGAGAAGTGTTTTGACATCAGACATGGAGATAGAGTTTGAAGTTTGCTCAGATGGTTTTTGACCTTGCTTTGGTCCAGTATTTTCTCACTATGCTCCCCTTCCTTATGTTTCGGAATGGTATATATGTCCTATGCTGTTATATGTTGGAAGTATGTGGTCTTTTTTTTTTTTTATTTTGATTTTGCAAGGATAACAGTTAAGAGATTGCATGAATCTCAAAAGAGAGTTTGAACTTTAGACTTTAAAATAAGTTTTTAGATTATTATAGACCATGGAGCCTTTGTGGGCCAGGGAGTGGAATTCAGTGGTTTGAAAGAAAATGGCCCCCAAAGGGAGTGGCACTATTAGAATGTGTGAGCCTGTTGGAGGAAGTGTGTCACTATGAAGGTAGGCTTTGAGTTCTCATATATGCTCAAGCCACATCCAGTGTCTCAGTTCACTTTCTATTGCCTTTGGATCACAATGTAGAATTCTCCAGCACCATGTCTGCCTTCATGCCACCGTACTCCAAGCTACCATGTCTCCACCATGATAGACTACACCTCTGAAATTTGTAAACTGCCACCTTATATAAATGTTTTCCTTTATAAGAGTTTCCGTGGTGCTGGTGCCTCTTCACAGCAATAAAAACTCTAACTAAGATAGTCCTGCTGTTTTGGATCCGTGACAGTACATCACATATGGTGGGAGAGCATAATAAAGAATGTCTGTTCACCCAATGGCAGTATGGAAGCAAGAAAGAAAGGTTCTCTGGTCCTGCCCTCCCCTTTGAAGGCCTCAATTCACTTCCTTCTATGAGGCCCACCTGCTAAAAGCCCCAGTACTCCCAGTATGCCTCAGCCTATGGAGAACATTCAAGATCCACTGTAGCACAATCAAATGAGTTGACATGAAGCAAGATCTTAGAAAAGTGAAAAATACATTTAAATACCAAACAAATACTTAATAGCACTAATGATCATATCCCCTTGGGCTCTTAGTACCTCATTCCTGAGGTACTGACACAATATTTATTTGTTTGTCACCTAGTCACTCCTTATACACCATCCGAATTCTTGGATTACAGCACATGCTGCTTGTATGATGACTACTGCGTGTCAGCACCAGGAGGAAAGTGGCCATCTGTATTCTGAGAATATATTTTATCATGAGCTCCCTATTTATAGGGTAAAGGGACTATCAAGAAAGTGCTTGGGAGGCCTGTGACAAATACTGTGAGGAGACAAGAAGTGGTGGGAAAGGCTCTCTGGTTCCAGAAAGACCTAAGTAAGCTCTCTAGTTCAGGACTGCCCTGGGTTGTGAAGGGTGATGAGAAGTTGGGGGAGGAACCATTTGAAGGTGCAAACATCTACCTCACCCTTCCATGCCACACTGTCACAAGTGCATCGCGTCACTGCTTCTTGCTTTGTAGGTCTGTGTGTGTGTGTGTGTGTGTGTGTGTGTGTGTGTGTGTGTGTGTGTGTGTGTGTGTGTGTGTGGGTGTTGGAGGAGTATGAGTGGAGGACTGAGGCTTATCTCAGGAGTTTTCCTCAATTGTTCTCTACCTTATTCTTTGAGGCAGGGTCTCTCAGTTGAACCAGGAGCTTGCTGATGTGACTAGTCCAGCTAACCAGCTTTCTCTGGGGATTTCTTGTCTCTGCCTTCCATATTTGAATTATAAACAGGCCACCTAGCATTTATATGGGTTCTAGGAATCCCAATTCTAGTCCTTATATTAGCATAGCAAGTCCTTTACCCACTGAGCCCCAGCCCTGGGTTTTTCCTTCCTTCTTCCAGGAGCGTACTGCATCTAGCGACCCTACACGGTACAGTGGTTCCCTAAGGGCTTTGGTGAGATGTTCTAAATCTCAGGCACAAGCCCAGTACCTTAACTACTACTGTGTGACTTTGTACACATCACTACAGTTCCCATGCCTTAGTTATTGCCTATAAGATAGCATCAGGATGCCCCACACAGAGGCTTCTGGTTAATAAGTGCTTTCATACAGAACCTACTACAGAGTGAACACTCACTTCCCTAGCCCACAGTTCACCTGCTCACTCCCTCTTCAAGGCTCTCTCATGGCTTCTCAAAGAATCTCTTGTTGGTCTAGACATGTCCCTGTGCCTTGACAATAGATAGGAACTTGGTCTTGCCAAATGGAATACTTATTACTACCCCACTAGTCTCTCCCTAACCAAAATGCAAACTGTCTGAGGATGAAGACTTGATCTTAGTCTCTGCAATTCAGGCATGGTGGGTCGGACATGTGGTTCAATGATACCACGCTTGCCCGGTGTGCATGAGGCTCTGGGTTCCATCCCCAGCACTAAAAAGCACACTAAATGAACTTCTGTTATAATCTGAAGTGGTGAAGCTACAGAAGATTCTCACTAAACATTAGTAGATTTAAGCTATCGAGCCGTACCTAATACATTTAACTTGTGTGTAGGCAGCCCAGCCCAGCCTAACCTCAATTGAGATCTAGTTTCCACTAGATTCTAAATACCCCGTGTCAAGGCCCATACTTGGCCATGTACATGTAAGATTCAGGGTTTTTTCTCTTGTCCTTCACCAAGAAGGTTGACTTCCCTTTAGAGATCATAAGGCGGGGGAAACGCTCTATGTAATAGATGATTTAGAGTCCGAGTTAGGAAAATGTTTGACTGCAGAATCTACTACTTATCTCTAGCTGTGACTACTTCAGATACAAAATATAAGCTCTGTTTTCCAATTCCTTCATCTATAAAATCAGAACTCTACCTTTTATATGGAGTCATAAGGGTCATGTAGTTATAAACACAGAGCACTCAGCACAACACCTGATGTTGCATGAGCCTCTAAGCATTAGGACCTTGCTTAATCGAGTTCAGTATTATATTTTTGACTTGCATGACAGCATCTTGGATTGCAAGGGGACTATACATGTTGGAAATCTGAGCTCCATCCTTCCCAAGGTAAAGCAGAGAACTGAGAGAATATTTGTGCAGTTGCACATCACAGCAGCTTGCAGAACTTCACATGGAGTTCCAGAGTGGGTATGTGACACAGGATGTTAGTGCAGGAAGGGGGCTGGGCACAAGGCTGCTGATGACCTCCTTCAGCAGCACACACAACTAGGAGCAGTCTCTTGTGTTGGTGCCCACCTACTTAGCCAAAGCACCACCAGCTTGTTATTACTGTTGCTATAAATGTCACTTTCCCTCACTCCAAAATGAGTTTTCAACAGGCATTTTATAGTTCTTGTTCTTCCTTATTGATCAGACATAAACGTTATTGCTTCTTTTGAAAATGTCTTTTGCTCTTGAAAACATCTCCTCCCTGTTCTTGCAAAACCATTATCTCAAAATGCACCTCCCAGATGTCCATGGTGGGGGCATTTACAAGATAAAATGTTTGGCAGAAAGTCCTGAGTCAAGTTATTTCGCTATGAGCCTGGGCCAGTTCTTATTGGAACAGCCAAAGAACATGTGCTGTGGGTGTGTGGCAGGGAGCTCTTCACTCTTATTAACAATTAGCTGGGACTGGAATGATTGTAAAACATAAAAATTGTAACATGCAATAATCCCTTGGTGCTAAACAGTGTATTCTGTGCTTCAGAGTAAAGGCTTTGTCTCCCCGCCTGCTTCTTAGCGCCGTGTTCAGAGAAAGACTTCTCTTAGTCTTTTAGCTGTTCAGTTTAAAATCACACAAGCTTTAGGACTAAGAACTTTCCACATCCCAATTTCAATATTGAATTTTCATTCAGACCTGTGTCCTTCTGTGTAGGCAGTGTAACATACGCACGTTTGTGCTTAAAAGTCTGTAATTTCAAATAAAAAGAAGTACTAGTAATTTGGATGTTACCATATAAAGACAGTTCTGCGTCCCCTGAATTAGCCGGGTGTGTAAGTTGTTTTTCTAACCACTTTTACAACACACTTGATAGAGAAACCAACCTAAGGAAAGAGATGTTTTGATTTGGCTCAAAGTTTGCGAGATTTTTAGTGTCTAGGCCTTGGCTCCACTGATTTTAGACTCATGGTGAGGCAGATAATGATGACTGTGAAAACATGTTGGAATAGAAGATGTTCACCTCGTGAAAGACAGGCAGCACAGCAGCAGGAAGGGGGCAGGGCAAAAAGTCACCCAAGGGTTTACCCTGTTACTTACTTTGTCCAACTGTGCCCCATTTCCTGTAGTTCTACCCCTCCCAGTAATCCTTGCAAAATTTTAATCCATTGGTGGTTTAAATCATTGATTATACTAGAACCCTCATGACCTACTCCTCTGTGGAAAAGTCTCACAGACACATTAGCTATGTGCCTATACAACTCTAAGTTCTTTGTACTTTTAGCCCACCTGGAACGGTAGTAACAGTTAACCACTGCACACGATTTATTACTGAGGAAAACTGCTACCTATACACCAAACAACTCATTAGTGAGTCATTCAGATCCTAGTGAGTTAGTATCCCTGTGTTCACTTAAACCTCAGTGCTAAGCATCCTGAGGATGGAAGGAACAGACATGAAACCCTTCCCTCAAGAAGCCAAAGAGAAAATTAAAATGTAAGTAAATATAATAAAAATGGAAAATTACCATGCATCCCATTTAATCCCAGCACTTGGGAGGTGGAGGCAGAAGCAGGCAGATCTCTGCGTTTGAGGACAACCAGAGATACACATAGATACCTGGTCTCAAACAAATAAACAGGATTGGTATTTAAAGGATTGAAAATGTGCCGTGGAAAAACAAGCCTCTACACCCACACTTTGAAGCTGTCTTTTGGGGCCCTGAGAAGTCCAGTCTGTGTTGTCACTGTAGGATCCCGCAAACGGAATGAGCTCACTTGGATGGAAACATCCCCTAGAGTGGGCTCTCAGTGCTCTTCTCTGAGAGTGAGAATAGTAAGATGAAAACAATAACAAGACCCAACTTGTAATGAAGCCTAGATATCAGGTTGAAGGTGTTAACTGTGCCTCTGTGCTGTTCGTAGAGGCATCTCCAACGTACAAAGGAAGGGGCAAAGGTACAAGCTACATGGTTTTTTAGGTTCTTATTTAAACAACCATTGACCATGGATAACTCAGAATGGCCAGGCACAGCTCATAGATGGGGTACCCTGCCTTTACAACATCTGGATTTTAGTAAGGAAGATAGATGGCTCACAAGTCATATTCCCAGTAGGCCTTTAAGTACTGTGAAGGAAAGGAAATGGCTGAGAGACACTAGAAGATGTGTGCTTTTTAAGTGGCAGGTGGGCAGCATCAGTTTGGCCCCTCTGAAGAGGTGAAATTTATTCTAATACCAGAATGATAGGAAGAACTCTCTGGAAGAAGACTGTTATTGGCAAAAGAAGGACCAGGTGTGGAGGCCTGAGGTGGAACAAGTTGGCCTGCTCATAGACTTAGGAAAGACCTCTGTGGACGTGTCACTGTCAGGTTTGCGGTGGGAGGCCACAAGAGGGAGTTATTACCACAGGATCCTAGCCTTACCCATTCCTCAAAAAAATCTATGTCACCAGTAAGCTCTTCTACAGTATTAATAGTGGATTGAGTTCTAGGTCCTGGAAACACGTGGCTACTGAGTAAAGAAACTGTTTTCTTTGGAGTCTTCCTGCTAGATTTTAAAAATCAACACAGTGTGTCCCTGTTTCTCTCCACTCCTCTCTAGGCAGCAGATGGCCTTAGAGCCAGGTGGCTTTCCTACTCCTGTGGGTACACACACACACACACACACACACACACACACACACACACACAAACCCCACATCACATGTTCCAGAAATCCCTGTTTCCTCAAAGCAGCCAAATATAATAGAAAGTCAGTCTGATTCATAGTGTGAATAACTGATAAGGATCTGGTTGACACAGAAAAGAATTTACATCTTTGAAGGCTGTTTATAGAACAAATGAATCTTCTTAAGATGAAAAACAGAGGCAAAGCCTTTGCACGGTTAGGGAGAGGACCTTTTTGGGGAAAAGGAGAGTCTTTTGTTTTCTTGGGAGTTTGGTGTGCCCTTGTAGTGAAAGTAATGGTTACTTTCTTCCTCCGCTCACAGATTCTCTGAACGCTCTGCATGGAGCAGAGCAGAGAGTTCTGTAGTACAAAGCAGAAATCAGGAAGTGATCCGATATGGCATTGGGGGCTGGGGATGAGCATGGAAGTCAGTAGAGCTCCTCAAATGTATTGATTGTAGGCTGAATACCACAGATTGGAAGCTTGCTATACTGGGCTATTCTATTTTGGAAAATGTCATCTGCAGTTGGAAAATTTTAAAAACTGATCACAGTGCTCTCTCTCCCGTGTCTATTTAATTTCCACCTTGTTTATGCATGTGAGTGCCAGTAATTTCCAATAATGGTCCTGATGAAGGGTCATCACTGCACAGATCATTCTGTGCTCCTAATGAAAATTAGAGCTGGAAATTGCTTCCTTATGTGTAGCTCAAACTGCCTTTGCACTAATTTCACTTTATAACTTCCACTTAATCCTCTCCTCACCACCCTAAGAATCCTTCCCTGTCCTTGAAGTTGACTCCTTTGAAATCTTTATGGGTAGTCCTGGTTTCCGTTAAGCTGTGGTATCCTGCTCGTTTATTCCCAAAAGTCTCTAAGCTTCTAAGCAGAACAGTCCCTGCTCACTTTTCTGCCACTGCGCTTTTTAATGAGTTCTGGTTCTGGAACATGACTTGATTTCATGTTGTGGTGAGCATAAATGAGCCCAGCCGAGCCTTACCTTCTCTTTAATGAATCCATTGCTGTCCTTCCAGCCAAGACCACAACATACTGCTTACCCTAATCACTATTCTCTAATGCTAATCAGGAAGCTGGGAACTCATTTGTTTTTACATTCAATTTTATCAGCCATAGTAGGAAAATTATATATATTCTCCATGGAATTCCAAGGAAGAAATGTTTTAGCCAAGAAGCCCCTGATCCCAGGAGCAATGTGATCAGAAAAGCGGTTTTTATCAGTTCTGTATGTGGTCAGTCTCTGATCTGTATGTCCCTGATATTACATTCTCCATGTCAAAAGTCACACCTGATGGCTTTGACTTTCATGCATCCATACTTAGGAAAGAATTATTTTTACATGACAGCCCAGTTTTCCAACCTTAAGAAAGCGAAAAAGAGAGAGAGCAAGTGAGAAGAAACGAAGAAGATAGCAGTCAGTGTTTGACTCTGAGGAAACAGTGACTGAACTCTGCCGAGATTGTAGGACACTGCTCTGGAATGACGCGTAAAAATCCATGGTCCTGTTGAGAAATGTTTCATCCGGTCACTTGCTGAATGAATAAAGGGATCAAATGTCCATTTGTCTTGCTTATTACCTATAGCAGAAAAGAAAGAGATGGTATGTTTAGCTTTTCAGGATCTTCTTAAAGATTCTAATGGTGTACACTACAGTCTTATATAAAGAGATAAGGCTGTGATGAAATGTTCTGGAAAGATTGAGAATCATTTATGTCTCTAATCTTGGGTATTATGGAGAGAGTTCATTGAGTGTATTTGATGAAACTTTAAGAGCCTTCTGTCTTTGTAAGTATGTGCATTGCTGACATGCAAGTACTGTTGTGCCATACTGAAGGTTCCCGGTCTTACTGGAATTGATGAACAGTTTTTATATTCTGAATAATTGGACCTAGAAACTACTATGATGGGCTCTGAAAGTTTTGTATAGATCTGACTGAAAAACTTAACCATGGTTTGACGGGGAACTTGGAGTCTTTGTTTCTAAAGAGCTCACTCTTTGGAGCTGTGTCCTCTTGCTCTCAAAGGACAAAGTCTCTGCCTCAGTTACACATCTCTGTTCTCTGGCTAAGATCCACGTATTTGGTATTTGTGTCACCTCTTGTGTTTATAAGCACAGGTCACCATGAGAGACAAAAGACAGAGAAAGGGTGAGTGAGCCTCTTTTTCAGAGTCACCCTACCAGGCTGACTTCTGAGAACACTCAAGTTCTGCCTTAGAGTACATACAAGGCTTCATGTCCTCCTGCACTTGGCCCTCAGCAAACCCTTGATAAGCACAGAGTTTGTTCCTTAGCGTCTTCTGTTCCAGCAGCAGCTAATGTTGAAGCCATTGCAAGTTTTCTGATACAGGCCTTGCTGGGAATGTGGATGTGTGTGGGCACTCAGCTAAACTCAAATGCTCATGTCTCACTTGTAAAGGTCCAAGAATTCAGCACTCAGGTTGTGGTGTGTCTGTAAAATGCACTTTTTGGTTTTTTACTACTTTCTAGTTAAGAGAATTCATTTATAGACTCTATGGGCGTGTTAAATAGGGTTAGGGTGAATCTGGTTCATTCCAGTGGTCTTTTGGTTCCCTTTTGATTTAATGAGAAAAGTTTCACAAATTCCAAAGCTTGTATCAGTTTATTCTCTCTGTGTCTAGAGGTCTCTAGTAATATTTAGGCACTCACTCAACTAGTAAAAGGCACTAAAATTTTATCAGCACCAAATTGCTTTATTGAGAACAAATTTTAGCATAATCATACGAATGGCACAAATATTTATACTTATATGTGCATTACATAAATAGAATTTTAATTCTTTGATTTTTAAAGTTTTATCATTCTATCATTTTATGTCTAAAAGACTTAAGGAGTGGTAGTTGAAAATGTTGTTACCTATCAAGAGTGTTTAATATGTAATAACTACTTATATTCTAAATGCAACTCCTGTGGGATGAGTGTGTGTGTGTGTATGTGTTAGGGTCAGTGTATTCTCTGCACAATACAAGGTGCCAAGAGGTAGGTATTTTATGCTATTTCTCTTTTAGAATTTTTACAGTGATTATACTTCATTTTTGTAATAAGAGAAAGTTAAGTATTAGTTTAATGAAAACTGCTTTAACACACATTTAGAGAAAAGGGAACTTTTTCTCTTTGATGCTGTATTACCTTATTTCTCATCCTCTAGCAAAGCTCCTTAACAACTGCAGAAGGGGTGGTGTTAATAACTTAAATGCAGAGTTTTAATCTCTTAAACATAGTTAGAAAAGCACGTTGTTCTTTCTCCTACCCTACCCCCACCTTATACCAACTCAATCAAAATGCTTGATTATTAAGACTTAAAAGTCTGAATTTTTATTAGGCATTAAAAGTGACTTATGAAATTCAGTTTGAAATTCACCCCTTGATCTGAGATTTCTCATCCTTTATAAGGAGCGAAGCATCTTCTAAGTTTTTGTTTTAAAAGTTTATAACAACTGTTATCATATAACATCACTTTTATTGTTAGTAACACTGAAAGATAAGTGAGTCTCTGGTCCTCTCAAGTGTATGCTTAAGGCAGTCACATCTCAGTGAACACTTGGGGTGTTCACAGAGGCTTCTGTGATCCACCCTCTGTCCATGGAATATGGCACAAGAGCCATAGAAAACAGTCTGGTATCAGAACAGAGGACTTAGTGATATTCTCAGAAACCTGCCCCAACTTGAGTTTCCAAAGAATAACTGTTTCGCACCTCTCCTTAGACTAATCAGTTATCCCAAGAAGCCAGCAAGTCAACATCTTGTGTTCTGAGTGGTTGGTTCTTTTGAAAAAGTCATTGTATCGGGAAATTAAGACAGTTGGTATGTTTTGAGTGCATGTTATAATGTGGAAGGTGCCACTCACCTATCTTTGTTTTCCTGTTGATTAAACTCTGCCGCAAATTGGTGCTAGGTATAAGCTCAGAGACATACCATCTTGCTGAGTTGGCCTAGGATGGCAGGCAGTTTTCAAATTTAGCAGAAGCACCTGGAGGACTTGTTAAAAAAAAAAAAAAAAAAAAAAAAAAAAAAAAAAAAAAAACAGATTTTTGGCTCCACTGCCACAATTTGAATTTTTAAGTCTAGGGCAAACATGCTGTACCTTTGTAGCAGTTTCCTAGGACTGCTGACGCCTCTGGTCCAGGAACCACTCACTGAGAACTCAGGCACTTTTTTTTTTTTTTGTCTCTAGACCAGAGAGAGGTTTTCAACCTGTGAGTTGAGATTCTTTGGGGGGTTGAACGACCCTTTCATAGGGTCACATAATCATATTTTACATATCAGATATTTACATTGTAATTCATAATAATAGCAAAATTACAGTTATGAAGTAGCAGTGAAATTAATTTTATGGTTGGGGTCACCACAACATAAAAAGCTATATTAAAGGGTCGCAACATTAGGAAGGTTCAGAACCACTGCTCTAGACCCTCAGGTTACTGAAGGGTCAGTGGCGTTTCTCTGTAAGGGTTAACATAAGAGTTTCATAGGCCAAGCCTGGAAAGATACTTGTGTCATCTTTAGAATCTCAAAACTCCTCTTGAAAATCTCTCTATCATTATTATTCCCAAACTTATTCCTCCATAAGTTTTGCATGTGTTCCTTGCATTTTTATACCCCAACAGAGCATCTGTGCCACCCCATCTTGAGATGGACTGCACCTATGGGTGCATATTTTGCAAAAGGGCATTTGTGATTAAGTTCTTAAAGCCTTCAGGCCTGACATAAGGTCTGACTTACAGGGCAAATAACATAACTCAGAGAAGGATCTGCCCATTTGCCCATGGCCCAGCACTCACAAAATATGTGTGAGATCTTTGTTCTGTTCTGCAGTGTCAAGTCTGCTAACTACCTAAAGGCAAGCTTCATAACTTCCCCTAGTATATGCCCTAAATTGCTGGTCACTGTTTAGGATATCCTAGAGTCTTGACTTAGTGTTTTGAACGATTAATCTGTTCCCTGATCTCCAACCTTTGACAGTTCACAGGCAGGTAGCTTTGGCTGAAAAACACAATCCACCACTTTTGGGGAGAGATCACTTCAAGGCTGCATTCCATTTGGCCAGGAAGATTTTCAAATCAAAGAGCATTGGACTTTGACTTGAAAATGGAAGAAACTTTGGGGTTAGCTATATCTGCTCACCTCCACCAGGATCCTCACTTGTCTCTTCTCTTGTGTAGCAGACTTTTGCTCAGTCTTATAACCATGCAGTATATCCATAGGAAGAACTTAGTGATGGTCTTGTTTGAGTGGTCCAGGGACAAACCTCACACGCCACAGTTGCTCTTTCTATATCATCACCTTCCTCTCTTCTTCTTCCTCACACCCAGCTCCTCTGGTCTCTGCTGGTCCAGACTCATGCTTGAGTGTAGACTCACTTTGCATGTATATGACTGCCTTGCTTTTCTGTGTTTAATGTTTCTGTGAAAGGTACCTCCAACTAATGTGGCCGATGAGCCCTGCCTCCACCCATGTCTTTCTTGTGCTGCATTCTCTTCTTAGCGCTAATCACTACCTTAACTGTTATTGCTTATGCATTTATGTGTGCATTTGCTTGCAGTATCGGAAACAATAGGAACCTTTTCTGACTACTGTGTCTGGCACCTAGCTCATTGCCTAGCAAATTGTAAGTGTGCAGTGAACATTTGTTTCATGAGTGAGGGAAAGTGAGACAAACACACCACCATTTGTAAAGGTTCTGAGGCAGCTGGTAGTTCCATGAATGAGATAAATCTAAAAACAAATCCAGATCTGGCTATGTCACACTCAAAAGGATCCAGTGAGTCAGGGTCCTGATGTTGTAGCAAGTTAAAAAAATTATTTGGAAACCCAACAAACCAAAGAAGACGGGAGCAAAGAAAACCTTTGGGAGTTGTGCTGTGATAGAGGGTTAAAGAGGAGGGGCGAGGAGCGGGTGGTGAGACCTCTGGATTCTACACAGTGGACCTGTAACGGACATTGTCTTCCTGATGTCTTTAACTGCAAGGACCGACAAAGATTAAATGGAATTGGGTCAGATGAACCTCGTATGGTATCTCTGCCAAAACACTTTCAGATTGTTTTGTCAGCATGCAGAGATATCTGCCTTAATGGTTAAGGTAGCAAAGGAGACAGACACCAAGGCTTGTTATTCAGTTTAGTCACTGCATGCCCGCAGATCCGAGAGTTAGGGCTTTCATTGAGAGTGGCCTTTAGGTCCCTGAAAGTAGCCTAGATAACTGATGTCATCATGGGCCACACTTAGAAGTGTTTTTGTTTTGTTTTGTTTTTAACAGCAAAGCTAGCCGGAGCCTAACTATGTAGAGCTCAGCTGCATGAACCTCCAACTCTAGTGATTGTTTGGTTTGGGATTTGGGACTTTGGTTTCTTCAGGCAGATTATGTATCACAGGCTGGTCTAGAACTCAGTATGTAGCTTAGACTGACATCAGATTTATGGCAGTCTCCTGCCTCAGCCTCCTGACTCCTCAGCTATATAACAGGTATAAGCCATCATGCCTTGCTAAAATTAGGAATTTTTTTGAGTCTACTGAAAGACAAGTGAGGTTAGAATGTGTCTGTAGGCTTACCCTAGACACCCATCTTCCTTTGTACTTCTTGTCCTTTCCTGGTACCCCCTCTGACTGTGGAACATGCCACTCTCAAAGTGTAGAGCAGAACTGCAGAGAGAAGGCTGCCTCATTTGACAGTCTCCAGGAAATGTGACTGTATCGCCAAAGGTTTGGTTCACTGGGCTTAGGTATAATTCCCTACTTCAGTCCCCTAGATTGAATTCTAAACTGATAGCACCATTCATGTCTCGTGTGGTCCTGAGGAGAATCAGCAATGCCATGGAGTTGGTTGTCCAGAATGTTTGCCCTAGAGTGAGGGCAGTGCTGGTGTAGGTAAGGGATGACAGTAGACAAGATGGCCACCAGACAGCCTGAGGTCCTTCCAGGGAAGCTCCTCTACTGTGGCTGCTCACAACAGAATGGTGTTAATCAGGGGGATCTTTTTGTATCAGCGTTGTCAACATTTACTTTCACTCTACACGTTGGATTTGCATTTGAAAAGACCAAGTATAATCAACATTTAAAGGATAACACTCAAATTTGCATCTGATTGAACAGACATGTTAAGTAATCTTAGCCTGGCTGTTGCTAGGAAACCAATTAATAATGCTCTACATTTCATTAAAAATTGGATTCTGTCTTTGCTTTCATTTAAATTCACAATTGAGCTGCTTGTGTGATACTTTCCACCCTTGGTAAATTGTGACAGACAAATTATCGTTTTACTACATTTATTTCTGTGATTACAATTGTTAGTCATATCTGTCAATACTGTTTCAGAGCTTTTCTTTCTTAATGCTTTAGGATGGAAACTAATTTTAACTGTTAATCATTCTTTTTCTTTATAGCCTATGGGTACTGGGTTATATTTTTGTGAAAGCCTTCCAAATTGTGGGTAACAAAAAAAAAAAAAAAAAAAAAAATTAAAGCAATCTTCCCTGTTCTGTAATTGCCCCTTTTCTGTATAGTGGTTAATAATTAGAATATTAGGCACTATTCAGAAAGTGACAGACAGCTGATTATGCATTCAGCTGCATCTTATTTTGCTCTTTCTTATGGTTTATAGACTAGACCTGGTTCTGTCTTCTGTGCAGTGCATTTTGATTTTTATGACTTGATTTTACATGAGAGCCTCTGTTCTTCTGAAGAATAAATGTTTTGTTAGGTACTTGTTCCTTTTTGAGCCAGTCAACTGGGTAGTTATCTCTAGTAGTAACAGTACTTCACAGTTTGATGTGTTGTTGTATTGACCTGGTTAAAATGCTTGTTAAGAGGTAAAATTGGCTGCTATTCACATGAGTTTCACACTTCATTTGGATGTTGCATACAGACACTTCTGATTCTTACCACACCAAGCCAAGCTCCATAATGCAAACTAGAATCTGCTTTTGCATTTTCTTGTTCACATCTGTGGAGTTTAGGTTCTGAAAATAAAATGCAAAGGACATGGAATTTAAAAGCAGTTAGCTATGAAGTAAAATTTCAACCTGGCTCCCTTTGTAACTGTATACATGTAGGACTATAAAGCACTGAGAAGACAGAGGGTCCCATCCCTTTCTGTCAAGAGCACATGGACAGTGTTTAAGTGGGCTGTGGCTTCCCTGAAATAACATCTCAGAGTCATTGTTCCTCCAGGGTAAGGCCAAGGCCACGGCTGTCTTCTGAGGCCTCCCTCCTGACTTGTGGGTATACAGCTCCTTGCTAACATTCTTACATAATCTGGTCTCTAAGCACACATAGTGCAGGAATTTCCCTGTGACTTACTCTCTTGAAATTCAGATTGAATTTGGGTTTACCCTAAGAGACTTATTGTAATCTCACTACCCCTTAAATGTTAGGATTACATTTGGGGCAGTGATTAGATTTTCAACAGTTTTAGGAAAACACATCAACCAATAGCAGGCATATCACATGTTGTTAGCTCCCATTCACTCTGTTCAGTTGTTGCTTAGGAAGTTTGGTTGACTTCTTTGTTTAGGTCAGATTTGATCATAAGCAGTATTATTACTATTCTTGTTTTTGTTATTTTGTTATTTGGGGACATTTTCTGGAGCCACTTTTTCCTGACCTCACTTGACTGATCATATGGAGATATATACCTGCCCACATCGGCTAATGACGTAACACATGAATCAATGAACAATGAATTCTGCCACTGTGTGGTGGTGCTGGCCAGCTGGTGCTTGGGATGAACCTGCTCTGACGAGCTGGGACTTTGTTTCATCTAGTCACACAATGAGGTGTAATGGAAGACAAGTGTCATGGCCCAGCCATCTGTAGCCTGTGTCTTCTTCCATGCCCATCTGGGAAGTCCCTTAAATCCAACTCTGGCTCAACCTCACCAGGATTGCAGGAGCCAATCTCATTTGCCGAAGAAGAGTCATGGAAGCGCCCTCAGGTCTGGGTCAACCTTTCCTGTCATACTGACCCAGGTCACTGTGTGAGTTCTGGAATTAGGGTCAGATAATCACAGGAGTTATTGCAGAGGATGTCCAGATGTGGTGGACTGAGTGGGCAGGTTGGTAAAAGATGTCCTGTCCTAGAAGAAGGGAGGAGAGCCATGGGCCTAGTGGAAGTGCTCACATGGTTTGCACATACTTTTATTTCTTTCCCAAAGGAAGATACACATTTCAAATTTAAGATGGGAACTTAGACTACTTTCTTTTCCCCCAGGTTTTAATAATTCATTCGATTAAGCTGAAATAAACACTCCCACTTAATAGCTGTTGCTAGGTCAAAAGTCTATTTCAAGTTTCTTTGTGAGTGCAAAGAACATTCTGGAGTCTTGAAACCTCTTCCTTCCGTGTGGATATTGACACCAGTCCAGACTGTAGGCCTCAAGCTAGCTTGAAGACAAATTCTGACAGCTTCTGCAGTCATGGGACTCAGCCATCCTAAAAGACCAAAACACTGAAAGGTGTAATGCAGCATGAAGATATAAATTTAATTGTGACATATGGACTTCTGCATAAACAGCACCTGCAGAGTGTTTAACCTGATACATGCAGATTCATATATTCTGCTCAGTTAAACAATTTTGATTTGTGTTCTGCCAGATCCCACGGAGAAAGGTGTCAACATGAGACCTTAGATACTGGCCATGTGTGCACAGCCGTACCTCTGTTACTTTTGCCCCTTTTTCAACCCAAATCAAATATAAACTGGCTTTAGGAAACAAATGGGCATGGCTGTTATTTCAGTACCCACGAGGGGCAGTATAAAAGTTAGATAACACTTTCAGGCTTGCATGTGAATCACAGGAATCAGGCATTGATATGGATATGATACTTTTATACATCAAGCTACATCTCACAGCTTTGTACATGACCTCCGGACACTACCAGTCAGTTCCAGGTTATATTTGTAGTTGGGTAATTGCTGTTTTGCACTGTAGATACTATTAATTGTATTTCTGTTTTATCACTACTGGATACACCAGCTGTTCCCTTCAGGGTGCTCATTGGTCAGAGGCAGCTAAGAGAAACCCCAAGTTTCATATATGCAGGAAGGAAGAGGAGCAGGGAGCCTGCTATCTGGAGATTTGTGGACTTGGGCTTTAATTCGCTAGCATCGTTGAGCTCTCAAGAAACTGCAGGAAGCGGAAATAATTGAGAATGTCAAAATCTTGTTAAAAATACTGTCATGTGTGCTTGTTTTGCAGCATGCATTCTGTTCTAAAACTGGAGCTGTGCAGGAAAGATTGTCAAGGGTGACACACACTCAAAGTCTTCTGTATTTTACTTATTTGAAATCTCAAAAAAAAAAAAAAAAGAAAGAAAGCTTTTTATACCCTTTCAGCTGAAATGAACCATTTTTCAATTCAGCTTCCTGTTTTCTCTCTTGGTCACAATCCTAATACCACACAGTCACATATAATCATAAAATGAACTCTTGTCATTGATAAAATGTTTGCCAGGCTTTATGGTAGATTTCTTCCCCTTTAAACAAATTGTGAAAAATAATATAATGTCTCCAAAACTATAAGCTTCTGAATGGCAATCTGTATAGTGTCTCTCCAAGTCAAGCGTCCTCTTGAAAGGTTTAATGCTAAGGACCTTTAGTCCACTGAGCTGTGGGGATCTCTTTCCTCCACAGCCAGGGCTTGAGGCCAGGATGAGGCCTTGAGGATTATGGGTCATCATCATAAGGATTGGCATGAGTAGGCAGCCCTGTTTTTCCACCTCAGACAATCAGATGGAGGGAAGAGAGGATGTTTGGTGCTGTGGTGATGGCAGGGTGGGTGTAGATGGGCACAGTGGAGCCATTGCCATCCTTACAGATGGCTGAAGGCATCAGATGTCTTCACCTCTGTCATGGCAAGGCACTAGCCCTAGACCCAACCATTCACAAAAGTCCAAACAGAATAAATAGCATTCATAAAATCTTATTTTCAGTTGTGACCTTTGTGGGAACTGATGCTGCGATCCCTAGTTGTGAGAGTATATCTTGTATATGGTATTTGGCCTAGTGAGTATTTATCTGGATAAATATCTGAAATTGATTCTGTTTCTCACACTTCAGATAAACTCAAACTTAATACATTTCTTAAATATGATGATTAATGGCTATTCAAAAGAATCCTGACAAAGAAAACAGGAGAGAGAAATCAGAATGGGAATTTAGAAAATGTTTAATTTATCTTACTTATAAAAAGTAAAAATTGGTTTTTTTTTAATGTGTGACTGGATTGGTATTTAGGAACAAACTCAGAGCTTCATATATTTACTTTCAGCCTCAGCAGTGATTTTTTAAACAAAGATTAAAGGATGAATACATATTTGTACCTGCTTAAAATGCAAAATAACTATGTGAAAACATACTGTCCCTTAGAGTCCTGAACTAGAACTATAAGAGATTTGATGTGCAGGTCAGAAGCTAATTACTACAGAGATTCTTATCTGAGTTAATATTCAAAAATCATAAAATAAATAAATTTGATTCAATTCAAAAATTTTACGTGGTAAAAAATATCAAAACACATATGAAAATTTGTCTGTAGAAATAATGCCTTCAAACAAACATGAGCACACTTCTCAGGGTGGAGGGAAAAGAGGCCAGTGCAGGAACAGATTGTCTACACAAGAACTGCATTGCCATTTTTTAAAAATCTAGGCAAACATGTTTACTGTCGCACAAAAACAGAGACGTGAATAGAAGCTATACAGGACTAGCACGTTTTATTTTACCTGAAAATTTCTAAAGAATGACATTTGTATCATTGGCCTGATAAGGAAGATGTGCACTGTGCTTTGCCTGGGAACATAGGTGGCACAGCTCTGGTGAAGGCGGGGTTGGCATTACCTATCAGGATTATATGCAGTTACCCTTTGACCCAGTCTGGAACTGGCAGTTTTTCCTCTTGCTATTTCTGAATACTTTAAAAATGATACACATAGAAGGTTTTCCATTAGACCATTGTTTATACTAGAAAATGTTGGAAGTGATTCAAGTACCCATTAGTGGATAGCTATTTAAATAAACCGCGACCTATCTATATAGTGGAACACTGTGTGGCAATTTAAAGAGAACACGGAAATGCTTTATGTGCTGATTTGTGAAGATCTTCAAGCAGGGTCATTAAATGGAAAAACCAAAGCAAGGTATGAAACAGTATGTAGGATGCTTCCTTTGATGTAGAGGGCGAAGTCTGGCCTTGGTCCTCTCTGCTGTCTCAGCATAGAGAAACCTTGGGGGATGCTGTCCACACAGATTACTACTTGAATGGCGTGCCAGTAGAGCAGCTGCCTCTAATGGGTGTCTGGGCACAGGGTAGGAACAGCATTGTTCTCTATTGTAATTTTATATTTTCTAACTTTATGAATCATTTCCTAGTCAAAAAAGTTTTTTAAAGTCACACTTTTAAAAACTAGTTTCATAAATATTTACAGCGTACTGTGGTAATATCCATCCCTTACCACCCTTCCTTATCCCTTTTCACTCTTACTGACCCAACTAGCTCCTCTCCTGCTTTTGTGTCACTTTTATCTGGGACCCATTGAGTCTAAAGAGCTGCTTGTCTAATCGTGGATAGGGAGCTGTTTACTGGAGCATGGGCAACTTACCAGTGGCTGCACCACTGCAGAAAACTCCAGCCTTCCCCATCACCTGCCAGTGGCTCCTCATCACATTCGTGTTGCTGTCCAGTCGTGTGCAGAACTTGAGCAGGTACCAACCACTGCTGTGGATCATGAGTGCAATGACCATGGCATGTCCGAAAGACAGCGTTTCGTAGTGCTCTTCCCCATCCTCTGGCTCTCACATTCTCCCCCCACCTACTTCCATTTTGTTCTGGTGGCCTTAAAGGATTACTGTAGATTTTCTGCTTAGGGCTAAGCACAGAACTATCACTTAGTATTATGACCAATTATGAATGTCTTCATTAACTGCTATTGTTCACTGTAAAAAGAAGCATCTCTGCCAAAGGCTGACAGCAGCACTAACCTATGTGTAAACAGATATTTAAAATATATGCATTGAGCACAACAAAAGTAGTTGATTCCCCCAAGGGCCTATGACCTCCCTAGGCTTTTGTACAGGTTCACAGAACCAAATGTTTTACTCCATGGAAGAGTATTCTCAAGTCTAAACAGAAAGTACTTGGTCATCCCCAAACAATCACGTGACTGTTGTACCATATCGTGTACCACTGTACTATTGGTATTGTACTATTGTGTCGTATCTTGCCTTGACAGTTGGTATTGTAGCATACAGGGCCCACAGCTAAGTAAAACCATGGATGGCTTTTCTTTCTGCACAGTCTGCTTAGGCACTATGAACATTATCCAATGCAGGGAAGTTCCAAGGCCATTCCAGCTCGCTTTCTCTTTGTTTTCAGCTACTACCATCTAGTTGTGGTAGGCAGCCAGGGCAATGTCAGTAGCCTCTGGGACCCCCTGGATAGTAACTCAGAGGGAGGTGATCTA
Source organism: Phyllotis vaccarum (assembly GCA_033318265.1). Taxonomy (NCBI): domain Eukaryota; kingdom Metazoa; phylum Chordata; class Mammalia; order Rodentia; family Cricetidae; genus Phyllotis; species Phyllotis vaccarum. The sequence continues at coordinate 80,317,462 of JARWLC010000014.1, read as the reverse complement.
CATCTGACACCTGGATCCTTTGGGACTTCATTTAAAAACCTATGACTTTGGGATGCAGGGAGGGCTTAGCATTAGGAGTATGTACTGTTCTTACAAAGGAACAGAATTCGGTTTCCGGAAGCTCTAGGGGCATCTGACACTTCTGGCCCCCATAGTCTGCACTCACATACACATACCCACACAGAGACACATAATTAAATAATAGCATAAATCTTAAAAACAAATATATGTTTTCAGGGATGCATGACCCTCCTATTCAGGGCATCCCTTTTAAACATTTTCTCTACAACTATACTTTTAGTAGTAAGGCATGGCTTTCTCCCACATTCTTAGCTTGAGTTAATGCTGTTCCTATACCTTTCCCTCATCTATCCACCCAATCTCCATTTAAGCCCTTCATTACCAGGCAAATCCCCCACAACACACTCATGTCACATGAAGTTACATGTTTTTAAACTGCATGTCAATGGCACACTAACCTAGAATTCATCTGTTTGAACAATGGCTACAGCCACCTGACTGGGCCAAATATGTTCTTTTCCAAAGCTTTACTATGAAGAATGATGAGTATCTGAAACATAGCTCATCTAAACTGAGATGTACTTTGAGGGTGCCTGTTTTAGAAAATTTGGTGCAAATAGAGGTGATAAACTACCTCAGTCATAATTTTTAAAGTATTGGCTACATGTTAAATAATATTGAGGAACTTAAAGTATATTATTTACTAGTTTATTTTCTTCTTTCCTACTTTGCATGTGGCTACTAAAACATTTAAAATTACATATGTGGGCTGGCTTGTGGCTTTCACTTTATGTAGTTACATAGTGCTAAAGTAGTCTCCTGCCCATTCTTAGTGAATCTTCCAGAATAACTATAGAAATAAAAGTACAAACCACTGATAATCTTGTTATTTTGGGGTTTTAAATGTTGGTTTGAGCCTCCTCTTTCTTAAAGACTGCTGTAACAGTCCAGGACACCTCCCTAACCCATCCCCACATGCCCTCAACAAAGAATGTTGTTCTTTACTCCCTGGACTTCAGAAATAGAAGTTTGTTGTTGTTTTAAATACCTTGTATTTTCTGTTTGCACTGTCTCGTCACCTCTGCTCCAATGCCTGGAAAGCTCTTACTTATCCTCTAAGCCCAGTTCTTGGGGTTCCATTGGTGAAAGCATTTCTAGTCCCCCCCCCTTTCACCTTCATCCTCCTTTTCTCCCTGTGTCATTGGGCATTGAATTTGGAGCCTCAGTTATGCTGGGAAAGCACTCCATCACTGAGCTACATCATAGCCTTCTGTCCCGTTTTCTAGCATCTCCTATACTTAGCTATTTGATACCAGATATCTTATGAGGTCCCATAGCAGACCCTTCCTCAAAGGTAGAACATGTGCCATACACTGTGCTTCCAGACCCTGATAAAAAAAAGATTCACAGGGTATTTTGTTTTATTTTTCAACTTAATCTTACGAGTAAAGAACCTGCTTTAAAAAGCCCTGTGCTGTCTCCAAAGACTTGATTGTTTGTGGTAGAAAGAATGAAGTTTTGTAGAGGTCTGGTGAGTAATTCATGAACTAGAAGGGAAATCCTGGATCACACATTCTACCTCAGGAGCAACAGAAGAAACTTCACAAACGAAGGAGAGATTCAACTGAGAAGAAGTAAGAAGATAAATGTTGCCAGTCAGATGTGAACTGTGGACCGGGGTGTAGCTCAGGGCAGAGTCCCCTAGCCTGCACAGGTTCTGAGTTCTATCTCTGATGTGCACAGACATCACATCACTATAAACATGAAGCATACCAAGTAGTGCCTTCAGACTCATGTTTATTTTTGTTTGTGTTGTGACTGGTGAGTGTGTAGACCGTCTACAGAACGTGTTTTCTCGGTCTCATCAGTTTATCTACTTCACTAAACAGGAAAGCAAATGACCCTTTTGAGGTTTTTGATGGGAAACTGAGTCACAGGAGAGAGGCCAAGATTGACTACTCATTCCTTGCTTTCTTTAGGCTGTTCTAGCTGTCAGCTCTTACAGCCCTTGGGAAACCAGACAGAACATCCGGGTGGTTTGTTCACATTGTGGACCAAGTTTCAAGCATCCTTCATCTGCTCTTTTCTTTTTATTAATCATCCATTGTGCTTTCTTCTGCTTTCTTTAGGAGAGTAAGGACAAAACAAAAAGCTTCCAGATGGAGATGAAAGACGCTGGATGAATCTCCTGGTCACCGAGAGCATGATTTCAGGCACTTAGGTGGCATGGGACTTTGGTCACTGTGGATCTGTGACCACATCTCCATCTTCCCATAATCAGGCAGAGAGTACCATTCCTTCCAGTCTGTCAGTCATATCAAGAATCCTGCAGTCTGTCTTATTGTTATGTTTGTTTTAAATTTTCTAATTATATTTTAATTGGTTTTTTTTCTCTTGACCATGCTTCTTTTTAGATTCTAACAACTAAGAAGCCAATATGTAGAGGTTTTTCTTTTTTAACCAGTCAGTGTGTCAGTTATGCAAGTATTCCATTGAAATACCTAGGAAGCTGTGTAATTCAGCCGCTCAGCTTTGTGGGAGTCTTTGCCATTAACTTCTCATGAGATAGTTTTGGTTTTTTGAGGCTGTACTTTACATCCAGTCTAAGCTGCCTTGAACTCATTATAGATCCTAAATTAGCTTCAAACTCATGGGGGTCCTTTTTACCTCAGCTCCCTACTGCCAAGATTACATGCATGAGGCACTCTAGAATGTGGTTATATATTGTATATTTAATAAAAGTAGCCTGAATATCAGATGACAGAGCCACAGACAGGGCCAAGTCATGAAGGTCAAGGAGTGGAAGCCCGTGCCTTTAATCCCACTGGCTCTTGAGGCAGTGGTGGCACACACCTTTAATTCTAGCTCTGGGAATGTTGAACCAGGAATTGAGATAGCTGGGCTGGGAAAAGAAATAGAAGGCAGTAGAAGGCAGAAGTTCTTCCCTTTGCCTGTGCACCCAATCAGTCTGTTCGGCTTGGCGAGTTGGCTGGGTGAGAATTGGCTGTGGTTTGTTCCCTGTCTTTCTGATATTTCAGGTCATTTTTATTAAATATACAATACAGCACCACAATAGTAAGCTACATATCTCTTCTAAATTCACATAGGCCATTTAAGATGCCAGCCTCACATCCCTGTGTCTGTGGGAGGGGTGATTTTATCTTCACCTTTTTGGCCCATGTGGCACTTCATAGGTGAGTGGAGAAGAAGGTGCTCCATCCTGTCTTTTTCTCATGGCTAACTCTTAAATAGGGTTTCACAGAGTAGGGAGTGGAATCCCAATTTACTGACCTGTTGACACAGGCTAGTCACCACCGTTCAGCTGCTCTGTGGCTATATTATTTAAGAAAAGTCACTTTATTTTTGCAAGCCTTGGTTTCCTTCAGTGCAAGATGGGCGACAGGATGAGTGACAGGATGGGCGGCAGGATGGGTAACAGGATGGGTGGCAGGATGGGCGATGAGGATCCGTCAGATGATCTAATTGGAGTGTTGCATGGTGATCTGTGCCGTCATTCATCACCAAAGAGGCGTTTTCACAGGGCATGGTAGTAGTGCACCATTTGAGACTTGTGGGGCCAGAGCTGACCACACGGTGAAAACATGGGCCACTGTTAGCTTCTCTTGCCCTTTGCTTCCCTGGCCTTATTGAAATGGAACATATAGTGACTACATCATGATATTTTGACTCGCTGGCTAACTAGCGTATTAAGCACTTCACATCTTTAACACGTTCAGATTTTCTGGTGAGAACACCTGAGGTCAAGTCCTTCCCTACCCTACACCCACTGTGGGACAGTACTGTTGCCTTTAGTCTCCTGTTTTTCACAGATTCCCATGGTTGCTCATCTTACGACTGGAGTTTTAACCATCTGCTTTTGTTCACAGTCCTGAAGACCACTGTTAGAACCCCACCCTTTGTTTCCTGCTCTTTCTTCATAGATGCTGTGTGAAGCTGTATGTGCTTGTTTTCATCTGGTTATTTTATTTTGCATGGAACCCTCCAGGTTTACTCATTCTATGTAAATGGAAGGATTTTATTTCTTTAAAAATTATTTTAAACTAATATGCAAACATATTAAAATTGCACGTTTACGAACCTGTGATGCTTTGATAGATAGGGTGCTGAATCATGCTTAAATCAAGGTGCCCATATCTATCTCTTTAAGTATTATTACTTCTTTGTGATGAAACTATAGACATTTTTAGCTTTTGAAAATAATAATCCATTATAGTTATCTCTAATTGCTCTGCTTTGCAGAAACCCGACATAACTTACTTCTTCATCTAACTGTTGCTAAGTGCTCACCAGCCAAGCTTTAGGCGCCTCCCTCCTGCTCCACCCCAAGTGCTTTCTGACCTTTGGGATTCACCATCCTACCCCCTCTTCTGTGAGATTAGGCTTTTTAGATCCAAATATGGATGAGATTGGGCAATGCCTGCCTTTCTGTGCCTGGCTTATTTCACTATGGATCTCCCATTTCATCAGTGTCTTTAGAAACCTCAATATATCACCCTTTTCTTCTAAGAAATATCCATTTAGATCTATTGCTTATGTTTTTTTAAACTATGTGTATGGATATTTTGCTTGTGTGTATGTCTGATATCTTCAGAGACCAGAAGATGGTGCCAGATCCTCTGGAACTGGAGTTAGAGCCGGTTTAAAATGACATGTTGGAGCTGGGAGTTGAATCCTGGCTGTCTTGCGAGAATAGCCAGTACTCTTAAGGCTGAGACATTTCTCCAGCACTGTTTTGCCCATTTTAAATCTGATAATTTGGGTTTGGGGATTATCAAGTTATTCCAGCTCTTATATTCTAATGACAGAATGACTTCCTTTATAATTTGAGAGGCCTTCATTTCTTCCTCCTGTTTGAATTCTGAGATCAGGATTCCAAATCTATTGAATCAAAGTGGTGGAATGGGCACTCCTTCCTTCTCTAAGGCCTGAGAAAGCTTTCGGTACCTTCCACTATGACTTTACAACATAGACTTTCTGTATACACTTTTCATTATGCGGAGGCCTTTCCCTCATCTTATGTAGCAATAGTGTGTACAGATCATAATTTCTTCATCCATTAACCCATTCAGTAACGTTGGACTGAGCATGAATATCTCCTCAAGACACTGACTTGTTTTTGGTTTTGCTTTTAGTATATACCCAGAAGTTATCTTCATCCAAGTGGAATCACATGGTAGATAGTTCTGTATTTAATTTTTAGAATCCTTCATACTGTTTTTCATAGTGACTGTAGTGATTGACATTTCTACAAACTGAGCATGAGAGAAGCCATTTTTCATCACAGTGCCTGGGGGATGATCAGATCAGTGAGATGGGTAAATCTTAGAGGAATCGAGAAACTGGCAGAGAAATGTAAAGACTGTGAGAGCTGGTTTGATTACAGAGGAAGATGAGCTTAGAAATCAAGAAATGTCGGTTCTCATGCCAAGACGTAATAGAAGAAGCATCCCAAAGAGGCTCCTGCTTAGTGCACTGGAGACTAAATAAATTTGTCATTGCTGGAAAGGTAAACATGAAGAGAGGCCAGAGAGCTAATCCAGTCAGTAAATTAACCAGACCTGAGCATTAGTGTGTCAGGAAAAATGACACTGAGCAAGGTCTCTGGCACAGAGTAAAAACTGAGCATGTCCGTTGATTAAATAAATGGACACAGTAAAGACGGTACATAACTAGCTGAAGAGTCAAGGCTGTATCCTGAGTTAATTATCACTCTGACTTCAGCAAATGCCTGTCTTCTGAGCAGGAGTTACTGCATTCTCCCCTCTAGTTCATTTACTGGACCTTCACACCCAGGTGGTCATATTTCAACCCATACAGAATACATGCTTTCCCAGCTCTGGAAAGTGAGACATGTCTGGATGAACTGCTGTAGAAATACCTCTATCCTTGTCTTCTTTTGATTTAGTAAGTCATAGCTATGAAAGTGTTTAGTTCTGTCTTGAGATACGGAAAGTAGAGTATTCATTCTTTGGCAGTAAGAATGATATGTAAGTGAGTTAGCTATGCATGTCCAGTAATGGAAATGGTGACTGTTCACTCTTCTTTTGGAACCACTATAGGCTGGCATTTTATTTGGTAAGATCGTGTCCTATTAGGTCATCACATCTTTTATTTCTGTACCTCTGGCTTTTTATTTAATCTATTGGTCTGCTGTGGTCTCTAGCTTAGGCTATTGCCTGGGTGACTTTTGACTTGAGAAGCCCAGCTGAGACAAGGTCCGTCATTCGTGACTTTCATGATGTACTTTGTGAGACATATCTCTGGGCTTCATCCATTCAGAATGAGAAACCCAGAGGTTACAGATTACAGGAACATCTTTAGCCTTCCCCGGCACTTGACGACAGGTCATATTACCTTGTGCCCAGTACTATTCTTTATGTTATCTACAGGTCACTTGGCTGGGCTTCTGCATGACTTAACGTTTGCAGAATATACACATGCTTTTAAATATGTACAAAAGTACTTCAGGAGGTGCTCTGTAAAGCTGTATGGGATGAAAAGTGTCTTCAGATGCTGGTATGGGTCAGGGTTGGTTAGTATTTAGGAACAAATTAAAAGGCACATCCGTCTGTAAGACAAGATTTAGGTGACAGATTCATTCCATGTTTGCAGTTTGAGTGTTTGGAACTGCTCAAAGTTTAGATGCTTCTGCTTCAGTTATAAATATGTAGTCACCTCTGTTCCCAGTTTCAGGAATAAAGCAATTGAGATACAATTCAAGTAACTTAACAGAACTCAGGAAGTCCCAAGAACTGAGGAAGTCCTGGGAGTTCTCTAGTTCCTTCAGGCCCAGCTTTATGTGAGTCCATCAGCCCAGAAGACCTTGGTGGAAGATGGAAGTGTAAACATGAACCTGTGTTTCCAAAATCCGTGGAATTCAGTCTCCTGTCATATGTAGCTCAGTATTTTGTGTTGGATTGCACACATGGTGTTCAGAGCTAAAAGGAGTATTTACATGAAGCCTGTCAGAGGCATGCTTGGTATGAACTCAAGTGATTTACCTCACTGGTTTGTTTAAAATTCTCAGTCATATTCCAGACTGACAAAGCTTTTATTTGCCAGATGTTCTTTACAGTAGAGGGAGAAATGGCCACCTGGCAAATAAAGTTAAGGTACTGTGCTCAGTCCTCATTCAGCAGAGGTTCATCATGGCATGTTAAAAGTGATTGTGGAGTCCTCCTGCTTGGTAGAAAGCCTGGGTGTAGAAAGCACTGTTAACATGTTTCAGTCCCCGTGACTCTCCAGAATCAGGTGTTTCCTTCTAACACCAGAGCTCTCTTAATTGAGGCATGTTACAGCCTCTGCACTGACACTCACAGCCACCTGTGTAGTTGATAAAAATCTTTCCCCATTCTTTAGACTGCCATTTTGTCCTATGGACGTGTCCTTTGCCTTACAGAAGCTTTCCAGTTTTCTGAGGTCTCATTTATTAATTATTGATCTTGGTGCCTAAACTACTAGTGTTCTGTTCAGGAAGTTGTCTCCTGTGCCAATGTTTTCAAAGCTATTCCCCACTTTCTTTTTTTTTTATCAAGTTCAGTGTATCTGGTCTCAGATTGAGGTCTTTAGTTCATTTGGACTTAAGTTTTGTGAAGGGTGATAAAAATGGGTCTATTCGTATCTTCTACATGCAGATATCATTTGACCAGCACCATTTGTTGGAGATGCTGTCTTTTTTCCAGTGTCCATTTCTGGCCTTTGTGTCAAAAATCGGGTATCCATAGGTAGATGTGTGGATTTATGTCTAGGTCTTCAATTGGATTCCATTGATCAGCATATATGTTTTTATGCCAGTATCATGTGGTTTTTATTTCTATAGCTCTGTAATACAACTTGAAGCAGGGATGATGACACCTCCAGCAGTTCTTTTATCATTCAGGAGTATTTTAGCTATCCTGGATTTTTATTTTTCCATATGAAGTTGAAAATTTTCTTATAAAGAAATGTGTTGTAATTTTGGTGGGGATTGCATTGAATCTATCAATTGCTTTTGGTAGGATGGCCATTTTTCCTATGTTAATCTTACCTATCGATCTGTGAGCATGGGAGATCTTGTCTTTCCATCTTCTGATGTTTTCTCTAATTTTTTTCTTCAAAGACTTGAAGTTTTTAGTCACACGAGTCTTTTACTTGCTTGGCTGGAGTTACCCCAAGATATTTTATATTATTTGTAGATATTATGAAAGACATTGTTTCTCTGATCTCTTTCTCGTTCCATTTTTTGTTTGTATATAGGAGAGCTACCAATTTTTTTTTAGTTAATCTTGTATCCAGCCACTTCACTAAAGGTGTTTCTCAGCTGTAGGAGTTCCCTAGTGAAATTTTTCAGGTCACTTATGTATACAGTCGTATCATCTGCAGATAACGATGCTTTGACCTCTTCCTTTCTGACCTGTATCCATTGATTTTCTTCAGTTGTCTTATTAATCTAGATATGCAGAGAGAGGGCAACCTTGTCTAGTACTCCATTTTAGTAGAATTTCTTTGAGTTTCTCTCTCCATTTCATTTGATGTTGACAATAGGCTTCCTGCAAACTGCCTTATTATGTTTAGCTATGTCCCTCATATCCCTGATTTCTCTAGGACTTTTATCTTGAAGGGGTGTTAGATTTTGTCAAAGGCCTTTCTGCATCTAATGAGATGATTATGTGGTGTTTTTTTTTCCTCTCAGTTTGTTTATATGATGGATGACATTGACTGATTTTTGGATGTTAAACCATCCCTGCATCTCTGGGATGAAGCCTACTTGACCATGGTGGATGCTCTTTTTGATGCGCATCTATATTCACGAGGGAGATTGGTCTGTAATTCTCTCTTTGTTGAGTCTTTATGTGGTTTGGGTATTCTTTTTATTCTGTTTTCATTTTATTTGTTCTTTGTGTCTTTCATATCATGCATCTCCATCCCATTCATCTCTCCCTTTGTATCCACTCTCTGCCATTGTAACCTTCCCTTTCCCAAATAAAATAAAATGTAAGAGAAAAATGAGAGAGAGAGATGGAAAATCTCATCATGGAAGCCGTAGTGTAACACAGTGAGTCACGTAGTAAATACTTGTCCTTATATCTTTACTTGCAAGTGTTCATTGCAAAGAGTCACTGGTCTGGTTCGAGGCCTCTGACTTCTGTTATACTGTCTGTGCTGGACTCACTGGGACTCCTCTTGGTTATCCTGCTGTTGCCTTCTGTTGTGGAAATTCTGCAGCTTTGGGTCTCCAGGACTGGTCCCTTCACTTGCTCCAGAAGATCATAGATTGTGTGGGTGTTGGCGTGGATCAACACATAACCCTGGTTCTGGGCTTGGGTACTTGCAGCTCTCCCTTAGCCTCACTACCTGGATGAGCTCTCCAGCCTTGTCAGGGCTAGTTCACACACTGCAGCAATGAGCAAGGGGTGGACCAACTCACTGGTTTTCATGTTCTCAGGCCTGGATCTCCTACACCCACATTTTCAGATAAAGTATTGCCCAGATAAAGCTGCTGAGGCTGCAGTTAATGAGGGGCAGCACTCCTGCTCTTAGGAGCTCAGGGCCAGCTCTCTACCTGCTTCAGGGTTGATGGGAAAAGGGGCACATCTCTCCCCGCATCTACACTTCTACACTGCCACATGACAGTGAGTAATGGGGACAGCTCTCCCAGGCTCACAACTTTGGCGCTGATCCACCCATACCTCTGCCAACAGGATTGTATTGTACTGCTCAGGTGAGGTGCAGGGCCTGGTCTTGGTTTGGGTATTCTTAAAGGAGATGAGCGTGTCTTCTAGATACGTGTTCTACTAAGACTTCTAGTCTAGAAGACAGTTTTTCTTCTAACTCTGGTCCATTTGTTTATGTCTGTGAGTATAACCTTTAGGTTTGGCATAGCTTAAGGTAAGATACTGTTTTGTGTATTTTTTTTTTATTCTCTTGGCCTTGAGATGGACAATTCTAAGAGATTAAACTGAAATCTATTCTGGTTGGAACATGCTTATATCCCTGTTGCCAGTGCATCAGAAGTCAAGGGCAGAGTCATTGCTCCTGGTGGCCTTGGGGTGAAGCTGTTTCTAATGCACAATAAAGGGAATCCAAGCACCCTTTGCTAGCTTAGTTGATTATCTCCATCTCTCCTTCCCTCATCCTCCCCATGGGTAGACAAAAGCCTGACTTGTGGTTAAGATCATTGTTTATGTGGTTAGACTTTGATTCTCAGAGTCCTAGCACAGCAGGACCTCTCAGTGTCCATCCTTTATAAGATAGATAAAGAGAGGATGTAGGATCATGGCTCACGCAGGACTAATTTAGGTCACATCTAGTAGGACTGGAATGTATCTGTACTATAATAACCATATTGCAACAATAGCCATATATTTAAATGTCAAAGTTGTCTATAGTTAATTCCTATTGCTTCATAGACTATAAGAATATTCCTCCTATAACTCTAGAAGAGCTGAAGGTAGTCAATAAATGCAGTTTATCTAATAATTTTTCAGTATTTATTGTCTGCCAGGCCATGTACTAGGGAGAAGCAGAACAACTAAAATTATCTGCTTTTGTACAATTTACACATCATCTGTGGAGGAGAAACTACAAACTAATAAAGTGAATGAAATGACGTTATGCCAGGACATGAAACTTCTGTAGGAAATGCAGGAGGGAGAAGAGGTGGAAGCTGCCATAGTCCTGAAGAGGGTAAACAGAGATGTCACCCAAGGGAGAAGGCAGTCGGGTGCCGGATCAAAGGATGGAAGAGGTTAGGATTCTAGGAAGAAGGAACAGGGAGGGGAGGGCCTTGGAGCGATGGCCTCTTAGGATGCTGGAGGAGCCACATGGAGGACAGTGGGCTGGAGTGAAGAGGAGAAGGGGGGATAAGGTGAGGTAGATGGACATGTTGGCTAGTACATGGGCTTTATGGAAGATGAGGAGCCATAGGGGACTGGAACAGATGACTGACAAAGTAGGTGGACACTGTGTTTGTCACTCTGGCTGCTGTCTTCAGAATACTTTGAAGAGAACAGTGCTGGAAGCAGGGGATGGACTTGGAAGGTATCCCAGAAATCCAGTGGCAATTCCATGAGCTTGTTTCAGGCTCTTACAGTGGTGAGAAGTGGTGTAGTTCTAGGTGTATTTTAGAGATAGGGTCAAAGGTATAGGTTTGGTGCATGAGACAAGACACAGCTATGGGATTTCTCCATTTGGTTAGGGTTTAAGTCATGCACACACTGACCACAGCCAGTTCTGGAAGAGAGTAAAAATCAGAACCCCTATCTTATCTGTGCATGTTGGAGATGCCGGCTAGACTTGAAATGGTACTTTCCAAAGGCCAGTTGTTGGGATTCAGGCCTAGAGTGCAGGAAAAAGAGCAAGGATGGAGACAGGCATTTGGAGTCTTCAGAGCAAAGTGGACAGCAAAGCAATAGGCTGGATGAGACCTGAGAGCCAATAAGACAACAGAAGGTGCCACTACAGGATTCAGTGGGAGGAAGAGGAAGCCAAAAATAGTCAGAGTACTCTAGAGAAGAGGATGGGGTCTTCTCGACCAGGCACTGCCAGTAGGTCAGAAGGGTTTAGTGGAGCTAGGGAAATGGCTTAGTTTGTATGCAAGCTTGATGACCTGAGGTCAGATCCCTGGCAGCCATGTAAAGGCTGAATACAGCAGTATGTATCTGTTACTGCTGCTCTAGGGTCAGATGGAGACAGGTAGATCTAATGACTCTCTGGATAGCCAGTCTAGCTAAATTGGTGAGCTCTGGGTTCAACATGAGAATCTGTCTTAAAAATAAAGTGGCAAGCATAGAAGACATCCATCGTCAATCTCTGGGTCCCATACACACACACACACACACACACACACACACACACACACACACACACACACACACACACACACACACACACACACACACACACACACACACACACACACACACACACACACACACACACACACACACACACACACACACACACACACACACACACACACACACACACTTAAAGCAATTGGTCATAAATTAAGGTCCAAGACAGGCCCCTCACTAAATCTGTAGCTTGGAAGTAGCTATCTCAGGCTCTAAGTCAGGTTCACTTTTTTCTCCCAAGAGACCCCTGGCCACACCTGATCTCCCTAGACCATCACACATGTCCTATGCTACTTGCACAGAATGTAGGCTGTGAATGTTTTCTCTACTTCCAGAGCTCAGCAGCTGTATCCATGCTTTTATATTATAGTTTATATGGCAGTGCTGGCTTTTTTTATCTTTCATATAAATATAGAATGTTTATTATTTTATAAAATTATAAAAAACAGGTGAGCAAAGGGGAGAAAGTTGAATACATTAATAATGTCCACAATGCTCAGAAATTACCATGTACATCAATTAATATATTCAAACTTTCAGACTCTCATACTAAATAGTCTAAAACTTTTCTTTACCAACATATCAAATATCATATCTTAATATGCAACACATACTTTTTTATGTTTTTCAGCTACATCTTGCTTATACAGCTATATATAGTAGAGTTTGCCAAGGACATAATTAATGATCAGAAGTGACCTAGGGATTGCCAATAAAATTAATCCAGATATAGGCCTGTGGTGAGGATGGTAACTCTGCCGTATACTGGGCACCATGCCAAGTACCATGTTCACAAGATGTTTAATTCTCAGAAAACTATGAAACAGATACTGTCGTTACCTTTGTGGTTGAGACCCTGAAATTTTGGGCCCTTTTTCTGTTAAGAGAGTGCAAGTCATATTCCCACAGTGGCTCTGTCCCAGGTGGTCCTGCTGCAGGACCCACAGCATGTCCGTTTTCCATCTCTCCTCCCTTCCTGTGTTTTTTATTTGACCCCGGACTGCATGCCCCACTTGCCTAAACACAGAGTAGTGGCACATGCAGGGTGCAGGGTTAGGTACCCTGATTCCCACCGAGGGAAGCAACTCTAATGAGCTGCCATTTATTTATTGGCAGCTCATCAAACAGTTGGCAAAATTAGGTTTGTTCCTCTAGACTTACTTTGCTGAAGAACAAAAATTCTCCATCTCAAAGAGTCTCTGTCCATTCAGATTCACTTTTAGCTAAGGAAAAAATAAAGAAATTTAACCAAATGTTCTTATGCTTTTTTGTTTGGCTATTATTTACATATTCTTGAATACAGCCAGCAAATGGTTGAATGAGGTCCTTCTGTGGTTCCTTTTAGACCTTCCTTTGTATCCATAAATAACATTTTTATTCTTTTAGAATTTCATACAGTGTATTTTGAACATATCTATGCCCCTCCCCCAAGTCCTTCCATAACCACCCTCTCCACCTTTACCACTTCCCACACAACTCTCCCTTTCCCTCCCTCCCTCGGTCCCTCCCTCCCTCCCTCCCTCTCTCCCTCCCTCCCCCCCTTGCCAGCTTCTTTTCCCATTGAGCTCAGATTGTGTTGCCCAGCTGATCTTGGAGTGGAGCCTGCCCTGGTGTGTGGTCAACTTACCAGGAGTCACATCATTAAAGAAAACTGTCTTAGCAGCTATTAAATGTCAAAGCTCCACAGCTGGTGCTCATGTTAGGTATTCCTAGAGTTGAGTAAGCCATACTAGATAGTATATAATATGTGAATAAATAACATGTGCTTTATTTTGCAAATAGCAAGGACATATACCTCTGATGGAAATCTGCTTACCATGTGATTCATAGCAATCACTAAAGGTTGGGAGGCTGCTGGTGCAGAAATACCAGATTCACTGTGTTTGAAATCACTGTTGTGATTACAGATGCCATGTGGGACCATAAGCTCTTATGGGGAGCTTCTGGGTTCCCAATGTCACTATGGTTGCCTGTAGAGTTGAAAAAAAACCTGATTGGCCACCTCACATCACTGAACATCATGCTGCCTCACTGCAGTACTGAAGTGCAGACTTCTGTACAAATCATTCTGGTACTGTTACATCTCCAGGAGCACACGATCTACACAGGACTGCTACTGGTAGGTACATTAGAGAGCTGTCCATGTCCAAAACCTGGATTGTACTGTCAAGAAGGTTGTTTAATTTTAGGCAGGATTTCTCTGTGTAGCCTTTGCTGTCAGTGGAACTCACTCAGTAATTACAGGCTGGTCTCAAATGTCTCTACCTCCCAAATGTTGGTATTTATGAATGCACCACCATGACTGCCATCTAGTTCCCCCAGAATATCAAACACACACACACACACACACACACACACACACACACACACACACACACACACACACACAGAGGCGGGCACACACACACAAACACACATACACACACAAACACACACATGCATACACAAACACACACAAACACGCACACACAAACACGCAGATACACACACACACACAAACACACATGCATACACAAACACACACACACAAACACACACACACAAACACAGATACACAAACACACATGCATACACAAACACACACACGCAAACACACACACACAAACACAGATACACAAACACACACATGCATACACAAACACGCACACACACAAACACACACACACACCCTCAATTAATGGATTCTCACCGGGCTAGGAACTACATCTAGCGGCTGACCTGATGCCTTTCTCTGGGAAGCCCTTCATTCCACAGATGTTGGCAAGAGAGGCTAAGCAATGCAGACACCTCTTTGTTCTGTTTTTCCATTCTTGAGTCTGATGTGTTCAGAGAGAAGGTGCTTCTAGAGTAAGTCAGGCACACGGCCTCCTTTCCCAGGAAACTTGCCCCTATTGACAGTGCTTAATACATAGGGTGCCAGCTGTCATTACCTGTTGTCTGACACTTGCCTTCCATGTATCTAAAGTCCCCGTACCTATCAATAAAGTAACTCTTCCCCTTTGATGAGAATTAGGTCTTCTTGGAACAACTTACGTGCTTTCTCGACAGTCAAAACTTTCAGAAATATAACATCATTCCATTTGCTTACTTTGTCAGTATTTTGGGAAAACTCAGATTCTGATCTAAAACCAGGAGTCTGGGGCTGGAATGTGGCTTAAAGAGAGAGTGTCTGCTTGGCATGTACAAGGCTCTGGATTCCAGCCTCATCACTACAAAAAGAAAAAAATTGTAAACCCCAGAGTTCATGTAAGGACTGTAGTTTATAAAAACACTTTTATATATTGTTTTAGAGTGCCTGGCTTAAATTTATTTTGAATTTGATTTTGAACAGGAGTATTACTCTCATTTGCTGAGGCTGATGGGTTTCTTCACTCATCCCCTCTTCAGAACTTGCCTCTTTTCCCCTTTTAATAGTTGAGAGTGTGGAACATGCTGTCCAGTTCCCTTCCTCCAGCACTGGACTTCAGACCAATTAACAGATTAAAGAAGTATCTTTAAAAAGCTTGACTTTAAGTACTTGGATGTATGTCATCAGAACCATTAAAAAGAACACAATGTTTACTGTGTCTGTTTCCTTAGCAAACACAAAAGCCTCACTTGGCAGTTTCAAGATCAAGGGCAAGTACATCTGTGAGCTAAGACAAACAAATAAACAAATCCTATCACTGTAGGAGTGAAGGCCCCTCTCATGTTTATGGGCTGCATTACTGTCTCTGTGTAGCTTCTGAAAATATGCTTAAACACTGTCCATCTTGTATGCTTCTTTCCTCCTGCTCTAGTGAGGCTTCAAAGATTAGATCTAACCTTTTTAGGCCGGACTACTAGCTATAAATAGTGCATTTTATTCTTGTTCTAGGTCTTGAGCAGATGAGGGTAATTTCATAGGATTGTTTTTGGTCAAGTTGAATACAAGTTCTTCTAAAGGGGGTCCCAAACCCTGTAGTATTAAAATTTGCTTTGGAATGCTGGCTGTCTTTAGGATAAAAGACAAGATATTAAACATTTGGACTGAGTACATTATAGTCTTTAAAAAGTAATAGGAAGATTTCCGTCCCACAGTGCAAAGAATTGCAAGAGCATGTGGGTAGTGTCAACAGTATGGCAGCAGTATCCAAGAGAAAATGTTGGCAGACGTCAGTCCTTGTCCTCACTTTTCCCTTTTGCTTATGAGGAAAGGGTAGAGTGGCTCCTTGCTGCCCATCTAGCCCCAGTGACAGAAAGGACACCTGGTTATGTGCAGGAAGGCAGGACTAGCACACATCTCCTGTGGGACTTTCTGATAACACAGAAGATGACAGTAACTCCTTTGGGGTTTTCCCCTTCTCTGAGGATTAGATGAAATTCTATGTTCAGCATGTGCCTTGTAAACAGTGTTGCAAACTTGTAAGAGTGTTAGCTGTGGCTGTTACCGTTGTCACTGATCACAAATCCACCACTTATCAATAGCTCATTCCTGAGTTTGAAGGTGCTTGAATCTGGGTAGGCTTTGGTAAAAAAAAAAAAAAAAAGGTATTCTGTAAGAAAGAGCAAGCCCTGCTCAGGTGCTTTACCAGGTGCTGAAGATACAAAGATGAGGAGGGCAGAGCTGCTTCTTAGAATACTCAGTTTAGGAAATGCAACAGACCACCAGAGCGTGCATGGCCTATGCAAGCCTGCATTCTTACTAACTGGACACAGGGATGCCTAGCTGGAAAGCCAGCAGATTCAGTTCCTAGTGAAAGACACTTCTTGGTTGGCTAATGCTTTCGTCCTGTGTTCAGGGCAGAGGTTCAAATTTCTCTGGAAATGTTCATTGAAGTATTAATCCTATTTCTAATGGGCTACTCACATAGCCTACCCCATAAAGACTTATCCAGATCTTCCCAAGCATGAGAATTGTGGCTCCAGCGTGAATAGTGGATGGCAACAGCCATTCAGTACATGGTAGGAAGCTTTGGTTTTCTTGTGGTTAGAGACAAATGCTAACTGTTGTAAAAGGTTGGCTTTGGTGTGACTGGACAGTCAGCTGAAGCTCACTGAGAAAGGGGCCCTTTAAGATGGGACCTCAGGAGAAAGCCAGGAAGGCTGGAGAAGAGGAGGGAGTGGCGGCCCAGGCCTCCATTACCTCTCACCTGAACTTTTCAGAGCCCCGTTCAGTTCTTCTCCCCGACTCCAGGTTACTTCCCTCCAATCAAGTCACAGTGTGGCCAGGTGATCTCCAAAATGTAAACCTGACCCCATGCCAGCCCTTAGCTTCTTGCCGCTGCTCCCTTCTCTCCTCAGGATGGCTGGCAGTGCCTGCTTCCCTCCTCTCTCCCATCCTCACCTGCAGCTGTGAGAAAGACCTTGGCGATCCCTGAATGCTCTCAGCTCTTTCTGTTGTAGGCCAAGGACCGTTCTGCTGGTGTGCTGGGATATTCCCCTCTTCCCCATTGTTTCTCCTGGACAGGGAAGAGCGGGAACAATGTGTCCAGTGTGATAGTTGTAAATTTTAGGGCCAGGATTTGAGGCCAGTAAAATTGTATGTGACCATCATGCATAAATGATCTAATTTAAGACGTATTTATGAGCAGAATGGGGCAGGCCTTGTGTGGTTGACAGTGAACCAAGGTGAGGACTAATTCAGGCAACAAGGTGCACAGTAGTTAATCACTTGGACCAAAATAGCAAACAATCTTGTAGCTGGAGATGCTGAAACATCCTCACCAGACCTGATTAGTGTGGTTGTTATGGGCCTAGAGAGGAAGCTAGAACACGGCTGGAGACAAGAATTCCAGCACAGTCAGAAATATATTCTGATGACTATGCCTTCATTATAGCTACTAATGCTAAACTGGGATGAAGAGGGACCTGAGAAACAGGAAAGAGATTCCAAAGGAAACAGGTACAGAGCTGATGAAGCTTCTTGGCAATGTGCACATTGATGCCAGTAGATGGTGGGGTTCCAGGGAGGGCTAACAGGCTGGCACTTATTTGGTGGTATCTAGAGCCATTTCATAGGCTTAGTGGATGTGAAGACAGGAGTTCAGTGACATGGGAAGGACTTGGAAGGGATGGGAGCACCTGAGGGATCCATGTAAAGACATGTGAGAAAATGGTTTTGACTCCTGTGTCAGGGGTGACTGCCAGGGTGGCCACCAGAGCATTTGAGGCTGCTGAGGATGCAGTTCTGGTGGATTGGATAGCTGGCTCCCTGTTCGTGAGAGCGGGCCAGTGTGTCCCCAACACGGCATTGTCGATGTGTTACTAAGTGTTTCCCTTGGCTTGTTTCTGTGCTAGTTCTTCCCATTTCCCTCTCTCCCCTCTGGACATGCAGTATAGGTGCACTACAGCACTAGTTCTTATACGCCTATGTATTGTTGATACTTGATTCAGATGGTTGGCTGTATGAAGGAAGCTAGGTCCATGTAATTGGTTCTGGCCTATGAATTCCAAGTAGGAAGTAATATGTTCCCTCTGTTTCTTTGGAGTGGTCATTGGCAATGATGTAGATGATTTGTCTGCTTGCCTCTCTAAATGAGGATAAACCTTCTGACCTTCACCACAGTGTGAACAAAAACCCTCAGTGTAACCAAGCATTGGTCAGGGTTGCTGGACCTCAGAGGGTGGCTGGATCTTCAGAAGAACTCGGCCTCCCTCAGCCTCCCTCGGCCTCCCTCATCCTCCTCATCCTCCCTCAGCCTCCCTCAGCCTCCCTCATCCTCCCTCATCCTCCCTCAGCCTCCCTCAGCCCCCCTCAGCCTCCCTCCCTCAGCCTCCCTCAGCCTCCTCATCCTCCCTCATCCTCCCTCAGCCTCCCTCAGCCTCCCTCAGCCTCCCTCAGCCTCCCTCAGCCCCCCTCGGCCCCCCTCGGCCTCCCTCAGCCTCCCTCAGCCTCCCTCATCCTCCTCATCCTCCCTCAGCCTCCCTCATCCTCCTCATCCTCCCTCATCCTCCCTCATCCTCCTCATCCTTCCTCAGCCTCCCTCATCCTCCTCAGCCTCCCTCATCCTCCCTCAGCCTCCCTCAGCCTCCCTCATCCTCCTCAGCCTCCCTCAGCCTCCCTCATCCTTCCTCAGCCCCCCCATCCTCCTCAGCCTCCCTCAGCCTCCCTCATCCTCCCTCATCCTCCCTCAGCCTCCCTCGGCCTCCCTCGGCCCCCCTCGGCCCCCCTCGGCCCCCCTCAGCCTCCCTCAGCCTCCCTCAGCCTCCCTCAGCCTCCCTCATCCTCCTCATCCTCCCTCGGCCTCCCTCGGCCCCCCTCAGCCCCCCTCAGCCCCCCTCAGCCCCCCTCAGCCCCCCTCATCCTCCCTCAGCCTCCCTCAGCCCCCCTCAGCCCCCCTCAGCCTCCCTCATCCTCCTCATCCTCCCTCAGCCTCCCTCAGCCCCCCTCAGCCCCCCTCAGCCTCCCTCATCCTCCTCATCCTCCCTCAGCCTCCCTCAGCCCCCCTCAGCCCCCCTCAGCCTCCCTCATCCTCCTCATCCTCCCTCAGCCTCCCTCAGCCCCCCTCAGCCTCCCTCAGCCTCCCTCAGCCTCCCTCATCCTCCTCAGCCTCCCTCAGCCTCCCTCAGCCTCCCTCAGCCCCCCTCAGCCTCCCCCAGCCCCCCTCAGCCTCCCCCAGCCTCCCTCATCCTCCCTCAGCCTCCCTCATCCTCCCTCAGCCTCCCTCAGCCCCCCTCAGCCCCCCTCAGCCTCCCCCAGCCTCCCCCAGCCTCCCTCATCCTCCCTCAGCCTCCCTCAGCCTCCCTCATCCTCCTTAGCCTCCCTCAGCCTCCCTCAGCCTCCCTCAGCCCCCCTCAGCCTCCCCCAGCCTCCCTCATCCTCCCTCATCCTCCCTCATACTCCCTCATACTCCCTCAGCCTCCCTCAGCCTCCCTCAGCCTCCCTCAGCCTCCTCATCCTCCCTCAGCCTCCCTCAGCCCCCCTCAGCCTCCTCAGCCTCCCAGCGTTTGTCCTCTGCTTGGTCACAGCTTGCTCTTGTCATGTGATGAGGCACAGAGATTAAGATATTAAACTTGGAAACTAAGTGACTATGTTTGACTCTTGACTTTGTCACAGACTGGTTTGTGGCCTTGAGCAGAGTGGTGTGTTGTGGGATTCGGGTGTCAGCTGGTGGGGTCCAGGGAAGCTTATCCAGGGTCCTGGGCTCCTGGAGGGGGTGTGGCCAACCCCATTGATAAGGGGCTGCTGGGACGCTGAGAGGCCCTCTTCCTGGTTCCTGGCTGCTGGAGGGAGGCTCCCATCGTCCGTCCGTCTGCAGACTCCGGTCCCTGTTCAGGTGCTATTGTAATCTGTTGCCTGTACCGTGAGTGTTGGTTTATATTCTAATAAATATCTATCTGGTATTGGTGTCCTTGTGGGTAAACTCCGCCTACAGTGGTGGGTGCTTTCCTCTATAGGCAAGGTTAGTGACACAATGATGGAGCCACATAGTGGGATGGTTTAGTGTTTTCTAGGTTCTGAAAGCTGTGGGAGAATGCCAGGCCTCCATCAACACATGGGGAAGGCTGAGCCTCCAACATAACCAGGGACAGAGAGAAGGCTCCCCACTGTGTCAGAAACACATCTCAGCCTGACAGCCTGCGACCCAGGCCAGGCATGCCTGAGCAGAAGCACTGTGTTCTGATCTTGGTTGGAGAATTGTTCAGTGGGCAGTAGGACTCGTGGGTGCTCAGATTGAATCTCCTCATGGTCCCACTCCGACATGCACACAACTTTCCATGCCCAGCAAGGCCCAACCTCCACTGAGCTGCCCAAGTCCTCTCTCCTCCCAAAGGCGTTACACAGCCTGACCCTTTTGCTTCATCATTCACAAACATCCAGTTCTAGAACCTTCCATTTACTTTACCTCAGGACAGAGTATATTAAGTTAATATACCTCTGTGTTTGTTCCACTGTATCAGCGTGTGTTCCTTCATCTATTTTAGGACACAAACTCCAGGGAGGGATTTGGTGTAACTCACTTATACGGGGCTTAGTAAAGTGCTCTTTGGAATTAAAGACACCTAATAAATGCTTTCGACTGGTGAATGATGCTGTGATCATTTTAATGGAGGCTGTGTTTAAACAAATGACAACTTCTCCAGCAGCATTCTGGCAAATTATCAGCTTCTAAATTAAAAGAGTCTTTGATTAGAAATTAAAATGTGTGAACTGTGGCAGCATGCAGTATTTATTGCTGAGCTGATTTAGGCAATGGTAGAGGCCAAAGTCAAATTTTGCCACATTTGTTTGTTTTATGAAAAGGTGGTTTGCATGTCAAGAGTTGCATGGGTAAGGAGGGCAATTTAAAGGTGGCGTTGTGAATTTAATGTATATTTTAAGGAGTTAGTTTTTTAAAAAACCAACAAAACCCTGTATTGGGTAGCAGATGTGATTTGGGATCACTGCTTCCCACACATGTGCCCTTTTCATTAGAAATGTGTGCCTGATGTGGTACAGATGGTACTGGAGCTGGTTGGTAATATTTTCCACAACCTGTTTTTAGTAATTAGTCTTGAATCTGAGGCTTCAAAACACTGGCTATTTTTTTCCTGGCAACTTAGTAAACCAAGGACTTGAAATGTGCTTCTCTCACCAGCAGAGGGCAGTGTAAGCTAGCCATTTATCCCTAGTCTGCTTCTTGAACCTGTGTTGCTATAACCGGGAGCTAGACTTGTCTAGGTGTGATTTGAGATTTACTTTTGAGAAATTAATTGAAAATGAGAATGTTTCAAAACATTCTTTTCAGGACAACTTTTAGCAAGAAAATAAATTGTCCAGAAAAGATTTGAGCTGTAGTTTTGTTTTTATTGGTTTATTCTTGATTTCTCCATCCATAAATATACACGAAAGGTATAGAGTGTGTAAGTAATTTCATTCATGCACTTATAAGACATGCTTTCCAGCTGGTTGGTGGACAGCAAGTTTTCATTTCTATTCCTTTCTTGACAAGGGAACGAAGCAAAGGTCAATTTTGAGTGTTGTGGTCCAAGTGAGTGTCTGGGAACTAAAAGGGTTGGCATTGAAGGTCTGATCCTGTTATGGTTAGGTGTGTGTCTGGGGTTTTATCTCACTCGGGGGCTTTGCCCAATGCTGTGGACCACTCATTGTCCATGCTGACTCCATAAACAAAGTAGGACTCACCTTCTCCCTTCTCTCTCTGAAGCCCACCTGCACCTTCTGTATCCTGCCATTCATTCTCCCTGGGCTGTGCTCAGAAACTTTACTCCCCTCCCCAGTTCATAAGCTGAACCCTTAGAGAAGAGCCTGTGAGACAGCAGTAGGGGGAAGGGTCAAATGAGGTCAGCTCTTTGGGTGTGATGTACTACTTGCAAGCAGTGGCACCCAGAAGCTGGCAAGCACAGCCCCCATCTGGGGAACATTATGCATCTGTACTGATGGAAAGGGGATGCAGAGATACTGGGCAGGTGGTAGCTGTATTATTTTGGATTTATTTTTCTTGACTAGAAAAAAATAAATGCCTGTTGCCATGGAGCCAGAAGATAGAACATCTACCTCTTTCAAAGGATAGTGTAGCTGGTTTCATTATATGCTGTTGTAACACATTTGGAACACGTAGATTTCTTTCTAACTACTATAAGACCTGGAGGCATTTGTCACAGGGAGTGATCTGATTTATGTGTTTTTTTATTGTTTTCTGCCCTTTCCATACAGAATATAAATTTCCTTAAGCCAGGACACACACACACACACACACACACACACACACACACACACACACACACACACACACACACACACACGTGGACTTGACATTTATGATATGCTTGTTTCATTTTTTAAGACTTGTAAGTAAATATATGGAAGACGGAAGAGGGAATTAGTTTTACTGAGCACTAGAGTCGTTCTGCTCCCTCTGGCTCTGAAACCCACAACCTCTTCTTGTTTTCAGTGATCTAGTCTAAAAGACAACCAGGTCGTTGGCTTGTTTAAAGGCATTGCCACAAGGAGGCACTACAGCATTTGAAAAGTAGACATGGAAAGAAGTCAGATAGCCCATAGTATTTGGTCCATTTCCCCTGCAGGAGCAATGTCTGGCTGGTTTATTGTCAGCAAAGCAGCATGCTGAACTCTTCTTGGTGAGTTTCTGCGACATGAAATGGTCATAGACCACGAGGAACTGCAAGAACATTGACAAGATATCTAGATTGTGACTGATCAAGAATCAGGTTGTCAGATGATGACGTTTGAAGTTATTCACTCAGTGATGTTCTGTTCATTTACAGTCCCAGAGTCCCACTAATGATGGGCCACAGGAGTTCTGAGTCACAATGAATTCCCAAAGCAGCAGCTAACGCTGTCTGTGCCACCATGTGCTTTCTTAAGGTCACTCACATTGTAGTTTGGCCAAGACTGCAGTAGAAATTCCTCAAGGGGAGTGTTCTAATGAGATTAGACTCATAGAAGTCATGCAATTGATGGATCATCTTTCCTGTGAGTGAAAGGTCCCTATGGAGTTTGAACAGCCTCCCTCCTTCTGCCTTCTGAGCTGACAGTGCCACAGCAGAGCTCAGGGTGCTGTGTGTGTTTTAACTAAATCAAAGCTGACGCATGGAGCTGTCCTGTGGACATGAGGGTTGGTGGGGGTTCTGTTTTGACACTGGTTGGTATGATTCTTTGTCTTCTTCCTAAAGTAGGACGTTAGAGTTCAGGTCTTGGTTGGCAGGTTTTAAAAGTAGTTTGAGGGCTGGAGAGATGACTCAGCAGTCAAGAGTGCCAATGGCTCCCAGGGGCCTGGGTTGGTTCCTAGCACCCTGTGGCCGCTCATAACCATTTGTAGCTCCAGATCATGGCTTCTCTAAGTCTTCCAGCCTCTTTGGACATCAGGCACACATGTGATACATAGGCATGTATGTAGAAAAACGCCCGTATACGTGAAAAATAAATTTAAAATAAAAGTAATTTGAAATTAAAATTATTAGTGTAAATGTTAGTTCCTGTCTATCCAGTGCTCTTCATAAATAATACAGCACAGTCTTAGATACACCAGGCATATAACTGTGTCTAGTTTAGAGCTGTAGGTGGCAGTGTGCACATGGGGAGTGGGATCTAAAAATGAGGCAGGAGAAAGTCTCATAACCAACTCTATTCAGACAGTTTATACTCCAAGGGTTAAGAAGAGTCGCCTGAGTAAGGTGTTCAGTCACAAGCACAAGCCACATCTTTCCACAAAGACATTTGAATAATAGCCCCTGAATAAATGCATTCTTAAATTCTATCCCTGAGAGGAGCATGGGAGCACATTCCAAGAACAGTTCTGTGTTTTGAAGAAACTGAGGTCACAAGACCCTTGTTTTCTTGGTGTTTTCTCAGGGGCACTCAGAATTCTCACATGACTCACATGTGTTCTGACATGCCTTCAATTAAAAAAAAAAAATCCAAATCTTAACCTCTGACTGGAGTTGAATGGTGCTTTGTACCCATTGCATCAAGTTATGGTAGTTAACGCATTTCCACACACTTAGACTTTATAAATACTATTGCTAGGCTGACTGTGTGCTAATAACCTTAAGTTACATGAGTGGGACAGAACCCATTACAGTTATTACTATTTTCTAATCCCGCTAGAAAATAATTACATTATTATTTTTACAAAATTTTGAGAGTTGTGCTTTATGAAAGTGCTTTATTGTGAATTTTAATTTTTCGTTATGCCTCAACATAATGAAGCTGAAGTTAGGAGTCTAATTTTCATGACTGTTCAGTGTTTCCCTCTAGTGGTCATTTTACTTTTCACAACTAGTAAACGCTCTAGATCTTTCTTCCAAAGTTTTTGATGTTTTTCCTTATTTCATGTATACTACCATAACAATGAACATCTTAAAAGAGTTGAGATCTTTCAATTAGGTGTTACTTTTATCAAATCCACTTAAAATTTTTATGGCATTCATTTATTATTGTGCATTAGTGTGCATGTAAATGTCATGACCAGATGAAAACTTGTCATTGTGACTTAGAATATAACAGGGAAATATTTTTTCTAGTTGGTCCATATACACAGTGACTATTGTGACAGAGATCTGAATTTTAAAATTTTAAAATAATAAACTTTAAATTAAATAGATTTCTGTCTCGTTCAGATCTCCCCCATACCCAAACACAGTTTCAAAAACTAAAAATTTTAAAATAAAATTTTATTTTATTAAAAAGTCTCATTCATAATTAGTCATGTGGCCTTGTACAAAGCAAGTGGCCAAGCCCTAGTCTCCTTCTGTGGCACTGAATCACAGCGCCTGTTCCGGAGATGCTCCAACTTGAGTGAGTTCTGACTTCACTTACACAGAACAGCAGGGGAAGCTGTCAGATGCTAAGTATGTAAGGAAGTTTAACTTTCGATTCTTCAGGGTTGCAGGGTATTATTGTAACTATGTAAAGCTGTGTTACATTTGATTGTGCTACAGAATGTTACTTTAACTGTGTAAAGACATGATACATCTGTTTATGCTGCACTTGCTAATCATGTAAAGAGGTGTTACATTTGTTTCACCTGCCCAAGGCACCTGATTAGTCTAATAAAGCGCTAAATGATCACTATATAGGCAAGAGAAAGATGGGAGAGAGAGAAGAATGGGTGGAGGAGGGGGAGAGACAAGGGACACACAGGGAAAGAAGCCAGGCAGCGCCAGATAGAGGGAAACAGTAAGATGCACACAAGCGGGACAGGTCATGAGCCTGAGGCAAACGGTGGATAACAAGAAACAACTTAAGCTAAGTTCACAGAGCTAGCCAGAAAAGAGCTAAGCTAAGCTGAGCATTCAAAATTAATAATAAGTCTCTGTGTTATGATTTGGAAGCTGGTTGATGGTCTAAAAGAAAGATCTGGTACACCTCTACCTTGATTTGATAATTAAGGTTATTAGAAATAAGATAAAGAACAGGCAAATTAAAGAGACAGGGGAAACATTCTGACTGGACATCATGTAAAGAGCAGAAAAGTTGGTTGTTGACAATGAAGGTGATGTCGACCTTCAGTGGTCATTGCTTGTTTTGGACTTGCTGGATGCTGGAAGTGATGAAGAGATGTGTCTTCACAGTGTGATGGACTAGTCTTCTGCAGTGTGATGGACTAGGCTTAACAAATGATTTCCAAGTTGAAGGGTCTGTGGTTGAGAAAGTTTCTGTATCCACAGTGGGAACTGGGATGAGGCTTTGGGTGCCTTGCCCCGAGACTGACTTGTGGTGGACAAGAACACTGGAGGACGTAAGAGAGCTAGCCATGGCCTGATTCTCGGGTGTTCCCGTGTGGTGTGGACTTACATTTGAGTGGTTATCCTCACCAGTGTGTTTCTTGTGTCCCTCATGTCTCATTTGGTTCCTGTCGTAAATTTAAGTACAAGCTTTAGGAAGAGCAGTATTCAGGGCTTTGGCTAGAAATCTCCTCAGCTAAGCAGTCTGCGTCATTGTTTTCAGTTCTAACAAGAGTGTGAACACGGTCCAGTCAGATTTTGCTATTCTAACAAGGCTCCCTTCTTCACACTCCTGAGATCTTATCAGAATGGCCTTACTGTCAGCCAGTCTGCCACCAGTCCTACTGCATTGCTCATACATTGGCTAAGAAAATGGAGGCCTCTTTCAAAATCTTTCCTTTCCTTCTGGAGTCACTCTTCAGCCTTGTTACGCTGCATCGCCAGCTTTTCCCAGCTCACACTTAGAACCTCTGCCCACTACACAGTCCCCAAACCACTTCCACATCTGTGCTTGTTAATCAGCACCTGCTTCTCTCAGGCAGTTCCATCATAGGTGGCTAAGGCCGCTATAAACAAGTGCTAGTACGTTCTGAGGGACTCTGAGGTCAAGGTGCCACGGGCTTGCTCCTGGAGTCCTGGCCCTCTTCCCGAGGGTTCAGGGCCATTTTCCTGGCTTTCAGGTAACAGTGAGCACTGTCCTTACTGAGAGGGCAAAGAGAGCAGGTGAGACTAGGAATCCCCTCTGGGTGTGGACTTGAGCCTCCTGTCTTCTGCCAAGGGTGTTATCTCAGAGGCGGAAGTCTCATCCATATGGCCTTGCTATTAATGTGAGGTTATGAAACCTAGGAGGTGTGTCAGGAAGAAGCAAAAACTGCTTAGGCTCTTTTAAGTCCTCATAAATAGTGATCCTATTGTTGCTTTATCTCCGGTTTGTATTATTTTCCCGCATTGCTTACCATCACATAAGGGACAACAGAGAATAGCCGCGTGAGAGATTGTGGCATGGATCATATTTTGTTCTTGCTGAAAAATAGTGGTGGATAAAACTATGTCTAATATGTGCAGTTCTGACAATGTGACCAATTTCCTAGCTTAGAAATGTCAATAAAATTTTGTTAAGTAAAAGCTGACATGAAATCAAGCCCCTTAGTTTAAGAATGACTGTGTCCCTCCGCTAACAGGGCTGGCTCTATTTGCTGCCCTGGCACAGTGCAGGACCAGCTCTCACACTCTTATGACCACCTGCCCCAGACCTTGATGTTGGGGGGGGGCATAGCTGCAGGGCTTGCTCTTCCAAGTGTTGCAGCTGGTGGGTGTTGGAGGGTGGGTCTCCCACACTTATGACCACAGGGAATCCCAACCCCACAAGCTGCAACACAAGAGAGCAGGTCCTGAACCTTTACCAGGGCTGCACCATAGAGCGAGCCCCAAAATTGTGAGCATGGGAGAGCGGCTCCCATTACTCATCTGTTTGGTGGCAGCATGGGTGGAAGAGGGTTGCCCTCCTCCCCCACACCCATCAATGTCTGAGGCAGGTGGGAGAGCTGACTCTGTGGTCATAACAGCAGAAAAGCTGTTCCTGACCCCCATCGGCTGCAACACTCAGGAGAGCAGGCCTTATACCTCACCAGGGCAGCAGCATCATAGAGCCAACTCTATTAGTACAGATGTGGGTGAGCCAGCCCTGAAGTTGTAAGCATAGGAGAGCTGTTCCCATTTCACATTTGGTGGACCAACCCTGCAGCTGCCCAGGCACAGACCCAAGGATTGACTGGCCTGCTCCATCATCCACCCATCTATGATCTGCCAGAGCATGTGAAGGGGCCTGACCTGAAGACCCAAATGTTGCAGGATCTCCAGGAGGGGCCCTACTGAGGGCCAAGTATCAACAGGGTAACAGAAACCAGAGGCCTTAAACAAGACTCTTCGCAATGAACTCTTGATAAAAAGATGACTGGACAAAGGGGGCTCATGGCACGACTCATGTCACAGGGCAGCTTCCGTGATGAGGATTTTCCAGGTTTTCTCTTATTTTATTTTCCTTTTTTCTCCTAAATTTTGTTTTATTTGGATGGTGTGCAAGGGCAGAGGGCAGATATGAAAAGATAGGGAAATGAATGGGCTCAGGATACATGTTGTAAAAGACCCAGAAAAAAAAAAAAAAAGGATGAATTTATCCCAAGAGAAACTATGCAAGCTCATATAAACAGCCCCTTCCCTTTACCTAATGAAAAGGGGGGATAGAAAACAGGACAGCAGTGTATGAGACAACAGTGTGCAAGACAACAGTGTGCAAGACAACAGTGTGCAAGACAACAGTGTGCAAGACAACAGTGCGCAAGACAACAGTGTGTAAGACAACAGTGTGTAAGACAACAGTGTGCAAGACAACAATGTTCAAGACAACAGTGTGCAAGACAACAGTGTGCAAGACAACAGTGCGCAAGACAACAGTGTGTAAGACAACAATGTGCAAGACAACAGTGTGCAAGACAACAGTGTGTAAGACAACAGTGTGCAAGACAACAGTGTGTAAGACAATAGTGTGCAAGACAACAGTGTGTAAGACAACAGTGTGTAAGACAATAGTGTGTAAGACAACAGTGTGCAAGACAACAGTGTGCAAGACAACAGTGTGTAAGACAACAGTGTGCAAGACAACAGTGTGTAAGACAACAGTGTGCAAGACAACAGTGTGTAAGACAATAGTGTGTAAGACAACAGTGTGCAAGACAACAGTGTGTAACACAACAGTGTGCAAGACAACAGTGTGCAAGACAACAGTGTGTAACACAACAGTGTGCAAGACAACAGTGTATAAGACAACAGTGTGCAAGACAACAGTGTGTAAGACAATAGTGTGTAAGACAACAGTGTGCAAGAAGACAACAGTGTGCAAGAAGACAACAGTGTGCAAGAAGACAACAGTGTGCAAGAAGACAACAGTGTGCAAGACAACAGTGTGTAAGACAACAGTGTGCAAACAGTGACAAGGGGAGAAGATAAGATCCCACAGGCAGCTTAGGCCTCCTTTCCCTGGGGAATGGTAGGGCAAGGTCAGGAGATAAGGTAAGGAGACTTGAAGGACATATTCCCAGACACTGGCCACCACCACCAGGACAGGTTTCTGAGCACTGTTTGGAGAGCATCGGTGGAGTACATGGGGCCATGATGGAGCGAGAAGCTGGCAAGGAGAGCCTTTGTGGGTAGAGGAAGGAGACTTGTCCAGTAATATCTTGAAAGAAATGCAAGCCCCTTTCAGCCCTTTCTTTGTAATTCCCTCCCCCAAAGAGCATTGGTGCGCTTGTATCTTCTCCTTAAAAGCTGAGGTTTTGACTGGCCATTGATAAGGAAGACAAGGGAAAGCTATGACCAGGTGAGAAGGCAGGGATTCCCTAGTCCAGTTTGTCCTCACTTGCTCCCGGGAACAGGGCTGGTTGAAGAACTGTACAGCAGCCCTGGTGTCCAATGCAAACAAGTCCACAGCTCACTCTTCTCCGCCCGAAAGCAAGACATTCTTGGCTGTGTGGGGACTTCCTCTCTTGGGATGTTTCCCTCAGAAGAATAGAGAGATTCATTATTAATATGTATTTTAAAATACATAATACACTGAGCTACTGTGGTCTTTAAATTATACCCTAGGTAAGTATAGATTTTCCTTAAAAATTAAAGGAAACAAAATGGAACTATCCAAATAGCTGAGAAAGAAAATCAAGGATCACATTGAGGCTCTTTTTCTTAAGATGGAATTGTGTAGATTGTGCTTCTGAAGAGAGACGGATTACAGCTTTATAGTTCCAGTCGTCTATAGTTTGGTTGGCCCTGGTCACCTCCACCCCTGCTTCCTTCCTATCCCGGTGACTTAGCCAGCTTCTGCAGGCAGTGCTGCTTGAACTGGATGCAGCTGTACAGTTACTTTTGTCTATTTGGCTCCTGGTGTGCTCATGTGTCTATTTGCCAAGTTAAAAACAAAGCATGAGCCCCGTTAAACCTGACATTTGGTATTAGAAGACCAAGTTTTATAATATTCAACTATTTTTTAAGTTGAATTAATCAAACTGATCGGTATGAGTTAGAAAGCAAGGAGATAAACAAGGAATGAGTTTAAAGAGGGGACCTGCGCTTGCTGATGGACGGTGGGGCTGCACAGACACATCACTCCCACTGCTCCGGGGGAGCGAGCGGTTCACTCCTGAAACCTCGGTTTTCAGGACACTTGTCGGCAGCAAAGCTAACCTTCCTCAGATGTGCTAATCTTTACACTTCCTAATTCCTTCATGTAGTGCCTGTGGTTTCTAGAAGGAAAGTGAGTTTCTTATAATGAGAAAATCATCGCTCCTATTATGACATAAAACTTTAATTTGTAAGTCTCCTCTACTGGCATAAACTAATGACAACAAAAATATGTTACAAAGTAGCTAAGTCCCTTGTTTCATTTGGCAGTTTTATTACGGGGGACTTCCCAGAAAGTATTAACCTAAGGAAAGTATATTGGGCTTTGCTACTCCGGGGTGGGGGTGCATGTGCTTGTGGGTATGCATGGATATGTGTGTATGAGACCGTGTGTGAGATGCATGTGAATGTGAGAGACTATATATGTGTGAGAGAGAGACTGTGAGTGTGGGTGTGTGAGAGAGAAGGGGAAAGAGAGAGACAGAGAGGTCCACTGTAACAAAATGTACAAGAGAGATGTGTGTAGTACAGCTTGATGCCTCTAGTAATCATCTTTAAAGAAGTATGAAATAGATTTATCAGTTACAGTGAAAACACACCAGCTGAAAACATGGGCATAGCTTCCTCCTTAATTTGAGTAGATTGGAAAGCACCTCCCCAAATCAAACGGAAATAGTAAAATATAAAAACTTTTATGAGTACCCAGGTCCACCACACCTGGCTGCCCTAATTGCCTTCAACCAAGTCATTACTGGGGAAGCAAGATGTTTAGCCACCAACAGCCCTTATTAATGTATAATAGGGATTTACTTGTAAAACAGAATTACTGGGATGGCATGATGTCATAAAGACAGAGTGCTGACATTTTAGATGGTTTTATATGGGGATGCTGAATTATAATTTAGGAGCAGAATATTCTTCTGGTAATTAATCACAACTTGGTATGGCCTCGGTTCAGGTTAGGTGAACAGATTTATAAAACTTATTGCTATAATGCAGCACTATCAAATGCCATATTTGTGCTGTAATTTTCAGGAACTATCTGTGGAAGAGAAAAATCTCTAGTAGTCTGCAGATGTGCTAAAAGTAACCACCGCAGGAGCAAATAAATGAAATGTTTCAGCAAAGCTACTTCCCTAACTTACATAAAGAAATTAAAATTGAAAAGTATAGAAATATCTGCAAAGTTTATTCTTGGTGTCAGGGACTCAAGAAAGAAGATGCACTTGTCTTATTGGATCTCAGGCTCAGACAATGTCAGTGTGGCTATGTGATTAATGGGCACAGATTATTTTAGCTGCCCCATAAATATAATGGGCCTTGATTAGTGGTTTCAGTTTGCAGAGCAATAGTTAATGTGATGTCAACACTTCCATTAAAAACCTTCTTTTTGGAGGGGTTTATAACTTGGCTGTAAAAAATCACTTGGGATGACACTTTGAATCTGAACCTAATCTGGAAGAACAAAGATGTTTTAAGAAATAGATTTAAGTGATCATTTAGCTGTTCTAGCTTTATGAGGATCTAAGCTGCATATAAAAATTAAGTTTTATACTCTTTACAAAAATTTTAAATAATTGAGTTTCCTCCTAATTGTGTTAGTTTTTCTAAGGACATAGTCTATAGGTAGACATTTTATTGTCCATTTTAGGCTGAAAGGGATACCTTTAAATCCAGCTATACATGTAAGGAGACATTTAATAAAGTCATGTTTTAGGCCCTAATCAAGACAGGCAGGGCACAACGGCCCATCCTGGAATCCTGGCACCTATGGGGTCTGAGGCTAGAGGGTGAGTTCAGTGCAGGAGGTCAGGGCTAGCCTGGGCAACCACCTCTTAAACTAAAAACAAAACATTTTTCATAAGTTAAAATAATTCCAGGACACAGCATAGTAAAACAAGCTTTGGAAAGTATAAAGTGGCCAGGGCCTTGAGTAAGGTGACACTGTCATCTGTCTCCTGTAACCAAAGGTGACTTTGACCCATAGGCCTCCCACCTCCACATGAGTGCAGGGGTTAGACTTGTATGCCACCATGTCCAGCTCCACCTCTTGTTTTCAAGCCAGAGAAAGTTGACAAAGATCTGCTCCAAAGCCATCCCTAATCCACCTCCTAAGTATGGAAATTGTGTGGGGGATACGGTCCATTGCACCAGTGTCATCTCCAGAGTTTGGGACTTCTTTCATTTCTTCTCAACTAGTTCACAAAAGGACTGAGGGATGCCTTACACATTTTAACAGGCAGTAACTCTTCTACTTTATAAGCACAGAGACCAAAGAAGCCAGGATTACTTTTGGAATTTGAAGCAGATGGATGAGATCCTGTGGTCAGAACCCAGACTTTTAAAATGGGTGTCCAACTGCTGCAAGTTACTGACTTTACTGGGTACATGAAGAGTTGAATTTTAAAAATGGTTCTTTTCCTGTTCTTTGTAATGATTCCAAAGCCTCCAGTTGGCCTGGTTGAAAGGGGTGGTTTTGTCGTGGAAGGGATGGAGATACTAGGCATACTATAAAATCAATGAGCAAGACTGTGTTGTTTGACATTGTCTGCTTGGTATCATTTTGTGTTTGAGACAGGACCTCTCTATATATTCCAAGCTGGTCTCAAACTCTGTGTCTTCCCAGCCTGGTGTGCTTGGGCTCTAGGCAAGTGCCTCTCTGCCTAGCAAGACAGTTAAATCCACCACAAATCTGATACTTTAGACTCTCCTCTCCCCACACCTTTCCCCTCCCTCCCCCTCCCCTCCCCTCCCTCCCCTCCCCTCCCCTCCCTCCCCTCCCCTCCCCTCCCTCCCCTCCCCTCCCCTCCCTCCCCTCCCCTCCCCTCCCTCCCCTCCCCTCCCTTCCCTTCTCCTCCCCTCCCCTCCCTTCTCCTCCCCTCCCCTCTCCTCCCCTCCCCTCTCCTCCTCTTCTCCTCTCTAGCTTCCATCTTTCCCTTTTCATTGATTAGAAAATATGATATTGCCTCTAATGAGCAATAACAAACTCTTGAAAGGAAAACATTCTCAGAGCTCCAGATGTGGGAGTGTAGGGAATGCTTGTGATGTCTTTTCAAGGCAGCAGACGGTGTTTCAATATGGCAGCTCATGACTGACGTGCCTTCAGACTGTGCATAATGCCAGATGTAGTGACCAGACTACATCCAGAGCTATTTTATCTCCATTCAAGAAGCAAACTGTTTTCTTTATGTTGTCAGACATGGAATCAGACAGTGTAAACTGCAGGGCATCCCTATAGTCCTCAGCAGTGGGTCCTCAGCAAGCTGTCCAGAACCCAGTGTGTCACTGAATAAGCTGTTCACGGAAGCACTTTATCATTGGCTCAACCTGCAGGCTTAATGCAACAGGTCATTGAGTGATATAATAACACATGAGTTTATGGTGCTGCATTTTTTAAAAATACAAATAGTCAAGCACACTGGCATAAATAAATGTATCTAGTGTTTACAGCAAACCTATGAAGTGGATATTTATGTGAAAACAGAGCCTAAAGAAGTTTCCATCTGTTCCAGGATCCCCTATGTTGGGTGTTCTGGAGATGGCCTGGGGACCCAGGTTTATCTTATTCTAAAATCCACAGTAAAGCAATCTAGTTTGCATTGATAACTCAAAGTCGAGTATTCATTAGTCAAATAATCATGATTATTTACTCTGTTTATTGAGCACCTTTCAGTTGGTGGGCTTCATGCAGATTTGGGAGTTAAATTATGCACAAGATGGTCTTAAAGGTTTTTAAGTAGAGAAGAGAATTAGAGACTTTTGTCTAGGTCTGAGGACAAAGCTGAGGCACAAGCAGAGCCAAGGGGAGTCTGTGACAGGGCTGTCTGAGCTCTTAGAAGAGGCCTCAGACAGAAAGGGCTGGTAAGTGAAGTCCTTTAATCTGCGAGCCTGGCCAGTGCACAGTAGTGAGAGAGTAAGTCTGAGCACTCAGAAGGGCCAAGTCTGCCCAGGCTGTATGGTTAGGGTTGCAAAAGTTTGGTTTTCTTAGGACTGTGAGACAGAAGAATGTTGAACTGGACCCTACATTATCGGATTAATATCTGTGGAGCTGACTGTGGCTACCCTGTGGAGTGTGGCATAGCCACGACCTTGGAGGTAAAGGCCCAGATGCTGTTGCTGAGGCCCAGGTCAAAAGTAGACTCCATCAGTACTCAGGTGGATGCACAGTCCTTGGAGATTTAGCTGACGGTAATGTTTCCAAGAGGATCAAGCGTAGGTGATGGATCCATGTGTACCTCTCATCCTGGAGAGGATCATAAGAGGGGCCAGATATAGGGGAGCTTTCAAACAGTCAGGCATGATCAGTCTTGCTAGTCTACAGTCCAGTAGAACTGGAGGAAGAGGTTTAAGAGCCATCTCTAAACACAGGAAAGGGGAGAGCACAGAACACCCAGGAACGTGTCCTAGACAAAGGCCCTTTATGGCTGACAGAAAACAGGAGTCAAACATGGGAGAGGAATGAAAATCCCAGGAAGAGGGTCCTATGAGCATCACTGTTTTTAACTGTCATATGTAGCACTGTAGTGATGAATGACATCAAGCCCTACTTCTCAGCACATCCAGGCACACATATGTGTACACATACATCCATGTGCATGCACACATTCGTGCACATACATGTGTGCTGCCTTGAAGGAGGTGGTCGCTCCATGGTCTGGTAGAAACCATCTACCAAATCTTATATTTTCTCGGGAGGTCCCTGCCTGAGGAATGCTTCAGCAGTCTTTAAATTTTTAATTCTCCATATACTTCATCATAATCATCAGACACAATTTACTCTAACATAGCCTGGGGGTTTTTAGGTAATTGACTTATTTCAATCTCAAAATGTGGTATTTTTAGTCTCGGATAGTTTTTGAAGTCAACTTGTCTAGACCTTTAGTGTAACTTAAGCCATTGATTTGCTCAATGAAGTCCTACAACTCTATTATCCCCAGGTGAGTACATCACTAGGACCTTTATTCTGGGGCCTCACTAAGGAGATGGAAGAGTGAATGGAGCTTTGACATTAAGAGAATACTGTTATATTTGAGGTGACAGAGGTGGAGAAACTTCAGTCTGTGCTTTTTGGTTTTTTGTTTGTTTGTTTGTTTGTTTTATATTGAAAGACTGGAATACAGAAAGGTTTGAATCTCAAATTCTCCGGCCTTATGATTTACCAAGTTTGTAGCTGTCGTTATTGTCTGTGGTCCTAGAGGCAGTGACTTGAACCATTGATACTAGGTTGACCAAACATTGGTGAAAGACTCTGGCCCTCAAGTCTGTCTCTTCTCCATCCTCTGTTCTCTGGGGAGTCCACACCTCCCAGGGATTCCTCTGGGATAGAGCTCAGCCCTCATGTTAGTTAACTGTCCTCTCAGAGTGTGATCGTCAGGAGGGAGACATTCATGCCTTACCTACCCGTCCCGCTCCTTTCCCAGCCAGCTGCTTTTCCTGTTGCCCTGAAGTCAGAGGAGACAAACCCCTTCCTCTTCTACTTTCTTCAGTGTTCCTTCTCCACCCACCCCACTCCTTCCTTTCTGTCTTTCCTTCTTTTCTTCCTTCCTCACTTTTGTTTTTGCTCATGACATTTTCATACTTTGGATCCATCCTCCGTTTCTCTTGCTCCTTTCTAGCCTACCGCTGGTCCCACAGAATTTCTCTGGCTTTCCCACCAAACCCATGCAGAAGACATGATGATACAGTGCCTTGGGCCTTACCTCTTCTAAAAGTTAGCAACTCTAAGTCTAGACTTCAGGCAAGTTTATCAGTGGCTGTTGGCTCCTATAGTTTGTGAGCAGTTTCATTGGCCTGGATATTTATATCTAAAACAGGAGAGGATTCTCATCATCAAGGACAGATAATTTTTCTTTTCTGTGATGTTTCCTCTTTTCAAATGTTGTGTCATAGTGTAAGACACCTGCAGGTCTACTCACTGGTCACAAGCAAAATAGTTTGGCTTTTCAAGTAGCACTGTAGTTTGCCTACCACAGGGGCAGCACAGGCGACTGCGTAAAGCAGATGACTTC
Source organism: Phyllotis vaccarum (assembly GCA_033318265.1). Lineage (NCBI taxonomy): Eukaryota > Metazoa > Chordata > Mammalia > Rodentia > Cricetidae > Phyllotis > Phyllotis vaccarum. The sequence continues at coordinate 80,281,257 of JARWLC010000014.1, read as the reverse complement.
TTCAAGAACGCTGACTTCATGACCACTTTCCAGCTGGCAAGACTTGTCATCCAAGCATGTGCAGTGGTCTCACTGGCTCCCTGTGAGAGTTAAAGCAGACATAGTTATGGCCACTTTGTATAGATAGACTAACACTGAAGGCTTACCAGTGACCTGCATATGGTTAGGCAGCTAGTAAATCCCATGTTGGAATCAATTCCACCCTGCCAACAAATGGGACACTACCACCATCGTCCTAGTGACTTCCTGACATATTTAACAGTCTGTACAAATGTATAAAACCATCTGTCCTGGACAGCAATTCACTTTTTTATTATTTTTATTTTATTTTATTTTATTTTATTTTACAAAGCATCCTGTGCTCTGTTCCTGGAGCTGCTGCTAGCTTATAGAAGCCGCGGTACCCTGCCATGACTGCTCTCTCAGTTGGTTGGAACTAGATTATATGGTGCATCTTAAAAAGCTGAGACAGAGGATACTGAGTGTCAAAGTGAAGGAGAAATCAGGACCCAGATCTTTATAACCCAAACAACCCTTGCCCTGGTAAAATGGTGAACTTGGGAACTTCCTGTGGACTCTAGGGCTCCAGCTCCTTGAGACAGAAGGAAATAGTAAAGGAGTAAGTGGTGCTAAGTTATAATGATATGAATCACCCCCTTCCCAGCTGAAGATTCTCTAAGCTCTCCAGTTCTGTGGCCTAGGACACTGGGTGATCTGCACATGTGATCATTCACTGGATGATTCTCATATTTATTTGGGGGGGGGGCTCACCTACTTTTGTAATGAGGTGATTCTGTTAGGTAACTAATTTTAAGAGCTTTTATTTATTTCTTGATGAAAAGAAGAAGGAAAAAAAAAAAAGGATTCAAGTAGCGTTGCTTAGTTAGGCTGGCTACCCAGGATTCATGACTTTCCATCTGAGACCAAGTGGGAACAATAAATATGTAAAAAATAGTTGGTGTCCAGATGCCTTTTTAAATCAGCAAAATAATTAAAGCCTTTATAGTTTGGCCTATTAATGTATATTACATCTGCATAGTTGATTTAATAAAGAAAATGCTTGAGAAAGATAAAATTCCAAAGCCAAAAGCAGCTAATAGCTGGGGTGGGATCCTCGTAGTGATTAATTGTGATCTTTTTCTCCTTGGAGACTAAACATTTACTAAACCCTCTGAGCCCATGAAGTCCCTGTTGAGCCAGCATTTCCAGTATAAAGGGCCGGGGCCAGGGTTTCATTCATCATTTTCTTAGGTTCCAGTGTAAGTACCATTGTTGTGTTTAGGGAAAGAACACAAATATTTATTTTAAAAGTTTCTTTAAACAAATTCTTAGTGGAGTATGGCACTCTCTAATGTGCTGCAGCTGGGCCTCTGGCCTTTAAAGTTGGTTGCCATCTGTATACTAAGTCCTCTGCAAGTGCTCAGCTGCGGAGAACACAGTTCCAGACAGTGATCTCTAGATACAGATTTATGTCAGAGGGTGCAGTGTTTACTCTGGGTCTGCTGAGACATACCTAGGAAAATATCCCTAGTGTACAACGTACATTTGTTAAAAAGCTCTTCATGCACATTTTCACAGTATTTTCTTGTAGAAACATTTGTGTAAAGATTCACTAATATGTTTCCATAAAGAAAAATGTAAAGACCTCACCGTGTAGCAAATCAGAGAAAAAGAAGGAACATCATACATTTTGGATGCCTTGAATTCGAGTTGAATTTTTTTTTCATTCTCATGTGGGTGCATTGAGGAAGAAAGTGTTATTTTAACCACGATTCAGAGTGCACATCTCAGCCTGATTGTCGGCAGCGTTCTTGGAATTCCATTTGTCTTTCTTGGGAAGCCTGTCATAGGGAGGAGGGGTGGTAGGCTATTATTTTTTCCCTCCCTTTTCTTACCGGCTAGCATACACTGAACCTCTGGCCTTACCCCAAGTATATGGGTGGTATATGTTTTAAATTGATATATTAATGTTGAATTTTTATTGTCATGGTTTCTGTTCATGCTCCTTTCAAACCTTTCATTTATTTGTTTCTGAACCCTGGATATCTCATAAAAATGTCACCATTGTGGTTGAACATTAAGCACCTTCCCATTTTTCTCTGGGCCGTTGAAATAAATTTGGACCAGGTGCTCTGCTCATAATGGAGCCCTTGAAGTGCTCTGATAATGAGCTGGGAGCGGAAGCTGTCAGCCTTCAGCTGGCTTGAAGAATGCAATTAGAGCAGTTTAATACTGCAGAGGGACCCCATCCAGCCAAGGCCATTGGACTTGAAACCCAGTCTAAAAACATGGACTTTAGGCATATCAGCTTCTTCACTGCCCTGAGACTGAGAGAAACAACAGACCCAGGATGAGCCCACATGGGGAAATGCTCTAAAGGTGACAGTGTTCTCAGCCATCTCTCCTGTTCTCAGGTCATCAGGATGTTATTTATGATTTATGATCTTATGTCACTGTGATCAAAATTAACCAGTGTCAAATTAAGTTTCAAATTAACTAAGGACATAGAAAGTACTTTCTAAAACACTACCCTATGGAAATACAAGACCAGAAATTAAGATTCACTTAAATATCCATTAATATTGAGACTGTTCAAATAAAGTATATTTATTGACTATGAAGAATAGTATGCCGCTATTAAAGAGAATAATATTGTCTAATTTATTTGTTAAGCCAGGCAAAGAACAATTTTATACAGTCTGTTATATCTTGAGGGAAAACTAATTTTAAAATACATATTTATAGAGAAAACTGAAGAATAAAACAAAAGTGAGAGCAGGAGGTTGTGTTTATTATATGCAGATTTTAAAAATGATTTTCTAGCATTTATTAAACCAGTGACTTCAGCGTTCTTGGGAAGGATGGCTCTCCATCAGACACATGACATGCTGTGAATAAATAGAGGTGTTTTTAGAGCCAGGAGGATGCAGAGAGGAGTCTGATTGTTCTGGAGAATGAGTGGGATGGGCTTGAAGACTTCATTCTAAAGGGTACCTCCCGATGCTTCCTGGGGCGTCTTTGCCCTCCTCAGGTTTGGAGATGCCCAGAGACTACCCCTTTACCTCTCCCTCTTCCTGCTGGTGTTCTGAGGAAAGTTCTCTAAAGGCACATTTTATTTCCAGAACCCCATTCTTCTTCCTTTCTTTCTCTCCAGAAAATGAGTGCATAACTTAGCAACCGTTGTTGTTGTTACAAACGTTACACTTCTGCAGTGAGTGAGTTGTCCCAAAGTGAGCCACGTAAAGCCATGTCCGTTCAGTCTTATTTAAGATACAATTGAAAAAGGAGTAGTTTTACACAGCAGACCAGGCAGGAATGACCTCATTAATGAGAAGTGGCATATAACAGTTAAAGCCTCACACACTTAGGAATCTTCCATATGCTCAACATAGCCTGATCAAATAGCTTGTTTAACATTTATTATTTATTAAGCCACAGATCTGTTTTGGTTCATAAAAATGAGAAGCTTTCCCATAAGCTTGCAATAACCATAGAGAGAGATTTCTATTTTGTCTTTACCTAATTTTTAGTTTTTTTCAATCTTGTGAAGTTTGAATTCCTTTGTGCATCTACCGTTGTTTTTCTAATAGTATTTTAAGATATTCTGCAAAATGATAAAATCCTGCTTCAGGTTTGAGCTCCACTTCACTACTCAAATTTTGTAATTGCTCCTATGAATGCAGTAGTTGCTAATTTTAGCTACAAGGAAGTCTCTTCTTCTGAACCAGCTTTCTCCTTCCAACTCACACTGACTTGTCCCAGTGCTTACATGAGTCTGTTTAAATGTGCTTGCACGGGAGAAGGAGCAGTACATGGACACATACGAGGGACTTTAGACTAATGTACAGTGACTTCCATAAGCAGGTTAGTTGGTACTTGTGTGAATCCACAGCAGGAGGATATGCCAGGGGCTTCTATGCAGAGAAGGTAAATTTCTTTGAAATTAGTCCTAGAGAGTAGCTGTTCCCAGACAGGGGGCAAACTGAAGCCACTGAGTGAGGCTTGAGGGTCCCTTCTCCCTCTGAAGGGAACATGCACTGGTGCTTTTGCATGTGGTTTGTAAAAATTGCTGAGAGAATTCGCGGTGACTCAGTTGGACTAACTGCTTTGATGCAAAGTGAAAATAAAGCAAAATGCAGAGCTTCTCATCTGGAGGGTCATTTTGGTCAAGGGTAGGCTTGATCAGCTTTTGAGCCTTGGGTGATTCCTTCCATAAGAGAATAAGGTGGAGAGCAATGGAAGTCACCACTCTGTTGTAGTAAGGCTGGGAAATGATCATATCTCTGGAGGAAGTGCAGCAAGAAGGGGGCCAGAACAACCACAGATAGCCAGCAGGGTGGGAAGTCCTGCACAGGCTTCGCTGACTTCGGCCTTTGTATGGTCTCTTGAGATGAGGGATGCCTATCCCAGGGGCAGGCCTCTGATGTCATAATTTGTAATCGAGAACGGTTTTAGCCACACCTTATCTTCTGGTTGTTAGTTTTCTTGTCCATAAACCTAAGCAGGCAGCTAGCTGGGAGGAAGGGGACCAGGCAAGAGCCTTTGTATTTTCCCTAAATATGGGTGGTTTGTGTTATCCATACAGTGTCAAAAAAAAAATATTTAAGTGTGTGCAGAGAATAACATTTAAAGAGTTGTATTATGTATATGTGTGTATATAATTTAACTTATTTAAAAACATAATGAATATATAAAGAGAATTTGATTTCTGCCTTATTCCCATAACTCATTCTAGTTTTATGATGTTGCTATTAAATCTCTCTATTTTTTACTTGTAAAATGTTAGCTTTTGGAGTGGTTAAAAGGAGCTCAACCATGAGGAGCTCATATATTTTCTTTTAGTGTACCTATTTTCTAACTTAGCTTTTTAAAAGTTCTCTGCAAGTGTGTCTGAGGACACTTGTCTCAGAGACAATTTGCATTTGAGGTCTGGCTTTGGGCTATTTGATGTGTTGAAGGTGGACTCTCAGATAGTTATAATCCACAGCAAATGTGGTAACAATTATTTTCCGTGAACTTCAGCCTTTGGCTTGCCAAGATTCAGCACTGTGGTGGGTTCCAGCCGCTTCTTGAATTGCGTTAATTATTCGTTACATCTGCCCTTCACATAGTTGAGGGGTCTGGAGGGAGCTTGATTATTGAAGTTGTTTCAAGTCAGTTTTACACCCTGGGCTGACAACACCATCACACTTTCACACTGTAATGAAAGGGCTGGAGTATTCTGGGCAGTTCCTGCAAACAGCAGTCAGGAGTGAGGCCTGGGTTTGAAGGCATTCACCCGTGCAATGTGTCCAGTTTTGTGCAAGCAATTACATTTCCTTCATCTGCTCAGTTCTTCACTTTGGTGGATTTAGAGCCAAGGAAATTGAATTCAAGAGCTCTGTACTCTGCTAGAATTCATGCAAAATGCTAGTGTAAAGTTACAGTGTCAGGGATTTAGCTCCTATTTATTGTCAGTAGTTTGGGCCCATACTTTTGGAATGTAAGCCCAAGAACATAGTAATGCTGAGCGAGGAGTAGAACTCTCCTGCAGTACCAGAGAGCAAATGGAAGGCAGCTTTCCTCCTCTGCATGTGTGCCTCTCTGTTGAGCACACGTGTGGGTGGCACATGGTGAGTGAAAGGCCCCCCTGACATCTTGGCAGATTAAGAGCTGACTTAAAAATATTTTTATGGACAGTATTAACTTTTGTATATTAATATATTTATTTTATTTGTTGAAACCCTTTCCAATAATTCAGTGAGAAAGAAAAGCAAGAGTTCAGTTGTAAAAGTTTGTGAGGAGGATTAAAGATTTTTGAGGTATGGTCAAGACAGGATTTTTAGAAGGGTTTGAATGTGGCCATGAAGGGGTGTCCACTCCAGGTCTGCCTTTGTGCTGGTGGGTGAAAGTATGCTGTGGTCTGAACGTCTCCTGTGCCTGGCTGGGACTGCATCTTTTATCGGTGTGGTGGGTACCACCCTTTGCATTGAACTCTTTCAGAGCTTCTCTGCTCTACAGACGGCTCTGCAGAGCACACAGGGATGCAGGCCTGCATCATAGGGGGCAGCTGCACTGGCCGTGCAGGCATGCATGTTTAGCTTGCTATTACCTGGCAGCCAGTTCCAGTTAAGTTGCCTGCTGGTCATGTCCTGTTCCCATGAAGGTATTCAGAGCTTCAGTTGCAGTCAATAAAATTTACAATGTGTCTGCAGTGCCCTAGTGCTGGGGCTACAGATGCTCTGTGCCCCCAAGGAGCTCATGCTTTAATGGGTGCTGGAGGACCTGGGCATCTCAGGACATAGTAAGAACTAAGCCTGGCCCTTGTGATTTAGGCTCTGTGGCCAAATGGTGTGCTGAGAATTTGGTCTATTCCTAAGATCTTCACACTCTGCCCCAGCTTTCTGCTTTTAGAATGCCAAGCCTCTTGCTGGCTGACTTCTTGCTACAGGCCCCTTCTCCACCCTTGGAACATGATATGGGGAAAGGAGGGATCTCCTGCTAAAGTGGAGAGGAGTTAGATGAAATTGGAACTTTCTCCAATAGCCTGCCTAGGAGCAGACACTGGGCATAAGCATACTAGTGATCCTGTGGCTGCTGGGAATGCTTACAAAAACATCTGCTCTCTCCATAGTCAAATACCTTGGAGAACATTTGCTAAGCTATGACTTATTTCCCATTAAACCTTTGCTAGTATCTAGAAGCTCTTCTTTTCTGTACAGACAGGGAATCCGTGGAAAGGAAAATGTGGCCACATGTGAGTTGGCTTCTCTTTAGGCATGAAAGCCAGGTCACTTTCATGAAGTGCCTCTAGATGACTTTCTTTCTTTCTTTCTTTCTTTCTTTCTTTCTTTCTTTCTTTCTTTCTTTCTTTCTTTCTTTCTTTCCTTCCTTCCTTCCTTCCTTCCTTCCTTCCCTCCCTCCCTCCCTCCCTCCCTCCCTCCCTCCCTCCCTCCCTCCCTCTCTCTCTCTCTCTCTCTCTCTCTCTCTCTCTCTCTCTCTCTCTCTCTCTCTCTCTCTCTCTCTCTCTCTCTCTCGCATAGAGAAATGAAGTCTTAAATAAGAAAAGGTTAGTCCAAACAGCATGGAGAGATTAAGTAATGAGATCAAGCTGTAGTGTTTAATTGCTTAAAAATAAACTAAGAAAGAAAAAAAAAAAAAAGGTTCACAGCTCTTTGTGAGTGAGGTTCCATCAAAGGCAGAGCTATAGCCAGCGTAGCTCTCCCTTCTGAGGAGAGTTTTACAAAATGCACTTTGCGGCCAGTGGGAAGAGAATGGCAGCCAGAGAAGTCCAGGGTGACTGCTGGGAGGAGCCTGGACTCTGGCCTTATTCCAGGTTCTAGGACTCTACGTCAGAGGTGTGGAGCTCAGAGACAGATTGGGACAGTTTCTCCAAGGCTAATGTATATGTTATAACTTGGAAGTATCCCAGGAAACCCAGGGCCAAAACTCCATCAACCACCGGTCTTGTTTCTAAACCAGGTGAGTTGAACACTAGTTCACTTTGACCCCATTGACGACAAGGAGGTACACAAAATGCGAATACATGATTGAAAAAAAAAGCCCTGGGATTTAAATTAGAAAGCAACTTGAAAAGGCATGTGCCTCTCAACCACACTGACTGTCTTGAGTTTGCAGGTAACCATATGCACCAAACTCTGCCTTTACCCAACAGTGGTTATCAGATTGTTAAAACATCGGTGACGTTGATGGAACCCCAACATTTGCACTACAGTCTGTTAGAGAATTTTGAATTGGGGACCTGGGATTTTCTTAGGAATGCACAAATTCACAAAATTTACTGGTAAAGGATTTATTTAATCATGATATGAGACATTTGCCAGTATACAGTGGCCATGATATGAGGTACTGTATCAAAACTATGTCCAAGGATGAATCAGACACTGGTCTGGGACAGTAGTGAAGGGCTTCTGCAGCCCCAAGGAAATACCAGCAACTATTATGTGAGTCTAGCTTGTGTTTCCTCCTTCAAATCTCCTAGGCCTATAATTCCTCTGTCCTCTATACGAAGAGGTCTCTAAAATTTCAATCTGTACTTTTATACTTAGCCTCCTCATGAGACTTTTCATGTGGCCTTAGTAAAGTTTTATTAATAGATTCAAATCTTACTATTAGAATTCTAGTAACTGGGCTCTGGGGTTAGGGCAAGGTCTAGAAAAGAACTTTGGCATAAATTAGATTTTAGTCAGATATTTGGTATAATTAATATAATAAGGAACATTTAAGTTTCTCCTTGACTATGCTAAAGAGATAGGAAAACAAATTCAGTGAGGGTTTGCCTGTCCTAACTGGGCTCTGTTTAGGTTCTGCCTTCCCTGTCCATCTTCTGTGGTCTGCAAATGAGAGCCTGTGTGGTTTGCCAAGTGGGCGGCACATAGCTGAGAATGGTAGTGGTGGCAGGAACCTCCAGTCTGGGTGAGGCCTACACACAGGGGTTACCTGGAAGGAACATCCATTATTTTGAATAGATCCTGGCCCTGGGTACCTAGATTTTTCTAAATGCTAATTCTCTTTGGTTCTGATTGAGCTGAGGCCAAGTTTGGCTGCACTATATATGGCTGCATTATTTAAAGACTATTTGTATCTTTGAAGTCATAAAATGAAATCACAAACTGACTTTTCCAGTTAGAATCTTAAAACAAGGACAGCAAAGCAAGCTTGTAAGGAGACGCCGTCGTGCATCCTGCGTGCTGTGGACTGGATCCGCCGTCTGCTAACAAGCAGGAGCTTTTCTGAATAGAGATCAGGACTACCTGGTGTACTGTAGCTGTGCGGCTTGATGATAGCCACCTCTCCCAGCCCTGGCCTGTCATATCAAGACTGTGCTCCTTTATTTTTTTAAATTTCTGTGGTGAGATCTTTGTCTGTCTTTGTCAGAATTCAATGAATAACAAGTAATGTGTCACCATAATCACAGTGGTTCTGCCTGGGGACAGTTTTCTAAATTCTAGTTTTCTGCAGATTGGGCAGTGGCTAGGACAACCTCTCCTCTCCTTTGCTTCTTGCTGAAAGGCAGTTTTCAGAAATGTTGCTTTCTGTTCACAGGGTAGGAATAAGAATTATGGAAGCGTTTGCTCATGTAAGATTCTTACATAGTTTCCGTCTCTTAAATCTTATGTTGGTTTCCTGCTCACCAGTTAACAAAAAATGCTGAGTTTTGAAATATATTTCATTTTTGTGCGTGTGGAAATGAGCTTACTTAAAATTAAAAAATGGAAATAAGAAAATGTGTAGCCAGATTTTTCTGGTCATCAAGTAGTGTTAGTTCCATACTTTTTGTGATTCACATAAATTTGCCTACCTCAGTCATTTGTAGTTTTAAAGAGTGATATTTACAAGGTGCCTCATTTTCTAACTCTTGACAGTTACTTATCATCATAGACTGGTTGACCTTTTAGGAGAACCTTAGAAAGAATAGAGCATTCTGGGAGTCCTGAAAGGCATCTTGCTTCCACATGATGTGCCATACACTGTATTTAAAAATCCAGCATGCCACCTTCATACAGCATTCCCAAAAGCCTCCCTCGTGTCAGAAAGACTCATATAAATTGGAAACTATTTACTTAGGGAACCTCAAATGTTACTGAAAATACATTCTTTAAATGTCAGACTATTTGCATAGTGGTAATTCCAGATACTTGCTTTTTTCCAATACCCACGATGTGGGACAGTACTTCAGAGAGAGCACACTTACATGTATTCTTATATTTTTGTATTATCATGTTACTCGATTGGTGGTTTTGTTTTATGTTTTATTTTAGCTTCAACCCAAGTCAAAATGGATGCAATTTATTTTTATTATTGAAGACATTTGGCTTCTTCCCCAAGCATCGGGTCTCTGCCTTGAAAAGCTACTTAATGGTGTTGGCTAGTGCCCACAGCAGTGACTTCCTGTGAGATCCTTGTCGTCTCTTGCTGCCTCCCTGCTTTCTCTCACTTTTCCTCCTGTACTGGGGATACTCCAGGCAGGCAAAGGAGGCCATTTGTTTTTATGCCACAATCCTGCACCATTTCTATCTACTACTGGACCCTTCAGTATCACTGAATAAAAGAGCAAACAATACATAGTTTTAATGTACATTTATGTGTATTATGGATCTTGAACTAATTAGATCCTCAAATTCTTATAGTTATAAAATTACTTAGAATAAGATATGGAAATATATTCTATTCATTATTTGGATTATAGACTAAAGATCATCTCTTTGTAACAGGAAGAGACAGCATGGTGTGGGGGAGGATTAAGTAATTAAATTAGCTTAAACCCTTGAGTGGTGAGGTATCTACCTTGGAATCTGTTCATGTAGTAAAAAAGAGAATTATATAAATGTGGTAATGCATTCCAGCATCTTTCCCTGTCCCAGGGCATGTGAGGGTGGTGTTAATTTCCTTAAGCTTTTCCCTCAGCATCAAAGAAGACTTACTTGTTTTTTCCTTTATCTAAAATGTTTGAAAAATGGCATTTTGAAATATTTGCATATACATAGATAAGGTACTTTGGAGACCCAAGTCTAAACAGAAGACTCATTTCTGTTCATATGTACTTTATACGTACACCACACACTGAGGAGAATTTTATGCAATGTTTTTAGTAGTCTTGTCTGTAAAATGTTTAGGAACTTTTCAGATAAGGCCCTCCCTACAGTCAGAATACTTAAGGAAGGACTGAGCAGATGGTGTCCTTCCTTAAGCCTGGACTCTGGTTGCTTTGGAGAGGACATAGATGGAGTTCACTGGAGATAGCAGAAAATTGTGTGGAATTTCTGGGTCATCGCTGGTCTACATTTCCTTGTCTCCTGGGAAACAACTCTGAAATATACAGGAAGGCAATGACTGGGAATATATGGTGTACATGTATAGAGACAGAACCTATAAACACTTCGTGTTATATTGAAGACTTGTGGAGTAGCAGTCACTGGCCTGTCATCGCTGTTGGATGCACAGCTAGGGTGGAGCATCACCAGAGGTACTCAAGAGCAGACTGGATCTACTCAGAGAAAATGAAGCTGGTGAGATAGGCCAAAGGAATAGAGCCATGTTCCTGCAGTGCCCTCTGCTGACAAGGCCTAACATGGCACTCAGTATGGTTTAGAGTTCAGACTATTAGTATAAAGCAGCTAAGGGGTGAAACTGGAGTTGAGCCTTATCATAAATTATATCTGACATGACCCCAAACCCTAATTTCACCAAATGTGTCCTTTTTGTTGTCAAGAACAGCAAACTGTTGTTATACACAAATCAATGGGATGTCGTTTATCTTGTAGGCTGTTCACACTTGGAATTTAAGTTGAGCACTCAATTTTAAGATGTGTTTATGATAAAGAGAATGATTTTGAGACTTCATAAATGGGCGCTTATTAACATCAAGAAATACTCAGCTTGCCTTACTAAAGGCAGCTCTCTGATGGTCCTTGTAGACAGTATGGCTATATAGCTTCTTACATTATCTGGAGTCACTGGCTCTTCTTTGTAGAGGCCACTCTGGAACTGAAAACCCTTTGCCTTTCATTTCCCCTTGTCAGTCTCTTACAGCAAGGAAGGATGACCTCAATCCTTTTTCCTTTAACACACTACCTTCATACTTGAAGCTAACTGACTCCCTCTGCTAGACACTAGACACGTTGATTAGTTTGATTTGTAACTTCCCACTGTTTCTCTTCTTAGTCCTAAGTCAAGAGAGTAAGTAGGGATGTTTGGTAGGAGTATCTGCCATTCACTATTATACATACTCTTATGTGTTTTGTCCATAAAATGAATGCACTGGCAGAAATGTCATGTAAAGTGGAGTTTTGCAGGCCTAAATTTTGCAGCATACTAATGGATGCCGTCAATACTATAAAGCAGGAAGCCATCACTGTAAGGTCTCCCCTGTGATGCTGAGGCTGACATGCCCTCTACATGTCCCCACACTGCCCATGGATGATGCAAGGACCTTCTTGTTTCCACTTTTCAAGGAGAAACACTGAAGCAAAGCTTAGTTTCCCAAGTCATTGGAGACTACGTAGATGCTTGAATAAATCACACTGTCTTAAGGATCAGTGGATCCAGGCTCTTGCACTGTATTGTCATCTGGCAAGACAGAATGAAATGGAAATACTAGAGAGATGTGTGGAGGGCAGGAGGCTGTCTTTCACCCTGCAGCTTAGGTTTTACAGCCTCCAGAGCCACAGAAGGGGAGAGAGTCAGGCCCACCCAAGATGGATAGTATAATCAGCAGAGACACCTTCTACCAGGAAATGTCACCAGTACCTTCAGGCTATATTGCGTTGCCAGTGGCAAGTGAGTCCAAACTAACTGAGGCTCCTCCAAGGGAAATTTTCTGTCTTGAACCCAAAAATGTGTGGAGGATAAAAAAAAAATAATAATAATCTCCTTAAAAATGTATAAGCCCAGTGCAGCTGAGGGGTTTACAGCAGGAATTTGAACTAGCTGAGTTGAATGGTCAGGAAAACATTCAGTTCAGCCAACAATCTGGGCATCTAGCAGAAGCAAGGGCAGATCCTTTGTGTCAGGGCCTCCCTATCCTAACATTAAAAACCCTCACGGAGAATTTCTCAGTTATCTTTCAGTTAAATTCTCAGAGCCTAAGGAAACAAGTCACTATGAAAGGCAGACAGCAAAGCCAGTCTCCTAAGGCCACAGACAGGATACGGAGCCATCAGACACACGGAAAGGAGAAGAGACCAGATGTATGCTATGGAGAAAAACTACTAAAATTGCAATGAGGATTTGAAAAAGATAATGTAACATATAAATAAAAATACAGAAATTAAAACGACTGTAGGCAGCTAATGGTACACTAGATAGAAACAGAGAAAGAATTGAACCAGAGGGAAGGTTGAACAAATTATGAAGAACTTAATGCTGCAGAACAGAAACAGGGGACATGTGTGAACAGTGGAATTTTCAGGAATGATTAAGATCCTGACCTCAGATTGATAACACAGCAAATCACAGACTGATTTTCCCCCTGTGTATCACTTATGTGTGTTGCGGATATGTGGTGTGTATGTGGGGACTGGAGGCCAAAGGCAGGTATCTTCCTTACTGCTGTCAACCTTACATATTTCACTAGAGTGGCCAGTGAGGCCCCGGGATTCACCTGGATCTACGTGCCCACTATAAAACTGCTATACCCGGCTGTTCTATGGACCCTGTGGATCCCAATCCAGGTCCTCGTACCTACACAGCAATTACTTCACTGTCTCTACCTTATGTATGCAGGAGAGCTGCAGAGCATGGTGACCAGAAGACTTGAGTGCTCACAGACAAGTGGAAGATAAAGAAAACAGCCATGATTATAGAGGCAGAGAACCCTGCCTCTGTGGGCTACTTCTTCCAAAAGTGAAGGCATAGAGAAGGCCATTGTCAGAACAAAGGAAAGTGACCAACAGATCCTCACAGAGGGAATTCTAGCTGGGGAGGAAGCTTATGTGCGTATTCCTGAGCTACACCCCAGAACCACAACATGGAAGGGAGATTGATTCTGAAGTTTATTTTTTGGGAAAGAAGGAAATTGATCTTAAAACAGAAGAAACAAAACGAAACCAAGTAACAAGAAATTAAGTAGCAAATAGAAAGACAGCCAAGCGGATTAACTGTTGTGAACTTTAAAAGCTCATCATTAGTGGACACCAATTACTGTTTCCTCTAGTTCCCCAGAGGGAGTCAGTAGGCCTGTGTGGAGGCCAGAGGTCAAGTCTGGGTGGCTTCCTCAATAGCTCTCCACCTTATCTTTGGAGCCAGGGTCTCTTACTGAACCTGGTGCTCACCCATCTGGCTTGGCTGACCAGCTAGTAAGCTCCAGAGCTCTGGCTGCTTCTGCCTCCCCAGCACTGGGGTTCCAGATATGTGCAGTTGTGTGCTTGGCTTTTTGCATGTGTCATGGGGATCTGGACTCAGTTCCTCACCCTTGCACAGGCTCTTCAGATCTGGGCCTACAAATGGTTGATGCTTAAATGAAATACATACAAAATACTTACGGTTTGACTGGCATGATAATAACTGCTCAGTAAATTTTAGCTGCTGTTTGGACTATATTGGTATCTAAAAGTAGAATTTAGAATAGAAAAACCTCAAAAACATTAGAGATGAACATGTTAGGTTCATGAAAACATTTATTTTATGTGCTGATACAATAATCATACTAAATTCTTCATTATGTAACAGTTCATTTATTTCAATAATTGTTCACCATGACCTGGGTCAAGCATGCAGTTCGGCCTGCTTCTGCCTTTGGTAACCTATCATATGAACAGCACTGCTGTTTCCTGGGGTTACTTGTGGATGGCTCTTAGGGCATGATGACTCCATAGACATTTGCTTTACCCTTTACTTTCTCTTGTTGAGAAACTGGGGTGGGGGGAGTCAAACTGCTATCTGTCATTCTTCACATTTCAGAAAGAACTTAGTGAATTTACATTCACGTAGGACAGCCCAAGATCTTACCTTCTGAAAGGTGGGCAGATGCTTTGGCATGCACCTGTTAGTAAAGAGTTGTGGAAGTGGGTCCTTAATTATGAGCAGAGAACAATGGCATGTAAGCATTGAAAAGCCACAAGAAAACCCATTTCTTTGTCTGCTAAGTCAAAAATGCAAAAAGAAAATGGATAGTATAGTTTCCAGCTTAGAACAGGCACATTTGGAATTGTCAGTATCGCTAACGCTTGAGTCATGCCTGGGGCCTAGGACAAGGACTGTGGGTAAGGAACAAGAATGTATTCATAGTCATTCTGATGGTGAAAGCAGAGGGAGTAGGCCCAACAGTAGCCTGACTCATTCAAGCATGTGCACGAGAACTTTCCAGACTGCAGGAGCTGTGTGGCTTTGAGTTGAGCCACTGTTTTGGCACGTATGTTCCCTTAGGCACAAAATCGTTTACAGTGCCTTCTGTGAAATGTTTGCTCATGTTTATATAATATATCATTTTCTTTCCTGAATAGTTGAAGAATATTTTAAACTTAAACTTAACTCCCAGGAGTACCATTGGCAGGGCATCTTGTTGCTACTGCCATGTACATGTGACATGACCCCTCCCTTTTACTAATTAACCTCGTATTTAATGCTGTCCATTCATGCTTTGGTCTGTTGCATGAGCCAGGTTGTCTTTTTAAACAAACATTCCCCAGGTTACATCTGCATCCCCTTCTCATCTGCATTCAATGACTTACTACATATTATGGAGCCCCTACTTCTGAAGCTCTAACTGGGGCTCAGAAGATACTGTAGTGAGGAAACCCTTTATTCTATTCACAGAGAGTAGAAACCAGTGTCAGGGTTGATTATAACGGCAACATCTACCAGAAAATAGCCTATTGTGATGGAACATTCTCCAAAACCCAAAGGAAGAGAAGGCATCAAACTGAGCCTGAGCTGTGGGTTCCTGCACAAGTGACTGAGTATTTTTAAGCCGCACTACTCCCGTCCACGGTGTTTGCCTTATAGTGTATGTGTTACAGTAGCAGCTTTGAGAACCAAAGTTGGTTGTTCCTTTGGGTATAGTCAATTCTGTAATTCAGCCCTCGGGAAGTCTGAGGCAGAAGGACTGTGAGTTTCCAATACCCTGTACTGAAAATAAAAAAGACTTATTGAAAATAGATTTGTGAGAAAACAAGGTTTTACACGTGTATTCATAAACATTGTCACTGAGTCAGCAAATCCTCATCGCTATGACCCTACCCATAGGTGGAACCTTGAGTCAAATAGCTTTACCTCTGTGGCTTGCAATCTGTGTAATAAATAATAAACTATAACAACAGTAATAATAACAATAAAATACATAGTAACAATTTAACTTGCAATAGACAGGTATCCATTGCTGCTACTACCACTACATGAATCCGTTGGAGGAATCTGGAAAGGAAAAGAGATTTAGTGGTCTGGTGTGGAGAGAGGAGAGAGACACTAGTACAGAAGCTGAATGGGAGATCTTCTTCCAATAAACTTAGCAATGTTTGCAGAGGCGGCTGAGCTGTAGGGTCCTGGGTGCCAAGGAGGGAAGATCAGAGACAGTGGCAAACTATGGAAAGCAATTGGAGTTTTTAACAGTGAGGCAAGTTGATGGGAGAAAGCTTGAGGGGTGCTAATGTGTCAGTGATGGTAAATGAGTGCAACACAGTGGGACTGACCACTGAAGGAGGCCATTGGAGAAAAGCCTCCGGGGGTAAATTGAAGGCATCTTCTGTTTAGTAAATTTACGTGAGAAATTAAAGAATAAATTTCCCATGTCTTGACGTAAAATATACAAACTCTAAGGTTACTCAACTAATTTTAAAATTGTTGTTTCACATTTTCCCCAGTGATAAACACGGTGTAACACTCCGACAGCACTGTATCGGGGACTTGAACAGAAAACACAGGGAGCCTGCAGCTCACACAGCTTCTTTGGGGACGGATCACCCAGTGCCTGGGGTGAATCCACAGTGCCAACCCTTTGGCTTCCAGCTTGGCTCCTAGGCCCTCCCCCTCCCCCTCCCTGTTCTCCCAACAGGCAGTACTACATTAACCAGATGGCAGGAAGAGAGGCAGACTGTGTCTAAAGTCTGCCTGTCTTCCTGCCTTCTCTCTTTAAGTGGGGATACACCAGCATTTACCCTAATGGCCTCAAGCACGAGAGAACCACATTTTATATCAAGCCTGGGCTTTCTAAAAGGAAACAGTAGAAATATTTACAAGTGACTTTAGTGTGGCCAGAACATACCCACAAGAACCACAGTGAGCAGTCCTGTGGCCAGGGTCCAGGAGGCTCTCTGGGCTGGGAACCACAGTGAGCAGTCCTGTGGCCAGGGTTCATAAGGCTCTCTGGTCTAGGGTGTCACAGTGAGCAGTCCTGTGGCCAGGATTCATAAGGCTCTCTGGGCTGGGGTGTCACAGTGAGCAGTCCTGTGGCCAGGGTCCAGGAGGCTCTCTGGGCTGGGAACCACAGTGAGCAGTCCTGTGGCCAGGGTCCAGGAGGCTCTCTGGGCTGGGGTGTCACAAGCCCTGCAGCCTGGTGGGGAGGTGCATTGGGAAGCAGTGTAATTGTCTTTTCCTCAGCAGGGTGACTGCAGGTAACTGGTTCCAAAAGATACGGGACGGGCCTTCTTCCCTTTGCATGGTCTCTGTGACTACACCCAGCTTAGTTTTATGCCAGAGCCAGTAAGAAAGACTTTACAGATAAATAGTGTTTGTTGATTGAGAAAGACATCAATAAAAATAACAATTTACACACCTAAATGTGTTCTGGAATAGATGCCCTGGGAAGCAAATTTTTGTTTTCTGTGATTAATTGGATTGTAGTATATTTATTTTTTTTCCCATAAAAATCCTTTTATTTAATCAAGTTTTAAAAGTAAAGCTTGCACACAAGCAGAGAAAAGATGGAGCTGAGAAGAAATAGAAGGCATAGAATGCAAGTCTTTTTACTTTAATATTGCTAAATTGAGTGTGGAAGTAAAAAGTTTCTACATTATATGAATTGCAAGTTTTTAAAGTCAAAATAAAATGTTCTGTATAGAACAGAAGATATGTCTAAGTAACATACAATATTTGTTCAAAGTCGCTGACATCACTATTAGTAACAAATGAGAAAGCTTAATTCTGTAGCAGAATTGTAAACAAATCTTATGTAAAAGCAGTAAGGGCAGGCACATTCTTTAGGAAGGCTTGAAAAGCTTGTGCTCTGCTCATACTTGACACATTATCTGCTTTTTGTTTGTTTTGATTTTGGTTTTTAAGACAGGGTTTCTCTGTGTAACAGTCTTGGCTGTCCTAGAGCTCACTCTGTAGACCAGGCTGGCCTCAAACTCACAGATTCACCTGCCTCTGCCTCCCAAATTCTGGGATTCAAGGCCTGTGCCTCCATACCCAGACATTATCTGCTATCTAGTGAAATTAACACATCTTAAAAGTTTGTGCACAACTACTGCATTTACAAAAATGGCACTGGAGTGAATGCAATAGTCAGTGCACATGCACACCCATTGGCATCTGCAGAGAAAGCTGTCCCAGCACTGCAGAACTGAGGAAGAGCACTGGAGTCAATGACAGCTGGTGAGTGCTGGAGTCACAAATCACACCAGAATGGCAGATATCGCCCAGATAAGATGCTCTTGTAAAGCTGGAAGCAGCAGCTTTAAGGTCGTCAAGTCTAAGCATTTTCTCAGATCTTGGAACATATCTACTTGGGTTTGAATTATGTCACTTGTCTTCCAACTTGTGGTCTTGGACTTGTCTTATAAAATCCAAAAGAAAAATACAGAAGAGGGCAATGCAGCAGATGTTCTATTAAATAAGAGTAACATACAAAGCTGTAATTAAAAACGGAAAGCCACTTGTTGGAGCCAACCCTACACCAGCTAGGTAATCTGTACAATTATTGTCACATCAGTTACGCAAGTTGCTTTTACATGTCCTTTGCATCAGAGAAGAGGGAACCTCAGCTGAAAATTGCCTTCATCTGATTGGCCTGTATCCATGTCTGTGAGGTATTTTCTTAATTACTAGTTGCAGTAGGAGGGCCCCACCGAGTGTGGGTGGGTGGTGTCATCCCAAAGCAGGTGGGTTTGGGCATAGTAAAAGGTAGCTGAGCAAGCCAAGAAGCAGTCCTTCTTCATGGTCACTCTGTTACTTCTACCTCCAACTTCCAGCCTTGAATTCCTGCCTTGGCTTCCTATGATGATGGAGTGTGACCTGGAAGCCAAATAACCTATTTCTTCCCCCTGGTTGCTTTTGGTCCTGATGTTTATTATGGCAGCAGACAACAAACTACAACAGGGGGCATGCTTGGCATTTGCTGGTTTCTATACTCAAGTCAGTGCCATGACAACTTTTAGAAAAGCCAGTCACACCTGTCACTGTTTCTCTGCATTAAATGATCCCTCACTGTTGTATCTCATATTCTTATTCAGTGTGATTTTTGCAGGATTGATTTAACACCACGGATAGATATGTTTTGATCTGTTACTAGTGAAAGCCAAGGGCTGAAAGGAGGTTTTTGTGGGCGTTGTTATTTTTTTTAATTGTGAAATACACCTACCCTTCTTGTCTCAGGGGCTTCATCCTTTGTGCAGACAGCTTGAGAACTCACCTGCAAGCGGGAGATGGCTGGAGGAGAAGACTACAGACTCTTGGGAGTACCTGTACCTCCTTTGCTGTGGTCAAAAACAAGGGCCATAGATATTGGTCCCAGAGCCCTTTATAGGTTGTGGAGAGGTCCCATGGGTAAAATGATTGCTGCTGATTATCAAATCAAATCAAATAAAGTGTCCATGAAGTAGAGACAAAAGACACATAGTTTCCTTGGTGCTAGACAGCTCAGGACTCAGAGCATCTAGTTTTCAATACAAGCGGTTCACGACTGCTCTGTAAAACGGTTTACAGGCCTCTTTGGGAAAGAGAAAGAGAAAAAGAAAAAATAACGGTCTAATTACTAAGGGGAGCAAATACCATATCCGGTTTATTTACAGTGTGACTCACTTAAATTGTGATCCTGTTGACCATACAGAAATGACAGAAAGCAGAAACATCAGAGCAAATTAGCCATTTTGGCTTTTCATTAATGATCATGAATGTATGAAGTAGTATGCACAAGGGTCATTTACTCTTTAAACCTCACATGAGGCGTGAGGCCCACCTCCAGGGTAGCCCTGCAGTTTCAGTTTGTCACAGGGTCAGTGTGTCTGCTTCTAAACAGGAAAATAAATCCTTTTTTCCTTTTTCCTTTCTACTCTACCACTCTGGAGTGCTGAGCTTCTGTCAGTAAATCACAAGAGAGAATTTCAAAGCCAATCCAAGTCAACTTTAGGTATCATTGATTTCCTCGTGACTTTCGCTATACTTGGAGTTGTTAGTTGATTGTAGTTGTTCTTATTTACAGGCCTTAAATATTGATGGACTGTGTCATTTATAGCTCCCTGGTGGTGTTGACTGTTTAGCAAGTTTGTCCAAGAAGTCTATTATATTTGGGGAGGCTTGAAAACAGGCTACAGAAGCCAGTGTGCTGGGGGCAAGGTGCCACTGTAATAGATCAGAGGTATTGTCTATTAGGATAGCATATCACAGAAAAACCTTTCTGGTAGGCATTCTCAGAGCTCTCAAAAATCAATAGCAATCAGAAAAAGTATCAATACCTCAGCTAACAAGCATGACTAAATCAGTATGCTTGGAATTCCTTTTTTACCCAACAATTAGAGAACATCTATTCTTTTGAAGTACCCATTTGATGCTTTAAAAGCTTAGTTATGGACCAGGCCACATTAAAATTTTCTGCACATTCCAAAAGTACCACACAAGGCAACAATCCACATTTTTTACAATTATAAGGCAGTAATAATGGTTGTGGGCAGCCCTCCTAAGTCTAATTATGTGAGATATTTAGAATACTCTTTAAAACTGTTGTTGCTAGGGATCCATGATATCAAATTCAGATAAAATAACATTCACTCATCTGAAGTGTGCAGTTTGGTGGGCTTCAGTGTATTCATTGAGTTATGCAATCACCAACACATGCTCGTTGGCAGGCACTCCCCAGTTCTCTCCCCACAAAGCTTGGCAACTATTAAACCTATTTTTGCCTCCTGGACAGAGTGTGTCACTTAGAGACAAGGCCATGATTAGAAGCTGGGGACTTATATCCTTAATGACTGTTTCCGAAATGCTGGAGACTCTCTTGGTGAGCCTGATGGCTGTGTGCTGAGGCCTCTGTCTGTGACAGTCCCCACTGAGTGAGCTGTATGAGCACAGCAGACTTTGGCTTTGGTAACCTGGAGCTGCTGTGACAACTACACCAAGGGGCCCAGAAGCTCCACTCCTCCCACGGGTCTCAGCTTCATCAGCCTTACCTGATACACAGCCTTTGAAATAAAAGGGTAAATTAGGAGACTGTTCTGGATCAGTCTAACAAATATTCGGAGCATAGAAGGGCCATAAGAACCTCTTGTTCAGACCCGCCAGTCATAACCCACTCTATGATGTGAGATTGGGGCACTCTTGGGGTCAGAGCCCTCTCCTGTGAGTCCCACTTTGGCTGACTTTGACCACAGTTATAACACAGCTGAAGAGCAGCACACAGCTGACAACTGGACAGTTGCAGAATATGTCTGGAGTCAGAAGTGAAATATCTGGAGTCTCACAGTAGAGAAATACTGTGACAGGAATAGAATCTCTTTATGCTGATTCTAGGCTTTTCTATTATCTGGACTACTCAGTATGTCACCTTCTCTGTGGAGCTTCTTCTGTCTGCTCTGTTGTCAGGATGCAGCCACACTGCAGCCTGCATGAGCAGAGTTCCTCTACAGCCCACTGTGCAATGAAATGCATTTTGTTTACACCTTCACCCACTAGTCAGCATGTGGACTGCTTCTCTCCTTGGATAGTTGTGAATAACATTCGTGTATAGTTTTCCCTATAAACATGTTTTTATAACAGACTGAAGAGGAGGCTTTTGGCAGTGACAGGTCCTCAGAAGTGAATGAAGGTGAGAGAGAGCACTGTACAGAGAAGCCTACTAGTACAGCCAGCAGGGCCCCCAGGGCATAAGGTGTGCCCTAAATTCATCCACTAGCCAATAAATCTGAGCTCTGAGCATTCGAATCAGTGTGTTTGGAAAAATGCAACAAAGTAAGCTAGAATGACAGGCGACATAGGGAGCAGATAGATACCCTGAAGTCAGAATTCTGCAAGGCCAAGGACAAAAGCCAGCACTGACAAACAAAAGATTAAAGCATGTCTTAGGGGCTATAGCTCCACCCAGGAAGCTCTTTAAGGTCCACTGCAGGGACAGGAGGGGCAGCAAGAGGTTAATGTGAATTCTCTACACATCTATCCTCTTAGTAATGAACGTGAATTTTTTTTAACAAGTCCAGGTTATGGAAATTGACTCAAGCTGGAACATGTGATTTAGAAAATAACCTCAGAATTAAGGTACATCTCCACCTCCCAATTCACCGTCTAATTCTTGAAAAGTATTTTCTTCTAAGGAGCAGATTTTGTTATTGGCAATTTGAATATCTCCAAAGCAAAGAGAAAGCTATGAACCATGTAGGTCTAGTGAGAGGCAAGATTAACTAGTATAACCTAAGCCAGACAGGAATGGAACAAAAATAGTGTCAACTGTCTCACTTCTTAGTATGGCAAAGTACCAGAAGAACAATGTTCCATGACATGGTGTTTACTCTGTGAAGACAAGGGCCATGTAATGTTAGGACATCAGTACAGTTCACCAAGTTAATATCAGAACAGACTAAAACCCATCTATCTCCATTCGTGCTCTGCCAGGACCAATGGTATGTTGCTGTAGTAAAATGTCAAGGTGGGGTATTTTATAAAGGAAGGAGGGTTTCTTAGTTATCAGCTTCTGAGACTGGAAGTCTAAGGTTGGTTAGCTTGTGTGACCTCTAGTGAGGGCCTCCAAATGATTAATTACAGTGATGAAGCACACAGGAGAGCTCACACCAAGAGGCAGAAAATTGGGGGTATGAGTGCTAGACTTCCTCTTTTTATAATGACTTATCTTTGTATGAACTAACTCAAGTTCTGTGAGAACTGAACAGTCCCTTCTGAAGGCCTAATAAGCTTACTGTCTTGCAGCATAGTGAGTCCTTCAGTTAAGACTGCCATACACCCAAAGAAATAGAAGTATATATATAGTAAAGATGGCTGTGCCCCTGCGTTTACTGCCCCTACTCAAGAACTAAGCTATGGAGTTAGCTTGGGTGCCCATAGGCGGATGAACAGAGAAAGTATTAATACACCATAAAGAGAATGAAGTCATGTCATTTGCAGAGAAATAGAAGAAATTAAAGATCATCATGTTAAATGTAATAACTCAGATTCATAGGGCAAAAATCACATTTTCTCACATATGCATGTATCCGGAAGTTATTCTATGTCCCATAGCTGCTCAGTTCAAAATAAACACACAGACACTTATGTTAATTACGAACTGTTTGGTCTATGGCCCAGGCTTATTACTGACTAGCTCTTTTGTCTTAAATTAACTCATTTCTATTAATCTGTGTATTGCCACATGTCTTGTGGCTTTACCTGTCCTCCATTATATCTTGCTCCCAGGCAGCTCACAGTATCTGTCCCAACTCTGCCTTTCTTCTCCCTGTATCTCTCTTGGATTTCTTGCCTGGCTGTCAGCTGTCTTGCCATAAGCCAAAACATATTCTTTATTAACCAATGGCAACAACACATATTCACTGTGTACAGAAAGATCATCTCACATGCTTCCCCTTTTTTGTCTAATGAAAAAGGAAGGATTTAATTTTAACATAGTAAAATTACATATGACAAAATAGTTATCTCATGTAAGAATTACTGAAAATCTAGTCTGTTTGTATTTAGCAAAATTAAAGAAAATATTCTATCATCTATCCTGTTTTGGTGAGTCTAGACTTTCATATATCGAATTTACCTTTTATCATAACCAATGTAAACTATAATTATAATTATCTAGTCTTCAACTCCATCAAAGATCATCCCAGAAGGATACAATATTATCTTAGTAAATAGGAAGTACATTGTAAACAACTTCCAAAGTTTTAGAAATGACAAGAGACATCCTTTGCAACATTGGGATATCCATCTTCAGCCTACAGACCTAGAGTGTCTGACAGACATTTTAGTGAAACAAAAATTTGGATGATTGTCTTGCCTATTGGCAAAGTTCATCAGTCATTTTCCTCCATGTCCTATAGAATGTCTAGAAGTTTCTTCTGTGAAGCAGGAACCTGAAGGACCATCCCACTTCATTTGGGCAAAGTTCAGTGGTCACCTTTCTACGGATCCTGCATGCCCAGTTTATCAACCTATTGTCAAGCAATCCAGACAAGGGTAGTTTCTTGCCCAAATGGCTTATGGTGATATATTGTATATTTAAAAAAAAAATAGTCTGGAATATCAGAGAACCAAGCCAAACCACCAAGTCAAACCACGAAGGTCAGGGAGTGGTAACCCGCACCTTTAATCTCTTCATTCTGGATCTCTGAGTTCAAGGCCTAACAGAGCCAGGCAGTAGTGGCACGGCACACACCTCTAATCCTAGCTCTAGGAAAGTTGAACTGGGAGGGAGAGGAGGAAAGAGCTCAGCTTTAGCTCCCTTCCCTTTTCCTTGAGATCAAGAGGTTTGGAGTTGGAGGATTCTTAGACACAGGCCTGAGGAGTTGGCTGGGTGAGAACTAGCTGTAGTTTGTTTCTCTATCTCTGATATTTCAGCTTTTCCCCAAATTCTGGCTCCAAGTTTTTATTCTAATACCAAATAGAATTAGTGCAATAATGGCTAGTCTTTCCCATATTGTAAGCAAACTCCATAATGAGTCTCTTTGATACCCATCATCCTCTTTGAAGTAATTGGTACTGCCAGGAACAGATGTGTCTTATTGTCCAGGAAAGTCTAATAAGTTCTTAAAACGTTCTAAATGTCACATTTAGCAGGTCTTTGAAGTATTTGAAGATTATCTACCTAATTGAAAATATCTTTGTATACCTAGAAAACTTAATTAACATGACTATAAATTTGATTTTCATAGAGACAACTATTAACCTGTATTTTTAATTATACATCACAATTTTAAATGAGTTACATAAACATAATATCTTACACAAGATTATAAATATACATACAGTATAACAAAATTGACCTTAAATTTGTATCAATAAGCCAAAATCCATTCCAGTGTATTTTGAGGTTAACAGTTGTTTTGGATCAGAGTATATTCAATAATCTATCTTTATCATTTCTATATCATATTCCCTTTTTTCTTTAGAAAGAGATTGCATTTATAATCAACCCACTTTGAACTGAATGGCCAACAGCAAGGCAGGATAAAGGATGGGCGAGGCTGTGAAGCAGAGAAGATAAATAGATGGAGAAGTCAGGGCGGAGGAGGAGTAAGACTCAGGACCAGCCACCCAGCTATACAACCAACAATGGAGTGAGAAAGAAGCATGTAGAAATAGAAAAAAGCAAGAGCCCAGAGGCAAAAAGTAGGCGGGATAATTTAAGGAAAACTGACAAGAAACAAGCCCAGCTAAGACTAGGCATTTATGAGTAAGAATAAGTCCTGAGTGTGACTTATTTGGGAGCTGCCCCCGCCCCCCCCCCAAAAAAAACCAACATATGCAGAACCTAGAATTATAATAAAAGTCATGAAAGTAGGGAAAATACAGTTTGATGGAGAGGATAAAAGTAAATAATGGGGGATAATCTAATACCTTAGGTACGTATATGAATCTCACAATGGTGTTCAGGGTTTTGTATAATTAATATATGCTAACAATAACAACAAAGGTTTCACCACCCAACATTACAACACTGAGAACCAGGCTTTCTACATATGAACCTTGGGGGAACACATGTCAGCCATATCTAAGAAGAGACTTTTAGTAAAGATGAATTGTCCTTATCATGTGAAGTAACAAAAATGAGTATATTCCCCATAAAATAGCTCTAGTCAAATATATAATTATATATAAAAACTACCTTGCCAAATTGTATCACAGCCTATAAAGATACAAGATAAATAAAAATATGCATGAGGCCAGTGATGGAGCTTTACTGGCTAACACAGTGGTAACAAGAACTTGATGTCAAAACAAACATTCCTTTCAAATTAACGTTACAATTCTCTGCAATCCCAATAAAATCCCAAGAGAGTTGTCTAAAGCTCGAAATGTTGTTTCTGAAGTCCACACAGAGATGTGAACTATCAGAATGGCAAGGAAATATTTTAAGAAGAGAAATAGTTGGCAGATGTGTGCACATGTTAGGGGACATGCGTAAGTGGATCCACGTGCACAGGAGGATTTATCGCGTTAAAGACAGTGCTCAGATGCTCAGGGCAGTAGGAGAGGATGGGCTTTGTGAGCCGTAGACTTGAGTCCATTGGCAATCTCTTTGGGAAAAATATATATTGATATCCCTAATTCTTACCACACACTGCATTTCAAACCTTTAAGACAGTAGAGGAAAATAAAGCAATACATTTTTATAGTCCTGGAGAAAGCCTTTAAAAACATGACAGGGAGCCCTGAAGTCTTAAAATGTCTAACAAATTCAGTTTCGTGAACTCATGCTGGAAGAAACTATAAACAAAATTAAAGTATAGACAGCCAACTGGAGAGAATATGTGAAACACATGTAACTGATAAAGGGTTAATATCCAAACTGCATACATAGGAAAGGGCTCTGCAGTGAAAACCCATCAAAGCAACCTACCACTACAGAAACACAAACAGCTGCTATAGATATCAAAATACCTTCCATTTCCCTCAAGGAAACAAGTGTTCAAGCCAATTTTATATATTGGATTGTCGATATCAGTGTGCTTGGTGATGCCCACTGCTTGGGAAGGGAAGGTGTGGAGCTCAGGGCTTCTCAGGAGATACAGAAGCTGCTGAGGAGGGGATACCTCTTCAGTTTTACTGCCTTCCTGTGGAAATTGGTTACAGCAACATTTATACCCGTGATAAGCAGGTTGGCCAAGTATCCTTCAGAAAATGAAAGGTTTAAATGAAATTTGAAGTATATGTTGAATGTAATGTCGCACAGTCATTAAAAGGAGCCATTTTCATGATTGTTATAGGCCAGTGCTATCTGTCGGCCTAGAAGCTTAAGAGTTGGCCATGAGGAGTGTGTGGAAGCTAGTGAGAATTCCAGCATCATGCTGGGCACAGTGTGAAACCAATTACAGGCAGAAGCAGTGCACTAGCTCTGGTTTGCTTGTGCTTTGAGAAGGTTCTAGAAGGGCATCTATCCTAGCGTGTGGCAGGTCACCTAAGGAAAGAACTGAGCTTTGTTTTAGGCTGACACCACTGGGTGATTTTGTTAAAGTGTTTACTGAATCTTCATTTAAAACAGAATACATCAAATGCCTGTTAACAAGATTCTGTTTTCTAAAAGGTGGCTGAAAGCCTCCTGTGAAGGCTCTGCTGATGGTGGCACCCCATGCTGTTCTCGCTGGCATTCTACCTTTAGCAATGGCTTCCATGCTGAAGCCATTCAATTCATAGCTGTTTCTGACCACAGACAGAATGATCAGATGATCCAGAATCCAGGAGAATGTTGGGGAAGTAGTCTAATCTGTGCTCATATAACCTTTCCTCACCCTCTCTGCCTGCAGATCCCTTCCCATGGTTCTGCACAGGCTGACACGAGAGGAAGATAGGAACAGACAGACTGCCTCAAGCTGATGTGGGGGCTGAAGCGTTTTCCCACACATCTGTGCCCCCCCCCCCCCCCCCCCCCCCCCCCCCCCCCGCTTTGCCTTCTTTGAAGAGGCGAAACAAATGAGTTTCATTTATGTGGCCTAATTGTCACCTCCTCTGTGCTTTCCTCTTTCCTTCCTGCCCCTCGGGCCAGGGACTGCTCTCACCTCATTCAAGGCTAGTGACCCCTGTGTCGAAATTTCATTTCTTTAGAGCTGAACTCATTCTCACTTGCTTTTCCGGTTGCTAAAAACATTAAAGGAAAAACTGAGATTAAATTGCTTGGTGCTGGAACCCTGGCTCACATGGGTTCAAGAACAGGGGCCAGCCCTTTGCACTAGTGTGATTATAATGTCTGTTAGTCTATGCACAACTACCCCTCACCAGCAATTAAGTGACAGTTGAGACTTTGGCATTATGTGAAGGTTCTCATTGGCCTGCCACACTGTCAGTGTCACCACAAATGAAAATGAAATCATTTTTCATTAGTATAGCTGTCCAGATGTAGATTCAAAGAAAAAAGTCTTCATTAAAAAATGAAGAAAAATACATTTTGTGGGGGTGTTTTTCTCCTCAGAAGAATAGCATATTAGCTTCCTTTGTAACTCCTGATATGTTGCTGAACTCTGGGACAGGACATACAAAATCCGTTAGTGCTTCATTTCCTGAGCATCAGCAAGACTAGTGCAGGAGCTGAAGGGGACTCTCATCCCTCAGAACAGCTTAGTTAAGGTGGCCATCTTTGTGCAACCCCTATTTGCAGATTAAAGGGTAGGACTGAAGGTTTTGCCTGACTGGCCTAAGGTTGCTAGAAAGCTGTGAAGAGGAGGCAAGCTGGTAGAAGGAAGGGCTCTGGACTCCCAGAGCTGAGGCTTACTCATTTTTGTTTCCAGTGAGATTGGGCTTTAAAAATGCAGGTATTTTTTTTTTAATTGAGGTAAACATTGCAGTTTCAGTTTGTAAATGAATTCCAGCGTTTGATCACTGTAAAGAGTGCAGTTCAGTTGTTCTCAGTGTGCCCTCAGTACTGAGCAGTCACCCATAAAGCACTCTGTCTCCCTGTCTTCCCCAGCTCCTACCAAGCACAGGGTACTCTTACAGCACCCTGCAGACGTGCTCAGTCTAGATGGTTCATGTCAGTATATTCTGTCTTGTGATCGTCACTGAGTTTTCTAGGTCTGCCTGTGCTCTAGCTGCATCAGTACCTAACATGTTTGTGTGGTTAGATGTCATCCCACTGAATGAATGTTTTTCCTCAGCCTGGCGTTGCCTTGCTTCTTCTCGTTCTTCATCTGCTCCAGGCAGCCCTGCCCTGAAAGGATGGGTGCAAATCTTTGACAACTGTTTGGAGTTCGTTTGTGTGAGTGGCGAGAGCTGGAATTACCAGGAATGCTGGAATTATCTGCTTAACTCTTTGAGAATCTGTCGGACTCTTTCCCACGATGTTTGTGCAAACATTTTTTGAGCTAGATCTTGTTGTGTATCCCAGGAAGAAGAACTCGTTATCCGTTCCTCTTCATCCCAAGTGCTCGGTGCCACCATGTCCCACAAAGCAGAAATCAACAACGTCATATTTACGACTCTATTTCACTCACAGTTCTTTCTTAAGGTATGCCATGCACTTAGCTGGACCATGAGATCACAAGGGTGAATAAAAAGCAAGCACAGCGATGGGAGGGCAGAGGACATTTGTGCCCTGGTCCTCAGAAGAGATAGTGCTTAGTCATAGGGTCACATGGGAAGAGGCAGACCCACCCTTGAGGGACTGTATCCTGTGAGCACAAATCCTGGGATAAAGACACAGACCCATACCACTTGGAGTTTCTGCATCCAAAGAGCCACCAGCCTAGCAGTTTGCCTGTTGTGCTGTTCATCCTCTTCATGACTTAGCACACACCTCCTTCAGTATTGCAACATGCTTTCTGGCAATGTTCAGATCTTTACACAGACTACAGTACTCTTGGCACCCCGTTTCTTCAGGGTGTTAACACTACAGTAGGCAAAGCATACACACTTAATAGAACACATCCCAGTGTGTGGGAAGCAGCTCATACAACAGCATTTATTGGAAAAAAAAACTCTTCCTACCAAGCAGCAGTTAAAAAGATGGTATATCTCTGTGTGTGCATATGTGCACACATGTTCATTTTCATGAGGTATATAGGTATAAAAGGGTGATACATATGTGCGTGTGTGTGGGCATGTGGAAGCCAGGGGACAACCTTACCTATCATTCCACAGGCACTATCTGCTTTGTTTCTTGAGACAGGATCTTACTGGCCTTAAGCTTGCCAAGCAGGCTAACCTGGGTGGCCAGTGAGGATCCGCTTGCCTCCCCAGCATCACTACATGTGAGTTCTGGCGATCAAAGCCTTGGATCCTGGTGTTGAGAACTACAGTGACTGGGGCATCTTCCCTGCCTTTGACTGGACTATTCACTTTGCTTCCCATCTTGGAATCCCGTAGTCCTTTCAACTGCTGCCATGCAAAGTGTTCTTTCAAACATGTTCCCACCCTGTCCCAGACCCACCATGCTTCTAGTATGTCCCACGTCCATCAGGGTGATTGTCACAGTCCTTGCCAGCTTCAGTTCCCCTCCTTGCACTGTGAGGATGCAGATGCACTCAGCCTCGCCTCTTGCATCACACAGGTGGCTTCTTCTCTCAAGCCTCTTAGCACCTATTCGCCCTTCAAAACCCACGTTGTGTGTTTTTGGGACAGCCTTCCTTTTGGCTTATGATAGTTTCATCCTTTCCCAGGAGGATTGTCTCTAACCCATATGTCTTCATTCTCTTGTGTTTACTCCATCATCTTGGACCAAGCTAGAAGACATTTGAGGACAGACCTTCCCAAGACGGTCTTGAAACCCAGTGCACAGTTTGAGCAGACTTACTTCCCCACTTCCTCCAAGAGAGAGGAACCATTCTTTATAAGTTAAACCGGTGCTAAAACAGCTTCTTACCAAGTTTCAAAAAACAGAGGCAATATTCTCCTTTTTGTGTATAAGAATATATATCTGGGCATGTGAGATGACCATTTTGGACAGGTCTCTTGGCAGACAGATGTGTTCCTGAGAAATCCTTTCCCCGAGGACTGTTAATGAGGAGCAGTAAGGCAGTTTTTTCTCAAATGCTGGCAAGGCTTAGAAACAAAACTCTGGACCCTGGTGGAATTATGGTCCCAATCCCAAATCAGATAATGCCAAGGATGCATGTCTGTCTAGATTGATGAGTGTTGATGGATGTTTAGACCTGACGGATGTTTAGTCCTGAGAGCCTCAGCTTAGGAGACGCTGGTGGGATTCTGAGGTGCACACTAGGTGCAAAAAAATAATTTTGCACACTAGGAAAATGTCTAGTTTCATTTTCCTATATCAATGTCATTAAAAAACTGAGCGGTGGTGGTGCACACCTTCTATCCTAGTGCTCAGGAGGCAGAGGCAGGTGGATCTCTGTGTTTGAGGCCAGCTTTGCTTACAGAGTGAGTTGCAGGACAAAACAAACAAATGAAAGCTTATAGGGAAGCGTGATCATTTGGGACAATCAGACTTGAAGAGAAAGGGGTAAGCTCCCCTCTCCTACACATAGCCAGCCTCTTACACCAATGCAGTCTAAGCAAATGTCTAAATGATCCCAACAGGTACATGTACCAGCTTGTATTGCATAATTTTTTTATCTTAAGATATTTAGCCATATACCTCTAGAGTTGTTTTTAATCTGCAACATATGAAAGAAGTTATATATCTGAGAACACACTATGTTAGCTACACAGAAGTCATATATCGGAGGCCCACTGTTAACTACACAGTTGAATACAATGGATTTTCTTGCTTGTGACACTGTTTGTCTATGGCTGTAGCACCCTTAACATGCATGATCTCTTCTGATAGATTTTTTTTAAGGCACATCAAATATACATGTATCTTTGATTATTTATATTTAATAGTTAAGTATTACTTGTCTTCAGTATCCAAAGGGCTCATAAAATCAGGCTAGGTAGAGAACTTTGTATCATCCTCTTCTGAATTCTATCCTGACTCCTCCCCTGACTCCAGAAGGTCCTGTATTACTGTAATTTATTACTTTATTAAAGCCATTCTTTGTAGTTGGCATCTAAACTTCACATGGCTGCAACTCAACTCTGATCCTTCAAAGGCACAGCATGCCTGCTGCCTTCCAAAGCAATGACAGTGAGTGACGCCACCACTTGTCTGTCACTCAGCTCAGACTCTGGCTTCTTCCTACTTGAGTTTGCCCAGCCAGATCCTGCTTGCCTCAGCATGGTGACACCAGATGTCTACTCCAGTCCTTCTTGTGGCCAAATTCTCACCACTTCATTCTTGGTCAAAACACTTGCTTCCTATGGAGCTCTCTCCCCCTTACACACACACACACACACACACACACACACACACACACACACACACACACACACACGAAGAACACATCCTGGCAAACAGTTGGCATCAATAGATTCTGGAACCAGTGACTAAATAATTCAATGAGTGCATCCAGCTCCAGCCTGTGCTCTTTAAGCAGAGTTTGAAAAATACCAGTATTCCATTGATTGAAGCCTCTGCAGAAATTGGGTTTGTTTATAATGAAATTAAAAGTTTTCTTTAATGTATAAAGAATACCCTTTATAATACGTTTGATTTGCATTATCTGGACTCTCAGCATTTTTTAATGTGTTGGAGTCTTCAGTTGGAGGACTTTCTGAAAGGCTAACTTTAATAACATAAGACCTGCCATTTTCACAGGGCTTGGAATATATTCCAAAATGCCAGAGAAAATTAAATGCAAAAAAAACTCCAGTTAATTAGTGTTTCAGAATAAATTAATGTTTTAGGTTTGACTTTAACTGACAAGAATAGTGAATTTCCGAGTTAGATGTGCCACCTTTTCTTGTCCATATTTTGGACTGTATTCAGTCATTCCGTTATTTATCTCCTGAGTGGGGAAAAGGGACATCTACATAATGATTGCTAAAGTAAAAAGCACAGTCACACTTGTTATTTTCAGAGAAGTAGGCTTTTAGCAATCATTTCAATTACATAATAGTCCATAAATTTTCATAGGTGAGAAGCAATCCTGAATCTCTTTGTTCTCAAGATACAGTAAAGATCAAAAGCTAGCTTCCCTGTCTGATCCACAGTCCAGGAGCTCTCCTCACCCAATGCTGACATTCTTAGCCTTTTACGGAATCCCTGCAGTAGGGGAAGAGGCACATTTTCATCCTATCCGCATACTTTCTTTATTTTAGCTACTCAACTCTAGAAAAGAATTTGTGAAAACTAAACCATCCTTTTTTATTTTATCTTCTCATCTTTATCCTGTGACTTCCTTAACCACAGTTACCACGCTGAGAGGTTACTGTGTCCTTTGTGAAGGACTATTGCAAGACAGTGAGATAGGTGTGTGTGTGTATGTGTGCATGTGCGTGTGCATGTGTGTGTGCGCGCGCGCACATGCCCGATACTAAAGCATAGTAAAAACACTATTTCCATGGAGAAATCTTGTTCTAAGAATGAGTAGGTAAACGCCTGAAGTCCATTTAATCCTTAAGATTCTGTGATCTTGAGCTAGGTTCTCATCTTTAATCTTAGCACTCAAAGGCAGAGGCAGGTGTATCTCAGTGAGTTGGAAGCTAGTCTGGTCTACAGAGGGAGTTCCAGGACAGTGAGAACTGCATAGTAAGACCCTGACTCAAACCCTCTGCCCTCCCCCCCCCCAAAAAAAAGATCTGTGATCTTGGGGCTGGAAGTGAGCTTAGTGGTAGGGTACTTGCCTAGCATTTATGGGGCCACAGGTTCAATATCCAGTACAACATACTAAAAAAAGCATTTTGTGATATGATATAACACTTATCAAGCAATAATAAAATTGTGTCTTCTTACATCTTAGCACAATTTATCTTTCAATATTATTACTTTGTTGCAAATATTTCAGTGTGTATAACTATCAGTTCACTAAGCTGAATAGTTAAAAGAGATAAAAGTCTGATATTCTCCCATGGATCAGATCAACATGCCCAGCAGGTAAGAAGCCCAGCTCCAGGAGGCCTTGTAAACAGCTCTTTACTGTGATAGTGTTTGAGTATCTAGTAGATATAGAAGCTCATTTTTCAGAGTTTTCTGATTCCGACACTATAAATCTAGTGTATAAATGAACTTGTCAAGCAAATGATTCATGTGAATTTGTTTACATGAGTGGACTAAGAAGACAATGTGCTGCTGTTGAATTTGTTTTCATTTGGGTATTCATAAAATGCAGATAATATTTCCTTTAAATATAGAAACTAAAACTGTTAAACAGATTTCTCAAAAATAATCTTGTGACTTCTTAAGACCATCCAGTGTTTAAAACTCGTGTTCCTGAGAATTGCTTGCACATCACATGACTCAGATTCCCAAAGTAGCAGCATGTACCCCACAGCTCCAGCAAATGCATGGCTAACCAAAAACCAAAGCTCAGCCAGGGTTCCAGACTGCCTGCAGCCAGCCCTTCATGCAACTCTTATAGGAGCACAAGAAGCTACAAACATGATTTGAGGCAGGGCAGTATCTATTCAGCCTGACTGAATATCGGACTTTCATCTCTTTTAACTATTCAGCTTAGTGAACTGATAGCTATGCACACTGAAATATTTGCAAGACACTCTATTTGTGCAGTCCAGAAATGGGGGACCTGCCTCAACAGAAGGGTGCTCATAGCTTCAGAGTCTCAAACAGTCTAGAGTTCATTGCTAAAATTGGAATTAGGCAGCCTCATCATCCCATCAACTCCAGAACTGGAATCCTGTGGCCTGGGATTTGTTAGGTTACATCTGTGCCCACTTTGTAGGGGGTTGAGATAAAACAAGCAGATACACAGCTGATTTGGAAGATCCCTTCCCCTTCCTTTAGGAGAGGAAACTGAAGCTCTAGAAAGTGAAGTACTTCTTCCAGAACCACATAGCAGATCACTGGATATGGGAATATGACCTCCGACCTCTGGTCACTCCTCCATTTCTTTCCTCCCCTGACCGATGTTCTATGTTCCTTTTTAAATTTGCTCATTATCATTTTTATTTTAAGTGAATGGGTATTTTGTGTACATGTGTGCCTGCTGCCCAAGGAGGCCCTAAGAGGACATCAGATCCCCTGGAACTAGAGTTATAGCTGGGTGTGAGCTCCCGTAGGAGTGCTGGGGATTAAACCTGGGTATTCTGGAAGAGCAGCAAGTACTCTAACCACGGAGCTCTCATCTCTCCAGCCCCTCAACATTTCTTATGAAGCATGAAACAGGACTAAGACTGCATCCAGAACAAACACTGCAGGCGGTCTGAATTAGGCTAAAATAGGCATTATTTGCACATCTCAGAAAATTGAAAAATCAAAAAGTAACCACTTTCTGACTGCCTCTCTGGGATGTGGTCTCCCAGTTAATCTGCTTTATACCTCATTGCTGAGACATGTTCAGGAAGTGATAACATTAAAGTATCTGGAGATATGGATTCTGTGGATAGTCATGCAGTCTGCATGAACCCGAATAATCTTCAAACAGATGGTTGGCTCTCACTACATAGTAAGGATTTCTCAGCCATCTGTTTAGGCCCCAGACTCAGCATCTTCCTGATGTACAGGCCAGTGACCTATGCACACTGGGGATTTGGAACCTAGGTATTGAATGTGTGTTGTTATCAGCCATGTAGAATGGGAGTTGGTCCTGAAACTGAAGATATTGTGCTTGAGGGTTACTGGCATGCCTGCTGTCTGGTGTCTACTGTCTAGATATGCATCTTCTCCCCAGGTGCTTCTCTCCATCCTAACATATTTCTCTCCTCTGAAGAATTCCAGCCTCACCCCAGCATCCCATACCCCAGAGTACCAAAGCAGGGTTATAATTTCCAGGCATCAAATGGGGTTGAGAATAAAAGTCAGTGGTGATCCAGTAAGGCAGCTTCCCTTCCTTTCCTGTTGGCATGGGTATTGGGATATTTTGAGAAAGACCCAGAATACCCTGTATTCCACAAGCAAGTCCCGCTCTCCACAAATGAGCCATGCTCTGAACAGCATCAGAGTACTCTATTTGTCCAAAGCCATCTGTAGAAACATCCAGCATGGCCACTTGCATCCTAGTGGTTTATGACTGGAGTTTATGACACTGCACAGAACATCATGCTTCTGGCGTGCTTGGCTACTGTGAATAACCCTGGTAGCAGTGTAGAACCTCTGAGAGCCTGACTGCAGCAGTCAAGTGAGCTCTAGCCTGTCCCTGTTTTGGTGTCTTCTTGCTAAATTCATTACACTCTGACTGAAGTTCACTCAGGAGAAGGCAAGTCTGCTGTTTGGCAGACATTAGTGGGGAACAAACTTTCTTGTTGGACTTTCTTCTGGGGACCACCAGCTCCTGGATAATGACACTGAAACTTTTAATTATGGAAGTTTAGCCTTTAGCTTAGGCTTGATCCCAACTCGCTCCAATAACTTAGCCAGTTTTTATTAACCTACGTTCTGCCACATGGTGTTTACTTCTGTCCCAGTCTGCATGTCTAACTTGCCCTCAATCTTGCTGACTTCTCCCCACTCTTCTTCAGAGTTCTTGTCTCTCCAAAGAAGTCCCACCTGTTCTCTCCTGCCTACCTACGACCCATTCAGCTTTTTATTGAGCCAATTACAGCAGCACATCTTCATACAGTGTACAGATATCCCGCAACATTTGTTTATGGTGGAGTTGTAGAGGTTGCCAAGAGCCACTTGGTAAATGACTGGCTCTGCAGAGATGCTGTTTAATTTTGCTTCCTCTAACATTTATGCAGGGAGACAAAATTTGAGATGTGATGTCTGACACTGTGTTTACCCTTTTCTCCTGTCCTTTATTTTTATGTGTTTATTTTTGTAATATCTGTGGTCTGATCTCAGGCTTTAAATTGCTGCTGTGATGAAAACTGAACCCCAAAATGGTTCAGGGTGATAGTTTAAAAGTTATTGGTTTTCAAAGCCCTGAAGGAAACTGCCAAGTATACTATTTCCATCCCGAGCTCACTCATGAGGACATGTAATACTTTTAAGCACATTCTAAGTTTTTCTTTCTGTACTTGATTCTCCAATCTAAACTGCCTGTTCTTCCTGTCCCAGAAATAAACAAAAAACAGAATGCCTCTCTCCTGCAGTCAACTGAGTGGATTATTTGTCTTTATGAGTTTGCATTCTCTGAAAATACTTTTTTGAAACTTATTTTTGATGATGCTTGTTTTAATTCATTGAAATTCTTAAATTTTCATTCTTTCTGTTTTTAATTTCTTGAGAGTAACCCCCACCTTATCTCTTTCACCTTCTGGTTTATTTCTCTCCTTATATACATATGACAATTCAGAGACAACAGTGTTCTGCCTCCACAACCCCAGCCTCTCACCAGATCCCCTGTACTACATTCTGAGATGATGTTTCTTGCATGTGAACAGCTATGCTGCAGAAGCTGCAGCATGTTTACCTTTTGTTGGATCACAGGTTCTTTCCTGAGCCTACAAGAACTGTTTTGATATGTTGTTCTTTAAGGAGAAAGATAGTGTCATTGTGGTTTTTTGTAGGAAAGTCAGGCATTGAGTTTAGGAACAGGCACATACTACACATAAGAGCAGGCTGTCGCAGGCTTAGACTGTCTGTGCTCATCTCTGAGCTAAACACAATCTTGTCTCTTTTGTCATTCCTTTCTGGAAGGAGACAGGGTCAGGTATAAGAAGACTATCCTCTACACAGGTGTTATGAGTGTGGCACTGTGGGTAGCAAATGCCATGCTACAGAGAAACACTTAGTCACATGTGCCATTTCATTTGTGACTTCCCACCACATTCACAAATAAGTCGCAGGATGTACTTGCAGTACCAGAGAAAGAGAAAGGGGTCTGTCTTTGCAACTCTTCCTTACCCAGATGTTTATCTTAAAGGGGCAGTACCCCACTGAGAAAGTTTTTAGGGATTGGTGGAAGGGAGCAAAGCCTATCACAACCTTGAAGATTCTCAAGTTCATTGACTCTAGTCATTTGAATAAGGTTCTATATAAACTTTATTGTGAAATGCATTATTTCAAAAAGCCAAGTCAAAGGGAATCCTTTTTGGGTGAGGTTTCGGTATTCCGTATGTACCAGAACTAGTTGATTTGAGAAAGAATTAAAAGGTCCCATAGAGTGTCATAGGTTTATGTTCAGAAACCAGTGCTCTTTCAAAATCAGAAGTGGGGACAGGGAGATCATTACAATGTGGCTTCTTTGGGAAGAGTTTCTGTCAAGCCCTGGGGACAGTATTGACAAGTGGAGAAGAGTTACCAGATATTCACTAGAAAGGGTGCCACATGACCATTAGGCAGTACCTCCTCAAAATGCAAGTCCTTAGCCCTCCCTTCCCTGGGCTCCACCTCCTTTATGACTTGGGTCACAGATTCTTTCTACCTCCAGCATTCCCTAGACCTGAAATGTCTCTGAACATATCCACCCACTATAGCTCTGTCAGGTCTGCTGCGATTGTCCTCTGCCACTCGGCTAGTCCCACACACCGAATTCCACATCAAGTCTTCCATTTTAACCTCTAGAAGTGTCTTTGCCTTCTGAGCTTCTGATGCCACAATTGACAGTCTAGACCAATCAGTGACCACACAGTCTCCTAGGTCAGCAATTTTTTTTTTTTTGATAAGTACCAGGCACTTTGCTATATCCCTGTGGGAAAGATGAAGAACTAGACTCACTAAGACAACCTACACATTGTTATGTTTGGGAAGTGCAGTGGGAAATAAAGGAAAAGCAGTCAGAGGCCAAGAAGATATGATAGGCAAATGTCCTTGTCTCAGACAAGCTGATGAATGAAAGACTGGGCCTGGGGTGGAGTACAGAGGCATATTAAGGAAGACACTGGGGTATATTTTCAGGTGGAGGGATTGGGTCAAAGAACAGAGCTTTTGTAATAATACTGCATCCAGTCTGCCCTGACCCCTGCCTATCCTTTTCCCAGGCAGCCTTACCTCAGCTCCAGCAGACAAAGCCTCCAGCAGCCTTGTGTGACTCACAGGCTCAGCTTGAAAATCAGGAAGCACAGAGCAGTTCAGCTGCTTCAGATATGGCCTTACCCAGATCCTAAACATCTGAGACAAACTGTCGTGAAAGTGAAGATAAGGTTTCACCTATCACACACACGAGAGGCAGTCTGATCTAGTGAGTGAGGTAATGGCCTGACTCTTCTAAACTGTCACTCCCACTAGCAGAATGAAATACACTGTTTACCCACATGCCAGAGCAAAGAAGGTATCCAGACAGCCATAGCCGAGCATCTCTAGTTCTTGGTTTCCCAAAGGCCTATAGGACATACTTACTGTCTGTGACTCTTAGAAAACATGCCCCAGAATTTAAAAAAAAAAAAAAAAAAAACATTTCTAAACTGTAGGCTATTTACTAAGTCCTTAGTCTGGCCCTTTCAGATGATACATATTTCTTTAGTTTATGTATAAAGATGTATAATCTTTAGTGTGTGTATGTGTGTGTGTACACTCGTGTGCACGCACGCACACACACACACACACACACACACACACACACAGGTTTTCATGTAGAAGCCAGAGGTCAGCATTTTGTGCCATCCTCTATTTCTCAACCCTGTTTTTTTGAGACAGGACCTTTTGCTGGACCTAGAGCTGGAAGTTTTGGCTAAGATGGCTGGTCAGCAAGCCCCTCGGATCCACCTGTGTCCACACTCTAGCACTGGGGTTGACAACATGTGACATGGCTTTTCTGTGGGTGCTAGAAATGTGAACTCAGATCCTCATGTGTGTACCAGGGATATTACCCACTGCCCCATCTCCCAGCCCCCAGTCTGTATTTATTCTTACACGGAATTCACGGTGCCCTTGTACACGTCCTCCTACAGAAAGGAGAAGGTAAACATGAAAGCCAAGGGAACACTGGGCTGTAATTGCTTTGCTTTGTGTGTACTATTTTTGCAAACCCTGAGAGAAGGTTTTACGAACAGGCCATGCTGCCTTTAGAACTCACTGTAGATTTGTCCTACAGATTAGAAAGAAAAGCAGCCCTTGTCTTTCCTGACTGAGTGAGGTGGAGCATTTCAACATATTCTCAGAAAAGCAGAGTTTCCTACATGCAGAAGGAATGAGGTTCAGGCCAGACTCAGCGCATGGCGTAATCCTGCACTAGGAATGTGGAGTCAGAAGGATAATGAGTTCAAGGCCAGCTTGGTCTGGGCAGTGCATGCCAAGGCAGTCAAGGTTACATAGCAAGTCAGTTTCTGTCTGTTTTTCCATTTTTCTGTCTCTAAATAAACAAACCAAATATCTTACTCCTGATTCTGTCTCACTGTAAATCACTTACGGCAAAGCTCAGGCACCTGCCTTGCTTCATGGTCTTTATCAAAGTGTATTTGGGAAAGTTACACAGTATGAACATTTTTAAATATTTAACATTGTTGACCTCAGCAGGAAAGTTTGGATACCTAGAGAAAGGTTTTCACTGTGTTACATCTCCTGGCCTCTGCTTCCCATGCCTAGGAGCAGTCAGGGCAGGGGGTAGAAATGTCTTTTCACAAAGTATTTCTCTTTGGTCACCTTCTCTTTTGCTCAGTATCCAGCTCCCCCACATGCCTGTGTGTGTGTTCTGTGACTAGTTACTGTGTGGCCTGTGAGGCAGAAATGGCCATCAGAAGTCCCTACCTATATTCTCTTTCCCATATCTACTTCACAAGACTCCTCCCTCCTAAGGTGATTTCTTTTCCAGGGTCTAATGAATGCAGGTGACCTCAGTAGAGAAGGCTAGAATAAGACGTAGGCCTAGGTTGGGCATCCCGATATCTCTGGAGGGTTAAACATTCAACTCACTGCAGGAGTTTTAGGGGATGTTTATATGAAGTTAATATAAACATATTTCATATG
Source organism: Phyllotis vaccarum (assembly GCA_033318265.1). Lineage (NCBI taxonomy): Eukaryota > Metazoa > Chordata > Mammalia > Rodentia > Cricetidae > Phyllotis > Phyllotis vaccarum. The sequence continues at coordinate 80,241,161 of JARWLC010000014.1, read as the reverse complement.
TAGTAACCAAGCTTTGCCAAGAATAGGTAGTTTGGGTTATTGATGAGGTGCCTGTGGATTCTGGTTACTTTTAATGACAACTGTGCCCTTGTTGGTATGAATCATAACACAGGAATGAAAGTGATGGATATATTCGTCTGAATAGATCATGAGAAGGTTTGCATCTTTTCTGTTCCAAGGGCAGCTAGGTCATGCTTGACATCTTCTTAGTAAATGTTTATGCATTGCTCTTGGTGGAGACCAAAATAGAAATCAAAACTTTTATTATCTTCCCCCCTAAACCAAAAGACAGACGTTATTTAAAGTGCTCAAGCAACACAAAGATAAAGAAAAACTATTTTAACATAAGGTGGTAACTGACAACCTGGACTTTATGTTATACATAGTAGAAAGGGTCATAGTAACTCATACACTTTTTTAGTGGTGCAAGCCTCAGTCTGACAAATAGATAAAGTAAGGTTTACAAGATCTTCCCTCTGAGGGAATGCAGCCAGTGCTGAGAAGGGCCAGCAGCCAGCTTCTGCAGAATGAGCCCTCTGTGGCCAGTCACCTTACCTTGGAGCTCACCTGCACAGGCCTCACTGCTTCTCCCAGGATGCACTGCTGTATCTTAGAGAGTTTCAGAAAGTTCTATAATTGCATTGGCCAGACCAAAAGCTTCCAGGCCTCCCCTTTTGAACCTGGCTCCAGAAACAGTTTGTGAAGAACATTTAAAGCTGTTTATCTCTTACTCCTGTGTGCATTGATTTGTTTGTATTCCATGCCTGCCTTCCATATGCCTATAAAACTCAGCTGCACCACAGTCAGAGTTGAGGCCACCTTCTGTATGTTTAAACTAGATACCCCTTTGTTCTTTGTTCTTTGTATAGGAAAACATGATCCCCCAGCACAGCCCCTCCAAGACTCTTTCTCCTTCTGACTCAGCTCTACAGTCAGAATGTGGCACCTGCAGAGTCATTGCTCACATGCTTTGGTGTTTATAGAGTAAACAGGCTTCAGTGTCAACTCACTACTTTTTGGATTGTTCCATATCAGTACTGGAGGCTCACTGCAGTAAGTGCTTTGTTGAGCACAGCCACGGACTTAACACTGCACCGTCTGAGCCCTCCACCCTGCTCCTGTCAGCTGCCTCCTCCTGGAGAGACCTGGTTCTGATTGCCACTCTTCACCTGTCTAGCAAATTGGGCTCTGATTCTTTGAAACAAACTGAACGGGCTGGTGCACGCTTGTAATGCCAGCTCTTAGGACCTAGCCTGGCCTAAATGGTAAAACCCTTTCCTAAAACAAATAAAAATAACCAAAAGTAGCGATGCTCTTTTAAAAATCTTATTAGAAATAATTACCTTACAAAGTATAAGAACAATTCTAAACATGGGTTGAAATTTTTACACACTTCATTTGCCTGAGATATTTTAAAAGTCTTTGCTTTATACAGTATGTGATTTCCCGGAAATCCGCAGCCCTCCCTACTGCCATCCATTTTCTCTGCTTGGGCTCCTCTGTCTTCGGCGGCCATTTTTGTCCCCCATGCATCTGCTTATATGATTCTTGTATGTTCTTTAAACACGTATTGCTATGGGACTATGCTTTTGTACACTGTAAATATTTGTCACTGTAAATATTGGTCTAATAAAACTGATTGGCCAGAAGCTAGGCAGACAGGAGGTATAGGCAGGGTGAGCAGACAAGGAGAATTCTGGGAAGAGGAAGAATAGAGCAGTTGTCAGCCAGACACAAAGGAAACAAGACGAGACTGCTGCACCGAGCAATGTTACCAAGCCACGAAGCTAAACTCATACTCCTAAACTAATCCATAAGAATCACGAGTTAGTTTAAGAGTTAGCAAGTAATAAGCCTGAGCCATAGGCCAAACAGTTTATAATTAATATAAGCCTTTGTGTGATTACTTGGGACTAAATGGCTGTGGGACTGGCCAGGCAGGACAGAGAACCTTCTAACTACAGTGTATTTGATAGCTGCTTACTCAAGTGGGGTATTTGTAGAACTTGCTTTTCACCTGATCGCGATACCTTTCAAGAACAATGTGTCAGCTACTTGATGGCACTGTCTCATCCACATTCTCTCATCTTAAGCAATGGAAGAGAGGAGCCTGAGCTGGGAACTGTCCCTCCTTAGAGACTTCTTCTAAAACGTACTTGGCATGATCCTTTGAATTACTATAGGCCTTGGGAAAAAATGCAAACAAGCTGTGTCTGGAACTTGGATATTAACAAAAAGTTAAGCATATTAATAGTTTTAAATCTTTTACAAAATAACTTTCCTCCTAGAGGAAAGAAATAAGTTTTTAAAGCTCAGGAGTTTCTGCTGCCAAGTGGGAGGTTATCCCTTTTCATTTATACTTTGCATCCTAATTTGCATAATTTAGGATTTTGTTGTTTATTTTCAGTCTATTCTCAAATGGGGGGGAAATCCACAGGTAAAAAAAAATGTGTATCTGTGTTTTAAATTCACTTCTGTTAACCCACCACCTGAGGACAATGACTGATGTATTAATAGATGCCTGGTATCTTTTGTTGAGTGACAAATGAATGGATTAATTAATTAATTAATTAATGCTTGATATTATTCACCAATGCTAGTAATGTTGCTAAGACAATGAAGATATTCTGAAGGTGCCATATCCAATTATTACTATAGTTAAGTGCACTAATACTTGTTTTTCAAACCTTTATTTGAATAACCTAATGAGTGAATGTTTGTTGATAAATGCCTCAGGCAGAGTACTGCTGTATATCTAGAAGTTGAAATGAGTAGTATGGTAGGTGGTAAAGAAGAATTTCACAACATATCATTGTATTTAGTCAATTAAATGGACATAAAAGTCTGGATTTACTACTTAATGTTGTATGCCTTTAAAAATACAGCATATTCCCTTAATAATAATGGCCTATGTTTTTAATTCTAGCACTCTGTAGGCAGAAATACACATATCGTTACTATTTTCATACTATCCTAATCTATACAGTAGTTCCAAGCTAGCCAGAAACCCTACAAAATAAAAATAAATGCATGCATGCATACATATATATATATACATATAGTCATACTGTGTGGTTCATGCCTTTTTGAAAATTAGCAACTTGTGGTTAAACTAAATCTACACAAAGAAGTCACTCAAATTCCTCCATCTTGATAGTTTTCAAGCTCCTTGCACTATTGAGGATGAGAATAGTCCCCAGGGGCACATATGTTTGAAGTATTCATTTTTGCTAATGAAAAACTTAAAAAAAAAAAAACCTCCTGTCAAGCATCATGTCACAAAAGCAAGGTTATTTAAATAACTGAAAGAGAACATGGTCCTACATAAACAACATCCTAGCTCCTCATCCCCTGTCGGTGTCAGAAGGCTGAGTTGGTGCTGAGGAGACATTCTTCCCTAATAGATTTCTATCCTTTGTGAGCGAGCAACAACATCCTATTCCCAAGAGAGCCCCTTGTCTTGGCGAGGCCCCCGAAGTGGGCACAGGCTGAGGCGAAGCATCTGTCCTGCCTGTTTCTCCAGGACAGAGGGGGCCTCAAGCTTCCTAACAAGCTGGCTCAGCTGTTACCATTTAGGGCCTAGTTGTGGTGAGCCCAGAGCTTGGAGCCCCAAATGCCCATAAATTAGAGAGTCTGTTTTTAAACATGGGTAATGGAAAAAGATACACTGGAGAATAGGAGGGAAGGTGTGAAGGCTGCCCCGTGCAGCAAATCAAACCAGCATCTGCCCTGACGCAGTGGAAACCTGAAGTAAGTAGTGGACTGAATGATATGGCTTATGCAGGTCTATGCCTCACCTTGCCCTTAGTCCAAGGGGGAGCTTGGTTCCTTCTCCAGCCCTGGTGGCTCCGGGAATACTTAATTTGGATTCTATCCAATTAAAAGCCTTTAGGAAGAGACAACTGGGTCTGAGATTCTGGATTAGGGGCCAACATTGTCTTAAACTCTGGCCAGTCTCCATGAGAAATATTCTTTTTACAAATCCCAGAAGGTAGAGTTCAAATGCTTCTTGACTGCTAGACTAAAGTACAGCTTTGCACTTGCATACTTGAAAAGAATAAAGTATTTCAAATAGTCGCACTAGTGATACCCTCATTGGCTAAGTTCTGGGTTCCTTTCTCTAAGGAACTCACAGACAGTAGAAGCACACATGTTAGGGGTACGCCGGTCCCTAAGTGGAGCCTGAGGATTTGGTAAAAAGGCCCAATAGAGGTCCACACATCAGGGTATTATCAGGCTTCTAGAACCAGGAACTGCAAATTTGAAGCCCAAACAGTTGTCTAATAATTCTAACAGTTGCAGTGGGCTCTCTGTCTCTTACTCTGTGTTCCTGAATTGGCTCCTAAGAAGTAGTATGAAAGTTAGGCGGCCTATTCTAGCTTGCTCACTCCAGAGTTAGAACAGGGTTAACGGGCTAGCTCAGCACTTTAGAGAAAACACTTTGCTGTTAACACAAGACAAGGTTCTATGCCTGGGGTCAGACTCAGAAAGGCCTCTAGGATGCAACAATGTATACCCCAAACAGGAGGGTAAGTAGACTTCATGTCTGTGGTGACCTTGAGTTGATTGGTGCCAACCCAATCGGGTACACATTTGTCTTAATGTAGTTATTACCAGTACTCTTTCCAGTCTTAGAGGCCCTCTAAGAGTTTGGATGATGAAACACATGACTAATTCAGTCGGGTCTGACTGACACATAACCCCCATACTTATCCAAATCTTGATGGAGTTCAATGTCCAGTCTCAGAATAACAACAGTGTGTCCTTGAATAATGTACCTCCATCCACATCTCTTCTATACCAGAGGCCAGTACATAAGTTGATCTAGAACTTGGGGCTTTTGTAAGATGGCCAAAGATCCATCTATTTTAAAGCAATCTAGTATTTGGTGCCACAAAGACCATATTTACAAAACCAAACACATTACCATGCCAGAAATGTACATTTGGGGTTGAGGGTATAATTTTAGAGTCTGAATGTTCTTGACTAGTGATGTGCAGTGACTAAACTTATGGTAATGTGGCCAGCCCAACTAGGAGCTATGCTCATCATTGTTGTATGCCACTAAGATCCCATTCAAAAGTTATCATTGAGTTTCTACTGAATATTTATTGCTTTTACAACAAATGAAAGTTAAACCACTGTAAATTGAAAACTATCTGCAGAATTTTAAACCTCTAATTGTTGTATTTATTTATCTTTATTTTGCGTATGGGTGTGCAACCTGCATGTATGTCTGCACACCACATGTGTGCCTAGTGCCCACAGGAGATGTTAGCTCCACTGGCTCTGGAGTTACACACAGTTATTAGCCACCTTAGCTGAAATAGATGTAATAAGATTAAAAGGTAGGTTATTGATTGCGTATACTTTTTAAAAGAAACTACTAGTTTTAAATATTTTACACTGGATTGAACTTTTGTATATTATATACAAATTGTGTATATTGATAGGAATTTGAGATTAATTTTGCTAGAACATACTGTACATATATTTCTACTCTTGTTCAAGGTATTGTACCTGTATAGCTCACTTAACAATGTAATGAAAATTAATAGTTCTTGAAAGTTATTATTATTATTATTTAGGATATAAAGAAATTCAAGTTAGTTATCTATTACAATTGAGCTTGTAGTCATGGTTGGTATATTTTCAATGTCAAACAGATATATTTTAGATAGGTCATCTTCAAACACTTCAGAGATCTACAGAATGTGGCCTTTAAGATGTTTTAATAACATAGGTTCTTTTTTATGACAATGAGACATGTCTGCTCCTGTCAGCACCAGTTTACTTCAGAGAAGATGGTGGGCATTGAAAAAAATTGAAGGAGTTTTTTTGTGGCAAAAGCCACTGGGAAAGAAAATTCCCTTGTCTCAACTGCTAACAGTATGATATCCAAAATGGACAAGCAGGATACAAAAGAAAGGACTTCTGAACTCTTCCAAGACAAATAGCCTTCCAAATCCTACTACACAGATAAGTCTGTTAGATATGCTAGGCCAGTTAGCAAAGGATGAATGTCCCAACATTACAGAGGAACTTTGGGTGACCTTCCAAGCAGCCAGATACTATGGGATTATGCTCTTGTACATTGTAAATATTTGTCCTTCATGTTGGTTTAATAAAATGCTGATTAGTCAGTCAGAAGGCAGACAGAAGTACAGGCAAGGATACCAGATTAAGAAAACTCTGGGAAGAGGAAGACCAGAATAAAAGTGTCAGGGAGAGGCAGAGAAAAATGGGATGAGAAAGCTGCTCTGAGAAAAGGTCCTAAGCAATATGGCTAATCATGGGTTAGTTTAAGAGTAAGATTAGCAAGCAATATGTCTGAGCCATAGGCCAATCAGCTTGCAATTAATATAAGACTCTGTGTGATTATACAGGGCTGATGGTTCAGACCTCAGGTTTAGGCAAGGGTGGAAACTTCTTACTACAGCCCGCTATTTCTGTCACTTCTCACATTTTTTTAGAAGGCACTTGCTGTTTACTCACTTAATATTATTTTCCTCTGATGAAGTTGAGGACTAGATAGTTATAGTTTTCCTTATTAACAAATTTTAAAAAAGAAACTCACTAAAGGGATGTAAAGTGTATAAATTTGAGAGACACCAAAAAAAGATAGTTTTCAGTTGGTAATACAAGTTAAAATAGAAAGCAGATTAGGTACAATACTTTGTACTCACCAAAATAGGATAAATAATGGAGAATTTTTCTCTGAATTTGTCAAATGTGAATGGACTAATTGTTGATGCAATTATTGCCTGTATATATTGTATATAGTTATTGTACTTATTGTATATAGATTTTTCTTTAGTAGTTATAACCTTTTTCATTTTAGACAAAGAGGAAATGTGATGATATTTTGTGTATGCTCTAACAAATAGGCTTGCCTGACAGTCAGAAGGCAAAGCAACCACTAGTTAGCCAATGAGGCCAGGCAGTGGTAGTACACACCTTCAATTCCAACACTGGGGATCTCATGTTTTTAATCCCAGCCCTAGGGAGGTTGAAGCAGGATGTGATATGGCTGAGCAAAGAATGGAATGTAAGGCAGGAGAAGACAGGAGCTTTCCTTTCCACCTGAGGATTCAGTAGAGGGAAGAATTCTCTCTAGTGGCTAGCTGCTTTGTCTCTCTGATCTTTCAGAATTTACCCTGGTATCTAGGTCAAGGTTTTTATTAAAACCAATTAGGATTTGTGCTACAGCTAATCTTATTAACTAAGGTTCTCCTGAGAAAGTCTTGACTACAGGACACCAGTGACCCTGGCAACAGCCCCAATACTTACTTCTCTGAGCCAGAAACACAGGACAGTGATAGGGTCACCCCAGATCACCTTCCTATAATCACTGTCTTAACTTCATCTCTCAAGAATCGTGGCTACTTGATGCTTCAACTGCCCAGGGATGTTTTGACTTCATCTCATTTCCTGCCCTTTGCGGGCAACCTACTTCATTCTCTCCTTGCTGAAGAAATGCCACTTATTACTGTTCAAAAACATTAGTTCTCATTCTTAATGCACTTAACATTCTCTTCCCCTTAAATTGCTAAGTATGGAACGGAAACTAAACCAAACGTTTTAGTCTAATCTAACTGGTTCTCTTCAGCAATACTCTACCAAAATATTTACAAGAGTCACCACAAGAAAAAGATGTGTTGGTCTTCAGTAATCAGACAAGAACTCTGGAAAAGTTCAAGTGGCCCATCTTGCTACATGGCTAAGTTTCAAACCCAAGTCCGACTTTAAGTTCAGGCTTGTTCTACTTCCTCAATGTACAGTTCAGAAAGAAGCACATGTTATTTGAAAACCAGCTTTCTCAGATTGAAAGGCCACATGCAGAGGCTGAAGAGATGGCTCAGAGGTTAAAGTCACTGCCTGCTCTTCCAGAGGTCCTGAGTTCAATTCCCTGCAACTACATGGTGGCTCACAACCATCTACAATGACATCTGGTGCCCTTTCCTGGCCTGCAGGCAGAACACTATATGCATAATAAATAAATTTTAAAAGAAATAAAGAAAGACTACATGCTTGCCAAAGATTGGTTAAGATACCAGCGTGGGGAGTTGGGACAGGGTAGAGACCTGGCTCAGTGACTAAGAGCACTTGCAGAAAGCCTGACTTTGGTTCCCAGCACTCACAGTAGGTGCTCCCAGCTATCAGAAATACTAGCTCAAGGGGATCCAACATTCTCATTTGGCTTTCATGGATACTCTCACACATTTGTGCATACACACACCTAGATGTGTGCATAAACTTAAAAAGGGGTGGTGAGTAGACAGATTTCTCAGCGGTTAAGAGCAGTGAAAAAAGGCAAGTTCCGCCAGATGCTTTAGGGAGCAGTTGTATGGGAAATGTAGAGATAACTCTAACTTACATCTGGTCCTTGTTAGAGTATCTGTGCATTATATCAACAATGTTTCTCCAATAATGCAAGATCCTTCATGTCCTTCCATTCAGAATTCTAGGTTAATTTATCACTAGCTCATATCCTCTCATGCTTCAGTTTCCCCACCCATAAAATGAGGGTGGATGTGCTGGCAGAGTTGGAGTCCAAATGAATATATTTGTGTATACCTGTGTATGTCTGTTCAGCAATCTTTCCTCTCCCTCTGACCGGGATGCTCTGGGTGTCTGTTGCTCCCTTCTTCACTGTTTCTCTGATCTAGAATTCCTAACTCTGTTCCCTCTTCTTAGATCTCTGTTTTATGGTATTGCCTGACACCTCCTTCTAACTTAAATGCCATCTCTGTGGGAAGACTTTCCTAATTCCCCAGTTATTTGTAAACATAGTGCTCATTCTTAGTGGCCATTCCTTAATTTAACATGCCAGTTGTCTGTAGTTTCTGTCAGCCTCCATGTGTCTAATCTATCTGTAACGTTAGTCATATAGGATGGTAATTGTCTTGTTATTTGTCAGCCTCACCCCTGCTAAACTGTCTGTTCACAGAATATCACAACTACCTGATTCACTTTGCCTTTTATCTCCAGCACCTGATTCCATAACACCTACTTCATTGTGTTTAGCCAGTATTTTCTAAATGAATGTTTGCATGGCTTCGTTCTCTATTTCTTAAACACAATAGCTGAATCTGGAACTTTATTAAAAGGTTTGTTTAGCTTTTCTTTGAGGTGAAAGTTCAACATTGAAGAGCTGTATGTTCGGCCTTTGTCATGAGGCCCCTTGGCTGTCAGAACATGGTGAGGAAAAGGACCATATAGAAAACACCGAGTTCATGGGGTGTCTTGCTTTGTTGACAATTGAGGACCTATGAAAACTACTATTTCCCCTATGACCTAATGCCTATAACCTCACAGCACCATGCTGAGGGCTAAGACCCCCGCTTGTGAACCTTTGAGAACAACTACTTCCAACCCACAGTAGGGGCTAATCAGGAAATGCTTTCCCCAGGGAAAGGTGATTCCAGCCTTTATAATCATTTAGTATGTTCTTACAAAGTTTCACATGACATGTTATTAATATAGCAGGAATATGGAATTTCAGAATTCACTCCTAATTATAAGAGTATTTTTAGATTTTTACGTAAAGTGCCAAGTTTTTCATGACCTAAAGCATAATTGGAAAATTTCTCTGAATGAAATTCCTATGCATACTTATGATACTTTGAATAGAACTTCTGTAGGAACTCAGTTTGGCCCACAATTGCAAAGGTATGGTTAGTGACCGATGTCAGTTACTACAATGGGCCTGTCATTCTGTACTTTGGAAAGAGGAAGCGAGCTGGTACAGACTAACAGTGAGTTCTACAGAATGACAGCGCTGAGTAGCTGGACTCTAAGACCCTCTCAAGACAGTTTTGGTCTACAGGAATCTTGTCTAAGGTGATCCCCTTGAGGACATCTTTGCATGAACAGCCCTTGTCTCTGACCCTACACTGTATCCGTCTCCTGTGCTTGTCATATGTGAGCAGGTAAACATCCTCCAAAGTGTCAAGCGTAGCTCTGTACTAGCCAAGTATTGGGAGGTGTTTTATGAATGGTAAAATATGGAGTAACATCTTCAGGTTATACTTGCTTACATCATAAAGCCTGGTGCCGTTTTTTTTTTAAATATGCAGAGAAGACTAGGAATAAGTATAACAAAATACACAGGCCGAACTTTCAGACCATTGATTATATAGGTTCCTTGTTTCCCATAGTTTTCTAGATTTCATACTCTTAAGTAAATCTTTTTTAAACAGCAAAATGAGCATAACAATTTAAAGCAGTAAACAACAATAAACCAGTGTGTTGGTGGCAGCAGGTTTGAGGTTTTGAAGCCATGAAGAAGAAAGATAAAAGTGGGCTGTAGGAGCACAGGAGGTGAGCAGACAAACCTGATGCTCAGGCATCCCCCAGCCTTTGATAGCTAAGTCCCTCGCACACACCCTCCTAATGTCATCAGAGGCAGTGGTCTTTCCTATCTGCCACTGCACTGCCCCCAATTTCTAGCTAATCGCCACTGTCATCACTACCATCTGTGTGCTCCTAATGTGTGCAGCGTCATTCATTTCTTACAAGCACAATAGAAGGTAGCTCTGCTTTCAGATGGGAAAGGGTTTGAAGATTCAAGAAACACTCTCAGATAGACAGTCAGAAAGTTATGGTTTTAGAAATTAAATCCTGTTTTGCCTGATTCCAGAGGTAGGGAGCTTTGCCTCACAGGCGTGCAAACTATAGTACTACCCACTCCATTGGAGCCTTTTCTGGATCCCTACTCAAGTCAGCCCCCCTCCACTCTTTGCTTTGTGGTGATGGGGCCCTGTTCACTTCTGTAGTCATGACCCCTCCAGGCTACAGCAGGATCCACAAGTTCTTGACAAACCATATGGGATCCTACAGGATGGATGATTGCTGGCCTGCTTCCATCACTGTGTAGCCCTATGGGAACAAAAAAAAAAAAAAAAAAAAAATTAATTTTGAAGTTCCAGAGAAGCAATTAGTTCCTTTCCCTCCTCCTTGCTGCTCTTAGAATTCATGAGGGGGTGGCATTGGTTGGTAATTGGTAGCCTCAGATACAGTTCTTATTTCATTTTTAAAACCAAAAGCTTTAGTAACTCTAGGCCAAGTTTCAGGTGGCAGATAAGTTTTCAAGTGATAGCTGCAACTGCTTGAAAACTGACGCTTTGAGGCCCCTGTGAGGTGGCTAGAGCGAGTGTCACCAGCAAGCCGGGACCAGCCTCTCCTGCCTCTGATTTCCTAGTGGGGAACAGTAAACTTATGGTTAAGAAAACATTTGCGTTTCTCTGCCATAAAGTTAACAGTCATACAGGCATGTCAGGGTTGGCTTCGGGCTGCTCATGTGTCATGAAGCCTGTGACCACAAGATGTCACTATGGCACCAGTCCTGGTGTGAGAATTAAAGTTGTGCCTCTGTGGTTTCTAATTCCCAAGGAGAATTAGAAGGCTACTGGATCTCCTGCCCGTTTGCTTTTGCATACCGTGGCAGATGTGACACATCTCCCTGTACTTTCGTCCATTGTCTGATAGCTCTTCAGCAAACTTTTCCTACACTCTACAAATTCTCTTTCTAATTTTTACACCACAAATAACTTCAAGACCCCCCCCCCAATGTGGGTACTATATCAACATATGTATTCAGATTGTCACAGAGTGATATGAATTATGCCATATCTTATTAATCTCTTATTAATCTCTTATCCAAGGAAGTTTTTGAGAAGATGGGGGCAAGTGATATCTGCTAAGAATAACTAGCCTTGCCCTCCCCCAGTGTGCCCTCTCCCAGTGTGTCCTCCCCCAGTGTGCCCTCCCCTAGTGTGTCCTCCCCTAGTGTGCCCTTCCCCAGTGTGCCCTTCCCCAGTGTGCCCTTCCCCAGTGTGCCCTCCCCTAGTGTGTCCTCCCCCAGTGTGCCCTCCCCCAGTGTACCCTCTCCCGTGTGCCCTTCCCCCGTGTGCTCTCCCCCATGTGCCCTCCCCCCAGTGTGCCCTCCCCCATGTGCCCTCCCCCCAGTGTGCCCTCCCCCATGTGCCCTCCCCTCTTTCTCATCCTTCTTTCTTCTTAGCTTAACCCATAGAAAAAGAAACCTGAAACTCATGCCAGCCAAGCAAACAGGGACATACATGGTACTTGAGGGAAAGAGTGTATTTGCAGAGACTTTGTGAGTAATATCCGCAAAGTCTTTTACTCTCGGAGATGTAGGTAGATTAGAACCATTTTTCCATTGTAAAAGAATGAACCATCTTCCCACAATTAACTAATAAAGTATTGCCAGAGCCTGGATTTGGATTTGTCTATTTTCAAAAAGCTGATGATAACCTACAAAGCCTTGCAACCTTACTGTTGTTTAAATATCCATATTATAATAAAACACACCACAGGAAGCCTTAAGAATCCACCCTAGAGCTGGGCTCATGCCTGTCATTCCAGCATTCAGCCAGATTGCTCCAAGTTTGGGGTCAGCCTTGTCTACGTGTAAATTCTAGATCAGCGTTTACTACAGAGTAAGAATGTGCCTCAAACTAACAGACAACAATAGGACAAAATCAGTCAGGCATTTGCTCAACACATTTGTTACAATAGTTCTGGTTATAGCAGAGGTAGCATGTTATGAGTAATGCATTGGACTACTTATTCTCTTCCCACAAGAGACTAAGTGATGTACTTGGGGCAGTGGTAAGGGGCTGTCAGGGTGTTCACATGTGGGTAGATGGAGGGAGGTTGGAGGGCATGGGTGGAGGGACTGTGGGCAGAAGGAAGGCTCTGTGGGAGCTCTAGCTCCAGCTTTCCTGGGGCTATTGGTTAGAGCACCTGTCTGTACATCTACTAGATGTTACATCACTGCTCCCGGACATTCTGACCTGGAATGTGAGGAGAGGGGATAATCCAAGACCACAAAGCTTGCCCCCTCTGCCTGTGAAGCACGGTGATGTAAGATTATGCTAGTCCTGTCTTAAATGGCCTGACCAAGGGAACAGAAGGTAGACCCAAGTTTTTCTGATCCCTTGCAGTTGTCCAGTACCTGGCATACAGGCAGAGAGCAGATTGAAGCTTCTAGAAAGATGTTGGAAGGAGCGTAACAGAGACTTGTGGAATATAGCTTTAGATGTGCTGTGTCTGTATGAGGAACTTGCAGACATCTGCTGAGGAGCCACAGGGATGGCTGCACACAGGAAGAACAGGCAGGAGGAGAGGTTCGGGAAATGGTGATGGAACCTGGAGCCTGCCAACGGAAATCTGGAAAGCTTCTTGGCTCAGCACCACCAGCCGCAACTCGCCCTTTTCTCTCTTTCAAGAGACCATGGTAGAGTTGCCTTCACAGTGACTGTGAAATAGGACACCTCACAGAAAGAAGTGTATTGAATTTTCTCTTCTCCTTATAAGAACTTTATCATAATTGAGATTCACAGGACCCCTAATTTTACCATGTAGGATATAATAAATCCAGCTTTTACCATATGTGGTTTAGAGACTGACTAGAGGTTATAGAACCTGAATCTCAAGAGTTATTACGGGCTCCATGTAGGGCGACTACAGCTTTTAATCTTTGTGCTGAGGCAGCAGGCCTAACTGTAGCACATGGTCACAGACTCTCTCCTAATAGTGTCAGTCACGGGTTCCCATTGCCTTAGAGAGAAACTCCACAGAGCCTATGAGAACGGCTCCCACTTCTCTCAGTCTTAGCAGGAGCTGGTTCTTTGCACACTCAGCGCATTTTAATGGAGGCTTTTGCTCTGTTCTCTGGCCCAGCTCACTCCTTTCTCACCTTTGCCCAGCTGGCTCCTTCTTGGTTTTTAGGTTATGGCTGGAACGTTGCTTTCTTTGAAGGGCTTTTAACCAGCCCAACCTCCTCCTCCCAGCCACTTAGCCCAGCCTCCTTTTCATCACTTAAAGAAATGATCACATGTCCTGTAGTGGGTATTTTACCAAGATGCCCATGTCATGCCTGTAGAATTAATTTAACTGGCTTTATTAACTGCCCTGAAGTCCCTATAATGAAATTATTCAAGGCTGGCTAACTTTACAAAGAAAGAGGTTCCTTGAACGCACACTGCGGATGTCCAAGGGCATGGAGCCAACCAGCATTAGCTGGGTTCTGCTGAGATGGTGAAGGTGAGTGTTGGGTACCTGTGTTCAGGAAAGAAAGAAACTGACTCTCAAGACACAAAGCCAGAGAACATTTGGAGTCGGCTCATTTAACTATCAACTCAATTCCTGGGGAACTGACTCAAGGTCCTAAAAGAAAGATTTTCATCCCCTGGGTAGATAATACCACAATGACCAAATGACCTTCTACAAGGCTCTTCCTCTTAAAAGTATATAACACTTCCCAATGTTTCCATCCCAAAGACCACGCATCCCTTAGAGACACATTCAGGCAATATCCAAGCCTTAGCAATTGCTCCTTTCTGGATCTGGTCAGTTCTATACCCAGTGCCCAGGGTGCAGCTCTATGATAAATTGATGTGGGGTAGAACTGGAACAGCTTAACAAGCATGACCTCCATGTAGATCTGTCACTCCTGTCCTCCAGAGGGCCAAGGTTCTAAAATGTGAATCAGCTGCCATAACTATGTAAGTTCTTTCATAAAACAGAACTGGTAGATCACCTATTTTGTTCAATAGTCTGTGCTGAAATAATTCTAAAACACCTCTGTCCTTAAAGTATGATGGCAGGTATCATGGGAAGAGCATCTATCTCCGTATCCCCTTCTTGTGTTCTCCTTTCTTCCTAGAAGGTATCATCTGACATATTCTATGCAATAAGATGTATTTACATTTGACCCCGTGAACTCCTTTACCCAGATTGTAAGCCCCCAAAAGAAAGAATCATCTCCTTTTAGTTCAGTATTGTCTTTCCAGTGCTTAGAAGCATATGTGACACACAGTAATGTTCAATAAGTTCTGTTGGATTGAGACAGTGAACAAGGTAGAAGAGAGCAGAGCCTCCTTGGGGTTTGTCAGCAAAGGGGTAGGTCCCTTGAAAGGGAAAGTAGAACAGTAGAAGATGAGGCAGTGATACTTGCAGGAGCAACAGCCACCACCAAACACGTGAGGTGGGCATGTGTGATGCAGACCAGTAACCTTTGGAGTTTGTGTCTTGAACTTCAAAATAATGTCAGGCTCCTCTCCGTGGTCCTCTTTCTTTTGTGCCAGAGTGAAGGTACTGGAGAAGACTCCTCTCCATACACATTCCTTGGTATTGGCATTAAAACAGTAGAACAAAAATAGCTAGCCTCAGGAACGTGTGGGCAGCTATGAATGCCCCAGTATTCCAAGGATTTGAATTCAGTTTATGGACTGTGCTGTCCTCTGAGCCCTCATTCCCCCAGAATCTCCAGACTCTTGCATATTTTTAACCCCTGAGGAAGTTGGAAAATGTAAGGAAGCAGTATGAAAATGACTTGATGTGAGCTCCGGCCATCCTCTCGGAGGCTAGGGAAGATGAAAGGCTGGCTGGCTGGTTGGCTGGCTTACAACAAGGTCTCCTGTAGCTGAGGCTGGCCTTGAACTCCTGATCTTAGTGCCTCCACATCCCAAAGGCTGGAATTAAGCTGTGAGTCACTACTCCTAAATGAAAGGTTGGGATATTTACCACTGATTCAAGGCCAACTAGTCTTCAGCAAAGGATTGATATAGTAAAGGACTGATGGCTAAATGGCTTGGCCTTGAGGCTGGAGTAGCTTTTCATCTTGCGGTTCATGGGTGTGGAGCTCAAAGACTCTATGATCCCCATCAGGTGCCATTGGTGTGTGAAGAGACAGTGTTCCCTATACTGTCTCCCATCATTGGAAGAGACCTTGTTGTGGTGCAGGCCTCCTAGGAACAATGTGCTCACAGAAGGTAGAGACCTCAGTGCATGTCAGGGAGAGGCAAGGCTTGGGTTTTGAAGGTAAATAGACCACGTCCATCTTTTTCATGGATCATCATCTGTCAGGAGAACAGTGGCTCAGCTAATTGCTGAGATAGAGTTCAGGCCTTTCATGAGCATAGATATTCCCTCTCTTCTCTTGGAAAAGGACGTGTGTGGGGTGTGTGTGTGTGTGTATGTGTGTGTGTGTGTGTGTGTGTGTGTGATTTTTATAGCTTCAAAGCATAATATACTTTTCATTTACAAACACTTCTAAAAATACCGTAAACATACAGAAGGCAGTGCACCGTGACTCCCTCTTTTACTGTTTCTGAGCATCATCTGTTCTCCAATGTTTTAAACAGCATTTTTGTTTTGGTTTTAAGCTTATAGAAAAAAAAAATACAGAACTATTTAGTATTCCCAGCCCCAGTTTTCCCATATTACTAACATCTTGACTATATTAGTTTATTGATACATTCTTCACTAGAATTGCTGCTTTACTTGGATTCCTCAGTTTTGACCTGATGGCCCTTTTTGATGACCTGTTACATTTAGCCAGTTTCCCCACTGGCTTCTTGGCTGTGTAAATTCAGTTCCTTAATTTCCAAAATGAAAGAGAAGAAAACAAAAACCCTATTCTCTTTCCCACATGGTTCTTGGAATTCTCCAAAAGAATCTATGCCAAAGTGCTCTGAATACTCTGAAAGTCTGTCAGTAACTCTCAGGACTCTAAATGTGGGGCTTACAAAGCTGCAGATTGCAACACACCCACCCTGAACACACACATACTTTCAAGCTTATGAGAAGTCTAGGATAGGAGGGGCTGAGGACCCCAACAAGCCATATGTGTGTAGCTGTGTGACTGTCCTGTGGCCACCTCACCGTCTTTATGCACTACCTTCCTAGGAACAGAAAACCTTTCAGAGGCCACAATTTCCTGTTTACTCCTACTCCAGAAAGTCCTCAAAGATTAACCATCAGACTACCCATAAGTATTAAGTTTTCTGACACCTATATTTGTCACTGCTGGCTGGCATTCATGGGACAGATTCCCAGTAATGGAGAGAGAAGTACTGCCCAGGTCATGACTCCCTGGGAATCACTGGTCAGTGGCTTATGCACTTGTAGATTACTGGGAGCCAGAAGCCAGTGTCCTCTTGAGAAAAGCTGATGCCCTCCTTTCTATGTCAGCTCTTAGCTGACAGCAGTTGAAGAATGTGCGCATTTAAAACTTAAGTGTAGCATCTATCTGGGTGGCTGTTAGCAGCTTAGATTTTAAACCACTGTTTTTACAGCTGTGGGATCTACTGCTTGAGTTGATTTAACAAGCAGTCAAGCAGTCATGGGTTGGTTTCCAGCCCAGGTCTGCCACTAGTTGCTTTCAGAAAAATTGAACTTGGGTCCATTGCTAGGAAAGTTTGATGTGATTTTTTTTTTTAATTAAAAATAGTAGTGGCAGTTTGATTCCTTGCTAGTCACACCCTTCGTCTCTAAAGAACACCAATCCATGATTCAGATATGAGTACAATGAAAATTCAGGATTTCTGGCTGGCTTGGAGTCCCACAGGAGGGTTCCCTCAGTTCTTGTCTCACGGTGACCCACAGTCAGATGGGATTAAAGACCAGCCATCAGTCCCTTCTTAATGTTCCTGATAGTATGACTGTCCTTGGCCAATACATCAGGAAAGCCTGTAGCCAGCGCTTACCCCAGGACACCATGCTCTTCTTAGGCTTCTGTGGTCATTATTTGCAGTGGTTCTGGAAGGCATTCCCAAGAACAGCAGGATCAGAGTTTGAAGTGTAGATGCCAACTGTACCCACACCTCACAAATCTTAGAGTGTCCCCAACTACAGCTGGACCAGGCCCTATAGGCAGGGCTTGAGACGCTCTTTAATATTCTAGTACATGGCCCATCCTGAATGCCCTTCTGTTTATGTAGAAGGCTTAGCAGTTCTGGATGCTGGTTCAGAAGATGGCAGCCACCAGGTTTATCCTGACCAACACTACAGATGCTCTCAGAGCCGGCCCCACATTAAAATCACCGGGGGCGAACTGTATGCTGGTGCTTCATTTGGTGGGTTTCTAATCTCTGATATCTCTGATAAATTCGAGTATCTAAGCATCTTCAGGCAATGTGGACAGTGCCAAGATGGGGCAACTAGAGAGCAGAAGTCCATTAGTATGGAAAATTGGGTTGAGATCAGTTTCATTTAAGGAAAGGCTCACAGGAAGATAAAGATGTGATTTAAGTGTGGATTCATGTGTAGTCTCAAAATAGATGGTGGGGAGAATACCAGGACATACGCTTGGTTCCTCGTGTGCTTAGTCTGCCCTCTCAGAGGCACACCCAAGTACCTGGAGATACCCTTGAACTCCAGAGTTCTCCACTGAAAGAACTCATGGGTTGTACTTGATCCTGCAGACCCCAGAGCTACCTAAAGAACCCACTTCTCACCTATGAGTCTATGCTGCCCACACCTTATTATTACCTCTAATACATTTCCTTCATAAGAAGGTAAGACCTTCCTTCCATACTTTAACTAAGAGGGGTTTTCTTGGTGGCGGTGGTGTGTGTGCTGTTTTTCAAAGAAAAGAACTATTATGTACAAATAATTCCTGAGTCTTTCCATCTTGGACTCCTGAGGTCAGGTGAGGAGGTTTAATATGAAATATTAGCTGTCTTTGCCAATTGCTGTACACCGTTGTCGTGGCATATGCCAGAAATAGAAGTGACTGTTTTCAGTGACAGATCAAAATTTAGTGCTATGCTGATGGTCCAGAATGAAGATTTTTTTGGCACATGAATGAAATACATACCCATGCATTTCTGGTTGTGATTTAGCTGACCAAGTCATTCAGTTATAATTATATTATTTTTACTCCTGGGGATCATTACTCTGAGTGAAAAGTATTTCAGCATCTAGACCATTAAGATGTGGATGATGAACAGTATTTTAAACGTTTTTTTTCTGGGCTATGAAACAGCTTTATGGGCAAGTAGAAGCTAGAATATAGCTGTTAGCATTTAAAATTAAAAGAAAATATAGAAATATTTTTTGTTGTTTTAAGATGACTATCAGTTATTGTATGTTTCCTTCTGTGGCCCATCTTATGTCCTTAAATCTCTATAATGTAGCAGAGAGACCTGTCAAGCCAATGTACAGTACTATAAATCTGAGGGCATGGATATTATAAAAGGACTGTGGGGGATGGGCCAGCGTTGGTTTGGTTCATGGTTATTGTTTGTTTGTTTGAGATGCAGTGTTCTTTAGGGTTGATATAAATTTTATTAGTAAGTGTGGGTTTCATCTTCTCTCTGGAACATCTTTGTTTTTAATATCCCATATTTCCCAGACTTGGATTACCAGGGTGTTAGAAAGCATCCTGCCTTGGATTTGAAAATCTGGGTGTTTATAAGGCACAATAACTAACCTGAGTCGGTCTTACTGCCATTTTCTTCTCCCTGCCTTTAAGAGCAGAAACTGATATCTGTGACCTTCAGACGTCCTTGAGTATTTAAGCGTTTTAAGAGACCAACTATGATAACAGTGTTGTCTCCCTGTAATCACTCCATGTTTTTGTCTAATATTACTACCTAGGACTAGAGATATTATGAAACCAGTAGTGTTTGCCTCAAACAGGAGAATCTGAGTTTGATCCCCAGAACCCACATAAAGAAACCTATGCATGATAATGGGTGCAGAGATGAGCAGATAGAGACCCACAAATACAAAAAAAAAAAAAAAAAAAAAAAAGGTAGGTAGCTAACTGAAGAATGATACTATAGGTTGACATTTTGCTTCCATACACATCCAAACATGTTCCTTACATACATTGTTTTAAAGGAAATAATCCTGTTGTACAATGTGTAACTTGAAGCCCAGATGTTTAAGCCTAAACTTCTTTAGGAGGCATAGGAGTAAATCTGAAATGTCAGCTTTCAAGAGGCTATGACTGAATAGATTTAACCCACGTTGATGGAAGGGAGAACCCTCTAAATGATTATCTTTTTTCTTCTCTCTGAGGACTCTTCCCCCACCCCCAAACTCCGTAGGTTTCTTGTCTATTGATTTGATTAATGAATATTTTGTCCACTAAAGTTGGCCATTAATTATTTACTTAAGTTGCAGCAATAATTACATCTTTCAAATAAAATCTAATTAGCATAATAAGCAGAAAACACCCTGCCAGGGTGATGTGGGATTGTGAGACCTAGTTAGGGAAGACCTACCTAGCTGGTTCACTGTGCAGTAATCAGCATTTATCTCCAGCTGGATCCCAGCAGCTGCCTTTAGACTAAATCATCCCAGAGGGGGGGACATGGTGTAGTGGCTTTGTGAGCCGCCTTGTCAGGAAATACTACTTCATGGCACATAACTGTGTTGCATTTAGTAATCAAGTCCTGTTACCACTCATTGTTTGTTGGCTCATTCTGTAATCATAATTACTTGACACCTCTGTGCTAAGTTCTAAGGACAGAAGGGAAGTCAGGAGCTGGCTTTTTGAGAGGCTGAATCTATTAGGAACCGTAACACTACAATTTAGTTTATTTTACTAGACGGCTGCAGTAAGGCAGGTTCTACCATATAGTGCGGGATGCTCTGGAGAGAAGTAACCTCTGCAGTGGACCTTAGAGTGATTCTAGAGATGATCATAGGGAAGTAGGAGTGTCACAGAGGTGTGTCATCCAGCAACAGAAGAGAAAGTTAGACATGGGCACATGAGAGGCAAAAGGAGCCTGAGGTACCCAAGACCAAGCAAGAGTAGGTGTTAAAGAAGCATCCGTGAGACTGTGGCCAAAGCCTGAGGGGATGGCAGCTCAGAAGACATGTCGCTGCCATATCTGAGGCTCCACTATCCCAAACCACACCTGGAGTGGAGGGGAGAGCAGAGCCCACCTGCCCACTTCTTTCAGACCATAATTCCATCCCTGTGACTCTAATGGAGCACCTCAGGTCAGAGTATGGGGCTCAGAACAAGGCAATGAACAACAAATGGGCTAGTGTGAACAGGAAGTGTAATGAGCAAGCAAGATGTATGCAGAAGACAGGGGCATTAAGAGCCCTGGGGTGTAGGCATTGAAGGGAAAATGGTTGAGAGAGATTATTGGAAGGTTTGATTGGTGCAGCCAAATTGTAAATATTTTGTATTCTACATAAGATTATGTTGCCATGTAAATAATAAAGCAGGGCTTAATGCTTGACATTATTGATTGGTAATTTATCAAGATTTGTATTTTTAAACATCCAGTTAGGACTTATTAGTACATGAGATCAATTTAATGAACTGTCCTAAGATTTTAAGAAGTGAAATTTTTAAATCAAGGTACAGTACATGTTAATAAATTAAATAATGTTTTCTAAAACTTATATTTGTGTCCAGGAGATTAGTGTGCTAGGTAGAATTTAAAATGTGTATCTGGTTGTAGTTTGCAATGAAATGTTGAGAAATAGAGTTGTCTCAATGGATGAAGGGGAAGTGAGCTGAGGAAGGAGTTAGTGCTGGCAGAGAATTTGTGGACACTCTGCAACCGACATTCTCAAGGCATATTCTATCTCTACCTCCCTTTTAAAAGACACACACATATGCTCACACACACAAGAGAATTCAATATCTTATGATATTGGGGCCATATCTAGAGTATTAAACCTAGTCTTAATAAAGCCTATGAAGGGCTGGAGAGATGGCTCAGAGGTTAAGAGCACTGGCTACTCTTCCAGAGGTCCAGAGTTCAATTCCCAGCAACCACATGGTGGCTCACAACCATCCATAAGGAGCTCTGGCTCCCTCTTCTGCTCTGCACACAAACATACAGGCAGAACACTATACACATAATTAAAAGAAAACCTATAAAATCTGTTGGCATTTCTGCTTTCCATTTTCTGAACTGTACTGATAGTAACGTTTACTAAAACCCCAAAGTCCTGTGAGCCCCACTAAGGAACCAAGGTCTTGTGATCACTTTGATATGTCTATTTTACTCAAACATGATACAGAACCTTCACATTTTGTTTAAATGGTATGTGATAAAATTATTTAAATGTTCCTTGGTTTATAAATCAAGTACCTTTCCTTTTATGTAGAAGGCCTGTTAGTTGATGGCACTGTTTCTTGTAAGTCAGAGCAGTACCCTCAGCTGAAGCTAGCCAGGAAGTTGTCTAAAGTCTCTGAGGAAGATCAACTCTTTTCCAGAAGAGAGATCTTGACCAAGATCATATTTTACAGAAGCTCCACAAATACAGTGTGAAAGGCAATGAAATCTCAGACTTTTGGGTGGTTAATTCTGGTCTGTGTGCTTGTATATAAGGTAAGCTTTCTCTATCCACAGATGACTTGCCAGAAAGTCTTACAAGTGACCACAGGCAGCATGGGTTATTCCTACTGGAGGATAAAAGCTGGAGAGCGCCTTATCTTGGCAGCAAGAGGTGGGGCTGTAAGGCTTACAGTGGAATACTGTCTGAGTGGGGAATACTCCCCACTCCAGCTTGTGGAGAGACTGTACTTTCTGAGGAAAGGTGATCAACTTTCTAAAACCAGTTAAAACTAGGTAGAGCCAGGGCTAGAAGCTCTAGTGTTGAAGCCTTTCCCTGGGGGAGAGATCTGACAAGAAGCATGGGTGCTCAGGGTCTTTAAGCCTCTGTCAAGGGTCCTGATGTCTCATGTTTATCTCTTCCAAAGAATTTCATGAAGCACATTCTAGCAGGAAAACCAAGCTCATGGGAAATGTCAATGATGGTCGCCCTTGTGGGGAGATGGGGTGATAGATCTCTTCCTCTCTATCTAAAACTGCTGAGATGGCAGCTTTTTTTTTTTTTCTTGAAGAGATAGTTTACCCCAGTGTATAGTTCCCATTCTGTTGGTCACCTGATACACTTGTGCTCATTCCAACACTGTAGGGATAAAGCCAGAGGCAGCCCCAAGAGCAACCCACCTTCCTCCGCAGACATGGACAGTCAGAACATAGCATATTTATAGGAAGATGGAGACTTCTGTGACTGTCGTGACCAGTCCTCTGATTCTAGTATCCATGGTTAGGAGACATTCAGTGGTCTGACGTGCAGGGCAGAAGAATGCCTGGGGGTGCTGGGGGTGTTCCAAAGTGTGTGAAGTGATGTTGAGCCATACCGGAAGAAAATCAATGTTTTTCTCTACATAGTAATGATTATTGCTATTTATTTTAGTTTGGTTATAAGAATTAATTTTCATTTGCGCAAGAGATAAGATCACCTTTAGAAACCAGAAATGGAAAAACCACTTGGCAGTTTAGTTTGAGAGCATTAATACTGAGTGGTGACAGAGGACTCAGTGCTGTGCTGGGCATGGTAGTACAAGCCTGTAATTGTTAATCCTGAGATTCTCGGGAGAAAACCCAGTTCTACAGTTTTGAACCAAATTTAAGGGAAGTTTTAATTAAATACTGGCCAGGATGACGGACTATGGCTAGGCCTACCCCTGGGTCCCCAGGAAATAGCCAGGAGTCACGTTCTGAAGGGGCTTGAAAGGAAAACCACATGGTTGCAGTATTTTCCATCAGATCCAATCTGAAGCAAGCATATATTCTAAAATACTTCCTGCCTGCATACCTCCCGTCCACATGTGATCAAGCATGTACAGTGCAGATGGATCAAAACAAAAACTTATTCTTAACTGTCTTTACTGCAAACAGAACTCAACCCGCAAAGTGTATTTTTCCTGTTTTGGTCTTCCACTGACAAAGGTATATTGTTCTTACTCCTGCTTTGGTCTTACGTAATCCCAGAGTTTGGGAGGTGGAAGCAGGAGGATCCAAAGTTCAATGTTATCCTTGACTACATAGCAAGTCTGACGCCAGCCAGAGCTGTATGGAAGCCCATTACAAGCAAATAAAAGCAATTGGAAAGAGGGTTTAGTGCCATGACTCAAGTTATTTCTACTTGAGGGAAACAGAGTGCCAAAGTAAAACACTCCCTTGGAAGTCAGGTGGATATACTTGAGACCTAAATTCGGGCCTTTTCTGATCAGTGTGCTTCCTTTGAGAAAGGGCAACGAAGAGTCCTCTGCTCTTCCAGAGGAGCATTTCTGCTGGCAGGAGCAATTGGTTGTCTTTACCCGTACATGGTAGGACTCGGCAATGGCAAGAATACTTTCGTCTGCTATTACTGCCACTTAAGAATGATTGATTGTTTGCAACTATAATCCCTCAGTGTGAGCACCAACAGCCTGAAAGAATAGTAATACTTAAGATTTATTAGGTATTTACCATGTACCAGCCCCTGTACTCTGTGCAGTATACAGCTTATCTCTCTTAAATTCCCTTAACAACCTCATAATAACTTCATAAACTGTGAGTCACTGACTTCTGTATCAGAAAATCAAAGCTTGGCCAGAGAAACTTGTTCTAGTCATGAAGTTAGCACACATCAGAACAAACCAATAACTTCCATAATATGTTGCCTATCCAAGGGAAAAACTTTTATTTTTATTTATTTTCTTTAAAAAAAAAAAAAAAAGTATCAGAAAGGCCAGAGTTGCCTAGTCCTTCTACAGGAGCCAAGATAGTCAGAGGCCATCTGCCAAGTTCCAGGTAAGTCAGAGGGCAGGGACTTCCCAATGTCCAAATTCATACCATCAGTGAGATTGGTCTGCATGTGTCTCTACTCATTAGCAAGTAGAATAGATGCAACCTGTACAGGATGCAGAGCCATACGTCTCAAACTGTGTGTCATCTCAGAAACCCTTGAGCTTAAATACTGTTCCTGGCCCCAATCTGGGCACAGTTACATGTGTGTGACCCCTGAAGAGGCCAGCCAGAGCTATTCAGATCAACCTGTAACCTATACATACTCAACTCATTCATACAGACTCAGAGGTAGAGCCACTGTGTAATCCTGAATCCAGAGGTTCAGCTCTTTCTCCGAGGCCCTTTTTTTGTTTGGTTGGTTGGTGTTGTTTTGTTTGAATTCTTTGGCTTCCCTGGGAGACTGGAAGAATGGAGGCAAGGTTTTGTTGTTGTTTGCCAAATCTTAGGTAAAACAGGCTTCCAAAATCCCAGACTAACTTGCTTTATAATGACCTAACTTGTTACTGAGGTGAAGAATACCAGCCTAAGGAAAACACATTGGCCTGAATCAGTCTAAACAGAAAATCCCAGGTCCCAAAATCCAAGCGATAGAGGAAGCATCGTTAGTTTTAGAAGCATACCTAGTTATCAGAATGTATGAAGACTGCTTACCATTTAAGGTTTGTGAATTAATAAAAAAACAAAAAACAAAAACAAAAAAAAAAAAAACCACCAAAACACAAGGAGATGACAAGTAGATCAAGTAGACCTTCTAGGAAGTAAAAGGAGGAAAAACTAACCAGAGCTCCATGTGAAGTCTGAACTTAAAGGATTTCATTAGTGAATGGAAAATGGCTCAGTCAGTTAAATGCTTGCTATACAAATATGAGACTTGAGTCTGGTACTAAGCACCGAGATAAAAGCTGAGTGTTAGCAAGAGTCTGTTGTCCTAGTGTAGAAGGCCAAAGGCCAAGAGGATCCCTGGGATTCATTAGCCAGTCATTTGGTTGGACTGGGGAGCTCGAGGTTCAGTGAGAAATGCCATCTCAAAATAATGTTCACAATTAGGTGGAGAAAGATAGAGGAAGACCCCCTACATCCACAGCAACTTCTGGCCTCTGCAATCAGTCACACGCATGTGCATACACACAAACACACATAAACAAAAGATTTAACCACACACTGGATTTATCTATAAAACTTTTGCAACATGCGCGATCATTTGTTTCCAGTTTCACAACTGCTTTTTGGGGTTGGGGAAAAAACTCCAATTCTTTCATTTGCTAACTTTCTTAAGCAGTCATTTTGTTTTGTTTTGTTGGGGGCAGTGGGTTCCTTTTTAAAGTGTCTGTGTGTCTGTGTGATGTGTGTTGGGTGGCATATGGAAATAAGAGGATAACTTTTTTCACCTTTGGGGGGTTCCAGACATCAACTCAGGTTACCAGACTTCCACAGCCAGCAGATTTACCGCTGAGCTACTTCCTACGTTCTGGTTTCTAAGCCTCCAGAGTCTTTAGTGGTAACTGTCTTGTTCCATACTAGAATCTTTGGAGTTGCCCAGAAGATGCTAATGTGCAGGTCTGGTTGAGAACCACTGGCCTCTCAGCAGCTGTTGAAATAACAGTATCTAAGCCCAGCAGCTTGACGACAGGATCCTCAGGCTCTTTTCACAGATGTTTCATCCTTGTGAAGCCTGAGAGCTTTCTTCTATCAGGCAGCTCCCTCCCTGAGTACCTCTGACATTTCACTGTACTTCTTACAGGTATTTACATCAGGAGACATTCATACAGTAAACAGTTTCCTCAAGTTAGCAGAAAAGCAAGTGTTTGAATTCTTTTCTTTTTTCTTTATAAATATATTTATTATGTCCATTGGTGTTTTGCCATGGGTGTTGGGTCCCCTGGACTGGTGTTACTGACAGTTGTTAGCTGTCATGTGGTTGCTGGGAACTGAACCCAGGATCTCTGGAAGAGCAGTCAATGCTCTTAGTCACTGAACCATCTCTCTACCCCACAGCAAGTGTATGTATGTATGTATGTATGTATGTATGTATGTATGTATGTATGTATGTCTATATACATACACACACACACACACACACACTAGATTGTTGTAATCCTCTTAAAATCAATTTGAAGCACTTCCCCTGACAAGTGCGACCAACCTGTGGCCGCAGACCATATATACCGTGGATAACTACGAATACCATGCAACACAAAATTGTAAATTAACTTAAAATGTAAGACTTTCACATTTTTGTTTTTTAATCTTGTAACTTGATTACATGGTTCTCTAGTCTGAGTTTTATAGATGACAACATCTGTTGCAAAAATCTGGTATGCTGGAAAGCTGGAATTATTTTTAATCTTTGTTGGCTGAAGAGAGTTCTTCAATGCCTGCACACAGTACTTGACATATGTATCTGACTTTCCATAAACATCAGTTATTCTTGGCTATTGAGTTCTTTTCTGGTTGAGCTCACTTCATTCTCAACTTCTTTTTCCTTTGGAATCCAAGCTTGTCCTAAACTTATATTTCCTGAAGGGGAAAGGGAGAGAAAGTTTATTTTAATGCAGCTAGGAAAGGTGTCACAGTGTGTGTAAGTTTCAGATAAACGTGATTCATAGTGTCAGAGTTGACCTTTAAAGAAAAAAATCTTTTTTTTTTTTTTTTTTTTGGGCAGGTTAAGGTAGCTTGGGTTACAAGAAGAGAAGAACAAATGGGGACAGATCTGCATTAATAAATATTCCAACTGAGCCTGCTCTGGTGTCAGTGTTAGTGGGTGGTGTCGGTACATGTAGTGTTGGGTGATGGAGGTTGTGCACACTCTCATTTTTCACTTTAATTGCCTGCCTGAAAAGATCCTGACAGCTTCAAAGGTTACTGCTCATCGCATTGTTGATAACTCAGGAGCAATATGCATGTGCAATTTGCTTCATTATTGCCCACTAATAACCGATACTGCAAAAAGACTTGGGCAACCAAGGCAGCCATAATTTGACATAATGGCTCTCTCTTCTTTCTCCCGTTCCTTAGCCATCCCGCTGTGGCGGTACCCGGATGTGGCAGTGGGGCTGTTAACTTTACTGTGGCTTTGTTGTCCTTGTTTAGTATGATAAATCTAACATTCTTTAATTCAGAAAAACAAAGACACAAAAGATTTCATGTTTCCCGGTAGAACTTTGAGCTAGCATTCTGATTGTTTAGGGTGTGGGTTTTATTGTTGTTGGTGTGTATGAAGATTTGGTTCTGCTCCATTCACTGAGAAGCCATCTAAAGTGGAGGGGAATTTCTTTCTCTCTGTCCAGGTGAGGGATGGGGCTTTTCCTGCTCAGCCACACTCACTCATGCTTTGCCTTGCCTAGGATAACTTCCCTTACAAGGTTATGTCATGTTAAAGTAGAGTGGCCGTATTCTTCCAATCACCCTAGAGGAAAACTACAGCAAAGGAAGGTACATACCTTCAACGAGACTTCTTTAAGGCCCTGTTCCTTACTAACCAGAAAGTAGAGTCAGAGTTTCAAGGAATGCAGGGAAATGTAGTTTTTATAGCAGATAGCCACGTTCCAGGGCATCATGATGTAAAAAAGGGGAATGTCTATTAAGCAGCATCTTGCAGCTCATGATAACTCTCATTTGAATGATGAATTTTAAATTTTTCTGCACATCATTATGCTGCTGACTATCAGAGAGAGAGAACTTACAATAGTGCAAGTCTTACTTTCAAAATTCTTTCTGGGATAAAGCTCCGAGCAGCGCAGCTCTATCTCACGAGAGATTTACTCCTCATCTCCACTCTGGGCTGAAATTACTGTTCTTAGCAATATATTTGGAGATAAAAAATAATCCTAAGGCTTAAACAGCTAGCACTGAGCAGAGAGGCAGCTGGACTTGTGAAGAGCAGAGCTGAAGAGATGGCTCCACTACTAAAAGCTAGGCTCACAACCAAAAATAGAATAAGTAAGAACATAGATTGAAACAAGAATGTGATCCCCTTGGTAAGCCTGGGAGAGTCACATACCAGGTCCACTAAACACTGGATTAGGGATCCCACTTTGATTCATTCCACCCCATCCATTTATCCTCAGTTGGGAAATGTACCAGTCACTTCGTTTCACATGCAGTGTGCCCCACGCCATGCCTTATCTCTGCTGAGCTGACTGTTGGCTGAGTTTCACAGCATCTGTAAGCTGGACTTGTTACTGCGTGTCAGTGTTTTGAGAATGTGCAGTGGTATGATGAGATTCTGAAGCACTTCTGTTCCTTTCTGCATCAGGATCCCTTTACCCCCTCTTCTCTGAAGCTCCAGCTTCTGGGTTCTGCACAGCATCTTTCACACATGAGAAGACCTCACTTGGAATATTGAAATCATCTTTCTTGCTCAATTCTGAGGTACTGACTTAGAATTTCCTCCAAGCACGGAGGAATGGCAAGAATTTAGAATGTCTTTCAGGAAATAAATTCAGTCTCTTTGACTCCACTAAGAAAGCAAGGACTTCTAAAATCTAGGTCCCAGCCACCTTAGAGTCACTACCTTGCTGTCCACCAGCTAGTCTTTTAGCCTCTTGATTTAGATCATAGGAAAACACAAACATTTATCTACATGCCATAGCTCTATTCTTCATAGCCATCACATGGGTCTCCAGCAAGGTTTCTCGGCCTAGCACTGATATTTGAGGTCAGGTGAGTTTGTTGTCATGAGATGATCACCTGATGTTTGGCTGATATCAGCAGGATCCACTAGGACACTCTCTTCAGTGTCTCTGGACATTGCCTTTGCAGAGGATTGCCCACAGCGCAGAACCACCCCCTCAGTATCTCTACTTTAAAAATCCATAATTAGTATTTTCTGCTTAACTCTACTGTTAACCCTACGGCAGTACCCACAGATTTCAGCTCAGTGCCTGCTGCCTTGAACTTAGAACCACACCAGCTTTCCACCCCCACCTGTAATGACTCACTATGGACTCCCTCAGTAAAACTTTCTCAGTGGAGCAGCCCTCCATCTTGATTTGTCCTCCTGTGTAGCACTCTGACATATGTTCTTGCTTCCCTCTGTCTGTGCAGGAACACAGTGGCTTGCATTGACTCTGTGCTGGCCCTTCCGATCTAGAGCTCTCTGAACTGATGCTTATCTCTGAGTCCAGTACTTTACTTCTTACCTGGTTGCTCATTCAGTTCTTGAGTCTCCATCATGGCGGACAACAGTTATTGACTGAGCCTTTGGCTTCTAAGACCAAGTTTCCTAACTAGTTACTCTTTTAGAGGGTGACCATAAGAATCTGAGGGATTAATAAAGAATTAGGAAGCAGAACAGCAGAACTTCACCCCCTTGTCATGCTAGTCACTGTACACGCTGTAGCTGCAGTGTTTGTGCATAGGTCAGCCTCCTGAGCATTATCCAGAGAGTTCCTGGTTCGGTCATGTTTAGTCATTGACTGGTGGCAAGAAATCTCAGGTTCCACATGTGAACATGAATGCCTTTTAATAGACGCTGCTATTGTGTTGCTTAGAATCCCTGACTTATCGATAGTAAGCTCATAACATTTACAGCAACACTTAGCTGCATCTGGATTTCACAGTGATTGATGGAAGGCAAAAGTCTCAGTATAATTTGCATCAACTTTCCTGTAACGGAAATTATGGCCTGGGAAAAGTTTCAAATGACGTGTCTATAAACTAAGGAAAAGTTGACCCAAAGGCTGGTTACATATACTCATGCTTTTTTAAAAAGTTAAATGCCAACAAGAAATATTTATTTCAGCATCTGAAGTAAACCAGCAATGAATTTTAAAAGTCAGTCTTTGTAAATTGTTGGTTCAACAAATTTAGTCTTAAAAATGGAGTAAAAGTTGCGACCAAAATGTCCTGGGCTTGTAAGATAACTGTGAAGTCTGTGTGGAGTCCAGTGTTAGATCCGGGTGGGGCTAGTGAACTGACGTCACTTGCTTGCTCAGTAAGATTCAGAACATGGGGCTTGTGCTTCCAGCCCTGCTGGTCCCAGCTTTATTTAAGGATGCTTGTTACAGAGACTTACATGCTTCCGTGGCTTGTGATTTCATTCCCGGATGCTTACCTCTCCTTCTTTCCTGGCCCTCTCTCCTCCCTCCTTCTTTTTCTTCCCTCTCTCGTGCTTGCGTTGGTGGCTTTCACTGGGTCAAGACTTCCCCTGCAGTGCTTAGTCGTCATTCTCTGAGCCACTGGCTCAGCCTTAGCACCACAGCAGTGAAAAACTGGTGGAAGCCTGTGTATGGGCACAGGTGGAGCTTGCTGGCTCTGGATGTAAAGGCAGGGCGATCATTTAATTAGGGAATCACCAGATGTCAACATCTGCCCGCTGGTGTTCTGCAATACTGTTTCTAGCCTCGTTCTCTCCCTCTCTCTGTCCCTCCATCCAGAGGCACTCGGTGACCTGCTTAGTTTGTTTCCATAACCTCTTGAAGAGTTCTCTGTTTTAAGCTCTGAGCTTTCTCCATGCCACAGCTGGCATCTTTGAGTGCAGGATCTTTGAGGGCTCCTGCAAGGTTTGGCTCCCGGCCATGTCCCCATGATATGGTCTGGAGACTGTAACTTTGTCCAAGCCTCTTTATGCACTCATATTCGTTTGCTATGTCCCAAAACACTGTTTGAAATAACTCATCTCCTATTTTCATCTCCGGTTTACTCCCCTTGGTGTTTTTGTTTCCTGCCCACCACCACATTTCCATGGGTCCCTGAAGGCAAAAGAGACAAATGTGCTGATAGATCTGCCTTGTTTAACCCAAAGTCTTCAGTGTTTCCATCTTGGAATTAATCAGCTGTCTGTCCCTGTGTGTATTTGTTGGGCACGGGAGAGCAAAGTGCTGTAGGCATGGGAAGAGTTGAGATCAGCAAAGTATTCCCTAATCTTGGTGCTACAGGAGGTCCTGAGAGAAGAGAGGAGGGTCCGACAAGCCCTACCCAGAATGCTGAGAGAGAGTGTATTGAACAAACTGATGGTCTGTCATTGCAAGTTTAACAGCTGAGAGGAAGGATCAAGCTGACTGCACCCATTAATTAGTACCAGCATCACCGGATGACTACAAGAAAAAGCGAGAGTCCAGGTCAATTCTTCAAAATCTCTTATCCGGCCGGGTGGGCACCTAACCTCTCTGGGGTCTTCTACTGCTGCAACCTCAGCCTTCCCATCCACATCATTTTACACACCCGCGCACACACACACACACCCGCACACACACACCCGCGCACACACACCCGCACACACACACCCGCGCACACACACCCGCGCGCACACACACACTCACACACACACACACTCACACACACACACACACACACACACATACATACTCACACACACACACCCGCACACACACACACATACATACTCACACACACACCCGCGCACACACACACACACACACACACCCGCACACACACACACACACACACATACTCACACATACACACACATACACACACACATACATATACATACTCACATGTACACACACATACATACACATACACACATGTACACACACACATACATACACATACTCACATGTACACACACACATACATACACATACTCACATGTACACACACACACACACTCACACAAACGTACACACCCGCACACACACACACACACACAAACGTACACACACACACACACACACACAAACGTACACACACATACTCACACGTACACACACACTCACACACATACATACACATACATACACATACTCACATGTACACACACACACACATACATACACACATACATATACATACTCACATGTACACACACATACATACACATACACACACACTTACTCACATGTACACACACACACACACACATACACACACACATACATACACATACTCACATGTACACACACATACATACACATACACACACACATACTCACACACACACACAGGAAATGGTGGTTAGAAACTACAGAATGTAAAGAGCTCTCCCCCCAGACCAAAAACGCACCTTGTGTTGACAGTGGCTCCCAAACATACAGACCACCAAGGAGGTTTGCTTAGTTTTGCCTGAGAGGCAACAGAGCTGTTTTCTGGATTTATTAAATTGTAAGTAATTCTAGGTATATAAAGTCCCAGCAAGTTATGGTAACTAACATAGCCAAAGCCCATGAGTTCATTACTGAGTGTTGGTTGACCTATCAAAAACCACCAATGGGGGGAGGTTGAAGAAGGCACTAAGAATGGTTATCTAGGATATCTCAAAACAAAAACAAAAAAAAACACGTGTGATGGTGCACACCTGTAATCCCAGCACTCAATCTATTCTGGAGTAGAGGCAGTTCAAGGTCATCCACTGCTACATAGCAAGTTGACTCCAGCCTGAGCTACATGAGATCTCCCTCAGAGAAATTGAGGGGGCGGGAAATTGCAGGTCATAAGCATCAGTTGTCATTGGTTCCCAGTGGCAGAGACTGTAATAAATAAACAGAGGCTTCAGGGGCTGAGCAAGGTGACTGTGACCCTTCTATTGTACACATCACATTTCTCATTATTATTGAAAGGAGCTGAAGTGTTCCTCCCAGTCTCAACCATTATCTTACTTTGTTTTAATTTTAATATATAATATAATATAAGGTTTTCACTTTGTACTTGGGCCTGGAGCTGACTGGCTCAGTCCTCACCATACGACAGAATACTCCCCTGATATGATGACAGATGATGCCTGTTGCCAGCCTGCTTACAGGGCTGTCCTGGGGCAAAGATGGTCATAATCAATGTCTTATTTCTGTTTGGTACTGCCCTGACACACTAGAAATTTAAGTTTCTCTTCCTGTCACTTTTTAGTCATATAAAAGTAGAAGGCTGTTGTGTGTGTGTGTGTTTTTTTTATATTATATTGACCACATTATACAAATTGCCAAATTACCTGCTTAGAGAGCATCATGGGAATTTGAAAAATTCAGGTGTTTTATCTACAGAGCACTTTGAAGTGAATCATACCTCTGAGAAGCTGCAGCCAACCCTTCACTTCCTCGTTTTATTGGCACTATGAACAAATAACCCCAAGAACTGCCTAGGAAACGATGTTATATGGCCATTTGGTCTCTTTTTAGCTTACTTATTGTAATAGCTTCCCATGTACCAAACCATTTCTGAATAACATGGCGCATAGTATAAGGAAGCTTTTCTTTTTATTTGAACTCAGCACTGTTCAGTGGTATCAGGTGAGGATGTTTCTTTTGCCTTCATAACCTTCAGAGGGACACTGGCATCCCACAGAGCTGGGGAAGCATCCTCCCTCACAGAGTCAGTCTCACCTCTGGGGTCTTTCCTTGTAGGGTATTCAGCATCAGAAAGTCATGTTGCTATCAGAGAGGGAGAAATAATGAAAGCGGCTATTATACTATTATACTGAATGTGAAATGCTCAACAGCATGATTAAAATCTATAAAATGGCAAGTCATAATCATCACGCACAGCAAGTGACAGGACCCAGGCTTCCTTGGGACCCGCCGTTGACATAGACTCTCCAGTGGCCATATTTCAGTCTCTCTTGACTTGCACCATGTATGTTGTTTCATTTTCAAGATTACAAAGCTTTGGTGAATATTTGTTCTAATTAAGGTTGTTTTAAAGAATCATTGAATCTAAAAAGAAGGTTGAGGCTGGGGAGTGTTGGTCCAGGATGTTCTGTCTTACTTGCTAGAGTCTCCATGGGGGCTAGGAGGGGGCTTTATACCTAAGGAGCTTCCAATGTTTGTTTCATTTCAGAGAAGGTGACATTTGGAAGCTTCCAGAAGTCTGCCTCCAACTTGTAACTTGAGGCAATACAAGCATAAGTCAAACATAAATTATAAACTATGTTGAAGCAAAAAAAGAATAGAATTTCAGGATCTTTCTTTGCAAACGAGTGTTGAACATGCTTGATGCTCTGTCAAACAAGATTGCCATGCAGTTTGTGAGTGTGAACAGTAACAGAGAGCTGCAGCAAAGATACTTGACCCCTCTTCTTCAGAGTGATAATAGACCTTTCCCTGTGTTAGTCTGATTCCCATAACTATGGTAAAAAAATACTTGAGAGGCTCAACTTATTAGGAAGAAGTTTTATTGTGGCTCAGAGTTCCAGAATTCTAGCCTGAGGCTCATAGGTCACCTGCTTTTAGGCCCCTTACAGGAGGATCTCATACTGGGATCGAGTAGCTGACTGGGATGTGCTCTCCTCATCCCGGCTAGGATGCTAGGGAAGGAGGACAGTGTCTCATCATCCCCTGACCAGACTTCCTCTAGACCCCACCTCCAAAAGATTTCAGTACCTAACTGTACCACAGACTGAGGACCACACATACCTTCAACACACAAGCATTCAGGGAAACTTCAAGATTCAAAATTTTACAAGCTTGAAGTAGAAAAGTATAATATAAATGTGTATACATGTACACATACAAATAAAAGAGAAAAAATTAAAGTCAGGATAACTTGGGAAAGCAACATTTAAAAAAAATTAGAAAGTTCACACTGTAACAACAGAAGGATGATTAAAGGATGGTTTGTAGGAAGACTGATGGGAAGCCAGGTACAAGAACAAAGGGAAAATAAAAAACTCCCCTTACCCCACTGATCACAAATTGTAAGCCCCTAGTAGTGTACATCTACTTCCAAATAACTCTGTGACAATACATCACAAAGCACAGCCCCATCCACACCTAAACCCGAATTCAATTGGCAGGCGGAGACTTGAGAAAAACCTTCCTCTGGGTTTTGGCTTTTGCTTGTTTTTCTAACTTTCTTATTTTCACAATTCTGTCTCCAATCTCGTCTTTAACTTTAGTGTATCAGTCAGCATTTACACTCATGGTCTGTCCAGCATGTCAATGGTTGTTCATGTAGACAAGGCATTTTCCACTCCAGGAAGCATATTCCACACGGAAAAGCAAAGAGATTTGAGATTACAGCAGATTTGAATGAATATTAAGGGTTCTGTCTGAAAACCATGTCCCCATACACCTTTAATCCCAGCACTCGGGTGGCAGAGACAGGTAGGTAGAACTCTGTGAGTTTGAGCCAGCCTGGTCTACAGAGTGAGTTCCAGGACAGCCAGGGCTACGCAGAGAAATCCCATCTCAAAAAAAAAAAAAAGAAAGAAAGAAAGAAAGAAAGAAAAGGAAGGGAAGGGAAGGAGGGAGGAGGAAGGGAGAGAGGGAGGGAGGGTAAAGAGAAAAAAAAGAGAAAGCAGAAGAAAGAAAACCATGTCCCTTGAGAAGTCCCTTCCTAGTATCTTGACAGCCACTAAGTTTATTCTTAAACCAGTGATTAGGCCACAGCCTCAGCTGCGTGAGTAACTGGGCGTAAAGGGGGAAAGAAATGTGAATTACTGCTCTGTTCTCATCTGATCTGCCAAAACCTAAAGATTGGGCTTGATGGAATCTTTCAGAGACTCTTTGTCTCTTGTTCCCCATTCAGCTTTCAAGGGCTTACAGTGACAGAGACCCAAGGAAGGAAGATTTCTGAATAGAGTTCCCTGGAATTCTTGGCACATGGGGGAAAAAGCAAACCTAGAGTGAATGCAAGACTCTCACTTGGCTGGAATGAATAGAGCTGGCTCTGCTGCCCAGGTGTATAGTCTGAGGGTCGAAAGCACTGTCAATCTGATCATTGTTCCTGCCTGTTCTCTTCCTTCCTCTGACGCCTGTTAATGCTCAGTGGAGTCAGCATAGCTCACATCCACCACATACTGTAAACACTTTCTTGCAAAGGTGCTTAAAACGTCTGCCATGACAACAGAGGAGTTACTGCCAAGTGCAGCAGAGACCTCTAATCATGTGATGGGGTGGATGAGGTTTTAATGAAAAGAAATTAGTGTGAACTGTTTTAACCTTTCCTCATAAAAGCAATACACAGTGACTCCCTGCCCCACATATTGTTATATAATCATTTCTTTTGCATATATTTATGAAATGATTTCACCACATTTGAAGCTTGAGAATATCCTTCTGGTTGTGAGGAGTGCATTCATTACTGGCCTATCCTAGAGAAGCACCGTTGTGAGCTGTTGCTATGGTGTGACATTCTGCCTCTTTGAGGGGAAAACCCCTGGTGAATGTGCTGTTTGTTGACTCTGAAGCACTAAGAATTTCTGATTAAGAGTCTAGAAAAGCTGTAATCAATTCATTATACATTCAAAGGGGAGAAGAGCCCTTCAGAATATGAATCTGGACTCAGAAGTGCTCAGTGAGCAAAAACAATACTCCATAGATTTTCAGATTGATGGAGCTTTTCAATGTAAACTAATTTGTTCCAGTATTGAAGTGAGTATAATTAACAGAGGCTTGCTTTCTTAGGCCGATTAACCATGAAAACCATGCCAGCATTGTAACTGTATGCAGTGAAAACCAGTATTTATGAGGGGGTGTGCAAGAACTTGTGTGACAGATGGGCATTTTATCACTGTTGATGTTTGGAATTTCTTGAAAAGCAATGTAATATCTTGTTTTTGTGAATGAACGAACAAATCATTATGCTTTGTAGACTGAGTTTTCCTATTCTAAATTAATATTTGTATCTCCATAACCTCTGTTACTTTTTATTAGGAAGCCTCATGTATTCTGATGTTTAAAAAAATCTTTTAAAAAAAATGTAATTGTGTTTATTGCAGATACAGATCCACGTGTTTTAGAAAAGCAAGAACTGCAGCAGCCGACCTATGTTGCCCTCAGTTACATTAACAGGTAAGCTGTTCCTCAAGGCCAGCTGCTCTTTGCTGCTGTCCTGCTACTTACTTGTATCTTTTTACCAGAAAATGCTTTCAGGTTAAAAAAAAAAAAAAATGTACAGATTGGATCATTTTAAAGCAACCTCTACATGGAGATTTCTTGTTTCTCTGTTGAGGGATATAGATTGCAGCCCACTGTGCATATGTCTGAAAACACGGCTGATTTACAAGTTCATTTTGGAAGTATTTTGCGTGCAGAGTTAGAACATGCTCTTTTGACTTCATGGGGCAGTGTGAGAGATTAGTGGGTTTATGTTTGAGTGAACCTTTTAAATCTTGGGGTGAAAAGGTACTTTTTTATGAATTAAAACATAGTTGGAATATCAGAATATATTGGACTCTAACAAACTGAAATCATTTAATTTCAGAGTCATTTTGTAGCAGCTCATCTTTTAGCAGAAACTCTGTCAGCAGCTGCCCCCATATGTGTAGAGTAACATGAGTTTTCACTTAAATTGATTCTGAGCCTTACTTTAGAGAACTGTTTTGTGCTTGAATATCAAACCTAAAAGAAGACTTAGTGTTTGAGCCAACTCAAATAATTAAGGAGACAGTTATTTGGGGGCAAGAACTCAGAGTCACCTTTGAGCTAAGAAAACACACATTCTCAGAGCCAAGTGGGGAGAGTACGAGCAAAATTAGTTTTTAATGAGAATGAGAAATCTCTGCTCATAATTCAGCGGGTCTATTTCTATTGGCTGCCCCTTTCCCAGAAGGCAAAGGTCTTTTCAGTCTCTTGGTGCCAGAGTGTGGACCAGGATCTAAAGAGGAAATCTGCCAGTGAATTATCTGCATTCTTCATTTTGGTGTCGTTTGAGGAAATTGGTTAATCCCTGTCCAGCTGAGGACTTGTGATGGAGCATGTTTCCAGAGGAATATCATTTTTGGATTTCCTGCTCACAGGGCTTCCCAAGAAGTATCAGAAGATGGCTCTAGTCTTTTATCACCCATATTTTTTACCTATGTTGTTAGAGTACCTCAATAATTGCATCAGATTACTTAAAGATGTCTGAGTTTTTCACAGATTTTGTGCTATTTTCAATACTTATCAAGAGAGCTGAAAACTCTTTAGTTATATATTATAGAATTCTACCAGATTAGCCCACTGATGTTGGCCGAGCCCGTCTAAAGGAGCATCCATCTCCAGTGGATAGCGAGCTTACTAGTGACCTTTCTGTGAAGAAGGTTGTCAGGTTCTCAATGCTGAACGAAAGGCCCTCTTGTGAGGGATATGCTGTGCTGGGGACTTAGTGCTCCTCACGTGGTGGACACTCTCAATGTTTGTTTGTCAGGAGTAAATAAAAACTTGACGCAGGAATAAAAAAGAGGTTCAAACAGCTGAGACCTGC
The DNA here is from genome assembly GCA_033318265.1 of Phyllotis vaccarum. Classification (NCBI taxonomy): domain Eukaryota; kingdom Metazoa; phylum Chordata; class Mammalia; order Rodentia; family Cricetidae; genus Phyllotis; species Phyllotis vaccarum. Next base: position 80,202,711 of record JARWLC010000014.1, on the reverse strand, counting down.
AAAGATGGCCATAATGCAAAGAAAGAGCAATTGAAGCCTTTGGACATTGAGGAGAGGAGCACAGTCTAGCATTTTGGCAAAGCCAAGGCTGTTGGAGGAAGGGAGCTCTAAGGTGGGGAACCGCCCACTTCACAGCAGTGTCCTGACTCTCACAGAAAACCATAGTCTCTGGTTCTTTGTTTTTGCTGTCTTGTTTCTGGGTTTTATTTTGTTTGCTTGTTTGGCTTTGTTCTGTTTTTAAATAGGATCTTGTAACTCAGCCCCTTTGGCAGGAACACTGCACCAGAGACTTAGTTTCTTAGCCTGGAATTTCCCTTATGGACTGTTCTAAAGAGAAGAAGCAATTATATAAAATCCTATTCTTTGTTTAACCTATTTTAAATTGTTCTACCCTTTTAACATAATATGGTAAGTACAATAGACCTTAAAGGTAGAAAGAAAAATCCTTAATTACCTTGAAAGTTATTCTAGCTAACGAACTGCTTCATAGGAACTACCTAGCTTTGGGATTTTGCATTCAACCTGCTGCAATGCTGTGTATCATGTTGGCCTTGGAAAACCTTATAGTACACACATGAGAAAATGAGAAAGAAAAAGAGAAATAAGGGCTAGAGATATGGACCAGCAGGTAAAGGTGCTTGTCACCAAGCCAGATGACCTGAATTCAACCCCCAGGACACAGATGGTAAAAGAAGAAAATTAACTCCTCCAAGCTCTTGTCTGACCTCCACATGCAACATGGTATGGAGAGAGAGAGAGAGAGAGAGAGAGAGAGAGAGAGAGAGAGAGAGAGAGAGAGAGAGAGAGAGAGAGAGAGAGAGAGGATAAGCAAGTAAATAAACGTAATTTTAAAAGACAGATGATAGTACCCTGGGGGACTTGGGTTCAAATATGAGCAGTAGCCTCATATTGTGCAGCCAGAATTATTGGAATATCAGAGAGTTAAGTACTTAATGAAGAAAAGAGGAAATTGAAGAAGAATAATGTTGCAAACACATGACAGACACCTGGTCAGAAGAGTCAATGACATAAAATAATATAGAGCAGTTACCACACCAAATACACCTGCGTGTCGGCAGCTTGCTCAGAGAGAACAGTGGAGACTGTAGACGCTATAACCTCCAAGTGACGTGTTTGTGAATTCCTTTGCAAGATACTGCACATCACGAAGCTGTTGGCTACAGAAGGGATGGACACATTGGCTCTGCCGCCAGTCAGAAAGAGGCAGGCAGAGAGAACATAAGCAACCATCTCCCATACAAGATACCCAAGAGGTTGGGATGGATGAGTTGCTAAGGAAAACAGGTGAACCTCCAGCAAAAGCTTGCTGATGAGCATGTGCTGTCAGTAGTTCAGGTAGCTGCCTTAAGGAAACAAAGTAATTATGGGGCATTTTCAAGACAAGGTCTCACTAATGTAGCTCTGGCTGTCCTGGAACTCATAGAAATCTGCCTCTCTCTGTGTCCCAAGTGATGATATTAAAGTTGTGCATCACCACTCCTGGCTACAGGTAACTTCTTAATCACTTGTGACTCTCCAGATATGAGTGTTGGAGATAGTGTTAAAGATATAGTAGTATACATGGCCACGGGTGTTAATTATTCTGTGTTCTCTCCAGAATATTTTTATTAAGAAAACCTAAGTTGGAATTTCCAAGTCCATTTAATTTTCAAATACATACAGCATTTTGTAGATGATGTGAAGATTCACCATGTATGACTGCAAATTGGTGCCATCTTGTGCTTCGTTCTTATCATTTGCTGCTGAATAAAATTCAGTAGCTAACTATATTACAGCTCTGATTCGCCTTGTAAGACTCCTCTGCACCGCTTGGTGCAGCGAGCTGTAGATTAGATCTCAAAGAATGATTGTAATTTGCTTTAATGTTCACTCTGAAAATTGAATCACAGTTTTCCTAGAACATTAATCCCCACGTGGCCATTTACTCATAGGAGGATACTATAGGCTTTAATGTTCAGGACCTTGAGTTAAATGAAATAGCTCCCTAAGCTGGGTATGATGACCTGTGACCCCGTGATTGGGAAGCTGAGGCAGGAGGATCACATATTCAAGGCCAGATGGCTGCAAATCATTCCCTACCTTGATTCAAAGTTTTCTGCACAGCAGGCTATTTCATCTTCTTCCTCTACACTTGATATCCATTCAGCCTCTGAGTTGGATGATGTAATTCTGGTATGGTTGTTGGATACTTTTTCTTGGGGCACCTAATGGGACTAGTATTCTGAAAGCATCATTTGAGGTTGCCAAGATACATATCACTTCTACCTCTCTCCTCAGCTTCCCCAAGGAGTGAGGTTTTATACAGAATGGCTTTCTCTTCTTTTTTCTAATTCAAAATGCAGAACTGCCTTTTTTCTCATGATCAGCTAGAGAAGACAAAGACAAAATTGTGCCCAAACATGCTCACTTGATCACCTACATTTTATGCTCCAGAATTAGCAGCATTTTCCTCAGGAGGTATTTCTTCCCTTTCTCATTTAGACATGATACAGAGTCAGGCTGCTCATTTTAGAGTCCTGTTTGCTGTTCATGAGCTGTATGGCAGGTGGTACACCCCTGCCTGTTTCCCTGTCTCAAGTGATTTCTTCATTGCTGGATTGAGTGATTGACTCACATAAAACAAACATCAGCACCCATACATAGTGATGCTATGTAAGAACAAGGCAAGGTAACAGTGGAAGACATGGTAGCAGTGTACGCACCAATCTAAGATTAACATTTATTAAAATATAAACCAACACTCACGATACAGGTAACAGCTTATATTGGCGCCTGAGTAGGCACTAGAGTATCTGAGCGATAGACGATAGCTGCCAAACCGGTCTCTCCAACCGTCAAGAACCAAGAAAACAGGCTTTCCCAAGGGTACCAGCAGCCCCTTATGCATGGGGTTGGCCACTCCCCCTTCAAGAGCCCGGGACCCTAGATAAGCATCTTCAGATCTTATCAGCTGACACCTGAATCCCACCACAGTAGCAGAGAGAGTATTGCTTTGGAGAAGGCCAGAATAATTTACACCATGAAATAAGCTTCATGAATGCAGGGATATTTTCATTTCCCAGCCTCTAGGACAATACAAAACCCATTGTTGACTGAACCTCAGCCTCAGCAAATTTTACTGAAAGAATGTATAAGTTTTCTTATGAATAATAGTGAGTGAATAAGTGTTTCTGAAAACTGTAAAAAAAAAAAAAAAAAAGTCCATGTTCATATAAGAATCTTTGGGAGGGAAATTAAAATTGTATACTTTGACTCAGCATTCATCCAACTTTTGTGCTAAGCAATGGCTGTCACTAATTGTCCCACCTTAGCTAGAGAAATCACATGAGAAAATAGTTTCCAGGCTCTAGAGAGTAGGTAGTAAACCGCTCTAGGGGTCAGCACCTCCTTCCCACTCTTAGGAAGTATCTTTAGTGTGAAGGGTGAGGCCTGAGCAGAGCAGAGCTGCTCCTCAGAGCAGAGAAGCCAACGTGAGGACTAAAGGTAGAGATGCAGGCACTGTGACCCCTGTGTACACAGGTTTGTATACGTGCACATTTGTATATGGCTGGGGCGAAGATGACTGGAAACAAGGGGGCTGCTAGACACTGTAGCAATCCAGCTGTTGCTATAATACACCACCATGATCAAGGCAACTTACAGATGAGAGTTCATCGTGCTTACAGTTCTAGAGGGTAGAGCGGAGGCAAAAGGCGGCAGCCATGGCAGTTGGAAAAAGAAGTTGAGGGCTCACATCTTCACTGAAACCACAAAGCCAGGAGTCAGAGGAGAAATGGGAACTGTGAGTGACTTTGAAACTTCATAGCCTGCCTCCAATGACACACCTCCTCCGGCAAGGTCACACTTTCTAAACCTACCCAAAAAGGGACCAAGTATTCAAACATCTGAACCTCTGCAGGACATTCTCATTTAAAGCACCACAGGGTTCTCCATGAGCCCAGGCTGGAAATACACTGCACATGATCAGGGTAAACAACCCCTACAGGAAATGGAAGAAAGACCTCATTCTATCCCAGCCTGCTCATCATGGAAACATGTTAATACTTCATAATCACATTACTGATGCATAGGAAGGTCTCAGATTCAAAATAACTACTTTGTTCTAGGAGCAATAGTGCTTGAGGCCAAGTCCCATAAGACCCTCAGAGGAGGCAGACTGAGCTAGATGGTCTTCATATAGAGTGGAAGTCTACAAATTTGACCTAATCAAATATAAAACCTGTGAGTTCAGTTTGATCAGCCTAAAGTTGAGCCAGCTGCTAAAGAAAGCCCCAGCAGTCTTCATGGTACTGTCCAGTATCACAGCATTAGTATAAGCTAAAACCACTGCTAGACACAGTTTTCCCTGAGATCAGCAGAGGCCCTGACTCAGAGGTCTAAATGGTGCTTGGATGAAAGAACTTCGTGCGTTCAGTGATTCAGAGTAAAAATACACTGAATAAGACCTTGTTTTGAATAAAAATAAAACGAGTCTAGATTCTTTGTTTTGATGTCTCCGTCTACTAGAGTATAACATGTCTAATGAAAGCTTTCTCCCTTTGCCACTTTCTTCTCACTCCAAAGCCCCTCCCAATCCTCCCACCTCTTGCTTTTTCAGTTGAGCTAATTTTTGCCAGGTTATGATCGTCCGTAGCCTCGTAGAACATGCTGTAATTAGTGAAGCTTGTACTAGCCTTCTCTTACTTATGCAAACAAGAATGGAGCATTTGATTTTAAATCGAAGAGCACAGATTTTTTTTTTTTCCTTCATAAAGCCACCTGTTTATGGTCTTCTGAGAGTGGTCATGTTTATTACAGTGCAAACCATACCTTCCTAGGTTACTCCTTTGTCTACCGGATCTGAAGTCTCTGCTATATGCCCCAGCCCCAGACTGAAGCTTGTGGCCTAATGCATGCCATAAACATGTTACATGCTGTTAGGTTTCAAATGCCAGACATTGAGCTACCATTTTCTTAGCCCATGTTTTATGGACATCCATTGGAACAAAGCTGAGATGGCTGCTTGCCAATTTTTCTTGTAATGTCTCTCTCCCAACCTGGTCTGTTCATTGTGCTATGCAAGGACAATATATTCTTGTGGGACACTAGGAAGCTGAGAAGAGAGCCCTCACTAGTTTCTGGCTTGCTCCCATAAAATTTGGTTGTATTGCTGGCAGAAACACACTATAGGAAAGAAGTCTCATCAGAGTTCCACAGATGAAATACACAATAGGTCTGAGCCTATAGCCCAGAGCTAACAGCTCATCCCTGAGCAGTCTGCTCTCAGCAGGCCATTCACACATTTACCTTGCTCTCAGGCCAGTTTATTTTTAGTCTTTCTTGTGTTTACTCTTCAGTATTTCTGATTAATCTTACACATCTTTGAATTAATTTTAATTACACAATTCTAAGCTATGTGGCTTTTTCCTTATTTTTAATATTTTTTGAGATTGGATTTTTTTTATTTCAAAACACTTTACTGATGCTAAAAAGCCATCTAGAAATAAGCATGGATTTTCTCTTGCTTTTCTTGCTATTTCTAGGACTCTGCCCTAAACGATTTCCCCATTAACATTATCCTGTGCTGTTCCTTCATGTGGCCTCCTTGGTGCCACATTGGTCTCAGAATTCTAATATGTCAGCTCTTCTTGCCTTGATATGTCTCCACGATCAGGATGGCTGCTGGGTAGAAGCTCTGCATTTACCATTTAGACGCATTTCACTGTCTTCAATCTTTAGCCTCAGACAGAACTCACATATACCTCTACCCCACAGCCTCTAGGACTAACTCCATAAAGGCACATGGCATTGTGATTCACCCCATGGCAAGCATGGGCTACCCAGCCTCAGCCGGACCCTCTGCGTTCACCCACAATCTTTTCCTTTCTGTTGAAACTTACCTCAGTTGAACACGACTCAGTTTCCAATGTTTACTGGCTTGCTGGAATCCCCCAAGTGAATTCTCTAGCCCCTCATCCATGTATGATCTCAGCTAACTAAGCCAAGCAGAGGCCATGCAGTGTTTGGTCTGAATGCCCCCTTTCACTTCCAATTTCACCTGGATCTCATCCCATGCTCTCTAGCCTGCTGTCTTCAAAGCTGTCACGTGACCAGCACACTACACCCAGCCTTCTGAAGCTTCAGACCTTTCTCCTTGGCTTCTTCTGCTCATGGCACATACCGTGTGAGGTCATTACCCTAAGAATTGCTCCCTACTCCTGCCTTTTTCTTATAAATAAATATGGCATCTTTCTTCAGACCTTACCCTGCTTACACTGATAATGCTACTTTGGTTTAAAACCTGTCGTGTCCCCCCCCCCTTTGACTGTGGTGAGTTTGTGACCAGCCTGTCTACATTGAAACCCTAACGTAAATAAATCCTTTCGCTTTCTTCAGCCATCAACTGGTTCTGACTGGTTGCTTCTACCTCTTTGCCAGACAAATAGTGAGCTTTTCCATGAGCTCTGTCCCCAGACTTCTGGCTTTCTCTGTCTCCTACATTTTCCTTCCCTGATTATATTCATTTTATTCTGTGAACTTGAAGAGGATGCCCTAACCCCTGACCCCTCTGTCCATTTCTTCTGGTTCTCATGTCTGGCTGCCTCACTAGCACGGTGCCATCCCTTTATTGCCACTTTTCTTCCAAAATAGCCCATTGGTAATATTGTTCGGTGCTGTCTGCCTAACCACGCAGTTTTTCTAGACTCCAGAAAGCCATCCTGTATTTGTTTCCCTCAGCCCACCTTCCAGCATGGGGCTTTCCTGTGTAACATTTGGATCTCCTTTGTCGGCTTATGCTGCCACCCCTCCCTGCCTATAGCCTGCTGTTGGGGATTGACCAAGAATTCCTAAGCTCCCCCTTCTGTTCTCCCAACATCTACAGTGGCCATCAGATGAGCTGTCAGAGGGTCTGTCTGTCGGCCGCATGGATAGAAGCTCTGTGTTTCGTCCTCTCCTTGGCCCTTTCTCACTCTGGCCTTGAATAATCCTGCTCATCCAGATACATTACAACCTATTTTATGAAGAGTCTCCAACCTCCAGAAAGTGTTTATGCCCCCAGACAAGTTTCTTTCCCAAAAATCATAGCATCAGTGTCCTTCACCGTGACCACTAATTACTGTAAAATTTAATTGTATACAATATATTTAGAAGAGTATCTTTTCTACCAGACTTACCATACCGAGTAAGTAGATGTCAACACCGTGGGGGTGATTCTGTAGGTGATTCTCCCTACATGCAGACATGTCTGTAGGTAAGATGCTCTAGGGGGGAGGCTGAGGAGGGCTACAGAGGAAGATGCAAACACAGACCACACACATGATCATTTCCTTTTTGTTTTTCTTTAACATCCTTCCAGGTCAGTATAGATATATCCGATGCATTTTATGTTCAATCCTAAGATGCGAATATGTGATATTTAGTCTACCTTTCTACCACTGACCAGATATTTAGGTTAATGCCAGGCTTGTTAGCATGTTTTTTGTGCCTTTACCACTAGCAAAGCCGCAGTGGAAATTCATCACCCTTCAATAGGCTAGCCAGCATTTCTTTGCATGTATTTCTGCCTAAGTAGAATCTAAGCCAGATTGTTTCTGTCTCTGCCCTGCTACACTTAGAATAAGATAGAGCTCCCTTCCACTGCCAAGGGGCTGCTGGGATCAGAACTGCCTCCTACTCCTCTAGCCAGTTTTTGTGTCCCCACAACACAGCAAGCTCTTGCCTGCTCAAAGGCTGCGGTCCTTACTAGCCCCTGTACTGGGACAGTCTTTGTCTGGAGAGTGTCACACAGGCTGCTCCTTCCTTGCTGCATCTGATTAAATGTACCCTACCTGGAGACCACCCCTGGTTTTCCTCTCCACCAGCCCTGAGCTCTCCTTTTCATAGTATTTTTGCAGCCTGAAATCCCTTGGTTTATTGATGGCGTGCCGAGTCCCTGCCTTCCCTTCTAACCTGTGAGCCTCACTGGGTCAGAGCTTTCTGTATTCTGACTCAGCAAGACTATACCCTCAGCTCTTGGGATGCTGTTGCACAGTGGGTATGCAATGTGTTTTAGATAAATGCAGAAATAGCAGTGTGGGGGGGGGAGGGGGAGTGTGTGAATTGTTCCTTGCCCATCCTGTGTTTCACTCATCTTTGTTTCCTGCTGTTTCACACCTGAGTGTTTGGCAAATGCTTGGCATGCAGTATAAAACTAAATCACTGAGTGGTGAATTACAGCATGAGAGATGACCTTGGCAATCCCTCCCACCCCCACCATACACATTTACAAAATGACTCAAGGTGCTATACCTCTCTTATTTCATTTGGAAATTCAGATTGCTGGCAGTAATCTACTTGATTTATCATTTTCTCCTTATGTGCAGCACCTCGGAGTTAATTAAGAAGACCATGAATCTTCCCTCTGTAGCTCTAGTGCATTCCCGTTTGCAGAGTTCGCTCATATTGCTGAGACTGTTGATTTGGGACCCAATTTGAAACATTACTTAATTTTCTCACATTGAGGTTCATTATCCTGAGCCTAAAGCCTGGTCCTGCCTTTGAAGGTCCTTTCACAGGCAAGCTTTAGATCAGTTCCATATCCCAGCTTTTAAATAATGTGCTCTCATTTCCTCCACCATGGCCAAGACCTTGGTCATTGGCTCAGAAACAGTACAGCTAAGTCAGTCCCTGTCCCTGTGAGTCCTTCCTGTCCTCTGCAGCCTCTCTCCCTGGAATTATTCGCCACTAGCCTGGACACAGGTGGTCTCCATCTATTGAAGTCCAGGACAAAACAAGAATCTATTTTCACATAGAATGTGTCACCCTAAACAAAACACAGGGCCACCCAGCAGAAGAGGATAGTGAGCCAGTTGTGAGTTGTATTGAAATGGTGGCGTTTAGGAATGAGGTCACTATACAGAAGGGTATGTCCCTGACCTAGTGTTCTCAGCAGTGGCTGCTCCCTGAATAATGAGTGTGTGGCATTCAGTGTACTTGGCTGTGCCATTGGTCCTCCCTGTGTGTCACAGCACTTGCCTCCATTTGCATCTGAGGTAGTAGGACCTGTGAACCATCTTTATGCCTTGAACCCCCTTAGCAAGCTGTTTAAAAAAAATGTTTGGACTGCTTTCCAAAATAATGTTTTTAAATTCATGAAATAAAATATATAGGATTACAGAGGAAACCAATTTATAAAATACAGTTGTCAAAATAGTTAAAATGACAAATTTGTAATATAATGACATGCTACTTAACCAAGTTTCAAATGAGAAAGCTTAGGCACTAAGTTAATAGCTTCCAGAATTTCAAATGAATGAGAAAGAAATGTTTTGAGTCTTTGACTACATTTATGCTGTGATAGAAATATATACTAGCATCTAAAACTATATACTGTTTGATTAGAAGATATTTTGAAAATTTTGTGATTAGCTTCATACACTCATGATTGAAAGACACTGGATGCTACATCCCAATTAGAGGTTCAAGCTCTTGAATCCTGGAGATGTCACAGTTTTCAAGTGATCAAGTCTTTGGGGCTGGATCCTAACACACATTTGTATGGAGGGGAGTGATGCATACAGAGGACAGAGATCGAACTTACATGCTGTTCCAAAGAACCCATCTGTCTTATTTGTTGAGACAGGATAGCTCACTGGGACCTAGGGCTCATAGATTGTGCTAGGCTGGCTGCCTGACAGTGAGCTGTCTCTACCTTCCCAGAGCTGGCATGAGCACACCACTCCACCACATCTGGCTTTTTGTGGGGGTGTTGGGAAATGAACTCCAGTCTACATACATCACTAGCCGCTTTCTCTGCAGCTCTCCAATGTAAACGGTATAATTCCAAGGTCTTTATGTTCTTGAGCCATGGATCCTCCTCACACTAATTCTAGTCTTTCATAAGATATTACATGTCTTACATATCACCATCGAGTTTTTATAATCCTTTCTATTTTACAAGGAGTCCATAGATAACTTAGGAAGATCTGGTTTCTTTGAAATCATACCTTTTCCTTAGATGGGCAACTTATCTACTTTAAAAGATCAATCTGGACACCCCCCCCTACACCTTTTTATTCCTTCCTTCCTTCTTTCCTTTCTTCCTTTCTTTCTTTCTTTTCCCCCCTCAGAGAAATTCATCGGCTTGCCCAAGTTCACAGGGCTTACAAACAACAGACTCGGGCTGTGAACTCCCAGGTCTTTGTGTAGTCCTACTCTAGCATTGTCCTGGACTACTCAGAGATGTTGGTGCTTACTCTCAGTATTGTGTGGGCACAGATGAGGCTGGGACTTGGGACTCTGATGTGCAAGTTCCTGTCTTGCCTGACACACCTGTTTCTGAAAACCAGTAGCTTGATATTTATATGTGCCGGATTATTTAATCAGATGTGTGGACCATGAGGAATTACCAGAGTTAAATAGCAAGTATAAAGTTATATTTTATATCATTGTCTCTAGTTGTTGATAAAAACCAAATGAGTGAGGAGTTTTAATTCCAGTGTAAGCAAGTAGTATTCACTCTCTGGCCACTGCACGGCAACCCTTGAGGGGTCAGGGGTAGGGGTAACTATTCCCCTACCCAGTTCCAGTTAGTGCAATTTCCTTGGTTTTGAGCTCACTGTGCACTGTCTTCTAGGACTGTGTGGTATTTGGTGGGCGGGATTGGCAGAAAAGCTAGCCTCAGCTTCCACCTTTCCTGGTCGTTGAGCTGTCCCTGTAGAGTTAGTTGACAACATGAGCACATGTAATTTATATGTGGTGGGTCGGCATTTCATCAGTTCTTGCCAACTCCTTGCCACTGGTGGGATCTCCTCAGAATGCAAAGCCCAGACATTGAATGTGGGTCTCTGGGCTGGCCATCTCTCCTTGGAAGTATCCATGTATGTATTTTCTTGGTTGTGATGCAAAGAATTAGTCTTTAGGTTAGCAGGAGTTCAGCAGTGGTCAGTGGTAGATCTTCAGAAGCACGTATCAGCTGGACAGATCTTAGGCTGTTTCTCTTTGCATCACATGGTGTCCAGCTTTGCCTTCCACCCACACTAAGCAGTGTTGAGCCTCCACTGTTGTGGAGAGTACTGTGGAATGTGTGGGTCATGTCCAAACACCTCCATGACCTACACTACAAGGAAGAGTTGACACCCTACTGGTATAAAGTGGACCTGTTGCATATTCAGTCTCCCTTATTGAGATGGGTTCATGTGGAACAGATTGGTTCAGAAGTCATTTGTGCTTCTTCTGTGCCCGTACAAACAGTGTTGCTTTCTTATGGCCCATTTTATCACAGGCTTTGACACCAACCAGATTTAGCAATGTTCAGTTCTCCTCGGCCAAGTGAGTATGAATAAAGGCCAGTTTCTGGGTCTCATTAATTTTTTTTAGGCAGCAGAAAGTGTTTTGAAACCTCAAAGCCAGAAAGTTTTTAATAATTGAGGTACATTATGCCCTTAGATTATTTACCTTTCTTGGAAAAAAAAAAAATTCTGATCCTTAGCATAATCTCTCTTAAGAGCAGAAACATCAGTGTTTTATCTCCTAGAGTTTTAAGGGAGCTTATTTATGTACTACCAAAGTTGAGTCTTTTTATTTAATTTTTTGAGAATTTCTGATATGTGTACAGTTTACATTATTTCCTCCTCTCCAACATATCTTCTCTGCAGGTCCATTTGGGACTTGTTTCCCTACCTCCTCTTCTGACTGTATTTATATTGGGGTGTGTGTGTGTGTGTGTGTGTGTGTGTGTGTGTGTGTGTGTGCCCGCACATGTGTGCGCGTGCACATGTGTGTATATACACACATATATATACACATACTCATTCACACCAAATACACAACCTACTAAGTCTATTTAGATTCACTCATTATGTGTGTTTAGAGATGACCACTTGGGGCTAGACAACTATAAGGTTAATCATCCCTGGAGAAAACTAGTCCCTTTCTCCCTCGGCAGCTATTGACTGCCTGGAGCGTTTCACATAAGGGTGAGGCCTTGTCATCTTCCCACATCCCCATTGACATGTCAACTGATATGGTCCATATTCAGGTCTGTAGGCAAACATTTTGCTGAGATTTCTTGAGTTCACATCCCTGTCGTGTCTAGAAGACATTATCTCACATCAGTGTCCTCTGGTTCTTACAGTCTTTCCACCTACTCTTCCGCAATGTTCTCTGAGTCTTAACTGTAGAGGTTGTGTTGTGCATGTACTATGGGCTGAGCACCAAGGTCGTATTCATTTTGACCAATTATAATCTCTGAAGTAGCCTCCATCTGCTGCAAAAAGAAGCTGCTTTGGTGAGGAGTAAGATCTACACTAAGCTGTGAGTATAAGGATAAATACTCAGAAAGCAAATTGGAAGAGCTATATTGATTTAGGAGAAAGGCAGTGGTGGCCTCCTCTAGGCTCTTTTACCTTTCCAGCCATGGATTGACAGGGTTTTTTTGTAAATCCTGCAAGCTCATACTCCCTGGACACCAGTACCCTGTAGTCACTCAAAGACACCGAATGTAGACTGGGCACATTCTGTCTTAGAGACCTGCATCCTTACGGCTTTGTTTCTGTCTCACAGTCACACACAGCAGTGTTTTACCCACTGCTTCTGCCTCTCACAAGTACTAGTAAGTTCTACCTTGTGAACTGAATTTGGGAGACAGTTCAGTGTGTGGGATGATCTCCAGCAAAGCCAACCTGGACACAGGAGCTAGCCATCTAACACCCATACAGGCCTGATATCTTTCATCAACATATTAAAAGCCATATTTTAAACTTTCACACTTATTTTTATTGATATATTTTTATTTCAATTTTTCCCATACTCACCACTGCTCTCCCACCCCTCCTCCCAGTCCTCCCCCAGCCTCTCCCCACCCCAACCCTCCACCCATTTCCCAGAGAGAGCACGGAATCCCACGGTGAGTCAGTTCGGTCCTGCATATCCAGGTGAGGTAGGACCACGTCCCTCCCCCAGTATCAAGGCTGAGAAAGGTGTTCTCCTGCAGGGTATGGGCTCTGAGAAGCCAGTTCATACACCAGGAATAAAACTCTGGTCAGAGGTTCCACAAACTGCCCACGCTGTTCAACTGTCATCTACATTCAGAGGGTTTAGTTCGTTTCCATGAAGGTTTGTCAACTGTCATTTCAGAGTCTGTGAGCTCCCAATAGCATGGGACTGTCTACTCTGTGGGTCTCCTCCTCATGATCCTGATCCCTTTGCTTATATAGTTTCTCCTCCCCCTCTTCAGCTGGACCAGCAGTTCAACCCAGTGCTTAGCTATGGATCTCTGCATCGGCCGCCATCAGTTGCTGGATGAAGGGTCTATAATGACAATTAGGGTGGCCATTCATTTGATTATAGGAGAAGGCTAGTTTAGGTGCCCCCTCCACTATTGCTTGGAGTCTTAGCTAGGCTCATCCTGTGCATTCTCAGGTGTTCCCTAGCTCCAGGTTTCTCTCTAACCCCACCATGGCTCCCCCATCAGGATAACCACTTCTTTGTTCTCCCTCTCTGTTGCTTCCCAACACCCAACCATTCTATTCTCTCATGTGCTCTTCTCACCTCCCCTTGCCCCCATTTATTCCTCCATTTATTCATCTCTCTTTTTTGACAATTTTATAAATGCACATAATGTATTTTGTTCACAGTCCCCTGTTACCATCTCTTGTCCCCTTCTCACAGATCTCCTTCCAAACCAGGCCCTTCTGTGCTCCTGTCTGTGTGTGTGAGTGTGACCCACTGAGTTTAGTTATGGTTGCTGGCATGACCATGAGTATGGAGATATTTACTGGAGCATGGGGATGTTATTGTGGCTACACAACTGAATATAATGTCTCCCTGCCCCCAGAATCATGAACTATCAGTAGCTCCTTCCCTGTCCATGACAGGATATTGACGCAGCCTGATCTTCCACAGATAACTTAGTTGTTATGTGTGCAAGAGTCCAAAAGTTATGTTATGTCTTCTTCCCAGAATGAGAACAGCTTTATATTTTTTCTTTATGGTTGCCTAAGAATACACAGAGATGTAATAAAAATGAGTGCCTGGAATAGAAACTGTCAAATCCAGAATGATGGTTATCCCGTAGGTAGAAGTATCATGGGTCTAGGTCTGTTTCTTAAGCTGGTTCTGTGTATACACATTTCTATCGGAATATTCCTTAAACATTTTGAAAATCCTGACTGTTATGAAGATACATTCTGCTTAGTGGGTCATATATCCCTGAAATACATAAAAGAAAAATGATAAGAACTCTAATTTCTGCCTTAGATACTTTTCTAATGCTGTGGAGAGACACCATGACCAAGACAACATATAAAAGAAAACACTTAATTGGGGCTTGTTTACAGTTTGAGATGTTGAACCCAGGACCATCATGACAACGAGCATAGCAGCAGGCAGAACTGATGCTGGAACAGTAGCTAAGAGATCACATCTGATCCACAAGAAGGAGGCAGAGAGGAGGGAGGGAGGGAGGGACGGAAGAGACAGAAGAGAAGATAGAGAGAAAGAGAGAAAGAGAGAAAGGAAAGGGACAGAGACCTGGCCTGGTGTTGGTATTTGAAACCTCAAAGCTCATCCCTAGTGATGACACACCTCCTTCCATTTGGAGGACACACCTCCTAGTCCTTCACAAACAGTTCCACCAGCTGAGAACCAAGCCTTCAAATATATGAGCCTTCAAAACACCACTATTTCCAACACCATTCACAGGAAATTGCACTTCCCAGGCTTTGCATATACATGAAGGCTTTGAATTCATTTGAATAAATGGACCACACTCTATGCTACATAGAAATAGCATATAGAAGTTTATAATTCTTCCCCTTTTTTTTGAAATGCATTCTCACTCTGTGGTCAGACTATCCTGGAAGTGATGGTGTAGCCAACGCTGGCCTAAAACTAGTGGGAATCTTCATAACTCAGCCTCTCAAACACTGGAATTATAAGCATGAGCCACAGCACCTCGCTCCTCCACCTTTTGATATGGAATTTCATTGTGAAAATATTTGCATATTGCTAAATGTAGCTATGTATTATAATTTTCCTGAGTATACATTTATTCCATTATTAGAGTGCTTGACTGTTTGAATCAATATCTTATTAAAATAAGTTTTCTCAGTATTCAAGTCATGTCAAATAAATATGAACATTTGTTAAAACAAAGACGATAATGTGAATATGCAAACCTTTTCACCCAGAGTGTTTTCTTCTAGTGTGTTTTTATTTTCCTTGTAGATAATTTTTCACAAAATTGGGATCATGCCCAACACAAAATTTCCAAACTACACTGAACATTTTTGATTTCTAAAAATTTTATAAACAATTTGGCAATATTGGTCCTAGCACATATTTAACCATGTCCTATTATTTCATTGAATTGTTTTCCATTTTACACTTTTATAAATGATGTTGTAATCTATGAAATATTTCTAGAACTGGAATTCAAGTCTATAAACACTATAACACTCTTTGATAGATGATTAAATTAGTTCCATGGGGAATATGGTCCTGGGCTGGGGAGATGGCTCAGGTTCAGAGCACTGGCTGCTCTTCCAAAAGTCCTGAGTTCAATTCCCAGCAACAATATGGTGGCTCACAAGCATCTATAATAAGATCTGGTGCCTTCTTCTGGCATGCAAGTATACATACAAATAGAATACTATATGCATAATTAATAAATAAATCTTTAAAAGGGAAAAAAAGAATATGCTTCTTTTTTCTTACCAGTGGTAAATAAGATAATCTCACTATTTTCTCACTGACATTGATTGTAAAGCACTAGACCTTTTAACAGATGAAGAAGATGTAATTTCTAAAATGTTTTCTGGAATTCCTTCCAGAGCAGCTGCAGATTGAAGCCAAGACTAATAGTCCTGGTACTCTTAGAATAACTGACAAATCAGTCATGTACAATTACTAAGCCTCTTGTCTGAAAGTGGCTGATCAGGTAGGTGAAAATCTCATGTTCAATCTTGTTCCCTCTGCGTTACCATTTGTGATCTGTCTGTGCAAGCACAAAGACCCAATGGGGCTGAGTGGAGAGAAAGGCATATCAGCTGACTCTTGTCTCCTGTCTTTTGATTAGTCCCCACTCCAGCACCCTCCCTCCCTCCCATTCTCCACAACAATGGAAAGTCTAAGGTGAAAGGCTGGAATAACAAACAGAGCTGAACCTTTTCAAATCTCTTGGCTTAAACTTGATGTAGACCCCAACCAGCACAGTTCTCAAATCCCAGCTACCTGTCCATGGACCTGGATGCCTCCTGTTCCGTTGCTGTGTAGAGACACTATAACCAAAGCATTGCTTAGGGGAAAAAAGCGTTTAGTAGGGGAGCTTGCTTATGGTGTCAGGACACACAGAAAGCACTGTTCCTAAACCAGAGTCAAGCACAGCATCCATGCAAGCTGCTTCTCCAAGAACCTAGTATTGTGTGACCAAGAGTCTTGCCCTCATCCTGTGGTTAATGAATGAACTATAAAGTATATCATGGTACTGAGTACCTTTCTTTTAACCAATTGTCTAGAACTAGAAAGTGACGCCAGCTTGCTGCTTGTGAAGCATTTGCTTTTGCTGATTACATGACAGTGTTTTGCCAAATCAGGTATTTTCAGCAGCTGTCAGATCGAACATCTATGACAAGATCCAGAAACATGTATCCAAATGACATGTCACTTGACAGTTAATATTTTTGTCCCCTCTTGTCTTTGGCTGTGCAGTGGCTGCATTGCTCATGTGTTTTCATTCATGTCATCATATCACTATACCCTTCTGACTGGCTTGTTCTAGGGACAGAGGAAGACAAACTTTAGAAGTTAAATTCGAACAAGCTGTTGAGGAGTGAGTCTCTTTTAGGATAAGGGAGGAATGCCTCCGGTTAGGGGGATTTATAGTTTCTTGGCCTTGGGGGTTTTTATTTTCTCTCTTTCATTTTTCTTTAGCCCTTAGACTGTCTCGAATCTAAAGCACTTGAGATTTATAAAATACAAGGATCTTTTAGTTTTTGTCAAAAGCAAATGCCAAGAAGGGTTAATCAGCCCTTTATTGATGTATTCGGTTATATCATCACAAGGCGTGTCCCATAAAAGTACAGCCTCTTAAAGCCCAGAGATGCTTGCCGGTCTCCTTCATGTAGCCATTTGGGGAAGGTTGGTGTCCACTACTTGTCTTTGTCAGGAAGCAGTTTGGAAATGTGAGCAGGCATGGCTGTTAGGACTTGTGTGCACTTGGATTATCTGTGGGAAGAGCTAGCTCTCTGTGCTCCATGCAACAGCCTGAATCTGGAGGAAACATGTTTGGCTTCTGCTGTCACTCATTCCTCTTTGGCTTTACATATAGAATGGATTTGTTTCTATTAGGAAGTTGAAGTGTATGTGTGTGTGTGTTAGAAAAGTACCAAGAAAGAAAGTTATGTTGAGTATAAGAAGAGAAATTCAATATTTTGGTGATGTTAGGAGTTAGATTTTTGCTTAGATTTCATGGAGCAGAATGGGGTATTTGTATTTTAACCTTTGTGTCTAGAGTGGTGCTGCAGTGAGTGTGAGTGTGTGAGGGGAGCTCTGAGTGGTACTGCAGTGAGTGTGAGTGTGTGAGGGGAGCCCTGAGTGGTACTGCAGTGAGTGTGAGTGTGTGAGGGGAGCTCTGAGTAGTACTGCAGTGAGTGTGAGTGTGTGAGGGAGCCCTGAGTGGTGCTGCAGTGAGTATGAGTGTGTGAGGGGAGCCCTGAGTGGTGCTGCGGTGAGTGTGAGTGTGTGAGGGGAGCTCTGAGTGGTACTACAGTGAGTGTGTGAGGGGAGCCCTGAGTGGTGCTGCAGTGAGTGTGAGTGTGTGAGGGGAGCCCTGAAGCTGTTGCAGATGTCTTTAATTCTGGAAAAATGTACTGCACTCTTCTAGTCTTCCTCATAGTGATAACATTAGAAAGAGAAATGCATGTGAACGTACTCATAGACATGATACTGAGGTAAGATCCAAACCACAGAGTACCATGGTCATGCTTCTTACCTGTTAGCTCTCTTTTTAATGTTTTTTGTTTTATTTATATATTAGCTTGACCACTGTGTTGGGGTTTATATTGCTGTGAAGAGACACCATGATCAGAGTAATTCTTACAAAGGACAAAACATTTAATTGAGGAGGCAGCTTACATTTTCAGAGGTTCAGTCCATTATCATCATGGTGGGACATGGCAACATGCAAGCAGACATGGTGCTGGAGAAGAAGCTGAGAGGCCTTCAGCTTTAATCCCCAGGCAACAGGAAGTAAACTGAGACACTGGGCATAGTTTGAGCATATATGAGACCTCCAAGCCTACACCCCCACAGTGATACACTTCCTCCAAGGCCATACCTAATAGTGTCATTCCCTGTGAGCTTATGGGGGCAAATAACATTTAAACTACCATAACCACTTTAGCCAATATTTTTAGGAATAATTAATTCATAGGTTACCCAACTAGTCTATAAGATTCAGACCACTAGACTCGGTCAGTTGCTCTTAATCATCTCTTGCTTGGCATCCATTAGAATACTTAATATATTGTCTAGGCCATTTACAAGCTGTTTCCTCTGCTGATAAGGAAATAGTAAAGTCAGATTTGAATTCATAGAGGTAAGCCAAGACTGTAGTGAGATTATGTTGTTACATTGTAAATAATTGTCCCACCTATAGGTTTAATAAAAATGCTGATTGGCTGAAGGCAGACAGGAAGTGTGGGTGGGACTACCAGACTAAGGAAACTCTGGTCACAGGAAGATCAGAGCAGAGACGCCAGAGAGAAGCCACAATGAGACATCAACAGGCACAGAGGAAAGAAGTTGAAATGCTGCTCTGAGAAAAGGTACTGAGCCGCAGGGCTGAACAAGATAAGAATCGTGGGTTAGTTTAAGAGCAAGAGCTAGCTAGTAATATGCTAGAGCCATAGTCTGATCAGCATAAAATAATAGCATCTGTGTGTTTCTGAGGGACTGTGGGTCTGCGAGTCTGGACCACAGGCCAGGTAGGCCAGAAACTTAATATACACAAGATAGTGTTCTAATTCTCAGGCTGATGTGTTCCCTTCAGTTGTTTAAGTTCTGATTCTGCAAGTAACTGTGTACTGTTATAAATGAAGCATGTGTTGCTCTGTTGTTACATGAACATTTTCCACATTTCTCCATCTTGAAGATTTCTGTTTCCAATGGCCACATAGTATTTCATGAAACTGAAACAGACCCCTGGATTGCTGATACCTATGCTGACAGCTTCTCTATTACAAGTCACACTGAAGAAATGACTTTCACTGGGCCAGTACGTTTTGCATGTAGATTATTTTCCTTAGAACTTTTCTCAGAAGTTCTTGGTAGAAAGAGAGCTTAGATGTTTTCATGATGTCTACAGCGTGTCTTCAACTTTTTTACTGTGCTGAACATTTTGGATGATGATGTTCATTGTACATTCATCCTTGAGTGAAAACTTAGATTCTATAGGTGCCACAACTTAGGATAGAAGTGGTGAGGCACCAGAGAAGTCCCCAGTGGCCACACTGTGACAGGTGCATCAGTGGCCTTTCTAATATTGGCATCACCACCACCCCCACGTAAGAAATTATGTTAAAAATAACAAAGTGCTGCTCAGGGATCATTAACCTTCAGATAGCATCGGTGTACAGACTGATCTGTCATCTGAAATCTTCAAAACCACATGGGAACCCCTAGGATTGAAAACTGTCTGTGCTCTGTTACCTTGCTCTAAATAAACTGTAACAATCTGGCAAATAGAATTGCAAGGAAATGAACAAGGGGGTTGTTATGTTTTCATGGGGTTTGTTTTAGGTCAATGGAAACAGAGCCCCAAAGTAACACTCTTCAGCTTTATTAAAATCTTATAGTGATATGTGAATGGCACTTGCAGAATATGGGTACAAACTGTTGACTCTATTAGCACTGGACCAGAATAGCATTCTGCTGATAGGGGATAGCATTAAGCCATTGAGATCCATGACAAAAGGATGCAGTGTGCTTTCATTAGATTCTCAGTTGCCACAGCCAGTGTGCAGTGGCACGCTGAGAAATGCAATGCTAGAGAAGAGGCCAGAAGCCTACTGAAACTGTTTTAATAAGGCTATTTCCTTCTTTGGTATAGAATGTCCAGAGGACAAGCTCTACCAGCATCAAAGCCAGAGTTCCATCCTTTAACTTACCCCAAACTGAAATCTTCCCTAGTCTAGCAAAACTTCACTTTTTTCTTCTTTTCTTGCCATTATTGGTGCTCTCAGTCAGCTTTATCTGGGGAAAATACTTCTGAAAAAAATACTTAAATGTCTTCACCAGACATATGTGGGCATGTGTGTAATGTCAAATAGAAACTGGCTCCCCCTGGTTATTCTTCTGCCTGGGATTATTGACGAGGAGGGGTTACCTGTCCTCTTTACCCACACAGATTAGCCTTGCGCAATGATCTAAACTGAGACTCTTGCAGATATAGATATGTGTGTGTGAGAGAGAGAGAGACAGAGACAGAGAGAGAGACAGAGAGAGAGACAGAGAGAGAGAGACTCATATAATCACACTACATATCAGGGTCTCTTGGAGATGGGAAAGTTTAGTAATGACAGACTCCAAAGACAGATTATTGTATTGAGATCTCATCTTCCCCCCTCCCTTAAATCTATGTGGCCTTGGAAAAATTACTTAACCCTTCTGTTCTTTCTGTTGAGTCTGTAAAAGGGGGTAGAAATAGCTACTCCTGAAAGTGTTTTAAGTACTGAATAAGACACTCTTTCCAACATCCCTTAGGAAAGTGTCTGAACTATAGTTAAGAACTCCTGAGTAGTTATTATTACAATAGGCCTTCAAATCCAAGTCTCCGTCCTGATGAAGGGACTTAGTTGGCATAGTTGGCTATCCCATCGCCCTCTTTCACGGTGCTCTCTGTCCTGAGTGTTCTCACAATTCTGTGATTATCTGCAGGGCTTTTTTGTTTGCTTCTGGTGTTTTTTGTTTGTTTGTTTTTGATTCTGGGTTCCTTTCCCGTGGGGCTGGTCTTGAACCCAGTATCATGCAAATATTAGGGACAAGTAGCCAATTCTTTATGTTGAGCTGAGAGTAGGTAGTGAGGTTATGTGGTTTTCTGACTGCCCTTTGGACCTGGCTCATGCTGTTCCTGGAAAATGTCTGGATGTGTGCATACCCACACAAGTGAGCATTAACTGAGCACTTGGAGAATGCCTTCTGCAAAGACACTTTATCATTTAGAGAGTGGCTGCAATGGACACAGGTGCCACATACTTTGGAAGAGACAAACATGGAAGGAATGGGTCTGTGCACTAACATAAGGTGGTGCTTATGGAAACTTAGGGTGGTGCAAAGTGTCACAGCTCCACAGACTGTCCTGCACTGACTACATGTCTCTAGTAGCCAACACTAAGATTTCCTATGAACTGTAGTAATTAAGGTGGCCTCATTGAGAAAGGAGAGGTGGTTTGAGTGTTACAGTATGAACAGGAATTGGCTAAATGACCTAGAGGAGTTTTCTGAGGTTTGTCCAGAAGATTCTTCAAATGGTCAGGAAGTATCAGGGATGTCTGACTTCTAAGCCTGACATCCTAAGTCAACTATTTGCTCTCAGTGCCTTGGGCTGGTCAACTAATCTGTGCCTTGGGCAGGTTACCTAACCACAAAGTCACAGTTTTTTTACCTGTAAAGTCAAGATAATGAAAATGACTGCAAAGTCCCTGAGGGGGCTTGTTTCCTGATGTGACCAATGTGGTTACATGCTGAGGTAGCCATGGCACTTGCTATGTACTGACATGTGTCATGGCCCTGCTGCTGCTGTAATTTCTACTTGTAAGTCAGATCTCAGTTCCTTCCCAGATTGCCCTTCCATCTACCCTATTACCTTTTTTGACTTCCAAACATCTTTGTGAGACACCCTGGCTTAAACATGACTTCATGAAGCTAGGGCAGGCTGGGCTGCATGACCAAATTTAAAGGCTAAATTTAAAACTAAGTACTGAGGCTTACCTTCCTAGGTGCCACATATCACATGGAACTGGATACTTGAGTTCATTTAATAGTGAATCAGGGAGCATATCCTGGGGGTTGGCATATGCAGAGCCGTTGTGCAAAGCCAGAGTCACCTTGGCCGAGCAGTGCTGCCCACTAGTAGGTGGTTCTGGTGCAAAAGTAACCTAAGCCCTTCCAGTCACAGACTGGATTGCCCCCAAACTCTGATAGCTTTTCCTTCTTTCTCCTTAACTTCGGGCTGACAATATACCTCTAAACATTTTTTTCTAATCCTGTTTTAAAAGGCATTTCTACCTTAAAGCATCTAACCTACTCTTCTTTAGAAATACATTGGTGGCCTGTATTGGTGACCTGGTGATATGTATTTTGAGCACTCTCTTATTGAACCACCCTGAACAAAGACATCCTTTAAGGTCAGAAAAAAGATATTAAAACATACAGAATTATAATGCTTGTGGAACATTTTATAACTATGCCTTTACACTACTACAGAGAGATGGACCCATGCAGAAGGCAGAAGTAATAAATGCACTAGTAAATTAGTAACGGTGCACCCTTTCCTTGCACCTGCTCTCCATGTGATAAATAATAATTTCCAGTTCTCACACCTGATATATTAGACCCTGCTCAAGGTTTCCATGGGATGACCTATTCCTTTGCATAGTTCACTTACGAAGGTCTCCCCTTGCCCAGATATGGAGAACTTGCCTGGTGGGCATATTCAGTGTGTGTTTTATTGCTGTAGCTAGAAGTCTGGAATATTTTACATGCTATTCTTAGAGTTTTCAGTTAGCAAATTTTAATTAACTAATTGAGACTTCTTATTAAGAAGCTTTTATGATTTGTCATAGTATTTTAGCTGTGTGTGCACCCCATTCTATTAAGAAGCCATTAAATCCTTAGCAAGTCTCTATGCCTCATTAATTTCACTGTGTAGTTGCAGTAGTGTTGATACAGAGCAGAAGGCATTTGTGAAGCAGTGGCTTAGAGCATGAGGGTCTTAGATAACTGAATCTCACAACAGTAGAGCTGGGTCAGGGGACATAGCACTGCAAATCACCTAGAGTAGCCTTTTTAGATTTAATTTTGAGTCAGCGTGGTGTGGAGGAGGGGGGTGAGTTGGAAAACAACTTGTGAGCATCAGTTCTTCCAGATTATCAGGCTTTGCAGCTAGTGCCTTTCTCCATTGAGAGGCATCTTGGAAGCCCAAATCTATTTTCATTCTTTCTCGCGTTTGTTCACATATTTTTAAACATATCTGTTTCCGCTGTCCTGGACATGGCAGTAGTTCAGTTGACTGCTGCATGTCTTGAAATCCTCCTGTAATGGAGTTGGAGGTGTGACTTTGTGGTAAAGCATCTCTTTGCCAAGCCTGAGACCCTAGGTTCTATTCTTAATATTACAAAACCAAATCAAGCAAATGACAATAATAAAAACATGCAGAAACATCTAGTCCCAGGAAGATGAACATCTCAAGATGTTGCTCCCCGCCAGACTCCTTGAGCCTCAGTCACCTATCTTGGAAATCATATGCAAAAAATGACTCTATTTCATACATAAAACCATGTTCAAATCTCACTCCTCTTTAAAGACAAGTGAAGTCTGTCTAGTACACAAAAGTCCTACATTGCATCCTGTATGGGGATTAGGTTGTTCCATTGTAAATAATTGTCCCTGCCTATGAGTTTAATAAAAAGCGCTGATTGGCCAAAGGCAGACAGGAAGAGTGGCAGGACTACCAGACTAAGAAGACTCTAGGAACAGGCAGAACAGAGCAGAATGCCAGAGAGAAGCCGGAAGAAGCAGAGGACAGCTATGTTGCTCTGAGGAAAGGTACCGAGCCGCATGGCTGAACAGGATAAGAGTCATGGGTTAGGTTAAGGGTAAAGAGTTAGCAAGTTATATGCCTGGGCCTTAGGACGATCAGCCTAAAACTATTGTAAGCATCTGTGTGTCTCTGTGGGTCTGTGGGCCTAAACCTTGAGGATAGGCCCAAAAGTTCAAGCCAGAAACAAAATAATACAGCATCCCCAACACACAAACACACACAATTTTTTTCTTGAATCTGAGTCACATACTGTTAATGAGGCTCTTTGGCCACATGGCAGAATCAAAAGAAATGTGGTAGAGGGTCTGCCCCTGTTTATTTGGCCACTTTTTTCATGGAAACATAGAGTGCTAAAGGGTGGATCCAAAGTTCTTGGTGCCATTCCTGTACTGTGTAACTCTCAGGGCAGAATAAATTTATGATCCTTGAAAAATCCTTTTAAGACCCCAGCACCTTACTCAAGGCTCTCTGAACCCCATGCCACTGTCACCTAGTGCCAGGCCTTCACCCCATCATCAGAATGTGGGGTTCTGTGCTCCTTTCCCAGAGCTGAGTTATTGTTCCTTGGTTAAGGAAGTCTAGGGCTGTCATCACTAAATGCAGTGCTCATGATGCAAATGTAAAAAATCCAAAATGCAAATTCACCTCTTGGAGCCCTTTTTTCACTCAAAATAATCATTTAACCTTCCCGGGCCTGGGGTTCTCCCATTGCTTCAGCCACAGCCGCCTGAATTAAGTCAAGTTCAT
The DNA here is from genome assembly GCA_033318265.1 of Phyllotis vaccarum. Classification (NCBI taxonomy): domain Eukaryota; kingdom Metazoa; phylum Chordata; class Mammalia; order Rodentia; family Cricetidae; genus Phyllotis; species Phyllotis vaccarum. The sequence continues at coordinate 80,178,164 of JARWLC010000014.1, read as the reverse complement.
GCCTTACTGTGGCTCTGTATAGCCTTAGCACCCCAAGCTGGCATAAACACATCCTTCAGTTACCTCCTTACCATCAGTTATAAAGAAAAAATGTAATGGTTTGGGACCTGGTGCTGGCTCCTGGAGGCTATTTTTCCCCCTGCCTCTGCCTCCTGAGTGCTGGGATTAAAGGTGTGCACAGCTACCACTACCCAGCCTCCTGGAGGCTCTAAGAAGAAATGGCATCTGAGTCTGAAACTCAAGCTTGGTCTTGAAACCAAAGCTTGGAATAGTAACAACAACAACAAAAGCAATAGTAATTAATATTTTTGGAAGCCAGGAAGTGATCAAGGCTTTAGAGAGGCGGTGGACATCAGAAAAACACTCATGAGAAAGCTAATTGAGTACAGAAAGTGTGCCGCACAGCAAGTCATAGCAGCCAGATTAGAAAGCCTTGCCAAAAGCAGCCAAGAGTGTTAACTTAGAACAGTTAAAAATGAAATATATAAATTACGCTTCTTTTTTCTAAAAAGCACGGAATAAATTCAGGAAATGTGTCTTGGCTTCATTTTCATGTAAGTTACAAAGGATGTGTTTCACTTATGACTACTTTTTTCTGTTAACTTCACAGATCCGGCAGAAACTACTGTTGAATAAAAAGACAAATATATATTTTATGTATGTAGGCCAGACCATACAAACTTACTGCCTAGGCTCTTGACTGTCTTAAGTTAAAGTCCACTAGGAGACTAACAGAAAATCAAGTCCAGTGCTCAGGGAATGATCTGTTCACACACTGGGGAAGGCTGTCCTCCACCCCACAGCCTACCCCTCATCATGGACATCATTGCCATGCATTTGATTATCACAACACACACATCTTTGCTGCCACATTAACAATAGATAAGCTGAGTTTCTGTACTTGACCTTGTGGTTGGGTTCAGCACAGATAGGCTTTTATTCAGGAGTTGGAACACAAGGTTGATACTACATACACGTGAACAAGGAGCCCCCACCAAGACCACCATCTTGAATGTTCCTGATTCAGTGGCTACCCACTGATTGCAATTCTTTTTTGCATAGTAACTGTCCCTCTATGATTTGAACAGCAAGCACCACACTTCCTAAAGGTCTTCTTTGTCTCCATTTTATATCCAGTGTAGAACCTCACTAGGCCATACAGCCTGGGCAGGATGGCTGGAGATGAAATCCAGTTTAGAAATATGCTGTGGTCCCTGGAACCCTAGGGACGTTGAGAGCCAGGCTAGAGCAAGTCCCGGGCATGTTTACCCCAGCTCCGATTGTGCTGATGTCTCCAGTCATCTGCAGTATGCCATGCGAAAGCTTTGTCTTCCCACTTCCTAGACAGACTGACTGGGAAGGAAACAGAGGAGTTAAATGTGCATGGTGAAGGGAAGCAGGAGGTCTGGTAAACTTTACCCCTGCCATTAACCCACCTCATGAGAATAGCATTTTGTCACTTCCAGGTACTTAGCCCATGTATCTATTGTACTTTTTGGCTGATCTGACAAGAGCTTTAAAGCATTAACTTCAATCTATGTGTTAGCTGTTTAGCTGGATTTCTTTCCTTATCCATATAACTCTCCTGCCACACCCTACAAAGAATATGAGTATCATCTGACCCCTAATTTGAGACACATTTAATAATACAGTCTTAGTATCCAAGCTTCTGAGAGCAGGGACCTCATGGAAATTGCAGGACCCTTGGAAACCTGCTTTTGTCTCCCTCTCTCAAGGCTGAATTTGCAGTTAACCTCTTCAGCTAAATGCTGTCATGTTAATTTAAACAGCAAAGTTTGGATTCCATGTTAAATGTGTAGATCTTTTCTATACATATAAATTTAAATCTCCAGGAACACCTTCTAAATGAATGCCAGAATTTGGTTTGGGCACTTGATGCCTTTGGCTGTCATTAATAGAAAGCCTACTACACCTTAAGATGTACAGGCTTAAAACTTACCCAGGGGTAAGGTGAATGTAGCCTGAACATTTATCTGACATCTGGGCATATTTTCAGTCATGAGACTAGTTCATCTTAAATGCCTTAACTCTTCATTCTGTGGTTTAATAGCCTGGAAAGTTTGAGTTTGATATCAGTCAATGTTTGGCCCATGCTTTTACAATAGAGTGAGCCACGTTCTTCTCATGCTACAACTAAATATCCTACAGTACTTGATGCTTTCATAGAGCCAGAAAAAACTGTACTTCCTTTCCTGCCCAAATATGATCATGTTTAGTATTATGAAGCTCTTTGTTGATCAGGATGCAGGTCCATTTGGTAACATTTAAAGGATCAAATAGGTAAGACTTTTTATATTGAATATTGATAGCAGGTGCCTTCAAATCCCATCATGTTTGTACTCTCATAAGAATAAAAATATCTTAATGTGTTTTTTCCTGAGCATGGTTCAGACATGTTTTAAATGCATTTCTGTGCCTGTGCTTATAGAGAGATGAAAACAGACTGCAGTTGATAACATCTGATTTTAATAGAAAAGGAACATGCTTGCCATTTAGCCCCAGCCCCATAGCTTTCTATGGTTTGCCTCCAGTTCCCTTCCCTTGGTGATTCATGGCCTGAGAGAGACAGCTCCTTTCCCAGCCAAAGCCCAGCCACTCTGGGAAGGCCTGAAGGGATTTGCTTTCTCTCAGCCAGTCTGGGTTTCAGCTGTTGGTTTACTTGAGGGCCTCATGAAAGAATGCATAAGAGAATGGATAGATTAGAGTGTGATTGTGTGCTTATGGCTGTTTGTGCACTGGCCCTCTCACGGAAGCGAGGGGGAACCTGTCTTGGGATGGCTGGCTCAGGCAAAGAGCAGAAAATATTTTACTTAATGTAGAATGAATCACCTCATCTTTTCTAGCTGGCAAACTCCAGTTGCCCCCTGAAACCCTGCCTTTGACCAAAGGGCTTCCTCAACCCTCAGAATTCATTATACCTTCTATGCAAGGGACTGCCTCCACCTGTGCAGTACCATCAGCTTCCTCAAGTTCTGTGAACTGTCTCCACGAGCTCATAGTGATTAGCAGGTGACACTGCTCTTTGCACGCTGGTCCTACCTGACTTGTCATCAGTTTTTTGTTTTGGGTTTTTTTTTTTTGTTTTTTTTTTGTTTTTTTTTTATCCTACAAGTATTTATTGAGCATCTGTTTTAAACAGGAACTTTGAAGTTGAATCATTTCCCCCAAAGAGTAGGATTCTGTCGCACATCCTAAAAAGGGGAAATGTGTGGAAGAGAAACCACATTCCTGCTCAATAGTTCAGCCTGAGAAGGACCTCAAGGCACTCAAGGAGCAGCCTGGTGGTAATGCATGTCACCAGCCACCTTTCTCCATGTGTTGATCCTGAAATTAAGAAGTACCTAACAGCACTTTTTTCTTCTCTTATAATATGTAATTACTATTCAATTATTTACATATTCATTTCTGGCAGTTTGTGAGTTTAGGTTTGACTTTGGTTTTGGGGAGACAAGTTCTTACTTTATAACCAGGCAGGCCTCAGACTCTCGATAATTTTCCTGCCTCACCCTTTCACACTCTAGGATTACCACACCCTTAGCACTCCTTTGCTTTTTAAAGAAGTGTCTTATAGGCAGCAACAAAGCCTAGATATTCCGACAATTCATTTGTTAAGGGATACAGAACCCTAAGTGTTTGCTGAGTGAACTAATTTTATTTTCCCAAAAGAAGGGACATACTTAGATTCTAACAGCCACCAAGGAAAGTTGACCAGACCCAGAAATAGAACAAAAAGTCTGCTGCTTTGACATATGGAGTGCATACGTCTGCTTCTTAGTCACTTACAACTCAGTGAGAAATTACACCACTGAAAGAACAGAAACATGTATTTTATGAAGCTAACAAGTCTGTCCTCTGGCTTAGCAGGGATAATGTATCAAGAAGTGCCAGTGTTCAATGGGGCTTCAGTGTGATCCAGTGTCGTAATCCTACAGGAAAGCCATCACGTGCAGATGACAAGGATGTCCAAATAGGGTTGATGGGCTTCATAACTGTTTATTAGATCCCTACTATTTGCCAGACAGTGGGATAAGCCTCCTAGAATGGAGGTTTAGAAACAATTAGATTGGTTTAAATAGCTTTACTATCATTAATGAAAGAATGTGCCAAGTTGTAAAAAAAACAGCAGCACTGACTCAGACACCACTCAAAACAGACCTACATGCCTCACTGGTGGCATTTTCATAAATGATCTTTTATGTGGAATTGTGTCTCTGTCCTTGGACTTCAGACTGTGAGAGCCATGTGTGTTTCTAATAGTAACCTACTAAGTACTCGTGATTGCTCTGTTCTGTCTTGGTTCTTTGGAAGCCACTAACTTAGACATGTTGTGACCAACTACTTAATGTAGCTGTAAGTGATATAATGCATGCAAATTATTGGATTAAATAAAATGCCAAACTCATAGCACACAATGGGAATTCATTGTGTTCCCTGAACAAAATATAGAATTCAAGCTTTGTTGACCATGTTTAGCTCAAGGTTTGATTGTTTTTGAAAATACTAACCCAATGTTTAGGCTATAGTTTTTTATTAGGATGAAGTATAAAGTTATTGGAGCCAGTGTCTGACCAAGCTCAGTTCTCACCACAGTATATGCCCACATAAACTTATTTAAAGGTCTCACAGATGTGATAGTACTTTCCCACGGACAGTTTTTCATTGCTGTATTTTTGTCACATAAGTTAGGGCCATTGGACAGTTCTTGAGAAGGAGATGGTATAAACGTATCAGGATACCAGACCATCTTGAAGATGAAGCAGTATTTCATATTAACCCCCTCAAATGATTCACTCCCAATTGTCCAGGGTGGCAGCTGTAAGTCCTGTATGGCTTCTGACTCTAGAGCATGGGTCTCAGTAGTTCTGCAAAGAAAAGGAGCCTGAAACTAGAGGCCTCAGAACCTCCATTACCTCCTGCCTCAGCCTTTTGCACACTAGGATTACAGGTCACCACCCCCACAGTGGTTCTCTGGCTTTTGAAAGAAGTGTCTGACAAAGCCCCCACTCTGGTACCCTAAAGATTACATGAAGTTTTGGCACACCTAATTTATTTGCTAGGCTCACCATGGTACAATGGAAGCCTAAGTCTTTGAAACACTTAACAGGTGGTGGCATTAATGCCCACCCCATGCTACCCCACCTCATGTTAGTGGAGAGGGAAGGGGAAAGTTGTACTGAAACATGGTGAAGGACAAGGGAAATTTTTTCTACGAGGACTGTGGCTGAAAGTCCAGTGCAAAGGAAAGGGTTCTGCAGTCAAGAGATCCTGGGAAGTTCGTAGATATGGGGGTGAAGAAACAAGGGGAGAATTCCGACCTGAGTCTTGGGGCTGAACTGTCAGAAATTCTGTGAGGCTGGCAGATACCTGAGAGGTGACTTTTGAAGGTTACCATTGGTCATGAGATAGAGTTATAAATATGCACAAGAACACATTTTACATGTTGGGGAGCGTGTAGAGGTATCATACAGCATGTGGAATTTTGGTGTGTTGTCCTTAGACATACATGCTAAATCCAGCGGTGTGGAACCTTAGGAAGCACACACAGACTGGTAGGCATGACTCTGAGCAGGTCTGCAAGCAGATGAGCCCAGGGAAGAATGAACCCTGCCTGGAACTGTCTCGTGTCACCAGTCTGCTCCTACTCTTACCCCTTCCTCTCCTCAAATCCCTGGCCTCCAATCGTGGAGTGGCATCACTTTGTAGATTTTATTTGAATACCTGCTGGACTGGGGAATTCCAGAAAACAAAGTCTAGATAGTTATAAATGCCGTGACCAGTGAGGGAGCAGCTCTTTCAAAGTGTGTGTGGTTGGTAGCAGGACTCTAACTCAGCCTCTCACACAGCCACATTGGACAGCTGTTTCTGAGTATGTCTAGAGACGGGAATGTCCAGGAAGTGAATTGGCCTTTTCTAATTGTTGCCTGTGGGTGAAACTCTGAATATATCTGTGCTAGGTCTGGGTGAGAATTCTCTAGAACTCAGCCATTACTTTCTGGAGTGATACTTTGAACTCAGGTGTCCCCTGTCTTTTAAATCACCAAAAAGGTGGGATGGAAATCTATCTGAAAGGCCTTGTGGATTATCAATTCTGATTGCCACTGTAATCCTATTCCAGACCCCTTGGAAGTAAATGTTCTAATGTACCGCAAGGTAATCCATCCTTGGTGAGTGTACTGCAAGAGTTGTCACCAATTCTGGAAAACATAGGGTGTGCAAATGCTCAGTGACCACTGTTTCCATATTTAGAGACCACTGTTACGGCTTGAATTGAACTGTTTGAGGTATGGTCTTACTAGGTGACTAGTAAGATAGGTCTTGAACATGTGACACTTCTCGCCTCTACTTCTGAATGTTGGGGTTAGAGGCTTGTGCCAACATACCCAGCTTGATTTGGTTTCTTTTTCTATAAGCATTGTGGTGTAGTGAGAAAAAGTAACATAGGAGAGAAGGGAGTAATATTTTGCTTAGAAACCTTAAGGTCTATAATATTTATTGCTAGAATCATTCGATTAGATGAAACTCAGGTGGGGGGAATGAAGCAGTTGCCTCTATATAAATCTTACTAAATACCGTCATGTAGTTTTGATTTGACCATCTTTGTGGCATAAGGCAGAGGGCCATAGCATGAAGTAGTCCTGAAACACTCAGAACTCAGCACAGATGTAAACGTCCTCAGGTCCTATAAATCTCCCAGAGCAAGGCCCTTCAGTGAGTTTCTCTTTGCCTCTCTGTTGACTTTCAGCCTCCCAGGTCCCCTGAGGGCCAACTAACCCTCATGACACAAGAATCCCCAGCCAAGTGGCACAGCCTATCTGCTTCCTGAGTCCCAGATGTCATCAGCAGCTACGTGGACCTGCTTCTCTCCTAGTATCCTCTTCTTCACCTGACAAAGACCTAGGGGGCACAGGCAGAGCTGGCTGGTGAAGCCGTCCTACCCATAGCAATCAGTCCATTCCATACCCAGGGAACTGAGCAGCCAGGTAGGGGTCAGGGGACAGAGAACAATAAAATTTCATCAAGTACCCAAGGCTTTGATCTACATTGAGGTGTGGATAGTGATGACAATTTATTACCACATGTCACTAGCAATATGAAGGGAGAAGGGAGATTTGGAAGTTGGAAGTTCATAGGGTTTTTGTTTGGCTTTTGGCAAGGTTTTTTGTTTGTTTGTTTGTTTGTTTGTTTTAATCTGTGTGGTTTACAGATCATCTTGAATAAGTCAAAAAAAAGTGTTGAGTAAATTATGCAAAATGTCAAGAAATACATGCTGTACAAAAGCAGATTTATTTGAAAAGATTATCAAAAGCCCTTATGAGCCACAATTGCCCAAAACAGAATGACTGTGAGGAGCAGATTCTTAGCAAACAAATTGTTTCTATTATGCTGTTCTTTATGAATGGCTACTAATATGCAGTGGTTATGACTCCATGGAAGACAAAATACACCCAGAGATGAAGTGAAATTAAACTGTCAGCACAGAGAAAAATAACTCAAAGCGGTTATTTTAATCTTGGAAGCATTTGAAAGCATTTAAAACTATTTTGCAAGCATGTGACATTGTGAGCATCTCTGGGGGCAGAGTAATTAAATAGTCTAATCCTGCTCAAAAGCAGCTAACACATAGATGTTCTGAAGATATTCAAAATGCACAAAGCCTGCTGTGTTTGGTAAGAAATAGTCATACCTAACAGACATGTGGATTTTACTTCAATTGCTGTGAAGGAAAACAAACTGCTTTTCAATTTCATTTAAAAAAATGATCGAAGACTTTAGCCAAAACAACACAAAGAACACAGATGTACTTTTAACTTAATTCAGTGTATATAGCATAGCTATCCAAAATATTTTGAATTACATTACTTCTCCTCTTTGGAACAATAGCATTTGTTGTGGTGATAATCTTCAGTCACTGTATTGGTTAATGGATATAACAGTAGAGTTTAGTATGCATCTAGGTATGAGCTCAAGGACCGACAAAAAACCCAAAGCCTTTGCCTTTGGACTCACAATCCATCTTCATGAATTCCCTAAATCCGTGTTTGCAGTTGAGATTAAATGGCCAAAACATAGTATTCAAGCCACCGGGACCTGGTGCTGTAGCTCAGTGCTGCACAGCTGCACAGCTGCACATCTGGTAGTCAGTGCATGAAAGGCAGGAACAAAGCAGAGCCCCACACCTTCGGACTCCTCAGTGGCCTCAAATAATGGTTTTCATTCCATTTATGGCCCTTCTACAGAGTCTCCTAGTGAGCTCAAAAAAACACAAATCCTTATCTCCAGTGCCTAAAGTTCTGATCTGTGAAGGTTGACATATTCCAGCAGGTGCCTTTCCACGTTTCCTCGGTAACTCCTAGAAGCCTCTCACAGACCTGTGGATGTTGAATGTTCCCCATCCTGGGGAGATGATGGAGACTGGTGGGATCCTCCTCATGTACTCTCCAGCCAATGTGATGGCGCTGACTGTGAGTCACTCCAAACTAGAAATGTTGGGGAGACAGAGCCACTTAGAGCCCTCCTTAAAAATGCCTGTTCCAGAACAAACTCTGAAATGATAGACAAATCTCCCAAATATGCAAGTAGACTGAGCATTCCTCCTGTGAAATTTTAGAAGGTAACCATTGTTGTTCGTATTTTGAGGATTGTCCACAATTCTTCAATCAGTAATGCACTCTCAGAAACTAACTTTAAATTTTTCTTATCAGTATAAACTGTTTCCCAAGATACAAATGTACACACATCTCATAGTTCAAGAGTGGAGTCAGGAGACTGCATTTTGTATTGAGGGCTGGGCATTGCTGAGGCTGAGAGCCCAGGATGACAGATGCAATTAACTAGAGCCCTTGGTGGGTATTAATTACTGAACTTTAAGGAATTAAATAACCTTAAAAACTAACATGACCAAGCCTCGGTAGTTTGGAGAAGAGGGGGAGGAGGAAATTGGGAAAGATTAGATGCCAAGGCCTTTGAGACCTGAGACTGAGTGAAGCAATACAGTGTGCACTGGCTGGTCTACCTGGAAAGCAGAACTTCCAGCTCTGGGCAGAGCTTAGGGAGACAAGCAGAACACTCACAGTGTAGAAAAGGTTATAGTGGCCAGGGCTCATCCCAGCAAACTTCATGGGCTGTTCCATACACTAGACCCTTAGGTCATTTGTTTGTCCTTGATTTTCTGTCATTGTCACCTAGCAGCGTGTTTAAACTCTGGCTCTGAAACAATATTCTTAAGACCCCTCTGATGCATACTCCCCAAAATACCAAGTTCTTGCTCTAGCAAAGATCCTCGATTACAGACTGTTTTTCTTCTTTAGGTTTATGGTCATTTTAAGATGCTAATGCATGGTGAAGAAATGCCAAAGATTACTGTTCATAATCCAAATTGTATTAAAGGTCATATTGCAGCTGATGATAGGCTTGCTACAAGGGCGGGGCTTAGTGAAGTGGAAATTAGACAAGGGATTTCCTGCACAGCCAAATGATCTGAATTCTTTTTCCACCCCCTTAGAATACCAGTGAGGCCCCAAAATAGAAACAAAGCTCCCTGGGGCTGGCTTTACTCACACTGCTGGAGCATTAACTGCTGACATGTGTTTTTAGGAAAATCGTTGCTAATGGAAACAGCTTCAGGCAAGTGGCAACGCCCAGGGTTCTCATGTGACCCTTGAAGGAGTTCTGGGAGAACGTGACTTTACCAAAAGTCATCCATATGTTTTTGTCAAGTTCAAGGAATTATTTGCTGGCCTGAGACCAGAACTGTGAAATAAATAGCAGGCATAATTAATTTTTAAGATGCGGTCAACATTATGAAGTGGGGGTAAAAAGTAGATAATAGCTACTCAAATCTGGCAGCCATGCACAAGACAAATTATAGTCCACTACATAAGTCATGGTATGTGCTTCAAGACTGCTTGATTCTTTTTTTTCCAATAAAAATGTGTCAGCGGGCATCATCTTCCAAAGGGGTAGTCAGTCGGGCAAATGGCTAGCTAACTAGAAGAATGAAGGGCTTGATCTGCAGGGGAGCAAACATCAGTTAAAGCCTCCTGCACTCACTGGAGGCACAGACTTTGAGGCTGAACTGGAGTGAGGCTTAGAACAACTTAGGATATAGGGAAGACAAGTGTGAAGCCAACAGCACACTGGGCACATGGATTGCATTCTTTACTGCTAAAGTGTTTGGAAAGGTTTAGTGTAGCATTCAGAGGGAGTTAAATGGTATCAGGCCATTGTGCTCTGCCCAGTGGGGCAGTAAGTTTCTTACTGAACTTGTCTGTAGAAGGATGTGTTTCCATAGCTCCTGCAGAACTAGATGTGAAATCTGAGTGGGTGTTTAAGGATGTGCCAAGGGACATGTGGCACATACTAAGTCACATCAGCATTGCATTGTGTCATAGGAAAAGAAGGAAGTGTGAAATCAGAAGACACATGTCAGTATGCAAGTTTATTTCTCGCTGAAGTCTGGGTTCACCTTGACAAAACATGGGCTGCTTCAGAGGAAGCTCCTGGAGTCTCTGTGGAGAAAACACTTTGTAGCATGCCCCCCCAAAGACAATTAGCATCACTTAATCAGAGCTTCAGGCATATTTCCTTTCTAGGGAAGCAATGAACATTCATGACAGGATGACTGACTGGAGAATCACTGAGAAGAAGCAGGCTCACGCCACACATTATTTATACCCTCGTGGCTCTAACTTGGTATCATATTGAGGAGAGAGAGAGAGATTGGCTTCCTATTTGAGATCATCTGTGGAGGAAGTCATGAAGTGGGCCAAGGTGTCAGGGAAGAGGGGGCTGCCTTATTTCAGCAGGAAATGATTACACTCCTTTCTTATATCTCCCCAATCTGTCACCAAGACACACATGTGGGCCTCATTAACCATCAGTGTACAGCCTCCAGCTATGGCCAAGCATCCAGGCGGTTTAGTTTTCCTTTCTGCCAGTCACCTGGGGTGTGGCCACCTAGGAAACATCATTTGGCCCAGCTCAGAGTAGAATGATGTTCTGACCTCTGAGTAGGCCAGACAGTTCAGATGTGGGTGCTAAGAACATCTATAGTTCAATAGGACTCCCTTGAGACCATGTCCTTCTAACGGAGGGGTGTTCAACATTATCTGAGGAAATTTCCTAAAAGTGTGCCAAGAGCCCTGCTCTTATATGGATATGGTTCCATTGACCTGGGAAGAGCAGAGAGTGAGGCAAGAAAACAGAGGTATTAAACAGGTATCGTGTTTCCATGTGAAGGAATAAGCTTCTCTAGATGTGATATCCAGTGGAAATCTGTGCCCCTAAAAGTGCTTCTCCCCTCTCTCTACTCCTCAGGACCTCATACCCTTGGAAGAGTCAGACTAGGGCTGGGCTGGCTCACACCTACAATCCTAATACTCAAACAGAAGCAAGAGATCTTGAGTTCTGGGCCAGCCTGAGCTACATAGTGAAGCCCTTTCTCAAGTTCACATTTCAGGATTGCTTCTTGTGCTGATACTCTCTAGTTTCTCAGAGCGAGAGCCCAAAAGGTGTGGAGTATATCCTGCTCCTGATCTTCCTGCACCCACTCTCGCCATCCCTTGGGGAGGTAAATGCAATGACCCAGTATCCCTCCTGTTTCAGGAAGTCAGCTCTCTGACTCTGCCCTTCACCTATGGCTATGAACATTAGGCAAGTCACCTAACCTCTGTTTCCCCATCTTCAGGGGGAGGATGATAGATAGATGGAACCATGTCATGGGGTGGGGGGAGGCTTGTGGAGATTCAATACAACAGAGCCCCAGCCAGGATGACTAGCACTAGTCAGTGCCCAGCTGAGACAGTGCTGCTCTTGCTGTCTCAAAGCTTGGTCCCTAGATGTCTCTCACTCAGGCATCCCTTAGGGGAGGGAGCCCCCCCTGCTTTGAACAGAGCAAGGCATCTGTACCTACAGACAGGTAGCAGTCTGTGTGGAGAGGCTCTTGTCTTTAGTTCTGTTCAGGTGAAGGAACAAGATTAAAGTACCAGGATGCCTGTGTTACACTGTGCTGGGTACAGAAGAGCTTTATGAACAAGACTTGGATGCTGTTACCTGTTATTGTAATCATTATTAAGAAAAGGGACAGTGGACAGATACTCAGCACATCTGTGTGACAGCACTGTGGCCAATGTTTGTTCACAATGAGCCAGCAGACTAGGAAGCAGATGGCGTTGAAATGATATATTCAAAGTCAGACAGTAAGTAGGTAATCAAGCTGAAATTTGAACTCAGATCTGAGTCCACATTTCCTGAAAAACTGAGTTATGTGCAGTTCCTTGCCTCTCTCCCCAGCCCCCCACTGCAGTAGCATCCCTCCTGTGGGCCATGCTTAAGCTAGCATAAATTTCAGATGCAGCTAATTCTTCCTGCTGGACAGGCCATAAGTAAGATGCATCATAATTAGCTCTGTCTGATTGACCTCCTGTTGTCCTGAGCTGTAGCCCCTAATTGTATGGTAGTGGGGGTTTCACTGTGGCAAGGTTTATCATCCTGACAGTTTGCTAATAAAAGGTCACCACAGGTACAGAGCACTCTGATTTACATATGGCAAGTAAAAGAGGATTATGGGAAATCGGCAGCTAAGGTAGGCCTGTGCATTTGCTGCTATTGACACACATGCCGGGATTCCATAATTGACAAGAAATACTATTATTAAGCAGGTCTGTTGAGATAATTAGCGCTCAGGGTTGCATTTTTAATCGGACTTGAGTCAGATAATTTATCACAGCAGTAGCAAGCTGTCAGGGTCACACAATAAATACTCATTAAGGCTGAATAAAGATTAACTGCAGGCTGAAAGAAAATTAGGCCAAGTAGTAACATTTGATTTCAATATTTACAGTGCTAATATAGACTGATATTGGCAAAAAGATCAGACTCTCAAATGGAGCTCATTTGTGAAAGAAAGAGAGAGGGATGCTGTTGATGCCTGGGCAGGGGGCTTTCTAACACTTAACATCATATTCCCAGCTGATGGCCAAAAGGGTTCATTTTGAAAGGCTCATTTGGTGCTGCTGTTCTGGGGACTGTAGTGTCTCTGCATTAATAAGATGGAAACTCCAAACAGAAAAAGCATACATCTTAAGGCATACCTAATTTGTTAACATTAGATACTGCACTTTTAATTTAATGCAACTCACTTGTCTTGGACTCATCCACGGGCAGTTTATGACACTTCAAGTTAATTAAAAACACCTACTATTAAAACATGCACCATCCTTAAAGCAAAAAGGAAGTCATTTCAGGCCACTATATTACCAGGCAAGACATTTATGTACTTGCTTATAATTTACAGTATACCAAAGATTGGGAACCAAATGAGAACATTAGTATTTATGAATACAGTAAATTTTGTTGACAAAACCAGTGTAAAAGGGTCAGAGACAGAATCCACAGTAAGTGTGCAGTTTGTTCATCAGCCCGGGAGGCTTGGGTTTGAATAGTAAATTAGTTTCAAGGGCTGATGCATTTGGTGTAAACCCAAGACCTAGGCTATGTCTGCCCAGGTACCCAAACACCCTCCAGTAGACAGTGGCTCTCAGGGGGCTGCTTTGGCTTCACACTGCTTTTGCCTGGAAGAATTTCAAGCAGCTTGCCATCCTCATCAGAGAGCTCTTGTTAAAGCCTAATTGTGTTGTGGTCACTCAGGCTTCTCCTAAGTATGAGTGTGTGTGTGTGTGTGTGTGTGTGTGTGTGTGTGTGTGTGTGTGTGTGTGTGTGTGGCGTGTGTGGTGTGTGTGTGCTGTGTGTGGTGTGTGTGTGTGTGTTTACTGTAAAAGCCAGCTGTAGTGAGAAAATGGATTACACTGAGGAAGGAGATAGATCTGGGTCACTGAGCTGGTGTAAAGACAGGAGGAACACAGCTGAATGTTTAGAAGCCAGGAACAGCAAGCAGGAGTCTGACAGTAAGGAAGGCAGGCAGTCACGGCCCCCTCCCCCAGCCCAGAATCCTGCTTAGGCACAGGCCAAGACTGTGTGGCCTTTCTCATCAGCCCTTCCCTGAGGCCCAGAAATTAACATGAAGAGGCCTCTGTACTGGCACTTGCTTTGAATGGCCTGGCAGACCTGGTGCAGCACAGCATTCATAGGGATTAGGAGCAGAGGCCAGATCCCAGGAACCAGGTTTTGGTCTTCTCAGAAGCCAGAGGCAGTGCCCTGTTCTGTGTGAGGAGGCTGTTGGTGTTCCTACCCTCTTCACTGGCCACAGCAGCCGAGCCACTTCGAGCTGCAGTTGGGAAATGGCAGTGTTCCATGCAAAGAGAGAAAGAGTTGGCAATATTGACACTGAGTGTGTGCAGACCTGGAATGGGGCAAAGCCTATCTGAGTCCTCAGGAAGGCAGGAGGCTGCCGGTGAGTGGGCATTCTGGAATCTAGTGTTCCAGTGGCTGGTGTCATATGAAAGAACAATTAGTCCTGGTGGCAGGGCAGCATTTGCCCTGGGGCTTTGGGCTTCCCCTCATCTAAGAGGCCCGAGTCAGCCCTTGTCTAAACTGCTTAGTGCTACAGTTGCGTGGAAATGGATGTCGGGAAGCAAAGGGCTTCTTTTGCTGAGGTTGTAGTGAGCTGGCTGTCAGGATGGCCGCCTCCAGGCCCACAGGTGTCCCTCTCCGGTTTGGTGCTCTTGGAGCCAGTCCCAAAGGCTGACATAGGACAGTGGTCTCCCCTGAAAAACATGGGAGTTTCTCACCTTCCTTAGTTACCAGTGCTGTTTGTTTCTACCACCTTGGCTTGGCCAGGTAGACTGAAGGGTTTCATCCAGGGACCCAACAGAGAGTTCTGTTAACCAGATAGTGCCCCAGAGCCTGCCCCAGTCTACTGTAGCTGTTGTTTGTATATTTCGGAGCATCAGCCGGGCAGCTGCTCTGGCTCCTATAGCATGAGGAAGCCTGGGGGTGTGGCTTCAGCTTCTGCTTTCTAATTGAGCAAAGTTTATGCAAAGAAACAGACAGGTGTTAGGGGTCAAGAGTAAGAACCACTCTGTGGAAAAGGTAGAGATTGGTTGTTGTGCCCTGGTTGCAAGACCCCTGAAGAGACCACCAGAGATGCGAACTCTCTGAAATACAAAAGCAAGGTTCATTGAGAAAAAAAAAAATACAAACCACAGCAAGGATCTGGTCGTAGTGAAGGGTACCCACTCCTCTGCAAGATCAGTTTTTAAAAGCAAAAAGTTACACATCAATCAGGGGTCTCCCTATAGATACCATTCTGGTTAGCTCTTTCTTTTTTTAAAAAGAACTTTCCAGAATTCCTCTGTTATCTTAGCTGGCTTTTGTCAAACCTTTTTTTATAGACTATCTCTTGTGCTGGGACATTCTGACTTTGTACTTTTGAGTCTCTGGAACTTATGCCAGTGAAACTCAGGCCTATTTCAAACTGGGGTTAGGGACTTACTCAAAATGGAGGCACTTCTCTGGTTCTTCAGGTATTTTGAGTACATTAAAAACTTAATAAAGACAACCACATAACTTTTAAATATAGTTTGTTGAATATTTGGCTTTTGCCAGACATAGTTTGCAAACATTTGGCATTGTGTAAGTTCACTTAGTTCTAACTGCTGTGGAGTAATCCTCTCGTACACTATAAAGACTTGTCACTCAAAGTGGTTAAATTAAACACTGATTGGCCAGTAGCCAGGCAGGAAGTATAGCCAGGGCAGCCAAACTGAGAATGCTGGGAAAGAGAAGGGCAGGGTCAGGAGTCACCAGCCAGATGCAGAGAAGCAAGATTAGAGAACCATACTGAGAAAAGGCACCAAGCCTCTTGGCTAAATATAAATAATTTAAGTGTAAGAGCTAGTTAGTGATAAGTCTTGAGCTACCAGCCAAGCACTTATAAATAATACTAAGTCTCTGGTAGTTTGAAGCAGCTGCCAGGACGGGGAGCAGGCAGTCAGGACAGGAAAACTGTGCCCTGCATATGATGCCCAATGTGAGGTTTGAACCCACGATCCTGAGATTAAGAGTCTTACACTCCACTAACTGAGATAGCCAGGCCCTCCACAGTTCTCTTAAACCCACTTTCCAGGTAGGGTAATATAGGCACAAAGATGGCAAGTCACTTGTCCCCATGCTGTAGCACAGGGATAAGTGAACCTGAGATTATTAGCTCTCGACCTCCTTTGGAATAATAAGGCAAGGGGCTAGAGAAAGGGAGACCAGGTCTCATCATTGTGGTTTTCGGAATTTAACATGAACCCAAATGTCTTGTTGATTTTTGGTTTGGATTCTTTTAAGGAGAAGTCAGGGGGTTAGAAACCTAAAGACAAATGCAAGCCCTGTTGATGTGTACAACACAAAGTTCCCAAAGAGAAAGGACCAGACCAACAGCATTCAGCAGACTTCAGACGCCACTCCTTCCGTGAGTGAGATTTGGAAGATGTGCTTAGACGTCCAGAGACTGGGTCAAAGGGGGAATTTTAAGGGCTGGGTCTGGAATATTTGTGATAGGGAAGGAAAAAAAAACGAAGTAACCAAATGTTTGGTTTAAGACTGATGCTAAGCATTGAGTATAAGCTAAGGAAAATTGCTCTCAACTGACCTGAAAGGCTTTGCGTAATTTGTTGCTGTGTTTTAAGAAGAAAATAAAAGTAGTTTTTAAGTTGATAAAGAAATATTCAAAAATTTACATTCCAGAAGCTTCCCCAGTAACTGACTGTGGTTGGAATGAGATTGTATGTAATTTTTTTTTTTTTTAACTTTCTTTCTTCTTTTTTTTTAATCTTGTGGCACTGCAGCTGCAGCTGAAGCCCAGGGCCCAGTGCTGCTTACTGCTCAACAACATTCCTGCCTCCCAGCTCCCTCTAGGTTACAAATAAGTCTACAATGTTTCTATTTTCATGGCTAGATCTAGTCTTTCCAAATTTCAAAGAAATAAAGAGAAATTTTTTAATGTATGGTTCTTTCTAGCCAGTGGCTGAGAGTTCCTAATGAATAAAGCATTTTCGTATCATATTGATTTTCTTGTTAAAACAAGAGAGAACACTGATTGCCTAATTCATCCCCTTGTTTATAAACAATGAATGTCCTTGCAGAGTTTTGTATGTTTTCAAGTCAAGTTTTTTTTGTTTTGTTTTGTTTTCCAGATTAGTTTATATTCTCTTGGGGTAGAACACTAGAATACAAGAGTGTCCTGGGTACAGCCTAGAGTAAAAATTTCAACAGTAGTAACTAGTGCTTTATAGAGTAACTATGTTGCACTTCTTTTAACCTAGAAGGCAAGATGGTACCACCTAGAGCAAAAAAATTCCAACAATAGTAACTACTGCTTTATAAAATAACTATGTTGCACTTCTTTTAACCTGAAGGGCAAGGTGGGCATGGGGGGGGGGGGTGGTTAGTTAAAGAAAACAGGCAGAGTCTGGGATGAAGAGCATCCACAAAGGCTGTGAGTTGTATGCTAGGTTTCAAACTGTGTCCAAGTACTGTGGAGCACTAGTCTACCACTAAACTTAGCAGCTCCTCTAGGGAGAGAGAGGCTTGCATGTGAGAGCCCCTTTCTCTGTACATCAACCAGTCTCTCTGGTCTTAGAGGTAAACCAGGCACAGTATCTGGTGAAGATTTAGGCAGAGGTAAAATGGTAAAACACTGAGAGAAAACTAATGGCTGAGCTAGAAAACTAGACACCTGTGAAACCTGCTGAGTGAGCGGATGATTGGCTTGGGGTTAGAAAGCATCTCTGTGATTTCAGATATTTGGCTATGATTAAAGCAAAAAATGTAATGGAAATATGTGTAGATCTTTTTTTCAAAGGATAATAATAACAGCAAATAAATCAGAGAATGTAAATAGAAAGGCTGGTCTTGGGGAATGTTTTGTGCCATCCACAGGCATGACTAGTGATCCAGAGAAACATAATCTAGTCCTGAGCTTCCATCAGTGGATATTAGTTTTCAGCACAGATTAGCAGAAGGACCCAGAATAGCTAAACTTGTCCATAATCATTCACAATGTGTAGAGAGTGTGCTAAGCTTCCCATAGATCCGTAGATGGAGTCCATGGGTAAAAACTGTGAGACTGTTGAAGAGCAGTTAGTCATAATTCCTTTTTTTGAAGATTTATTTATTTTATGGATA
Organism: Phyllotis vaccarum; assembly: GCA_033318265.1. NCBI lineage: Eukaryota > Metazoa > Chordata > Mammalia > Rodentia > Cricetidae > Phyllotis > Phyllotis vaccarum. Next base: position 80,160,071 of record JARWLC010000014.1, on the reverse strand, counting down.
TGTGTTTTGCCTGCATGTCTATATTTACACCTCATGCATGCCTGGTGCCCACAGAGGCACAAAGATGTCCTTATAGCATCTGAAACTGGAGTTATAGATGGTTGGAGGTAAGCATCTTACCTGCTAACCATCTTGCCAGCCCCTAAATTTAATTTTTAACAGTTTTATTTAGATACAATTCATAGAACATCCATTTCTTCTTTCTGAAATCACAATTTGTTTTCACTGTATTCACAGATACGTGGATATCACCACAAGTTAATTTTTTTTTGTCTTCATTTCCCAGTGTTAGTTGTTCCAACTCATTTTCCAATTTTTGCAACCCCTGGCAACCACTAATCTACTTTCTGTCTGTATAGATTTGCCTACACTCAATATTTTATATAACTAGAAAAATTAAAAATGTGTGTCCTAATGTCTAGCCATTTTCATTTAGCAAGATATTTTCAAAGTTCATCCATATCATAAGACAAGTCAGCATTTTTTTTTACTTCCAGATAATGCTTTAATGTATGGATATACTGTATTTTGTGTATCTACTCATCATTTGAAGAACAGCTTCATTTTAAGGACCTGCCCGCCATTTTTCCAAAAGAGCTGCACCATTTTACAATCCCAAGAACAGTTTTTGAGGATCCCAGTTTCTCCATATCCCAACATTTATTATTGTCTGGCTGATCAAAGCCATTCTCATGAGTCCAAAGCAGAATCTTCCGAGGCTTTAACTTGCATTTCCCTAATGACCAGTGATGCTGAGTGTTTGCCAGATGCTCACTGGCAGTTGTTATGTGGTATTTGAAGAAATCTCTGCCCAAAAACCATTTCCCATTGTTTAATTGGGTTATCTATCCTTTTACAGTTGAGTTGTAGGATTTCTTTATATGCCTGTTCACATAGCTCTTACCAGATGTCCCTTGCCTTCCTGTGGGCTACCTATGCTGGTAGTATCATTTGTACTGGATTCTTTAGTTTTAATATGGCTTTGTTGCCACGCCCCCTCTTCCTCTTCCTCCTCCTCTTCTATCATTTCTGCTTTAGCCTGACCCACAGTCCTTTGTTCCTCCTGTGGTTCCATACCCTCAGCTCCTAGATTTCAAGGCTGATAACCTATACATTTGATTTATTCCAATGAATTTTGGACTTCAAAAAATAATTTTTTCTGTGGAAGAGATTTTTTTTTTTCAGATGGAATATGTGACCAGAATATAATGACTCCAGAATCTACATCAGTGTTTGATCTGGCAAACTGCTTTATCTTAATAGTCCAGCTTACTGCACTTAGAGTTTATGTATATATGGTATGTGTGGGCAATGAAAGTTCCTTACTATCGTCTCACCATTGTTGTTTTTATTGTTATTGAAATGCCCCTTGGGTGGCGCTGTAACATTTGCTCTTTTTTTTTTTCATTTTTCTTCCTTCCTCCCTCCCTCCCTCCCTTCCTTCCCTCCTTCCTTCATTTCTTCCTTTTTTCTTTTGCCTTAAGTTAGAGGATTACTGTTTTGGTAAGTCACCATAATTTACTAAAAGGAGTCATTACAGAAAATGCAAGCCACAAATATCTCATCATTTAGGTAAAGTAACACTTAGCCAGGAAGCCTAACCCACTCGAAACTCTTCCCCTTGAGGCAGTGAGCACATACACTTCTGCTGCTGGGGATTGGAATGTGTGCCTCACCACCATGAACCTGCCAGTTTCTGAGAACAGGCTGCTGCACTGGCAAGAGCCCATGTGGAATTAATGATGGTCTCCAGCTCAGCTCTTTCAACTTGTGTGAGGCTAATTAAAAAGTAAAACTTTCAAGTGGTTGACTTTGTAAAGAGAAATGCATTCTTTATGTTGGCTATTTGCAAAATGCCTCTTCTCAGAGGAAGCATGTATGACTTTTACATCACATTTCCTGCATCGTCTCCCCTGTGCCAGCTCACAGTGTGGGACATTAGGAAGTGGTGTGCCTCCCCCTGCCCCATTTTAACCACTTAAAAAATTCCCAGGAAGGCTTGTTTCCACTCCAGTTGCCTTCCCATTATGTTCTGCAGTCTGCCAAGCTTGCCAGACTCAGCAGGTAGCCCACATGGTATGCATGTCTTTGTGAGAAAGCTCCCCTGATGTGGACAAGATGTTGGTTGTAAAATGAAGCCAACATCTTGTCCACAAGTGTGCAGGAACACAGTACATCCACAGCACCGAGGACACAGGAAAGAAGGGCCTAGACAGTAGAACCTGCTGATTCTGTTGTCAACGAAATGGCCACACCACTTGATTTTACTTGTACTTTTTCCTAAAAACAGGACATCATATCCATGTGTATATATGTGGAGTGTGTGTGTGAGTGTGTGAGTGTGTGTGTGTGTGTGTGTGTGTGTGTGTGTGTGAGAGAGAGAGAGAGAGAGAGAGAGAGAGAGAGAGAGAGAGAGAGAGAGAGAGAGAGAGAATACTAAGGAGGCCCAAAAGGATTTAGTGCTCTATGTCCCAAGCAGCCTGCTGCTCTCTGGAGTTGACATTTCAGCCAGTTCTCACCTTCTCTGCCTGAAGTATTACTTGGTGTTGTCTGTTTCTGTATATTTATTTACTAGCTATCTTTCAGCTAGTGAGCGTCCTTACATTCCATCCAGTGTTTGCATTCATAATTATGCTAAGGGCAAGGATGTGGCTCAGTGACTGTGTTTGTTCAGAACGCACAGGTGCCTGAGTTCATGCCCTACCTAGTACAGGAAGAAAATAAAGTCACATTATATGATATATCTGTTTAGAGAGTAGATTAAATTCTATTCTTTAGGCCCCAGCCACTGATTTTAGAGAATTAGAGAATTACGGAAGGAAGGAAGGAAGGAAGGAAGGAAGGAAGGAAGGAAGGAAGGAAGGAAGGAAGGAAGGAAGGAAGGAAGGAAGGAAGGAAGGAAGGAAGGAAGGAAGGAAGGAAGGAAGGAAGGAAGGAAGGAAGGAAGGAAGGAAGGAAGGAAGGAAGGAGAGTAGAAGGAAGGAAAAAGTATTTAATCCTTCTTAGCTTAATTTACCTAGAACATTCTGGAACACATACAAAGACAGATTATAAGAATGAGTATTTGTGTAGGTATACTGCAAACAAAATTAAAATTTCAAAAATGGAATGTTTGAGGGGAACATTTAATGTTTTGCTGTGCAGACGTCTGCTTTGAATTAAATTAGGTTCTGTGTTTCTCCCAGCTCCACACGGATGCAGGAGGGAGGAGATTCTATCTTGGTGTGTATCTCACTTGAGATTGTCAGTGCCAGCCCTGACTAGGTGTTCAGCCCTATTGTGGGAATGAATTGTTTTCACAGCTCTTGGAACAGAAGCCTAGTAGGAACAGACAGATAGGAAAAGAGCAGAGGGCTTTTTGTTGGATACAGTGCTGAACTGACAGAGCATCAGTGTGACTTTGAGACAGCTGCCGCCATGCTCCAGACTCAGGTGGATATGAAAGAAAGATGGGAGGTGGCAGGTGGGAGCCATAGTGTCCTGAAAGTGATTGTTGGGTGCCTTTCTGTTTCTGTGCTCCTTTTTACCAACTTTAAATGAAGGGGTGGCTTTCTCCTGGCTCATTCACCATGCCTCAGACTTTGTCTGCCTGGGAATCCACTTACTGGCTCAGTGCCCACAGCACTGGGAAGAACTCTTCACAGCCAGTGGGAATGATACCCAGAGTACATTGCAAACTCACAAGTGGCCTTATGCAGTCTTTGAATGGCATAGCAACAAAATACTAAACCAGTAAAACTTCTATTCTACTTTTCCTGCACTTCCAGCTGATTCACAGGTAGGCTGAGTTCCAAAGTCATCATGGGTTGGAAGCAGTATATTTTCCATAGATACAGTGTTATACATCATATATGATCTCTCCGGAGCCCACTCTCTGTTATGTGGGTGGAAAGCTGTCCATGTGTGATAGACACTCAGAAGAGTAAAGTCAAGTGAATGAGGAGTAAGAATTTGAACACAACTGGTCTGTTGTCTCCTGTGTTTAAGGGATTGGATTGTCTAAAACCTTCCTAATTAGAGAGACTAGGGAGATGGGGTGTGGTGGGGATGCAGTTCAGATGTAGAATAGCATGTATAAGGCCGTACTCAAAACCTAGCAGTGGAAAGAAGGAAGGAAAAATACATCCAAGTTTTTGTGGAAGTTTTAAAGATTAAACTCTAGAAATAGTAAAGAGTCATAGTTGGTGAGATTTTTCAGTGGTGAGTGGTACTTTCCATTACACCCTGAGAGCTTTTATCCCCAAAACCCACATAGTAGAAATAGGGACCTGATTCTTGCAAAGTTGTCCTCTGACTTCCACATGTGCACAAAATAAATAAGTGTGAATTAAATTTATGAAAGGGACATTTAAAAAGGGAAGGAATGGAAGATTCTGAATAGCCCAGAGAAGAAGCAGTAAGAAGGGTGTGTTGGTAAGCAAGGAGCAGTGGAGACCGGCTCCTGAAGCACTACAGCATCCTCAGAGTTCAGAGGTCCTCACAGGGCAGGTTTTCTTTTCATCCCAATTTATTTCGGTGCCATAATGGGTATGAAAGTTTTTGAAGCAACTATGTATGAAAGCTACAGTATTTTGAACTTAGGTTGGATGTTGTGGCGCATCTGCTTCTTAAGCTGCTGCTCATTTCCATCAGGATAAACCAAAGTCACAGGAGGAGGAACTTTGGCTCAGTGCACATGGAAATTATTCTAATCCAGGTTTGGATCCCACATCCTTGACGAGCCAGGCTGACATCTCATGAGCCTACTTTCCTTAACTAGAAAATAGAAACCTAAGTTCATGGTAGCCTCTCCCCTGGAAACATCTGTGTATGCCCCCTGTTGCCTGCAGTGGGTGACAGCACTCCTCCTCAGCAGGTCTTCCTTGTGGATCAGAGTCACCCGTGCCCTTTCATGTTTGTACAAAATAGCAAAAACATCATCAACATAAAGAAGCATTAAAATCTTCAATGTGTGTGTGTAAACTTCAAAGCTAGAAGAAGCATTTTCACAGGGTCAGCACAGAGTGAAACAGCTCCAAATCCAGCTAGGATTTGCAGGAGAGTACGGGAGGCCTCTTTGAACACAGCATCCCAAAGCTCATTTTCACATCTTGAAAGACTTCGTCTTTGTCTTGGTTCTGGACTTAGTTCTAGCTAAGTTGTTTAAGGATTAATTTGCAGTAAATGAATGCATATTAAAATGGCTTTGAATAAATCATATGTAACCAAAACCTTCCTTCCAAGTCATTTTTAAGTCCCTATTTTATATTAAGAATCGGGTTTCATCTCTTTTTCCACTGATTGACATTGTAGGATGTCTCCCCACCTGTACCTGACTGTGGCTGATGGGCATCTGTGACTGCCCCTTGGTGGTCTTTTGAAGGCACTGTTGTGGGGTGGGGACACCTATCCAACCATACTGGCTCAACCCCCTTGGCTATAGAGGTGAGATACTTGTGTGAGTTATATGGACTGATGGCCCCGTGCACTGTTTTCATGGCCAGAACAAGTGGAGAAGACCCCTCAGGCAGCTAACTGCCTTCATGCCCTCTGACTGCAGGCAGTGTTTCAGATCCTTCCTCCCCGACCACACACCACACATCAAAACAACAACAACACAATCTCTCTTCTTGATTCTCCTCCCCGTCCTTCACTTCCCCATGAACTGCCTTTAAAATGCTACTACCAATAATACATATTGGTTCTGGAAACATAGCTCAGCCTTAAGAGCACTTGCTGCTCTTCCAGAGGACCTGAGTTCAATTCCTGGGACCTACATGGTGGCTCACAACCATCTATAACTCTAGCTCCAAGGAATCTGATGTATTTTTCGGACCTCCATGGGTACCACGGGACACATACATATATGCATGTAGGCAAAACATTCATACACATAAAATAAATAAATCTAAAAGTTTTTAAACATGTAAGAAGCTGGAGAGATGGCTCAGAGGTTAAGAGCACTGACTGCTCTTCCGGAGATCCTGGGTTCAATTCAACTCACCATGACAGCTAACAACTGTCTGTAACTCCAGTTCCAAAGGACTGGACACTCTCACACAAACATATATGCAAGCAAAATACCATTGCACATAAAATAAATAATTTTTAAAAAGAAGAGTAAGAAGCCCATGCTCTGAATGTATCAGATGAGATCTGCTCAGGAGTCAGCCATGCTGGGTCATAGAGAATTCTTCTGAGCACTTCCCAGAAGTCACTCAATGTGTACTGCCATATGCAGACATGCATATGCTGCGTCATAGGATCCCCAGTCTCCACAGAGAGTTTATTCTCTTCATGGACACCATCTTTTTTATTCTCTTGTTTTGCAATACAAATCTTAAAAACAACAGTTTTTAAAATTGGCTGTTTGTTCCTCAAGGACTGGCACACTGAGACTTGGGAAAGAATTTCATTGGCAAGAGCCACACCAGCTTACTTAGTATTGTCTATGGCTGCTTTCACACTATCTCAGCAGAGAGAAGTCATTACAAGAAGACTCTTTGACCCACAGAGCCTAAAATACCTACTTACTGGCCCTTTGCAGAAAGCATTGCCAGGTCTAGTTGGACATCCAGACTTACTACAGACAGTCTTGAAGTGCAAGCAGGGCACTGAGAAACTCCTTTGCCAAAGGCTTACTTAGGGCTTAGATGAGGCACCCCACCTCTTAGGGCTAGTCTCCCTAAGTGATTGTTAACACCTTCTTTGTTCTGAGAGCAAGGCACCCTGTGGAAAACCTTCAGTTAAAGATTTGTGCAGCATAAGAGGCTCTGAGCCGATGCTGCCCTGGTTATAACTGTGATGTATTTAGTATATTTTAGTCAACACTTAGCTTTTCCTTTAAAAATAAAATCTACTGTCAGTTTATAGGAGAAATTTCGTTGAAATATTTGTGTCCTGGCAGTACAACACAAATGCCTTGTTTTAAAGACATAAACACAGAAGTAGATTATATGAACACTTTCTTGGTGGCAAAGCAAACACCTATAATTTAAGTCATTTTTAAACCATGTGAGCTATTTCTCTTCTTTGTGTTCCCTTTTTAAATATGTCTTCTAATAGCTCACAGAATTATCAGACAGTGCGCAAACATGTTATAGCTCCGTGTTTGTGCCTTACATTAACAGCACTGTGGCCACTTGTGAAATGTTCTCTTTAGTAGAAAAGGAAGATAATGTTAGAATATTCCAGAGACACTGCATGATCTCGTGGGGTACTGGCTGATGGGGATGGACAGAGAGGCCTCATGCCCCATGTGGATACAGTGAAAAGCTGCAGAGTGGGTCCATGTGGAAGACTTTATTATTATGAAGAGAGGGAGAAGGGATAGAGATGAGGGGAGGGAGAGAGGGAGAGAAAGAGAAAGGGGGTGGGGAGCGCACCCTCTAGCAGGGTGAGGGAAAGGAAGGGGGAAAAGGGAAGAGTTGAAGGTGAGAGCCTTCTTAAATGGAGCTTGATTTCAGAACTCTAGCCGGGGACATTGGCCAGGCTTCAGGGACAAACGCTGCTTAGGGGGAAGGTGACACTTTTTCATCTTGTTGTCTGTAAGTATCATAGTCGCCTTTCTGTTGCAGTGTTAGGCTACCAGGACCTAGAGCACTTACAGAAGAGTTTATTGGCGCTTCCGTGACCTCACTGGGGAACACAGCAGCAGCGGGCAGGCGTGACACTGCAGCAGTAGCTAAGAGCTTACATTTGATCCATAAGAACCAGAAATGCACACTGGGAATGACAAGGGTCCTTTGAGACCTCAAAGCTGCCCCAGAGCCACACCTCCACAAGGCCTCACCTCCCAATCCTTCCCAAACAGTTCCACTAACTAGGGACCCAGCCTTCAAACACAGGAGCCTATGGTGGCCCTTCTCATTTAGACCACCGCAGTAACTGCTTCCATTCAAAATATTTATTTTTACAACTGTTTTTTCTGATAAAAAGTAATATGTCATTGTAGAAATAAAATAATAGAGAGAGTAGCAGAGAAATAGAAAGATCTATAATCCACCACCCAGACAAGCCACTGTTGATATTTAGGTATGTACTTCTAGCCCCTGCCGTGTATGTAGTGCATACATTTCAAAGATTCCTGCAACATTTTCTTAGGAAGAATAATGCTGCCATTTATTTTGTTTAACTACATTTTGCTACAGCTTTACTTACCATATTTCTTACCATAATACCATATACTTGCCATAAGTATTACCATAAGCTTACCATATTATTACCATATTATTACCATATACTTACCATATTCTATACAGGTGTAATTTGCTCAGTAAATGCAATATACTTGTGAAAAAGAGACACAGGGAAAGTCACCTGCCCACTGACAGCTCACACATAAACTTCTGTGAGGTACTCTTTTCTCTCCTTCTTTTTTACAGAACAAGCTAAAGTGTTGAAGACAGCCCTAGTTGAGTTCTGTGGTTAGTGTGCAGCATAGCAATGCAGCCTGGATACGGGCTTTCTTAAAGATTCCAGGATGGCCCTCACTTCCCTGTGGAGTTCTAGATCTCCACGGGACTAGAGGACACATTGTTTGGCCTGTTGGGCACCAGAGTTTCCAAAATGACTATCTCTTCAGCTCCTACCTCTGCTACACACTTCAGTCGATGTGCTGCCGTGCTGAAGGTTTTGGTCAGGTTTAGCTGCCTACTAGAACCATTCCACTCAAAATCACTGGGTAATTGTTTAGGCCATTAGATAATTCATAAGCCTAGCAGCTGAAGGAGTCATTCTTGCAAGCTGGGAAGAGGGGTCCAAAGAATAGGCTGCCTTTTCCCTGTTACCAACTGCCACATGCTGCAAGGTGGTTGAGTAGGGAGATTGCTCAGTTGTCAGATAGGGACCTGGCAGAGAGCACAGGGTCGGACCCATGTCCTTCAGAACCTGTTGAATCAGAAAATGACAAAAAGGTTTTCACAGCTCTGTGCTCTTTGGAGTTGGGGAGGAAATCTAAGCTTGGCTGCAGTGTTCTGGAGGGAGAGTCAGTCTTGCCTGCAACCGGCTTTCCATGGGGAAACCTAATAAAAATTTGTTAATGCAATGTGATTCAAAATTACAATGAAAGTTAAGAATAATAAAGCTGTACCCAAATAAAGTGCCATTAAATGTTTTTCTATCTACATTAGGCATAAGCTGGGCTATCAATGGAGAGTTTTTACCTCTCATTGTTCAACAGTTTCAAATGTACCTGAAAATGCTGGCCACAGACTGTTGACTAACTGAAACCAGACAGGCCAGACTTCACAAGGCTATGAGGAGGGGAAAATCCCATTCATTCAAGATAATTCAAACATTTTCAGTACAGCAGTCATGTGCCACTTGGCACAATTCAGTAAGAGTCTGTGTCACCTTTAAGTCAATACATAACTAAATAAATGAGCTTTTCAAATAATACACCAGAATGTTGATGTAAAGTGATGTGTGACCTCAGGTTGCATGCAGGTCCTAAAGATTCTATTAATTATTATTTTATTTTGGCAAAAATGTCACAGGAGACCTTTTCATTGAAAACTAATTTGAGGGAAAGAAAATCTAGCTTCCAAAATGGGATTTGATCTTCTCCCAGGGTACTGAGCAGCACTTGGAGTGGTTTAAAGAGAGCTGAGATCTGCTCATCCACACACTGAAGTTCAACCGTAATAAAGTAGTCCTCTGTGGACTTCTTGCTGTCATTGAGGGAAGGGGAGGGGAGCCAGACGTTCTCATGAGGATCCAGCACTTGTAACATCCCAGAAGGAAGCTAGCACTTAAGTCTACAGATGCGAAGTACTAAGGCACAAGGATGTTAGGCTTGTCCATGTCACACTGAGTAGAGAAATGGTCATGTTGGTACTCAGAACACGATAACATATTGCCAAAGGGCCTTCCCAATATTGAGTGGTTTTTTGTTCATGCTGGCAGTAAAAATAGGAAGAACTTCAGTGGAGCACTATGGCAGAGAACTCCACAGAATATGTTCATATGATCAAGAGAGCACCACACACTGTGCCCCTAAGAATTCTGGGAAGCCAGAGAGGGCAATGGCTCATCCTGTGTACTCACAGGAAAATCCTACCCTTTGGAGGTGGGGCATGTTAGGGGCATCAGGCCCTTATTTGTTCCCTTGTTCCTGCTCTGTGGCTTCTAAAAGACTGTATCTGAATCCATTGGACAGAAAACTTTGCCCAAGTTTTGTCTCTTGCAGCAACAAGAGCATTCCAAAATGAGGCTCTCCCTGGGGAGCCTGCCTGTGCTTCTGAGAACCTACAGTAACATGGACTGCAAGTCAGCTGTTCCTTTAGAAAAGTAGATGGATGCATTCTCCTGTCTTGGAACCCTACTCTGCTTCCTCCTGCCACTAAGTCTGAATCTCAAATCCCCTAGGGTCCAGTCCCATGATTACACTAAGAAGAATGCAAAGATCCTGAACTCCTTCTCCCAAGAGCATCCTCTTAGCCATGCAGTACCCTAGACCTCAGCCTCCTCTTGTGTAAAATGGACCTCCTAATGCTTTTCCTGCCTAAATGTCATTGGCCAAATTGTGTGCAAATGGGGTCTTCATCTGCACTGACAAATTCTTTGTGGAATGTGTGATATGTGCAAGGTAATGAGTGAGATGAGAGAATACTGCACTTACGGTGTTGATATGGTGAAATCTCTTAGTTTATCTGACTAGCAGGGCTCCTATACAATATTAGCAGTCAGCTACCTTCTTAACATGCTCAGCCAGAAAGGTTAGTCTCCTATTGGGCCAAGGAAAAAGAAGAGGTCAGATCTAGGCTCCCTTTTGCCATCTTTCTACAGTGTCCAGGTAAAGGAATACCCAAGGATTAGCAGCCATGAGGCTGAGCTTGCAGTCTGCTCATGGGCTACACTGTGTTGGAGCTCACAGGAGGCTCTGGTTCCAGTCTCATTTTATGATCATGCTGTCAGCTGTCATCATCTAGGACCCAGGTGCTACACTGTAAACTGGCACAAAGTAGCCTCCAATTCATACCATACAGTTTCCAAACCAGCCTTTGTGTTCAAGTAGTGACAACAGTCCCTTTTCGAGAGTCATACATACAGTGCTTTCACTTAATTCCCAGCATTCAATGTGTGCTGGAGAGTTTTAGGTCAACTTGACACAGCTAAAGTCATCTGAGAGGAGGGAGTCTCAATTAAGAAAATGCCTCCAAAAGGTGGAGTTGTAGGCAAGTCTGGAGGGCATCTTCTTGATGGGAGGGCCCAGCCCCTTCTGGGTGGGGCCATCCATAGGCCAATGGTCCTGGGTTCTACATAAAAAAAAAAAGAAGAAGAAGAAGAAGAAGAAGAAGAAGCAGGCTTAGCAAGCAAGCAATGGGGAACAAGTCAGTAAGCAGCACTCCTCCATGGCCTCTGCATCAGCTCCTGCCTCAAGGTTCCTGCCCTGTTTAAGTTCCTGTCCCAACTCCCTTTGGGAATGAATAATGATATGGAAGTGTAAACCAAATAAACCCTTTCCTCTCCTACTTGCCTTTGGTTATAGCCCTTCATCACAGCATAGTGCCACATACTATATAGTAGATCATCCAGGGCTGGACACAGCCAGGTTCCCAAGTATTGTAGAAAACTGTTCCGCAGCACACAGAGCTGTCACTCAAGCGTCTATCCAGAAGGCATGTTGTGCCTCCAGGGGATCCTGGATATAGAAGCAGCTGAAATCCTTAGGGTCTCCTCTGGTGGGAATTTAGCTTACTATCCATAAATGATGCGTAACAGGCACGTATGTCAAAATACCTATGTACAGCCAATACATGTTGACCTGTAAAAGTGTGAGATGCTTACAGGTTTCTATCAATAAAGACATGTCTAAATCATGTCTTTAGACAGGAGATGGCTCACTGTGGGAGATCTTGCTGCAGGAGCATAAGAGGCTGCATGTGGCCACACGGATCTTGTCTCTTACAGCATGACAAATATCCCAAAATGAGGCTCTGGAGGAGAAAGGGAGACAGAGGCAGGAAGGAGCACCAAGCTGTTTACCAGCCTCTCCCAGGTTCAGTGAGAAACTGCCTCAAGGGAATAAGGTAGCCAGTGATAGAACAGGACACCTGATGGCCCCCTCTGGTCACATATATTAAAATTTTTAGATATTTTCAGCTGTACATTTGAAATGGCCTCCAGTGGGAGTTCCCATTCTACATGGGTAGCTTAGCTTAAACTTACTTAGTATCTTTAGTCCTGCGGTTTCTGGCCCAAAAGGTTCTGGGGCTGAATTGGAAACCTCGCTCCCCAAATTTGATCATTAATATGCTCAGCCATTTGCCTAAGCTGTTTTTAAGAAAATGTCCAAGATGTTTTTGGAGAATAAATTGGCAGCATGCTAGAGTAAGTGCACCCAACCACCTCAGACGGCAGTGTTAAAGAAGACAGCCTGTTTCCAGTGTATGCTCTGGCACTGGTTGTTTTATAACTAGCTCTATAGTTAGCCATCATCCTGAGGGATGATGCTGTTTCTGTCTCTGGAAATTCTGGGATTATACTTATAGAGGAACTCATCATTGTGGGAGGTGGGCACTGTTACAGTAGTGTATAAAGATTTGCCCAGAAATGTTCCCACTACATTGTTGAATTCATGAAAATAAGAAGCCTTAAGTGGTGTCCACTTTTTAAGTAACTTTGGATGGCAGCAAATTGAAATAACACTAACTGCCCTCTTGCCTGCTCCAATTGCAGCAGGAAATGACTATCTAGATACTGATTTTAAAATGTCCCCTCCTGCCTGCCTGCAGGGAGGGACTCTGGGCAAATGAATATGCGTACTTGGGAGCAAAATCCTTTTCTTCTAAACTTCTGTGAATCTGAAAATGTCCCTATGCGATTGTTATAAAGGGGAAATGTCTGTGGCATTTCTGAAATACCTGCCTGTCAGATCGGTTCTGAAATTGGCTGCAGGTAAATGGGCAGAGTATGGCTCAAGGTCAGTCCGTCCACCACTGTTAATCCCACCCAGCAAGAATGGGGCAAAAATAGTTTCCTGGGCCCGTTTGTGAGGAAATTTTAGACAGCTTTTTTTTTCCCCCCAAATGATCCATTCTTTCTGCTTCTTCCATTAACTGGTCTTGCCCATCCCTGCCAGATATTTTGCATTTTATACCTTTCTTGATTTCCCTGCTCAAAATTGGTGCAGGGTTTTTATGGCATAAGTTTAGCCACTAAATCATGTCACTGTGGTGTTAATTTCTTTCTCTGTGCTGAGGATATGCAAATATGCTAGGCTTAATCCTCATCACCTGTCCTCTGGCCAGGGTTGCCAGCAGGCAGTAAGGGGACAGCAGGCAGGAGGCAGGCAGAAGCAGAGGAATGACCATAAATGTGGTGGCGCCAGGCCTGGGTTGCACCGCCATTCCTCAGCAGCCCACATCTGCTTGGGAAGCCGCCATTCCTTCCAGGCAGCCTCGGCCTCCCAGTGGGAGATAAGCTGAGCAAGGGCCTCGTCTGGCAGCCAGATTCCAGCATGGATGAATGGTGTGTGACTTGATTGGGATGGTTGGGATGGACTGTGCTGAGGGACAGCACAGCCAGCAGCTGCCTTCTTCTAACTGGGGCTGTTGACAGGTCCTGCTGAGAGCCCTTGTCTTGGAACTTAAATCTGGAAGCTCGACATTTTAATTTTGGGTTTTCATTTGAGAGTGTGATTTTATTAGAACCAAAATCTCTGATCCGTTCTCCTAAGGGCATACTAGTCTTGCATACTAGCACTGAGTATCCTCTGGGTCAGGATGTTGCCAGAGTCCCAGGGAGACTACTTGGAGATGGCTGCCAACATCTGCAACCTACTTCTGCCTCGGCCCCCCACCTGCTTGGTACCCCACAGTCTCTCAGAGCCTGCTAACTGAGCAGCACACTGAAAGGGTAGCTCAGCTCAGGCTCAATGTAGACTACCTGGGTGAGGGCTCTGATGAGGTCTGTTCATCTTTGTTGCCAAAAGCCTGGTCCCTTTGTGATTCAAGAGGTTTGTAAATTACCCTACCTGGAATAACCTTACTAAAGGGGACTATTTGGGCTAACTGATTCCTTCAAATGAAGGCTCACTGATAAAGGTTACCCAGCATAAGGCCCAGAGTTCAGTCCCCAGAACTTCAGGGAGAGGAAAAAAAAAAATGTTTCTGTTAAGAAAATAACTCAGTACCTTTTAGCATTTGTGCTGACACGAAACTATTTTTGAAAAACATGTCCTCTGAGAGGTTGTCAAGCCAGATGTCGAAGCACAAACCTGTCTTCCCATCAGTTTGAAAGCTGAGGCAGGAAGACCTTCAGATCAAGGCCACCTAGACTGTAGCCATAGCAAGACCTATAACATAAGTAGTTGTTTTGCTCATGAACAGCCTTCAGCCTTCTGTCTTCTTGTGTCTTCCAGGCACTTACTTATTTGTATCTTTTTAAAAACTACATATTTTCATTTATGTGCATCTGGGTGAGTGTTATGCCAAATGTGTGTTGGAGCCTTCTGACCGCCTGGAGCTGGATGCAGGCAGTTGTGAGTCACCTGACATGGGTGCCGAGAACTGAAATCAGATGCTCTGCAAGCAGCAAATGCTCTTAACCCCTGAGACATCCGTCCAGCCCCATCCCCTCATTTTTATCTTTCTAAGTAGGTCTCAGCAGTGCTGTATTTACATCCCACCTAAAGCATCCTGGGACCGCTCATGCACAGTTTCCTAAAGCACTTGAGAAGATCATGGCGTTTTCTAAGTTGCCACTTCATTGGTATGAAAACTTGGCTGAGGACGTCTCAGGCATGTCCACCCAGTTTCCGCTCCCTCACCAGGCTTCCCTGACCCTGGCATGGTATGAGGAACATTTTCTGTGAGCCCCCACCCCCACCCCCAGAGCCCTGTGTTCCTTCTTCCAGACCTTAAGAATTCTTAAGGTGGTGACGCTGACAACAGCATAAGATCTGAGGACAGAAATTTATATCCTGAGCAAGCTGACAAAGGAGTCCTCTCTAAGGCTTTGGGCTAATCAGGGTCAGACCGTCCTTAGGAAGTGTTCGCCCAGGGAGGTCGACTCTAGGTTTGATACTTCACTGCAGCTCACAGAAAAGCCACGTTGGCAAGCGACTGGCAAGCATGTGGCCTGCAGAGGGCGCTATCATACCATCTTTTCTGAGCCAATCCTTATAAAAAGTAGAAACGGGGAACCTGCTGAAGGGGGAAGGGAGAAGCCCTGAGGTTTCTTAATGCTTCCAGCAGCCAGTCTGCTTACAGTCTGGTAAACAGACTAGGAATTGTGGGCAAGGCCTCTACCCTGAGTTCTGCACCAAGTGTAAGATCAGGTGACTCTGTCCGGACTCATTACTTTCATAGCCTGGAGCTAGTTCACACAGCAGCAGGAGTCCACCAAAAAGGCATTTAATTAATGAAATTGAAACTGGTCCTTATAACTCCTGATTAGTAGTAGTCAAATTTTTTTTCCTTCAGTATTTCAAGTAATTTATAAAGCACTTACACACGTAAATAGAAAGCTTTAAATGCTGATATTCCATAAAAAGTAAATAAAAATATTTTTATGCATTAAGACTTAATTAAGTGGCATGATTTCATGTCACGGATTTAAAACAGGGCAGGTGAGACCTGCCAACATTACTACAGCTGCGTTTTACATGGGGAAAGTAATTAAAATGGTCGTTTATGTCTTTTTCCACTTACAGGTATGTAGACTGCTCTGTATTACACCATATATTTTCCCTGCAATCGTATTATGGCAATATATCTTAGCAGGCGATACCTTTGTTGTTGGTGGAAAGGTGAGGGGGACATTTGTCAAATGAAAATGCCCTGTGCTGAGGATACTGAAGGGACTAACAGGGCTTGCTGAGAGACATCTTCCTGAGGGAAGTCAGGGCCTTGCATCTGCTCAGAAGCACCTCTTCTCCCCGTCCGAGCAGAACTCAATTAATCTTCACAAGAAGAGTTTTTTCTTCTATTGCTGGGAAGAAAAGTAGCAGAGGGTAGAAACACACCTACCTGGCCATGTTTAGACCTCGCTCCTGTGGGGAGCTTATGTTTGAAGCAGGCCTGTTTGTGTTGTTCAGCTAGGAATATGCCAATCCTGAAGCAAAGGACACTAGAAAAGCAGAGTGGCAGTGAGCTCTGGGAGTAGTGTCCCATGATTCTCTGGAGAGAGCAGACCCATCACTCCGTACTTATTTACTGCTGTTATTTATGTTAACACTCATAGTAAAATTATTACTTGATGAAGTTTTAACGACCTACATAATTTTGTGCCCCAAGAGGCATGGCTTACCAAATGAGTCTGAAGCCTCAAAACCTAGTGGAGGTCTCAGCAGACCGAAACATGAGTGTAATGTACAGTAAGGGGTCGGTGAGGCCTGATGAAGGGCAGACTTCCAACACAGAGAACATCTAAGGCATCCACACCTGTGAGTTGTCCCTTTGCTTGGATTGTGTGAGCAGCAGCTGAGGATTCCAGGGTCCAAGCAGTTACATGTGGTGGAGGAGAAGCCTCCAGGGTCACTACCAGTCACCTACTGGGAACAAGGAGTGAATTCTCCTCTCTGTGCCTCAACTCTAACAGTATCAGAGCAGTTGAGTCCATTTCCAGTCGGCTCTGCTCAAACAGTTGACTAGTGGTTATTAACAAGCAACATAGATAAAACTGCACCGCTGATCACCCTGGATCTTCCTTGGATGTGTAAACCTTCAGGCCCCGCCGAAAGTGTAACTTCATCATGCCTGTGCCCTGAGCTTGCTTCCAGCACTTCGGTATCACTTTAACTAATAGAAATGTATTATTGCAGGTGATGCCCCATCATCACATCATGGCCGCCTTGCTCTGTTAGTCATAGGCTGATGACGGTGTGCCACTCAAGTCTGATGGCATTCATTTAGTTGTGGAGCAATTAAATGTTTGTTTGTTTGTTTGTTTGTTTGTTTGTTTTGATTTCATCAGCAATTGGAGAATGAGCAAATTGATGATCTTTATCCCTTTCTGAAGTTAGTTCCCCAGGTTTTCCAATTTCAGTTCCTGTTCATAACTTCCAGATCCAAAATGTTTTCCCTATGCCCAAAAATTTGAATTCTGCAAAATATAACTTAAAAACCTGCAGCAGTGGGACCCTTTCGTCTGCCTTCATTGGTATTTAAAATCTCTGCCTGTGTTTCGGCACTGCTTCGTTCCGCACTGTGCAGCTGTGCTGCTTTCCCAGCTCTGTGCGCCTGAGAAAGAAGAAGTCTACAGGCAGAGAGCGCGCTGGCCAGATGACTTTACAGGGGCCATGTTTAGATTATTTGCACCAATGAAACTTGAACCCAGCTCAAGCATTCCTTTTCAGCAATCTATGCTGTTTCTCACATTTCATAGCACTTCAATATAAACCCACCAAATCTCACTTCAAATCCCACTGGCTGTTTTCTCTCCTTAAGTTATCACTATTGTGCTGCTGGCTTCTACTTCTTAGCTAAGTGTGAAGGCCACCGCTAAGGGGTTAGCTACACTCAATACATACAGAGAAGTGGAAACGTAATTGGTGGCAAATATTGCCACAGCTCCAAGTAATGGAGCAGCCAGGTGGCTGCTGGCAAGTCTCTTGTCAGCTCTGCATGCTCTGATAAGCAGCGCATGCTCAGGATTACCTGGCTGGGTCAGTGACACAGAAGAGTCTACGCACTACAGGATATGGGCAGCTCCAGTCTTCGGCCAGCACCCTCTGTAAACTGATGATGTCCCTCCTTTGCCGATTGATATTACAGAGATGCCGACCACATGATCTCTGCCCTTCAGAAGTCTCATCCCTCCTTGAAGTACTGTTAACATGCATAGGAAACTAGAGATGACCATGTGCTGAATTCTGTGGCCTTCTTATGGTTGGGGTTGGTGCTAACCCATAGGGAAAATGTTGGCTGGTGATGAAAATACTGCCTGAGTCAGAGGGTGGAAGATCATCGGGATTTTTTTTTTTTTTTAATTGAACTAAAGTGGGGGGGGGGGAGCCAAACCTCCATTTTTACAGGCTTGATGTTAGTTCGGGTGCACTTGCCAATACTGTAGCGACAATAATCTCTAGATCTCAATGACAAGTTTGTTTGCTCTCTCCATGAACCCCAGAGCTCACTGGAAATGTTCCACTCCTGCCAACCACTTGTCCTGCTTTAAATGTCTTCCCTGCCCAGTGTTTCTTCCAGGTTCAACTCTGCATCATAATCCTAGTGTTAGGATTAAAGGTGTGAACTCCTTCCTAAGTGTTTGGTTGTTGGACCTAGAACTCACAGAAATACAGAAAGATCTCTGTCTCCTGAGTGATGGGATTAAAGGTGTGAGTCACCACTCTCTGACCTTCATGGCTTGACTGTGGGTGATTCTGTTCTCTGATATTCCAGGCTGGTTTTATTCAATATAAAATATATCACCACACAAAGCCAAATCAAGCCATATGCAATATCTAATCTGAAGGGGGATGAAGAAGTGCTAATTTATCATGTGCCAAGAAAGTGGGGAGTAAGAAATATTGGGAGATAGCATCAGTACCTGTCACCACTCCTGTGATGTCTTTAGGAAGGATGAAATGTGGGGTATATCCAGTGAGTGAAAACAGCATTTACAGTGGTGATCATAACCGTTAAATAATCTTCTCAGATTCATCTTCTACTTAGAAAACACCTTTGGACTTCCCACCTATGGGTGCCTTCGTGTCTCAGTGAAATGTCAGCAAAGAGCAGGTATATTAACTGCATCATTAATTTTGGCCCCAAAGTCATCTATCCCTTGAATTCTTTGGATAATCTAAGTTCATTGGTTCTTATACCACTATTATCTACATCACCTTTTATCCAACATTGTTCAATTCTGTATTAAGTTATTTGCAATAAAATATATCCTAGCTGTGAAACAGAATTGCCCTCCCTTTGCTTTCCCATGGGACACAGGAGATATCCTGTGAGGACAGCGACTCGAGTCAGTGCTGGCCTGCTCTACTTGAGGACCATCTCTGGCTGTGCGTGTTCTTTCTGCTGCCTCACAGCTTTTCCACCTCTATGCAGTGCATCATCATCATGCTTACAACAAAGTGTCCTTTGCTACAAAGAGCTCCAGATTTGGAAAACAACATTTAAGACTCAGATTTCTTGTCTGGGCCCCAACATGTGAAGTCAAGGGCTTCTCTGCCTCCCTTGAGGAGTAGATGGCTTGAAGAAAGCTTCTTTGCTAATATGTAAATCCCCCTCCCTGCCCTCCATCTCCAGACATGCCTGTAAGTTGTGAATAAATGCTGGCTGTCAGAACAGTGACACAGACAATAAATAAGTGAGCCATTTTGCTGGTACCTGTATACGTGTTTGGAGAAGCAGATGAGCCTGAAGAGCTGGCTAAAACCATTCAAAATGTACAGAAAGCCTAAGCATTTCTTTTTTTAAAATAAGGCATTTAAAATATAACGGGCCCCCCTGTGCCTAACCTAAAAATTGTAATGTCCCTAAAAGCCTTTCTCACAGTGAGTTACTCCGTCCATCCTAGTCATTAGAGCAATGACTATGATTATTTACATATGACTAATTCCTATGATTACATTGGCTTATACCTCCCTCTCAGTGAGCCACTGCGCGTGAGTCTGGCCTTACCTCCCTTCCACCCTGAATCACCGTGATATACTTTAGACCTCATCCTTTCCTACTTGATGAGTTTTGCTCAGTTGGTTGCCTTTGTTTTTGATATTTTGTTTGCCCGTTTTCTATCAGGACCGGGGCCTCTTGATTGGACTAGGGCATCTTAAACTATTCTCACAGAGCAAATCTGCCTCGTGCCTAGTAGATAGCTAATTGTTAAAGAAGCAGTGTTAAAATGTCATGTCTACACCAACGGAAGAATCTTCAAATGTTTAGGAATATCAGGCAAGTGACATAAATCAGCAAACCTGGCTGTGTTCTAGAATGTTCTCAGACTGAGAGCCAGTAGCCCTTCTATGAGACACAGGAGGATGCTGCTCTGTAAGTACCTTGTCACTGTGTAGGAATGTGTGCCCATTAATACAAGAACTGATGCTTCTTAAGAGACTCAAAAGTCTAAGTTGTTGTGTGAGATGTCATATTTCATTCTTGGATCAGGCACTCTGTGTGTCATATGCTGGTGATCTTCGGCCCAGCTATGAGTTTAGCCATTTAAAACTTTTCATTGAATTGCAATTTTCGTCATCACATATCACTCACATTAGGCTATGAATACTCTTCCTTTGAAGGTCAAGCAGAAAATCTTGGTGTCACAAATGACACTGTTGCTTTGGAGTCATTATGCAATGTACTCCTGGTTAAAAGGGACCCTTCTCTGAACTTAGGGTGTTCTACAGTGTACCTCTAGTTAAACGGATCCCTTCTCTGAAACATCCAAATAAGAAAATGTTGGGCCATCTTTGGAAATGTTCCCAAACACATATTTTATTTGATATCTAGTATAATTTCACAGTTATTTGAATAGTCAGCGTATGTTCTAGGCCTTCCTGTATGACAGCATCTGGTGGCTGAGATGACCCCCTGAGTGAGAGCTGCCCTAGGAAAGCAGGTGTAGCACACAGAGGCAGGTGACTTGCGAAGCAGACAGTGTAAAGTCCAGGCACTCCATAGCCACGTCTGTTTGTGACCCAGAGCTGTTACTTGAAGCATCTTGTCCCTTGTTAGCAAGCGCAGGCTCACAGCTTGAGGCCAGAGACATGCGGCTCTGTTCTCTCTTCAGATCCCAGCCAGCAGCCAGGGTCCTTGCCACAGTCCTTTGGTGCCACCATTTTTGTTTTTTTTAGGTTTCATGGTTTTGTTGGCTTTTCATTAACATGCTCCTCAAGACTAGTCCCAAATTTTGTCTTGTGTCTGGAAGTGCAAGGGAGTAGTAGTGTGGTGATGTGCCTTATAGAGAAAATCCAAATAGTAAATCAGCTTTCTCTAGATGTGAGTCACTATGCAGCTGGCTTCAACTTCAGAGAACCAACAGTGTATCCATAAACAGAAAGGCATGTAAAACAAGTATTGGATACAGGCGGTGTTGATACATGCCTTTGATCCCAGCACTCAGGAGGCAAAGGTTGGCAGATCTCTGTAAGTTTGAGACTAACCTGGTCCACAGACCTAGTTCCAGGACAGCCAGGGCTACACAAATAAACTCTGTCTGTAAAAAAACAAGTATTGGAGTGACCAGAGGCTCATAGGAAGTTCAACCGATGCTTCCCTGAGTAGTGATTCGGGGTTTCTTGAACTCAGCACCAGATTGTCTTGAATAACAACAATCAACTGTAGTCCTGTTTTTACAGGGGTAAAGTAGGAAGTACCTTGCTTTAACCCTTTTGCCATTAGTGAGAATTGGCTTTTTCCTTTCTCCAAACTATCACTAAATATATCGCATCTGACATGTCAGCAGTAAGCCTCCTTTAGATCTAGTATCCTTTATAGGTTTTACTGTTAGGAACTCATTCCCTAGAGAATTCTAGCTCACTACAACACAGAGAGATGAGGTGTGTGGCTCTCTCAGTGCCCCTCTGTGTGTGCACATGCACCCATTTTGAAGTGTTTTAAGATTCCAGGATAAGCAGGTTAAGGTCATAAAGTTCTCAGTGAGAACTGGTATCTCAGTTGGATTCTAGTCATTGGTTTAAAATCAAATCTTCTCTTGTAAGAACCCAGATATTTACTAGGTAATATTTCACTGTTATCTTTAATAGTCAATAAATTAGATCCATCCTGTCTCAAATTTAATAGCTGCCTTATTAACCAAAATTGAGTATTAATAATAAAGTCAACATATTTACTGCCCTTCTTCAGTGGGATGATTTTCATTATTCATTACTCAATTACTTCTGCAGTAAAAAGAAATGAGTTATGATTTGTTGTGGATGAATATGGTATTAAATTAATGGCTTGTTTCAAATGTTTTAACCTAAATGTTGTAGTTGAAAAGCATCAGTAAAACTTTGCACTTCACCTTATCCGGACAATAAACCTGCTCTAATCAGAACATTAAAACCGACTCTATTTTTAATTACTCTACAATAATATATTGTCATATACCTGGGATATGAAAACTTCAAGAGGTAGTAGTGGTCAAGTTATGCAACAGCCTCGGTGAATGATGAATAATCTATAAAGATCTATTGTTACCTGATGTCTAATGACCCCTGCTGAAGTCAGTTCCAGCTCAGCTGAAAGAAGCACTTGTTGACCAAGGAAGGATGAGTCTGAGAATTCTAATTGTCACAGTAAATGGAATGGGTGGCTTATCATAGCTGCCTTATGAATATGGCATTATAAAGATTTCTTGCCTTCGGCAAGGCAGGAAACTTGATGTTCACCCTGTTTATTTTATAATCACTCCATAAAATCCAAATGAAACTTGTTGTTACCCATAGTTAATGACAGTTAAATAAAATAAATAAATAAGGGAGTCTGCAGATGGCAGTTACTATCCAATAGGGCCTATGTAAGAAGCTGGACTCACAGCAACCACTTAGCCATGTTTGGAAGCTGAGATGGCTAGTGGCTGTCGTCCTCGGGGTTACTGAGGCTATTTCTATGCTTGCACCAGTTAAAATTCTTCATGTCAGTGGTGCTCTGGTTATGAAACAAAACAACAAAAAATGAGTTATATTAGCGTGCCAGTCCAGGAGGTGGGTCTATAGGATAAAGGAACCCTATGTGTATCTTCAGGGCCCTTAGTCTAGACCAGTGGTTCTCAACCTTCCTAATTCTATGTCTCTTTAATACAGTTCCTCGTGTTGTGGTGACCCCCAACCAGAAAAATTATATCCTTTGCTACTTCATAACTAAAATTTTACTACTTTTATGAGTTGTAAATACCTGTGTTTTCCTGTGGGCTTAGGCAACATGACCCACATGTTGAAAACCACTGGTCTATAAGAAAGTAGGACCTGAGCTGGACTCAAGAATGAAGATATGGTTACAGTAGGTTTTCCCTGGGTGTGGTGGAGGTTAATTCTCTTCTGTCCTTTTTGAGAAGTGGGAGATGAAGGAAGACCAGCAAAGTTAAATGCTAGTATAGGCACCCTCTGAATTGGTGGGCGGAATTTTTCCAGTTTTATTATAGGTGTGAGGACTACTTGGGGGTGATCGTCACACACAGTTCACAATGTTCAGGACTTAGTGTATCCCTCTCATCCAGCCATCATCATCCTGTACTTTGAGCCTCACCTGATTTATAACATGCTTCCAATCATGTGCTTAAGGACCTTCTGTACCTTCTTTAGGCTCCCACATCAGGCTGCCAGCAGACATGAAGTAGAGTCCCTTTTGACTCTCCTCCACCTCCCACAGGCATGGACAGTAAACGTTCTTTGAATACCTGTACTTTATATTCTTTCATAGCTAATGGAAATTAATGAATGGACAGCCCTTCTCCCACATAATTGTGGGAGATTATGTTGTTACATTGTAAATAATTGTCCCATCCACTAGTTTAATAAAAAGCGCTGATTGGCCAAAGGCAGGCAGGAAGTGTGGGTGGGGCTACCAGACTAAGAAAACTCTGAGAACAGGAAGCACAGAGCAGAACGCCAGAGAGAAGCCGGAAGATGCAGAGGACAGCTATGCTGCTCTAAGAAAAGGTACCGAGCTGCATGGCTGAACAGGTTAAGAGTCATGAGTTAGATTAAGGGTAAATAGCTAGCAAGTTATATGCCTGGGCCTTAGGCCAATCAGCTGAAAACTATTGTAAACATCTGTGTGTCTCTGGGAGTCTGTGGGTCTGCAGGTCTAAACCTTGAGGCAAGGCCCAAAAGTCAAGGCCAGAAACCACCTACTACACCACGTCACAGCTAAAATGAAATCTGAGAGAGGCTGACATGTATACAAGCCAGCTGGGCGGGGGGGGGGGGGGGTAATGCAGGTTTTTCTTGTCTGCATGTTCCCCTCTCTGCAACCTCACTGAAAAGGAATGAGAGGCAGAGTGAGAGCATCTCAGGTCAGAAATGAAATGGTCCGAACCCACCTATAGTGGGTTGAATTTATGATGAATCTGGTAGGTTCTAGCAGTGGGCTGAACATCTCCTGAAGATTTGAAACAGGCATGGGGTTGGGGCAAAGAATGGGTGTGAGCTGCGCTCTGATAAATAGCAAAGGGTATTTTAGCGCAGAAGGCAAGCTAACTGTTCTGCATCCTTGGTGCCCCTCAGGTGCCTAATCTAGCAAGCTCTCTTCACATGTGGGCTTGTCTCATTCAGAGCAAAGATAAGCCAGGCCTCAGGAAAGACCTCACTGGTCTACTCACCCAGAAAATAAGGCCTTCTCTCATACTTTCTTATTGAATTGTGTCTCTAGAAAAGTTTTTAAAAAACAAACAAACAAAAAGTAAGCTGTTTTGTAATGACTTTTCCCCATGCATTAGGGGTTCCTTTTCTTGAAATTATCCACTAAATGCCTCCCCAATCTCCTCAAAGACATAATCTCTCTTTGTTAATTCCCCATGTTGTCCCAGAGAGTGCTGCAGACTTGGAGAAAGTCTGGTTAATTTTGTAAATGAGGTCAGGACCAGCTGTGTGATTCAACAGCCATGACTGGAAACGCTGTCTGTGGCGGTCACAGGCCAGGATAGGGCAATGGAGGCTTCGCTGCAGCCTCCCTGGGCTTTCCCAGTTTTAATAGGCAACTCTGGCATTTTGTCTGACTGATTCCAGCATGCCATGAAAGTCATGAATTTCTCTGCCAAATCTTGCATTGTGTCCTTGGGCCACAAGAGGTGTGAATAGCCATCAAACTTCTGCTGAAGAGCAAAATGTCTTAATTGGCTTTTCAAGTTTGTTTGCTTGTCATAACCTTCATCTTCATCTCAGTGTCTTGCTGACCCTTGTTGACACCCTTGTCAACATCCCTGTCTTGGATAAAAGACCCAACAAAGCACCTTCTAGGTGAAAGAATTTATTTAGCTTACAGTTCCAGGTTACTCCATCACTGTGGGGAAGTCAAGGCAGGAACTGGAAACAGCTGGTGTGGCTAAAGTCAAGGGAAGAGAAAGGAGAGAGAGAGAGAATGCTTGTGCTCAGCTCCATGTCTCCATTTTTACACATTTCTGGATCACTGCCTAAGGAATGGTGCCGCCTAGAGTGAATGGATCTTCCCACCTCAACTAACATAACTTAGACAATGCCCCCACAGGCATGTCCACAAACCAGCCTAATCTAGACAGTCTCTTATTGATATTCTCTTTCAGGTGACTCTAGATGGTATCACACTGACCGTAAAACTAACCATTTCCTATAAAGAACGGCTCAGTTTTGGCATAGGAAATCCTCTCTATACATAGTAAGGAGCTATGGGCAGTTGATAGCTACTGGGAAAGGGAGAGTTATACTTCTTTGAGGCTGTGGTTAGGTTTCCCACCTCCCCCCCCAGCACCCCCCATCATGCCCCAGAAGATGACCTCAGACCCTTGCACTTACCAAAAAGAAAAGCAGCAGCATGGGGAAGAGGACTGTAGTGGGGTGGAGGAAGGTCTGGGCATGTCTCCTTCATACATGTGTGAAATTCTAGAGAATAGAGACAGTTTATATAATATATATAATATAATATATATAATAATATAATAAATAACCAAGCAGTGTGCTTTAAAAGAAACTGTGCACCAGGCAGTGCTGAGTACAGCCTCTCTGCCTTTAAAATAAATACCACAGCACTCCTTGGCCACTGGCAGGTAGAAGGGAGTTTCCTTTTGAAATCGGGAGTTCTTGGGCTCCTTTCATCCAGAGTACTGACTATCCAAGAAACTGGCCTAAGATTTTTCTCAACTTCTCCAAGGGTAAACAAGAGTTTGATCTCAAGTTTTACAAAATTAAGGTCAAAGGTGAACACAGTCTGATAAGGAAGATAAGCAGAGGATTAGATGTCTTCAGTGCATAAGAAGTCTAGGGTCAGGTAAATTCATTCAGAATTCCTTGGCTGATAGAAGATGTGTGGAAACCTGCCTACATACAGTTCTTCTCCTGTTCCCAGCACGAGGGGCCTGTATTAGATTTGCATGGGTGCGTGCGTGCGTGCGTGCGTGCGTGCGTGCGTGCGTGTGTGTGTGTGTGTGTGTGTGTGTGTGTGTGTGTGTGTGTGTGACATGCATGTGTACCTGTGAGCACACTCACTTGTGTATTCACACGTGGAGGTCAGGTGTCTTCTTCTCTCTCTTAATCTTATTCCAGAGACAGGTCTCTCACTGCACCTCCGGGTGGCCTTTCCACTAGGCCTGCTAGCCATCTGTTTTCCCCCTACCAAATAGCGCCAGCTTTTCAGTGGGTGCTGATGAGCTGAATTCCTATGCCCTCAATGTTTGTGCAAGTATTTTACCCACCAGGCCATCTCCTTAGCCCCTGAGTTCTTGTTTTTAACATAGTTTGTGGGCAATTTAAAATTACATTTTAGCTACTTCTTATTCTTCCATGCACATGCTGACATTTTCTGTACCATGTACAGGCTGTAAGACATCTGCTATGCTCTACTTTTGCTTGTTCTTGCTTGCTGCTCTTGGAGTTTTGAGCCAGGATTCCTGTCTCCCAGGCTAGCTTTGAGCTCATGACAGTCTTCTTATATCAGATCCTTAATGACCAGATTATAAGAATGTGCCATCTCCTCTGCCGGGAAGGAAAACACATCTTTGTGCAAAACACACTAGACAAATAAATAAGTTGCTTTTCATTGCAAAAGGAATTTGGGGGGGGGGGCTAGGGACATGGCTTTATGGGTAAGAGTACTCTCTCTGAAAGCATGAGGACCTGAGTTCAAATCCCAGCACCCATGTAAAAAGCTAAGCATGGCTGCATATGCCAGTGACTCCATCACTGGAGGAAAGGCAGATCCCAAGAGTGCTCTGGCCAGCAAACCAGGCTAAAAAGGCCGGTCCAGTTAAAGACCTGTCTAAAAGCAGTAAGGCAGAGAGCTGTGGAGAGAAAACACCTGGCAGTCTCTCTGGCCTCCAGAGGAGACAGACACAAACATGCATTGTACTTGTACCAACACACATATACAACACACATAGGAAAAATAATTTTTTTAATATTTGTGCCCCAAATAGTCATAAAAAGACAAAAAATAAGGTGATAAACCTCTGTAAAGAAAGTAAAACAACTATTTTCTCTGGAATAAGTTGGAAGGCTCCTATTCCTCTGAAGAACAATGTGCCTGTCCCCCAGACTGTCAGCTGTCACCTCCCTTCCCATGCTTGCTCTCCATGTTTCTTCCTCCAGTGTGTAACCTGTGTTGACCACACCCTCGGAGCCTCACCACCACTTAAGTCTTGGCATCTCCCAACAAGATTCTTAGTGAAAACAGCACAGTGGAAGGAGAAGGCCTGTTTGGGGGCTGTTTCCTATGGGTGCAGCTGGCCACATGTGGCTGTGGAAAGTTGCCAAGCATGCTCAAAGCCATGGGTTTGATCCCAGCCCTACATAAACTAGGCATGGTGAGATATTCTTGTAACGTCAGCGTGGAAGATGGAGGCAGGAGAATCAGAAGTTCTGATCATCCTTATCTACATACAGATGATGAAATTGAAATCAGTCTATCTTGGGGGGAAAAACAAACACAAATTACCTTGCATAGTATATACTAAATATACGTCTTTAAAATCCTAGATCTAGGGGCTGGAGAGATGGCTCAGTGATGAAGAGCATCAAATGCTCTTCAAGAAGACCCAGGTTCAATTCCCAGCACCCACAAGGCAGCTCACACTGTTTGTAACAGTTCCAGGTGATCTGGCACCTTCATCCCTCATACATGCAGACAAAACACCGATGTGTATAAAATAAATATAAATAAAAATTTTAAAAGTGATTTAAAAATCCTAGATTTGGGACTGGAGAGATGGCTCGCCCACTGTAAGCATACCTGCCACGATTGCATCAGACCCAGGCTTGTTCCCAGGACCCTTGGTGGATGGTGAGTCACTCTGGCCATTTTAAGAAGTCTTGTGAAAACAAGATGGAACGTACATAGGAAAAGTGTAGATTTCCACTGCTGAGTGTGGGGTTTACTTGCTAGGAGTGTTCTGAGCTTTTCTGTACGACAGGATCAATATGAGAGTGTTTTTCAGGCCTAAAAAAAAGTTTACTGAGTTTCTTACAATTACTTATTTAGATTATTTTGTCTTATTTTCCAAGCCATAGCTAGCGTGGAGAAATCCCCCTGAGGCCAGCCTTTTGGGGGGTAATGAAAGATGTCCTCCTCTAAAAACGTCCATGACTTCAGTAGATATTCAGGGATTTGGAGCAAGAAGTTTGTTTTTCTTATGAAAACATGATGGAGAGGCTCCAGGTCACCAGACGTGGCCCGCATGTTGTGTGCCAAGGTATCCAGGAGCTTGAGTCACTCCATAGGAAGTCTGGGCCTGGTTCATTCCTGCACTGAACCAGCAATGGGTCTTTAAAGGTGGTGGCATGCTTTTAAACTCTGGCTGCAATCCATTAAAGCTTTAATTAACATTAATTAGGAAACTGGGGTAATCAGCTTGGCCTGAAATGGAGGTCTGTGCATGTGGTGAAGAAAGGCTTGGCTAAATAAACCAGCGGGATGAAACGGTATTGTGGGGCCCATGCTTTTCTGGGGAGCAAGGAATGGTGTGGATTAGTGCAAGCCCTGGGCATGCAAATGAAGGCTGCTGGCTACAAGCAGCAGAAGAGCTGGAGGCCCCTCCACACACTTCGTTAGCAGTTAAGTACAGTGACATTTTTTAAAGTTTAAACACCCTGCTCTTTTCTTCCAAATAACCTATAAATTCCCTTATTTATGGAGCCAGTGTATGGGGTGAAACATGTGGGGTGAAGGTGGCTAGGGGATCTTGTGAAATATAAACTCATTTCAAAGGATTACTAAATAGTGGCTTTGGGACATTCCCTTATGCTCCTCGACTTAAAGAATAGCAGAAAGCCCCACCATGCAATGCAGAACAGCCTCCCGTCTGCAGTGCAGCAGAGCCTCGGTTCCTGAAGACCTTCCAGATGGGTGAGGCTTCAGTATAACTCAGGGCCATATACACCCAGCAGTGCTCAACCTTAGCAAGCATTGGAATTTTTTGCCACCGTGTGTCCCTGCAGTTATGCTACAAAGCATCTTACCCGACTTTAGAGGCTGTACTGAAATGTCCTCCACCCTTGCTTCCTTTCCCTTTTCTGATAGTAATCCCCGAGTATTTTTAAAGAACTTTGTGAACGAAAGATGAAAAATCTGTGAATGATCAATAATCACGATCATGGAAAGGAAAAAGTCAGTGGAAAAGAAAGCAGCCGCCCAGAGTGTGCAGCCCACAATAGTGCTTTGTGCATGTTAGAAACAACTCTACAAAAGGCTCAAACTGTCACAGTTACCAGCCTCCTTATACCCTCCACACCCAGCACACAGATGTGGGTTAGTTTGTCAAGGATTTCTCCACTCACAAATTTCTCATCAGGAAAAGGAAGAGAAACGGAGGAACAGTCACATTTCTTTAAAAAAAAAAAAAAATTCACATGTGTGCTTTCTTGAATGTCTGAATACCTAAACACATTCATGGCCAGGCTCGTGGAAATCAGAACTCCAGAGGCAAAGAACACAGTTATAAGAAAAAACCTGTCTATTAACAATTCTGGGTGTCACCGCAGTCCATTCTGCAGGAAAGGACCTGTTTTGGTGAGGAGGTTGGCTCTGTGGGCAGAAGAGGGTTAGCTCAGGTTACTTCCCTTGTAGAGTTAAGCAAAGGAGGCTCTCACCCTGAGGTTCCAGGAAGGCCAGCTCTTTTGACTGGTTACTAAGCTGCCTATTTTATGGAAAACCGACCTGTTAGGGTCAGCTAGATTAGTGTTGCCTATCAGAAGTGACTGCACTCGGGCTTGGTCGAGTCTGCTGGAGCCTTATACAGGACCTCAGTCCAAGACAATGGCCTCCCATGAGTATGACTTAATACTCTTTAGAGCAATTAAATTGAACTCCTTCAATAAAAGGGGGGAGAACCCCTTGGAAAAATATAAGCCCCTGAGGCTTGTGAAACTTGAATCTGTTAGTCTTAGATGCCCATGTGTATTCACTGTATTAAGGGACAGCCCATGTATGGAGTCTACTTTACCACACGCCACCCCCAAAATAGTTTCACCGTCTAAGTGAATTCATCCATTTAAGAAAACATCCTGTTTCAGCTGGAGAGATGGCCCAGAGGTGAAGAGACCTTGCTGCCCTTCTAGAGGACCTGGGTTCAGTTCCCAGCACCCGTGTCTAGTGACTCACAGCTTCTGTGATTCCAGTTCCCAAGGGCCCACCATCCACTCTGGCCCTTCACACTGGCATATATGAAAACATAAATAAGATTTTAAGAGGAAAATATGCTGCTAATGCCACGATATTTCTAGACAATCCATTGACTGTAACTTGACATGAGTCATTACATATCCACAAAAATAGATTCCATTGAATAGTTGTCCATGTGATGTCAGAGGCTGGGTTGACCCTCCCCTTCCTGTTAGGGCAGTGCCTCTCAACCTTCCTGATGCTGTGGTGCTTTAACACAGTTCCTCATGTAAGGAGCACAGCCATAAAATTATTTTCATTGCTACTTCATAACTATAATTTTGCTATAAATCATAATGTAAATATCTTATATGCAGGATATCTTGATATGTGGCCCCCTGTGAAAGAGTCATTTGACTCCCCCTCCCCGGGGCATGACCCCCAAGTTAAGAAGCACTGTGTTAGATGGAAATTGTGCTTGACTAGTTCTGAGGTGACGGAGAGAAGTCCGGCAGGCAGCTCCATAGCCAGGCAGCCATGAGCAGACAGGACTGGAGTATTCATCCTTTTTCTGGGAAAGGTTTGGGGTATTTATACTGTGTCTGGTAAAGAGACAAAACTTTCATTACACATATTAACTTTTTATACACAGTTCGAAATATGCTTGGATTTGTGTGATTGCTCCATCTAGCAGAGATCTGACGGTGGTAGTGATTTTCAGTGAAGTGTATTGAGACTCAGAGATAATCCATGGCAGATTGGTCTCCATCTTGGCGATTACTGGTTTTAACAAGTTTGCTTGCTTCCATATCATTGTTCCAACTAGACCCTGTTTCTGTAATACATTCATGAATAGATGCTATCTGTCTGCTTGATGTTTTTTGCTTAACTTTGGGACAACTCTGGTTTGGGCATATCCATCTTTTCCTCTCAGGCACTGAGCCCGCCATCTTTAGTCTTAGGTAAAGTGTTACCATTTAAATTATGCTTAGGCTGAGATTCAGTAAAACTGTCAGTGGGGAAGGGTCACCCCTTTTCAGCTGTATGTCGTCTCCGTTGGCGTTGGTTGCTAGCAAGGTGGAAGACTGGGGAAATTTGCAGTTGGAAAAGGAAACATCACAGACAATGAAGTTGTGATCTATTACGCATCTTGAGTAAATCTCATGGTGACTGACACATGAGTGATCACATGACATAAACAAGATACACAGAAGATCTTGCAGGGAAGACCTCCTCCCTTCCCCTTCTTCACATGGCATCTCACTAATGCCTGAGACGCCACTGAGCATGCACTGTGGGGGCTGGTAACTGAGACGAGAGCTGCCCACCTAAGTCCAAGTTTATACACATGAGTACTTATGTATAGAGTGGAGCATTTAAGCCACTTTTCTCAGTCATTCTCTGGACTATGTAGCTTCCCCTGCAAATGACTTTCTGTAGAAATTGCCCATCCAGATGGCTGTGACACAGTTTGTCATAGTCCTGGGGCGAAGGTCAGGGAGAGCCTATGTCCAGAGAAAGATCATGCCCATGAGATGCCCTGGTGCATATTCCTACATGGGCCTAGTGTTTCTCATGTGCTCACCTCCTAAGGTCTTGACAGTGGCTGCTATGAGATCTTGGGATCATGTCTGGTTTGTGATAAGGGACCCGAGTCCAGGAAGAGTAAAATTTTTAAGGCTCAGAAAACCAAGCAAATCAAATTAGGAATATGCTTCCAGATTGCTTTGCAACCAGCAGGCAGTATTGCATGAATACTGCATATGAACTGTAACCAAAAAAACTCCAAGAGATTCTAGATCCAATTTCTTTCTTCCCCTTTTTAAACTTTTTCCAACTAGATGGTGGTAACTCACACCTTTGATCTCAGTATTTGGGAGGCAGGGGCAGGCACATCTCTGTGGGTCTGAGGTCTATAGAGAGAGAGCGGCGGGACAACCAGGGCTCTACAAAGAAACCTTCTTTAAGAAAGAGAGGGGGAGGGGGAGGGAGGGAGGGAGGGAGGGAGGGAGGGAGGAAGGGAGGAAGGAAAGAGAGAGAGAGAAAGAAAGAAAGAGAGAGAGAGAGAAAGAGAGAAAGAAAGAAAGAAAGAAAGAAAGAAAGAAAGAAAGAAAGAAAGAAAGAAAGAAAGAAAGAAAGAAAGAAAGAAAGAAAGAAAGAAAGAAAGAAAGAAAGAAAGAAAGAAAGAAAGAAAGAAAGAAAGAAAGAAAGAAAGAAAGAAAACCAAGTAAAATAAAGGTCTTTGAGTTTATGGGGAGAATTCTACCACACCTCATTAGCAGTGTTAGCTTTCAGAGACAGCAAAACAGGAAAAATCAGAAGCCATTTTATACCACAGAATCTCATAAATAGCAGTTCTTTGTTTTGTCCATTGGTTTTTACATGGATGTCAAATGAACAATGAAACCCTGGATGAGGAGCAGCTACCGTTCCCAGTTCAGGAATCTGGGGTTTGGGGGGGGTGGGGGAGCAGGGAGTTTCTAAGGGTAGGTCTGTCTGCCTTCTAAGCCCAGGGCTGTACTGGAGCCCTTAGAGCTTTCATATTCTTGGAATCGACAATGAAAAAGATTATGCTTTAATTTATTTGTGGCTAAAGTAAATTAGAAGTAATTGCTTCCCTGATAATCTGTGCTGATCAGTGGCTTCTGGGGTGGTTGCTGGACCCCAGGTGAGCCAGCACTTTCGGTACAGGGAAGCTGACCATTTACTCCACAGTGCTGAAGAAAATAACCAGCATTTGTTCTGAAAATACAGAAAAATGGTCACAGGGGAGGGGTCCCATTAGTGATTCCTGTTGTTTCGCATTGGTACATAGATTTCACTTCAATAATTAAATCTAGGGTGAAATACTGCTTTAAAAAAATAAGTAAGATACAAGGGAGTCAGGGAGGGAGGGGACAGTGAGGAGAGAAGACCCTAAGTACTATCTGCAGAATAATCTGCGGATGGTGCTTCTGTCTACAGGTCATGTACACAGGCCTGTAGGCTGTGTGTTTCCTGGGTGGCACATGGCCAGGGATCAGGGTCACCCTGCACGCTCTGCTTCCAAAGCTGCTTGCTCACCCTTCTCCCTGTTCCTGGATATGCTTGTGTTTGCCATCTTTCCTTTGGGCCAGCACATAGCAATCAGTCCCACTCAAATGTAAACATGTTCTTCGCGCAGTCATCCTTATAACTGAAAACCTTTAAAGATTTGTGTTTTATTTGTTAATTATGTGACTTCAGGTCCTTGCCAGAGAAGCCTAGAGGTTGTGAGCTGCCCAGTGTGGGCGCTGGGAGTTGAGTGTAGGTCCTCTGCAGTAGCAGACATGCTCTAGACTGCTCAGCCATCCCTCCATGCTAAAACTGAATTTGTAACAATGAGAGAAAGCTAAGTTGGATAGTTTTAGTAAGTGGGTATTTGTAAGTACTTTGTATCTACAAAATAATTATCAATAATATATTATTATAAACTATGTTGGAATATATATACGATACAATTATTGAATAATAATTTTATATTATCTATTTATTTTATATAACACCTTCTCTGGGTCTGAAAACTTTAAGTACATTTTGCTGTGTTCTGTTGTTATGTCTGAATAAAGAAAAGCAAGAAGGAATTGACCAGAAAAGATTCTGTCAGAGGCTGGAGGGCTGGCATTGAATGTGTGAAGCCCAGGATTTGTTCCTCAATGCTCAGTACCACACAGAAAGAAAAAGGACACGAGAGAGAGAGAGAGAGAGAGAGAGAGAGAGAGAGAGAGAGAGAGAGAGAGAGAGAGAGAGAGAGAGAGAGAGGCATTTTTTCCCTGTCGTGTCTTGACATCCTTCTGGTCCCTCCTCTTTTTTCTTCCTGTCTTATATGCAGAGGTGGCTGAGTCTGACAGGACATAGGCGTGCCCTCATCCTTATTTACTCTACTCAAAGATCTCTCCACACAGCCAGACATAAACTTTTCTAACCTCTGCATGTAGCAAGCCTGTTGGTCTGGCTGAGGTGTTTGATTTCTGGTCCCTCCAGAGGATGACAGTGGAGATGAGTGCAGGATAACGCACTCACGTACACACACACCACACACACACACACATACACACACACCCATGGGGACAGCAAGGCTCTGGGGTGGAGCAGCTTTCTCCTGTTGCTGCCTTCGGTTTACTATTATGCATTAGCATTTTAGTGGCAGCATACCTTTAAATTTTTTACTGTTTTTTTAAATTATGTCTTCATGTGTGTGGGCTTCTGCACACCAAATGCAGTGCCCAAGGAGGCCAGAAGAGGGCATCAGATCCCCCAGAGCAGGAGTCAGGCTCTTAGGAGCAGCAGCCTAAAATTAAGGCCAGGAATCAAACTCTGGAAGAACATAGTCACTCTTGACTGCTGAGCCTCTCTCCAGCCCTAATGACAGAAGGTAAAAAGGCCCCAAGTTCACTTGATACTATGAAAGTTTTATAAAGTTAACCAGTCTCTCCAGGCATTTCAGGTCAAACTCTGAGATGAAAATAAACAGGATTGTTCAAAGCTTTGTAAAACCTTTCTGAAACTAGTTTTACTTAGGTGTTCAAGTTTTCTCCCTACTGAAATGACTTAATAAGTTCCCAGGTCACAGGAAAAGGCCATTGTGTTCATGAAAGAGCTATGACAAACTGCAGTCACACTGAACGCAAGTCTTGTTCCAGTCGTGTTAGCCAAGTGGTTTCACCAGCAGATGCAAATCGGAGCACATGATCACACGCTGACATGTGTCTGCCATTCTGAGGTGCTTTGCCTTGGGTGCACTGCCCCGTGCATGGCTCTGCTGACTCACTGGCTCTGTGACACCCTTGGCAATGCCCAAAGTCTTACTGTCTGGGAATGAGTTACTTAGAGCATATCTCAGCATCCCACTTCCACAGAATCACTCTTTGTGGCAGTGTCCACAGGGCCACTAAAAAGGCAGAACAAAGCCTATAACTTCAAGAGAAACCCAGTGAGTGGCCTTGATGCTTTCTGAGGGGTTGGAGCCCTGAGTACCTTTGTGAACTTCCTCAGTGGAGGATGGCAGCTTGTAATCTGAAGCTTCATTTTTATCTGCTAACTACAGGGAGCATCTCTGATGGCCCCTCCTGTTGGAAGGGTATCCCCGACTCTTGATTCCTCCCTCTCCAGAGCCAAGGCAGAGAAGTCAAGAGAATGATGTGTTCCTTTGATTCCTCCCTCTCCAGAACCAAGGCAGAGAAGTCAAGAGAATGATGTGTTCCTAGAAAGTTCAGTACAAAATGAGAACACTGGACCTCTGCATTTTAGTCTCTGTTGCTGCCTCCTCTGCTAGGCCTCTGAATACAGCTGACAGAGCCAGCAGAACGGCCATGTTACTTGGTGTATCGGCTCAGAAGTAGTCAGATAGCTGGTGGAAATGGCAGCAATGAATCACCAGGACTGGTGTTGTTCACATCTTTAAGAACAAGGAACCTGGCCCTGGTCAAGCACAAAGTACCAGGTGCTGTTGCAAGGGATTTGTGTGTTTCGACCACCTATTCCTCATACATCTCTACTGAGTTAGCCCATTACTGTCAGCATTTACAGATGGGGAAACTGAGGCACAGGGGGGTTAAATAGATTGTCTAGGGTCTCACAGCTAGACAGCATAGATCAGAGAATTGAACATAGTCAATCCAAAGTCTACCCCCTACTGCCACACTAATGTATATAAACCCCAGGCCATAGCCTGTTCTGATAAAGACATCAGTGTAAGCCAAGCTTGGTGGCTCAGAATTGTAACCCCAGCACAATTGAAAGTTCAAAGTCAGCCTTGGCTACACAGTGAAACCGTATCAGAGGGAAAGGGAAAGAAAAAGAATTGATGTAGTGACCATGAGCATATTTTGTTAAGTGAAATGACAAAAGGAAAATCAGAGTATCTCATATGTCATAGAGTATTTTTTTAATTTCTATTTCTGATATTTACATTAAAATGTGTTATTGAGGTCTGGAGAGATTGCTTAGAGACTAGAGCTCTTCTTGCCTTTGCGGAGAGCCCTCATTAACTTCCAACACCACAGTGGTTCAGAGGAACCAATGACAGCTCCTGACTTCCGGGAGTACCAGCACGCATGTCACATGGTGCATGAACACACATAAAAGAAAATGAATAAGTCTAATAAAACACTTAAAAAGGTGTCATTCATGACTCTAGGCATGTTTCGTAATTCATAATTTTCCAGGTTTTATGAATATATTATGGTACAAACACTATATTCAAGGTCAGGGACAGTGTCTTGGAGTCCATACAGTGATGCCAATGATAACTTCCACCCTCAGAATGAAGCAAGCATATGGCCTTTGAGAAGCTGTCACTGTTCATCTTTTGTGCCTTGTTTTAAATGTCTAGTCTTTAGAGCTTTGGAGGTTTCAGAACCAGGTTATGGCTGTTATGGTTGTGTGTAGCAGTATGGGATACCTACATATATAAATACATCAGAAAATCATAGATTGATGCCAAAGTGGGGTGTGAAGAATATGAGTATACTGATGCTGGACTTGTTGGTTCCTGAGCCAGACTGAGGAGGCCCATAGCAACATATTGCACATACCCTAACCACAGTCCTCTGTGTCGGCAGGCAGGAGAACCAGGCCTGAGAGACATCGGGATTCTGCACCAGGGCAGCCTCCTGACAGTGCACTGCTCAGACTTCCCCGCAGCCCCATAAAACCTAGTTCCTCTCAGATTTTTCCAAGAAACACTATTGTTTCAAATGGTTAGTTCCATTTCAGGAACCTCCAGTGTCACTGAAAACACCAAGAGACGCCCTCCCCGGCCCCTGGAGAATGTTGATGAGATGGCAGTGCAGTGTCTGCCCAGGTTTCGGAATATACTATAAACTTCCCAAGATTGTGGTCATGGCTGATCTCCCTGGAGCAGCTGCTACCATTTCCACTGCGTCATGTTCACGGTTCATGTCTAACCCGCCCGCCCAAGGAGCATTGTGGTCTACAGACTTAAAGGGTTATAAAGGCGTCTTGAAAATTTACTTAAGAAATATGTACTTCCTCTCACACTAACAAATATTACTACAGATGACTGTGTTAAATTATGGTCACTTAGGCATTTCTGATTTGTAGGAAAATTAAAATTAATCTTACAGCAGCTTCAGTTACAAAATCAAAACATAGCTTTGCTGACCGCAGACTTCCAGGCTGTTAGTCAACAGTGAATGGAGTCTCCAGTGACTACTTTTTCTTAAAAAAAAAAAAATTCAATTTCTCTGTGTAATATATACATATACACACACATATCTGGAAGAAAAACTCTGAAAGAAATCAACTAACTGTATTTGGATCTGGGTAATATCTCTTGGGGAAAAAGTTATAAAAGAAACTTCAAAGTTTCTGGTAATGTTGAGCACATGATCATAATTTTATTATTCTTTAAACTTTTCAAATAAACTCATTTACTTGTTTGTCTGTATCCCATAATTTAAAGATAATTCTAAAAGAGCTACAAATTCATGGAAATGTGTTGATGTATTTCGTTTTATAGTGTGATAAAGAAAAGGAAGCCTTTCTCGTCTCTCTCACCCCTTCCCTGCTAGTTCCTTCAGTGAGTAGGCAAGGAGCCTAATTCGAATGCTTTTTTTTTTTTCCCACATTAAAAATAAGATTACAAGGTCTAATATTTAGCAGCTAATTCTTGAAGAGAAAAAGTCCTGAATGGTAACATTTGCCTATTTCTGTGGTATAAATATGCCCACAGTGTCAGTTCCCAGCCACCACTACAGTACTACAGAATACACTTTTCACTCAATAGACACAGCATTAATGTGAGTAACCTTGAGGTCCTAGGTCAGAGTAAAATGAAGCAGCATAATTAAGAACCAATGAGTCTTTGTTTTTAACACACTTTATTTAATAATTATATAATCTAACATTTAATAATAGTTATGTTTGACTATTTATAAAGCCCCTGAAGTTAAATGGTTGGCCCTTATGAGCCAGTATCTTCTGGCTCCAGTACTATGCTGCAGCTAGTACCACTGCAAAGCAGAGGGAAGTGGGAAAAAGACACAGTCACTTCTCCAGAATATGCTCACTGAGGCCAGAAAAGCAGGGTCTCGGGAGTTAGTGAACCGCCACTGCAGCAGATGGCTGAGACTTCAGGACTCCCCTCCTGACCACCCACCCAGGTACCAGGTGCCATCACCCTTACACCAGTAAGCTCCAGAGGAATCTCCTGTGCATCCCCAGACCAAAACCCTTGAGAACTTTGTGACACACCTTAAAACCCAAGCCAGCAAACAGTTCTTCATAGGAGCCACTGATTCAGTCTCAAGACTTGACCAGCCACTCATCAATCCCAGTGGCCTTGAGCAGGTCATCCATCATTAGAAACTGTGAAAAGTGAGTGTGTCACACTGCAGATCTGACTTAACCAAGCTTCCTTCCAGTTCTGATTTCCTCTTGTCTCCTATGATCACTGAGAGACGGTGATGGTGTCAGGCCCCTGAGGAAAACTTCTCTTCACTATAGAGTGCGAGTGTTTCCAGCTCGGTAGTGGAAAGGGCAAGTCTGGGGTGCCAGGGTGTGTCTACATGTGGCCGGCTTGGAGCTGCCCTCCTGGTTAGAGCCGAGACTCTGAGCCTTCCGTTCTTACCTGAAACCATTCTTCTTGGTGGCTTTGTTCCTCATTTTGGGGAACGTGCTCACCTCTTGACTGACAAGCATGTTGATGGAACATGACTTAAAGCTTAGAGTTTAGTAAGTCTCAAGTCTTCATATAGAGAAAGACTTAGGAGACCAGCAAAGGAAGATTGCCAGTTCGAGGCCAGCCCAAGCTCTGTACGAGACACTGTGTCAACCCTTTCCCAGAAATCAAGTAATGCAAAAGTGAATTACAGAGAAGAGGGCTGAAGGCCGAGGCCCGTTGTGCTAGGGAAACGGGCTTTTAACCAGACCTTGTGCTGGTACGGCATTTCTGTGCATGTGTTTATGCGTTGTTGCTGGAGGTGTGTTGTGCAGCTCTGTGTTTTCTGTGTCAGGTTTGCCGTGATTTACGGCTAGGGAAGACAAAGGGAAGGTGGGCCAGCAGTGCCACGTGTTTAGTGCTTTGATGTGAGTACCTTGTTCTTGCTTGTAGAAACTATTTAGAAAAAAGCAAGCAGAAGATAAATTGTCCTCGGTACCCAAACCAGACCACATAAGTGTGACTGTGATGGGAAAGACAGAAATAGGCCCAGCTACGGCTGCTTAATATCTGAGCTAAAAAGGATACTTGCTTTTAAAGTGTGACTTGTGGAGCCCTTTTCCTTCTGTTTTTATTTGTGAGGTATTGATACATACTTAACCCAAGTGAAAGACTCTTGCATTTGGGGTGGTTTCTACCGACACAATGTGTACTCTCCAGGCCACTCCCATCACTCTATGTTGGATTTCTGCACTCTCAAGTTCTTTTAGAACCAACTCAAAGAATTTGTCATTGAGTGAGGCTGACCTAATAGTAAGACAAGCCACTCTCTGATACTTTGTAGAATAACAGTTTCTACTTTTGAGTCACTTGACATAAGACAGGCAGGTCAGCACATTCAGTTCTCACAAAGGCCTCTACCGTGGCTGGGGTCCACTATTAAGTCTGAGTCTGCTGCAGGTCCGACAGCACAGATAGGAGACGGCCCTGCCACTGGAGGCCACACCCACAGTCAGACACCGGACCCACTGTCTCACGAGGATGCCTGATTACAAAGCCCCATTCAGAATACCAGACCTCCTATGAGTATATGCAGATGCTGATGGAGGACAAGGTTCATAGTTAACTCTTTAGAGTGTTGACATGTCAGCTTAGCTGGCTGCCAGCTAAACAGAGGTCAATGCTTCTATATAGAAAGGTGTGTCTTTACCTGCAGTCATTCCAGGCTGAGCATCCCCAACTCGGAATGCTCCAGAATCTCTAAACATCAGATGTTCCTGTTAGTGATATTAAATTGATAATGTCAGTGCAAATATTCTAAAGTTCAAAAACCTTTTAAATCTTCTGGTCTCATCAGCTAAGAGCTATCAGCCTGTATTCTCATTCTTTAGGGAATAAGCCTAAACTTTGGGAGATTAGTCACTTTGCCTCAAGTCACATAGTAAATAACCCAGCAGGGTTTAACCCTGACCCTTCTGACTCAGAATAGCACACTCTTACCTAATGTACAGACTATACACTTTTCTGCCCAATGAAATACTTGTGTTTATCTTATGATATGAACTGCCCACCACTGAGGGCTACTGCCTCTTCCTGGGAGAAGCTGTATAGTCCAACTGGTTTTGTCCACTCTCTGGCACACAGCACACCCCAATTTGAGACAGTTAGCGCTGTGCCAGTTGGTGGCTCTACTTGAAATAATAAAGGGAAGCCACACTTCATTGTCTTTTTTCTCCTTCTGAGCATCTGTATGTTGAGTAGAGGTTTGGAGAGGGGAGAGAAGCAGGTAAAGAGCCAGAGAACCAAATTTCCACCTGAGAATAAGCCAGCTCATGTTCCTCGGTGCAAACCTCCTCATTGCATGGAAGTTCCTTTCTCAGTCATTGCCATGTAAGTCATTGTCATCTTCTAGCACCGAGCCCAAGGACTCAATCAAAGCACGTCACTTTATAGAAACGTCACCTTGTCTATCCGGATCTTGTTGCAGTAATGATTTGAGTGGACCATCTCTTTTGTTCTTTGAGACAGGGTTTCTCTGTGTAACAGTCTTTGCTGTCCTGGAACTCACTTTGTAGACCAGGCAGGTCTTGAACTCACAAGAGGTAGGCCACCTACCTCTGCCCACTGAGGGTTGGGACTAAAGCTGTGAGCCACTGTGCCTGGTTAGGATTAAGCCATCTTTGTTCCAAATATAAAAGTAGGAATTTGAAGACACTGGAACAGTATTAATATTGTTTTGTGTGGTGTTTAATTGACTCTAAGAACCATTTGTTAACTTATAATTTCATAGCATTGTGAAGAAAAGCAGTCAGGAATTCTCTAAACAGATGGTAAAGTGGGTTTGGTGAGATGCCCTGGTGAAGTACAAGGCCTTTAGTGAACTGGTCAGACTACACCTGACAGAGAGGACTTGAGAGGCAGGTAGTAGTGCCCCACCTCACAGCCCAGGAAGACAGACGTGTCTGTTACCACCTGAATGCTTTTGTATTCTCTGTGCTTGACAGTGTCCGAAATGCAGGTGACAAATGCTACCTGCCAATACTATGGAAAGTGTCGGGTTTTTAAGTAGACTACCATTTTCAGATTGTCATCATCTCATGTTACATGGACTTACAAAACGTTTGGTTACATAGGAATAGGAGAACAGACACTGGGCGATTACCTTTGAAATATCCAGATGAGGGGAGCAGGGCATAAGGCTTCCTTTCTGAGTAAGAAGAACAGAACTTAAGCAGGCCATGGGAAGGGGGTGACTTTCCCTTTATCCTGCTCTCACCCGCCTTGACTCTCCTTAGGCTGTTGAGCGCAGCCATTCTGCAGCTGTTGGCCACTGAGCTTGGCAGTGTGTTCAGACCTCCCGTAACCAGGAGGCTCTCAATTCCAAATGTCTATGGGGAACAGATAAGAGATGAGACCATGTTGTTACACATCAGCCAGTGGTTTGAGCACTAATGATTAAAGGACAAGACCTCCCAGCTCTGGCATGGCCAGGGACTTAGAAGTGAGTGGTCTTCCTTCAGGTGGGAGGAGAAAGGAAAGCTCCAGAAACAGAAGACGTTGGGCTGAGTATAGGTCTGTATCAAGGTTTCCTATTTAGAGGACATTCAGAAGCAGCAAGCTAGAAAGATGCTTCACTGTATAGGAAAGGGTGAGCTTTCATGAGACTTCAAATAGAGCCCACCTGCTCCCAAGGTTTTTCCCCAGGGCAGAGCATCTGTCAGACTCCACTGTCACGTGT
Source organism: Phyllotis vaccarum (assembly GCA_033318265.1). Taxonomy (NCBI): domain Eukaryota; kingdom Metazoa; phylum Chordata; class Mammalia; order Rodentia; family Cricetidae; genus Phyllotis; species Phyllotis vaccarum. Next base: position 80,118,028 of record JARWLC010000014.1, on the reverse strand, counting down.
CTTCCTCTAAGGCCTTGGCTGATCACCTGCGACTGTCATTTCAGATTCATGACAGATGCTGCGCGCCGAGAACAGGAGTCCCTGAAGAAAAAGATTCAGCCGAAGCTTTCACTGACCCTGTCCAGCTCGGTGTCTCGAGGGAATGTGTCCACTCCCCCACGTCACAGCAGCGGAAGCCTTACTCCCCCCGTGACCCCACCCATCACTCCCTCCTCTTCATTCCGCAGCAGCACTCCAACAGGTAAGGCTCTTAGCTGGGGACTCAGACCCGCATCTCTGATCCTTGAACGTGTTCCCATCCATCTGTTGGTTATGGAGTATGCCCCTGTCCATGGCGATGGTTTTACAGGTTTTAAGACCTTTCCATTGTGTGGGAAGTAGCAATCATGTTTCATCTGCTCATTTTTCTGCCTTGACAAGAATAAGGCACCATGCCAGTTCATCCGTACACACTGGGGTACTGGAAACATTCTTTATACCTGTCTCCCTAATTTTGATATTCTTGAAATTTTTTATAACAAAATGAGGAACAAAAGTATACACCTTCTACATGTCAGATGGTGAACTACAGAAGTCAGCAGGCCATGTCTCAGTCTTATACCTGATAGAAGATGTTGGCATCTTCCCACGTGTGGTGATGATTAAACACTGAAGTAGGGTCAAAGCTGCAGACAAAGTACCAACTCAATCCCTGTATAAAGCAGACTAGGGTGGGGAATTTGGGTCCCTGACAATTGAGTTTTTTAGTACGTCTTTCTAAAGTTCACTGGTTCCCATACTATTCTTCTAAACTCATACCAGGGTGAGAGCATCCCAGAGGGCACTCCAGTCCTCAAGTTGATCATATACTTCACTTCAGGACAGGGGTGTATATAAGGGAGTGGGGACTAGAAATGGCCTTCTTTGTCTTATCTGAGAAGCAGAGGGCAGATTCTCTCCTCTCCCATTGTAGGAATATGTACTAGTCAAAGAGAAGGAGTAAGTACAGGGTTGTTATCTGTAATTGAGTTATCTAGAACATGAGCGCCTCCAGAGTCAGCTCGCACTGGAAGAAGCAGCTGTGGAAAGACAGTGGAGTCAGTATGGCATGGGGGGTGGAGGGGAAGGAAGTGTGCCACAGTACAACAGCTTAATGTGGAAGAGCCTGTGTCCCACATCAGTCCACATGCCAGATTGAAGAGGAAGCTGAGGTGGTGGCAGAGCCTAGAATACCATGGCTCTTGTTAGAGATTCTGGTTAATTCTAAGAGAAAAGATACGCTGTTTGGCATGGCACCAGCAGCTCTTTATTTAGTATCACCTCCTTTGCTGAGATGTGCAGGTCCCATATCCCCCCTTTCTCCATCTGTCAAGGGAGGTGGCCAGAGTTGTATGTTAAAGCAGAGTCCTTAGTGTGCAGCTTAATATGCATGATTACATTCCAAGGAAAATCCTTGGAGAGTCCCCATCCTAATGGCTATAATCAGGGGACCTTTCTAGGGGGACTTCCATCTCATGATGGGTAGATATCCTTAGTTTATCCAGGATTGAGCACTTTGAACTCAGGAAAGATGTAGCAAGCAAGGGACCAAAATTTCCTGTGTGCTTTCTTCAGAAGTGTTGTTACTGTAAATCCCGAAGTGCTCTAGCTCACAAGGCGTTAAAGGCTTAGTCTCCAGGCATTGTTGGAATGTCTCAGCCATGGGGAGTGTGACCTCAGGACCCTCCTATGTTCTGTTTTGTGAACATTGACTTCCAAAATCTTTGCTTAGTGTTTACCATGTAAATCTGAAGAGCAGAAGAATAGGACATCAAAATTTCTGGGTCGTTTCCTCTGTGGTTCTCTATAGTATTTGTTCATATGGAATATGAATTGTGGGGGCAAGCGGTCTCCAGCAGAATGTGTTTCATACTTGAGGTAATGCAGACTGACTCATGGCCAACACCAGATAAACAGGACTGCCCCAATTAGTAACAGGCACCTTGAGCCCCATGAATATCAGGACAGTTTGAAGTGAGAGTTTATTATTCTTCATGTAAGAATGTTCGGAAGAAATGGAATCATTTCTTTTCCTTCAGTCATAAAGAAATTTTTATAACACTCTGTCCTTTTTAGCAATTTCCCACCAAAAGAATTAATTTATGTCCTGGGAAAGATGTATCATTTTCAGTCTGTCAGGATCGCCGTTAAGTTATTTGCTGCTTGAAGAACATTCCACATAAACATCAAAAATCAGCCAGGGAAATGGTTCCTTAAACCCCTGGCCCGCACAGCTTCGACTGTGGGTATTTTTCACTGTTCTGAATGTTATTTTACCTGTAGTTAGGGAGATCAGCCTTTCTGCCTGACGCATGTGGCCCTGGACATTTTCATTACCAGGCTATAAATAATATCCCACAGCTCTGCCTCCTAAATTCACCCTTTCAGTTTCCATATTCAGGGCGTATTCCTGGGTTGGAAGGAGCGGTCACTTTGCAGATCATTTCGTTTACAAATAGTTTTAAGCTATGCTCTCTGAACAGCCTGGAGTTCCTTCTTCGGGTGTTTTTACATAGTTTTGGCATTGACATTTGCTTTGCCATCTCTTAGAGAATCTGTCACCACATGAGCAGGTGAGCATCACATGCCTCCACAAGATGAACTTCCATCATACAGGACTTGACCACAGGCCCAAGTTGAAGTCATAGAAATAGGGAAATTGTAAGATGATCACAGTTCAGTTCTCTGAAATCAAAGTGTCTGAACAGTTCCCATCCTTGTCCTTTAGAGGTGGCAATATCAGAAAGATTCTTCCGGGGAAGGCAGCTCACATTCACATTCCCTGTTCATTTACTGTATTCTTTCTGTGTGATTCCATGCCCTGTTCTAACACCAGGCCCACAGGGACAGCACTGCTTCTCAGGTGTGGGCGAAGGAACTTCTTTGAGTGTCTCTCCACACATTCCCGTCCATGTCTGCCTTTTCAGGGAATGTTCTCTTTCTGATGTGCCTACTCCACGGTAACCAGTATTAACACTGACATCTTTAAAATGTTGTTGGGGTTATTTTGAGTCAGGACCTTTTGTAGGTTAGGCTAAACTCAACTTGCTATGGATCCTTTCTCCATGCCTTTATTTTCAGAAATCAAATTAAAACCAACTTTCATAAGGATAGAAAAGCACCAAGGTAAAGACGAGGCCCAAGCCGATGCCCCCTCTCCCTAGCCCACAAGAAGAGGATGGAGGGCAGGGCCATGGAAGACGGCCAGCTGGTGTGACAGTGGAGCTTGAGAGAGGCCAAGCTGGCTGCACAGAAGTTCACGGTCTATTACAAATGTGTGTAGCTCATTTGGGTAACAGGCCCTGCCTTGAAAAGTGGACCGCCTGGGGCTGGAGAGACGGCTCAGCAGTTAAGAGCCCTGGCAGAGGATCCAGGTTCAATTCTCAGCACCCACATGGCAGCTCACAACTGTCTGTAACTCCAGCTTCAGGGCATCCTACACCCTCTCACAGACATACAGGCAGGTCACCGTGTAATGTGTTAACACTTGATGAGACACATTATCAACACCACTTTAAAGAGGCTTGAATACCTTGGTCAAATTGAGTGTTTCCCAAGCAGGGTAGCCCATTTCCCACAGCACTGGGGTCTCTTTCTTGGACATATTTATTGAGTAGCAGTGTTGTTATAAGGTAATGTACTGTGCATTAAGAGAAGCATGAGGCATAGCCCCAGTTAAAACTCGCATCCCTTGGTCTAAGCCACTGAGATGCGTGTTGGAAAATAGGAAATACAGGGCCTGTGCACAAGGCCTGCTGAGCAGCACCACGGACCGGACCGTAAGACAGGATAGAGCCCACGCAGAGGTCTCGGGCTGCTCCTGTCAGCTTACAGGCTGTATGCTCACCTGTATGGAATGCCTTATAGCACAGAGGAAATCCACAGGAAATAAGATGAGACAGCACTAGAGAGACAGGGGTGTAGAGACTTTATAGCCTCAGATCATTGTAGAATCTCAGCTTGGGAACTGGTAAGCAGACCTGGATGTTGACAGGAGGTGTTGTGAAAATCTAGCATTTTCTGGTCATTGGGTAAAGTGGTCAGAGTCCCTCTTTTCAGAGGAGTCTGGAGGTCAATGGCCTCAAGCTTTTCCCAGCCTCTTTCCTCTGTGAGTAGTACAGCAGTGCCTGCTTTACTGTGAGACTGTCCGTGCCATGAGAGCAGGGATCGATTTCTGGTGTTAGCCCTGAACTACACCACCTTCTATACTTGACAGCCATTAGCTTAGGCAGGGCCCACTGTATCCTTATATCCCTACACTGGCATCTAAACAATGTGTTCAGGGACCACTGTTAGAAACCAGTATGGCTGATATGTTAGTTTAAGCTTCTATGTTCATTTCAACACAAAGAAAACATGTTTTGTCCTTGACTGGAAGACTGACAGTATTCCACCACACTATCTAGGACTGCTTGTGTGTGCTTACTTTTGGTCTGTGTTCAGTCTCAGAGAGGGCTGGTGGCAGGAGTGTGGGTCTGCTAATGACTTGCATTGCTACAGCACAGTTTGGGGAGGCAGGCCTGCCCTTTTCTTGTTGGCATGGATGCAGGGCTGTATCTAAAGAGCCTGCAAGGCCAAAGAAAACACGAGTAATTTGGACTCCCTGTATAGCCCTGCCTATGGAACTTACTCTGTAGACCAGGCTGACCTGGAACTCACAGAGATTCCCCCTGCCTCTGCCTCCTGAGCGCTGGGATTAAGTGTATGTGCCACCACACCAGGCAACTTCATCAGAATTCTTTTTATTTTACCCTTATTTGTTAATTTCACTATTGTATCTGTATGAGTATTTTTCTTGCATGCATGTCTGTGCTCTCCCCTGAAGGTCATGATCACGAGGGTTCATCTGCCACATAGTCAGGAAGTGGAAAGCCTTTCCTCTCCCACCTGGGTTGCTCTTACATTTCAGTTTCCCATTAAGACATGATAGCACTAAATACCTCATTGGTAAAATTTATACTGAGGTCATATGCCCTGTAAAGGACATCACAGTATACAGAACCATTGGAATTTTGACCACAGCATCTCTGAAAGGCCCAGCCTCCTGACTGGGAAGAGCAGAGAATGTTCTCAAAGCTGTTCCAAGGGACGAGAGATGTCATTGTCCCTCTGTAGTCAACTGAGGGGGCAAAACTAGCAAAGTTAGTTCTTCAGGGATCCAAAGCAATGATGTTTGCCTGGCAGTTCCTCTCTAGGTATTCATCCCAAAACACATGTCCACAAAAGCCAGGCACTAGAATGTACAGAGTAGCTTTCTTCTTAATAGTCCCCCAAACCTTGGTAGTTCATCCTTGGAAAGATGGACAAGTCATAACATAGCCATGAGTGACATATTGCCTCTAGAAAAACAAACAAAAATCCCCAACAGAACCAGAAGTACTAAAGTAGCAAAGACAGGCTTGAATCTCAGAAACATGCTGAGCAGAGAGAGTACTGACATACAGAGCATAGGAAGAAGGTCAAGTACAGCCAAAGCTGTCTGTGACTGTAGAGATCACATTAGGTCATCCAGGGGTGAAGCCACAAACAAGACCTTTTGTAGTGCTGGCTGTACTTTTTTTCCTGTCCCAGCTGTTGATTACACAAATGTATGCATTTGCCAGAGTCACCACATTACACAGTTAAGAGCTGAGCATCTCACCATCCATAAACGTTACTTCACTTCCTGGCTCCTTGAAGCTCTAAGTAGCCTTTCCTCTAAGATGCCAAAGCAGAAAACCCACTTAGAACAGAGGGAGCCCCTAAAAGCAGCAGTTGGAGTAGTAAACTCTCCGCATTTCCTCTGAAGAGCAGTCAGCAGAATTCATTGTCCTAAATTTTCCTAACTTAGGAGCAAATACTGAAGCAGCAGCAATTTCACCTCAAGTGAGAGACAGATGAAAGGGGGGAGGTGGGAGATAAGAGCCACCAGCCGCCTAACAGAACAGCTGGAATTCCATGAGTGGCCGCAAGTGCCTAAGTCTTCCAATAGCTAAAGTAGTTTTTTTTGGTTTGTTTGTTTTTTATCTTTATTTTTTTGTCCCATGACATAAAAAGTACTTTGTTACATTGGAAATTTTACAAGAAAGAAAAGTAAAGCAACCTATTTCAGCCCATGTCCAGAGAATCCTCAAAATAACCCAACATCTGGAATGGTGGCTGTGGACCAGCAGATTGATCTCATAGTAATGGAAAATGTACTGGTAATAATGTTTTCAGACCTACCATTTTGACACCACTTTTTGGTGTTTGTTAATAGTTGGACAATGCTTCCATACTTAACAGTTTACATTTAGTTATAAACCTAAATTTTATCTTCACTGTTAACGGTTATGGTTTAATCAAGCCTAATAAAAACAGTATATTCTAACACTGTTAGAAATTCCCACTGGAAAATCCTGACTGCCTTAGAGCCATATGCCACCTGTGCTGGGAGCAGGCTTTTACTCTCAGCCGTGGTTGATTTTTCTTTGTCCCAGCAGAGGCCAAATCCCAGAAAGACCAGACTGATGACAAGATAAGGCTGCTTTACAGCTCACACATGGGACTCTTCGGCCCACACCCCTGCATCCAAAAAGAATTCCACCTTTTAAAGCCAAGATCCCGAGCTAACATGAGCCAGCAGCCATCTGCGTGCACTGGCTATCAGGCTAGGGTAACCCACAGCACAAAGTGAGGACATGGTATGGATGCTATGGAAATGGGGGGGGGGGGCTGACTCAGGACTCTGCACACCTCTAGTCTGATGGATTTGCAGACCTGCCAAATGGGTAGGTCTCTGAAGAACCTTCTTCTTCTCCCCTACCTCACCCACTGTCTAAAATGTGACACATTAAAATCAGGGAAGCCCTTTCATCTTTGTGGATATCACAGCAGCGAACTCATTTTAATGTCTTTTCCATGTGGCCCCAGGCAGAGCCAGCTGCACAGTATTAAGGAGAGGACCTGCAAAGGCAGGGGAGAGCTTTGGCTTAGCTAATTCGATGTTGCTAAAAAGACAACAGGGTACAGAGGCTCCCTGCTCCTGCCTGGAACTGTGCTCACACTTCTTGGAAATGCACTAAAAAGGAAGGTGGTGGCTGCCAGGAAGGGGAAGCATGGGCTGCTGGACTCCATCGGACACCGGGGATAGAATGGTTTCCGGCTGTGCAGTCATAGAGCCTTGAAAACAAACCTGCACTGTCCCTCCTAGGAAACATGAATGCTGGTGTTTTGATTTCTGCCCTTGGCTGAGGGAGGTCGTATCAGATCAAAGGTATAGTTAGTTCATACTCTGCTGAGCGAGTTCTGGATCTGTCTGCTATAAGGAGATATGTAAAGTCAACCGCAAAAACTGAACTTTCTCGGGAGCGATTCATGAGTTTGACATATGCCGATGCTGTGATGTACTACGGTTTCTGTCTTCGTAGCTCAGCTACTAAGTATTATTTTAAAAGAAATAAAATAAGAAGAAAGGCAGATAGGTAGGCACACTCTGAATGGCTAGGGGTTCAAGACAGCTCGCCGAGAAAACTGAATACGTTTGAAATGAACTAGCAAGTCATTTCCTGCCACTGTCCACCTGCTATGACAATACCCTGCAGCTCCAGTTGGGTGGGGTTATGTAGTTTTAACATAGATACATTTTTCAACATTTCCTAGATTTTTAAAGGAAAAGCAGATTTCTGTCCTGCCAGATAGTGAAGAAGATGCTTTCCACAAACCGGTCCACACTCTAAGATAAGTTGCATAGTTAAGATTTCAGTGGAGCTATCTATGGTGGCTCTGTGCCTGTCATTCTGGACCATCAAGAGGCTAAGGCAGGGGGATCCCGTGACAAAGAGTTCCCGGCCACCCAGGTGACAAAGTGAGAGCCTAGCTCAAAAAAAGGGGAAGGGTACAGAGTAGGAGGGGGGAGGAGGGGGGAAGAGCAGGAGGAAAAGGAGGGAGGAGAAGGAGGAGGAGGAGGGAAGGGAGGGAGGGAGGGAGGGAGGGAGGGAGGGAGGGAGAGAGAGAGAGAGAGAGAGAGAGAGAGAGAGAGAGAGAGAGAGAGAGAGAAGATTGTTGTCAAGGTGTTTTACCTGAAAACAGCTGAACAGGATCTTTAGCCCCTCAACAGGCATTTGGACATTTGGTTGGCACACCACTGGCTCTTCTCTGGTAAACCTGATATTTCTGGGCAGGTTGCCATGCACTAGCCACTATATGTCTAAGATCAGGCAGACAGTTTAGGATGACATTTTAGGACAGGACTGTGACTCTACTTCCTGAACAGGCATCCCACCCCTAATAAGTCACTAAATAGTCCACAAAACTTGACTTTTGTCAGCTGGAAATATCCCATGGTCTACCTTAGTGAAATTAGTTTCGGCCGAAGACTGAAAAGCTGTGAACAGCGTTTTTCTGCCGAACAAAGGAAACAGCCTTAAAGGGTTAAATGAAAGCCACTTGGCCAGTAGGAAAACTGTATAACTTAGAATGTGCTGCGTTAGATGGGAAAGAAAAACATTTTTTTTATTCTAACAAAATGTGGCAGTCGTTAATGTGCAAGACCAAAGTGAAACATTTGGGGACCGGAACAGGAGGATTAAGTGGGAAGGAGGAGGGAGATGGAGTCAAGGGGGGGAATATGGGGAGAGACAGCTAAAATTAAGAGCCAGTTGACCCTAACCATTCTGATAGAACGTGGAACCCCAAAGTAATGTTGATTGCATTTCCCTGAAGTTAGGATGCTGACCATTTCTTTAGGGTTTCTCAGCCAGTTGAGTTTCCTCTTATAATAATTCTCTGTTTAGAGCTGCACTCCCTTTTAATTGGGTTGTTTCCTCAATGTCTAGTTTTTTGAGTTCTTTATATATTTTGGATATTAGCCCTCTATCAGATGTATAGTTGGTTAAAAAAAAAAAATCTTTTCCCATTCTGTATGCTGTTTTGTCAAAATGATGGTGAAAAATTTGACTAGCTTTTAAATGAAACTATTTCCAGGCTAACTATATAATAAATATGCAGTATATAAGCATAAATATACCTTTGGTAACAAATGCATGGTTTTGGAAGAGAAATAGCAAATGAATAACTATGACTGTATGTAACAATTATATAATCAGCTCTCCATATCTGTATCCTGTGTTCTGTGCCCATTAAGTAAGCCAGCTTAGATTGAAAATTCTGAGATTTCCTCTCAGAATTATATCCATACTGAATATGCCCAAATTTTACTTATTTATTTGTTTACTTGTCTGTTTTGAGATAGGGTCCCGCTGTTTGACTCATGCTGGCCTCAGACTCTTAAGTCTTCCTAGCTCTACCTCCCAAGTACTGGGACCACATGTGTAAGCCACCAAATCTAGACAATGTTTTTATTTTGCAGCACTGGGAATTGAACTGAGGACCCTGAGCATGCTAGGCAAGCACAATACATATAACAACTATTATAGAGAATTTACATCTATCTGGTGTTAGAAGTGGTCTAGACATTATTTAAAATATACGGCACAATGTGTATAGGTTATGCACAAATATAACACCACTTCATACCTGTAGATTTGGTGTCCCAGAGAAGGAAGTGCCCTGAAATCAAGCCACACAGGTGTTAAAAGAGGACTTCAAGCCACAGAGCCCTGGTTCCTAAAATGAAAAAGTAGTAAGAATTCTTGGGGGGAAGAATCAGTCCTATTTTATATTTCAACACAGGTCTGTTTGTTGGTATTGTCCACAAAAGGAAAGAAGGTTTACAAGACCTGAGAGCTGTATTTGCCGTGAGGGAAGCTGAAATGTGGCAAAGCACCTTGGCATCTGAGTCCCATCAAAATGAGCCATACTGTACACAACTTGACAGTAGTTCCATCTTCCTGGTGTGGTACTTCTTAAAGTCAGTATCTCCCCACCTCCTAGACTTGTTTTTCATTGTCTGATGTCTTAGTCGCTGTTCTATTGCTATGAAGAGACACCATGACCAACAGAACTCATAAAAAAAGCATTTAGTTGTGGGCTTGTTTTTAGTTTTGGAAGCTTAGTCTATTATCATCATGCCGGGGAGCATGGTGCTGGAACCGATGCACTAGCAGAGAGAGAGAGAGGGGGGGGGGGCCTGGCGTGGGCTTTTGAAACTCAAAGCCTGTTTCCAGTGATATACTTTTGCCAACAAGGCCACAGCTACTTGAACAAGACCACACCTCCTAATCCTTCTCAAATAGTGCTGCTCCCTGATAATGGAAGTCATTATTGTCCTAAACCATCACAGCTGTGTTTTCTATTATATAATAGAGCACTTGATAAAGATGAGAGGCCTGACATGAGAACGTTTTCTTCTTAGTCTCCTAGAAAATGGTAACTTCTGTCTGAGTGATATCCAGTTCTTATCTGGAAAGTGTCCTTCATTGGTTAACCTCACAAACCAGTGTCCTCATATGCTCAGTTAGTATCTGCCATCAGTCAGCTCTCATTTGCAGAGTCACACCAAGCACGGTCCTTACATTATATCCTATCCTCCCAGTTGGCAAGGCTTTCTGCCCAGTGCTTCATGACCCAGAGTTAGAACAGATGACAGGAACATAGTGTTTAAATCTGAGAACAGGCCAGGGAGATGATTTATCAGATAAAGACACTTTCTATGGAAACCCAACAACCTGAGGTCAGTCCCTGGAGCCTTATCAAGGTGATGGGGGGAGAGAGAAACAGCTTCATAAAGTGATTGTCTGGCCTCCACATATGGTGCACGAGTATACCTCTTATGCCCCCCCTCTCTCTATATATTTCTATCTCTCATACATACACACTAATAGTAATTAATACTAATAAGTTTGATAGACAGGTATTGACACACTCGGGAAGAGATGTAGGCAGATCCTCTGTGAGTGAGACTAGCCTGGTCTACACAGTAAGTTCCAGGACAGCCTGAGCTACAGAATGAGACACTGTTTTGAGAAAAACAATTGAAAATATTGAAGTAAGTGTGAAATCAGATTTAATTCATGTGGGCCAGTTGGGCCCCGTCCTGGGGCTGTGGCGTGTGTCCTTGGTACTGATGAGATGCATCACTACAGAAAGCATGAAGCCTTGAAATTTCCAGAAAGGGGCGGGTACCTGGGAAGGTAGGGACACTGGTGAGGCAGGAAATCAGGTTCTCCCAAGATCTGTTTGCCTCTGTCTGCTTTCAGGTGTCAGGGTCAAGGGAGACAATTGTGGCTCTAAAGCATCAGCAAACTGCAGGCATTGGGTGCTCTAGGCTGCTTTCCTGTCAGGGACTCGGTGGCCTCAGTTTGCTCAGTGACAAAGTGGCAATATTGCTGTGACATGCTGTCCACCTTTATGGTCTCCTTTTACGTTCAATGTGTAATAGCGTTAGAATGTGGAACTGATTTTAAAGGGCTTAGGAAGATGGCACAGTCGGTAACATGCTTGCTGTGTAGGAGAACCCGAGCTCAACCCTGAGCACCAACATAAAAAGCCGGATAGAGCATATGGTCCTGTGGCCCCAGCACTGGGGAGGCAGAGACAGGCAGATCCCTGGGGCTCCTTGGCGAGTCTGAACTAAGCTCCAGGGTTAGTAAAAGATTATGTCTCAAAAAGATAAAGGAGACTGTGATAGAGGAAGGGACCCAACATGGACCTTGTATAAGCACGCACATATATGTGTGCACATGTATGAAAACATATATGCAAATTAGGTATTAAAAGTGGGATGCTCTCAAATCATTTTAGATGTCATCTTGTATAAGGGACAGGGATTCCATCCCACCTGAGGGCAGTGTTGAGAAGGGCAGGAAATGCCATGGCTTTATGCTGTAAGCTGCCTTTTCTTTGACACCTCTGCGCCTGTGGGTACATTGCTGCCCCACGCTCATCTCTGTGAAAGAGTCAAGGGTGATGCTATTGGGTGGTGAGAGAAGGAAGATAAGACAAATACATACAGAGAGATGAAAGCTGGGACTGGAGCAGCCTCAGCATCTGGGAGGAACAGTGTGTTTATTATATGGAGTTGAACTGAGAGGTCAAGTTGTTGCGGAGAGCTGAACACGGAGGCAGGTGTAGCTAATCTTGGTAGAACAGTCTCTGTGGGGAAGCAGTGTTCAGGCTGTAAACATCCAGGAGGGAGAAAGCAACGGTGGACATTTTCTGGGCATTTGCACTCAGTCCGCAAGCAAGACTGTTATCCTCTGAGCCTAACTAAGGCTCTGGGGTCCCTGACATGGCTGTGCCTACATCAGCAGCAGCACACACTCAGATCCTCTCGTCCTGACATTGGCAGGATGGTGTGTCATGAGTAGATCTTTCATACATGTGGACTATTAAAGTGGATAGGCTCAGCTCAGCTGTTGTCATTGCCCTAAAGACCTGAAGACACATCCCACTGGTGAGTTAGCCAATGAGAAACTAACCATAAATTGTGGCCAGCATTTTAAAATAGAGAGGTTGAAGAACAGAACATAGAGAACATCACACTTACTAGGAAATCACACTAGCTTGAGAGACTCGTGGGGGGGGGGTAATTTTCTGGATCATAATATAAAATGTATTTTTTAATAGATTAAAAAAATTAAATTTTGGGCTGGAGATAGGATTAAGAGGTTAAGAGCATTGCCTGCTCTTCCAGAGGACCTGAGTTCAATTCCCAGCCCCCACATGGTAACCTCACAACTGTCTAACTCCAACTGCAGGGGATTTAATACCCTCATGCAGACATCCAAACAAGCAAAACACAATGCACATAAAATGAATTTTTTAAAATGGAGTAAAAATCAGATCCAGTGAGTGATCCAGGCAGGCTCACCCATGTATAAGCTGTGTCAAGCCTAGGGGCATGTGGTCAGAAACCATGCCCCAACATTTATTCCTTAGTCACTACAAAAATACTGTTGTGTTTTCGTGGTTATATCAGGATGAATGTGTAGTTCTTCATTCATGAGACCTCATCTAATTATAGGCTTCATAGTTCCTTCTGGGATGCAGGTCCTGGGACACACTCACCCCCACACCCCACCCTAGGTACACCAGACCAGAATAAATACCTCCTTTGAGATCCAGTACACAGATCAAGGAAGTTTTATTGTGTTTTGTTTTGGTTTTTTTCTGAATGTCTTTTTTGGTAGAAATTCCCTGTCTTCACTGGAGTGCTTCATTGTGGGCAGGAAGTGGGTGTTTAGTATAAAAGACCCTTACAGGGTCATGAAGTCCCGATGGGAGAAGATCCATTCATCACTGCATTGCTCTGGGCAGGAAAGACAGTAACCTTCCCAACAAATAGGGTCCCAGTATGGGAGAATGCTGTCTCTGTGAGACCACATAGGAACAGTGGCCACCATGGCTCAGGACTAGTATCCAGGATTTCTAGGGGAAGGGTATCTCCAATCAGAACTTGCTGTGCGGGAGTCTGGGTCCCGCCTTCTTGTCACCATGGCCAATTGTCAGTTGGCCAGGACCCAGGACAGTCTAGGCAGATGTTTGCTCTCGTGTAGTCACCTCCCTCTCTTCTGACCTGTAAAAGCTGAGGTGAAAGCCAGCAATGATAGTGCACACCTTTAATCCCAGCATTTGGGAGGCAGAGGCAGCTGGATCTCTGAGTTCAAGGCCAGCCTGGTCTACAGAGGGAGTTTCAGGACAGCCAGGGCTACACAAAGAAACATTGCCTGGATAAACAGTCAAAAGCTGAGGTGAAAATAGCTGCAGCCTACTGTACTCTGGGTCTTTGCACTGACCCTCGTGGTATTAAGGAGCATTTTACCAAGTAGCCAGACTAGAGTGGAGACTTTCTATCTATATGCTTCTAAAGATCAGAAGGAGCTCAAGCTGTAGCAGTGCAGCTAAGAAGTGTTGACAACCACCTGTCTATCAGGCAGGCCCTGCAGGCAAAGCAGGAGTCCCATCTAGTGTTCTGCTCCCCCCACTCCTATGCCCCCCACCCCCCCCACCCCCATGCAGTGAGATTTCTTTCTCTCTTCCCCTTTCCTGCTCTTGTTTTCACAAGGCAGAAAATACAGTTGGTGGTAAAGTTGGGAGTGTTGGCTCTGAAACTAACCCCAGCCTTTGCCTAAGGCTAGTGCCCTCTGGTCGCAGCCAGCCTTTTCTGAGTGGTAATTAGCTGGATGGGAATTTTCACAGACACTTCCCCAGGGAACCATTTCACCAAAGAGTAACCCTCTTGTCTAGACCATACAAACCAATAAACCAGTAAAGACTGGGATTCCCAAGTGACAAAGCACCAATAGAAACTGCTGCCTCTAGTCCTCCAGACCCAGCAAATAGAGGCACACTATGGGAGAGCCAGAGTACAGGCCTCTCTCCCAAGAGCTCTGGAAATTCCTCCTGGACCTCAGCATCCAAGGACTGACAATCACTTGGCCTGATTAAATCTAAATGGCCTTGCTGTCCCCTTAAATTTGAACCATTGTATTGAGAAAAATCTAACCATACCATTCACTTTGGTGCATGCCAAAGCAAATTAATTATTAGTAACAGGATAAGGGAAATTTAACTCTTGGCATTTTAAGATGCCAGGATGGCAAATTTTACCTGGAGAGATACATGAATTTAGAAGCTAAGGCTGGAAGACTGCCTACCACAGGGCCAGCCTGAGCTACAGAGTGAGACAATATCTCAAAGTCAACAACAATATTCAGATTTGTAGTCACATGTGCTTTCCACTGTAAATATTTACAGAAGTCCTGATAATGGTGATGGGGGAACACTGATGGGTCTGGAAGGTGACAGAGTGTGTGGTCAGACTCAGGACAGAAAGGGCCTTGAGGCCCTGGTCAGGGATTCTCCTGAGTGGGAAGGATTCAGAGGTCCAACACCGTGGTACTGTCTCATAAGTAGAGCTGACCATTAGAGGAGATGTTAAAAACCAAGATGGCCGAAGAAGTGATGCACACCAGGAGCTGTGCATCACTGAATAGAAGCCACAGCAGTAGGTTGAAACCAGACCCTCCAGCCTTCTGTCCATCTTGGCAAGGGTGCTAGAGAGCCAGCCCACTAGAAGGGAGACTGGCTGTGTTTGTTCCCATGCAGAACTCTCAGAATGTGCTGGCACTGTGCTGAGCATGCTGTGCCCCAATTTTGTATATAATAGAGACTGAAGGTAAGAGATACTGTGAAACCTGCCCCCCACAACATTGCCAACATGTTTTAGTAACTGATCTCAACCATGTCTGCCTTGTTCTAAAACATGGTCTTGGGTGTATCCTCCCCTGCCTGGCAGAACTGATAAGAGCCTAACGCAAGAACAAGAAATGAGATTCATTTGTGTGGCCCCCAGGACACTCAGTTCATCTTGGGCCATTACTTTCTAGGTAAAACTAATGTAAGTGTTTTTACTAACACAGTAAACAGACACTTGAATGCCATCTGTGACCCAACATATATATAGAAAAAGGGGAAAAGTATGAGCCAGGCAGCCTGGGAGAATGTCGAAGTGAGAGGGGGTAGGATGTTCACTGTAGAGAGCAACTATGTATGGACAGAAGAGACACTCAGTTCAGGATTGAGATGGGGAGTCACAGGAGGCTCCTTAGGAAGACAGAATCACCAGAGTGCTCAAAAAGCAAGCACACCCTGAGCCAGAAGTAATGATGCGCGCCTGTGATCATAGTGTTAGGAAGCCGAAGCTAAACAGCCGGCCTAGACTACAGGGAGACTGTCTTTAAGGGAGAACTGAAAAGGTACTTCATGGATGAAAAGAAAAGATTCGTGAGCTGACTGATTCAGACCTGCAGGTGGATGCAAACATCCAGGTGACCAGAGTTGGTACCCTTTTTTTTTTTTATTAAAACAAAACAAACAAACAAAAAAAAAAACAACTGGAGCCTTCTCTCCAGCCCCCCTCTGTAGGAATGTCTTGATTAAGGTATATTTTCTGGCACCTGGGAGATGGCACAGCAGGTAACAGCATTGTATGCAAGCCTGACAACCCAAGTTCAGCCCCACAGTGGAAGGAGAGATGAATGAAGTGATATGGGGCGGTAATGGAACTGTCTAAGAGGGGGCTTTGCCAGGGTCCAGAGGGGAAACTAAGGCAATGAGATCCGGGAACCGTGGCAATAGGGTGGGAAGGAAGATGAACGCAGATGATTCTGGGAAAGGAGGGCTCCTGATCCTTAGATTCAGTAGCTGAGTAGATACCAGGGCTGCTTCCTGAAACTGAAAACAAGGGTATCAGACTCGAGTTCTGCATTTAAAACGTGACACAGTCTTAAGTTGTAGACCTGGAATTGGATATGATGCTTTAATCATTTCCAAACTTTCCAGGGACCTGTGAGCATGTGACAGATATGGCTCTGTAGACCTCGCCCCCAGTCCTAACAAAGCCAGGGATAGAGACTGTGAGTAGATGCCTGGTGTCCCCAGAACTGGCAGCCAAGCATCGGCCATGCTCATATTGGCCAACCACTGCTCTATTTCAGGTTTCCGGGGCCAGTACTGAGGACCTAAGTGTTACTGGGCCGTATCTCTGCCCAGGTGCAATTAATGCCTCACCACATCCAGCCCCAGGTAACAAGTTGAGAATAAAATGACCAAGGTCGCTGGCTGGGCCAGGACCAGCAGGCTGTGATGCTTTGATGGTTTTCCCTAGACAGCAGGCATGTCCTCATAAGTGGAAAACCTTGAAAGAGCACTTTCCCAGTGACAGGAGTGTTCCCATAAATTAATGGTTTTCATAAGGCCCCAAGGCTCAGACATCTGTCTGAATGATCCAGTCCTCATAAATCGGAGGGATTGGTTCTAGAAGTCCCAGGAGCCTGGGCTTTCTGGAGAGATTTATGGCACTTCCCACTCGTGTTGAGGCCAGGGAAAACATCACAGCTCCCTCAGCACTTTGGGGTTTTGTTCCTTGGTGAGGGCAGGAGAGGTGTGCTGAGCCAATACCACTTTGAAAGAAAACCGGCCAGATTTGTATTCCAAAACCTCAGAGGAAGCCCTGTGCTCTGCCGAGGGTGTAAGAGCTATGCTGTCCTCTGCCCATCTCTCCCTGGGGAGCGTCTCAGGCTTGGCTTCTTCACCCCAGTGGATTCTGTGGTGTGGGAACTGGGCCATAACTGGATAAAGCTCACAGCCTGTGCATGACTGCCCTGGCCTCTAGGTCAGTAGACCCAGGCCTCCAGCACCAGAGCCCTATGCTGAACCTGAAGTGAGTTCCTTCGTTTGTTCCTATGGTGAACTCTTCTAAAACCAAGGTCAATGGCTCACAAACAAATTCCATATGGGCCTGACCAAGAAGAAAGGTTAGTTAAGATAGTTGTTGTACTTGGAACCCAGGCCTGGCAAGTGTTTGGCCAAACTCCAGGTTTACAGTGTACTAATGAGAGGGAAAGTGATTAGTTTGACATCTTATAATAACTTTATCAGAGCACCTGCTTACCAAGCAAGATTTAAAAACAAACAAACAAACAAACAAAAAAACCCCAAAAAGTTAGATCAGTTTTCTGGAAGTCCAAAGTAAGCATCCAAGTCTGATGCCAATTTGAGAATGACAGTGAAGAGATGGGTCAAAGCAAATGACTGTCCTCTACCAGATGGGAGGGTTGTGGCTGCAGAGAAGTAACCTAGGATCCAGGTGTGCAGTCACGGCAACACGAAGCAGCAGTCACATATGTCTCCCTAGGAATAAGTCCTTTGGCTGGGGAAAAGGATCATGGGGGTGTGGGGTGTAAGAATGAAATCTAGGAAGCAGAAAGGTTGGGTAAATGTGGCTTGGACGTCAGGAACCCAGCCCCATACTGTCAGCTTGATTTTGAGTACAAGTGATGGTATGCACAGCAGTGAATTCCTGGTTGGACTTAGCAAGCATACACAGAGATATAAAAACCTTATCAGGCTAAGGGAGTTTTGTTCAGTTGAGTAGGTAGGGAGAAGGGAATCCATTTTAACCAAGAGAAGAAATTCAAAGAATGGTATTCTGATTCTAGACTGCACCCTCAGGAAATGATGTGTCACAGTAAGGAGGAAGAGGGGTCTGAGGATGAAGGGCCTGGAACTTTGTTTATCAGTATTGATGGTGAAGACCCTCCCAACCCAATCCCTACCCCACCTCCAACTGCAGGAACCGGATTTGACTTTCTTGATGAAGGTCCTGATGTGGAGGGGAAGTGACTCGATTGGGAAGGATTTTCAGTGCTGCTCTACGGACACACAAATCCTCCCAGTGAGAAAGGAGCCCAGTCCTCCATATAAGTAAACCTTGTAGACATTGGAATGTTTATGTTTGGCCCAAAATGGCTCTGGTTTTTTACACAGCTGTAAAGCGTATTTAACTCCCAAATATAAAGCACGTCTTGACTACTGTTTCATAGCTTCATAAAATGGGCTCCGTGGCTAGGTGCTTTGCCGTTGTCATCCTATCTTTTTACACAAGTCTGTTTCCTGATATTGTTATTCCAGTGGAAAAAAAAAAACGGACCCAATATAAACTACCTTTTTTACAAGCAGCCCAAAGACAATAAGGAGCCTCTGCATTTATATTTTTAACCTAAGATTACAGATCTAACTAGCAGGGAAGCAAAGTCGCTTTAATTATGAATGTTTTTCATTGTGGTCGGGAGTGTAAGTCAGTAACAGATGTTCATTTTCCTCAGCTCAACTGTTTTTAATTCCTTCTCAAACATGGAGAGAGAAATCTTTAAACATTTGCCAAAGTTCAATTAACATGCCTGGCTGATGGTGGAAAATGCCCTGCTTTGTTTATCCTTCGTCTACCTGCCCGGGCTGCCCATGCCACAGAGCACAGGGAGAGGGTCCAGCTGGCATGAGTTTTATGACCACAGAGTTAATTTGCAGAGAAAGCCTTTGGCAGGGGAGGGGTCTGTTCACTATTTTATATATTTACTTATTTACCTTTTTCAGTTATAAATAAAATTGCACCATAAAACACTGCGGCGTAATGGCAGGAAGCCCAGGGCACGCTGTCGTTCTGCAAGTACTTAATGGCTTGCTTTCTGTGTGTGCAGAGTTGTAGAAATCATGTGCAAGAATATGTTTATGGTCGAGGCTGTGTGACTTGGTTTATCATGTTTTTCCTGTGTTGTGTGGAACAGACGGCTGTTCATTATTGAAAGACCTTTTTCTATGGAGAACAGGATGCTAAAGGGAAGAGTTGATGGAAGAATATCCAGTGACTTCCAGGGGCTCTGGGCCCATGACAAGGTGGGCAGTGTGGTTGTAGCGGTTTGCCTCAGCACCCCAGACACACTTTCTCCATGGACTTAGTGAGTCCAGTTGCACAGAGCAGAAGGAAAAGATAAATGACAGACAGACAGATGAGACAGGCATGCACACAGAGAGGAAAATACAGCCAATCTGCTAACACAGAAGTGCCATCCACCCCAACCACATGCTTCTAAGTCTAGAATCCACTCCCCCAAACTGGGACCATGATATATATAATTTACATTTGGCGTTTTGCTTTCTAAACTGTCAACTTTATAAAAATGTAATCATAGAAAACAGTTCTCCTGGATGTTGAAGCTGACAAGGATGCCCCTGGAGTTGCCTCAGATGACCACATACAGAATGACATGTGAGTCACTTTAGGCTGTGCTGAGACTTCATGAAGAGTCTCTCACTGATCCTCCCTGAGATAGTGGAAAGTTCTCCTCTCCCGTCCCTGGCACACAGATTGTTCCTTGGAAAATCTGTCTAAATTACAACCTAAAGGAGTCACAAAGGGTTGCTGGGTCACTTTGAGACAAATGGAACATTCCCCTTGGGATGCAAGACAAAACATCTTGAAGAGGCCACCAGGCCAGAGCTGAGGACTACAGTATTGTCCTGTATCAAAGGGGACCCTTCTGCCTTCCCAAGGATGGTCTAGACGTGTCTGAGGCAGACTGATTTGGATATGTGGGCCACTTGCTCGTAGATGACCGAGTAGGAAAAGAATGGGGAAGTTATTTCCAAGGACAGGTCACTTAACTGGGCCTCATCTTGTCCTCTGTAGGAGAGAAGATTGGTGTAGGTCCTGAGGTCCTTCCTCTACCTTTGAAATTATACTTCAGTGACCTAGTGGTGATAGCATAGAATGAGGCATGGATGTTTCTAACTCTACTTCTGCACCCCAGGAAGATCCAAACTGAGGGGAGTATTAGAATCACAGGCAGAGAAACAGAAAACAGAGTCCAGGCCTCTGGGAACTTAAACGGATCTGGAAGACAGACATGAAAGGCCCTGTTATGAGCAGAGGAGACTGGGGAGATACTCAGGACTTGGGCTGCAGGATGTGAGATGAGCTGGGAGGACATCGCTTTCAAACTCTCTGAAGAAAGCAGCATCAAAGGGTTTTGAATGTGTTAGAGTGCAGCATCTGAGAATGTGACACAGAAATTCAAACCAAATTTGTGTGGAGGGTTACAGTTGATAGAAACACATTTCCAACTCCAGAAGGGACAACAGGCTTGGCCTCGAGTCATCGTCGCCCCCGCCCCCCCCCCCACTGGGGCTCTATTTGTGTTGTTCCCGTACAAAGAAAGATTCCTTCCTACTCCAGAGTGGTAATGGTGGGTGGGTACCTTCCTGGCCTGCCCTCCCTCTTCCATTCCCAGAAAAAGGCAAAAGCAGTCCTCAGGTCTTCCGTGGGATCGCCACACAGGGAAGTGGCCCCACAGAAGCATGGGTCAAGCTGTTATCTGTCATATAAACAAGGAAAGGAAGCAGGGCGGGGAAGCAAGGCTCAGCTGCCATCTTTCCACCTCTGATTTGGTACCAGTGGGACCAGCTATCCCAGGTCACAGAAGACTCTGGGCTGTTCATTTGTGTAAAACAGCTCTGGTGCAAACTAATTGTAGACCCTTGGAGCAAGACGGGATTTAAGCACCGGGCCTCAGGTTCTTCCCGTAAATATGCCATTCATTCCATTTCCACGGAAGCCTTTGGGTGGTTGATGGGCTTCCCTTATTTTCATTGTCACTTGCTTGGGGACTGATAGGTATAGTTTATCAGGTTCCAGATGTTCCTGTTTACTGCCTTCAATAGAGGTCTAATAATAAACTCATAGGCTTGTTACAGTCTGGGAAATCTGGAGCTTATCTTCATGTGGCATAGATGTGGCATCCTCTGTCTGCTGAGCTATTTTGTAACAAATGGGGAAACTGTGGCCTGAGAATGCAGATTTTGCCATCCAACTTTGAATGTATCCACAATGACCCCAAAAGGAAGAGATGAAGTCAGAAGGCAGAAAATGGCCAGCTGCCCTGTTCTGAAGAAGGGTATGCTATTGATGTGACTGCCCCCTCAGATCTGCCCCCTCATGCCACACACTGACTCTGCTGTTACCACTGCCAGCTAGCACTGTCGGCGTGTTTCCTTTTCAAGGAATTATAGTTGGAGCTTGAAGGTCTCCAAGATCCACAGTTTTCTTGGTGCTCTGGCTCACGGGACATCTCACACCATAGGTGACACTTCTATCACAGCTATCACAACATCCTTTGAGACACTTTTGAAATCAGCTGCGCCCCAGTGTGAAGGAACATTGTCGTCTAAGAAATAGCCCCATACCTTGCTCTAGAACACATACCGTGGTGATTTGGACCATGGGAGATGATGGAGCCAGCTGACTATGCTGGAGTAAACCTTTCTATGAGGGTTTGGCCAGGATGGTCACACTAGGGTGGGTGCGTCGGAGGTGACATCGGGTATCAGGAATAAAACAAGTTCTAGCTTTGGGCACACACAGGCAAGAGCCTGGAGAAAGGAGGGAGGGTCAGAAGGATCAAATCCTCAGTGAGGCAGGGACTCCACAGCAGAGCTGCAGCCTGTGCTGGTAACCCAGGTTCCTGCCATGCCTGTGACCTTGGGTAGCACAGTTGATCAATGTGACACCCATCAGTGTTTTCAATGACCCTAGATCTTGAAAAAGCTAATGGTCAGCATCTGCCAGGTGACTTGGCTTAGTACGAGAAAATATGTGGATCTTCCCAGTGAAAGCGTCAACTCAAGGGTCCGAGCACTCAGTCGCTCATCAAATTCTTGGGTGTGGAATCCACAGCGAGAAGAGAAAATGGCAAAGGACAGAAGTGAGCTGTCCAGGACCATGGAGTTGAATCTTTATTGAGCCAGCCTTAGAAGCCTGGTTTTTAGGCCCCCGAGTGTCATCTCATGACCATGTGAGATCCTGGTAAGGGAACAAACTTAAGCATCTGGCATGCTTTCTGTGACCCCAGCCTTCTAAGTCTGTGCTGACACGGCATCAAATAGAGTGTGCATGGGGAGGCCATATCATCCTCTTGTCTCTTGTGAATTGCACTTGCTTTTAAAGCATGTTTTCAGCAGGCTCCTGAGTGGGAAATTTCTGCCCTTCCAGTTTCTTCCAGTCACTGTTTCCCAATTTGACATGCTGGTGACATTGGACTGAAATGCAGCCTGGCTGATCAGGATGCCTGCTTGGTTTTGATGTCGAAAACAGCATCACTGGTGCTGTTAGGGAGCCAGACAAGCTTCTTAAACATCAGAAGGACTCCCATAAAACTCATTTTTCATGCAGCACAGGCTGCAGTTCCACATGGGACAAAGTGTGAAACTCAGCTTTTATGGGAGCACTCTGAGATCTCCATGAACTGAAATTCAGTGACTCTCACGACATTATTCTCTAGAGAAGCAACTTCTTTTCTGTTGTGGTACATTCTCATGTCATGGGCTCTGTCTGTGGAGGGATAATTGCCCCTCTGCAGTAGAAACTGTACTTACTGTACTTGCTGACAAACTCTAATTATGTCTCCTCCTGGCCACCGCAGAGCGTTCTCACTTTCTCCCTTCCCAGACCTCCTTGTGAGCCTGATATCTGACTTGCTTGGAGGTGTATCCACACCTCCTCTTTGATAATTAGGAACGGAGCACTGTACCTGTTATAAGCTTTGGCCAGACGTGTAGCACAGCAGAGAAAGGACACCGTTCCAACAAAGGGTAAGCTTGGCTCGCTTTGTGCCCACACCTGGAGTCATCCAGTGAGTCCCATGGCTGTGTACCACAGCCCCAGCCTGTAATCTCAGCACTTGGGAGGTAGAGGCAGGAAAATTGTGAGTTCAAGGCCAGCCTTGGCTATAGGAGACCTTAAAAAGAAAAAAAAATAAGCCTTCTCATTAACTCTGGCTCATGTCTGCCATTTGCCTGTCTCATGGTATGACAGTGAAGTATGTGGGTGCTCACAGCACACACACCTCATCAGGGGGGATGGCAGTGTACCCTGTTTGCTCCCAGGTCTCCAACAATATGAGTGAATTACTAAGAATAGAGCCCTGAATGTTACAGATCTATAACTATATATTTTAATATATTTGATATAATTCAACAGAATCCTAAATCAGCACTATATTTTTCAAAAGCTTTTTAAATTTGCATCCTATCAGAAAAAATAAATCATTCCTTAGGCATCTTTATTTTTGGCAAATAATTCTAACCAAATGTGTTCCTCCTGACACATATACACATATATGTACACGTGTGTGATCTGAAGTACTAGATGGTCATTCATGTTAGGCAAATACTTTACCACTAAGCTTGATCTCAACCTCTTAACAAGATCATTTTTTCTTCGGCTTTGTGGCTCATTTATTTCTTACATGGCCAGTAATTTTAAAATATCAATGAAAGCAGTAATCCCACACAGCACTGGTAGAATATATAGCTGTGTGGCAAAAATGACCTGAACAGTTATATACACTACATCATCCAGTCTTCCCAGCAGCCCATGAGCTCTGTCCTGGTGTCATCTCCAGTGTGGAAAGGGAGGTATAAAGAGGTGGAGAGGTGACACTGTGACCACCAGATGATTGTAAGAGCCTAGATCTTCACACAGGGATACTCATCTGGCCCTGCTCCAGCTCAGCCTCTGGTCTTATGGAAGGGTGTGTGTTTGTGTGTCTGTATGCCTGTGTGTGTGCACACATGTGCCTATGTATACGTAGGTGGTGTGTCTATGTGCCTGTGTGTGTGCACACGTGCTCTCACTCTCTTGTGCATACTCTGATACCTGCATGGACTATATATCATGGCACATCGTCTTTCAAACCCCAGGCACGGATTTCCTTTTGCCCCCAAGAATGGGCTGAAGACCATCTCAGACAAGGAATGAGAGGAGGGTATAAGAACCACCCTTCCGGAAGTCACCATATACACTACAGTACTCTACACTATACACACACCCCAAACTTGGCTGTGAGCATAGGAGGGTGATAGAGGAGTCTGCTGGTGGCTCTGCATTTACCCATCCCCTCCACCCAGTAAAGCTCCAGCTCCTTTGTTGTACCATGCAGCTGCTGTTTCCTGGGTCTGGCCCAGAGTAACTGTCCCTATGGGGCAGCTCACTCTCATGGCATGACCTGGAAAGCTAGCCCTTTCTTTAGGCTGTAGGACTAAAAACTGTGTCAAAGAACCCATACAGCTCAACATCTTGGGGACAGAACAAGCAAAGCATCCTGTTACCCTGAGAAATTTTCCCTTTGCTTTAGTACTGGGGGTTGAACTTAGGGCTTTATGCATGCTTGGTAGACACTCTCTACTGCTAAGTACAAACTAGGCCTCTTCTCACTTTTTGACTATTTTTAAAGATTTATTTTGTTTTTAATTGTATGTTGGTTGGGGAAGGGTGTTGCACATGAGTGCGTATGCCCACAGATATAAGAGGCATCGAATACCCTGGCAGTTGGGATCACAGGCAGTAGTGAGCCACCCATCATGGGTCTGGGAATCAAATTCAAGTCCTCTGAAAAAGCAGTAAATACTCTGAACTGCTGAGCCATCTTTCTAGCCCTTGCTTTGGTTTTTAAGATATGGTCTCACTAAGCTGCCCAGCTATGCCTTGAACCTGTGCCACCATGCCTGGCTGTGTGCCTATTCTTCGTGAAGAGAGCAGTTCTGTGTGACTTGTGGCCATTGCTTAAGAACATTTCTAGAGACCAAAGACAGTCTGAGACAAAGATACCTGGGAACAAGGTGAGGAGTGTGGAGGAACAATGTCCCAAGGGCAGTTTTCTTATGTGAGACTGTCGGCTCCCTTCAGCCTCCACCTTCCTAAGACTGGGGGGTCTTCCTCCAGTGTCCTGGTCACCCAAGCGTGCCTTTCCTTTCTTTCCAAGTCTTACATTCACACGCAAGTGTCTGTGATATTCTCCAAATAATTAAGAAAGAAGTTCTATGAACTGAGGTGCTGATGTCAAAAATGGTTTCAAGGTTTTGAACTTCCATGAAAGAAACTATATTCTGCATTCAGACACATAAGCACACAGCCTGGAAAAATTTCCTGAGTAAACGTATTTCTGTCCCTTCCATACATTGTGTGCATATCAGTAACATCCTAAACTTATTTGTGAGCCACACACCTGTCACTTAATATTCCTTGAGTGACTACAGCTCTGGAACCTTCATACAACTTCCTCCCGTCTTTAGCAGCAGCTAGAAAACCAAGGAGAAAGGCGCGCCATGCAGTGACTGATGGCTAGTCATAGACAGGCACAGTGGTGTGGTTTCTTACAATCTAGCTTTTCTTAAAATGATATGGAATCTTGGGACATGGAACAGAACATCACATATGGGAGGGATAAAGAAGACAATATTTTCTTGTACTTTTTTTCTCCTGACTCAGGGTGGAAAACTAGGAAGTAACCCCACAGTACTGCTCTGGGAGAGGCTGGGCTGGGCTCCCAGGGAGGGAAACTCCTGCTGGGGACAGAAACTATAAGTCAGCCCAGAGCCCAGTTTGACTCCTAAGCGAGATGAAAGTGCAGAGCCCTCTGCTTTGAATCTCCCAGAGGAAGGAAAGGAAATGAAGGCTTCATGAGGAAAAGGACTGATTTTTTTTTTTTTTGTCCAGGCATTTTATTGCTTCCCATCTTTTTCTGAGAGCATGGCCCCTGATGAGTTTCCTGTGGCATTGTGAGATTGCTTCCCAGTCAGTTTCCTATTTTCAGATGTGGATGTGAATAGCCTTGATCTTGACCTCCCATTAATTTGTGGTGACAGCTGTCCTTCCCGCTAGGCTGTGTAGGATGTAGATGAAGCTCCTGGAGTTTTTCCATCAGCCTTGGCCCTTAGGACAATGTCCCCATAGCCAGGTAGTGATGGGCTCCCCTCACAGACTAGGCAGCTGTGGGACTGACTTGTGTGACTCATAGGAAGGTCTAGTGTCCAACCATCTCATGAATTCATGATTTTGTTTCCTTTGCCAAAACTGGCACCAAGGAATGTGCCAGGGAACTGAACCTCAATGTCTCAGTTGCCACTCAGAACCTGTCTCTGGGCCTTCCTCACTTGGGCCTTGGACTTTGTGTTACGTCCCCCCAGGGAACAGCATTACATATTTTACAGCCATGACCCAGTGTCAAAAGGCCTGACTTTTGCACATTACCTCCAGCTTCTCATTTATTTATACAATACACCTTTTTTAAAATTGAATATGCCAACATATATTCCCTTTGTGTCAAAAATAAAAAAGGTTATGACTAATATAAGAAAAACTATATACAATAGGTACAATAACTATTTACAATATATGCACGCAACAGTTACATCAGTAATGTTCAGTTCAGGAACAATTGGCAAATTCAAAGAAAATATTCCATTATTTATCCTATTTTGGTGAGTCCAAAGGATTGTATCTAAGTTACCTTCTATCTAACTTGCATTACTAACTGAAAACTATCTTTTGATGTCTCTAAAACTTATATACATTACACCTCTTAGTGAGTTTCTTTTCTGAAACTATAACTAGAAAACTATAACTATCTCATCTTCAACTCCCTCAGAGACCCAAGAAAGAAATAATATTAACTAAGTAAACAGGAAGTGCAAGCTACTTCCCAAAAATGTAAAAAATTGCAGAAACAGCTGGCTGCCTGGACAGTCACCCGAGGTTCTTCTGTGTTGTTGGAGCATCCATCTTTGGCCTACAGGCCTAGCATATCTGACAGACTTCTCTGTGAAGCAGGATATTCCTAAAGACCTTCCTACCTTGTCCTGGCAAGGTTGGCAGTTCTTTATTTGTATGTCCTGTTTGTCCATTTCGGACATCATACTGTCAGCAGTCAAGGCAAGGGCACTTTCTTGCCCAGTGGCTAACTTCTGCCACAAAGAAGGTCAACTCATCACAGAGTTTCTTTGATGCCCGTCATCTTCTCTGGAGTAGATTGATGCTGCCAGTAGCAGACATGTCTCATTGTCATAAAAATAAAGGACCCATGTTATTAAAGTATCTTAAATGTCATCTACAATAGATCTCTGAAGTGTTTGAAGATGACTTGTCTATCTAAAATATATCTGTTTGACCTTGAAAATATATCTAATATGACCATAAGTTTGATTATAATTACTAACTACTGACTTGCATTTCCCTATTGTGGACCATTCTCATTCTGTTCCATATTCCTTCGACAAACGTCACAGTCAGGCCTGTCACAGTCAGGCCTCAGTTCCTAGCACCAGCTTCTGTCTTGTTACTATTGTTGTGAAGAAACACCATGACCAAGGCAAGTGTGATTAAAAGAAGGCATCTGATGGGAATGCTCTATAGTTTTAGAGAGTTAGTCCACTATAGCAGGAAGAAAATAGGTATGGAGAGTAGCTGAGAGCTTTACATCCTGATCTGCAGGCGGAAGGCAGAGAGATACTGGGCCTATTGTGAGCTTTTGAAGCCTCAAAGCCCACTCCCAGTGACACACCATCTCCAACAGGGTCACACCTACTTCAGCAAGTATACATAGACTTCAATAAGACCCCGACTCCCAGTCCTCCCAGACAGTTCCACTAACTGGTCTGGGGACCAAGTATCCAAACATATGAACCTATGGGGACCATTGTCATTCAAAACACCACAGAGTTGTAAGAAATTAAAATATCTAGTAACGGGAATGCACTTCTGTAGAGACAACTTTAGAATAAAACTCTCAGAGGGGAAAAAAAACCAATCAGAGACAGAAGTGAGGGCCGGGTGGGTGAGATGGCTTAGCAAGTAAAGGAGCTGGTTATACAGGTCAGGTGACTCAAAACCTGAGTGTGGTGGTGCACAGACGGATTCTCAGCACTCCTGTAGCAAGGTCAGAGATAGGAGAAGCACCTAGGAGCTCACCGACGGTATAGAAGGCACAGCATGCACACACCCCCTTACACACACTGCAGTAATAAGAAAAAAAAAGGAACTCAGAAGTGAAGTAAGCTCAGTGATAGGGCACTAGCCTGGTGCACACAAGGCCTTAGGCTCATACTCAATGCTACAAACAACCAGCAGAGAAATGATTAAAAAAAAAAAAAATATTGGAGAATAGGGCTTGGGGAAGATGGGCCAGTGAGAAAGAAGAGCATTGGCTTTACAAGCACATTCTTGTCAAGACTAGAGTTCAAGTTCCAGCCCTCACATGAAAAGATGAGCATGGCTCTTCATGACTGTAACCTCAGCTCTGGGAGCAGAGGTAGCTCCTGGTAGCTCGATGGCTAGCTGTCCTAGCCAAAGCAGCATGTTTCAGGTTCAGTGAGAAGTCTCGCCTCAAAAGGATATGGCAAACAGAAACAGAGGGATGCACTCAACCTTTGCCTCCACACATAGACACATATACTGCACACACGTGCATGTACCACACACACAATTGGTGGTAGTCTTAGAGGTATAAAATTTGGGGGAAAAAAAGTTTCCAGAAAGATAGAAGACAGAGAATCTTGAGAAAAGCACACCTATGGGCCACAGAGACGCCCAGGTGCAGGTGGGGCCAAACCCCAGGACAGAAGTCACCAAAGCCTGGCCTGGAAGGGGACAGTTGGTCAGGGTTAGAATGAGAGTGAGCATGCTTGGGGACAGTAAATCACAGAGAACAAAGCAAGGAGAGGAAAGATGGGCTGGGCTCCTAGTGATGCTTAAACCGGAAGTTTCCAGTTCTCCTGGAGAGTTTGCACTGAATTCTGGGAAGCAGTGTAGGATACTGGTTTGACCTCCCTTGTTCTGCCTCAGGAGCATGTAACCTCAGTGACTCACTCTGCCTCTCTGAGCCTGTCTGAAGTAGTATGAGAGAACTTAAGCAGGTTGCACATACCTGTGATCTCATCGCCCAGGAGGCTGAGGCAGGAGGATCATCACACTCAAGGCCAAGCTGAGCTACAGAGCAAGAACATGTCTCAAAAATAAATGAAATAAAAATTGATAGAATTTTGTTGAAATCTGTAGAATTTGACTGTAACCAACACTTTAATGTGAGTATTTTATTTTAGAAATTATATTTTGGCTTGGTTCTTTGATATTGTTTAAATATTGAGACATATTTGTTAAGTAGAGTTACAGATAGAAACATTTAGCAATTACACAAGTATAAGTAGTCTTAAATTTTTTTTATTTCTTTTAAAAAGATGTTCTTGCTGAGTGTGGTATATCAGAGAGCCTGTAATCCCAGCACTGAGAGTCACATTCAGAGCCAGCCTGCTCTATATAATGAGTTCCGGGCCAGCCACAGCTACATAGTGAGGCTCTGTCACACACGGAGCAACTGGGACTGGAGAGGTGGCTCAATTGCAGGCGCCTGTGAATACACCCTGCCTTTGCAGAGGACCCAGATTCAGATCCAAGAACCCAAAGTAGGTACCTCATAGCTGCCTGTAACTCCAGCGCCATGGGCAGGTGCTCTCCCACTCATGTGTTTGCAACTCACTTATACAGACGCTCATATACACAATTAAAAATAAAAATAAATCTTAAAAACTTTAACCAAATGAGCAAACACAAAAAGTAGACCTTGTCTGAGTCCACACTATTATAGTACAAGCCTATAATACCAGCACCCACAGAATGAAGGCAAGGGGATCCCAAGTTCAAAGCCAGCCTGGGCTACCTAGCAAGATCCCATGTCAAACAAATAGCAACAAAACAGGCCTTCCCATGTTAGAGACTCAGACAACAATGATGTGTGAAATAAAGTGTTGGGTGTTTCTGTAACAGGACGTTGACAAGTGAAGGCTTTTGTTTCTGTTTTTGTTGGGGCTGGAGAGATGGTTAAGGATGCATACTGTCCTGGCAGAGGATCCAAGTTCTGTTCCCAGAACCCACACTGGAAAGCTTCAACTGCCAGTAACTTCAGCTCCAGGGAATCTGATACCCTCTCCTTGGCCTCTGTAGGCACCAACACACAGACATTCACATATACATATAATTTAAAAAGTAAAATAAATGCTTACAAACAATAAGACTTGCTGTGTAGTCCTGACCACCAGAGTCCAGATCACAGCACATGACAAGCCAGACATCACCAGAGCCTGTTACCTGAGCTCCAAGACAGTTTGAAAATAGGATGGTTGCTGGGGAGGGGCAGTGACATCCCATAATGGACTGAGCCTGGGAGCAAGGAGGTGAAGAATTTTCCAGAAGCAGCACGTGGTCTGGGAGGAGCCACTGATGTTCCTTGTTGCCACCATCCATCCCCAGTTGGTGTGGGCTGTTGTTTCAACTACCAGCTGTGGCAAAGTGAGCTGTTGCTGATGAGCTAATTAATGCTAGACCTGTGGTGGGCAGAGGGTGGCGGCTGAAATGCTTGCTGGAACCTGACACCCAGCAGGGTCTGAATTTGCTGTTACCCAAGGCAGTGACTATTGCTGCTTGAATATGCATGATCTGCATTGTAAAAAGGGGGTGGATCAGGTTGTCTTATTTTTATCCAGAAGAGGTGGGACTTTTCAGGGTGATAAAGGGCTCTCCAGAGGGAGGCGAGAGCAGAGAGTAGCAAGGACAGGGTTAGAAATGACCCTCGTTGGCTCACAAGAACAAAGGGCAGATGAAACTGTGCACAGTGACATGGGTCTGGGCAGCTGTGAACAGGTGTGCAGGGCTGGAGGACCACCTTGATATTTTTCATGTAATAACACAAGCTGATTTCATTTTTAAATGTTTGCCAACAACCTGTGGGGGGTTCTAGGCTGTCCTGTGGATATGACTTTCCTAGCCTGAGCCCTCTCCATGAACTCTCATTTCCCTAACTGAAAATCCTATGTGAGCAACCAAGGCGCAAAAGCCCTCCCTCCCCCCTCTGAACTCACGTCTTACCTGCCTTGTGCCCTGTGGTGTGGATTGTGAAACTGGGGGATATAGAGGTGGGAAATTCAACTCAAATAGACCAGAGCTGCTGTGTTTTCTGTGCAATATCACAGGTTAAATTACATCTAAGACCTTGAAGTTCAAGGAGGTGTCACTTGCCTGGGCTCACATAACTTGTCAAGAGCAGCACATGGGCCCAGCCTGTACCCCAGCCTGAACACTGACTGCACTGGAGACATTGTCACCGGCACTGCTGAGCCAAGGCAGACAGGGTCAGGCTTTCTGTGGACTCCTTCCTGCCTTTTGTTTATGATGATGGTAGAGGATGATGGGAGGCCATGTTCATGCAAGTATCTAGCATACTTTGAGCATATTACCCAATACCCCTCTCTCCTCCCCCTCCCCGCCTTCCTAGTTCCTAAACTGCTTTATCTTTTTTTGTTTGTTTGTTTGTTTTTGAGACAGGGTCTCCCTGTGTAGCCTTGGCTGACTTGGAACTCACTCTGTAGACCATGTTGGCCTTAAACTCTCAAAGATTCACCAGCCTCTGCCTCCTGAGTGCTGGGATTAAAGGCATGAGCAACCATGCCCAGCTTCTGAACTGGCTTTTCTAAAAGCATTATGTGTGTACGTAATATTATGAGTGATTTTCTTACATTGCCATCCATTTATTTGAGTACTTCCTACATGTCAGCCCTCCTATGCTGGGCATGCTGTTGACATTAGTTCCAATCTTTAAGTTGCAAAGAAGAGATTTGTACCACTTTTGTGGAAAATCAAAGTCAAGTAGCCTGTCTCTCAGCTAACAAAAGCCAGGATGTGAACCCAGCGCTGATGTCTCCTGGTTCTAGGAGAGAACTAAATGCAAACAGTCCATCTTGTACATCACTCCAGGCAGGGGAGGTGATGAGTTTCATGCAGTTGTGTGCCCCCCCCCCCCCGCGCTGTGGTGCAGCAGTGCCTGGGGTTATATATGCACTGCCCAGTACAGCATCCACAGTGCTCCTCTGTTCATGGTGACATGCTGCCAATGACTCTGACCTCCCTGTCTGTCTGCTTTGGCTGTGGCCCATGTGGTTTCCAGCACCCCTATTCCATCCCCCATGCAGGATCTGGTCCCCTTTGATCCAGTTTAGTTTGAAAGTTTTATCTTCTACTGGGCTTCATTAAGGGGCTTCCCCATCTCCTCCCCCAAGTTGTAAATGCTGAGTAGTTCTTGGTGTTCAGGTGAACAAATTAGCCCAATTAGATGGGTAAATTAGTCATTTTGACTTTCTGAAGTCCTGCCTTTCCAAATCACATTTACAGCTTTCTAACCAGCAATTTAAAGGACGCCAGCATGTGGCCTTTGTTTAAGAGTAAAATGTCTTATGCAATGCCCTACTTAGAAATAGCCTTAGAGATTTGCTCAGAACAGACTGGAAAAGAGGCCAAGTGATACCCCAGTGTCTGGTATGAACATTTTCAAGCTTGCTCTTTTATTTTAGGTGGTGATGGGTGGGTGTTATAATCAAGTATAGTGATGTTGACTAAAACCCACTTTTAATTCTGAAGCCTCATTTTAGGTTAAAAAAAAAAAAAAAAAAAGTATCTGTATCCCCTCCATCACTCTGTACTCCCTGTAAGAGCTGCTAGCATGCACCAAAATGAAAGCCTGGATTCTGCCTGAGGAATCTGTGAAAAGCCAGCAAGGATGGGAGTTCAGATGAGTCTATGGGGGCTGGGAACTGCAGGCCCTGGGTTAGGGAGGCATCCATCCCTTCATGGCTAACAAAGAACACAGACACAGCTTAACTTCCACAGGGCACTGATCCCGCCCACCTCATAGTTACTACAGGATTAACCGGATGAAGCATAGCGCTCACTTGAAACATAGTAGGCACTCAATAAATGAGAAGTCCCCTTCTTCCCGGATTCTTTCAACTTTCAGCATCAGATGATGGCGTTGCGTCCTTGGCTGCTCGCTTAACTGTTCTTCAGTCTTATTAATGCCTATTAAAATGAAACCCAATAAAAGTGCCAATATTTGGTGTTGAAATAATTGATGTTGCAGAGTAAGCCTATGAAGCACCTCTGGCAAGCCCCTGGTGCAATTTAGCCTCACACCTGGGGGATGAATTTCACAAGTGTAACTGCTACCATGTAATTCTTATTAATGTTGTGCCATAATTCCTATTTATTTCATGGGGCTTGTAAATACATTAGGACTTGTCAACATATTATTTTATACTGTTTATGATCTGCAGAATTATGTCTTTCAGGGTTGTATTGTGCAAAAGTGCAAGCTAAATGCTTTGGGCCTCCCTCATTAAAAAGAGTATAAAGAGACCACTGTTGAAGTTGTCCTGAAGCCAGAAAATCCAGTTCTTATTTCAATTCCAGGCAAACCCCTTTGTCTTTAGGAATATAAAAGGATTCATCTTCCATTCTGAGTGGCGATTCAGCAAGTCAGGTTTGCTGGGAAATGTGTAGCCAGAAGGCAGATGAGATAGGTGGGAAAGGAATGTTTTTCTACCAGAAGCCAGGCCTATACCTGGCAGCTCTTGGCATTTCTGCTCTCCCTGCTCCCTGACTTGGGGTACCCACCCACCCCCACTTCAGTTCCACAATGACTTCTATAAACTAAAGACCCAACACGTGTCCCCCTCTGGAGGGCAGATATCTAAAATGTATGAAGCTCAGTTACCTCCCAGAACTGTTTATATTTTCTAGACTAGGAAAGTAGAGATAGACTCTGCCAATGGGCACATCAGGATCTAGCTTGTGTGTGTATTGAGAGGGGTTTATCATTGTTGACTGTTTGTGCTTGGACTTTTGAAGTGACCAGTGACCCCCTCTCTGTCTCCTTCCTCAATCTAAAGTGACCAAGGATCTTTCTAAGTTCATCCCTACTATCTCCTGTGTCTCTCTATGCCCTAGGTCTTCCAAAACCTCTATGGCTAATTCTGGTCAGTTATTTCTGCCCTCTGATTCAAGGTAAACTTCTGACAGTCTCAGGAGTGTCAGAGTACAATCAAAATATCCCACAATATCAGTTTTTGTCTAAATGAAAAGGGAAGGTTTTAACTCTAACACAGTAAAACTAGACACAGAACAACTGTCAGATAAGAATTACATTCACAATGTCCAGTTGATTTGCATTTGCAAATTCAGAGAAAATACTCCATTATTTATCCTGTCTTGGTGAGTCCAAAGTTTTGTGCCTAATTCACTTTCTATCCTAACTTGTATTATCAACCCAGAACTTTCATAGGCCTCAAAACATTTTCTTAAACAATTTACATTTTTATGTCTCTCAACTTTATACACTTCATACTTCTTATGCGAGTTTCTTTTGTGAATTTGGTAAACAAGAAAATTGTAAAACTATAATTATCTAATCTTCAACCGCATCAGAGACCCAAGAAGGATAAAATATTTCCTGAGTAAATAGTAAGTGCAGAGCAAGCAACTTCCAAAACTATAGAAATGACGGAGACATCTGACTACCTGGACAGTCATCCGAGTTTCTTCGGCAGCATTGGAACATCCATCTTTGGTCTACAGGCCTAGAATATCCAACAGACTTTTCTTGAAGGAGGAATTTTTGAAGGACTGTTCTACCTTATTTTGGCAAAGTTTGACAGTCATCTTCTTTTATGTCCTTCTTGTCCAGTGTGGACAACATATCAGCAGTTAGGCAAGGGCAATTTCTTGTCCAGTGACTAACTTTTTGACATGGAGGTTCTTCAATGCCCATCATCTTTTGTGAAGTACATTGGTGCTGCCAGGAGAAGCCATGTCTCACTGTCATGAAAAGCCTTATGTTATTAAAACATCTTAAATGTCATATTTTATAGGTCTCTGAAGTGTTGAATCTATCTAAAATTTAAAATACATCTGTTTGACTTTAAAAACATGCCTAACATGGCCACAGATTTGATTGTTAGATGACTAACTACTAACCTGTATTTCTTAATTATCCTAAATAGTTTGTAATAATAGCTTTCAAGGACTAGAAATTTACATTACATTGTTAAATAAGTTGCACAGGCATAAGCCCTTAAACAAGAATAGAAACATATATGCAGTATAACAAAAATAACCTTAAATTTGTATCAATATACAAAAATCATACCAATATAAAATTATAAGTAGTTTTTTTTTCTTAGTTTAAAAGTAGTTTCAAGAATCTACCCTTTTATCCTACATTTCTATATTCCCCCTTTTTTCCAGAAAGAGATCCTTCGATCAAACTTCGCTTATTTTCTTTCCCAACAGTGACTAGTAGCAACTTACAATTAACTCCCTTCTTAACAAGAAACATCCATAACTCATGGAATGACCAAAACCCATCCACCCCACCTCTTGAGAATGTGGAGTTTGTGTTCTCTAGACTGCTTCCAGTTGTCTGGGGTTGCAAAAGCATCTTTAGGGGATATAGGCAGAAGTTTTTCTTTGTCTTGCCTGGCCTCTGCAGTTCTGCTGTAGCCATTTATAAAACAATTAGTCAGAGGCTTAATATTAATTACAAACTGACTGGTCTATGGCTCAAGCTGTTACTAGCTAGCTCTTATATCTTAAATTAAACCATTTCTATTCATCTGTGCATTGCCACATGGCTGGTGGCTTATCAGTAGTCACATCTTATTTCTTGGGTGGCTGCATCGATTTTACTCTGACCCCATATTTTTTCTTCTGTCTCTCTTGGATTTCCTACCCAGCTGTATCTTGTCTTGCCATTGGCCAAAACAGCTTTTTTATTAATCAGTGG
The DNA here is from genome assembly GCA_033318265.1 of Phyllotis vaccarum. NCBI lineage: Eukaryota > Metazoa > Chordata > Mammalia > Rodentia > Cricetidae > Phyllotis > Phyllotis vaccarum. The sequence continues at coordinate 80,082,317 of JARWLC010000014.1, read as the reverse complement.
TAGCAACACATATTTACAGCATACAGAAAAACCGTCCCACAGCAAGGGGTCTGAGATAGTGGTCAAGTCCTAGGAGAGATAACTGTACCATTTTCTGTTTAGTCTCTGTGTGATGGGCAAGTGTAGGGATTATCTAAGTCTTGGGTGGAGCAGTATGTGAGGCTGGACCAACTGAGCTAGTAGCTTTGAAGTTGTTCTAGATGCAGAATTTTGAGGAAACTACAACAGAGGCATTCTGAGAAGCTGGATCACCTGGGGTACTCGTCATCATTGATGTCTGATCTTTTTGTTCTGAAAGCACACTAACTTTTAAAAATAACACACATATCTCTATTAACACAGGTATGGAATGTGCGATGTGTACAGAGCAGTGCAATAAAAGCTGAACAGCCAACAGCCAAGCAGGAGGTATAGGCAAGACTTCAGGCAGAGAGAGAATTCTTGGAAGAAGGCAGAGTCACCAGTGAGACAAATGATAGGAAGGAGGATGGGCAGTACAGAGATAAGGTAACAAGCCACACACAGAACATAGATTAAGTAAGATGGGTCAAGTTAGAGGAACTAGTTAGGAACGAGCCTAAGCTAAGACTGAGTTTCATAACTAAGAATATGTCTCCCTGTCATTTGTGAGCTGGCGGCCCAAAGAAGAGTCCAGCCACACTGGTCCTCCTGTCCTGCAGCTGGGGACGATCTGTAGGGAGGTGACAGCTTCTGACAGTCCTTGCGCTTCTCCACAGGCAGCGAGTATGATGAGGAGGAGGTGGACTATGAGGAGTCTGACAGTGATGAGTCCTGGACCACAGAGAGTGCCATCAGCTCCGAAGCAATCCTCAGCTCCATGTGCATGAATGGAGGGGAAGAAAAGCCTTTTGCCTGCCCAGTTCCTGGATGTAAAAAGCGATACAAGGTAAAGAAAAGACCTCTTCTGGTCTAAGTGTCTTGTAGAGGTGCTCTTGTGAAACAGCGGCCACTTCACAGTTCTAGAGCCTGCCTGTGGCCAGGCACAGACACCCCTCCTGTGTTCATGGCACATGTGCCCAGTGCCCTCTGCTGAACATGGCCTGAATTTCTGCATGATTAACAGGGGCTTCTCCTTCCTTAGCTCGTGTGGGAGATTAAAGGCAAAGACATTCTGTCAGAATGTCCCATGCAGGAGCTGGGCTCAGTATGCAGGAGGAAATAGTTTCTGTCCAGCATCACAGAGACAGAGCAAGGACAGTGGCAGCCTACTTATTTGCCAAGCACTTCCTTCGGGGGACAGATTTCCAGGTGGCCCAGGCTGTAAAAGCTCTAGCTGGTTTACAGACCCTTCTGGAAAAGAAGGCAGGGGATTTGCCTTCCAGCTGGGCAGGTCTCGCTCCCCTCCCCCTCCCCATAAAAGATCAGGAGAAGAAAATGCTTTGATTTTCTCTCACCTCAGCTTCTGCTCTGTCCACCTGCTGGGTCTCTAACAGTCCTAACACTAGGGGACATGGGTGGCTGGTGGCACTAACTTTTCTGTGGAGAACACTAAAGACCAAACAGTGTGACAAACCAACAAGAAATATCTGCAGGAAGTTCCCACAGGTGTTGGCAGCTCCTTAAAATCCAACTGTGGTAGAAATGGAAATCCCAAGCCTGCCTGGGACTTGACAGCACCCTAACTTCCTCCGTCTGTACACCCTGACTACTTTTAAAGGCTTGAAAATCGGTAGGTGAGCTCTTCTTACACCATGCTTTGCTCTGAACTTAAGGAAATAATTCATTTTCAGTATTTTAACCTCTGCTATTGCAAAAGCAGAAACCAGGATAGCATCATGGAGATAAGTGACCCACTCACCTTCTCTGGGAACCATTAGTCTAGATGGCCTTCATTAAACAAAAATCCTAACCCTAGGACAGAGATGTGAATCCTGCCGGACTCCTGAAAGGATGCTCAGGCTGGGTCAAATTTAGCAGTACAGAGAAAAGGGGGCCTCCACCAGTCACAGCATAATGCCCCAAAGGGGAAAGGTAGATCAGGGAACCCCAAGACGCTGACGGGTTCTTCTGCCTGTTTGGATTGGGAATGGCCATGGTTGTTCTGTCTGTTCTGAACCCTTTCTGTGCATCAACTGCTCCTTTCTCACTGCCTCCCTCCAGTGTGTGAACACTGTAGGCAGAGCCTTGCACATCAGCCATGTTAAGGAAGAATCCAAGTAATAATGGGCATTGAAGAGGAGGAGGAAATACAGGCTCCACTGCACCCTGGTCCAGAAGGGCGGGCATTCTCCTTCCCTCTAGCTCCATTTCCCTTGGTGGAATTCTGTCCCCAGGCATTCCTACCTTCTTATTCCTTTTAGGCTACAGCAGTTTCTTCCTTTAATTATCATGTCTGGGTTGACAGGGGCCTTGAATGTTCTCTCCTTTTAAGATCAAGAGCAAACTTAGTGAACCTCTGCTGCAGGGGCTGAAGGCTTTGGGCACCATTAACGGACATCCAACACAGTGGGATGAGTGGTCCTATGTGAGAGAAGTGTTTCTCTTTCTGAGCTAGAATACACCAAGTAATGATGATGCCCCAAGGAACACCAGACCCCACCTCCCAACATGATGCTGAGCTTCCTTGATGGTTGTAGAGCAGCAGGGCTGTGTGATGGAGTTAATTCTTCACTGTGTACTTGGTGGCAATGGTACTGGCAAGGGGGTAGTAACCTACCAGTGCACTCTGGAATCAGGCAGAACCCATAAGGGCAGCCATACTGTCTAGTCCCAAGACCAGTGAGACTCTAATTTCACACTGCATTCGACAGTTTCTGACAAGGATTCTCTTGTTGGACACTGACGTCAGGTGTGGCTCTCCTCACGCCATCTAAGCTCCTAGACTTCACATTAAGAGTGGAACATGAGAAAGGGACCTAACAGGAGGGCCTGCTGCTGACATCTTCCTCTGCCATGTAGAGGAAGAAAAATGCTCCCCACCCCAATAACTGTAATAAGATAGGTTAAGATGCATGTTTCATAGATGTGCATGTAGGAACAGCAAGGAATGAGTAATTGTGGAATAATTTTTTATACTGTGTGAAGATGTATCACTGTGATTCACTTAATAAAGAGCTGAATGGCCAGTAGCTAGACAGGAGACTAGGTGGGACTTCTGGGCAGAGAGGAGAACTCAGAATGAATCTAGGCACGAAAGAGATGCCAAGGAGACCCTGAGGAAGTCTGGCATACGGTATAGATGAAAAGCAAAAAGTCAGCTGGCAAAACAGATTATTAAAACATATTAAGTTATAAGAGCTAGTTGGGAGAAAGCCTAAGCTAAGGCCAAGCTTTCATAATCAATAGTAAGTCTCCATGTCATTATTTGGGAGCTGGAGATCCCCAAGAGGAAGTCTGGCAAGAGACACTACAGCAGTTTTCAGAGATGGCTTTGGGTCTTGGCTTGTGTTATCTTCCAACAAAGAATGCTTTTAGCGAGAAGGCAAAGACCACACACATGCACAGTAAGCAGGAAATAAATGGCCAATTAAGGGTTGCCTAAAGATTCTCTGCTACCATCTCTAGGCCACTATATGTCTGTCTGACTTTGGTGGTAAACTTGGTTCCCCAGAAGAGAAGGCAGGATGCACAGAGGGAAAGCTGAGAACTGGGTTTGCATTGCAACTGCCTTCAGCCTAGCAGACTTGGCAGAGGTGGTTCTGGGTGGGATTTTCTAAGGCCCCATACTTTCCTGTCTCTCCCAGGAAATGTAACTCTCCTGCCACTGTAAGGATCCCATTGCCCACTCTAGAATGGTCTCTCACCTTACCCAGTGTTCTGAAGGTGCCAATTGCCGTGTTACAGCCCTCCCAGGCACCCAGCATGGGCCCCGGATGCAGTAAATAATCTCATAACCAAGTAAAGCGTTAACACCCAGAGAAGAGAGCCATGTGGCTCTCTGTACCCAACACCCTGGCACGGCACGATGGCAGCATGGCTTGTTTTGTTTTTTTCCAGACCTCTAAGTGCTTCCTGCCAAGAGCACTGACCCCTCAGCCACCTCTGTGCAGCCTCTCTTCTGCTTCAGAGCCAAAGAGCAGAGACCTCCACCCTACCTCACCTTAGAAAGAGTAGAAACAAGTCCCAGTGCTGTCTTACCCTTTGATGAATTGTACTCTCTAGTGGTGAGGACTAAATAGTTTGCAGCTTAATGGTAAACAAAGCAAGCCCCTTCATAGGTGTCCCTAAGCAGACTGCAGAAGAGCAGCGGAAGCAACAAGTCTGGGGTATTCCCAGAGGGGCTCAAATGGATTGGAACTCGGCAGAGAATAACCAGAGCCTTCCCTGTGCCATCTCTGTCCCTAATTTTTCTTTTGGACACGTATCCTGACCAAAACTGTGGCTTGGAGGTACAACACTTGCCTAACACATGATACAGTGTGCCTGGGTTCCACCCACAGCTCCACAAGAGATCTTTCCTAACATCTCTTAAAATGTAGGCACTAATTTAGGAAATAGTAAACTAGCAGGAGGGAGACAGAATTATTAACAATGAAGGAATCTCATAAGGTAACACTGTATATGAAGTGACTTGTATTGTACACATATACTAAACTATGGAGCTCTCTTTCACGTGAGCAGGGCACCTGTCCACCACAGTCCCTTGGTACCTTCTGCGTATGGATATGTGCACTGAGGTCATGAACTTATGGCAGGAGAGCTGTGCTTTGTCTGGTCTGACTAGCCCTCAGTGTAGCCAGAGCCAGGCAACAAGACACACATGCCTCTTCTGTGCTGCACAGGGCTGGTAAGAATGACCCCATGCTCCGATGCTTCCCCTTAGCCCCCGCTCTTCTCAGCTGCTGCTTTCCGTTTTCATCAAATCCCCCAAGAATCCTCACCACTTCCTTTACATAGAACACCAAGGACCTCAGGGAACTGCCTTTCAGTTTTCCTATCCAGGTACATCACACACTAGATACACTTAGACTGAAGTATTGACAAAGTTCAGACAGTACAGAAGGCCCAGTTCAGCATCCTCCTATGGACAAGATTTTTTTTTCTACTGACCAGCCTAGTCTGGTAAGTCTAGGCAGGTCTTAATGGTAGACTCCAAATTCCCCCAAAGCTAAGCCTTCCTTCCTAGCTAGCCCAGGGTCAATACTATTTGGAGTCCCAGCTCTTCACAGTAGCAATACCTAGCATTTTAGGGGAGTACCTGAAAATAAGGAAACAGAGACTATACAACTGCCATAGCTGGCTTCCAATTCCCCAAGGCAGGTCAGCCTCTGTGTGCCATTTCCCCAGCTAAAATGTGGCTTGTTCATCCAGCGGCAACAAGCATCCAGTGTGAACTTTTAGACTTTGCTGTGTGTGAGCTTTCTTGTCCTTTCCAAATTTAGTCCCTTCACTTCTGCTCAGCATTGCGTTAGTACTTCTGAGGGACAAAAGCTGTAAGTAATGCCATCCCAAACTTGAGTGACCCGCAGCAGCTCTTCCTGCCTTGCCATTTCCTGCATGCCATCTAAGTGCTCTATCACTGACCTACAGCCCCACCCCTGGGAGTCTTTCCTCATAAACTGTTATGCTTTTCCTTCCACAAACATAGCACCATAGTCTGTCTTAGCTACGGTAACTATCGCTGTGATGGAACACCATGACTTAAAACAACTTGGGGAGAAAGCGTTTTCAAGTTTTTATTACTAATTATATGTGTGCAAGTAGGTCTGTGTTTATGTGCATCTAAGTGCAAGTTTCTGCTGGGGCCAGAAGAGGGTCTTCCCTGGAACTGGAGTTTGGGGCAGTTGTAAGCAGCCCCATGTGACTTCTGGAACATTCTGCTAATCTGAACATCCAAATTCTTATCATCTGTCGCTAAGAAATCCAACCAGCATTTTGTCAGTCATGGGACTAACTATATATTCTAAATTTTAAAAGCATACTGTTTGCAATGCAGTACATCAGTAAAGACAGTGCCTACATGCTCTTTGCCCAAGCAGAGCTGTCAGATTCCAGGTAAGGTGTGGCAGGAACTTACTACAGCTACCTGACCATAAGATGTGGAGCTTCCAAATAAAAGCCGTACACATTTTATATCCAATCTGCCCTAACCTGTTTTTGCTGTGTTCTTTGGGAAGGTAATTTTGTTGGCCATTCTGAAACATTCACAGGATTTCCAATTAACTCTCTTCCAAGTAGCAAACTTTAGTACTTGAGAATCGAGGCTTCAATACACCCAAGGAAGTAACTGCACCATTAATTTTCTCACGCAGAGTAGTGTATACAGCTCAGGCCTAAGAGGCCTGTGTGAAGGCCACCCTCCCTAGAGAGTCCATCCAGTAGCTACTCTGCTGGAATCGGAGCCAGGCCAGACCGTACAGTGTAACAAGACATTCTGTGACTCCTCCCTCCTCATAGGTCATATTTATCTTCTCCACAGAATGTGAATGGTATAAAGTACCACGCTAAGAATGGCCACCGAACGCAGATCCGTGTCCGAAAACCATTCAAATGTCGGTGTGGGAAGAGTTACAAGACCGCTCAGGGTCTGCGGCACCACACAATCAACTTCCACCCCCCGGTGTCAGCAGAGATGATCAGGAAGATGCAGCAGTGACGTGCTGGTCAGAACTGTGCCAAGAAATCCTCACCAGCAGTGCTGATTTTGACAACAGCCACCTTCTTCAGGGGAAGCACTCAGCAACCCTTTATGAGAAATAATTAAATGCATGCTTTAAACTTTTCTGTAATTTTGGAATGATGTATCTTTGTAGAGTTGATGATTTTGTACATTTGCACATGTAATCATCACACCCATTTCCATTACTTTGATATAAGGTGCTAAATGAAAAAGCTCTAGGTTCTTCAGCACATTTTCCCAAAAAAACAAAATAAAATTAAGGGCATGTTGCATACAGTTTTATCACACTGCAGTGATGTTAACTGGGAGCGGAGGGGCTGCCACTGAGATGCTTTGCAAGATTGTAATGTGATTGAAGCTTTTCAACACATCAACTCACATAAGACCAAAATAATACCTTCATTATCAAACTGGTTACCATGCCTTACATAATGGAGTTAGTATTTGTGAGTAGAAAGACTTTAGGTAATGGAGATATAAATAAGAATGTTTAACATAATATGCTAAAAGTATTTTCATATTTAAATAACATGCATAAAAGGGTGTGCTTTGTTTTGTTTTGTTTAATTATCTTGCCCTTTAAAAAGCTGAAACTCTTGCCCTGAACTTCCCAATCACTTTAGTACTCTAAATGGCATCTTTGTGCAAAAGACTCAGTTCACTCATTAATAACATACTCACTGAGTGCCTGCTGGGTGCAAGAGACTGAATTTATACCTAATTTTAATGCGGACCAAGATACCAGTGTCTGAAATAATCTCCCCTGAAATCTGTTAAGAAACACTTTGAAATACTTAAGTGCAAATTGTGTGTGTGTAAAACTTAGTTATAGCTTCATCAACAGATGAGGTTTTAAAAGCACTTTGTAGTTCTCTATTGCCAACGATTTTATGTTTATATGTTGCCAATTCTTGCAACTGCTGCCCTAAGAGATCTGTGGGTGCGACCTGAAGTAAGACTGAAACACGTGTGAAAGAGGAGCGTGTCGTTAGGACCCCAGTGCCCCTTTTTGTGCCCAGTTTTGTTTTCTTTTAAAGGCACTTTCCCATCACACTGTACATGTCTGCATTTTCACTAGAAACGTCTGTTTAGCTTTAGAAAACACTTTGCCAGAATATGAAATAAGCCTTACTGACAATGAAGTGCTTCTTGCAGCAGGTGGTCACCAGAGAGTGACTGACACGACCCACTAAGAGTGACCCACATCTGGACCATTCCTCAAGTTTCTCTCACCGACAGTATCATCGTGTGTTGAGTGTTCTTTTCTCCCAAGTGCTATTCTTTAAATACAAGAGTTTACCAGTTGCCTAATACGCAATACAGGTTGCTTTGACGTAGCTAACACACAGCTAACTATACGCAGTACAAACTGGTGAGAAGCAAACTCAGATTCCCTCTAAAAGAACTTTTTCTCATCTGATGAAATCTTACACACAGCTAGAACACAGTACTCCTCAGTTTTTCACATTGTGAAAAGATAATTCTGTTAAGCAGATGGGTACGCCTCTGCATTCTTAAGTTGTAAATCCCTCATGGTAAGGGATTTTAAAGTATTTATAAAAATGCTGCCCACTGAAAATGTCCTCAGCTCTGAAAAGTGGTCTTGGTCCTGACTACACAGTGTTATTAGCCCACGTGACATTAAATGATCCAGAACTGAGAACCAACTAGCTGGTGCAGAAGGCCCTACTCACTCCATTCCTACCTACAGTTGACCAAAAAGTTTTAGGCCAGCAATTTAGTTAGCTTTGCTCTTTCTAGTGTGAGACACTGCAGGCTGGATCAGTAGTTCAGCAGCCACAGTCATAAAAACAGTTGTTGTGCATGTTAACTCTTTCAGTGATAAAACCAAACTGTTTCTACTTCTTCATTGTGACAGTATTACTAAGCAGGTAAGGATGGGGGTATTTTGTTACACCGTGTATAGTGAATGTATTGTACCGTGTCTGTGAAAACTGTGCTTTAAATTATATTTTCATATGTTTTGCTGGGGACAGAGCACATTAAGTTTGAAAGAAACAAAAGTATTAGAACTGAAGGCAATTTACTCAAAATTTCTGTCAAAAAAAGCTGCTTAATAAATGTACATGAAATCACATTTAAAATAAACTGCCTCTGACCCAAAATAAACATGGCTCTTTATTTTAATTAGCTCCACTGTGAGAACCTGCATCAAGTTTACTGTGGGAATTAAAACATCTGTCTAGTGCCTGGTCTCTTAGGCTCCTAATTATTTTGCAAAATCTAGATGATATGTAAAGACTTTGGTGCCCATACACTCTGCTTACTTTTCTGTAAAGGATACTTTATCATAAGCTTGGGCCTAAAACTCTTTTACAGACAGTACTTTAATATTCAGACTACTTCCAGGTTAGATGGGCCATACTTACTAATTGCAAGAGAAACCCCAGTGTGTGTGTGTACACAAGGAGGCCAGAAATCAATGTCATGCATCATTCCTCAAGCAATCTCCACCTTAAGACATGGTCTCTCAATGAACCTGAAGCTCAAAGATTTGTAAAGACTGGCTGACCAGCAAGCCCCAAGGACCTCTAGTTACTGCCTCCCCAGCAGAGGGTTGACAGGCACACATCTGGTCTATTAAGGAAGCCACCCCTATGGCCCCTTGCTGAGCGTATTCTGACCAAGTATATTCTATACAGAACTTACCAGGATGCTAGGAGAATGTATGCATTGCTGTTACTGCCTCCCAGAACTGCCTAACTATTGGCACCTGAATGCCACATACTAGTTTGCCCCAGGATTCTGATTCAGATAGCTCTTCAAATAAAATAAATACAAAAAAAAAAAAAAAGATTTTAAAACACACATATATCTTTTTAAATGATTCAAATAATATATAAATTCTGCTCCTACAAATACCAGCAACAGGGTATGTAGCACAATTCATATACATCAGTCCAGAAGACTATCAACTTTGCATATTTATTTAACATGTCAAACACTCAGTTTGCTCAGAACGGATCTCAATATTTTGGTAACTACTAAATTAGCAGTAAATGAAAATTACTTTATTAACATTCTCATCATAAAAGAAAAAGGAATACAATTTAGAAGTTATGGCCCCAACCAAGAACTCCAAAGCACCAGGTTAGTGAAAACCTAATGCAAATGTGACAATGGAATGACAGCCCTCCAAAACATGTCTTAACGTTAATGGGTGACATACTGCAGAGCTCTAACTTAGAAACACATTGACTTAATCACTGAGGAATGTATTGGTATTCTCATCAGAAAAAATGAGAGAGACTATTACATAGTCATTTTATTCCACAAGCCACCAACGAGGCCATTTAATGAGAAGATGATGCCTGGCTTATCTTGGTCCATTTCATCACTAGTTATAAATGCAAATCCAGTAGTTTAAAAATAATCACCCAGATTATGCTAAAATTTTGTCATAAAACTAGAAAAATATGCCTTATATTAATTAATTCCTAGAGCCAGCGTTTCTCATATTAAAAAAGATATCTTCAAGTCTGTGATCACATTTCTACATGCAGCTCCATATCTAAGTACGACTTATCATTGACTAAATTATGAGTTTTTCTATAGTCAAAGAATTATTTCACAGAACTGTTATGATTGATACTTTTTATTACATAATAGAGGTCATGCTCAATCACCCAAGGCCAACAGAAACTTGTAAATCTTCTGATTGTGCTAAATAATCTACAACTATTACACATTTACATTTTCAGTTCAGTAACATTAAAATAATTCCTGTGTCCTTCTTCATATACTTTTTCTAGCTGGGGGACAAATAAGAGATTTAAACACATAAGAATTTTTCTTAAAGTAGACAAGATTAACAGAGATTAAAACTGTATTTGTAGTCAAAGCTGTACCCTGGCCCTAGCAACACCACACTCAAAAGTAGTTCTCAATCAGCAAAGTGTAGCAGACAGAACATGAAAGCAACACCTTGGAGCCTCCTTGTCTCTATTAGAAGGGTTTTGTAACTGCTAAATTGTACTAACTCATAATAAAAGCTAGTCAAAGTTTAGAACATTCTGATCGAAATGGGTCTGAACATGCCTTTCAAACCCCTGCTGGTCATAGTCAGGAGGGAACTGCTCGCTGCACATCGGGCAAACCTTCCAGTGACTTTCAACGTGTTCTTCAAATTTGCTCTGATCATAGTTGGGAGGGAACATTAGTTCACAGAGGGGACACTTCTTGTGAACATCAAAGCTTTTAAAGAAAGAAGAAAATGAAAGAATTAGGTTTTTCTACTTGTAACAGCATCTGTCAGTGTACAAGTACTTTAGCTAGTTGACAGTTGTACCAAACAACTTATCCTCAAAATCTTTACAGGTTTAGTTAACCATTTTTTGCTTCTGGATTTTTAGTACTGTGTACAACATCTGTCTTTTTACAAAACCACCACTAAATCTGGTTTGCAATTGGATTGAGAAGCCCCAAATTTATTAAAATCAGACATTATGTCAAATGACGTTTACTGTAAAAAAGCTTTTTCGCTTTTTAGCTAGAGAATTTTTGTTTTGAGAACTTCAGGAAGGAATACAACTCATAATTTTCCATCAGTGTCTATTGGGTTTAATAGCCAAAGCATTTTAGGGTCTTGAGTGAATAAGAGTGTATGCTGCTCTTGCAGAGGAGCAGAGATTAGCACCCTTTTTGGATGGCTCCAGCTCTAGGGAACTAGATGTCCTTTTATGGCGTCTGTGAGTACCTGAACTCAAATGAACAAACCCCCACACAGACTGTGAAAGTGTCTATTTCAAAGTTTCTATGCCACTGGCTCTTCAAAGGATGACACGTCTGAATAACCTAGAAAGCAAGGTAACGTGAATGGCTAGTCCCTTTACCTGGGATTTACTTTCTGCATGTTATGTTCTGAGCACTGTATTTTTAACAGGTTCCCAGAAATGATTTTTTTAGAATCATTTATCTTCATAATTCTATATATTTTACAAAGGAAAACACTTGCCTGGAATCAAAGCAAAAGCCTGCTCCATGACCACGTAAATGCTGATTGGCTGGATCAGGAGGGACAGGCACATTTTCATCTTCCTGCCACAAAACAAAGCGGGCAACTTTTTGAGAAAATTGAAACCAAACGTCAATTCCTTAAACCAAGTAAGCTCATAATGACATTTAAGTTACCCAATTAAATTTTTAGCTCTATTATTTAACTTCCACATATACTTATTTTACATATATTTAAATAACAATACCACTTCTAGGGGCTAAAAGCATAATAGATCAGACAACTCATTATCTTTCATTCTCTCACTTTATGCAGCCAACAGCTCCCAACAGCTTTGTAAGCAACCATGAATCAGCCACAGGTACAGTATATTGTAGGCTGAAATGCCGCACTCAACCTATTATACGGATTAACTGCCTGCTGGTTAAATACTAGGAGGGAAAAGAGGAAAGGCAAGTTCTACTCTTTAGGCCATAAATAAACTGGCAATAATACTACATATTATTGTCAAAAACAGAATTCTAAGGCTGGCCATGGCAGCATATGCCTGTTCTGGAATATGGAGGCTGAGGAAGGAGGGTCAGCATGAGACAGAGATAAGGCTGAATGCCAAGATGGTTCCAAAAGTACTAGGGGAGGCCAGGTGTGGTGGCACAAACCTTTAATCCCAGCATTCAGGAGGCAGAGGCAGGTGGATTTCTAGGCTAGCCTGGCCTACATAGTGAGATCCGGGCCTCTTTGTAGTCTCAAATAATAAATAGAAATATTTAACTCTGGATGTTACAATGAAAAACAGCAATTAAGGAATGAATCATTTGGAGGGTAGCTTGAGCTATAAAGCATGCAAAGTCTTCAAAGCAATCAGCTTATATGACTCATTAATAAACAAAATGATTAATCAGCTCCCCACTCCATATGTTTATAGCACAATGAAGTCATTCCAGGACCACTTCCTAAATGAGTAGTTCATATACTGAGCCTTATAGAAAGTGCACTTCCTAGAGAAAGTGGACCCTAAAGTCCAGTAGAAATATATTAACTGAGAAACTGGACTGTCTTTTTTCATTCTGTTTTATGGCAGAGAGACATGAAGTGACTGGTAGGGAAAGCAACTGGAGAATAGCATTGTGGTTGTGCTTTGTGACAGGACATTAATATCTGGACAGTGGCCTTGAACTTGCAGCATCATCCTGTTTGTGCCCAGGTGCTGAGGTTATAGGCACACACCATCAAAACATCGGGAGTGGTTTCTGCAAAATACTGAATTCTTAGTACACAAAATAGTCAGCGTTGCTTTTCAATACTTTCTTCCTATTAAATTAAGATGTAAGAAAAAATCATTCTCACTGTCTCTTTTTAAAATAAATAAGAATATGGTAAGGAAGCAGATGGGGTCTTCAAACAAATACCCAATGTAGTCCATTCTACTTCATTCCCAATTCGTGTCCATGAAAATAGCAAAATGAACTGGGAAGTTATTAATGCCTTAATAGAACTGGGGTGGAGGGTTAAAGCAAATTAAGAACTCAAAATTTTCAATGTATTTCAGCATTTGATCACAAAGCTTTTTAAATTAAAAAATTGAGATGCCTTTACATTAAGTGTTAAAATAACAAATGAGTCAATATATAGTAGAAATTGAAGAAGATTGAGAACCATTTATTTTAAGAGACGTCTGGAGCTGTTAAGAAGGTGTGGTGGTCTGGGTGAAATGGTCTCAATCGGCTCATATCTGAATGCCTGGTCCCAGTTGGCAGACTGTTTTGGGAATTAGGAGGTGTGGATGGACTTTGAGGTTTTCTCTACATCATTTCTGCTTTTTGTCTCAACATATAAGCTCTCAGCTACTAACCGAGTGCCATGCCTCTTGCCATGATGGTATAGACTCAGCTCACCCTCTGAACTGTAAGCAAGCCCCCATTTAAATGCTTTCGTTTATAAGCCACACTGTTCATAATCTCTCTTCACAGCAATAGAGCAGTAGAACAGTAACCAGTGCAGAAGAACACTTGCTGCTTTGGCAGAAGACCTAAGTCCCAGCACCCACATAATGGCTCACAACTGCCTGCAGCTACAGTCCCAGGGAATCCAATGCCCAATTTGGTTTCTGGTTTCTGCTGGCATAGGGCACATGTGTGGGGCACAGGCATACACGCAGGCAAACACTCATATTCAAAAAATAAAATAAATATATGTATATGGAATGTTTAGATAGTGACATAATGTCCAGCAATAAAGGAAGCACATTTTTTCATGTTAAAATAGGGATAAATTTGAGAACAAGCTGGTGATCCAAAATACCAACTACGATAGGGTTCTATTTATACAACTGAATGTCTAGAATAGGAAGTCTGCAAGGGAACAGAGAGAGGGATGAAGGAATAGAAGAGATAATTGACAAGGAAAGGACACAACCGTTTGTGGGGGGATTTAGGTAAGATTTGCTCCATCAACGGTTTCTTTTGTAGTGGCAAAAAAAATGTTTCCAAATTGACTCTGATGACTGCACAACTCTGTGACTCTGCGAGAACCAAAGAGCTACACACTTCACATGGTGAACTGTGGAAGATGGGATTATATTTCAATAAAGCTATTACTCAGTACTGCTATTCTAAGGCAATCTAAATTTTAAACAGTATAGTAGGCTTATCTCTGCCTAATCAAGAGAACCAAACTCCAGAAAGGAGCCTCTTGCTCTACTTTCATGGCTACTTAGTACTGAATGCAACTGAATGTCACTTTCACAAACACACTAGAATACTTTCATTGGGATGGCAAATTTAAAGTGACATCTCAAGCAGTGCCCTGGTGTCAGATGTGGAGTGGCCCTGATTCTTTCAAGTTGTGATTTTCAATAATTCTGGAGTCACAAGACTCTTTAAGAACCACACTTCTAATAATAAATGCTAAAATTGTGACAGAAAAATGTTTATAAATAGAAACTATCTTCAGTTGGGGAGTTCATTATAAAAGACTCATGTGAAAGCTGCAATAAAATAACTTTATTAATAGAAGTAGGAATGAAGAAGAAAAACAAACAAACAAAAATGCATGGAAGTGGGAAGTAAATGTGCGTTAAGGGAGGGAAGTACCTAGCAGGATTAGAAGCTTGGATCACTGCCCCTGAACTCAGTGGACAGTGAATCACTGATTCTCAGGCTGCTGACAGGGAGGAAAGTCCCCACTTGCTCAGTCTTGAAAGAGGTACTGCTGCTTCATACAAGCACATTTATTAAGTAGCAAAGACTGCAAAGTACATCATAGTTCCAAAAACTGGGTATGCAAGTGTCAAGAAATTCATTGATTCCATGACATTTAATTTTGAAATAGCCTGTATTTGTCACCGTGTGAAAAAGCACTAAAATGTTTTGCTCAGTTTCAGTCTGCATAGTACCAACATTCTTTTCCACACACTCTAGCTTTAAGAAGCTAAGTCTCTGGCACTGCTGTGACATAATGCAAGTGCCATGTAAATGCTAATACAAAGTAAGAAATTAGCTTGTCTGATGTGACCCCAAAGCTTAAGAAGCTGTGTACTGGCCAACAGTCATACATCCTGTAGGTAACTAAAGTAAATGAAAATAAACATGACATTTTAACTAAGATGTACTATGTCTAATGGCTACTAAACAAATTAGGACATAGATATAGGACTTTTGGTCTAAGAATGTTACAGAAGAAAATGTTCAGGAGCTATGAAGACCCAAGAAACATAGAATCTATGGGGTAGCCATAGCTTTCACAGGTGACCTGCTTTCCTGGTGGTGTGTGTTAGAACTATCAGTAGCTCAGCTTCTTCCATGAGTGACTAGCCATGCTGACAACCTACTCTTAAAACTACTGTGAGATTCAAGTATCATATCCACAGGGTTCGGCAGGTAATAGCTAGAAAAACACTCACTGCCACACCAGCATCATTACAACGGCTGCCATAAATTACATCAAGGGCTCTGAAAGCCACTCGTTTCTAGTACAAAACAGGAAGTAGCAGCTAGTGAGGCACAAGATATCCCAACCCTGACCCAAGGTGCCCACTGGGGCATTCTGACTATCAACTACTCCTACAGAAAAACGTGCTTTATATTCTTACTAAAACTACATAATAAAACCCCTCATTTAAAGTGGTTTTACTGTTAAAATAACAATTTTAAAAATTTTTACATATTTATAAAGTCTTTTCTAATACAGAAAATCTTTACAAAACACAAATACTCCAGGACCTGCATAGAAAGGACCTTCTATGGCATTACTCTCAGCATATGAGTCCAAGATGCTCACATTGCTTCTCACGATTTGCAGGAGGGCAAAGCACACAGACCAGAAAGAACATTCTGCTAATTAAACCAAAGCAGATGATTACAGAGGAGAAAGGCTTGCCATATGTAACATCTGTGCCAAGAATGATCAGATTAAATATGCAGAATGTAAAGTAAAGTTGTAAAAAAGCAGTAAGATGGTACTCAAGACCTTAAAACAGGCTACAAAAGTTCTGACAGCTTTCCTAATTATTTCCAGTAACGGACACAGGAGGCCAAAAGGCAGGAGGGAGAGATACATTTTTCTCCATTATGAGTGTTGAATACTAGGTCTAAAATCATGCCTGTCTGAACACTGATCAGTCTCTGCAAAGGTTAATAGCAATTAAATGCAGCAAACTATATTAAATGAGAAGCAGGTCATGATACCACTGTACTTGCAAAGAGCACAATAAAACCATTTCCTTAAATTTATCTTAATGCACAAGAAAGAGCTTATGAAAAAAGGAGCCCCCCCCCCACACACACCTCAAAGAGCTACTCTAAGGAATCTACTCATTAAATGGTGAAAAAATCTCTTAAAATTCATTTTTTAGCTGGGCATGGTGACAAACACCTTTAATCCCAGCACCCTAAGGCAAAAGCAGGAGGATCTCTGTGAGTTCAAGGCCAGCCTGGTCTACAAATCTCAAACCCCTTTAATCCCCCACCCCTAAATTTTAGCCAGGCAACGTGGCACATATATTTAGTCCTAGCACTGAAAAGAGGCAGGTGGATTTCTGTGCATCTGAGGTCAGCCTGGTCTATATAGTGGGTTCCAGAACAGCCAGTGTTATGTAGAGAGGCCCTGTCTCAAAAACAAAAACAAAATAATCACAATCTTTTAAAAAAGGATATGCCATATAACCAATAATTATCATTTTTGTTTCTGCCAGAATAAGAAACATCATGTATTAAGAATGTCTAAAAAGAGAATTTCTCAAAAAAAAAGAAAAAAAATCTACTACAAAGATCTTAAAATTTACAGGATATAGATATTGAAGTGAAAAGGCAGTACTATGCTTTGCATCATAACACTGTTTCTTCTAGGCCAGCAGAGCCACAATCAAAAGACTATAGAAAGTTACTTATAAAGTAATAATTAGGATTAAACTAATTGATAATTGACAACCTAATCAACTTCTGAACTTTAACATATAAACCCTAAAGTGTTAAGTCAAAAAAACACAAATCCTGGTTGGGTTTCCAGACCAGGCAGGCAATCACATGCCAATGCAAGCTCACAGTCTTTACGCACACGTACGTACACCCTGAACTCCACCTAAGGCAGAAGCACAAGAGCAGGAGCTCAAACAATGGAAACTCAATTTACTCTGCCATCCTCGGGGTCTTCTAAACCATCGGGCCGGCTAAGGTTTCGGGCAGGCTGGCTGCAGACCACATTGTCTTCCCAAGATGGGACTCGCACAGGTGGCCTTTGGATTTCATCTGGATAAAAAGCACCATCTGCTCCGTCTGTATTAAGAATTATGAAGAAGGAAAAACAATCAGATGAAACCAGTTATAAAATTAGCTCCTCTATATGTAGATATGGGGATTAGAGAAGCAAATAGAACTCAGGTTGTGACTCAGTGGCAAGATGCTTTCCTGAGAACCTCAGCACTACATAGGAAGAAAAGCATCAGAGGCCGCATAGGCATGATAGCATGTGCCAGCCTCTTAAGTTTTTATTTTCAACTCACAAGTCTAAAAACTGTGTCTATGATAAGCAATGACATATCACCTATAGATGATATCAGTAGTGGTATTAAATATTAAAATGACAAACTACACAAAGAAAAAATTTTATTAGTGTTCATTATACCCTCAGCTCTCTAATTCCATAAAAATAAAAGCGAAAACTCTTAGAGTCAGCTAACCCCAAGATAAGAATACTCGAATAACCTCGTGTTTCCTGTGCTGTGTAAGGATTGCCATACTGTAGAACTGGCTGTGCACTTGGCAGTGTCAGAAGAAGCCCATTTTGCTCAGAGCAGGTGTTGAGACCCCGCGAGACCTGCTGAGGACTCTGACCTTCCATCTTCCTTCCTTCCTGATTTTCTAAACTCCTTTTATGCTCCTAAAATTAAAAAAAAAAAAAAAAAAGATAAATAAGCAAAGCACTGAACATTCAGCCCAAATACAGCACTAACATCTCTCTAGAGTGTTCTAGGTGTACTTGTTGGGGGTGGGGCGGCTTCATCTACCTCTTAAATGCCCCTCTTACATTCAACAAAATCAGAAATCAGGATAAAGCCCCATATATGTTCAAATTTACTTGTGCCAAAAGTATTTGTTATTCAATTAATTTAGGGAACACTATGAGCCTTTTAGTACTCACCTATCAAGAAAATTTTTAGTATAGAAAAGGAAAGCCAGCCTGTAGGGGTATTGTGTTGTTTCATGGAAAATAACTGTCCCACCCACTGGTTTAATAAAAAGAGCTGATTGGCCAAAGGCAGGCAGGAAGTGTAGTCGGGGCTACCAGACTAAGAAAATCTCTGAGAGCAGAGTGCCAGGAGAGCACCAGAGAGAAGCCAGAGGAAGCCGAGTACAACTATGCTGCTCTAAAGAAAGGTACCGAGCCGCATGGCTGAAGAAGAGACATGGGTTAGATGAAGGGTAGGGAGCTAGCAAGTGATATGCCTGGGCCTGAGGCTGATCAGCCAAAAACTAATGAAAGCGTCTGTGTGTCTCTGTAGGACTGCAGGACTGCGGACCTAAACTTTGAGGTTAGGCCGGAAAGTCTGGGCCAGAAACCTCCTACTACAGCAGCCCCTTTACTGAAGAATTGAGCCTGTGACAGACAAGCTGGATTACACCTATCCTGCCATGAAGAGGTGGGGACTGAGGTCTGGGGTTCAAGGTGATCCTAAGTATATGTAAGCTGGAGGCTAGCCAGGGCTCTTTAAGACTGTCTCTAAACAAAACTCTACATACACATTAATCCTTATAGCCTTTTTAAAATATATATTAAAAAAATTCCCAACTTAGCTAGTAGGCCAGTGTTCTGCTATCGAGTCAAGCAAGGAGCTAGGAAGACAGCACAGTCGTTTAAGTTTGTCACCAACCATGAGACATGGAGTTCCACAGAAGCACATGCAGGCAGATCAGGCATAATGCCTAGCTGCAGGAGGCAGGGGGTCCCCAGAGCAAAGGTAGGTAGTTAGGGAAGCTAGCCACATATATTCTAAGGCCACCCAGGATTCCTGCTAGCTACCTGTGGGCCTCCACATGCACATGCTGGTGGCACCTAGACGGATATACATTTGTGTGCACATGTGCATGCCCACAAGGATAACACAGAAATAAACTTCAGACCACAGCCTTCATAAAAACTGGTGCAAAAATCCTTACTAGCAAATCAAATCCTTATTAGCAAATCAAATCCTGTATTAAAAAAAAAAAACCCTCAACTTAAAAAGTTTAACCACAAGATTGTGACAAACATCTTTAAAAAATAACTATTCCATATTTCAAAAATGTAGAAAATTAAAGATTTGTTCAGGGTTTCAAAAACTCTATCAAGATAGAAAATTAATTTCTTTATGAAAGTATGAGGTACAGCTCAAATGATCCTACTGCAGAAGAAATATAAGTAAAGGATTCTGCAGCTCTCCCTAATTCTCTTCAGTATAACCAGTGACTAAGACTAAGGCAGACAGACTGGAAGGGAAATAAACCTGCCTGTCTTTATTAGATGATACAGCTGAGTATGCATTCAAAGAACCTGGAGCAGAGAAGCTGGGAGAATGAGTGAATTTAAGCTGGTTACAAGATACAAAGTCGACATATAAATTAACTATATCCTATATATAAGCAACAAAGAGGAGACTAAAAATTCTACTTAAGAGTGAACTCGATGAGAAAATGCAGAGAAGTGAGCAAAAGATGCACTCATTACCAACATGAGTGTGACCACAGACAGCACAAATGGAGAGATGCACCCAGTGCACATGCAGAAAACGTTTCTTCACTAATAACTCTTCTCAAACTAACAACAGATATGATGAAATCCTAATAAAAAAAATCCCAGCAGGCCTCTGCATAAATTGACAAAATGATTATAAAGTGGAAGTATAAACATCTTAAACTGCTAATATTTATAAACAACATCCTAGTATTTAGAAGGTGAGGAAGGAGGATCCCAAAATTGAGGTTAACCTGAGATACAAAGTAAATTTAAGGCACCCTTGGTTATAATGCAAACCTCTACTGAAATCTCAAAAACCGAAGACACAGCTTAATGGTAGCACACTTGGCAAGCCTGAAAGGCTGTAGGCTCGATTTCCCAGCACCATGCAAAAATCTCTATGGGGGAAGGGAGGGAAGAGAGAAAGGGGCGGGGCAGGGAGAGGGGAGGAGAAAGACACCTAACAACCTAGACTTCAGGTCTCAAGCACTCATATGGCTCAGTCTGGTCACATTACAACTCCTCTTAAGCCATCATTTCCTTCTACAGACAAATATAAGAAATTTTAACATTTAAATGTTTATATAAGGAACAGTCCTAGTACTTGGAGAAAGAGGATGGACATTGGAGGCCTACCCTTAGTACTATCTCAAGTACCACCCCTCCCCCCAAAACAAAGAGAAATGCTGGGAAGGTTGAATTTCTCAGGAATCCACTAATTTCACTCTAGTGGCTCACAGCTATAAGAGTCTAATGAAGCGTTCACCATCTACAAAATCGTACAAATAACTGAATGTGAGTCTTTTAGTAAGACTTCTAATTATCTTTAAATAAGAGAGTTGTGGGCTAGAGAAAGGCATCAGCAGTTCAGAGCACTGGGGTTTAATTCTTAGCACCCACATGGTGGTCTATTAACTGTCCACCTCTGCTGGCATCAAGTACACACATGATGCACAAACACACAGGAAAGCAAAACAAACCTTTGAAAATGAAGTTCTCTGGAGGCTGAGACAGGAGGATCACCAAGGTCTGAGGGCACCCTGAACTATATGGTGAGCTCAAAGCCACCTAAGTCTCAGTGAGGAGGAGGAGGGACTGAAGAGAGAGCTGAGGAGTTAACAATGCTGCTGCTCTATCTACCAGGGACCCAGGGTCAGTTCCCAGCACTCACATGAAGGCTAACAATGGCCTGTAAACTCCAGTTGCAGGGCAACAGACACCTCCATTCCTCTCCCCTAGTTTATACTGTTTCCTCTTTACCCTCTCTCCCTCAATAAATCAATGGGGGAGGCCTTAGGGTTAACATATGCACACACATACATCCAGACAAATATTAGTACATATGAAAAAATAAAAACAAATCTTTAAAAACAGTAGGTCAGTGCTTATTCCCTCAGCTAATGCTTAATGACCACTTGCTTCCTTCTAGGCAAGTGTGTGTAGACCTAGGGCTTGGTGATCAACAGTGGGAGCCTAACACTTCTCTTCAGACACTTGGGCAGCTTTTAGAATTCTCAGAAATACTCCTGTGGAACCGACACTAAATTAAACAAGCTGTCTGAAGTCACAATGAAAACACTTCATTTAAAGTAATATAAACTATGGCAGTACTATGGAGACTAAGGAAAATACACTGTAGGGTAGTAAACATGGCGAATGTCCAACATGGCATTCCTGATAAGGCTGACACTGCTTATCTCAGTCTATTTCTTTCATGAAATATGTTTATAAGCAAATGCTATATATACATTAAATTTGCTCCACTAGCTTATTTATTCAACAAAAAATTCAAATATTTGACTTTAAATACTAGGTACCAATGGAACTACAAATACATGACTAAAACAAGTACTTTGTACTCTTCACGGACCCTGGAAGGGACAGACACTCAACGAAAAAACATAAAATACATAGAAATATATTTGCATAATTAAAAATTGTGGAAAGTATCAGGAAACAAAAGTATAGGCCCCATGGTAAGTTTAGTGTGAGTACCTAACTGAACTGGCAGGCCAAAGGAGGTCCCTGTAAAAACACCAAGAGTGGTAAAAACAGTACCAAGGAGCCTGATCAAGGGGAACTGCCAACTAGTTCAAGGCCACTCTGGGCTCTATCAAGACTCTGTCTCATAAAGTCTGCGAGTGGCAGAAAGAGTTAGACATTAAAGGTAACTAACAGGAAGTCTAGACCACACATGAACATGTCAGGCTGAGTAAGACTGATAGATCGAGACTGGCCATAAGGTACAATTATCCATGCTTAACTAGTGAAATCATGCTTTATTATCGTTAATCCTGCATATGTATAAAATCATCTACATTTTCTCAACTAAACAGTAATAAATATAAGGTTATTCCTTGACAAAAACATTAACAAAGGCCCTCAAACAAGAAAAGAAATCAATAAACTGTAAGTAAAGCCTAAGTTTCCATGGTTATTCTTGGTCCAGAAGTACCAAAGGTCATAGTCCCACCTAACACCACCTGGGGGTGGAGAAGAGAGAGGGAAAGAGGAAGGAGTAAAAGAAACAGAAGAAACTAGATTAGGAGAAGATGGATGCACTGCAGGAGGAACAGTATTTCTCCACCAGTACTTAGGAAATCACACATTCACACAAGGCAACTTACAACCTCCTGGAATTCATTTTCAAAGGATCTGACACCCTCTTCTGGCCTTTGGGGGGCACATACATATATGTAGCAGGAATTTACACACACATACACATAAATAAAAATAAAAACAAAAAGAGCCATGATTTAATTAACCATGCCTATATCAAGAAACTCCAGAAAAAAATAAAAGAGGCAGGGAGAACTTCCTGTTGGTGAATATAACAACACTCTAGAAGGACATGACACCTGAAGGGAGTATTAACCCTTACTCTACATATGTAATCTCTTTCACTTGTCTGTTTTTAAAGTATACCCTTTATGATAAAATATCACTGTGAATTACTATTGTCTTGAATTCTGAGAGTCACCTAGAAAGACATTTTCAAGTGGGTATTACCTGTAGAATATGGAAAGCCTCGGTGCTTCACTGTGACAGCATCTGAGGTGAAGTAAGCTCATGCAACTGAGTCCTAGCCTATAGATTAACAATGAAACCCACAGTAGCATCACAACTGACTGAAGGATACTAGTGAGATAGCTAACTAGTGCCAAACCACAAATACATACATATACACACAAAGACAAAGGATCTTTCCTTTTATAGAAGACAAAAGACAATTTCAGATGTGATGAAGCAGAAAGATCCAATTTGTAGCATAGTAACTCCATCTGGACTGGGGAGCTACCCCTCACATGGATCTTGCAGATGCTGCATATTGTACTTCATCAAAACTGCCACCTGACTCATTAGATAAACTTTGTACCACTAGCAAACATCAAACTAACACAGAAAACACACTTTTTCAAAAATTTAGAACTGTATTAAAAGGTGGAAGCATTAGAAAGGTTGAGAATCACTGGTTTACGAGTTTGAATTTTATCAATTCAAGAAACAATATTGTTTTCCATTATTAACAGGTTCATTTTACTTCTTTGAAAGGGAATACCTAAGTCTGAACAAAAAAGTAAAAATCCACTTCCTCCCTAAATCTGAACATTGTAAACGTAGTTTACTGTTAAATGCAAAGTATATGATGAAGACCAAACTAGCAAATTTTCAACACTTGGCACATTTCTCAACAACCTGGTAGATGCAGAACCTGGAAATGGGAATGACACATGATTCACTGTTTACTCCCAGGGAGTTGACAGGTAAAGGAGAGAGAGCTTTCAAAGACAAACAAAAGAAAACAAAGAATACAGGACATCCACATTCAAGTGCACTGCTCAATACCTCCTCCCTTGAGAGATTTTCCAAATGTGAAGCCAGATCATTTATTTCTTTGTCTTTCTCTGCCAATTGTATCTGAATAATAAAAAAGAAACAGCATTAATACTGTTATGATCTACTTTCTCCTTATACATGAGATCTACTTAGTGCTACACTATCAAACTAATTTCTAGCAAGTGGTTATTTTCCCCACTGCTCAGTCTGTGCACTGGCTGTCATAACTGACCAGTTTCCTTTTTGCCTTCTTTTCTTTCTTTCCTCCTTCCTGTCTGTCTGCCTTTCTTTTTTAGTTTTTGGATTTATGTAGCCAGGCTGGCCTAGAACTTGTTTTGTCCTGCATTAGTCTCACATTCTTAGTTCTCACATCTCAAGAGGCCGATACATGAGATCAAGTTTCACTACGGCATCATACATACATATTGTCTTTTAAATCATATTCACATTCTATTGTCCTCTCGTTCCCTCCTACTCCCATAATCCCTTTCGTCCCGTCCCCCCCACCCCCACCCCGGCTTCTACTTGCACTTAGCTCCTTGATGACCCAATGGGTTTCATTAGGGAATGCTATCTTCTGGGTGTAAGATGGCCTTAGTGCCCTTGAATTCTCAGCAAATGTGATTATCTGCCTAAGACCTGAACAAGACTGGCCCATCAGCATTCCAACATGGAGGGCAGGCATAATCTAATAAGGCCTCACATTTTTCTGAGGATTAACAGGGAGTTAACAGCTGCTGGAGGAGACAGACATTTTCTTCAGTGTACTGCTGCATTACCCATGCTCCTGTAAATAACCTCTCTCCCGTGCTTGGCAAAGCAACCCTAATGAAATCCATAGGGTTGGGGAAGAAGATGGCAGACAGACACAGGACAGGGCATGAAAGAAGGGAACTATCTGAATGGGGTATCAGTGGGAGGCTATAGTATGTGTCAGAGGAAAATATATTTTTCAGGAGGGAATATTATAAAAATGCATCATACAGATGCATTAAAAATACACTGAAAGGTACTATTGTATATAACTAATATGTACTAATTTTTTTAGAAAAATAAATTTTAAAATCCACCTGAATTCAAAGAACTAAAACTATAATAACAAATGCATGTAGCAGCCCCTTTTCTCAGTATAACAAGTACACCAACACAGCAAATTTATAGAAAATACTACCTAGTTCATCTATATTGGAAATATATTCAGTTGATACTTTATAGGTAACACACTTTTCAGCAGGATCTGTTAACTATGCATAATACACCAAGTCTGCACTTACTTTATAATTGTCCTCTACTTGAGCTAGTTCAAGTTTTACATTTTCAGCAATTTTTATTTGTTCTTTCCACTTCAGCTCCATTTTTGCAAGTTCATCAGCATATTCATTGCATTTGGTTTTCTCATCCTAAATAAAATTAGCATAATTACTAAAACCTTCACATCTCCACAGAACAGATATCTATACAAACACACACGTGATGATTACTGTTAACAGTATAAAACCAAAAAGTTTATCAAGACAAAAACTGAATAAATCACTTTATAGCTACACAATGGAATAACACATACCCACTTAAAAGTGAGGTAACCATGCTGACCATGGTAACTTAGCAAATATAACCATGAGCTGATCATCAAGTGTCATAATAAAATAATAAACTCCCATTTTGCTTATAATTTGTTTTAAACAGTTAACATGTCCCCAAATACCCATAGTTCTTGTACTTGGGTCAAGAGCATCAGTGTACTTTTTAATCACCTCTATTTGTGACATTTCTAAGATTTTATCAATTCATAGTAAGTAAGTCTTGCGAAAAGGACAAAGTCTAAACTCTGTCTTTATGACAGCTCTTTTTCTTAACAACATAAACACATGAAGAGATCACAAAAGGTGACCAAAGAGTAAACTGATACTCTATCAAAATAAAACATCATTAAGGAAACAAAAAGTTAACAGCACACATCCAGCAGAGAAAGTAACCGCAACCTCAAACCAGGCAAGCAGGCAGGCAGTTCTGATACCACCATGCCCATAGCTCTTGTAGCAGAGTGTCTACTCTAGTCTTCAGGGTGATAAGGGAATGTCTTTCTGTATGCTGTGAATATCAATCTTTAAATAAAGGACTGTTTTGGAAAATGACAGGCACTGTAGAAAAAGTAGGCAGGAAAATCAGACCATAGGTAGGAGGAGGGCAGTGTCTGAGACAGACATAGAGCCAGACGCCCAAAGAAGAAACATGTAAGGAACACAGGTGAGTGTTGGGCCACATGGTGGACAGACTAATGAGAATGGGTTAAGATAAAAGAGCTAGCTAGCAATGTACCTGGGACATAGGCCAAACAGCATGAAGTTAATATAAGTGTCTGAGTCATTTTGGGGGGCCTAAGCAGTGGTGGGCAGCTAGGCACTCTGGGATGGCAGGTCTTTGGGTCAGGACCTCTGGCTGGTTGGGGCTGGAAACTATTTGTAACAGATGGCATTCCTGGGTAGGGCGAATACCCACATAATGTCTGAGAAAACTTAAAAAGGGTCCTAGAGCAGAAAGAGAGCCAAAAGCAGCTTTCAAATTGTGTATCTGAAGCGAGTCACTGTACAGAGATAACATGGCATTCAGGCCACATTCAAAACGGCAGTTGACAGTGGCAACAGGAAGCATAAGCTGCAACAAGGCTGGTTCCCGAAGTCTAACAAAAGACTCGGTAGCATGTGGTTGATTTAAGGTTTCTGCTTATTTTGAACAAAAGGAAACAAAATCAAGGGCAGTTTCCTAATAGCAGCATTTCTTGGGTCTGTTCTGTTTGCTGGTGGCAAATAGAGACACGGCCCCTTTAAGAGAATTTCCTGACTCAGCTTTATCTGCAAAAATTATGTGGCTCTTTAAGAGGGTGCTAGCATTTTAAAAGCTCTTCTGGTTTGAAAATAATTAAGGATTCAAAAATAAAACAGATTCAGTTGAGGAAAAAAAAAACCTGTAAACGGTTATAATGTGTAAAATGTACATAGGCTTTAGAGTGAAGAGAAAGTCTTTTAAAAAGAGAAATAGAGTAATAAAAAATATAGTAAGCCATGTAAAGATGGGAAATAAACACAGAGTCTGGATTATGGTAATTATTGTGTTTTATTTTAATGTTTTTAACTATTAATGAGCTAGCAGCAGAAAGACAACGGACTGCAAAGGCTGCTAAGTCAAACAAGGATATATATTTTAAAGGTATCTTGATTTTGAAATTTGTGTCTATGGATATAGTGCTTTGGAAGAGATATTCTGCTATTTTTTCCACAGAAGATGAAAGCCTGTGGATTGCTCCCAGGTAAATATGGTCTCATCAACCAAGACCACCTGAAAATTCTCTGATAGGAAGAGATGGTCACATCAGCTTCAGGGCTGTACACTAAGATGACTCAGTCTCAAGAACCTGTAGAGTTGCCAGTGTCTCTTAATCAGCAGGAAGTAGAAATAAAAACTACCCCCAAATTCCCAAAATGTTGTTTATAAATGTTTGTTTTCATTACAAATGGTTAACGGTTATAGTTAATCTCTTTCTAAGAAAAAGGGGATATAGTACATGAGGTTTTTAAAAAATATTAATTACTGAATTTACTTTAATCCAAAAGAATCAGCTGTGAATCTTGAAATGTTTTAAATTGGCATCGATTTTGGTTTATTGATACAAATTTAAGGTCAATTTTGTTACGCTGTATGTATTTCTCTACTCTTGTTTAAGGTATGACATTTATATAACTCATTTAAAATTGTAATGTATAATTAAGAAATGCATGCTAGATTTTTTGGTATACAAAGATGTATTTCAATTAGGTAATCTTCAAACACTTCTGAGACCTGCAGAATATGGTAGGTCTTAGAATATTTTAAGAACTTAAGACTTTTCTGGACAGTGAGATAGGTCTGCTCCTGGCAGCACCAATCCACTTCAAGAGAAAAATGGGCATTGAAGAAACTCCACGTGGAGTCTACTTTCATTGTGGCAATGGTTAGCCACTGGAAAAGAAACTTCTTATATTGACTGATTGACAATATGCTATTTAAATTGGACATGTAGGTTTCATAGGAAAGTGACCTCTGAACTTTGGCAGAATAAGCCGAGATGGTTCTTCAGGTTTCTGCTTTGCAGAGAAAACTGTCAGAGACATTCTTCAGGACTCAAGGAGAAGCAACTGATGAACTATACCAGAATGGGCAGTATACCATATTTCCTGCTTCAATGAAATGAAAAGAGACTCTGGGCCTGTAGGCTGAAGATGGATGCCCCAACTTTATAAAGGAACTTCAGGTTACTTGTCAAGGCAAATAGGTATCATCTCTGTCATTTCTAGATTTTGGAAGTTGCTTGCATTTCCTGTCTACTTGGTTAAGTATTATATCCTTCTGTGGTCTTTGATGTAGTTGAAGATTAGATATAAGTATAGTTTTTCTTAGTTATTTTAAAAGGTATATTGGATATGAAACTTTAGATTCACAAGAATAAGGTAGATGATTCTCTTTAATTTTGCAAAATACAAATAGACTAAATATTGTAACTGTAATTCTTGCTTGATAGCAAATAGCTATGTTAAAATTGAAACCTTCCTTTTTGATTAGATAGAAGCGAGGAGGTGATGTGGGAATGTCTTTCTGTATGCTGTGAATATCAATCTTTAAATAAAGGACTCTTCTGGCCATCGCAGAGCGTAGAGGTAGGCAGAAGAATCAGAGCATAGGTATGAGAATGAGGGTGGAGTCTGAGATAGATCGAGCCAGACGCCCAAAGAAGAAACATGTAAGGAGCACAGGTGAGCTACGGGCCACTTGGCAGGACAGATTAATGAAAATGGATTAAGATGAAGGAGCTAGCTATCAATGTGCCTAAGCCATAGGCCAAACAGCATGAAGTTATATAAGCATCTGAGATATTTTGGGGGGCTTACGTAGCAGTGGGCGGTTAGGCACTCTGGGATGGAAGGCCTGGACTCTGGCTGGATTGTGCCAGAAACCATTTGTAACAGAAGGGTGAATTTTTGGGCCAACTGGCCCAAATAACCCACCACATGTATACAATAAAGCTACCTCTGCTTAGTCATGCCCTTTGTCTTTAAGTAACCATACAATTTGACAAAATCTGGTTTCTACTCTTCTATAAAGAAAAAAATTACATAGCAATATGAGAAACTTTGTAACAGAAGATTTTAAAACATATGACAACACTTACAAATAGAAAACTTGAGAGGCTAAAGAGATGGCTCAGCAGGTACAGTGCCTGCTACATAAAGCATGAGAACCTGAATTACAGCACCCATGTGAAAGCCAGGGGTGGCAACATGCATTTGTAATCCCAAAGCTGAGGTGCACAAAATCCTCAGAGATGATCCCACTGATCATCCAGTCTATACATACACATCCCAGCAACAGTCTTGAGTATTATACACTTTACAGTCATGGGTGCTACACTGTCCTCTGACAGGTACCACACTGTTTCTTTACACCAGGATCAATAAAAACACAGCACAGCATCACACTAGAACATTAGTACCATCCTGATCATTCTTCTATAGAAAAATCTCAGAAAGTCCAATTTAAAATTTGATTAAAACACTTTAAACATCATCTTTAAACAAGTTAAAAAAAAACTATCTTAACACTGAACAGATCTACAAATTTCATTTGATTATTCTTAAAAAGTTACCTTCTTTTACCTTATGCAAAAAAAGAAACACACACAAAACCTTAAAAATCACAATTATTTCATCCTCTAAACTAGATATAAATGAGAAGCGTTTCCCTTATACTTGAACAAAACTGCTTAAACTAACTGAATTCATACTGAGAGACTGTGTATGGTAGTTGAATGTAATTGGCCCCTATAAGCTCAAAGAGTGGCATTATTAGGAGGTATGGTCTTGTTGGAAGAAGTGTCACTGTGGAGGTGGGCTTTGAGGTCTCATATATGCTCAAGATACCACCCATTGTGACAGACCACTTCCCGTTTTCTTCTAACCAAGTAGCCAGCACCATGCCTGCTTGCACACTGCCATGTCCCTCCATGATAATAATGGACTGAACCTCTTAACTGTAAAGTGAGTCACCACAATGAAATGTTGTCTTTATAAGAGTTGCTACAGTCATGTCTCTTCACAGCAACAGAAACCTCAATTAAGACAGAGACAACTCATTTGCTTAACATTCCCATTCTTCATTATGAAAATATCTCTAAACGTATAGTAAAAGACAGAGGTTTGGGGGATGCCAAATGGTCAATCACTTGCTGCACAAGCACTGAGGACCTGAATTAAGATCCCTAGCAACCCACTGATCAGAGCAGCATGTGTTGTGACCTCAGCGGTGGGAAGAAGAAACATAATTAATCCCAGAGACTCACTGGCAGCCAGTCCAGCCCAAACTGCTAACTCTAGACTCATGACAGATTCTGTCTGAAAAAGCATTGTAAGGAAGGGACTAAAAAGACTTCATGAAGTCAACCGATGGCCTACAAATTTGTTCACACTGACAAGTGCATGAGTGAGCACCCAAGCACATAAATATAATACAATTTCCTGTTATTGATACAATAAATTCTTATAAAGTTCAGATGCTTTCCATGTATCATCCTAATACAGATAAAAAATTTTAATGATCAATTACTCATATTCAAACAAGAATATTTACTATGTATATGGAAAATACTGACTTTTGACCATGGTTTGACAAAACGACCTGCATGTACAGGTATACAAAACACCCTTCTCATCAACCCAGATGCAGTGTCAATACAGAAGAACTGGAAAAGAAACCGTCCATCAACGAAAACAACTGAGCAAGGCATTTACATTTGATAAACCCTCCACTGAAAAAGTAGCTAACTTACCTGCAAGAGCTGTTTACATTTGTTATACTTTTCTGTTTTCTCAGCAATTTCTTTGGTCATTTCACAGACATAATCCTTTGTTAACATTTCAAAATCTGTTTCTGTTATAACAAAAGTAGAAATAATTTTTAAATAATACTTGTTGTCTGGAGGCTGAAGAGGTGGCTTAGCTGTTAGGAGCAATAGCTGCCATACCAGAGGACCTGGGTTCAATTGCCAGAACTCACATGGCAGCTCACAACTTTATAATTCTAGTCCAAAGGGGCCTGATACCCTCCTTCCAGTCTCCAAGGGTACTAGGCATGCATGTTATGCACAGGCATACACACAGGCAAAACATCCATGCACATTAAAATAAACTAATAAAAAAAAAGTAAGTGCTTTGTTCGAGGCCAGCCTGGTTTACATCTCAAAATCCAAGCCAGTCAGGGCTACAAAGTGAGAGATGCTGTCTCAGAAAGCAAAATAATTATTTTTTTCTTTTATTTTACTTTCCTGTAGAAAACTTAAGTGAAACAAGACCAGGATTATTGCCAGACTGGGAGTACACTGAGCTACAAACCCACTACTCCAAGACTAGGGCAAGGGCATCAAAAGTTGAAGGGACACAAAGGAGTCAAAGGCCAGCCTGGTCAAATTCATAAGATTCTGTCTCAAATAAAAAAATAAAAAATAAAAAAGAAAGGATGGTTTGGGGGTCCAGCTCAGTGATAAAGTATGTTTGACATTTTAGTAAAGTTCAAGTTCAACCCAACAAAAACCAAATTCTACATGAGATCTGCTTGTCATTCTCCTAGTGCGTGCCTGAGTGTCACTTGTTTTGTTTTTGAGACAGTGTTCCTCCTTCATAGCCCAGGATGGCTTTCAATTTGCACCAACTCTCCCCATTTCTTGGGAGCTGGGGTTACAAGAATGTACCACTACACCTGGCCTCTATGTTAGAATTTTAAAATGTCAGTTTTAACCAGAAAAAATTAACGGCCAGTAAGTAAGAAATCTCTTTAAAAAAAGACAAAGAAAAAAAGAAGGAAAAAAATTGCTACAAGTATTTTCAAAGTAGCACAAAACTGCTGTCATTTGACTAGGCAGACAGCAAGAAAGCCATGCACCTGAGAACAGTTTATTTTCCAGTCTTGTCTTAGCCTTCTCTAACTTTTCATGAATATCACAGTAGGTACTAAAATGTCATCATCCTAAAATCTGAAATTCAAGTTCTACTAAAAAAAAAAAAAAAGAACTGCCCCAAACTCAGAAGCTCTTTGAACATATTTGACACTACAAGAACCTCAGGTATGAAATGTTTCAAGTTTTTTAATTTTCAGATTTAGAAGAACTGTTTACCCAAACATTCTAATTTGTGGAAAAACTTGAAACCTAAATTTCTTTTTCAAGCATTTCAAAGTGGACAAATAAATGGAATGCTGCATTCTGTCCTATGAGGCTGTTCTTAAATATTTAATAGTCCAAAAAAGTTTATTTTATAAAACTAAATCAATTACACCAGACACCAAAAACAGAGCTCTACTTTGGCTAGTACATATCTTCCTTATTGTCAGATATTTGACTTACAGAAAAGATAAAAAAGAAGTACAAATGATAATCCAGAGTTAATTCACATTGTTCCATTACTC
The DNA here is from genome assembly GCA_033318265.1 of Phyllotis vaccarum. Lineage (NCBI taxonomy): Eukaryota > Metazoa > Chordata > Mammalia > Rodentia > Cricetidae > Phyllotis > Phyllotis vaccarum. The sequence goes on along the minus strand of JARWLC010000014.1, from coordinate 80,050,230 downwards.
ATTTAGTATACCAGAATGTTTTAAACAGACTAGTAAGGTTGAATCATTGGCATTAACATCAGTCTATACACTAATGGAAGGTGTGCCCTAGGAACCCACAGCAGAGGGAAGAGGAGGAATTCAGGACAATGGGGCATTTGTCTTCTACAGAACTATAGATTCCTTTTAATGTTATAATATGATTAAGGCAAAATAACTATTCAACTGTGCAAGATAACGCTCCAGATTAAATGTTGTTACTGTGTTGTAAGATCTTGATTTCCAACTCCATCATTCTCTCCACATTTGTCTTTTGTCACTCTGGCTCTAAGAACCCCTCTGATCTGTATTTATAATCTCATTTATAACGTAATTTTGAATGTTAAGAAATTCTTTCATTTTATTGTTCCATATATTTCAAATTACTACTACTCGCACGAGCTCAGTTTTTAACATGTGAATATTCTCCTAAAGGTAAGTATGAGTTTACACTCATGCTTTTCATAGTACCAGACATGTAACTTTACCTCCCCTTGCCTCAATTCTGTCACTCACAAGGACTTATGGAAGCAGCCTGAAATTCTCACACATGGAAGCAGACACCATCAAATCAATATACACAGTTTTCAAGGCGGGTCCCTCTACACAGAAGTTCATTTCTACCTGCAGAAGATGCTGCTGGCCTTGTATCCATGGCAGAAGCAGAAGTAGCCGGTTCTGTGTTGATCGACACATCATTCACTTTCTGTTGATTTCCGATTCTCTTTGTGAAGACACTGTTGGTACTGACCTATCCCAAATGTTAACAATAAATTATTAAAAAGTCATCAAATGAGTCCTACTGATTTCTTTTACTGAACATATAAATAATCTTGTGAAATCACCAGAACACATCATTTATAGAAATCTCACAAATTAAAAAGTACTCAGTGGGCCTGGAAGATGGCTCGGCAGTTAAGAGCATGTGTCACTCTTGCACAGGACTAAGGTTTAATTCTTATCACACACATCCAATGCCCTCTTCTGATGTCCACAATCACCAAAACCACACATGTGGCACACACACACACACAGGCAAAATATACATAAAATAAAACAAATAAGCTTAACTATAAATTTCTAAAAAATAATGTGCTTAAAAACCCACAAGCCAAAGTGAACCACAATGCTCCTTCACAAAATGTTTCACAAATGCAATAGCATATGCATCCTTGCTCCGAATTATCCCCAAGAACCTAAGACAGTAACACACACAGTCTGCATATGAATATTCTTTGTGCTTCATTTCTAAGATTCCCTCATGCACCAAGTCTTTATTTCAGTAAATTTGACTTTAATACATACTCATCCAAATGAAATGTCTTTAACATGAACTTACCCACCTACTACAAAAAGAACAATGAGTGTAGTCCACTCTGCTACAGTGACATTTAGTAGTATATACTGAATCTCACTGACAAAGATAGCAAGAGCTTAAGAGAGCAATGGCCTACAGGCAAGAGTGCTTACTCCCGTTTGTCCTTCTCCTGTATTGGCTCTCAATAAATACATCTCAGGTTTAAACAGAAAAGAGGATTGCCATACAGTATTAGACCAATGCCTTGAAATCAAGAAGTGATATGCTCAGGCCAGCAGGATGACTCAGTATGTCAAAGAATTTCCATCAAATCTGACACATCCTGTATCCCATCCCATCCTTGAGATCCATAGGGTAGAAGTGATAACTAATCCTACAAGTTGTCTGCTAACCTTCACGTATCACCCCCCAACAGACATGTACACCTATATAAATAAATGTAACAGAAGATACAATTTGTGTTTAGAAAAAAAATTGATAACTTATATTCAAAAGGCTAACACTTAGAATATTATATATTTTATTTGAAAACAAAAGGCTAACGAAGGAAAATTTAGGTTCACAGGAATTCAGTGACACTTACTGACTGGTCTGAGAGTTTGTTTATTTGTTTTTGGAGCTTCTGGCATTCCTTAAACTTTTCTTTGTAATGATCTGCAGCCATCTGTAGCCGGAGCTTCAGATCTTCAACTTCTCTTCTCAGTTCATGTTCCAGTGTATCAGTCTTTTCCTTAGGAAATAAAGCACTTCCATAAGGAAAACATTCTGATAACTCATAAAGTAATAATAAATCCTAACTTCATTTTCATCATTTTTTTCCTGGCGTTTAATTTCTATTGATTTTAGAGTTTGGGCTTTATATTTTAAGATTTAATTAAGCTTTGAGAAAATCAACTACCACCTAAGGAGCAATAACACAGCTTGTATGTAATTCCTTTAAATAACGATATTGCTGTCTTATACAGCTAGCAAACAAATTTTACACAAAGGAATCTGACATCAAAAATATGTAGTAGAGCAGTTTTTACTTGTAGTGGGATTATGTTACATTGTAAGTAATTGTCCCATCTACTAGTTTAATAAAAATGCTGATTGGCTGAAGGCAGACAGGAAGTATGTGTGGGGCTACCAGACTGGGAAAAGTCTGGGAACAGGAAGAACAGAGCAGAGATGCCACAGAGATGCCAGAGAAGCCAGAAGATGTAGAGGACAACTATGCTGCTCTGAAAAAAGGTGCTGAGCCGCATGGCTGAACAGGATAAGAATCATAAATTAGATTAAGAGCAAGAGCTAGCTAGCAATATGTCAGAGCCATAAGCGGATTAGCACAAAATTAATATAAGAGTCTGTGTGTTTCTGTGGGTCTGCAGGTCAGAATCTCAGAGCTAGGCTCGAAAGTCCAGCAAGAAACATAATACAATATTTATTCATATTAGGAATTATGCCTCACTAGAGCTGCCCCCCTAGCTGTGGTACTAAGAAGAGTAGACTCCTGCACCTCTCCTGGGCAGCACATAGAGCTGGCCTGGAATGTATGAGTAGATGAGCTGGCCCTGCCCCTCACCTAAGCAAACTGGGAAAGCTGGCCCTGGGAGCTTGGACATAGGAAAGCAAGACAGATTGACCACCCAGGCCCAGATCTAGGGCTTTGAGTTGGCCCTCCCCAATATCTACTCCATCTAAGATCTGCTGGACTGCATGAGGGCCCTGGCTCAGCAGAACCAAAGCTGCAGTATCTCCATAACACAGGGTAACAACAGGAAATCTGAGGCGAGTCCTGGTGTAGCTCCAGTATTGATAGTGCAGCAGAAGCCAGAGGCCTTGAACCATGACTCATTGCAGTGAGTGTCTGCAAACAAAGCTGTTCAGACAGAAGGGTAGACTGGATGACACTGCAGCTTCCACGTCAACATTTTTTCCCCTTTAACTTGCATTTAATTTTTTAATTTTTAATTTAATTTTGTTTTCTTTTGGAGGGGGGAGTTCCAAGGACAGACAACAGTTAGGAAGGGATGGGGAGATGAGGGTAGTTAGGGTACATGATATGAAATTCACAAAGAATTTTTAAAAAGTTACAGCAGCTTTCTTCTCAATCCCCCAAATTATAATTATTTAAAAGAACAAACAGAACCAGCACCTGGAAGTCAGAAACAGGCAGATCTCTGTGAGGCCAGTCTGGTCTACACAGTGAGTTTCCCGACAGCAAGGACTACCCAGAAAACCTCTGCTAGGAAGCAAGCACCTAACTTGTTTGAACACAGTTCTCTCTCTTTTAAGGAGCGTATAGTGTGATGGGGATCAAGACGCAAAACAAACTTGTCATTACCTCATCTTTTCTTGCCTCTGCATCAGCGAGCTGCTTTTTCACTTTCTCATTTTCTAAACGTACACTATGTAGATCTGCCATTGTTTTATCTCGCACATTCACAGCATCACTGAGTTCTTTAGCCAGAAAGATGGCTTCTTGCCGTGTTGCCTGAACTTGTTCCTCCGCTTTACGAAGTTTCTCCTTTAAAAATACTGTATCTTCCTGAAGATAGGTAGATAATACACAGTTGCACTTAAAAGATTAAAAAGTGTAAACAGTTACAGAATTTTACATTAAATAGTGCTTGTACAGTCATGACTTAGGACTGAAGATTTCTTATATGATAAAGTCAGTTAACACACCCAGCGATTAAAGTCCTGACTGAACTAAGTCAATGAAAGCTTCTGTGACCAAATCAATGTAAACCCCATACCCCACTACTCACTTTTCCTCATTATCTCCAAACAATACCCTCATTTTTCACTAGAATTAAAATAAATTCAAAGGCTTCTTTGTAACACCAAAAACATCAGTTAAAAGATGTTTTCTTTTTTAAACCTAAGACAGCTAATTATTTAGCTTCCATCATATCATTATGAAAACATGGAAGAGACACACAACATGCTGAAAGAATGTATAATAAATGTAAAGGCCCTATTTTTAGTCCTCTAAATATAATGTAAAATAAAATAAAGTCAATTCAAACTCGGTTTTGAAATTGTTAGATTTCAACAGAAAACATGTTAAGTGACAATATAGTGCTGGGGTGTATAAAATCTTCATAAGCATAACCATAACAGTATCCTTATTTTTTGGTTTCTGTATATGGTCCAGGTTAGCCTGGACTTTCCATGAATTAGAAGATAGATAGCCTTAAGCTTCCGATCCTGTCTCTTCCTCCTAGGTACAGGGTTTACGAGTGTGTATTGCTATGCTTCACTTATGTGGTACTGGTGAGTGAACAAAGGAATCCCTGCACGCTACAGAAGCACTCTGCTCTCTGAACTATATCCTGAATCTTAATAGTTTTAATCACACATCAACATCTATGTCAAAAAGGAAAAAAAGAAAATAAAACAGAATTTCTTTTAATATATAATCAATGGAAGTTTAATACTATTCTGATTATTATTTTTTCAGCCAATCAGAAGGAAGTATATATACCCCAAATAGTCAAACATATAAAGATTGATTTTACTTATTTATTACTATTTTTGTTTTGAGACAGGTTCACTCTATATAGCCCTGGCTGTCCTGGAACTCACCAGGGTGGCCTTGAACTCACAAGATATGCCTGCCTTTGCCTCAAGAGAGCTGGTTTTAAAAGCATGCACTATCACCATGCCCTGTAAGATTATAAATAAATACTTACTATGCACAAAAGTTTCAATCAACAAGGTTAAAACAAATGCTTTCTTTCAAATTGATCAAGATGAAATAGTAATCTATTATTTAAACAAGTATGGAGAAACGGGAGTGTTCAAAATGACATGAACCCTAACTGGCACAGCCTTTCCCAGCAAACTTTGAAGATTCATCAATACCTTAAAATTTCTCTAAGGTCTTGATCTAGCAATTTTATCTCCAAAAATTATTAAAGAAAACTGTTAATGGTGTAGACAAAGGTTTGTCTTTCAGAATTCAAAAAATTTTTAAAATAATAAAAATCATGAAGCTATTTAAAATGGAGTTATTTTGAACTAAATAAACTATGCCATACCATACCTACCAATAATGAAAAGCTATGAAGCTACTGGGAACCATAGCATATATTACATCACTGAGATAAAAACTCAACACAGTATCTTTTGAAAAGGCAATCTGAAAATAACCATCAAAAGTTAAATGTTCATTAATCCACTAACTCCATTTGAAGAAATGTACTCTATGTCCAGTATCACTTATGCTATACAGAAGTTTTGACTGCAGTATGCTCAGAAAAGCCAAGAGAGTAAACTGAAGAAGTACTAACTACACAAATTCTGAATGACAAGAAAGAATATTGTGTAGCTATAATCATGAACGAAAAGGCTCTCTCTACAAGTATATCCATAGGACCATTTTATAACTCAAAAAAAAAAAAAATGTTTAGGGCTAGGCATTGGGCTGAACATCTTTAATCCAAGCATTCAGAAAGCAGAAACAGGCCCATCTCATGAATTTAAGGCCAGTCTGACCTACACAATGAATTCCAGGCCAGCTAGGGTTATAGAATCAAATCCTGTCTCAAAAGAAAAAAAGAAAAAGTTCTGGGAAACCACTCACACCCATATCCCAACCCCTCCCCACCCCACACTCCACATTCATACATTCTCATTTGAGTTAAAATGTAACTTTAAATTAAAATCCTATAATCATATAGCTAAAAAAGGATGCTAATTTTTGGTTTGTACTCTCATCACTATTTAAAATCTTTTATAACCATAAATTCATCCTGCATTACAATCTACTAAAAAAATTTCTAGCAATCAATAACCATTTTCCTCAGTATTTAATGCTTTTTTACTAAAGTCTTGCTTAAATGTTAAAGTTGCTTAAAGACATTTTAGCATCTTATTAAATCAAATAAATATAATCAAACATACTTTTCACGTTTGCATTTGTAATCCTTTAGATTAAAAAAGCAACTGTAAACTTAATCGGGAATTGTAAATGCCATAGACTTCTAACATTTTCAGAGCTTCATTAACTATATCTCCAACATAATTCACAGCAAAATGCTGAAACCTAATATTCATCAATAAAAGTTAAGCAATAAAATAAGATTATTGCTGCGGGATAATCTTTCTATACACTGTTAATATGTATTACTCTCATTGGTTAATAAAAAGCTGACAAGCCAGTAGCTAGACAAGAAGTATAAGCAGGACAGGCAGAAACAGGACTCTGGGAGAAGGCAGAGTCAGAGAAAACGCCAGCCAGCTACCTTGTAAAAAATGAGGTAACAAGCCATGAGCCAAGTGGTGAAGCATAGATAAAAATTGGGGCTACTTTTAAGTATATGAGCTAGCTAGTAACAAGCCTGAGCTACTGGCTGAGCATTTATAAGTAATATTAAGCTTCTATGCCCATTATTTGGGAAACAGCTACAGAATTAGGAAAACTGCCTAGGATAAATGTATCCATGTAATACTATGTAGCCACTGGGAAAGATGAGGACAAGCCCTGTACAGGAGAGCAGATACATCATGCTACATAAAGCAAGAGCCAAGGTAGGCAGTAGGTGCCTAAAGTCCCACTACTTAAGAGCTGGAGATATTTAATAACTTCTTCGTGGTTGTAGAAATGGTTAAGGAAGTAGAGATGGTTCCAGGGCTAAATAACTCCAGCTCCAGGAGATCCAACTGCTTTTTCTGACCTCCACAGGTATCCACATGTTTCATACACAGACACATAAATAAAAATAAAACTTAGAAAAGGAGTTTTTTTCTTTAAAAAAAAAAAAAACAAAAAAACCCTGAGAATATGAAACAAGAGTAAAAACAATCATGTTAGAGATTAAATTTCACAATCTTCAATCACATTTTTCGACAGTACTTACTTTATTTGAGGCTGTATGCAGGAGAGCTCTATATAAATTTTCCTTTTCAACCAAACATGACTGCAGTTTGTCAATCTCTTCTTTGAACTGGGTAATCATGCTTTCTTTGTTTCCATCTAAATTCTTTAATGTCTGTACCTCTGACATAAGCTTGGTATTTTCTATTTCTGTATTCTTCAAATGTACCTGTGACAACAGTGTTTGAAATCATCAAGAACAGTCTTGCTAGCACCATAATCCAGGTTAAAGTTTAAAATATCATTATTTCTTTTCATCCAAAATGCCGAAGGAAGAGTGGGTGTCAGGAAACCCAAGTTCTGCAAAATAGCTACCCAGGCATACAGGGACAAAATACAGCTTTTGGAAGGTTTTTGTTTCCCATAGTGATTAATTCTAACTATATTATCTCTAAAAATGTTTCCATCAGTTTAATCATTTATACTGTATTTTAATATGTAAATATCTTTGGGTGTTTGGGGGGAACATCATTCTATAAGCATATTCAGAAATTAAGAGTACAAAAAGGTTCTGAAAACCAAAGGACTACACATTCAAAACATATCAAACAATTACACTACAAAGTAAAATGTATCTCTCTTTTAATGATATACATATGTAGGTTTGTGGGTATGTGCATGCAAATGTTAAGTGTCCACAAAGGCCAGAGGCCTCAGAGAGTTCTGGGTTATATAAGCCATCTGCTATCAGTGCTAAGCAGCATACTCTGGTCTTCAGTAAAATAGCCCTTAAATCATTGGGTCATCTGCGCCCAATTCCACTTTTTGCTTATGAGAAGTACTATATTGCTATTTTTCATGACACTAAGTTGCCCTGACTTCCATAGTTCAACTATGACATACCTCCCAGCCCCCCCATCATGTATTCACACATCATGCATACACACACATTATTTTATGTGCTAAAAAGAAATAAATTGCTTTTTGCACTTCATTATTCATAGCTATAGAAAGCTAAAGGACTAATTCCTGTTCCTGTGGATGAAATGTATCTCTCTGGTCCCCTGAAACTGTCAAAACAGCCCAACAGACCTTAGTAGCATCGCTTCTAAAACACTAATGTTCCTGTCAGTTTAAAAAACTGACTTGAGACTGACAACTTAGAGTGCTCATATCAAACATTAATTAAAAAAAAAATCTTTGTGTGTGTGTGTCTCACTGGTGTGAATGTGAGTGTGCAAATGTCATGAAACACATATGCTATAGGGCCCTGTGAAGGTCAGAAGACATCCTCTCCCACCTTTTCTGGACAGGGTCTCTTGTCTGCTACTGAATACATCAAGCTAGCTGGCCCACAAACTTCCAGGGATACTCTTATTTCCACCTTCCACCTCCTATAGCAAACTGGGATTACAGACAAATGCTGTGGTGGTTTGAAAAAAATGGCCCCCAAAGGGAGTGGCACCATTAGGAGGTGTGGTCTAGTTGGAGGAAGTGTGTGTCACTGTGAAGGTGGGCTTTAAGGGCTCATATATGCTCAAGCCACGCCCAGTGAGACAGTCTACCTTGTTGCTGGCACATCAACATGTAGCAGATACCTCTCCTGTACCATGTCTGTTATACACCATGATGATAACGGACTAAAGCTCAGAACTGTAAGTGAGCTACCCCAATTAAATGTTTTTCTTTCTAAGAGTTGCAGTGGTCATGGTGCCTCTTCACAGCCAACAGAAATCTTAAGACACTTGCCATTGTGTCCAGCTTTATATGGACTCTTGGGATCTGAACTCAGGTTCTCACACTTAAGTACCTTACTCACTTAGCAATATTCCCAGTCATTAAGTTAGAACTTTCTACAGTAAGTGGTTTTTAGATACTTAAGAAAATTAGTCTCAATTTTCCAGTTAAGCTAATTTAGTAGTCCATATGCAGAAATGCTTTAAAAGAACAGGAAATCTCCAAAAGGTCAAGCCCACAAGCAGTGAGGGTATTTTATAAAACTATAATCTCTAACAATTTTTTAAAAAGTCAATATGAAATATGATCAGGGGACTGGCAAAGAGGACTCAGGCACTGTGGCCAAGCCAAGATTGGGCTCCCCCAAACCCCATATGGCAGCAAAGAACTGATTGCTTGAAGTTGTCTTCTGACCTACACACACACGTGGCTTCTGCACATCCACACTCATGTATACACAATCATATACACACTAAATAGCTGCCAATTATTTTAAATTAAAATTTTAAATTTTAAAATAATCTCTGAATATACATTCTTAAAAGGTGTTAAAACAACTTTCCTGTTATCATTAAGCTTTTTTAATTATACAGTACCTACTACATGTCTAAAACACCAGCAAATTTTCTAAAAACTAATCTTTAGGGACAATAAGCATTATAATCATGATTTCTTTTAATTTCCCATCTTGGACTACTCATCCTGAAGTCAACTACCATGATTATGAGACACCCAAAAGGCCTTCTGGAGATAGCTGAAGGACCTCCTTACAAAAGATACGAGAACCTCCCTATAAAATCATCATCAATGACAAAAGCATAGCCCACAAGGCCCCACGCAAGGCTCTAGCTTACTACAGCTCCTGTTATTCTCCTGATTGCACTGATACACGTTGACAGCAGCTCAGATGAATTGCTCTCAAATCCTCCACCCCAAAAAGCCACTGGGGAGTAAGAAAGAAGCAGGAACAGAAATGGAACTTTACCTTATAAAGCTCCTTCTCATCCCTTTCTGTTTTCAGCTGACATTCAAGTTGCTCTCTTTCATGTTGTGCCTTCCTGAGCTTATCCTTCAAACTGTGTTAAGATAAAAAACATTAATGTAAACCATGAAGAACTTTGCTAAGCATCGAAGCCATTTCTCTAAAGCATCAGACCCACCTGTCTAGCTCAGTTTCCTTTTCAATTGCTTTATGTGTCACCGACACAATATCCTCTTCAAGCTGTTGAGCTTTAGATGTAGCATCACTGTATCTCTTCATAAGCTCTTCATTTTCCATTCTCAAACTTTGTGATACTTCAAGAAGGTCCTTAGAAACAACAATAAAGTATCTTTCAGTAAAACAAAATCAAATATACTTCAGAAACTTCTCCTTTAAAAAACAAAAGAAACCCAGAGTGGTGGTGCACACCTTTAGTCCCAGCACTCGAGAGGCAGCGCCAACAGAGCAAGTTAAAGGACAGTGGGACTATGAAGAGAGACCTTGTCTCAAACAATTTTTTAAAAAAGGTTCATTATATCTCCTGGGTGCTGGGACTACAAGCAACCACTACCCCTGGCTTTGAATTCCTACAATTTCAATCCTACATTTATTCCTCCAAATTACATAATGTAAGGTTGCAAAGTAAACCTGAAATTCTAACAGTTAAGCTTTAATACACTCAGCCATCTTGTTTTTATATTTTGATTTTTATTTCTGTGAGTACATAACATATCCATGTGAAAGTATCCACTATGTATGTGCATGATGTGCAGCCTGTGCTTATGGAAGGCCAAAAAGGTCACCAAATATTCTGTCACTCCCCAGCTAGTCTTTTTGAAGCCAAGTTTCCCCTTGAGCTGAGAAGTTTTCTTGATCAGGCTTGAAGCCAAAAAGTCCCAGCCCCTTTCTTTCCCAGCCTGAAACTGGGGTTATAGACTTTTGCAGTGTTGCCTGGAATCTAAACCCTGGTCCTCATGATAGAAGAACAATAAATTAATTTAACCACTAAGCCATTCCTCTAGCTCCCAAGATTTTGTTTGTTTTGTTCTGAAACAATGTCACAGAGTTGAGACTGACCTTGAACCTGATACTCCTACCTCAGCTTCCATGTGCTGAGATGATAGGTATGTATCACCATGTCCAGTCCAGCCTAAACTAGTTTTTAGTGTATCAATTACTAACATTATTTCCCATCCTTACTTTCCCTGCACTCTTTTTTGACTTTACTGACTTCTCCACCAGAAGGCAGGCAAAAAAAAAAAAAAAAAATTTCAATTAATTCACTTTTGTTTTTGACATCTTACTTTTATTCCATGACACTGTAAAGGGTAACACCCATTCTAGTATATATATCACCAGCTGCCATCCAAGCACAACACATGCCTACATATCTAAACCATTACTCCTAATGCTCTGTGGTGTGACTCATTGAGAAAGACTGAAGGGAGGCTCTTGCTGTGTAGGCTATGCTGTTGTGGGGCTGGAGAGAGGACTTGGTGACCAAGAGCACCTGTAACTCTAGCTGCTCCTCATCTTTTCCTAGCACCCACACGACCAGCTCTCCAGTTCTCACCTCGAAGGACACATGAAGACAAAACACCAATACACATAAAAATAAGATGATACACGTGTACACGCACACACACTGCTTTACTTTCCTCAAGACCTGACTCTGAACCATCCCAACTACTCCAACTACTTCCCTTTAGGGATGGTATAACAAACCTTCTGCTCAGTCTGCAGCTGTTCACATCGCCCTTTTTCATGGCTTAGTTCTCTCTCCATTTTTCCAACTTGCTCTCGAAGCTGTGCTGTTTCTTTTTCAAGAACAGCAATCAACTTTACCAATTCTTCTTTCTCTTTCATGGTCTTCTCAATTTTCAGCTGTTTTTTTTTTTTTTTAAATCATCAAATAATTAGTTTTTATCATAAAATATTACAATTTTAGCTTCCTACTTTTAAGCAGTGAATTCACAAATTTTTACATTTTACTTACTGCGTATCATTCAGCCTATTATCCTTCTGTTAGAAAAAGTCACAATGTGTATGTTACACATATATACAAATGTATAGCCAGTTGTGTAGAAGGCACAAAGTCATTGTGCTCACATATAAGCACTAGGGAAACCAGAAATATTAAATACAAAGGGTTGTCTCTTTTACAAAGAGATGCATACCTGCTTTCCAGACAAGAAGGCTGGGAGCAGATGTAGTTAACAGCTTGGTGACCTGTACTATCCTGCAGGCCAGGCCACACCAGACTATTATGATTATTCCAGACTTTTCCTCCCTAGACCTGTATCTTTAGATCTGCTTCTCAGTCAACAGAACTCATCCTTAGGGGATACGTCACATGCATAGCCTGGTCACCCCTAAGCTATGTGTATGAATGAGACCATCTAGATCCTCTCCAGGCCTTTAAGCTACAGAACCCATCTTTATTTAAGAGGTCACATTTACTTTGTAGTCACACTTTAAGCTTTACTGTGCACACAGGATTGAGATTAACTGTTACTAGGAAACTTTTTTTCCCCAAAACTGTGCTGTACTTAAATATGCCTAAAATAAATTGCCCAGTGTCAAGACTCTAGAATGTTAAACCATCAGAGGCTACTAAGTCACTTTGAACTGTATTTCCTTCTACCTCTTGTGGATCATTACCCCACCCTACAACTGTTTTAAGTAAAAATGAAATTTCAAGACTAAGACTCTAAAAATATACCAACTCCAGCTGGTAGGAATGTGGCTAAATACTCAGTTCAGGAAAACATGAACTCCAAACAAAACATAAAGTAAAAGACCTAGTGGGTCATAAGTAAGATGGTAGGATTTCTTATAAAACAAAGTATTTGCTTCTAACCAGAGAAAAACAGAGATGCGGGGAAGAATTTATAAAGAAAGTGTTTAGCTGATAATGTTTAACCCCAATATACCCCACATTAAGCTTTCCGGGGTCATAGAATCACAGATATAAGTGACTAAAATCTAAAATAACTTATGAAAGCTAAATTGCACATGAAATGTACAGAATAAATATTCTCAAAGCGGAAAAGCTGATGAGGAAGGATGCTAACTGGAGAAAGATGGTGGTAGATAGACTTGACCAAATATATTACATGAGTGTGTGAAACTTTCAAAGAATAAAAAGGTAAAAGTTTATTTAATGACTAAATGTTTATACCTATTCAAAATTAACTAATAAATAATATCCAATAAGCCAAGGGAAAATTAAGACCAAGCAAGTCTATAAATTCTAAGGGTTAATATCATTATTCACTTGACATTAAATCTTCTCAAAACATTCTAGCAGAGAAATGATGATCATCTTCACCTAATATTAATAGAAAAACTTACAAGAATCCAACTTTTTCAGTGATTATAACATTTCATGAAAGATTTACTAAAGCTCATAGGAAAATTTTAAAAATTTAAATTTGATTAAAATGAACATAAATCTAGGTCTGAAAATAAAAGCTTAATAAATAAATAAATAGTATTTGCCGAGTATATGTCAAGGTCCTGGATTTAAATGTCTAACAGCCATACCATCCTGAATGTGCCAGATCACTTCTGATCCTAGAAGCTAAGCAGAGTGGAGTCTAGTTAGTACTTAGATGAGAAATATATATATATATATATATATATATATATATATATATATATATATAAATCTTTCTGCTCCCAAATTTCTATTTTGAAATCTTTTTCAAAATAGAACACATATACTTCTCAATTCACTAATCATCGATATGCTTCCATGTTCATTTCCCGTTTTATTCTTTTGGGAGAGGTTAGCCAAACAGGCTGGCCTCCTGCTTTTGCTTCCCAAATGCTGGAAAATACAGATGTGATGTAATGTGCCACCACATCTGGCTTGCATTTTTTTCATTAGTTTGTGTAATTTTGTTTTATTTTGCTAAATCAACCAAAACAAAATTATGAACACCCCTAAGTACCTCAGAGTAAGCACCTCTAAAAGGTGGTCTCCTTTTCCAAAACTCCTGTGACCAGGGCTAAGAAAATTACAATATTTTCATCATTCAATATATATCCCTTGGTCAAACACCCCTTACGGTCCCCAAAATCTTTTTTTTTTCCTGGTCTATTATTCAATTCAGGTTCACAAGTTCTAAGACTATTTCTCATTAATCACTTTTAATGTACTCTGCTCATAAAAATCATTAAAGACATCAATGAATGTAGAATTCTAAAATGACTTGTCAGAAAACAAAATCATTTTTATCTCAAAAACATTTCCCAAGAGTGAGCAATTAAAATTTTCTGTATAGCACAGCATTTGTGGAGCAAATAAAAAGTGCAAGTTACCTGGGCTGTGTCCCAATTAAGAGAAAACTCTCCAGGGATGTGGGTAGCAAAATGTCTATCAAGTGCAGGGCTACAAATCAGGGTAGTCTGATAAGTATTCAAAGACTACATATTAATGTGAACTGCATTCTGAGGGACAGGATTTATTTTATTATCTCTGACTAACATTCAAATACCAGGCTAAAACCCTGATCAGAGGCAGTTGTCACTACAAAATGTCTCAGTCACCCTATAAAAGTTGCATTTCTTATTTAGATAAGAAAGGAATTTCTAGGACAAGAAAGAAAAGAGATGAAAATTCACAGTAAAAGGTGACCAGCTCCTAACTCCTGGATGGGCTGTCTCGGGACATCTCAACAATGGAAGACACTTTAACCTCTTGCCTTCCTTTTTTAATCTTAGCTATTAAAGGTAAACAAATTTAAAAAAAAACCCTCAAAAGCATAGAATATCTATTTTTAAAGATCCATCTGCCTATAAAGTAAAAACAATCACCAGCAATATATGAAATAAAGATGTAATTAACAAAAAAAAATAGTGAACCAATCTAAAATGCTATTTTTATAATAAAGGAATTAAATACAATTAATCCATTATTTCGAACAGCAGGCTAACTTCCAAATATAAAGAATAAAATGTGATCTTCAAACAAGATTTTTTTCTCTCTTCATAAGTACTAAAAACGAAAACATATGGCATCTTTAGGCCAGTGAACCACAATATTCAGTTTTAAAATGTGAATTATAGCTGGATGTACTGCCTCTTTCCTAGCCAGCTCCATCTCTAAATCTGAACAATTCAGCAACCATATGGATTAGGTCACCTGAAAAAAGCCAAAGGTGGGGAACAGGATGTGAGCCCTGGTCTAAGAGTTCTCCAAGGCTAGCCTACTGCACTAGTTACTGTGTACAGGGCACCATTAGGGCCTAAGTCAGGTATCTTCTTGTTACTCATCTGACAATAGCTACCACAATGAAAGCACAAAAGAATCTGACCAAAAGACAAGCCCCACCAACTAATCTAGTCCAGCTGGCAAACCCCAAGTTAAATGAGAACGTCTGTCTCAAATAAGTCTGAGAGACTGATGAAGATAATAAATATTGACTTCTCGCCTCTACACATGTATTCACTTATAATTTTAGCTTTAAAACATTTTGTTTTGTAGCTCCTCTTGGTATAACCTGAAAATTCTCACAATGCCAGTCAAGGCGAGCTCTATGCCTCACTATGGGTGCTCACCTCAAGAAGGCCAGCTTTTGTGGTCACCACCAACATATCAGAATTTCCTTCATCTTCCATAGTGAGCAGCTCTTCAACTGGAGAAGCAGCTCGAAACTGGAAAGGAGTACTTGCTCCACGAATTTCACCCTTATGGGTGACGTAACAGAACTGATAAAATTCTCCATCATCATTTGGAAGGTAATATCCTAAGAGGCAGGTAACAAAAATCATTGAACTTGCTATTATAAAATGTTTATCTACTTAATAATACTTTCATCTCATCCTCTACACTATTATTCTGAACATATATAGAATGAGTCTTTCCTATTCACAAATTTATCAGTCTGAGTTATATTCTTTCTTCTCAAACATATCCCACAGTTTTATCTCTTAGACATAAGTGTACACACCATTCATTTTTTATGGTTTATTAATTAATTTTTTATTAATGTATATGTTCGTTTTTGTCTGTGTACCACCTGCATTCATGGTACCTGCAGAGGTCAGAAGGAGGCATCAGATCCATGGGGACTGGAGTTAAATAGATCGTTGTCAGTCACCACAAGGGTACTGTAGACTGAACATGGGTCCTCTGCAAAAGCAGGCAGTGTTCTTAACCACTGGGCCATCTCTCCTGTCCCTCCCTCTTTATCTTAACTATGGCAAAGTCAACTCAAAGAGAGGCAAATCTGCACATCAAAAAGAAGAGGAGGCTGGCACACCAAGTTGAGGCAGGACTAAGCCCCTCCTCACTGCATCAAGGCTCAGTAAGGCATCCAACCCTTAGGGAGTGAGCTCTAAAAAGCCAGTTCATGTACCAGGGATAAGTCCCTGTTTGCTAGGGACACCACAAACAGATCAATCTACACAATCTCCCTCATTCAGAGGACCTAGTTCAATTCCATGCAAGTTCCCCAGCTGTCAGTCCAGAGATTGATCTACCACTAGTTCAGGCCAGCTGTATCTGTGGTCTCATCAGGCTTTATTTCTCAGAAGAAAATGAGTTCATGGAAAAAGTTAGGTACATATTGTGTGCATTTCTCAGTAACTACAATAATAAATATTACAAAAAAAAAGTACTGAAGGATACTAAAATTGGTGGATAAAACATAAAGAGAAACAGGTATTTTTAGTTTTAAAGGAGTTCATTCCATAACACCGCTTAATTACAAAGAGAAAACTACTAACTGTAAGATAGCAGAGCCCAAATAGCATCCGTCATCAGATGAACACCAGCAGCAACAAAATGTATTAAACATTCCCAAACACAATGCACTGAGAAAGGTATATTACTTCTATGACACTCCCCCCCCCAAAATGTGTAATCTCAATCTTACCATGAGAAAATATCTAACTAATCCCAAATGAGACATGTTCAAGAACTTTCCTTAAGGATGACAGACACTAAGGAGATTAAGATTGGACAAAGAGACACTATGTGAGGTGAGCAGAGAGCATGGAAACACTGCTGTTACCTAAGCAAAGTGTGTGCTTGAATTAAAAGTACTGAAACTCAGCAACTGGTAAAAAGAACTTGCTGCTCTTGCAGAGAACACAGGCTCAGTTCCAAGCACCCACATGGTGACTCACAACCATCTCTAACTCCAGCTAAAGAAGATCCAATACCTTCTCTGGCCTCTGTGAATACCAATCACTCATCTGGATACACAGACCCATATGCAAGCAAAACATCCACATACAAAAAATGAAATCAACCTTTAAAACAAAAATAAAGGGCCAGAATCATGGCTCAGTTGGTAAAGGTATTATCCATCAAACCTGGCAACCTGAATTCAATCCCAATGCCTATATATTAGGAGTGAATCAATTCCTGTAAGTTGTTCTCACCTCTCCATGTTTTTGACAGACACATACAGAGTTTAATGACTTCTTTTAAAAAAAAAACCTACAATATAGACAATACTCTTGTATTATACTTTAAAAGAACTATCTAAAATAATCTGCTTTAAAAGTATTTCAAATAAACGTATTCAATCAGTGCTACAACTTCAAGAGTATTTGTTTAAAAATTGAAGAATGAACAAGGAAAAAATTCAGACAATATGTAGTATCAGTGTTCAGCAAAATACACATAAAATTCAACTAAAAACTACTGAATTCGTAAAACTTCTTTACTATTTCTGTGGTTAGCACCCAGAAAAAGGTCCTTAGGCACAGACAAATAAACTGGATGTTTCTGCATTTTTGCTAAGTTACTAATAAATGTGTTAGTCACTAGAACAAATCTAGTAAGTTAACTTTTTTTTTAAAAAAATATTCACAATAAAGACAGAGGGCCAGGCAAAGATGGAACATCAGGTAGATGGATCTCTGTGAGTTTGAGCCAGCCTGGTCTACAGAGTGAGTTCTAGGACAGCCAAGTTTACATTGAGAAACCCTGTGATGGGGAGGGAGATAAATCCACACCTTTTAAATAAAAAATGAAATGTAACAAAATGAGCTCTAGCACATGTCTAAATTTGATAACATAAAAAAGTCAATATGCAGGGGCTGGAGAGATGGCTCAGCTGTTAAGAAGACGTAAATGCTCTTCCAGAGGTTCTCAGTTCAATCCCAGCAACTATATGGTAGCTTACAACTATTTATAATAGGATTTGATTTCCTCTTCTGGTGTGTATGAAGACAGAGCACTCATATACATAAAACATATGAATAAATAAATTTTCAAAAATATCATTTCAGAAATTAAAATGCTGTACAGAATTGTTTTTAAAATCTATATATTGAAAGATAAACTAAAGACATAAACATGTTTCTGGCTGATAGCAGGTCTGGAGCATTAAACCCAGGGCCTTGTGCATGCTAAGTACACCACCACTGGGCTAAATTCTCAGCCCCCTAAATAACATTTTTGAGAACTGAAGCCTTGTCTTTACTAATACTACAGATGTTATACTCTGTGGGCAAAAAAAATGCCTGTGAATGTGTGTTCTGAGTTGGTTCTCTCCTTCCACTTTACTTCTTAGAGGCAGGTCTTAAGTTCCTAATCGATTCTCCTGTGCCCACTTCTCACTAAACTGTGGAAGTTCTAGGATTATAGGCCCATGTCATGGCATTTTACCTGGGTCCCAGTTTAGCTGGGCACGGTGGTACATGCCCATAAATCCCAGCAGCATTTAGGAGGCCGAGCAGGAGGATCACAAGTTCATGGCTAGCCTTGGCTAGAGCAAGAACCTGGCACTCATGGTCATTCCTATTTTTTTTCTCTCCCTGCTCTTCGCGTACATGTGTATACACATGTATCTATGTAAATATACATGTATGTGTTTGACTATCGTAGTTTGAATGAATATGGGCCCCATACACTCATTTATCTGCACGTTTGGTCTTCAGTTGGTGAAATCATGTGGGAAGGATTAGGAGATGTGACCTTCTTGGAGGAGGTGTGTCACTGGGGCATGCTTCCAAAGTCCTACTGTTCCCAGTCAGCTCTCTACCTTGTGGTTGTTACTTCAATGTAAGCTCTCAGCTACTGCAGTCCCATGTCTGCTTATCTGCTGTCACATTACACACCATGACAGTCATGAGCTCTCTGTCTCTGCAACTGTAAGCCCCCAAAATAAATTCTGTAAGTTGCCTTGGCCACATGACTTAATACAGCAATAGAAAAGACAGAGTGCTTTGACTCTATCTTTTGAGACACAGTACATGTTCATTATCTATAGTCTACCTAGAGTGTAATCATAGCACAAAGAACATTTTACTCTGACCTACAGATAAACATTGGCCTAAGGATTCATAATGAAAACCTCTCAGTAACTGTTTCTCAGTTTATTAAATAAGGTTATCCTTTTCTCCTAAAGTCCTGCTAGGAAGCACTAGAGTGGACTTGCTAGAGTCATGGGTACATACTTTGATGAACAACTAATCCTAAAGGAGCTGGGAAAGTAAGACGACACCCCTGAAACAAGGGCAGACGAGGTTTATGCCCCTCACAGATAAAGTGACAAATCAAAAGCTGGAAGAAACAAAGGGTCTTTTCAAAGTATAAATGAATGAATACTGTGGCAACTTCAATTCCATCCTTGGTCAGTGTTTTCCTAGACATGCAATCACTCCCTAGCTCCTGTGGGAGGATGTGTATTTCTGTCCTTGTCTCCCTTCCCTTCTTACGGCTTACATGCAAATCTGTATTGTAGTGGTTTAAAAGAAAATGGTCCCCAAAAGGAGAAGGCACTATTAGGAGGTATGGCCTTCTTGGAACAAGTATGTCACCATGGAGGAGGGCTTTGAGGTCTCTTTTTCTCAAGCCTCCCTCAGTGTGACAGTTCAGTCGGCTTCTTGTGCTTGCCAAGATGTAGGACACTTGGCTACTTCTCTAACACAATGCCTCCTGAATGCTGCCCTGCACTCTGCCATGACGGACTGAACCTCTGAACTATAAGCAAGCCATAATGAAATATTTTCTTTATAAGAGTTGCCGTGGTCATGGTGTCTCTTCACAGCAACAGTAACCCTAAGATATGCATCAAAACATTTTCTTAAGAAACACCAAGTTTGCTTTATTTAGAAAAAAAAAAAAGCATCCTGAGTAGCTATGAAAACATGTGCCCTTTTGGTATTTACATTCATCTGACTTTCACTAAGACAGTCATTTAGACAAGCCTGAAACAGATAGATAAATACAATACATTCAGCTAGTCTGATCAAGTCCTTCAGTTTCTAGTTCTTACCTTGAAATGCTAGTACACAATTGACTGTTGATCCTTCCACATAGTGTTCAGGCATAGGAGACCATAAGAATGTGTAATAATCACGAGCAGTACTCCATCCAACCTAAAGGAGAAAAATGTAAGTGATTTAGGTAAGTATTATATTGACTAGATAGAACTTTGTATTACTAAAGTTAAAATATTCATTTAATGTTTACAAACCTTGAACTAATAGGTGTGCCCAATTATGATTAAACTGTGTCCTCAAGCTTCATAAATTTACATAAATTGAATGAAGTCTCTATTATATATTCAAATGAAAAGTGCTACCTAATTTCTCCAAGACAATCTATATACACACACGATCAAATAAACAAACTTTCCTGTTTTATTTGAAATATTTACATCTCTACACACTGTAGATTTTTGTTTGAGCATTGTGTGTACACAAGTACATGTATATGCGTGGAGATGCCAGAGGTCAATGCTGAGTGTCATAGCATTGCTCTCCACCTTGTTTTATAAGACAAGGTTTCTCACTGGAGCTAACCAATTTGGCTAGACTAGCTGGTCAGGAAACCCTAGAGATCCATTAGTTTCTGCCTGCCAATGTAGGGATTACAGACATGTAGACCCAGTTTTATGACATGGGGGCTAAGGATTCAAATTCGGGTCCTTATGGAAATTTACTGAATAAGCCACTTTTCTAGCCCCCACATTATGTACTTTTAGTAACACTGTTTCATACTTCATATTTATGGTCTGTTTGTTTGTTGTTTCTTTCTCTAGCTTTTTTTTTTTTTTTTTTTTAATATGGGCACTCTACTGTAACTGAAATCCACTAATCTCTCATCTTTGGTAGGTTTGCTTGAAAGCAATCTGTAAATTTGAGGGGGGCATTTACATTCTAAGAGATCATTTACACTTCACCTACCAACAACATTATTTTCAGCTTAGATTTATGCAAGAAAAGATGTCCAAAGCACTATGTAAACTCATGAGAAATGTCTTTGCATAAAACTAGTACTACACATAATGAATATACAATAATGAAAATTAAAACAGATGTAATATTTTCAACTTAAATATATACTCTACAGATATCAAACTGTTATCTAAACAAATTATATCGTGTTAAATACTAAATATCAGAAATAAGTTTAAAGCAAGTACACTGTTAGCAACATCCAACATACATCCAACACAGCCTTAGACAAATTATGTATATCCTCTGACTTTTCTAGGTGTGTGTGTGTGTGTGTACACAAATATGCTTGTGCACACATACCACAAGACCACTTTCCTTCTGGGGACTGGGCTCTGGCTGCCCCCTCTCAGTGTTACTTTCTCAGCTATCTTCAGCAGCCTCATGACCTACGATTTTTGACTAACCTCAGTTTACAGACAAAATAATATTGAGCTGAGTGTCATTAGTGAGAGCTAACGCCTCAAGCACTGAAGCTCTCATTCCTTTCCTGGCAGAACAGAAGGATCTCTTCCCAGCTCCTGAGACTCCACCTCTTTCCTTTCAACACTGGCACCATGAGTACTTAATTCCTGAGAGAACCATACTTGATAAAAGACAGGAAGAATAGAGGAGAAAAGAGTTCTTCTTTTGTCTGCACTGAGGAAAATACAAACTGTCGGGGGGGGGGGGGTTACCCAGTAAGAAAGAGTGAAATAACATCAAGGAGACCCAACAGCCTACACTCTGCTCCCAAAAATCCTTTCAGAGAACTCCAAAAGCCCTTTACAAAACTAAGTACTCCAAGCAGCTAGAGTATGACAACAGCTCACTGCAAAACAAAAGAAGAATTGTTTACTAACAACTACCAGTAGGCAAAATGAGGGGTCAGGGAAAGAGTGTCACATTCTAACATTTTGACTTTTGATGGGCTGTGCAGGTCTCTGCCTCACCTAATACAGCACTGATAAAAGCAGGGTACTTTGGGTGCCCAAGCACCAAGCAGCACTGTAAAGAAGGACTGTGCCAAAAGAGAACATGCAGTACCGTGGACAGTCACAAGAGGGAGAAAGAACAAACTCTTGAAACCTGCTTTTTGGTCAGGAAATCACACAAAAGGGCCAGGTAGTATCACATCCCAGTGAAAGATAAAAGGATTTTGGGGCAGGGTATATGGTAAAAGCCTTCCCTGGACAGAACAAGCCTAGGGTGGTTCAAAGAGGAGCTACTTTATGAAATTCACAAATTAGGAAAATTCTTCTGAAGAATGGAAGGTCCAAAGGAAGAAAATAAACCTTAAGAAATGACATTAAGCAAAAAGGAAAAAAAAAAAACCTAAAGAAATAGTTAATGAATTATCTGACTAACAATCTAAAATAATCATTCTAATGGAGTGTAATACACTCCCAGAAAACCACAGATAATCCACTATACAAAAACAATAAAACATAATAAAGAGACAGGCAGACAGATACACACCTCTGGAGGTGAAGAATGCAATAACTGATTTGAAAAATTCACAAGAGGGTTTCCACAGATGACTTAAGCAGAATAAAGATCCTGCAAACTTGGCCAGACAGAAAGTCTGTGTGGCCTCCTACCTGGCTTGTATTAAGACCCTGTCTTTTGTTCTGGTTTTTGTTTCAAGTCAGGGTCTCGATACATAACCCTGGCTGACCTGGAACTACTATGTAGAAATCCACCTGCTTCTCTCTACCTCCCAAGTGAGATAAAAGGCATATGCCACTATGCCCAGACTAAGACAGAGATTGAGATTGATTCAAGGAAATTACTCAATGGGTAAAAGGGCTTGCCACCAAGCCTAACAACCCAAGTTCAATCACTGAGACCCCCCTCCGTGGGATGACAGAACTGACTCCTGAAAATTGTGCTCTGACCTCCACACACACACAAAATTAACTAAATGTAATTTAAATTTTTAATGATATTGATAACCGAGTCAGAGAAATAAAAAGGGGTATGAAAATGGGGATTAAGCATAAGAAACATACTAATAAAACAGCATAAACAGACTAGAGGTGTACATCTTTAATCCCATTAACTCATGAGACTGAGAATGGACTGTGAATTCAAGGCCAGCCTGGGCAATAATAGGACAAGATTCACAAAACAAACAAACAAACAAACAAACAAGAATATATCTACTGAAGAGTCCTAAAAAGAAACAGAGAGCCTTAAAGTATATTGTATAAGTAGCAACTGAAATTTACCAGATGTGAAAAAGAAAATGAGCAACATAAAGAAACTTAAAATAGTAAAACATGGTGTCTCTTTCTAGAGTTCTAGAATGTGGGAGGCTGAAGTAATCTAGGGTACAGTGAGTTTGAGGACAGCCTGAACTATATGGCAAGATCCTCTCTCTAATAAAACAAAGCAGCCTTTATGTATTTTTTAACTAGGATAAGCCCAAAGAGAAACATTACTATCAAACTGTCAGAGCTCTTTTAAGGAGCAGGGAAAAGTAAGCTGTCATACAAGGAATCTCCTGTAAGAATACCTGCAGATTTCACAGCCAAAACATTACAATCCAGAGGGCACCTTTATCTGACTGTAAGAGGGTAACTTGTACTACTTCTTCCAACAAAAGGTTTTGAGAAATAAACAAAACAAGCCATTTTAGATCTACTTTCCACTGCAATTAATTCAGTTTGTCTCTGCAGAGCAGGTTTATTTGTAGAAACAGCACAGGACTCCACAAACTGGCAGAGGTCTCATATGGGGTCTTCATGGAAGCCTAAGCACCTTTGGCAGCCTCAGCTGAGGTTGGAGCCAAAACTTTAATCTGGGCTCTGGGCCTTGGCATTTTGTGGGCAGGGCCTATGATTCTTGGCAATACACACTCAAGTATGCACCCTGAATTGGGGGTAACAAGAGCTAGATAACAGAACTCGGTGACTGACACCCTCTGGCTTAACTTCTTTGGGTTTTACAAAAGCCTTCACAACTTCAGCGTGGACACTGTGGTCTTGGTCTTGTTAAGACTTTATCTTCATCAATACCCAACTCCATACTTAAGGAGAAGGTCTCATGTTGGTCTCAAACCTGCTACGCAGCTGAGGCTGGCCTTGAACAAAACAATGAACGGCAAACAATCCTTACTCATTTCTCCTGACAGTCTCACTTCTGTGCTGTTGCTCATGTAGTTGTTAGGAATCCTCTCCTCTCCTTCAATCACATTTCCCTATTCTTATCTTTCTCTCTGACCTACTTTTCAGGAAAGCCTGGTTCTCAATCAGTATTATTACCTTAATATTGCTATCTCACACACATTCAAAACTAACACTAGAGTTTCCTAAAATACTTCAACAACTACATCTCTGACTTAGAATCTGAAGTGCCTTAAGGGGACACAAAAGTCAGGCCCCAAATTTAGCTACCGAGGAGTATCAAAGAACGAAGACTCAATAGGGTCTAGTGGCCACACATATAATCCCAGCATTGAAAGGCTGAGCGAGGTAGACTGTCCTTTTTTGGAGCAGCCTAAGGTACAGAGAGTGTTCCAGGCCACTCTGGGGTAGAGAGTAAAACTCGGGCCTCAAAACACTAGAAGAAATCACCTCTTGTTTTATGCAAATATGATTTTGCTGCTTCTGTCAGGTGAACTTTCCATTCTAGAGACTCTTCATGTGCCAAAGTTTTGTTTCTTGCTACTTAATGTAAATAGATTAGTTAATCAATACTTCAATCTGAAATCGTATCTATGTTTGGCTAGCCATGAATTATTTTCACTATTAAATGACAATGTTTGTTCTCTACTTTATTCTGAAGAGCCTGAAAATTGCAGAAAACCTCCAGCACTGTGAATACCAAAGAAGTAACCACTGAAACATAAATTTCAAGTAAATATTATTAAAAAATGATTGGTGACAATATGAGCCAGCTAACAAAGAATTTACTCAATTCTCAAGTAAAATGGAATATTAACCCAAAAGTAGGGCAATTACAGAAGCAATAAATAAGTGATACGTAACAAAAGAGGTAATACATGGCTATATAGCTGGACAAAATCAATCACAAATGACTACAGACAATATACAATTTGAGAATCTAAAGAAATGAAGTTTTCCCCTTTAAGTGTGAAATGGGTGAAAAAATTTAGAATATTTTTAAAAAGGGATTCTGAGTTGAGAATGCAGCTACTCATACATTTGACCATGAAGCACAGGTTCATGCACACACAGAGTGATTCCAAAGTTTTAACAAATATCTTACCCAAGTTAGATCTTTTGATTACAGACTAAAATCCCTGGAATTAGGTTCCCATTGTCTAAATGACTGTATAGTATTATAGTATTTCACAGTGATGTTTACAAAAGTAAATCTTTTATTTTATTTTGTTGTTCTTTTGTTAGTTTTGACACAGGGTTTCTCTGTGTAGCCCTGGATGTCCTGAAAGTCACTCTGTAAACCAGGGTGGCCTCAAACTCATAGAGATCCACCTGCCTCTGCCTTCCAAGTGCTGGAACTAAGAGCGTGTGCCACCCACCGCTGCCTGGAACAATAGAGTGACTATTAAGACAAAGCTACCGTAAGCTGCTAATCCAATCTGTTTAAAGAACATATACAGGTTGTAGAGATGGCTTGTCCCCAAGCCCAATGAACCTAGTTCAATCCCCAAACCCATATGGTAGAAGGAGAGAACCAACTCCTTCAAGTTGTTCTCTGAGCACGCACACACACACACACACACACACACACACACACACACACACACACACACACACACACAGTAAAGAAATGTAATTTCTAAAAAGATAAAATGAAAATAATCTACATGGAAGCCATTTCAGAAGCTTTTCTTACCTTGAATATACCAACCCAGTCTTTGGGATGTGGATGGATATATGGAGTTAAGGTGTAATGACACTCCAAGTGTGCATTAGGAAGGTAACTTTTAGCCACATTTTGAAAGATGACATGGGCAAAGTTGGAAGTCTGCAAGGTGACTTCTTGAAAGGATGTCATTGTGAATCTGAAAAGAGTAATTAGAAGTTAAACACTGTTAACTAAGAATAAATTTACACTTTCAAAACCATGTAACTTTTGGGATAGGGAAACAACTCAGTGGGCCCAGTGCTTGTTCCTCATGTATAAGGCTCTAAGTTCAGACCCAGCACCACACACACACACACACACACACACACACCCACCCCCCAAAGCTTTTAATTCTAATTTTAAATATTTACATGCCTTAAACATGAGAAATATTCCTTTAAGACGTGACCAAACACAAAAATAAAAATTAAGAAAAAAACTAAAGCTAGTATGATTCAGAAAGCTACAAGAGTTTAAAAAGCCAAAAAAAGAAATCTGTCTCAAAACAAAACTCAATACAATGCAGCTCTCCTGCAAAGCCAAACCAAGCCCTCTACTCCTAACAAAAAGCAAAGGAACCAATAGTATCTTAATGTAGAAATTGCCGACAGAAACCTCACAGAAAGAAAAAGAAAGGAAAGAGGGAGAGAGGGCCGACAGGACAGATGGAAGGTTAAAAATCAGTATTTTAGGGGCTGGAGAGATAGCTTAACAGTTAGAGCAAATGATTGCTCTTCTGGAGGATCCAGGTTCAATTCCTAGTACCCAAGTAGACACTTAAAACTGTAACTTTAATTTCAGGGGAAGCAGCGTGCACGCGCATGCGCACACACAGGCAAAACACCAATGCACATAAAATACCAGTATTTTATTAAGTATTTGTCAAATTAACTCTTCCTTCCTGTACAGAATTCCTGAACAGCATGTTTCCTCATAACTGAGGCTTTCCCATCCCTCTCCCCTCCCCAAGTTCTAGAGTTTGGATCACCATAAAGTAAATCTGATGCTAACTAACACTCTGTTTGTATTCTCACCAGTACTGTGATACTACTAAACTGGACCATCACCTCTCACCCATTTCATATTAGACCCACTGAAGGCCTTTAAAAGAAAATAATTATGACAATTCTATGCATATGCACACACATACACACACTCTCCTGCCCCAGTCTCTTTTCTAAATACCCTTAGTCCTGTATGCAGCCAAACAGAAAACCAGTTACTTAACTCTGTAAGTATGTACACTTTCTCAGCTGGTTACTTCAAACAATCCTACTTGCCAGTGGTTTGCTTCACTAGTCTGCTAGGAACTTCTCAACCCAATCAAGAAGACAGTTAAAATTATGGTTAGTGATTCCTCCTGTCTTTTTTTCAGACAGAGTTTTCTTTGAACATATCCCCTTTCATGTCAAATTTTAAAAAAAGGTGATAGCTAACAGAAGAAAAACCGTATACTATAGGTACAATAATTATATACAATATATACAAACAATAAATGAGTAATGTCCAATCCATTAACAATTGACAATTCAAAGAAAGTATTTCATTAATTTTCCTATTTTGATGAGTCCAAAGGATCATACCTAATTCACTTTCTTTCTAACTTGTATTCCTAACTAAAAACTATTATTTTGATGTCTCTTAAACTGATATACTTTAACTTCAAAGTTTCTTTTCTAAAACTGTCACTAGAAAACTATAACTATCTCATCTTCAACTACCTCAGAGACCCAAGAAGGAAATAATATTTAACCAAGTAAACAGGAAGTACAAGCAACTTCCAAAATCTAGAAAGGGCAGAGATGACACCTATCTGCCTGGACAGTCACCCAAAGTTCCTTTATAAAGTTGGGGCATCCATCTTCAGCCTACTGGTCCAGAGTCTCTTTTCATTTCAGTGAAGCAGGAAATCTGCTCTGTCCATTCTGATATAGTTCATCAGGTGCTTCTCCTTGTGTCCTGAAGAATATCTGATAGTTTTCTCTGAAAAGCAGGAACCTGAAGGACCATCTCCGCTTGTTCTGTCAAAGTTCAGAGGTCACTTTCCTATGGAACCTGCATGTCCAGTTCAAACAGCATACTATCAAGCAGTCAATACAAGAATAGGTTCATGTCTAACGGCTAACCATTGACACAAAGAAAGTAGACTCCATATTCAGTTTCTTCGATGCCCATTTTTTTATCTTGAAGTAGATTGGTGCTGCCTGGAGCAGACCTGTCTCACTGTCCAGAAAAGTCTAAGTTCTTAAAATATTTTAAATGCCACATTCTATGGATCTCTGAAGTGTTTGAATAAGACCTGTTCATCTAAAATATATTCGTTTGATCTTGAAAACATATCTAATATGACTATGTTTGAATGTAATGTCTAACTACTAACTTGCATTACTTTATATTCTAATTAGTTGGTAATAAAAACCTTTATTTACTAGCAACTTATATCACATTGTTAGAGCAACTGAGTAAGTATACTACCTTGAATAAGCATAGATATTTGTACTGTAACACAATTTCAATATATACAATTGTATACAATATACAAAAATCCAATCCGATGTAAAATATTTAAAGGTAGTAAATCCCTTTAAAAGAAGATTCAATAATCTAGCCTTATATCCTATATATCTATATCCTCTCTGGAAAAAAAAAAAAAAAGACAGGAGGAGGTAGATCTGTCCTCTGATATCTCCTACTGTTTTTTTTTTCTTTCTTTCTTTTCTTTTTTTTTTCTTTTTCTTTTTTTTTTTTTTTTTTTCTCCTGTGTAACAGTACTGGCTGTCCAGGAACTTGCTTTGAAGATCAGGCTGGCTTTGAACTCACAGAGATTCTCTTGCCTCTGCTTCCAAGTGCTGGGACTAACAGTGTGAGCCATGGCTTCCTCTGTCTTTCTACTCCTGCCTTAAAAACTCTTCGCTCAGTTAAGGCATGGCCCCACCACTGCCAGCCTGGGAGCCTGGAACACCTTCTGTAAACTAAAATTACCTCAAATACAGTTTGGATTAAGGGCATAGGTCACCACTCCCTGGATACTCCCTGTGCTGGGATTAAAGGTGTGGATCACCATTCTCTGATCCTCCTAGACTGGCTGTGGGTAGATCCCTCTGATATCTATCTCCAAATGTTTTATTATATCACCACAAGGGGCAAAAGTGCTCGTCCTGCAAACCTGGCAACCTGAGTTCAATACCTAGAATCTAGGTCCTAAAAGTTGTCCTGACCTCCACAAGTAGCCAGTGGCACCTGCACCCACACATACAATAAAAATGCTTTGGGTTTTTAAAGTATAGCATGCATAAAATACACAATGTTGAAAATCTATCATAGGTCCAGTAAATGCTGACTGGCTTAGCAAACACTGATGAATGATAAAGGTAAGTCACAAAACTGCAAGACTCAATGGTTGTCTCCTCTGTTTGTTTAATTTTGGTTGGCTAAGTTGGAGATAACAAAATAACAGCAAAAAAATATTAATTTCACTGCTCCTATTTCTTTTGTGTATGGTCAGAAATTTCATAAATTCAATAAAAGCAAACTGATAATAAAAAGCCCTGTGTCTAACTTATTTTAACATAAAACACTTGCATGAACATTTTGTACCTTTGTAAAGTGCCGTAATTAAGATGGTGGTTGACAACCAATGTTTTTAAAAATCTTCAGTTACAAAAATAGGGCCTATTTCCAACACTTAGGAAATAGAGGCAGACAGATCTCTTTTGAGTTTTAGGTGGCCTAGTCCACATCGTAAATTCCAGACCAGTCTACATAGCAAGACCCTATGTCAAAACATTATATAAAGAACACACACACATATTTGTTCCAGTGCTCAGAAATGTCTAAAGAGGGATAAAAATATCCTGGTAGTCAGTAAGTTCCCTTACTCATCCTTCAGATCTTTTGCTGAGTCCATAGAATACCATACTCTCAGAAAGATGTTATTAGTCAACTTTCTAGGAGGCAGAAACAAAGACTTTGTTAATTTGCACTCCTGAAGACATCTTTATCTTCAGTAGCCTTCAGAGCCCAGCTGCCACCCTGTTGTAGTTGTTTTCTCTGTTGAGAAAAGGCTCTAGAGGTGCCGTAGTCCAGGCTGGCCTCAAACTCATGACACCCCCCGACTAAGCCTCCCAAATGCTAGAATCCCAGGTGATAAAAACATCAGGCCAGATTTAACTTTTTATACATTTCTTTCTAAAATACTATGCTCATGGCCCACAAGTATTAGGAGACAAAAAATTTGTAATTTCTCCTAAGGCTTATTTAAAACAATGAAAACTTTAGAGCCACGAGTGCATAAAGCCCAAATTTTAGATACTAACAGCCATTCCAAAAGAAGACAATCCAATAAATTTTATAAGTGACACTGGGCTTGGTGACAAACACCTTTAATGCCAGCACTCAGAAGGCAGGTAGAGGCAAGCAGATCTCTGAGTTGAAGGCCAGCCTGGTCTCCATGAAGAGTTCCAGGACAGTCAGGACTACCTGATGAGACCCTGGCAATAAATAAGTAGAAAATAAACTTTATAGGTAAGGTAATTGTTTCAAAGAAATATAAATGTATAGACAGGATGGAGCATATCACCCTAAGAACTGGAGAGGTGGCTTAGTAGTTAAGAGCACTTGCTGCATTATCGCTCTAGTTCCAGGGGATGTGACACCACCTTCTGACTTGTGGTCATCAGGCATCTCTACAAATGCACATATATAAACTCAGGCAAAACACTCACACATAAACTCAAAAGAAAAATTTTAAACAGAATCCTTTTAAACAGTGCAACTAATGCGACGATGTTATTTTTGTTCTAGAAAATGTATTATTCACTGGTTAAATTTCACATACATGGCTGTAATCCTAAAAACAAAGGCATGTGGATAATGTAATAATTGGAAACAAGTAATAATACACGATTGTATTTGAAATTTAACAAATAAGGAGAACGAGGGGGAGGTTGTTAACAAGTTATCTCCAGCACAGCCAAATATATTTTTGCAGAAATCTTAACAAATTCAGAGTGGTGCATTTGCCTGTAATCCTAAAATTTCAGAGGGACACACAGAGATCAAATTTACCATTAGAACAGAATGGGAGTGAGCACTTGGCCTCAACCTCTTCTCCACACCTGGAGAGTACCTTAAAGCTCCTAGGTCAAAAATCTGTCCACTTTAAAGAATGTTATTCAAATAATCTTCTTCAAATGTTTTTAGACTGAACGCAAAAATTTTAATTAGTATTTATTCATGTACTAATCAAGAAATTTTTTCACTGGTAGGAAGCAGCGATGAAAACTTTTTCATCTAAATTTCTAACATACTAACTTGCAACTATAAAGCTGGAAATCTATCAGAGTCAAATGCCACAACGTTTTGCAACAAAGCTTTGAAGAATAAACTGTACTTCATATTTCTGAATAGAGACGGGCAAGCGTCCACACTAGCTAAGTTCTAAGAGTACAGTTTTCGGGCGATGAACACTAACAGCACTTGTCTCACACCTTCAGATCTGTCCAAACACCGGTGAGCGTCGACAGGGGGTGGAGCGAGGGAGGCGGAGTCGTGAAATCCAGACTAGAGGGCCAAGACGCATAAGATTTCTTAAAGCCTTCTCCAGGCCGGGGACGGGGCGGGGGGGGGGGGGGCCGAATGCTTTCCAAAATAGTAAGATTTCAGTAATCTCTAAGCTCAGGTGAAGCCAGAGATCGGGCAAAACACGTAAACACAAATCAAGGCGGTCCACGGAGTCCCCGCCTCTTCCTCCAGAAAGCACCCAAACCAAAACAGTCCGTCAAGTCCCCGGCTCGGTCCTCCCGGACCCGCCGCGGCCTAGTGCCCGCTACTCTCGGGGCTTTCTACCAGTCTCCGCCTGCTGCGGCCTAGCTCGCCCGCTTCTGCCGCGCTTCCCACGCCACCGCCAACCCGAGCCCACGCACACGTCACAATCGCGGCCCGAGAGAAACTTGTCCTTGGGAAGGAGAGCTTCGTCACCACGGAGACGGTTCCCAACACTCGCCGGGCCCAAGTTCCAGGGCCGAGACGGAGCACGAGCGCCGGGTCCCCAGCCACTCACGCGGCCCGCCCGCAAGCCTTACCTGTCAGGGCCTCTGCTCAGCCGGCCCGCAGCACCGCACTCCCGGGGCTCAGCGGCCACCACCACCGCTTCCCAGCGCAGACCGGTTTACACCACCTCTAAGCTGAAAGCCGGCCTGCGTCACTTCCGCCCTAGGACGGCTCGCTTCCGCAGCCGCCTCGGCGCATGCTCCGGGAGACACGCCCCACTTGCCAGCTGTGAAGGGCGCTTGGTGGTTTCTCTGACAGCTCATCCTCCGGGACTTTCGTTTAAAGATGTAGTTACCGCAAAACACAGTCCGTTTAAGACAAGCTAACTGACTTGCCAGCGAGATGGGAGGGATCGCTCAGAGGCGGCCCAGGACTTAAATATCAGTTTGAACTAATACATACAATACGACCATGGACTAAACTGTCACATTCCTGTGTTGCCATAAAACAAAACTTGTGACATTTACAGTATCACCAAGGAAGAAAGGGTAACAGATTAAACAATAAAACAATAATATATAAAATCTGCTTTTATGTTATGTCATTTTCCACATAATTCAAGTCCACATTGGCCTCCATAAAACAGGTTCTTAACATTAGCTGATTCATTCGTTTCTTATATACTAAAATCCCTGAAGTTAGGATTTTCATAGGGTCTCTCCATTCTAGTCCTCCAAAAAGAAAGAATCTATTGAGACATAGGCAGTTGAAGAAAAAGTTATTTAGCAAACTATTTCAAAGGGAGCTAGCAATACATTGGGTTCAGCATTGTGGGTTTTAAAGAAGTGTTTATGAATGAGGTAGTGTATTTGTGAGGTAAGGTTATTAACATTCCAACACAAGAATATGGTAGATTTAAATAGAATGCACTTGCTTCCATGGAGTATATATGTATATGATGTGTATATGGATGAGTGGATGGATGGATGGATGGGTGGATGAATATTAAGGTTCCAGGGAATTTGCCCATAACTGCACTAAAATGAAGGGTCTGAAACCTCAAAAAAAACATCAGTTTCACAATATTATTATTAACGTGGTTTTGCAACCCATTTTCCCTTGTGGGTTTTGCTAGAGAAATACAGAAAGAAATAGAAGACTTGGTTAATCATAATATGGAAGCAAACCATTTGCAGCCTCAAGGACATTAACTACAAAGGGGCATTCTGTGGGTAAGGAGACCTGACTATCAAAAACACAGAGCAGGGTTTTGTTTATATTCATATGAAACCCTTTTTGAGATTACTTAAGGTCCCATGATTAATCTCATGGCTGGCAATGAGTTATGACATTGAACTGAACCAGGGTGAAGACATTCTGTTATTTATAAACATATACTTTATTAGGGAAACTGGAATGAGGATTTACAATATCAAGTTGTGCAGACAGAAACAGAGCTTGGGCTGTCTTTCAAGACCCTGTCTCCCAACGCTACTGTCCATGTTATCTACCTTAAACACCCTCACTTAATAGTATTATGCTGTATATTGTACTTGATCCTAGAAGTTCAAGAGAAAATTTTTGTATTAGTCCTAACTCTTTATTTTACAATTTAAAAACATTGTGTAATGAACTTCTGCTAAATTGCTTCCCAGCATGGAGAAGTAAGTAACATCTATCCCTCCTTATGAGGTTCCCCAAAGCAAATGGACAAAGAGAAGCATGATTCCACCAAAGTTCACTGTGGAGAATCAATGAGGTTATTGAACTTACTTAGAGAGCATGCATGGAGGATTACCTATGAGTTGTGGGTGCTTCTTCCCCAAGATGCACCTGGAAGTTTTGGCTCATCTGAGATAATGGCTTTCTCCAGTGACATAGCAGAATGCCTCCCTTCCCCTACTCTTCCTCATCTGATAACTCTAGCCCAGCGGTTCTAAATCTGCCTGTTGTGACCCCTTTGGGGGTTGCATATCAGATATCCTGCATATTGGGTATTTACATGATGATCCATAACAGTAGCAAAATTATAGTTATGAAGTAGCAAATAAATGTGGTAGGAAAGAAAAGAAACAGTGGTCTATTATTAATCATTAAAACCTTTGTGGGATAATTTCTGAGAACTGAAAATGAGTTTGGAAATGTAAGAATTAGTGATGACTTGTCACAGGACCTTTGGGTATACTGCTAAAAATGAATATACTGTACTGATGAGGAGCTAAAAACGAAAAAGTTTGTGCAGGGGGAGAAAAGTTAATGAGATTGTACCAGTGCAAATGTATAAACCATTGAGTAAACCTCTAAATAAATGCACATTTTATCTGGGTGTATTTGTGGTAGCGCAAGCATGTAGTTCCTGAACTCAGGAGGAGAGGATTACAAATTCAAGAAAAACCTGCTAATGAGATTCTGTCTCAGAAAAATAAATAAGCAAAAACAAATATATGTTTTCACATCAACAACTTAATTTATATTTTGAAAAACTCCATTCCAGATTTTTCAGAAATTAGGAATGTCATTGATTACACATGGAGCTGAGGAGAAATATTAGCCAGGCTGTGTGTGAGGATCTTCTTGGACATACTTTAGTTCATTGTCAGCTCAGAGAAATCACCAGAGTTGGAGGCATGGAGGATGCCACATACTCCTTCTCTACTTAAAACACATTGTCCTTGGCTTCCTCTCAAGCCATTTTCTATATAGTTTAAATTTTCCCCCCATTTAGGGGTTTGAAATTTTGAAAACTAAAGCCAAAGAGGTTTTTTTCTATGTTCCATTTCTAAGGCTACTAGTAGCATGCTGCTTTATGAGGGCAGGGCTTGGGAGAGTTGGGAAAATTGCAAGGTGCATATAGAGAAAGTACACAGATATTAATTTCCTTTCTTCTCCTGGTGCAGGATATTGCATTTAGGGTCTCATGTGAGCTAGGAAACTGCGATGACACTGAGCTATGTCCCCAGCCTTTGCTTTAGCTTTTATTTTGAGAAAGATCTTTTCAGTTGCCCAGGCTAGCCCTGAAGTCACTCTGTCATCCCTGAACTTGTGAAGTCTCTGAACTTGTGATCTTCCTGCTTCTGCCTTCTAAGCAGCTAGAGTTGTAGCTTGCACCCCTAGGCCTAGCTTTCAATTGGTCTTTAAAGAAGCTGAATTGGATAAGGAATGGGATGCAAGTTGGAAGAAAATATGGAGAGAAAGTAGGCTCTCCTGCAGTGATGGCATATGTAGCCCCGAACCTGTCCATCCTTCCTGTGAATGATACAACCTAATGACATACCGCTTCATGCTGGCCTTTGAGATCTACCACTTGCATTCAGTTCTCCATAGGCACAGAGATGACTTTTGAGGGTTTGTTCCATTTTTCCCTGGATATGACGACCTGATACCTATTGTTGAGCTTAGGAAGAGATAGTATAAATGGGAAAGTATTCAGGAAAGGAAACTTCAGGCTGGGGAAACAGCTCAGCAGCAGAACAATTATTCTAGCAATTCTGAGACCCAGAAATTCAGTTCTCAGCACTACAAATTCTTCAGGCCTAATGATTCATAGCTGCAATTCCAGATCCTCAGGAGACTAAAGTGGTAAGATTGCAAATTTAAGAACTTCCTGGGCTACAGAAAGAATTCAAGACCAGCCTGGGAAAATTGCAGAGATTCTGCCTCAAAATAATCTGAGCCTGATAGTACAATCTTGTAACTATAGCCCTATGAAGGTAGAGGCAAAAGAATCCTAAATTTAAGGTCAACTTGAACTATGCAGTATCTTAAAGGCAATCCTGGACTACTGAGATCCAGTCTCAGAAGCCTGAATTAATTAGCCAAACCTAATAGTTCACACTTTTAACCTTAGCTAATCAAAGAGGCAGAAGCAAGAAGGTCTTGAGCTCAAGACCTGCCTGAGTAACTAAGTAAGACCTGTCTCCAGATAAAACAAGAGAAGGGGCTGGGCAGTGGTTTCCCATACCTTTAATCCCAGCACTCAGTAGGCAGAGGCAGGTGGATCACTGAGTTCAAGGCCATCCTGGTCTACAGAGGGAGTCCCAGGACAGCCAGGGCTATACAGGGAAACCAAACAACAACAAACATAACATCTAGAGTTGTCATTCAGTGGTGTGTTCTTCTTTAGCAGGTGTTAACCCTGGGTTTGATCTTTAGCACAACAAAAATAACCAAATTAATCCATGGAACTTGACATATCATGCTAAACAACTTGAAATAAATTTTCACAATTCCCTAAAAATAAAAAAGTCATGTTCTAAATATGCTAGCACTGAGTAGTTATTTCATATTTCCTTTGTCCTTGTGGCAACATGCGTATAAATATCTATTAAACCCAATAATAATGGTAATAAATCATTGTTCGGTGAATTCTACATTTTAAACTATATTGTCAATGAAATTCTTACACCTATGCATCATAATTAACATCAAATAATAGTGCAGAATTGCAGAACAGCAAAGGATTGCAGGGCAATAGTTCTGGCTGCCCATAACTAAATTAACTCACTGAGCTAGTGGAAGCTAAAGAGAGTGTTGTATTAGTCAGAGTCCTACCAGCAGAGAGTCATTTGAACAGGGGAAAGTTTAATTGAAAATTTAGCTACCAGACTCGGGCTAATAGGGAAAAAGGAACTCAAGGAAAGAAACAAGAAACAAATTACTACCCACAGGGCACAGATGCCCAAGAAGGAGCAGGTGCAGGACCTGAGGTCTACTCTTTCTGAGGGCACTGGAGGGAGGGTGCTGAGTAAATAGTGTTCAACTCAAGGACTTTTCAGAAATCTGTCATGGAGAACTTTCTAGAACTCTGCTGCTAGGGTCTTGGCATACCAAAACTCTTTAAAGAGAAGGTATGAGGTTTGGGGGGTTGGACTGGTAGGAGGCAGAGTTGTGGAGGGTGGGGGGTGGGGGGGTATTGAGAGCACCAGCACTCTTTATTTTAAAAAAATTTTAATGATTTTTTTTTATTTCATGTGCTGCAATGGTGTTTTGCCTGCAAATATGTTGGATCCTCTGGCACTGAAGCTACAGGCAGTTGTGAGCTGTGATGTGGGTACTGGGAATTGAACCCAGGTCGCCTGGAAGCAGTAAATATTATATCTATAACATTTAATATATAATATATATTTACTATACACATTTATATATTTATTAAAACTATATATAGTATAGTAAACCTATAGTACAGTCTCAGTAAATTATATATGTGTATATATAATTTATATATATATGCCCAGTCTCTCTCTATATAGTCTATATATATGTAGTTCCAGCTGGCCTGCAGCTAGCTATTTAGATCAGCTGGCCTCAAAAATCACAGAGGTCCTCCTGTCTCTGCCTTTCAAGTACAGGGATAAAAGGCATGAGCCATCCTGTCTGGCTACATTTTCCTACCTGTCCTCTCTCACACAAGTGCATTATGGTCTCTCATCCCTCACTTTCATCTATATTCACTTTCCATTCCAACTGGAGTCCTAGCTAGGAGCAGGGCATACTCAGGAAGTCACCAATGAGGGTTTAGTGTCATAACTATCCAAGAAAACTGCTAAGTTTCTCCAGCACAGAACTGGTGACAGGGGAAGTCTAAAAGATATCAAGACAATGACCTTATGACACACAGGTGACAGAAGCTGTGACCATTATGATGACCATTATGATGGCCTCTCTCCATGGTGCCACCCTGACAAAGTATGGTCACTAGGGACAAAGTGACTAGTTCGTCATGAGACACGCCCAGCATGATTGGCTGAATTCAACCTACAGACTGAAGTCACGTGATCGATTCCTTCCTAGTTAGTTTCTTGGGGCAGAAAGCAGAGAAGTCAGGAATAGAGAAGAGTTTGAGGTAAGAAAGAGTGAAGAATAATGAGTCTGTCACCTCAGGAAGTGGTATCACTAAAGACCTAGTTTCCCTAGCCAAGAACTTGGAAGTCCAGTAAATCACCAAGTTGGCACACACTGCTTTCTCATGTGTCTTACATTCATCCCTTCTTGCCAATTGTGTAGCCCAAGCAAGCATTGAAGTTTCAATCCTCCTGCGTCAGCTGTTCAAGTCACTAGACCTAATTAGCAGCCTATACTACAAGCAAAGCAATCCTACTCATAATGAATATACACCTTCCTTATCTTGCCTCTCAACTTCTGGTTTAGAAGCCTCCCTTAACCATTTCCTCACTGCTTTATGTTGCTACCGAAGCTTTTTCCAAAAGACTAAGCACTGAACTCTGTGATGTTAGGGCCGCACATTTGCTCCAAATTTTTAGTTTTAAAATGAACTATAAATATTATATACCAAAATGTCAACAACAGCTAAGATATACTGGTGTACTAAATAAAATGTTAAATCCTTCCAAGAAGTAATCATTATTAACAATTTAAAATTGACCTTTTAAAAAATATTATTGTGAAATAAGTATCAACTTCCAAAAGGCAGCTAAAAAGAATGTTTCTGAGTTTCCAGTGTTGTGAGTTGTGTCCTCCCAAGAGATATGCTACAGCCCTAATCTCAAGTGCTTATGAATGTGACCTTATCTATCTGAAAATGATCCTTTCAGGTCTATGAATGTGGCCTTATCTGGAAACAGAGTCTTCTCAGATCTATCAGGTTGAGATGAAGTTATACTAGATTAGGTTGAACATAACCTCAATGACTTATGTTCTCATAAAATGAGGAAACTTTGGCCAAAGACACATGAAGGATGAACCATGTTACACAGAGATACAAGTTATTATATTTCTACAAACCCAACAGCACCACAAGTTGTTTGCTAACCATTAGCAATCAGGAAGAGAGATGGTAGGACTTCTGAGATCATCTTCAGGAACGTTACTCAGCTGTCCAGGACAATGTCTTGACCTTGAAGTGCTGGACTGTACCATTCTCATCTCCAGAACTGTAAGCGAGTGGATTCCAGTTGCTCTACGCCATCCAGTCTGTGGTAGTTTAGCTTCCCTAAAAATCTAGTATTAGCAGCTTCTCCAATAGGAACATCATTTATACAGTGCTTCAGTACCAAAAAGGAAATCGCTATTAGCAATAACTTGGTTGACTAGTCAACAAGCTTGCTCAGATTTCACCCCATATCTGTTTTTAGAAGGGTGCTGAGATCAGACTCAGAGCCCCAAGCTTGCCAACTGGCAAGCACTTCACCAACAAAACTCTATACATACTTAGCACGCTGGAGCTGACACTGGGGCTCCAGAGGGAGACAGGCAGCATGAGTTAGGTCAGCAGAACCAATAGTGTGGTCACTATGGACAGACTGACTGGTTCATCATCAAACATGCCCAGCAGTATGGTTTTCAGGCCTTCCCTAGGTCTTGGGAGCTACCCACTTCCTGTCTTTTGTATTATTATTATTATTTTTTTTTTGGTTTTGGTTTTTTGAGACAGGGTCTCTCTGTGTAGCCCTGGATGTCCTTTAACTTACTCTGCAGATCAGGCTGGCCTCCAACTCAGAGTTCCTAAGAGTACATTTTGTTCCTTTCTCTCAAGCTGAGAGAGGATGAAGAAGGCACAACATATTCTATTGCTAAGTGGTTTATTTTGTCCTGACTGAAAGCAAGTATTATTTTTAAGAAGCAGAATTTATGAGATTTAGGCCTTTTGATGACCCAGCCTCTACCTACGAATCAAGAAGAAACAGAAACTAACCATTGTTAGACTTAAAGGAAGTGTTGGGCTTATCAGTGTGAGTAGAGCAAAGTTGGTGGTTACAGGACACAGTCTCTGTGTTGCTCCAAGTGCTCATAATCTGTGGCTCTCAGCTTCAGCCAGTTTAAGGGGCAGAGACAAAACCCCTTGGCTCAGAGCCACATTCTTGGGAAACCTGAGCAAAGAGACACACAAACTTAATAACTATCATCCACTACTGTCAGAAGCTTACAGAAATGTCTTAGCATGCTGATCAAGAACTGCCACAGCCTGATTACAATCTAACTGTCCAGCTCTGGCCACTTCCTCTTACGAAACTCCAATAATGCACAGTTTCTAGAATATATTTTATACATGCTATGGAAATGCTTTCTCTTTCTGTGTTCAAAATCCTGTTCATGCTGCAAAGCCCAAAATGCATGCCATAGCTCAGGGAAGTGTTTGCTTATGTCTTACTTTGCTTATCAGATTTTCATATTATCATCTTGGGCTTTTCTCCCTATTAAGTAAATTCATTGAAGACAAGAACGTTATCTCAGTGTTTTCTCATACTACTCATCAGATAATAAGCAATTTGTGTGAATTTAATTAAAATTAATTATCTACAGTAGCTTTGGGAATAAATCGCTGCAATTAAAAGGAATGCTAAAGAAGAAGAAGTTCAAATGGTCAGATTTATCTGAAGTGGAGAGTCACTAACTGCCTAGCCCAGCTGGCCCTGACCTCACAACCCTCCTGCCTCCACCTTTCCAGTGATAGGATTACTGCCACCACACCTGGCTCAGTTCTTTATGCTTGCCTTCCCTCATAGCAAACACATCCTTAGGGAAGCCTCCCGAGACCCTACAAATTCCCACATTTTTCCCTTTTGCAGAACGAGGACCTTCCAGGTGCTAGGTCAATGCTCTGCCACTAAGCTATCTCTAGCTCTCTTTTGACTAGCTGTTTGGAGACAGGATCCCACTAAGTTGACTAGGAAGGCCTTGAACTTGCTATCCCTCTGCCTTAGTCTCCCAAGTAGCTGGAATTTCAGGCCTGTGTCACCAAGCCCCATCTCCCTTCTACAATCTTTTGACACTGTACACCTACCGTTAATTCACTTTTATAATTATTCATTAGTTTTTGTGATTATTTTGTTAATCGGTATATACAGTGAAAGATGAAATTTGATTTTGTTCATCACCATGGCTTAGCATCTAATAAAATGAATGAATAAATGATTGAATGAATATAGTAGCAGCATGTTTCCTGAAAATCAAGAGTTTATACAGAGAAATACTAATAACTATATAAGAAATCATCCTAGATTCCTCTTTGGGTTACTCTTACCATGCTCCAAGTGTCATTTTCAAACAGTAATCAGAAGTTTGAAAAACTACTTGTGATTTAATCTAACAAAAAAATCATTAATTTTTTATAAATCAGCAGTTACATATTCTATTTGGCACTGTTTTAACATGCGTTTTCCAATTGTATGTGGTGAAGTATTCCTATAATCCTACCACTTCCTAGAGGCAGGGGAAGCAGGAGTTCAAGGTTATCCTCAGCTACCCTTTGAGCTCCAAGACAACCTGATGAGACTCTGCCTCAAGAAACCAAAAGCTAAATAAGACCAATTTTTTATACATATATGTATGTGAATGTGTGTTCATCACTCTCTCTCTCTCTCTCTCTCTCTCTCTCTCTCTCTCTCTCTCTCTCTCTCTCTCTCTCTCACACACACACACACACACACACACACACACAGAGGGAGGGGAGTGGGGGCTGTACCTGTAATGGCTTCATCAAAAGCTATTTTCTAATTTGCAAAAAAAAAAAAACCTTCATAGCCTGAATCAATTATTGACATGCTACCTAATGTAGAGAAAGTAAAATAGAGAAATAACAATTATCTGATTTTCATGATGTAATCATTTAATTAGCAACATAGAGCAAAAACCCAGTGTTAAAATAGTCAAGTTATTTATAGTGATTTTATCTTCAAGATGATTTAAGAAGTCTTCATTTTTATTATGGAGAGAATAAGAGTAGATTTTTATGATCTAAAACTTATTTAACATGATGAAAACAATATTTTTCAAAGGTTTTTTTTTAGTACTATTCCAAACAGTCTGGCACCTTAGACTTCAGGTCAAGTGTTTCTTGTGTTTGGCACACAGCTAAGCTCAGATGTTGGTGATATTCCTCATTAAGGAAAAGGCCTCTCTGTTATGTTTTCGATGTTCATTTCTGACACTTAATTAGAATTAATGAACTTAGCCATTTACTGATGGCAAGGGCTGCCAGGACTCCAGAAACCATAGACCAGAAAGATTGATGAGACTCGTGACTTTCCTCATATGAAGCCAAGTGAGATCAGACACATTCTACATGTGTATCTGAGAACAGTGTCTCCATGTTGGAAACGATGTGAGCATAAGGTGTGATCTTAGCAGTTTTGTGCAGTACAATGGGGATATAGAAAACTGTAAAAGGACATGTTTAAATCCCTGGTACCTCTCAGTAGGATCATTATGTTGTCCGACAGTAAAGGAATTTTTAAAAGCAAAAAGTATGCTTTCTCTGAGTGGTGTCCACTCTCTGTATGTAATTACTGGGTATGTATTTGGGAGTTTCAGCTTTAAAGGAGAGTTTCATTTCTCATTATGGGACCAGCTCACCCATGGTGCAGTAAGCAACAGCTTCCTGATGCCAAAGTGCTTTTCTGCCAGCACCAGCAGATGGTAATGTGAGTGGCAGGTCTGAAATCTTCCTACACAGCTTCATCCCAAGTTAGCTGGTTCATTGCCTTTATCTGGTTTGATACATACAGAAGAGGCCACATGATTTGTATCTGACCTTTTAAATCGTATAACAATAATAAAAAGCAGTCATAAAGCACAGCTAACTTGAACATTACCAGTTTCTTTCATCTACCTATTTAAGGTTCCTCTTCTATTAGTCAGACTCATCTTCAGAGGGAACTGCTGTTTTAAAATGTGTTTTTATTATTTTTCCCCCCTCAAATACACCTATGCCACAGAGGGCTAGTGGCATTAGGGACGCCAGCCAGGGCCTTGTGCGTGCTAGGCAAGCACTCTGCTGATGAACTACCCAGCTCTTGATATATGTTCTTTTAGATTGGGTCTCCCTGTGTAGTTCAGACTGCTCTTGAGTTCAAGATCCTCTTGCCTCTGACCCTAAATGGGCATTACAGGAAGGGACCATCAAGCCCAGTTTCTATACCTTTTCAAAAGCAACCTTTGCAATGTTGATATACATATACTTTGTGTTATTTTATTTACAAAACATGTTTAATGCAGTTTCTGAATCTTTATTTCTTTTTCACAAAACAGAATGTTTCCAGGGTTCCTCTTTGTTGTTGCTTATAGCCACAGCTCACACATCCACTCCACCATGCTTTGTGAATACATGTCTCTGGTCACTGGGATTCCCCTTAGGCTTGGGGTTTATTGTTTTGTTTTTGTCTTTATGAATGATGTCACTGTGAAAATGTCTCCTAGTGATCAGGGTCAGATTACTCAAGGGATAAAGCCTAGGAATGCAGTCACTGAATATTAGAATCCACGGCAAGTCAGTGTCACAAGGCAATGCTAAGCTTTTCTAAAGTGATTTGCTTGTCTCTATCTTCTCCCCAGCCGGGAGCCCTTGCCACGCCATTTCAGCTGAGTACAAGATTTACCTCCCTGGACAGGGGTGGCACTATGCCAGGACCAACAGGGCGGTTTCCCAGTTTCTTGATGCAAAATGTGAGTCTTCGTTCCTTTCCAAGAGAAACCCTCAGCAGATTACCTAGACTGTCCTTTACAGAAGAAAGCTGGGGTGGGGATGGGTGAGGGGGTCG
Source organism: Phyllotis vaccarum (assembly GCA_033318265.1). NCBI lineage: Eukaryota > Metazoa > Chordata > Mammalia > Rodentia > Cricetidae > Phyllotis > Phyllotis vaccarum. The sequence continues at coordinate 80,006,863 of JARWLC010000014.1, read as the reverse complement.
GCGGAGGACAGTCAGAAGAAGCAGAAAGGAACTCACCACACAACTGAACGCCAGTCGGCCATCACTGGTGCAAAAGACAAGAGGAAGGAGAAGCTAGAAAGTAGGTAAGCTCAGTGAGCCGCGCTGTCAGGGTTGCCAAGGGTGCAGAGGCTAAGGCACGGAAGATGGCAGCAATCGTTGCTGCCAAGGTCCCCACAGAGGCATACACCTAAACAATGACTATGAAGCTTGAAGGTCTCTGCTCCCGAAGTCAGTGGAAAATACTGGATTGGTAGGTTAGAGCTTTAAATAAAGATCCATCTGTAAGTCTTTTAAAATAAAAGTGATTGTTGGGTTTCCAGTAGCAGCATGTAAGAGTTTCTGTAAAACCATTTTACCACCAGCACTTGATATTATAAGACCCTATACTAATCTAGGAGATGAGATAAGCATTTGGACTGATTCCTTGCTTTCTTCATCATGTCCAGCCATGATGACATTCCAATCCATCTCTGAGCTGTGGACCTAGAAGGGATTGAAGGAGACAGAGAGAAGTGAACAGTTTCTTACCAAGCCATTGAGAACTGTATCATGTTTGCCCACCAAAAACCTTTCCTATGATTCTCAGGGTCGTAGAACATGTATATTCATCCACTTAAACAATATTTTTATAGTTTCTTCTCTCTATGTGCCAGCCACTTTCCTAGATCCAGGAGCCTTAGAGTCAGTGAAGTAAGAAAAGTCCTTTCATTTATGGCGAGAAGGAAAATAGACAGTAACCAATGAATAAGTGATCTAGGCATGGGGGCACATGTAACTATAGCACAGGGGAAGTTCAGACAAGAGGATTAGAAGTTCAAAGTCAGCCTGAGCTACACAGTTAGCTCCAAGCCAACCTGTATACAGAGCAGGTTCAAATCCATCCTCTAGCCATACTGGGCATTTGATTTCTCTGAGCTGTCACCACCATAGAGGTAGTAAAGCTCAGGAAAACAGAGTAGGCAAATGAGTCGTACAGAGCATCTATGCTCTAAGGGTTAAAAATGATTGCCAGAGTATAAAGTTTTCGTTTAGTTCAAGCTGAATACAATCACAAGGAAAAGCCCCATGGGGCAAATTTATTTTTTTTTCCATAGAGGGCTATAAAGGATAATTCAAATATTTAATTGAATAACAAAAGCAAGCAATAATCTGAACTAAATGGGCTCTTCTCCACTGTACCTGGGAAGAGCACAAACTGTTCCAAGAACAATTCAGTTTTGAAGAAACTGAGGTCATGAGGTTCTCGTATTCTTGGGGTATTCTGAGAATTCTTCTCACACAGCTCTACTCCTGGACCATGTTCTGACATGAACTGGTTCCCTGATTTATCAGTAAGTACCATTTTGCAAGTTTATAAAGAACTGTGTTCTTTCCTGTCTGCACAAGTAAGGGGTGTCTTGGGAAGAGGATTCAAGGACTTCAAGGGTAGAGTGGAGTCATCTCCTCTGTTGTTTCTCCTGAGGCTGAACCCACAAGAGCAACATCCCAAGTGCACACAGATGCCTACACACCTCAAGCATTGTCAGCCACTTGCCTTCTCCTTAGTTGAACAAAATCTTGAGTTTCATTCTGCCTTCATTCCTCTGTAGGAGGCCATGAGCCTTGGGGTTAGCTTTCCTCTTTTTAGCCCATTATTCTCTTTGCTGCTTCTCTAACATCACGAGTTAACAGTATACAAACACACACTGTAGCTGGTGCATGTTCCAGGTCGGCCTGGGCTACATAGTGAGAACCAGCCTCAAAACATCACAGGTTGAGGTGTAGGGGACAGTTTGCTAGGCATGTGCACAGCCCTGGACTGCATGTCTAGCACCAACACTTTGATATTTTATGTTTTAGACATTAATATTTTATATAACTGTTCTGATTAATTTTTGTCAACTTGTTGAAAACTTAGATCTATCTGGGAAGAGGGAATCTGAATTGTGAAAATGTCTCCATAAAATGGCCCTGTAGGCAAGTTTATGATGCATTCTCTTAATTAATGATTAATGTGGGAGGGTCCAGCCCATTGTGGAAGGTAACCTATGGGTAGGTGATACTGGGTTCTATAAGAAAGCAGACTGAGCAAGCCACGGAAAGCAAGCCAGTAAGCAGAGTTCCTCTATGGCCTTCTACTTCAGCACCTGCCTTTAGGTTCCTTCCTTGAGTGACTGCCCTGACTTCCCTCAGGGATTGACTGTAACATAAATGGAAGCTGAAATTAACCCTTTCCTCTCCAAGTTGCCTTTGGTCATGATGTTTTATCACAGAAATAAAAACCCGAACTAAAACACTAACCAATTGACAAAATTTATGTTTTTGAGTCAAGAACTTACTAGGTAGCCTAACTGGCCTTGAACTCATGATCCTCTCATCTCAGTTTCCTGAATATTAGAGTTACAGACATGAACTATCATGCCTGGCGTTTTCTATATATTTAAATTACCTCTAGATTATTTATAATACTTACGACAATGTAATAGGCATTGTATATTACTTATAAAATAATGACAAAAGAATCTGTCTATCTTTAAAAGTAATTATTCTGCATGTGTTGGGACCTAAGTGTGTACATATGTGCAGGAGCCTGTGGATGTCAGAAGAGGCATGAGACGCCTTGGACCTAGAGTTGTAGATAGTTGTGAGATGCCATGTGTGTGTTAGGAACCAAACCAGGTCCTCTGTAAGATCAGTAGGTGGTCTTAACCACTGAGCACTCTCTCCACCTATGTCTTATGTTTGTTTGTTTTTTTAAACCTAGAACTCACAAGGGATTATAGAGGTCTATCATCATGCATGGCTTATTTGCCTTTAGTACTGGTGACTACTGACCCCCCCCCATAATAATTTGAATCACTGATGGTTGAATCTGTGAAAGCAAAACCTAGAGACACAGAAGATTTTATATATATGACAATCTGAGAAAAAATGAACACTGGTGAATATTAAATTATTTAATTTGTAAAGTTTTTAAGATTTATTTTTAAATTTTATGTGTATAGGTGTTTTGCTCACATGTGTCTGTGGTCTGGTGCCCACAGAGTCTAAAAGAGGGTGTTGGAAACCCTTGAACTGGAGGTGGTTGTGGACTGCCATAGGAGTGTTGGAAATTGAACCAAGTCCTCTGGAAGAGTAAGCATTATGCCCAATTGATGATCCATCTCTCTATATGCCCCCTTCCTTCTTAAGATTCATTTTTATTCATGTATATGCCACATGCATATGGGTGCCTGGGAGGCCAGAAGAGGATGCCCTGGAACTATAAGTATAGGTAGCTGTGATCCACTCTATGGGGGGGGGGGGGGTACTGAGAACCAAACCTTTGTCCTCTGAAAGAGTAGGAATCACTTTTAACCTCTGAGCTTTTTGTCCAATCCAAAGATATACTGATCACTTTTAAAGGGTGATAACATAGTGGCAGATCTCAGAAACATGTTCTGATACTTAGAAATGTATTGAAAGAGATTACACGGTATCAAGTATGAAATTGTCAAAGAATGAAAATTTTAAAATAGGAAATTATATAATGTCTTGGTTTGATTTAAAACAATGTAGTGGTAGAGAGAAAGCTGATAAATGGGTTACAAGTGTAACCACTGAGGAATGGATACACGGGGCTTGTGGTCCAATCCATTTTAATGCAGTCTGTAAATTAAATGCCAACAGTTTGCACAAAGTAGCTATTACTAATTCCAGTTTAGTCTAGAGAATTGATTTTCAGATTACTACATGGAGGTTACTAACATGTCAATGTCTTAGAAAAGCTCCCATTTTAGAGAGCTCTTCTCAAAACTATTGCCTAGAATTCCACTGTCATCCAGGCAATCCAAGCCTTCCAAATATAAACCATCATCCCAGGGATCAAACCAGGGAAACACTGGCCACTATTTCTAGGACCTAGCACAGTCATCCTGTACTTTGAAAAACATAATTATGGATTGCTCCTGTGGTTGTGGTGAATTTACACTGGTCTCTTACAGCCAAAGACCGAGGTTTTGGGAAGAAGCTGGGAAACCTCCTGGAAGAATGAACATTGCCTCTGCAGATGTAATCAAGGAAACCAGTGTCCTGGCTTCCCCGGTAAAACGAAGTCTAGAAAGGCAAGTGCCCTAAGGCCCCCTTCTTAACCTTCCTTGCCCTGTACATGACATAAACTTCTGAACACTCTTCAGAGACTGTGACCTCCTCTTCTTGTTCTATTTCTGCTGTTCCCCATGGCTTTTTGGAGTGGTTAATGGAAACACCAACTGAGCCAGGAGGTCTTAGAACTGCCCATTTTACAAAGACTGCACCTCCCAAGCAGGAATTAAACAGCACCAGTAAAAACTACTTTTTGTCTTTTTTGAAGTAACATATTTCAAAAATCTTGAATTTCTTTAAGGATTTCAAATTTGGTCTATTTAACTTCAAAGGAATAAACCTATCTCTCCATGATTCTTTGAGCGAGCACAAAAGAAGCAATATGTAAACACAGCACATATGTAGCATATGTGTGTGACACCAAAAACTCAGGACTGGCCTGTAACTCGTGAGCATCCTGAGCACTAGTATTTACAGCTATGTGCTACCTTTCTTGGCTTCCGAAGACCCTTCTTACCTGAACTACACTCTTGGACTGTCACCCAACTGCTATAATAGTATCTAAAATGAGAACAATATTTTAGTAATAGAAACTGTTCATACAGCTTGTATAGACAGCAGCTAATAAGCATTGGTAAATGTTTGTTTTAGCATTTGCCTGCAGGGAGGTTTTTCTCATTTGCTCTGAGACAAAACTAAAGAGACTTATGATTATGTTCCCACATCTTGTAAAGGCTGACCAGTGTGGACTCTGGATCTTTTCTGCATATAAACTTTTTTTTTTTAATAGAAAAGAGCCCTGGGTTCTGGGAAAGTCCACTCCCATGTAATAACGATGCCCTTGTTTTCAATAATGTCTGTGAGAAAGGAAGCAGAGCATGATAGCTGTATGGCCCAAGGTTCCGTAACAGGAGACATGCAAACAGCAGTCAAGGGGACATAAATGGTAACTCCCGAGGGCTTTGGACAAGGACAGGCGCTCCGGCTGGATTTTCTATCTCCTTCTATGAATAAAACATCACACTTCCTGCCAAAATGAAATTGTGTGTTAGAGACTTTCTCTTTGCCTAATACTACCCTTAAAATTCTGAGCATGGGAGTCGTAGTTAAGAAATAGGAAAAGACTCAAGAAGCAAATGTATGGGATGATGGCTGGTTAAAAATAACACATCATCATTAAGGTATAACCCAGAGTTGATTGTTGGAATGATATGTCAATATTTGATTATCATGAAGTAATCCAGATATTCAAAGAAATATAAAGAAGAAATTGAGGATATAGCTCAGTGATACTGTGCTTGCCTATGATGCAATAGACCCTAGGTTCAGTTTCCAATACTGTCAAAAAATTTAAGAATTTCAAGAGGAAACTGCCCTGGTATGGCTACAGTTTGGGGCAAAGGATGTAGTTCAGTTAGTAGAATGCTCGCCTGGAATTCAGGAAGCCCTGAGTTTGATCTTCAGCGCCTCATACATAGTTGCACAAAATCTGTAATCCTATCACTCAGAGGTAGAGGTGAGACACTCAGAAGCTCAAGATCCTGTAGTTTCATATCCCTGCATTATTCTGAATTGAGAGTTTAACATCCCTTATTCCTTGGGAATCATGTTTGTGCCAACCGTATAGAAATTATGAACATACCCTTTCAATTATAAAATTCTAGGGCATGCTTTAAATTATGCTAAAAATATTTCTTATTGCTCTAATAAGTTGATATTAAAATATTTTAGCATAGCATGTCACTTACTACACTATATTATTTTAAATGGGTCAACTAATTGGTAGTGAAAATAAATAATAATTGTAAGCAATCTGAGAACTCAATGGATTAAATTTATAGTTTTTAATCCTATTTTTTTTTTAAGTAAGAAGAAAAAAGCAACCATTCAAATGTAGAAAGAATCTGGATGACCTGGAGCCTGGCCAATGAATGCTTGTAATGTATAATCACCCAACAGTAGCCAGAATGAATGAAACACGTCTAAAAAACTAATGACCGAGGAGTACATACTGCACTCTTCAAGGTAGGCTAAGTTCCCAGTGAACTTGACCTTGTTCCTGACCATCTCTGATTATAATTTAGGTATATCTCAGAGTTGTATGTAAAAGCTTACTAACAGCTTTAGTAAGTCTCTTTTCCATTATAGTCACGCGAGAGGCCTTGTCTCTTAGACACCAATGACTCCTGACAAAGTGGCAGAATGAACAACGGATGCACTTAGAACACTGCCATAAGCTGCCTCAGGAAAATATTAATGGGTCAAAAGAAGCACAGTTTATTTTGGAATGGGCTAGATCAATGAGGCATTGATGGTAACCAGGAGTGAAGAGAGTTATTGATGACTTGGGTTTTGGTATTTCATACATACAACAAAGATTTTCATATTCCTTATATAATTCTATAATCTTTTTTCTGAAATTCAAACCACACTGAAAACCGGCAATAATCTGCTCAAAACTCAGTTGATACTAAAATCTTACATGTATCTAAATTCATTTCAGTGACAATCACCATCCTAAGTAACTAACGCTAGATAATCTAGATCACTTACTATGGCTGTGTGTGCCACTGAAGAAATAGTTATGGACTTCACTAGAAAGTTTTCACTTGAGAGGTGGAGACAAGAGTATCAGTTCAAGGTAACCAGTTTCTACATCGCAAGTTCAAGGCCAGCCTAGGCTAGCCTAACTCAAAACAAAACAAGGGGTGTAACTGAAGACATTTTCAGTAAAGTGCTTGGTGTGCTATCATGGAAACCTGAGTTTATCCCTAGCACCCACAAAAAAATTCTGGGTGCCGGCTGTGTTGTTATACACCTATAATCTTACTGCTAAGAAAATAGAAACAAGAGGATGCCTGGGGTTCAAAGAGCCAAACTGGACAAGTCCAGGTTCAGTGACAGACCCTGTCTCAAAAAATAAGGTAAAGATCAATTGATCACCCAAACATTGATCTCTGGCCACCACACACACACACACACACACACACACACACACACACACACACACACACACGATTTGTTCCTGATTCCCTTGGGGAGTGACACATTAAAAATAGAATTACTATTCTTACAAACAAACAAACCAAACACAATAACAATGAATTCTAGGACATGCTGGGCTCTATGGGTTTCAAATCTGAGATGCTGGAACCAAAATAGCTCCCACTGTTTTGATGGATGTTGTGGACTAGGGCTTCCAGCTTATTTACCATCTCACTTCAATATATATAAATGAAGGTTAGTAATGTTTTCCCTGACACCTCTAAATTATGAAGAGACAACCCCAAAGCTGAGAAAGATGCTAAAATTGAAGAAAATAGATCTTTGCACTTCCCAGTGTAAATTCTCCAGAAAGCCTTAAGATATTCGCTAATGGATTCTAAAAGCAAGGCTCAATTTTCTTTTTCAACCATTGCCCTAACAGTACAAGCTCATACATGAAGGATTCTGAACAAAAAACAGGGTTGTGAGTATTCTGTCCTTATCATACCGTTACCTTCCCCCCCCCCTTCTTCCTTGTCCAACCCAAACTAAACCTAATGAAGAGCCAATAGAAAACTGGTAGCATTACTGATATATCCTCTGCGTCTGTTTGAACAGGCCATGGGAGTGATGGTGTGGAGACAGGCACAGAAAGTCCAGTATCCTCTGTTTCTCCCTTAGCCTAGCTCCAGTCTGAACACTAGCCCCAACCTTAACTCAAGTAAGAGGGTTGAGGCTCTTCACGATGAGACCATTTCAGACTTAGCTATTAAATCACAAGTCAAAGACACCTGTGTGGTTTGGGTCTGTTTTTTTGTTTGTGTGTAATTGGTCAAATTACTTTGAGTGGGCGAAGATTATAAGCAGTCATTTTTGACTGACTATGCAATGAGGTTTTACCCATCTTGAGAGTGCCCCACACACCCCAAATGGCTTTCCTGGTGGGCAGGATAACACAGGCCAGTGAGCAACAGAATGAGGAAAGGAAAGGAAATAGATTTTTCTTTAATCTCAGAAAGTAGGTGTGATGGTACATACTTGGTACATGGTCCAGGCCAGTCTGGGCTACATAAAGTACCAGGCCAGTGGGAGCTATACAGTAAGGCTATGTCTCAAAACCAAAATAACTAAATTAAACAGAGAAATACAAATGTCATTTCTTTAGATCCAAAGAACTAAACAGCAGGGAATTCCTGAACAGTTATCCTTGGAGAACCTATATATGCCCCACTGTCTCACAGAAGGCACCTCCAGACAAGAGAGGACAGTGCATTATATGAGGGTATGGGTTCCCTTTCATTGGCTGTTCCTTTGTAGCAGCATATCTGTGAAGCACAAACCCCGGGTCTGTGTGTATCATACGAGCTGCCCCTATAGGCATCTCTAATTTAGAAATCCACTGTTACCTCTGCCCTGCCCACACCCCCACCTCTTCCTATCCTATCTCGTTCTTGACAAAGAAATTATTGTTCCCTTTTGGCTCGAGCATGCACAAAAGAACATTGTTTTCCTCTGTACAGGAAGGCAAGTGGAATTTTCCATAAGAACTCAATTGAAAACAAAGGGGCACACACAAAGAAAGCACAGTAGAGCAGACAGAGTACTAGTCTCCAAGCCTACAAAAGCTAAGCAAAATCCAGCTGTCTGAGGATCCTGTCCAGTGACTCTCTTCCTCAGACAATCTGCAGACTTTCTCCCCACACTCCTCTTTGTCTGCATGTCTTAGGGCATGAGAGGATATCTTGGCTGTATAATCAATGACATAAACATGGATAAAGAGTGGCATTTTTTTTTTTTTTTTTTAGCTTTGGAATCCAACAGACTTGAATGACCTTATAAAAGCTACCTGACTTCCATATCTCTAACGCACTGAATGTTTGTAACCCCAACCCAAATTCACATTATAATATTATAAGTAGATGGAGCTTTGGGGAGGTTATGAGGCTAGAGTCCTTATGAATAGGATTAATAACTTTATAAAAGATGTAAATGATGTCCTACAGAGCTCTCTCTCATCCTCTTTCGCTATGTGAGACAACTGTAAGAAGTCAACAGTCTCTGCTGCGAAAGCCCTCACCTGAACCCAACCATGCTAGCACCCAGATCTTGAACCTCCAGCCTGTTTTTTCTTCCTTCCTTCCTCCCTACCTTCTTTCCTTCCTATTTCCCTTCCTTCTTTTCTTCCTTCCTTCCTTTCTTCCATTCTTCTTTCTTTAATCTGTCTATCCCTCTGTCCATCTAGTCATGCCAAGGACTAAACCTTTAGAACTTTAAGGAATAAATTTCTAAAGTTCTCAAGCCATTCAGTCACACCTGGTTGTATCAGTCAGAGCTAAAATTATAACATAATCATCATTATTGTTGTTGATTTCTATTTGGGAAGAAACTACCTGGGAAATGACCTATATTTTCATATATATATATATATATATATATATATATATATATATATATATATATATAAATATATATATACAACTTCCCATGCTTTTTTTGTACTTTCCACCCCTAAAGGCTGTTAAAAATTGTTTCCTTGGTTTTGATAACTAGCCAGACATTAGATTTGTTGTAATAAATCATGTATCAAATCCATCAATCTACTTTGAGGATTGAAGAGGAAGGTTGACTTTTTTAATCTAAAGTTCTAGTCTGGTGTTTGGACCATGAGACCCCAGCACTACAGGATACTATTAAATCCTAGGACCAGTTGGACAATTCTGTTTACTTCATCTCTGAAGGGCATCTGTATTCCAGACCCCGGGCGGTGGACCTGTTCAAGACAGCCATGTACCTCACATTCCAAGACTCCTATGTTCATGAACATGTGATAATAAACTGCTCTCTTGACACCATGTAATAATCAGAAAAATCCAGGGTCTGACCTTGCTTGATACTAAATTACTAATAGTACTTAACATCCCCAAGCTTCAGCTCACTCTTTGTGGAATTGTGAGCAAACCCTCATTTTTGCTCTTGGAATCTGTGGGACGGTTAGATGAGAAAATAAATGTCAGTCAAGCACTTACTGATGACTCACACCAACACAGGCACCATAAATAGTATATAGTCTCACAGCTACTGTACATGAACCAAGTTAGCATATATCTAAATAATTCTTTTCTGACTGGATTTGAATCTGTAGCCTAGGCTAAACTTCCTCAACTTATGAGGATCCTTTTGCCTTGGCCTCAGAAGTATGGTGATTACAGATGTGAGCCACCACACCTGGTTATTGCTGTATTATTAATTGTCAAAATAATTGTATATACTTAATGGAATACAATGTGGTGTTTTGAAGTTTGGGGCACATGCCTTTGTTTCTTTGTACTGTTGGGGCTTAAACCCAGGTTATTGCATATGCCAGACAAGCAATCTGCCATGGAGCTAATTCCCAAGCTTTAGTGTGATGCTATGCTAGCATACACCCTCCCTCACCCAATTAAATGGACAACTTATCTCAAAAGAAAAAAAAAAAAGGCCCTTTCTTTCAACAGACTCTTGGCCACATAGAACCGACCCAATAAACCAGTGTTTCTCAACCTTGACAAACACGGAGTTACCCATTTACCTCTGAACCTTGATAACATGATCACATAAGTTAGAACAAACAACACATTTATAGACCTGGGTATTGTTGATTTCCTAACAAAATCTTTATTGCCAGCTCCAATCACATAACTGGACCGTGTTCTGCATTACTGTTCCTGGAACCTGCTGGTGAAGGAAAAGGTTTTGATCAACTACCACCATGCTTATCTTTCACACAGTTGCCAGCTGGGGCTGTGAGTTTCATGGCCCCTTGTTTAGTCCGAAGTCCCTCCTGAAACGTATGGCCAGTTCCGTTTCATGGTAGCACCTAAAATGTTTAAGGAAATGAATTCAGGAATGAGAAAGGGTTCATTCAAGGTAGAGAATGACTGAATGCCTTCTGTACTCACCTGGGAAGAACAATGGGTGGCATGAAGCGAGGAGATACGTCTCATTGTCCTTAAAATAAATTGGGGGGGTCATATTGTCCTGAAAATAAACTGTGGGGGGATGGGTCATATTGCCCTTAAAATAAGATGGTAGGAGGTGGGGCAGGTACACCTGGGTCGGAAATCTGGCTTTGTGTGATGCCAGAGACCTCTATGGCACCTTGCCTCCTCCAGGACTGGTAGGTTAACAAATTAATTGCTGAGAAGTGCTCTACTTTTGACCTTACATCTCTCTCTTCCTCCTCCCTCCTTCCCTTCCTCCCCTCCCTCTTCCTCCCTCTCCTCCCCACCCTCTCTTTTCCTTTCCCTCCTCTCGTTCACTGCTCTCTTCCCTAATTGCCATTCTCTACCTCTCCCCTTTCCTAATTTATTTTTTTGAGATTGGATCTCATGTTGTCTTGAACCTTGAACTCCTAATCTTCCTGTCTCATGTGCAACTTCTCTTTTGTTTTAATTCATCTTCTAGCTTGTGACTAGCAATAGGCGCTAGCCAGATGATTTATGGAAAATCGGGTTTATTTCTGGGCTCTTTTAATTAAAAAGTTTTACACTGTGATGGGGTGAACATGTGAGGTGAAGACAACTTGTCAGAACTGGTTCTCTCATTCTCCCATGTGGGGATTGAAACTCAGGTTGGCAGCAAGTGCCTTTACCTACTGAGCCACTTTGCTGACCATTCTTGAACCTTTTAATAAAAGTTTCATGAGGGTTATAAAAAATAGAAAATGTATGGTGAAAAATGAAGTTTGGGGAAAGCTTTCGAATCATAGTGGGTGCTCTCCCTGCAGTGTTAGAGTTCAAATCAAGGGCTTAAATTGTGCTAAGCAAGTGTACTACCCAGCCACATCGATGGCCCTGCATCGCAGCTTAATAACTAGTAAAAATGACAATATCAATACTCGAAAGACTAAGATGCATGTGCACGCTTAGAATATATTCCTTTGAATCCACAATAAATTATTGGGATAAAAATAGAAAATTTAAAAATAGACCTTTAAGTAGGAATCACATGCATTTTGGAGAGATAGTAATGCTTATTTTATAATGTTTTCAGGCTCTATTGTGTGGAAGAAAAGATAAATGTTGAAGTAGCCAGTCATGATGGCACATGTTTACAATCCCAGCTTTTGGGGAACTGAGGCAGGAGAACACCAAGGGAGGCAGTATAATAAGTTTGAGACCATCCTGAGCTCCACAGCAAGACCTTGCTACAAAAACAAAGCCATCCTGTGTAGTACCAAAGATACACACAGTAAACATTAATTAGGGGAGATTTGGATTCACAGTTTTATTTTTTATTTTATTTATCTATTCACTTGCATGCATTCATACGCACACACATTCACTCTTATCCACATGTTCATCAGCCCTTCTTTGTCCTTCCTATCTTCAAATTTTGCTTTACATTTAGAAAGCCCTTCAGAGACCATCCAGTCCTTATCTGGTGTGTGGATTTTTCTAATGGTATCCTTGGCCTTTGATTTCCATATGCAGACACATCTTTAAGAAATCTACTTGCTTGGCATAATTGATTATTCTTTGCTCCTTCTAAGTCTGGCCCAAGGTCCTCATTTCCTGCTTCCCCCGATTTGACAACCCGCTTACCCACATGTCTCCTGTCCCTGACTTCTGAAGAGTCACAAATTTGTTCTTCATCTCTTGGTACATGACAGAAGCTAAGACAAGATCCACCTCCCCTATGATCCTAGGCACCTGCTTAGTAGCAGGGAAGCAGGAAGATATCTGTGATGGATCACTGCCCAGGCCTGGGCCTGACTTCCCATCTCAGGAATTACTTTCATGAAACACTTACAATTTGGACTACAGCTTCTCATCCCCTTCTATATTTGCACAAATGGATCCTAGAAAATACATCATGACTGGAAACAGATTGATTGCAGGACACCATAATGTCCCACAGACACCTCTTTCAGATTCTTATCATCTTCATAAGATCACTGATGGATAGACTTAACCATAACTTTGCAGACTTCTATGTTCTACACGTAGGACTCCTGACTCCACCAGTGTACATCCCATTTCCATACTGACACCTCCCTTTGCACAAGATGTGTTTATTTTCTGCCTCCTAAATCACCTGACGAGTAACCGTGGCTCCTACCCAAGTAACTTTCGGTAGCTCCTCCCTTTTGAGACATTATCAAAGCTGTGCTGTGCTTTGGAATCAACTGGTTGCTCCTGCTGCACCACCTTCAGTGGGCCAAGCTGGCAAGGTCCCAAAGGCACAAGGCAGAACCAGCTAGAAGGGATGATGCATGGAACTTTGCCTCATAAGCCTTCCTCGGTGTCCCAGTAACTTGGGCTCCCATTAGCTTTCCAGTCTTAACCTTTGTCTATGGTTGTTCACTTGTAGTGGATTTATGATGTTACATTGTAAATAACTGTCCAGCCTATGAGTTTAATAAAAAGCGCTGATTGGCCAAAGGCAGACGGGAAGTGTGCGGGGCTACCCGACTAAGAAAATTCTGGGAACAGGAAGAACAGAGTTGCCAGACAAGCCAAAAGATGCAGAGGACAACTATGCTGCTCTGAGAAAAGGTACCGAGCGCATGCTGAACAGGATAAGAATCATGGGTTAGTTTAAGGGTAAAGAGTTAGCAAGTTATATGCCTGGGCCTTAGGCCGATCAGCCTAAAATTAATGTCAGCGTCTGTGTGTCTCTGTGGGTCTGTGGGTCTGCGAGTCTAAACCTTGAGGCTAGGCCTGAAAGTCCAGGCCAGAAACCTCATACTACATTCATTCCTTCTAGCTTTTCTTCAGAGCAAAAATAGGTACTGAATAAATATCAATTAAACCCAGACTCTTATTGAGAACAAAACAGCAGCCTGAGCCTTACAGGTTGCATGCTAACCATCTTTCTCTGCCACATCATATTTGTACGCAGGAGTCCCACAGAGAACAACTCTCCATCACTATGTACTAGGTAGCCAACTTGAGGAAGAATGAGAGTATGGGGACCCACTGACAGCCATGGCAGTTCTTGAGGAAAATCAACCCGTTAGTTACATATTTTCACTTCTAAACATATTTTATTATTTATTTATTCATTCATTCATTCATTCATTCATTCATTCATTCATTTATTTGTCTGCATGTATGTATGTGCATCATGTGTGTCAGAAGACGACAAAGGGCCCCTGAACTGGAGTTACAGACACATGGGAGCTACCATGTGGGTGCTGGGAACCCAGCCTGGGTCCTCCAGTAAGAACTGTAAGTGTTGTTAACCTCAGAGCTAATCTCTCCACCCTCACATTTTCATCTTAAATTATTTTAATTATTAAAATAATACGTGATTTAGCTTTTTATAAAGTTAGATGATAGAGAGACAAATCAATACATAGCAGATAAAATTGATTTCCTCCATTCTGATCCCATTTTAGCTCTTCAAAAACTCTAGCAGCATCCAGGTTGTTTCTATGCATTTGCATAGATAGGCAAGTGATAGTACTGTTTTATATATGGTTAACATAAATTATCAGTAACTGTCCTTAGATCTTCATTGTTATGAAGCCTTGCACATGAGATTACAACATGAATTAATGCTATGTTAACTTTACATTCTTCAAAGATTATTACTTATTCTTAGTATATTTCATAACAATGTTTTGAAGATTAAGGAAATAATCCATAAAGTGATTTTTAGAATGTGGAGACTGGTAGTAAAGCAACCAGACATGTGGATGTCCATTGGTTAGGGTGAATCACAGAGGAGACTCTGGGTTTGATTCCTGCACCACAAAAATTGCTTATAACAAAATTAAATAAAAAATAAACCAACTAAGTTTGAGTGATCAAAAATACATTAGATCACAAAGCATATATCATCACCTTAGAGCAAGGGTTGTCAACATGCCGAGACCCCTTTGACAAACTTCTATCCCCAAAACTACTATGTTACAATTTGTAACAGTATCAAAATTACAATTATGAAGTAGCAATGAAAATAATTTTATGGTTGGGGGTTAACACAACGTGAGGAACTGTATTAAAGGGTCACAGTATTAGAATGGTTGAGAACTACTGCCTTAGTTGAGTCTAAAGCTGGCAAACAGTGTAAGATTCCTGGCACGTAGCAGCTAAGTGGTAACCATGCTAGTCCAATAATCCAACATGGCACTGGGTGAGATGAGAATTCCAGACATGTGGGGGCCACGAGGTAAACTCAAGGTGACTCCTGCAGAACTTGCCCAGTATGGAGGACATGCCCCTGGGTGTGGCTATGTAAATCTGTGCCCACCCACTCTCATATAAGGAGACTCTATGTGCAAGTCTCTTTTCTCTTCCACTTCTCTCCTGGTACCTGCTCTGCAACTCTCCTGAATAACTGTAGGGTGGCAGCCGGTAGTGTGTGTGTTCTCACGTGTGAAACCACAAACAATAGTGTCCCTACGTGGCCAGTTTTACTTTCTGTGGTTTCAGTTACATCCCTGATATGTTGCCTGGTCCATGAATGACTCTGGTTAGTAAGACTCAGCAGAAGGTGTTGCTTGGTCCCACATTCCCTTCAACTCTCTCTCCTGCTTCTTGTCTGGTATACAGACACAATGGCTTGCGCATGCACAGGAGGAGCCTGGTCTTTAAGCATCTCTAACACAAAGAACTGGGCGAAATAGTTTTCTATAAAAACTTTTAAATTTGAAAATAATGTCAGGATTATGGAAATATTACAGAAAGGATACAGAGAGCTCATGAATCTTTTATGATGGCCATTTTTTGCTATCAATTTTACTTGATTTAAAACCACCTCTAAATGTGTCTGGGGGGAGTTGCTGGAGAGTTAAGGAAGAAGAGAAGCCACCAGAGTGTCGACAGCATTATCCAATGGGCTCTGAACCCAAAAAGAATAAAAAAGAATAAAAGGAGAAAGCCAGCCAAGGTCCTGTATTTCTATTCCTCTACTTCCTGGCCTGCCCTGTCCAACTGGATCCATGGGCTCTGTTCTCTCACACCCTCCCTGCTGTGAGGGAATGCTTTGAAACCCAAAGGCAAAGTACATTTTTTTTTTTAAACCTCTTGTAAGTTCCTGTGTGAACTCTGTCACTTTGTCACATACTTCGAAAAGCTCACGAAAAGCTGCATGTTGTATTTGTCAGTATCCTACACCTGGTGACAAGGTATCTGAAAGGATCACCTTGACAATCAGAAAGCTTCACTGTGGCTCATTGTTTTGGTTTATGACCCACTGGTTTATTGCTTTAAAGCAGAGACAAGACAGTGCCCTATGGTGAAGATGCCCTGGTAGAGACAGCTACTTATTTCAAGGTGGCCAGGAAGAAGTGAGATCACAATACCTGCTTCAAGGGCTCACCCCCTAGGACTAATGCCTTTTACTAAGGAATTCACTTCTCACTAGCTCCACAGGCTGGGGGCTAAGCCTTCAGCAACACATAGGCCTTTGGGGGATGTTCAAGACCCAAACTCTAACACATTCTGCGATTATATGAATTTCTATGTGTGTGCACATGATTGAAATACATTGTGTATGTGTACTAAGATGTCCTAATGAAGACAATTGTATATAATTAATATGTGCTAATATTCTGAAAAGATATCAACAGATTATTACAGATAAAACAGATTGTTTTATCATCTTTTGCACAAAACCTCAGAAGGCTTCCTGCCAGCTTTTCTGCAATGTCTTTGCCTTTATCTACGTCATTATGAAATGGCCTCTTGATATCTGAATATCACAGGCTCATTAAAAACACTTTAGAAACAAAAGGACTGGGGTTGTGAAATGAGGGGAAATGTATCTTTTTCTTTTCTTCCTTCCTCCCACCCTTCTTCCCTCCTTCTCTCTCTCTCTCTTTTGTCTTCTTTCCCAGAAATTCTTAGAAAACTTTGTTAGTAAAGACCAGAAAAAACCATAGGAAAACAGAGGGGATGGAAACCCACGGTGTTTTCTGTCCATGCTCTATGATAGCTCCACCAGCAAGGGAGTGGGGTGGCTAGGTGGGTAAATGAACTGGGTGGGGGGGGGTTAGCAATGTGTCTGCCACAGAGGGCTGTAGAACTGTGCTCTGTACATTTCTTATGAGCAATGGGCTAAAATGTAAGAGTTGAGAACGCCACCTAGGCAAGGAGGAAAAGGAAGAGGAAACAGCATGAATCTATAACCTCTAAGAGTAGAGAAAGCTGTAAACTTTCTCTAATCTACAAACAAGTCAGCAGGACTAACCTGCCAGGTTCAGCTGAATGCCGAACATTAAATATTACTGAGAGCTCTCTCAGAAGCTACCCATGGATCTTTCTTACACTCCTGGATGCCACACATACATTGAGGATTGAGGATGTTTTCTCCGGTGGGACTTTCCTTTTAATAGCATGATTGAACATTTATTTCATATTTGCCCATTCATCATCGTTATTCAAGAGCTCCAATTACATTGCAGTAGAGTCAGGGTTAGACATCTAGGAATTTGTGGTTAGAGATATCGAAGCCAGTAGGCAGAGTATCAATGGTTTGCTCTGCTTGCTACGGATAATATGATTTGTTGTTTGCATTTATTAATGAGGACACTGTCCCATCCCCTTACAATCCAAACATTGAGTCCATGCCAGACTTTGGGTTTGTTCAGTAGAATTTGTTTTTTCTAGCAGCCACCCAGAAGCTATTCTTAGTATTTTTCCTAGAACAAAAGTTAACACATAGCAATTGGAGAAGCAGGGTTGGCTGGTCGTTGTATATTGTGAAATGTAGACAAACATCTTTTGTTCTGTCGTTGCCTTATATAAAAACATGATAATAGTACATCTTAATCATATGTAAAGGCAAGCATTTGAATATTTTTAATTAGAAGAACCAGTATATAGAACCACATTTAGTCAAACCCAGGGTCCCATTTCAAGCTTAAGCCATAAATATGGGCATTATTGCCTTTACAATACACCATTGATAGAACACCAACTTTAAGGCCAATTAAAGGTTGGCAATTTTCCTACCATTGGCAAAGTAACACTTGTTAACAGTTCCCCCTTGCGAACGCCTCAGCATAATCACCGATTTCTGGAAACCTTATTTAGCACTTACGGATATTTTGAAATCTCTAATGAATTTCTTTTTATAGACATTTTTACGTTTGACTCTAATTTTTTAAAGCTGTTCAGGTAGTTTAATTTTATACACTCAGATGGTGCATGTACCCAGATATTTATATGTGAAATACAAAATGTTGGGAGTATGTAGAGCTGTACTCTATAAATAATAGTTTGCCCATAATGCCCACATTTTAACAGCTCAATTTCTGAAATCTAATTGTACCTAAATTCATTCAGAAAAATTCCAAGTTAGAATCTAAATACTCAAATACTGTTCTACTTAATAAGTCACAAGTTCTTATAATTTAAAAACTTGTTAGAAAAAAAAAACTGGCTAGAGTGAGTGAATTCTTTCATAGTTATTTACCTCAAATAAAAATGTTTTGGAAGCTAGTAAAGTCTTTTTTCATTTCATATGGAAATAATCTGATAAGCTTGGCAAGGATGTGAGCAACATAAATGAACTTAGACTATTCAGGCTATTTCAGTCTTGAGTCACCCCATCAGGAAACCAGTTTCCAAAATTAAGAAATAGCTTACTTACATGCTATGCAAAATGTTAAGGCAGAAATAAATGATACTCAAGTTCACACTCAAGTGTCATAATCCCATGTGCTTCAGTAGAGAACATTACTCCAGGATGACATAATACATCAGTATGAGAAATCACATAACACCAAATCAATATGTTAGAAGGTGCCAGATAAGCAATATTAGGTAAAGATAACATTAATACAAGATCATACAGTGTCTCCAGACATTAGCAATACTAATGTTTATTTTATTTTTAATTATGTGTGCATGTTTAATTATGTGTGT
Organism: Phyllotis vaccarum; assembly: GCA_033318265.1. Lineage (NCBI taxonomy): Eukaryota > Metazoa > Chordata > Mammalia > Rodentia > Cricetidae > Phyllotis > Phyllotis vaccarum. The sequence goes on along the minus strand of JARWLC010000014.1, from coordinate 79,987,937 downwards.
CCATGGAGGCCAGAAAAGAGTGTCCCAGGAACTAAGGTTACAAGAAGCTGTAAACTGTGGTGATATATTATATATTTAATAATAATAAAAAAAAGTCTGGAGTATCAGAGAACAATCACCCATAGTCAAGCCAGGAGGGTCAGAAAGTGATAACTCACACCTTAATCCCAGCACAGGAAAGACCAGGAGTGGTGACCTACAACTACCACAGAAACTGTGTGTTGTGTTAGGTTTCTGGCCCAGTCTTTCCAGTCTGGTCTCGTGGCCGGTTTTTCTGGTCTAGCCTTGTAGTCCAGACTTTCCCGCCTACAGTCCCTTAGTCCCATTGAAACACACAGACACCTGTATTAATTGTATGCTGAGTGACCTGGGGCCTAGGCATATAACTTGCTAATTCTTAACCCTTAAACTAACTGATAATTCTTATCCTGTTCAGTCATGAGGCTCAGTACCTTTCTCAGAGCAGCATTGTTGTCCTCTGATTCTTCTGCCTTCTCTGTGGCATTTCTGTTCTGTTCTTCCTGTTTCCAGAGTTTTCTTAGTCTGGTAGCCTCACCCACACTTCCTGTCTGCCTTTGGACAATCAGTGTTTTTTTATTAAATTAGGAGGTGGGACAATGTTTATTTAACAACGTAACATCATAAATCCACCACAACAGTCCTATGTAAGTGCTGGGATTTAAACTCGGGTCCTCTGGAAGAGCAGTAAGTGCTCTTAATCGCCCTAGATTGATTCTTGTAGATCTCTCTAGCCCTAGATTGATTCTTGTAGATCTCTCTAGCCCTAGATTGATTCTTGTAGATACAAATAAACATAAAAAAAAAAAAACACAAAACACCTGCAGATGCTTCTGGCATCACTTTAGTTTTTTGTGGTTTAGCTGTGTAAATTAACAAAACTATAGAGGATAAGAAGACCCAGAACCCCACAATATATAGCATGCCTTCACCTTTAGCCATCTTATCCACAGAACTAAATATAAATGTAGACATTTAATTGACCCCATTTTATTTTTATTGTTTTTGAGATAGAGTCCTCCCTGCCAAGGTTGGCCTCAGACTCCTTAGAGACAAGGAATTGTTCTGCCTCATCCCAGTCTTCCAAAAGAATTCTACCATCATTAACATTTAAGGTTTAATTAAGAAGACATCGTTCTATTTTATGTAATCAACAAAAATTCTTCTGAAGAAGCACAGTAGTTTTGATGGATTTTGTTTGCTTTTGTGTTTTAGGAAAGGTCTCACTGTGGAGTCCTGCCTGGCCTGGAACTCGCTTTGTATAACAGAGACCCACCTGCTTCTGTCTCTCAAGGGCTGGGATTTAAAGGCTAACATACTAGTTTTTTAGTGGTAAGTTTTTTTAGGTTTAGAGCAAAAACAGGCATGGTGACATATTGAGGCTGAGGCAGAAGAATTTTGAGTTCAAGGCCAGCCTGAGTTATGTAATGAAACAGTTTCCAAAAAAAGTAAAAAGCATACAAGAATAGTTTAAATGATTTGTAAATGATGCTGGCAATGGCTAAAAAGATCTGTAAGGAATACAGATTAAATTTTTTAAAAATATTTTTTGTTGTTTCTCTGCTTGCTTTTGTTTTCCAAGACAGTGTTTCTCTGTGTAGCCCTGGCTATCTTGGAACTCACTCTGTAGACCAAGCTGGCCTTGGACTCATAGAGATTTGCCTGCCTCTGCACCACCAACAACCTGCTAAGGATTATTTTTTTAAAATGGTGTGACAGACTGTTAATAGCCGTGCTTTATTTATTCACTTTTGTGTTAGTGACATCCTTGTCTCCCTTGAGGTGGCAAAGTATGCAGCACCAAGACTCATTTTTCTCTGTGTCCTTTGAATTAAGTGCATCAGAGACTAAAGGGGTCACAAGCTGGGCTGGGCTTCTGTGCAGGCTCCTTGTAAAAAACTGACTTGAAGACCCCCTCCTTTCTGTTGATGTTTAAGCCCAGCAATGAACTTCTATCACAAGTGACCCTGAGAACGGAAATCCCAGAGGGCGAAGGGGCCATCTGACAAAGAAATCCAAGTCTTTAAAAACCTGGTAGAACAAGCTTACTTAGCTTTAATGTTCTATTGCTGCCACCTTGAAATTGTAAGTTTTATTCTCCAAAGTGTAATCCACTAGAACCCTGGAGCATGCGTAGAAGAAACTGTGTTCTCGCTCTCGCGTCACACAGCAAAGACAAGCTCTGAATTCTGGTGGGCCCGCTTGAACAGGAGTCCAGCAAGACCCTCGAAACAAGTACCCAGAGAATGTGCTACTCAGAGAGCAGTGGATTTCCGCTCGAACTTGGATTTTCTATGCAGAAAAATGGCAATGCCATTTCTAGAAACCCGAACGTTCCAGAATTGCAACAGGATCATAACTGTCAATCACTCTGAAAATGATGACATAGAAACAAAGAAATAACGGCCAACACAGCTCCTTCCATTTCAGATCTTCCTTCCTGTCAGTAAGCCAAGGGAAAGAATGCGGGTGGAGGTGTGTAGCAAGAAGTGGAATAAAAACGGGTGGTTTCATGTTGTGCCTGTTGTCATTGTTCTTGTAACAACTGAGTACAACTGTTCCTACATGCTAAAAGACACTGTGAATTCAGTGAGTCAGTGAACCCATGAAATCTTATATCTGTACTTAAAACTAGTACTGCTCAGCATAAAGAAGGGTAAAGAGCACATTCATAATTTAATTTTTCTGTTACATACAATATCAATAAAGCAGAAAATTAAAAACAGCAACCCGAGGGACTGGAGATTTGGCCCAGCAGTTAAGAACATTGACTGCTCTTCCAGCGGTCCTGAGTTTAATTCCCAGCACCCACATGGTGGCTCACAACCGTCTATAACAGAATCTAATGCCTTCTTTTTCTGGCGTATAGAGCACTCATACATAAAATACAAATAAATGAATAAATAAATAAAAATAAATAAAACACTATGATAAATCAAGAGAGGAGTCCAAAAACACAAACAAACAAACAAACAAAAACTAACAAAAGTGTCTTCCTTTTGGTTTTGCAAATCAAACCAGGGCTTAGAACATGTTGGACAAAGGCTCTATCTCTGAGCTCTAACCTGGGCCTATACTTTAGTATTTTTATTTTCATTTAATTATTTTACCAATTAAAAAATTATATTTTATGTGTGGGTGTGTGTGTTGTGTCTTACTTAATTCCCTCACAGTTCCATGTAACCGGTCATGTCAAAAGTAGCAAGGACAGGAACTCCCACAGGGCAGGAACCTGGAGGCAGGAGCTGATGCAGGGTCCATGGAATGAAAGGGGTGCACTACCACTGCCCAGCCTATTTATTACTTTTGTAGTTAAATGAAACTTAGAAAATTTATCAATGAATCTGATCCAGTATGCACCTAACTCTTTAAAAAGTCTCCTTTAATAACATCTGTCTGTCTATCTATCTGTCTGTCTATTTTCTTCTGTTTATTTTTGTGGTGCTATGGATTAAACCCTGTGCTTCATGAATTTTAGGCCCAGAACTCTAACTCCAGGCTATATCCTTACTCTTGAATCTAGAAACTATGTAAAACCCAGCCTTGTGTAAGGTTTTTTTTTTTTAACAGTTTTCTTAATATGGGGTTTTTTCAAGTTATACAAATGATTCAAACCAACTGTGACTATTCAAGCAATACAAGTCATAGAAAGAACACTCTGAGGCTTGGAGAAATGGCTTAATGGTTAATGGTACTTAATGTCCTTGCAGAACACGCATGTCCTCAGCACACGCATGATGGCTTCAAACATCTGCACCTCTAGTGTCCAAGGGTCCTATGCTGTCTCCCCTCCACATCCTGAACCCTCTTTTGATCTCTGTTCTCACTGCACACACATGACACATATACAAAGACTCAAACACCCACACGTACACATTAGATAAACCAATTTTAAAAACCAATTTTCTTCTCTGCTTTGTTCCCGACATATAACAAAAACGTGTTAAAAGAAGAGGGCATTTTCCGCACAAAAGTAATGTAATCAAACTTGTATAATTTGCTCCTAATGCACACATAGGAGGTGGAGAGAAGGTTTGTTTTATGAGAAAGGGGATATTGATATACACATTACTGACAATTAGCTATGCCTTCTACGTGACACAGTATGTGCACATCACTGCTTGGCCATCCTACATCAGAACTTTAGTCCAGCTGCTAAGCCTCCTATGCCTCTCCATGCACTTCCCTGTATAGTCTACTTTTAGGAAGAACCCACACTCTTGAGATATCTGATCGGGAGTCCACACCACCTACCATTTCTCCAGGCCTTTTTGATCACTCTGACCCATCCTTCACTGTAAATCTTTTCATCCGAAATAACCACTAATCCTGATGCATCCTCTTAGTAATTTTCCATCCACCACTCTCCCACCCTTGTCAGGTCTGAGGTAGGACAGGTCCTGGGTCACTCCCTGGGGCTGAGCAGGACAGCCCAGACCTTCCCTATCCACCAGAGAGAAGCACACTGAGCTAGGAGTCTCATCAAAGCAGGGTCTCGTTTTTTATTGCATCAAGCAGGGACTTATACAGGCTGAGGTAAGGAGGAGGCAGGAGTCTTGGTGGTGAGGAAGATGAGAGAGAGTTTGGGGCCAATGAGATTATGTCAAGTAAGGGATGACTTCGGTGACTAGGCAGAAGCGGTTTTTGGGTCAGGCTATGCTAAATCGCTCATAGGCAGAAGTCATGGCCAAAGACAGGTCGTCAAACTTGAGCCAGGCTCGGAAAGTTACACCAGGCCTCAGATCATTGCTAAAGGCCTGGCGAGAGGCTCAACACATCCTATGTCCTTTCTTTAAAAGATTTACTTTTATTTTACATCATGTGCACTTGTGTACACAAGTGTATACTTATGTACTGATGAAGTATATACTGATAGGTGCCCTGGGTTCCAGAAGAACCTTGGATCCTCTGGAGCTGGAGCTACAATTAGCTGTGAACCATGTGGTACATACAGGTGTTGAGAACAAAACTCAGATTCTCTGCAAGAGCAGTATCTTCACCACTGAGCTACCTCTCCAGCCCTTTCATTCTGCTCCTGAGGAAAGTTCCCACTTGCTGTGCCTGTCTTTGGAGTGGGGCCTAGCTCTCGGCCCTAGCGGAAATGCTCTTGCCTCGGTACTCAGTCCTCCTCACTGTGCTTTAGCGGGTGTTCATAGAATACTTTTTTTTAAGCATTCTTGAACATTCATCTAGTCAACATTCTATCTATTATGCTATGGAGGGCAGAAGGTGGTCTGTGCAACCCGCTGTTTCTACCTTGATGAACTCTTATCTGCTTTGATCTAAATGCAAGAAGAAAATGATTTTAAATGTGTACTCGCAGACACCATTCATGTGTTATTCATGTTCTTCCTCCTGCCTCCACATTTTGTCTTTCTGTTCCTTTGAGACAGAGACATGCATAGCTCAAGCTGACCTTGAACTTGTTGAGTATGAGGCTGACTTTGAACTGACGATCTTTCTACTTCTGTCTCTTCAGTGCTAGGTTTATACATGTGCCACCATACTTAAATGCCTTTACTCACTCAAGTATGCCATGTTGTTTCTTACTGGATCACACTAAGAGACCTGGCCAGGCCTCTGGTCTGCTTTTGGATGCATTATCCTGCGTCTTTCAAGAAGAGAAATTTGGTGCCTTGAAGTAGAAAGTCAGGCTATGCTTTAATGCTTTTTAGTAGAGTTCTAGAAGGCTATAAAAAAGGAAACCCTATGTAGAACGGTACCTACTAAGGAACTGTGGGAGTCCTGCTGGGCTACAGGAGTTATGCGGAGGCTGGGGTGTAGCGCACGTGTACATAGCATACAGGAGACCCTGGTTTCATTCCTAATATTAAACACAATAGTTACATAACAAACTAGGCTGTTAATATAAACTTAATATTCTTACATCTTATAGAACAGACTCAGGACAGTGAACTCCTTAGTGAACTTAGTGTTACTATTAAAAAGAAACTAAAATGGGACATTTGGCAAAAGGCTCCCCTGCCTTCACTGTATGCACAGGCTCTCAACTGCACTTGGATCTTCTTTTAATCTGCATTGGGAAAGAGTTGCTTTATAAAGGAATTGGGGTTGATTTGTTTGTTTGTTTGAATATTAAAATTACATAACAAGTCACTAAGGTTTTTTTTTTTTCCTCTGTAAGTACCATTTCATCATCTGTCTGTGATGAATCACGCTTTTCTTCCAAGTACTGCAGCCCGATTCTCCTTGTGTGCTGATTACTTACAAGTCCCCGCTGATCTTAAAAGAGCACGTTCCCACCCACCCACCCCCAGTCACGTAATTACCCTCTTGCAATTATTTTCTTTAAAACAAACAAAAATGAGAGGCTGGAGAGATGGCTCCGTGGTTAAGAGCACTGCCTGGACTGGATCCAGTTCCCAGCACCCCACGGGGCAGCTCACAACGGTCTGTGCCTCCAGTTCCCGGGGGGCCTGACATCTTCAGACCAATGCACATAAAATAAAGTTAAATAAATTAACAAAGCAAAACAAACATAAAATGAAGCATTTTCTCTTTTGGATAGACTTTTTACTCCTCAAATGAATCAACAGAAAAAAAATCTTTACAGCACACAAATGCAGGGTCTAGATGAAACCACCACCAGTGTTGGGTAAGAGACAGAAAGGCCTCTCAAATGCTACAGATGGGAATGTCTTCTTCAGACCTCAGGACGTTTTACCAGTATGCATGGTTTAGAGGAATAAAATTAAACACAGAAATCTAAATGTAAATTAACTCGGGAGATACATATATATTACATGCATACACGTGTGTATACACCACACACATATATACATACCCATTTATATGTATGGATATCATGGTCATCTCAAGCTATATGAGAGGATGAAGGTGTGAGTGTGCTGTCCTCCATACCTAGTTTGGCTACAGGCAAATTTGTGAAACACAAGCTTGTCCCCAGCACGCCAGTTCCAAACAGCTTTCTTGGCTCTTTGGGGGTCACCTCTCTTCTCACCCTACAGCTCACAGGGGTCTCCTGTCCCTGGCTGAATTTTGCTCTCAGCTGGCAGCTAATTAATGGGTAAGAGGGTACTGTTAGTGGAGAAAATTGCACTGCTAAGTATTTACAACATCCTTATGTGTTTCAACATTTTTCAGTTATTAGAAACAGGGAGGAAAATTCTGGTAGTAGGAAAGCCAGTTGGCACTAGGTCAGTAAATCTGTCTGGCAATTTAATAGAATCAAACCTTAGTAATTAATTTTGCGTTGTATTGTGTAAGGGACCATACACTGTCTAAGAAATAGAACGAGGGACATAAAAGTTTCATAGTAGTTTTGCAAGTTTTCATCCTCATGGAATAGAAACAGTCACAGGAACTGGTAGAGTGTGGGAAAAATGGCTGCTGTCTTCTGTGTTCTTTAGTGGAAAGGGAAACACCAGAACATCGGAAAAGGTTGCTTCTCTAAGGGTTCAGAAATAAGCTCCACACAAGTAGATGTTAGAAAAAGACTGTAAGGCCCAGCCACCTCCCAACTGCACAATAAACGAAAGGCTGAAGTGTGTTGAGGTTGAGGGCCTTGGTATGTCTCTCCAAGGGCAAACCACATTTGGTTCTACTCAAGTAAAGAGCTATACGAAAGAAATCTGTAAGCTTGCTTAGGTGTGCATTTTTGCATAGCATTTGTATTGTGCTCCCTCACAGCCTCCTTTTCTAGTTAATTGTAGCTCTGAGCCACATAGTTATATTGCTTTCATGAAGACTTTAAATTGCTTGAGGTGGTTTCCAGGTTCGTTAGAACAGAGGTCTTCACAGGTCTGTTGTTGTTACCTATCTAATCCTGCCCCCGCTGCCCTGGAAAAAGCATAGAATCCTCTGAACATTTTACATGGCACTAAAGTGTTTTATCTTTCTTTCCTTTTCGAAGCAGAGGTTGAACCAAAGATTGCATGCATGATGGGTAGATGCTCTACCACTAAGCTAGATCAGCAGCTAATTCTTCTTTTTCCCTGTTTTGGATTTGGTTTGAGACAGGGTACCCAGCCTGTCTTTAAAATTACTCTGTAGTCCACAGAGGCTTTACATCTCCTGCTTTGGTTTGACAAGAAAGAAGCTGGGATTACAGTCCTGTGCCACAGGCCAGATTAAAATGTTTTATCAAGTTGAAATCATTGTAAAGAATGTGTTTCTTGGTATATTATTACTTGAATATATACTTTTTTATTTTTGATACAGAATCCTATTGCCTCAGTCTCCCAAATACTGAAAATCGAGATGTGGTCATTCCACAACTGGCTATACTTTTCTTATATCAAATCCCTAGAGTTGTAGATTTGCCTCACTCAATTCACGGAATGAGTTTGTTATATAAATGCATTGCTAGAGAAGACTGTCATCACTGTCAAGCTTATCCACTTATACTGGACTTACTGCCAATCCTTTTAAATGTGAAGCAAATGGGACAGTATTCTGAGAGCCTTAGTTCCATAGAGAGAGAAAGGAAAGGCTTGGAGTCTGGCCAAGCATTTGTTGTTTTGTTAAAGTAAGTCCTTAACTGTTGCTAAGATTTTCTTTGGTTTGTTTCAGGTGGGGAATTGAATAAGCGTCTGAGAAGCAATGCATTTCAAATTATCCCTCTATGAGTTATCTTGAGATTTGTATATCTCAGAGCAGCACACCTAGATAAGATATGGGTTGGAAGAGAGCTGGATGGGCTTGTCTTTTACATGATGGAAGGAGAAAGGCTAACAAAAGGGAAAGAATTGCCAGATCTTGGGAAAAAACATACAAGTTGAGTTTGAAGACTTACTGCATTAAAATTATTTATGATCTATGGGCATGGTGGCGATGTCTTTGAGCCCAGCACTCAGGGGGCAAAAGCAGGCAGATCTCTGTGAGTTCGAGATTAGCCTGGTCTACATAGTGAGTTCCAGGCCATCAGGACTACACAGAGAAGCCCTGTCTCAAACAAACAAGCAAAAAAAAAAAAAAAAAAAAATTCACTGCCACATGAGTTTTCAATGTCTTCAGATACAACATGGAATGAATGCTCAGTTTCAAGTCACGCTTCTAAATGATTTTTTAAGAAGAGGCACGCATGTGCTATAAAGACAGAAGATGGAAGAAACATTACCTTCCAGCACTGAGCACATGGACAGCAGCATGCAGGCTGGAACACTGGGACAAGTCACCCAGCCTTGTTAATGCTTCCCATTGGGGTACAGCTCATATTGCGAAGTCCAATTTTTCCTATTCTTTCTATACTGAAGTTTTGGAAATGCAACCAACAACCAAGTATCAAAACAGAAGGCTAAAATAGAAGCATGAAAAGTAGCAAGATTGTTCTGCATTGTTTGGGCTCCCCTTCAGTAGCATAAGCTGCTAGCCTAATGTTCCTACTGAAACACCTATGTTATACTGATGCCAAGCTAAGTGAACATTTGAAGTAACATATTATGTCAGGGAAATTTAAAACACTCAAAACCTTTGCCCTACTTGAGCACAGTTATCTGAGAATCTAAACTTTATAAGGGATAGTCTAAGACAGGCTGAGAAGCTCCTCCAACATGCTTAGGATAAGTGCTGTTTCAGATTTTAATTTTCTGGTGTCTTGGAAGACTTGCATGTACATAATGAGATTTTTATAGACAGGACCTAGGTATGGACGTGAAATTTCTTTTCTTTAAGTTTCGTATCTACCCTCTACACACAGCCTGAAGTTGCCACACACATAATATCCAACATCATTTGTAATAAAAGTTTTGTGGTGTGGAATTTTCCATTTTTGGTGACATCAGCACTTGAGAAGCTTCAGGTTTTAGAGCACTTTCAATTTCAGATTTTCAGATTGTGGATTCTTGGCCAGTATTTCAAAGGAATGCTTCAAAGAACATCCTTCAGCATTCTGTTATTTTATGTTAAACATATTTTCATGTTGCCATTCTTTCCCACAAAGCATATGGTTCCTCGTTTCCTTCCCAATTCCAAAACTTCTGAGAGAGGCAGAAACTCTGCTGGTGTTGGGCACTTACTACTCTTTTTTTCTCAGCTTTCCTTGTCTCTTCTCAACACACTATGTGTCACAATTGCGTGTCTCTGTGCTCTGTTCCTTGTAGTTCTGAGATGCTAGTCAAACTCCACAAAACTAGCATGGTGTGGGTGGGAAGAGGAGGGCAGGCAGATCTAAGCCTCTGTAGTATTCCATCTTTCTGATCATACTCTGATCCAGATGTGGGCATATGACCTGACTTGGGACAATAGGGTCCTTCCTGGGAATACTTATATAGAACTGGGAACATTTTAATGACATTTCCAGAACACTAAAAGTTCTTTTTGTCATATTTCTTATGGAAGATGGTAAGCAGTGGAGATTAGCAGTGGGGTCTAATGTAGAGCAGAGCCTAACAGGCCAATCAGTGGACAGTTAAAGATAGAAAGATACGGGGCAGTGAGATGGCTTAGCAAGCAAAGATTCTTAACAATGGAGCCTGAGAACCTGAGTTTGATCCCAGGCCCCACATGGTGGAAAGAAAGAGCAGATTCCTGAATGTTGCCCTGTGTCCTACATACCACAAATAAATATATAAACAAACAGACTAACATAGCAACAAACCAAACAAGATAGAAAGAGACAAATAATAAAAGACTTGAGCTTCTTCAGTCTTGGGCTGATATTCAGACACACTAAGAAATAGAGAGGCTCTTTGAGGCTTATGGGTGACAGCCTAAAAATCAGAAGTCAAAATTAACTCAGCAATTAGAAAACTAAGGCAGAAGGATCATGAGTTAAAGGTTAGCCTGGATTATAGACAGCCTTCTCATGAAAAGACATAGAAGGTCTTGGCTAGGGGTGTAGCTCAGGAGTAGAGATAGTATGCATACAGCCCTGGTTTCAATCTCTAGCACTGGGCAGTGAAAAGCAAGGGGTGGAAATAGAAGTTGCCAGAACAGATGTAGCAGGAAGAACTTGTTTATATAAATCTCAAGAATGCAGAATACTCATGAGTCTCTCGAGCTTGGCATTTCCTGAACAGAAAAGAACTACATAAACAGGTTAAGGGACTAGGCTTGTAGATGAGAGATATGTGGGTTCACTAGAAAGCTTTGCAAGATTGGGAACAATAAACGGGGTACTTGATGGTGGTAGTGGAAGGGTACTGAGGCAGTTGCAATACCCATGCTTCAATAGTGCCACCCTGTGGCTATGATACCAGAGCAGTTTGGCCCCTGCCCAATGTGCCACTTTAGTTAATAGAACTGCATTCCTGGTTTTTCTCTTCGGGAGGTAGTTATAAGGAGAGCTGATCACACAGTCTGTAAGGAACATGCATTTCTTAGACTTGGAGATGGGAGATGGTGAGAGGGTGGTGGTGAAGGAAATAACCAAGGAGGAAGGCATGTTCTTGATATTAAAAAAAAGTTCCCTTTGAATTACAGTATCATTTTGTCCCCCAGATTGAAGAAGTAGGGCTTATGAGCAATAGCACACCAGGGTTGGCTTGCACAAAGTTGCCAGAGCTGGTTATAAAATTTTAGGAATTTTGCAAGCTGGTTGTTAAACAAAACCCTCAAGAAAAATAAAATACACATGTTGAATTTAATGACAATAGACTTATGGGGGAAAGCGTGCAGATTGGGATGCAGCTCCATGTGTCAAATTGTAGTTCATTGCAACCATATGTTGGCCACAGAAACAAAAAATTTGGCAAAAAACAAATGCACTCTATAACAATCTTTATATATACATATGTCTGATGTATATATAAAGTATTTTAGAGTTTATTTGTAAATTACCTGCCATACATATTTACATTATAAAATTTTGTAAGCATATATATGTAAGCAAATATAGAAGTATATGTGCATATGCTTTCCATGAAGAGGCACTTTAACATTTACTATTATATTACTACTTCTAGGTTCTGTTTACTATGAATTGTTAATATTTCAATATAACAAGCAATTAAAATAAAAAAGAAACAAAATGATAACAACAAAATGTAAATAATACGTCATTTCAGCCCATTCATACTCATTTCCAGACTATTAGGGCTCTATCCTGAGCCATATTGCATTGTAATGGTTTGAATAAGAATGTCTCCCATAAGCTCAGGCGTTTTAACATTGGATCCCCAGTCAGTGGTGCTGTTTGGGAAGGTTGCTGGAAGAAGCATGTCACGCGGAAGGTGGATTTTGAGATTAAAGATCTCACACCATTCCCAGTTCCTCCTCCCTCTAATTCCTGCTGGCAGGTCAGGATGTGAGCCCACAGTTCCCATCTGCCCCTCTTGCCATGCCTGCTACTATGTCAAAGTCAAAATCAGCTTTCTTCTATGTGTTTTCTTGGTCATGGCATTTTATCACAGCAACAGAAAAGTAGATAATACATGCATCAATGCTGTGAAAGATTCAGTTGGCAGCAGGTGAGTTTACACACACCTGTAAATCCAGCGTTTGGGGAGCTGAGGCAGGGAGGATTGTAAGTTCAAGACCAGCCTGTGCTACAAACAAGAGCTCATCTAAAAAAGCCCACCCACTAATAACAATTTTAAAAGTTCAGCCTGTTCCTAATGCTTAACAGAAACTTTAATTTTGTTGTTTTCTTAAAAGCTTTGGAGACAAACCAAGTGAACACATCTCTTATTCCATCCCAAAGAGCTAAGTGCCTAACATTTGTGCAAGACAGAAAACGTGTGACAGGTACATCTGAACAGTTGGCTTTACACTTAAGAGTTCTTGCTGCTCAGCAAAGGGTCTGAGTCTGGTTTCCAAGTTGGGCAGCTCCCAACCACTTGCGACTCCAGCTTCATTGCATCTGATAGCCTCTTCTGGTCACCATGGACACATACATACCTGCACATATCCACACAGAGGCATTCACACAATTACACAGAGACACACACACATAATTTTTTAAAAAAAGAAAAATGGAAGGAAGGAAGTGATAGAGGGAGGGGATAAAAAGTAAGGAGGGCCCATATTTTTAATCCTGGTTGACTGAAATTATTTAAAAATTTAGTAAAATTAAAACTAAATGGTAACTGTCCTACTGAAAAGATGCCTTGAATGTGGATGGGGGAAATGCAGCAAGGACCATCCTTAGGTTGAAGAGCTAATAGGCACTCAATGGGGGCTGAGAGAGGGAGATTCAGTCTTCTTTAGACCTATTTAATCCCAAGGAGTCAGCCCCAAACACATGCACATGGGCAACACTCAATGGACTTCACAGGTTATGTGTCTGTCAATGTAACAATTAAAGAAAATGAAGTCATGAATTTGAAAGGGGTGGAGAAGAATTGGGAAGGGTTGGAGGAGGGAGGGGGAAGGGTGTAAATGATGTACAGAATCTACATAGGAGTTTTTCAAAAAGCAATAAAATGAAAAATAAGTTTTTAATATGAAGTAGTCTAGTGTTTGGTTCACGCATTCTTTTAGGGTTTTGCTTTGAGATAGAATCTTATTAAGTAGTCCAGGATAGGTTTGGATTGTTGATCTACCGCCTCTGACTCCCGAGGGCTGGGATTCCAGGCATGGGTGTCTTGTGGATACAAAAGAGACTTGGACTTGCCTTTGAGATGTCATAAGGGACAGGTTACAAGCGTAGATTTCCTGATGCACATGATGACAGGAACTAAATTCTGAGATCTGCTTTCTTCAGTCATTGCTTTCATATATATTGCTGACAAGCCTGGGCAATAGAATCTAGCCTTTGGCCTGATAGACCAAGATAAAGGGAAAACAGGTGACTAAATCATATACCATGGCTTTCTAAAAGACTCTAGTGGCCCTGAAAGATTTCCTTTCAGTCCAGCTGGTGACAGTGGAATATACCCATAGCCTCTCAGGGCTGAAGGGTCTGGGAAGATTGTTAAAGGTGGCTCTGTTAAGGTTTGCAGTCCTTTAGAGTCTGCAGGGTCATGGAGGGTGTTGAATAAATGGTGTGTGATGGAAGTAGCTTCTGGCTTCTCTGCTTCCAAGCCTGTTGAGACTCAAGATTAATCATTAAGAGCAGTTAATTAATAGCACCACTGACTTTAATTTCTAGGAATGTCTATCTGCTTGGGACTTCATTTTGAGGGTTACTATTTTTTTTTTTTTTGAGATGAGTCCTTTAGGAGTTGAAGATGGATTTCACAGTGAGAAGCTGTTTTTCTTATGTAGTTACCTTTAGCTCATCCAGTGACACCCTGTGTGAAGTCACTAAACACTTAACAGAGCACCTGTCTAGGCATCACCAGCACAGGGGACATTGATGTACTGTCAACAAATAGCAGATGTAGGGTACATTACAGGCTTTCCAATATCCTCACAGATATGACAGAGGCTGGACTCTGAGTGTTGTCTTGGTTTTTTCTTTAGAGCTTCACTGTTTAATATGGTAGCCAGTGCTTACATGTCACCACTGAGCACTGAAATGAGGCTGAGCCAAAAAGAGTTGAGTTTTAATGCAAAGTATACATGAGCTCTTGAAAATGTAGTATGACAAGACAAATATGTCTAATATATATTTATATATAATAGATATACATCTAAAAATAAGTTTTAACATTTAGTATAAAAGGAAATGGAACAAAAATCTTAAATATTGTATTAAATTTTAGAATATATTTATGTAGGTGGACTTTTCTGTCCCACCAGCCAGCTCCCCAATAACCACACAGAGACTTATTATTAATTATAAATGATCCGCTGATAGCTTAGGCTTGGTACCAACTAGCTTTCTCAACTATCTCATATATCTTATCTACATCCTACCAGGTGACAATACCTTTTTTCAGCATGGCATGTTCATCTCCTGCTTCCTCTGAGTCTGGCTGCAACTCTGCCCTCTTTCTTCCCAGCGTTTTCTCAATCTGGCTCTCCCACCTAACCTCTTTCTGCCAGTCAGAGGACTATTGGCCAGTCAGGTCTTTGTTAACCATGAGATTAACACATCTTCACAGTGTACAAAAGGATTATTCTACAGTATATTTATCCATTTTTAATATTTTATTTATTCTTTGGCAACTTCATACATGCATATAATATATTTTGGTCATATTTCTCCATTACCCTCTCTTATCCCCCTCCCAATCCCTTTGGATGCATTCTTATTCAAAACGAATTCCCCCCAGAATTCATATTCTTTATTATTTCCTTTCTTTCAGGGAGCCACTAAGCTTAGTTACAGTTGTTTGCTTGAGCATGGCTGTGGAGTTATTTACCCAAGCACAGACAATTTACCAGTGGCTACATCACTGAAGAAAAAGTATTTCATCTTCCTTTGCAGCTTTAACTGCCTAGAAGTCTTTAGCTGAGGGTGCACCTCATGAGTCCCTCCCCAATCCATGTTGTAATATTGATGAGTTCCATCGTATACAGGTAGCCACAGCTGTTGTGAGGTCACGAGTACAACAGTCAATCATATTGTGTCCAGAAGACAACATTCCCCTGCATCCCTCCTATCCTTTGCCTCGAACACTCTTTGTATACTCTCTTTCTGAACAGTAGCCAAGGTAGTCTCCAGTGAGCTCATTAACATCAGTACTGATTAGGGAAGAAGTGTTTGGATACGGATGCATAGGATCACTAGGTTCAAGCTCCAGTATTCCTGACATGGGCTCTTGTTCTTCCAAGGATCGTGGGACACTGAATAATCAGTTTGAAGCCTAAAGGGGATTCCCTACCCCCCAAAATAGTTCACTAAGTGCTGTGGCAATGCTCTCTGCAGAAGTCATCATCTGCTACAAATGCACCCTGAAAAGATCGCTGGGTTCATGTAAAAAGCTGTGGATGGAAATAAGGCAGTCAGGAAAGCAGGAAAATGAGGCCCAGGAGACTGTCATGTAGACTTGCAGACTTTCTGTAAAACCCTGTCCACAACAGCCTGCTTCTATCTGCCTTTCTGTCTATGGATCCCGCCATGCTGTAGGGACATCTGGGGAGACTCTCTCTGTGCCTTTAAATCCTTTATACAGCCATGCCCTTGGAAGGGTGCTTTCTAACACTCAGTAGCACTTAGGATCTACTACAGTTTGGTTGTTAAATAGCCCCTATAGGGTTGGTCTCCAGGGTGATACTGCAGGGAGAGAGAGGAACCAGTGAGAGGCAAGGCCTAGTGGGTGGGCCTTAGGAAGTTGGGTTGTGGAGAGATATAGGATCCCTTCATTCTCCTTTCTTTCCTCTCTTCATTCTCCCTCCCCTCTTCCTTCCCTCCTTCAATTTCAGTTGGTTAACTAACTGCATGTCAATCCATTAGCCTCGCCAGGAGCAAATCAATGATGCCTGCCAGATCTTGGACCTTGAACTTTTAAAACAATGGACTCTATAAACCTTTTTCCTATACAGAGTTGGTTGCCTTGGGCATTTCAATGTAATAGCATGAAGCTGCTTAACACAGAATCAATGCTCTTTGACCAAAACAGTTGAGTGGATGTGTAAGTCACAGTTCTTACTGTTGAAATAATGTACCTTGACAAGTGCAACTTAAGGAAAGAAGGGTTAATATTGGTTGGGTTTGAGGGTATAGTCTGTTATGGAAGACATGGCAGCAAAATCTCCAGGCCACTGGCCACATTGCATCTTTGGTTAGGAAGTCCAGAAAGATGAATGGTTCTGTTGGCTCACTTTCTCCTTTTTATTCATCTCAAAAGCCTAGCCTGTGGAATGGTGCCACCCATACTTAGGGTGGGTCTTCCAACCTCAATTAACCTAATCTAGCTAATCCTTCACAGACACACTCACAGATTTGTTTCCATGGTGATTCTAAATCCCATCAGTTTGGCAATCAGCACCACAGAGGTTTCACTGTAGGGTTTTGGTTTGGATTTTGTGTTACCTTCCTTTCCATTTCCTGAGATGTGGCAGTTACGGCTTAGAGCTCCAGCTTCAGATTCTTGGCTTTCCCTCAAGGAATTTGCCCTGAATTGTCAGAGCCAACGGCATCTGTTCTACTAGACCTTAGATCTCCTTTATCTGAATCTCCAGGGGTGGGGGGTCAATAAAAAGAAGAAAGAAAACATAAAATAGCATGCTTTACTGCTTTCTTTATAACTGCTCTCTCTCTCTGTATATACAAAATGTATGCATGTGTGTATGTATGTATCCATATGTGCGCATGTGGAGAGCAGAGGAGAGCATTGAGAATTTTACTGTATTGAAACAGGGTCTCTCATTGAACTGGAAGCTGGCTGTTTTAGCTAAACTGGTTGGCCAGGGATTCCTAAGACAGGCATGCCTCCCCCTCCTGGCAGTGTGTGTGTGTGTGTGTGTGTGTGTGTGTGTGTGTGTGTGTGTGTGTGTTATAGGCATGCATAGTCATATTTAGCTTTTCTTTTTTGTAACACATGTGCTGGGATTCAAACTTAGGTCTGTACTGGGACTATGTTCTGTTACATTATGAATAACTGTCCTATCTACTGGTTTAATAAAAATGCTGATTAGCAGAAGGCAGACAGGAAGTGTAGGCAGGGCTACCAGAAAACTCTAAAAACAAAAAAAAGATATGCCAACCCTCCCTCAAACCCCAAAACAACAATAAAAAACCCATCACCAAAGACACCAACACACACACACACACACACACACACACACACACACACACACACACATACACAAATTAAAATACTACTAAAAAAGATACCAAACTACATAGCTAAACAAGATAAAAATCATGAATTAGTTTAAGAATAAGGAGTTAACAAGTTATATGCCTGAACCCTAGGTCAATCAACATAAAATTAATGTAAGCATCTATGTGTTTCTGTGGGACTGCGGGACTACAAGTCTAATAAGTCTAAACAACAGGGCCAAACAAGCCGAAGACTTACTACTACACAGGTCCTTAGGGCTTATGCAGTAAGTATTGTCACCCACTGAATTATTGTCCTAGCCCTGGCTATTGTCCTAGTCACTGGCTTTTATCCCCCCCCCCCCCTTTGACAAGTTCCCTGCTGTCCTGTATCTCACAGTGTAGACTAGGCTGGCTTTGAACTGAAAGAGATCTTCCTGCTTCTGCCTCCTGAGAGCTTGGGATAAAGGTGTGGACCACCATGTTCAGCTTGATCACTATCTTTTAAAAAGCCTCTTTGTAAGCATGATTTTTGGTTTGGACATTGAAATTGGGATATGGGAAAGTCTTTTACTATATTGACGGATGAAAATTTATTGCCCATGTGTGGTGGTACTTCCCTTTCAGTCCCAGGACTCAGGAGGGAGCAGAGGCAGGTGGAACCTTATATTAGGCCAGCCTGGTCTACATAAAGCAGTCCAGGCCATGTAGAACTATATAGGTCAAGAGCCACTTAAATAAGTAAATAAATAAATTCAAAAATAAAAACTCTCTTGTCCTAAACTCTGTGCAAACAATGTGTCTTATGCTAAACATCTGTTTTCTCGCTAGGAATCTGGAAGAGGGCAAGATGCAGAGGTGCCTATATCACCAGTCCCTGGTGCAAACCTAGGATGCTGAATCCAGCATCCCTGGTAGACAATGTCCATGTGTGTTGCCATGACTTCTGGCTCAGGAATTGTGTCTTGTGTGGCTCGACTGTGAGAGGACAATTTATTTTCTTTGGACTTTACCTTTTCATGTGCACAACTTTGCTTTGTATCCACTTACTATAGTAAACTATAGCCCAGGCTTACCATAGGCATATTTCTGAGTCCTAGAGAACAGTTAACCTCAGGCGTGCTCTTAGAGACTCTCAAAAATAACACATAGAACCTACCAGAGGAAGAGTTGAACATAAGATTTTTTTTTTTTGGTTTAATTATCCTTAGCTGGAACAGGTTTGGTGGCACATACCCTTAATCTCAGCACATGGGAAACAGAAGGATCATGAGCTCAAGGCTAGCCTAGGAAGTTTGGGAATAGCTTGAACTCCATAGCAAGACTCTGTCAAAACAATAAACAAGAAAGAAAAGTTAACATAGATACACTGTGCATTTTAGGATGTGGTTGAGAGACTCAGAACCCTAAAAACTAAGGCCAATGGTATGTGGAAAATTGGCATATGATGTAGGTGCCTCAGGAGAAAACCTATTAGAAGAGGTTATGTAGTACATTCTCTAGAACAATTGTTCTCAACCTGTAAGTCGGGACCTTCTTGGAGGAATCAAACGACCCTTTCACAGGGGTCACATATCAGATATCTTGCATATCAAATATTTATTTACATTATGGCTCATAACAGTAGCAAAATTACAGTTATGAAGTAGCAGTGAAGTTACTGTTATGGTTGGGGATCATCAAAACATGAAGAACTGTACTAACTAAAGGGTCGCAGCATTAGGAAGGCTGAGAACCACTGCTCTAGAGACATCAATGGAAGAATAGCCAACGACGCTTGGATGATTCCGTATGGAAGACGGACATTAGTCCAACAAAATCCAAGGTCAGACTCCAGAACAGTGAATAAAAAAGCTGCCCTTGTAGTCACGTTGTTCTCGAAGCTAAACCAGGAAGTCTCTTGACAAACAAAAGAACCAAGAAGATGCTATAAGCACGACATGGGGGCCACTCTCATTCAAACTACCTCAATGTTGTTATAAAACATTGATTGCTGTGCTCTTAGCAAGTGAGTCCTCAGGACAGTGTGAAAACATGAGGGCTAGAATGATATGCCCTTATAATTTGTAAATGAGATAAAATTACAATGACCTCTTAAGAGTTTTGTTACATGACTAACAAAAAGAAGTCACCTGAGAAGAGCAACAGGCAATTAATGACTGCCAAAGAGGACCAATCGGTCTTCCCCAGGGACTAGTTAGGATCCAATACTAAGCTGGCACCCCTAAAACACATACACAGGAGCAATATTAAGTAACTACTAAATGGACCAGTGGGTTTTATTTATATATAATAATAATAATAAAGAAAAAGAAAGCAATAGAGATAATATTTGAAAGTAGAAAGGGGATTTGGAAAAAGAATAGTGGGAAGGGGCGAAGGATATAAGAATATGGGGCTGAGGATTATCAGAGTGTTTTATATACATATATGAAATATCAAAGTGAAACCATTATTTGTATAGTTAATGGATGCCAATAAAATGAAAGAAAGAGAAATACTCTTAAGGACAGCTCCAAGGCCCCCAAATGTCAGGGTGGACTATTTGAAACTGTTATATTTTCAGGATGCTAACAGTTTTTACAAGCTGCTGTATCTAATTCAGCTGTGTTACGTTAGTAGGAGGTTTCTGGCCTTGACTTTCGGGCCTACCTTCAAGGTTTAGACCTGCAGACCCACAGACCCGCAGAGACACACAGATGCTTACATTAATTTTAGGCTGATCGGCCTAAGGCCCAGGCATATAATTTGCTAACTCTTTACCCTTAATCTAACCCATGATTCTAATCCTGTTCAGCCATGCGGCTCGGTACTTTTTCTCAGAGCAGCATAGTTGCCCTCTGCTTCTTCCGGCTTCTCTCTAGCATTCTGCTCCGTTCTGCCTGCTCCTAGAGTCTTCTTAGTTTGGCAGCCCCGCCCACACTTCCTGTCTGCCTTTGGCCAATCAGCAGTTTTTATTAAACTCATAGGCAGAGACAATTATTTACAACGGAACAACATAATCCCCCTACAGTGCTAGGATCAAACCGTACTTCTAGAACTAGCAGTTTTATTATCAACTCAAAATTAGAAGACCCAGTGAGCACTGTCTACTTTTCAAATGACAAAAATTGGTATGAGAAGACATGGGCACTATCAAGCCCTACAGGAAAAGATATTTTCTACCCCTTGCCCCCCAAAAAAGAAAGAAAGAAAAGAAAAATAGCACCATCCCAGAGTGAAGACAGTCCTTTCCTCAAAGTTTATTGACCCAGGGAAATATTTTCTTCAAAAATCGGAGTGAAATCTTCTTAAAGAGAAGCAAAACTCTCTGGTCTAGGCCTTGGGATAAGAACGGGCAGAAGTAACCCTTGGTGATTCTTATTGTCCCAGGCAAGAGAAACACCATCCTCTAACTTGGACCTCATATGTCCATGGCAGCCCCATGTCTAATTTGAAAAGAAACACAGAGGTATAGGCATTGATTGTGATTACTTCCAGTTACCATGGTCACAAAAGTAAGAACAAATCTGCCGGACATCTGACTTGTTTCCCATTCTTCCAATTCCATGCCCATGAAGCAGCCATCGAATTCTAGAGCAGGTTTGTGTGCAGGGAGAGAATGGGCTGGCATGTGCATCTAAGCCCGGCAGGTCAGTGAAATAGTTTTTGAATATGGCTTTGCTTTCCACGGAGCTTTATTAGAGAGCACAGAATGTGCTGATTATGTCCGCAAGTGGAAATCATTATTTCCCTAATATATTAATTTACCTCTAGTTGGTGGGTTGTTAGAGTTTCTTGTGCTTTTTAAAGTTCATTGAAAAATAATTTAATCTAAATTTAAACATGGGCATTAATGGAGCTGTAAATATCCAAGTGTGGGTGTGGGCATGGGTGTGGCCTTTTGAACAGATAGTGGCATTTATTTCAGCCATAGCTGTATATGAAATTCTGGTGGCTTAAGAATTTCTGATACCCCCCCCCCTTTCAATTTTCTTTCTCAAAGATCATCCAGTGGTTTCTGAGAAGCACTGGGTAGGAGTGTGGGGCAATAAAGTGAAATCTCTAGATAGTTAAAATAGCCAGTCTTCAAGGGAACCACATCATATATACACTGTGCCAGTTTCAAAGTCATGTGTGTTTACCAGGAACACAAAGAATGTCAATATAAATGAAACCTCCATCTACCAGCTAGACCAGCCACCTAAAGGCTCCACAGTGCCTCAATATAGCACCGAGGAACAGGTGTTTAAAACATGCTCCCGTGGGGGGCATTTCATGTTCAAACTGTAATGCATGGTGATCAATTTCCAGTAGCCTTTGTAATTCATATTTACAAGAGTAGATAACTGTTAATCACCACAGTCAAAGACTGGAAAATGGAACTAGACAACACATAATAGTATGTGTACTCATTGCTAGGCTCCCTTTGATGACAGAGCAAGAAGATTGTGTGTGTACACTAACCCATGTATATATACCTGTGAAACACAAATATATACCATAAAAAATTTTAATTCTTTTAAATAAACACAATAATAATATGAACTCAGATAAGCTCTCTAATTGGACTATAGTTTAATTATCTTATCAATGTTTTGTGTTCCAAAACATTTTTTTAAATTGATTATGGGAATGACTGGTGGTCATGCCTATCCAGACCCACTCTTTAAAAAGATAGTTGAAAAAAAAAATTCCCTCCACTATACTTTAAATATTTCTTTGGAGCTAGGTGTTGCTTAGTGACTAAGGCCCAACATGAAAAGAGAAATTGTGTGTTGGGGGGGGAGTTTTGACATGATAATGGGGACAGTCAGGGGGCTCCTTAGTCCTGGCATCTTTCCCCTTTGCCCAGGATTCTGATGAGATGAACTGGAAAGGCATGCCAAGTAGTGAAACCAGAGCAGACCAGAACCAAACTAGAGCTGACCTTGGAGTTTAATAACCTGAAATTGTCTGTCCATCAAAAAGCGGCTTCTTCTCCTCCTCCTCCTTCTTCTCTTTTTGGGTAGTAATGAGTGTAGGTCCTTGCACATGCTACATATATACATACATACATACATACATACATACATACATACATACATATATACTGTGCTACTGAGTTACACTTCTAGACCTGGCTTCATTTATGCATGGGGAAAAAAAAAAGAATTTCTGTCCTTTGGACTTTTGGTTTCAGCCACCCAAAGCTGACACTAGTTTATATATTTTGAAAGTGTCATGTGACTTTAGGTATCCTTTCTCCCCGTCTTCCGGCTCAGTGCGGAGTATTCAACACACCCTCACACATTTCTAGGCAAGGGTCTCCACGGCTTAGCTATATGAACATCTAGATCCAGCTTCTAAACCAGACTTAACTATTCATGCTGCTTATTTATCACCAAAGACTTTGAGAAGGTCACGTCCAAGTAAGTCTTGAAAATTGAGAAGTAAAACTGTTGCAGGAAGAAAGAAAGAAAAAGAGAGAGAATTGGGGACTCAGGGTGATGGAGCAAGGGAGATAGTGTCTTATTACACAGAAGTGAGGGAGGGTACTGATGTTTTCTGTCAGCTTAATGGCTGCACATGAATCCACCGATATTTTAGTTATCCTCTGTGGCTCCATGGTCCTGCAGTTAATGCCCCACTTGGGCCTCGGTCCTGAGGTTCCAAGGCCTCGGCAGATATGTAGATTTAAACGGAGTCTCTATTGTTCTATTTACCAACAAAGACTTGGAAGTCAGATGCGAGTATGAAAACCTAGATCAGAAAAGCTGAGAAGCAAGCAATTGACCTTCCTTTTTGGCCAGCAACCAAACCAAAAGGAAGGTGTTAAACTCTACTCCCTGCTCCTTCCTTCCTCTCTGTCTTCACTGTCCAAATGCTGGCTTCTCTATGGCGGATTCCAGCTAGCTACTGGCTCTGCCCCTGATTCAAGGTTAACGGTCTCAGAGTGTGATCAAAACTCCTGCAACAGGGCACCATCTTAGGGATAGGAGAAAAGTTAGCTTTCCTTCCAAGATTCTGAGGACAGGATCATTAGACCTTCTCTTATAGTTATACAAACTTTAGCCCTTGCCCCCGTCCCTACTCTCATCTATTTTCCGATTAAATTGGATGATTTTAGGGTTTCGCCTTCCAGTTTGACAATTTCCTCCATTTTGCTGTTTTTGTGTTTGCCTGCTTGCTTGTTGGTTGGTTAACCTTTTGGAGATAAGGTTTCTCTGTGTAACAGCTCTAATTGTTCTGGACTTCTGACCTCTCTCTGTAGACCAGGTTGGCCTCAGACTCACAGAGATCACCGGCCTCTGCCTCCCAAGTACTGGGATTAAAGGCGTGCACCACTACTGCCCTGTGAACCGTGTTTCTTATTTACCAGGTTTTGCGATTTCAGTAACTGTATTCTTCAGTTCTAAAATTTCCATTTTTTTTCTTGCTATGCATTCATGGTTGACCTGGCTTTAGCTCCCCATGAAGAGTTCACTGTTCTTCCCCAACCAGCAGGTGCTAGACACCTCTTTATTGTTGCCTATAGCCTTCCTTACCCCGGCAGTGGTAAAAGGCCTGACTCTTTCCTAGGTCTCCTCTGACACTGTCCCAGCTGAGTAAGGCAAAGGGTTCTCACTACTCTAAGGTAAGGGTGGAACTCTGGACTCTACCTCTGAAGACACCAAGTGGGTAGAGAAACATACTCATAGAAAGGACTTTATTGCTGTTCACCATTGATGATGGCAGCCCCCACGCCTCAGAGAGGCTGAGGGTGTAAGGAGAATGTGTTTGGAGGTCTCACCCAAATGTGTGTGTGTGTGTGTGTGTGTGTGTGTGTGTGTGTGTGTGTGTGTGTGTGTGTACAGTTGGGTGGTTAGCTGTTGTCTACCCCAACATGCTTTCTGTCTTGCTTGCTAGGATGCCCATATCTCTTGGTTTTAAAAAAAAAACAAAAAACAAAAAACCCCAAAACTTCAAAGTGAGTATTTTTTGTCTGTGACTCTTGATATTTTGAGAGTTTTGGCTGCAGAATCCTTGCTCAGTCTCAGGGACATGGCCCACTGGGAGCTGTGAGAGTTTGAAAAAAAGACAAGGACATAAGCACAGGTACAAGAAGCTGGGATAAGGTAGACTGGACTCTCTGGTGGAGAAAACCAGCACTCCAGAAGCTCAACATGGTTATTGCATACATCTGAACAAGGAGATGTTGCACGAATGAAGGAAACTCAGAGCCAGATCTCAGGGAAAGGCTGAGATATCAGAGAGGAAACACCACAGTCAGATCTCACCCAGCTGTCTTCCAGCTTCCTCAGCCTCGATCCTCCTGGCTTCTACTGCCTGCTCTGTCTTTCTAAGCCTGCCTTAAATACCTTCTGTGCCCAGTTGTTTCACATTCAGGTTGAGATTAAAGGCGTGGCACCACCACTGCCTGCCTGGGAGCCTGGAACTCCCTCTGTAAACTAAGCTGGCCTCAAACTCAGATCTGCTGGGATTCAGGGCATAGGTCACCACTCCCTGGACATTCCTTGTGCTGTGAATAAAGGTGTGAGTTACCATTCTCTGATCCTCCTAGACTGACTGTGGGTAGATCCCTCTGATATCTCAGATTGGTTTTTATTAAGTTTGAAACATATCCCTGTCCCGCGCCTTCTTTGCCCGCAAACAAGACGCAGTACAACAGGATCCTTCTGCAGCAGGTTTATTGAAGCTTCACACACTAGGGCAAAGAACGGAAGACCCCGAGCCTCCCAGGCAGGCCGCTTTTATAGGCAACATTGTTTATCTCTGACGTGGGCCTTTCCCATTGGTCAGCACACCCTCACCCGATATGATGTATCTGTCTGGGGGCCAGGCTTCTTGCTGGAAAATTACAAGGTGTCAAGCGCAGTGACTTGTTTACTAAGGAGCTTCCTTAAACCGCTTAGTCATAGGCCCGATACAAGCGCCATCTTTAGGGTGCGGCTGGCTCCCTACATCTCCCCACAAGAAGGTGGAGTTACTGCATACAGATAAACAAGGATGCAGGATTTATGGTACATAGCTGGATCAAGAAAGCAGGTTTAACTAATCTCAGTTGGGGCAGTCTCTTGTAGGGGAGCAGTCTTCGGGCCACAAATATCCAGGGAAGAAAGTTATGGTGGACATTTTCTGAAGATACTATTAACACCCACAACTGGACCCCAGAGAAGGGCTTTGTCATTTCCGTTTGGGTCTCATCCTGAGAAGGCTTTGCCACTCCCATGGGGCTGAGGCTAGAGGTCCTTGACTTGGCTGTACCCATGTCAACAGCACGGGTTCTCTCAAGGACTTTATTAATTCATGGCTGAGTGAAGAAAAGAAATAAAAGGATATGATGATATATATGAACAACCCCTTGTTCCTAAGGGGTTGAGGTTTTAATTACAAATATAAGGGATAGCACAGGCAGAGGCAGAGATACCTAAGAGAGTCCAGAGTAGACATGACCAGCATACTGAGCTGGGTCATGTGAGGAGAGGGGAGAGCCAGGAGACTAAGAGGCAAAGAGGTAAGAGGTTACCCCCAAATGGCTGGGTTATATAGGAAAGGACAGCTGAGGAAAGGTCAACCCAGTCTCTGGGCAGGGATGCCAGCCAGGAGGACTCCAGCAGGTACTGAGAGATGTGGGGGAGAACTAGATGCTGGAGTGTGTTTTAATATGTTAACAGTCACTCAGCCATTTGTCCTTGGCTTGAGACATAAAGAGGGCTTTGTAACCTGAAGTTTTTGATCTGTCTGGGCCTCACAGTCTGGAGGAATCTTTCCACCTGTGGTCCTGCAGCTGCTTATAAAATAATTATTCAGAGGCTTATTTTAATTATAAACTGTTTGGGCTATGGCTCAGGCTCATTATCAACTAGCTCTTATAACGTAACTCATTTTTATTAATCTATGTCTTGCCACATGGCTAGTGGCTTACTGGTACTTTTACATCTTGCTTTTTGGAAGGCCGGATTGTGTCTCCTTGGCTCCGCCCTCCTTCTCTTGCTTGGATTTCCCACCTGCCTCCAAGCTGGTTGCCATAGGCCAAAACAGCCTCTTGATTCACCAGTGAATAAGCACATTTCATAGCTTACAGAAAGACTTCCCATATCAGGGCTTCCTGTGCTCCTCACATCTCAGTCTGGGATATATCAGGTTCATAGTCATGGAATGGCCTGGGTATGCTGATAAACATCTTTAATCCCAGCACTCAGGAGGCAGAGCCTGGTGAATCTCTATGAATTTGAGGTCACCATAGCTTATATAGCATGTTTCAGGCCAGTCAATGCTACAGATGAAGACACTGTCTTAAATCCTAGCCCCACACCCATCCAAAGCTAACCATAGATAGCAACTGCCTAATAAAGGATTGGTAACAGTCATAACACTTATGAAAACCTCCTTTTGAAAATCCTTTGTGAAGCAATTCAGGGCTTCTGGGAGGAGTCTACAGTCTACATGATATGTGGATAAGTTAAAATTATGACATCTCTTTGTGGTATTGAAACAAAAAGAATTAAACTTCCAATATTATGAGTTCCAAAGCCAGAGCAAAATCAAACCAAATGAAACCAATCAAGCACACAAGTAGAGCTCTGCTTGCTCTCTCCCAGCCTCTGTTGCTTTCCTAGGAGAATGGTGTTCACAAGAGTCAGTCTTTAAAAAAAAAAAAAAACAAAAAACAAAACTCATTTTCAAAAAAAGAGCCCCATAAATAACCCAGAGAAACAAAAACAGTAGCCCACAATAAAAATGACAAAAGCAATCTGATTGGGTGTAAAATCTCGAGAGGACTGGGATATTAACTCAAGGAGCTGCGGAGATGAATTGATGTGTCGTAAACAGCTCTGTTGTGGGGGTCGATGTGGTTGGAAAGCAGACTACACTTCAGCAGTTAAATATAGAAACCTGTGGGGACACATTTATTGGTTGCAGAAAATCCATTCCAGTTAAAACCTAAAGAAACTAGAATAGAGAAACATGAAATGCTCCAGAAACCAATTAGGGTTGGAAGCACCAAATCTAAGACTGTCCAATAGCTAGAACTTTTTTATTTTATTTTTTAATAAACATCCTTTACCTCTGCCTTTTTTCTTCTCTATTAGGGTATGACAGAGGACTTCTCAGAAGGGCGACCAATGAAGGGAGTTGTTTTCCCACTAGTTATAGATGGATCCTAACACTCTCTGTGGCTTCCTGGGAGCATCAACACCATGGCAGAGCCTTGAGAGCCATCTTGACTTTCCTCTTATCAATCAGCTCAAGAAGTATAGAGGAAGAGTTTTTTGTTTTTATTTTTTAAAGGTCAAATCTCTTGATTGTGCTTTTTAGGTTGGATGAATACAACACAAAGAAATGCATTTAAAAAAACAAATCAACAGACTTAGAGGGTGGGAGATGGACATTCAGGGATTGTTATTGCCTCCAAGCCTCATTCTTCCCTCCTGGCCTACTTTTCTTTGAAAGTTTTAAGTCTTGTTTAGGGTCCTGAAGATGAAAATCCTTCAGTAGAAATAGAAAGCATTGCGATTTCTATCCCCAAGAAGTAAAAATTCAAGTAGATATACCAACCATTCAAGTAAGGACAAAGCAGCAACACATCTGTTTTTATGATACACATATATAGACTCCTGTGGGTTTCACTTACCATTAGATTTTGGTTTCAGAATGAATGCAGGCTGTAGAATTTTCAAACATTAAAGACAAGTCTTTAGCTGGGTGGTGGTGGCTCAAGCCTTTAATCCCAGCACTCCCAGGGCAGAGACAGAAGGATATCTCTGAGTTCAAGGCCAGCCTGGTCTACAAAACAAGAGATCCAGGGCAGCCCAGACTGTTACACAGGCAGGAGTACACTGTTCCCCCGTCTTGAAAAAAACAAAAAAGCCTCCAAACAGACAAAAATGTCTTGGAACTCAGTAAGATCCTAGAAATTCTGCTCTTAAAGGGAACAATTTTATTAAATTACTTTCTTACTATTTTCCACATAGATTTCAGTAATTACACACGGTGGATTCTATTATTGTTTCTCAACAGAAACTAAAAATATGTATGTTAACCCTGGTGTGATCCATGTATTTATTACTGAAGTTAAAAATGAGTCCTTATGCTTGGAAACAGAATTTCTGCTCTCTCTTTAAATACTGCAGTAGCTGCAATATTGTCTGTGAGAAAGACCCTACGAAGGATGCAGTTCCCCAGAGCAGGTGCTCCGAGGAGGCGGTAGTGAGCGACAAACACCGCCTCCAACATACCCCTCCGCTTGGGGTAAACAAGGGTTCTCCCACCCGAAGACTGTAAACTTTGCTGCAGCAGGCCTCAAAGGCAGGGCGTCTGAGAATCTGGAAGTCCTGATTGGCCCGTCCTCGCCCCTCCGGTCACGCCTCTCGACACCGTGCTCCGCCCCTCGTTGGGCGGAGCCCACCCAGAGCAGCAAGGGCGCGTGCGCGAGTTGTCCCGGCTGAGGTGCGGGCTAGCGGGGCTACGCACAGTTTCAGCCCCGGGCGGTGTGAGGCGGGGGAGGTCACGTCGCGGAGGAGGGGCGGGGGCAGCATGGCAGCCTCCTTGGGGTTCGGAGGAGCAGCCTCCGCTCTCCGGTACTGGAGCGGCCGGCGACGGCCGGCGGTCAGCTTTGCAGCGGGTAAGAACCTCGCGCCCCTTCTGCGCGTTTTCCTCGGGCCGTCGGAAGAGGGCTTTTCGCCCCGAGGGCTGCGGTTGGTTTGGGGGTAAAAGCGACAATTGTGGCTGTCTTCTAGGCCCGGGGCCCCTCTGCTACCGCCTCCTGAGCGGCCGGCCTTGCCCTCCTGCTCTTTGCCGGGTTCCAGATTGTTCAGCGTCCTCTACGGGACCCAGGAACAGCTCGGGATTTTGAAGGGGAGGTGTGTTTGGGTCTGGGGCGTGCGCTTTGGAGCCGGGGCTCCTAGGTCACTTGTAGGGCTCAGCTCCAGGGCTGGCCCGCCGCATCCTCGGCGACCCCGAGCCTTCCAGCTCCCAGGCTTCACCCAAGGCGGGCGCTACCTTGTACTGCAAGGCCCGATTTGTGTTTAATCGCCCTTGTCGGTGCCATGGCGGTATCCTAGCATTCTGACAAAGTTTGTCACCCTTGACCAGCAAGTCTGGCTTTACTCCGTTATGGAATGGAGCTGTGCTGCCTGAGAGTGGTGGACTCTTGTCAAATTATTAACCACAACTCTTTGAACGTCCTCAACATTGTGTCCTGTTCGACTAACTATGCTCTGCTTAAGTTATGGAAACTGATCAGGAATTTAGGAAGAGGCCGTGTTTAGAACCACATGAATGCCCGAGAACTCATTCAGTCATTTCGGTTTTTACACGAGGAACTCCCTAGGCCCTTGAATAAGTTATTTGGAGCATCTCCAACAAGGTCTAGGAATTAGTCTTTGGTTCTTCCCAATTCTTGAATTTTCTAGGACACCAAGACGTCTCTTTAATTAAGAATTGGCTGATTTGTGGGGAAAACGGAATGATTTTCTTTTAATGTAAAAGCTTATGGATTTAGCAAACAACCTTCTTGCATTTGAGCAGCAGGCAATTCAGAGCCTGTAACTTTTGTGTAAGAAATAGATTGGGAATTGATTTCTGAGCTGCCCCCTCAGGAAAGCCTGTGAATTTCCTTTCTGCTTTGAAAGAGCCTCTGTGTGATAAAGGTAACAGATGACAGATAAGGAATCATGATAGCAAGATGCGAACTCATATGCTTTGGATATAGTTTCTTAAAAATCACTTTTCCATAGTAGTAAAGGGAGCAGCAATTTTCATATGAATGCACAGTTCTTTCAGATTGTATTTTCCTAGGACAGTGTATTTGCTCATTAGTGGTGGTTTTTGTTTGTGTTTTTAACAAGGTGTTCTAATGATAGTTTAATGAACTCTTGATGTAACTTTTAAGAGTTATGAAAATTCTTATAATTCATGATAGGAGAATCTGAGGCCAGGGAGTATATAATACTTTGCTTTGACAGCTGGAAGGACCAATCTCTCAATGCTGCTTAGACAATCAATACATTTGTACTTGGGGGTGCTTTGGCCCAAAGGTATTTATGTATATAGGGACAGTTTTAAGTAGTAGTTCTTAAGTGAAATGGTTAAAACACTTGAGCAATCATATTTTACTCTGGAGTTGTTTTAAATGCCATTATTAACATATCCTCATAAAACTTTTTTGAGATTTGAATCTTAAAAAAATGGGAAAAAGACCCCATCTCCATGCAATTTTCAGGTCTAGGAAAATGAAGAAAAGGAGTCATGTTCAATTACTAACATACAATGTTCTGAATTCTCTGGAGGTATTTGCCTCCGTCATATGTTTAAGCTGTTTATAGCATGCAGATGGTAATGTTATAAAGATCCATATATTTATTAAAAATAAGACCTACAAGTTGTCAGTTTATATCAACTTTAATACATTTAATGCATCTCAGAAGAAATATAAAATAGTTTCTTGTTCCATAATTAATACATTAAATGCACCTCAGAAGAAATATGAAAGTTACTTACCTGTTTCATAACTTATTTTTTAAATATATTTTTAAAAAATCTGTGTATATATATGCAAATGTGTATAAGTGTTGGTGTAGGCCAACATTGTCAGATCCCCTTGCAGCTGAGTTACAGGCAGTTCCAAGTTTCCTGATATGTGGGTGCTGGGAATCGAACTCAGGTCCTCTGGAAGAACAAGTACATGTTCTTAACCACTGAGCCATCTCTCCAGCTCTCCACAACTTATTTAATAAGCAAATTTTGTATTTTATTTTTAAAGATAATTATATTTAACTTTAGATCTATTTTTTGTAAAGATGTTAAAAAAATACAGATATAAGCTCTTCAACTTACTCTTTGGGATTCCTTAACATGTACATGGAAAAATTGTATCAGGTCACTTTTAAAGACCACCTGACCAAAGGTGGGATGAAAAAATTAAATAGTATTGTTTTTAGAATTGCAATACTGAGTTTAAGAAAAATAACTGATTTTTTTTGTATGTATATATATTGTACTTTTTGGTATGTTTAGATTTAAACTATTTTCAGTTTTATGTATAGATACAGCATATTGTGATAATATTCATCTCCATTGCCCTCTGTTATACTCTGCCATTCTGTCTGAATCCTTTCTTTCCAGTTAGTCCCCAGAGGCTATATTATTCTGGAAATGATACCCCTCAGACTGAAAATACTACATGGAAAAGTTATTTTGGGATTGACCATAGTTTCATAACTTTAAACAGTGTATTGTTATAGTTGTTTTATATTATGATTATTGTTATTTGTCTCTTGCTGTGCCTAATTTATGAATTAAGCTTTATCTTGGGGGTGTGTGTGTGTGTAAGAAAATATGTATAGAGTTTGACACTATCTGTAACTTCAGACATCCAATCTTGAAAAGTATCTCTGTCAAGTAAGGGAAAAACACTAGTATCTTATGACACAGAAGCTTTATGTGACTATTTTTTGGGTAATCTACAATAAATATGTTCTTTTGACTAGGAAGATTTTGGAAAATGTAAAATAATCTTTTACACATAGTATACTAATTTCTGGTAGTAGGTCAAGTTACCAAGCTCATAATACGTTTGAGAGATCATAATTTATAAGTTTAGAAACTAGTGTTGTCAGGTCTTCCAGTTAGCTTCTTCACTATCAACTAGTATGACCTTTATGCTGACTGAATTTTGCTCTGTCTTTTGACTCTGCATTTCCACACATTACTGTCAAAACTTAAAGGAAGATGCATTTCTGTTGTAGATTTGAATGTTTTTTAGCGTTCCACTAAACTCCTTTGGATCCCTGTAGCTTCAGGAGCCAGGTACCCTTTCAGAAGCTCCCTCCTCAATGGAAGTTTGTAGTTCCATAGATGATCTCTGCCACCTTTAGTCTCTTTTTCCTTTTAACCCACCGGGCTGAGAAGACCATTTGGTATAGGACTTGTCCCATACCTGACCCTTGTTAGTAGAAGTTGCTACGGTTTATAGACTGCAGCGTACTGGGTATTGTTTAATGCTTTACATATCTTATTTCGAGTAATCTTTATAGTAACCTTGTGATATTTTGGCACTGTTGTTGATAAAAAAACATCTAGAAGTAACACGTCACTTCAAAGCGTACCTGTGACTTCACATAGACCTCCTCACTTAGAATTTAAATTTGATCGTAATCAATAAGTAACTTCTCTTTGGACAGTACTTATACTTACTTAATCTTATCATTTCTTGTTTTGCCCCAATGATGAAATGAAGAGAACTGAGGCCATCATTGACAACCTGTCTTGATTGATGGACACATAGTTGGCCTGGATAACGTAGGCCTTCTTGTTCTTGGCTCCTGTTCTTCTGTAGCAAGGGTCAGCACTGTCCTCCAGCTCTTTTGTATCCTATCACTTGGAATTTCACAAGATCTAGTCTTTCTGTGGCTGTTACACCCTCTGTGACCCTTGTTTTGTTTCCCTGTTTTATAGCTGGTCCATTGATACATGCTTTGTTTACCTCACTAGACAGACATACATTTTTGTTTCTTTATTAAGTACCTCTCTAGCTTTGATTGTATCTAGTCTGAACTTTATCTATAGACAGGAATTTCTCTGATGTCTTTGATAGTATCTTAATATTTTTCTTGATCCCTTGCTAAAATTCTGAGTATTTTTGGTGGTCTGGCCATTCCCCTGGCTGCCATTTAGGTAGTAATATTAAGAGTTAAAGAAGCTTGCTAATTATTTATAGTGCTTTTATTCATCCCTTGTTCATTATATTATTCGTTCCATAGCATGTTCAGGTCATTGA
Organism: Phyllotis vaccarum; assembly: GCA_033318265.1. Lineage (NCBI taxonomy): Eukaryota > Metazoa > Chordata > Mammalia > Rodentia > Cricetidae > Phyllotis > Phyllotis vaccarum. Next base: position 79,954,662 of record JARWLC010000014.1, on the reverse strand, counting down.
CAGGGTTGACAGTCTCTGGACCAGACATTTGGCAATAGTGGTATTGCTACATTTTGTTTAGACAGGTGGGATCTGAATTTGGGATGAATAATGTTAGAGAGTTAACCTGTGTAGTGGTTGTAGCAGCATAGCTTATATTTGCTGGATCCACTTTATCACCTCTGTTACTCTGTAATTGCTGCATAACTGGCTTGTATCCCCATGTGCTCATTTAGTGAAACGTCTAGTTAGAATTAATTTACATAACATTAACATTCACTGTGCCAATTCATCTATTTCCTTTTCTTACAAAATGTAGGTATAAAAATTAAATGCATGTGGTAAAAACAAAAGTTTTTTTAAAACTTTTCTTTAAATCAGACCTGTGACTCTCAACGTTTGACCTGTGACTACTGTTTTTTTTTAATATGTCCATACAAAATCTCAGAAAAATAAATCCATGTGTATTTTTTCTTTGCTTTTTTTTTGTTAATATTTTATATCTCGCTATTTTGCATTGGTTTTTATCCTAGGGTCTTTCCCTCTGTCTTACACAGCGATGCTATGATAGGACAGGATGGATAGAGAAGTATATTCTAGTATCAGTCCTCTACACTTTAATGTTTTTTATTTGGTAATTATCCAGGAGATTTTTCCTCTGTCTTAGACAGATATAACCTGGTAGGACAGGATAAGACAGATAGATAAGGAAACATGATGGGGGAAAAAAAAAGTCTTCTCACTCTGGACTAGTAACATGATGGGGGAAAAAAAAAGTCTTCTCACTCTGGACTAGTTAAAACTTCCTGACAGTTGAGTCAAGATGTGGAGAATTTTGGAAGTCCTCACTCCTTCATAAAGAGCTGTAGGCAGTTCATGTCTGCTGAGAAAGGGAGAGACAAGCTTCTTCAGTGATGAGCCCTCGCATGGGTCATTCAATCTCAGTGGTCAACTCTAACAAATACACATGTGAGTAAAGTGCATGCCCGTGCAGCCATAATTGAAGGAAGTCATGAGCTTGAGTGGAAGAGCTGCAGATAGGGAGAAGAAAGGGTAGAGATGATGTAAATACCGTTCTCATGTATGAAATTCTCAAAAGCTGAAATTGTTATTTTTCTCAAAAAAATCCACATAATTAACATTTTACTGACAGTTACCTATGAGAGACAATATTCCTTTTATAGAGAATTGTTTCAGATAAGACTTAAATGTCAGTCATGCTTAAAACCTAAACATATTACTAACCTCATGTGTCATCTTTCTTCTTTTCCCAGCTGTAAACCTACAGTTCTCAAGGACTCACAACACTCCCATTTACAGTGAAAATAGGACCCCTTCCTTGCCTGATGACCCTGGTTTTTACCTTAGAGTTCAATCTTATTCAAGATATCTCTGTAGCATTCTATAATCTCATTTATGGAAAAGAGGAAAGGGGGAGGGATGTTGACCTTTGAGACGTAACTTGAGAGCCACCAAAGCCATTTACAGGACAACTGCAGCTTGGTGTTTTATCCTTTCTGTGAGCCTCCCTACTGAGCACCTCTCTATTACATTTTTGTTAATAAGTCAAGCATCCTAATCAAGCTTTACCTCAGTTGAGGATTCTGAAAGGAACTCTGGTTGCTGATGTAGAAGCGTAAAGTGGTTTCTTGTTCCACTCCACTGTTCACATTTTTTTAAATTAAATAATAGGAATAATATTTTATTGCATTGGGTTAGTGTGAATTATTGTGAACTATATTAGTCATTTACATTTTCCTGCTGTAACAAATAGTACTATAATAAACTATCTGTTTGTGTGGTTCAGAGGATAGTGTATAACAGGACCCAGCAAATGATGGTCCATATTCATGTATCTTTTTTTATAAACAAAATTGTATTTGAGGGCTCAAGACATGGCTCAGTAGATAAAGCACTTGCCCTTCAAAGCTGAGGACCCAAGTTCGGATTACACACACACAGATAAAAGCTGTGTGGGTTTGGTGACCTACCTATAACAAGCCCCTCCCCTCACTCCAAGCTGCCTGTCTAGTTTAGCCTAATCAATAAGCTCATATAGTTCAAGAGACCTGCTCCAGTAAATAAAGTGAAGAGGGTCTAGAAAGATATCCAATGTCAACTTCTGGCTTCCATGTGCATCCATGCACCTGTGAACATGCACATATATACCATACTTAAACAATATTGTATTGGAATAAGCCATGCATTTTTGTTTATTATCTATTGCTATTTTCAGACTAGAGCAGATGAATGGGTTTGTAACCCATAGGGTGGAAAGCTAAAAGTAATTTACTACTGATCCTTTTCAGACAAAGTTTATGACCCTTGTAAAGAGTACATTTCTAGAAAGTAAAATTGCTGAGTCAGTTGTTTTAAATTAAAATTAAAATGTAGATAGACTTTTAAAAAGACCAATCTGATGTATTTGATAGCATATAAGAACACTCAGTTTCATCAGCCCTTACCTGCTGATGGTAGTTTTGTCCAAGACACAGAAGTTGGTACACCCAGTAGTTGAAGAGAAGTCTCATACTTGTTCTGTTTCTCTAATTATGACAAGTTGAATATGTCTTTGTAGGATTTTTCTGAAGAGAATTGCTATTTTTTATTGTCATTTTGTAATTTTTTTTTTTTTTTTTTTTGCCTATCAGAGTCATTCATGGATTACGTCAAGATTTTTAAATTATTTGGGTAAAATAGTCCTGTTTATATCTTGTGCTAGAAGTATTCTTAGTGTTTCTGTTACCTATAATATTTTTAAGTTATAGATATGCTAGGTTTCCCCCATGTGAAAAATTTCAGATGGGATGTAGTAAGAGTATAGTATAGTATAGGGAACTTTGGGTAGTCTTTTATATAGAGGCCACAGTTTGTTAATTTTGCCATTTCCTTTATTTCACTCCACATATATACATATCTAGCTTGCATCCACCATAATAAATCCTACTATTACAATATGCATCTCAGAAGAATAATGTTTTTCCATGTAATTAAAACAAATGATCATAAAGAGTTTGAAGTTCCAAGACTGAACTCTGAAGCCCAAAGGCAGGAGTATGTTCAGAAGTCATACCTAGCAAGAGTTCAACTTCCAGTATAGCAGAACCCAAACCTGATCAAACAAACACAAACCCCAACTAGATAAGGTCTTGGTCATTTTACTTAAGCTTCTTAGGGAAGATGTTAAGTGATGAAAGTTACTAGGAAAGTGCTTAGATAACTGTCTGTCCTGGAGTGAAGCTAGCATAGATATTAACTGTTACTGTTCTTTTCTTCTGGCTTTCTGTTCTTAAATGTACTTATGCTTTCTTTTCTTCATGTAAATCCCTTCCTGCTCTGTTTAAAACCCGACCACTGTAGAATATACAACTTAAATGTGCCTTCTTCAAAGTTCTAAACTATGAGTTCAGTGCCAGCATTCTATCCTTCCTTCCTTCCTTCCTTCCTTCCTTCCTTCCTTCCTTCCTTCCTTCCTTCCTTCCTTCCTTCCTTCCTTCCTTCCTTCCTTCCTCCCTCCCTCCCTCCCTCCCTCCCTCCCTCCCTCCCTCCCTCCCTCCCTCCCTCCCTCCCTCCCTCCCTCCTTCCTTCCCTCCCTCCCTCCCTCCCTCCCTGTCTTCCCTTCTTACTCTCTTTTTTCTTTCTTTTTTTTTTCCATTTTATCCTTAGCTGTCTTGTATTAATGTTTTATTGTGTAGTTTATGTCCTCTTGGATTTTAAGGTTGTTGGAAGGCAAAGACTATCTCATTTAATGCCAGCACTTGGGAGACTGATGTAGGAAGATCAGAGTTTGAGGTCACCCTTGTCACAGTATATTGAAGTGGCCACTAAATGCTTGTGGAGTATGTGACTGAATCTTTACTCTTCCTTGTCATACGTGTTTGACTTACTGTAGTTGGTTGTTACAGTAACTGCTTTTAAAAGCAGTGTTTCTTGTTTGTAATGTTCTTGGATTATTAACTTGAACTTTCCCAACCTCAACACAGTGGTCTGATGTAAGTGCTTCATTTTCTCTTTGTTAATTTGCTATTTTATAAAATGTACTTTTTATTCTATTTCATTTTAAAATTTCAATTAGGTGTCATTTCTCTGTTATTGAACCTTTGTGGACTATGAAGACAAAGGGTTCCTGTGTATATAGTAAAACTTAGCAGCAGCAATGTGAATAACACTTTTAATAGAACTGGTAGAGTCAGTTGTGAGAAGAAACTAAATAAACTAACCTAGTGTGAGTTTTGTTTCTTAAGTATAGAGCTTCAAATAATTTGCCTTTGGGATCTTACCATATTCATATATGTTCATGGTAAGTAGACGCAATCATTTGAGAAGATTTGAAATGCAGATATGGCCGTGATCAGTCATCACCATGATACAGTCTCAGAGACACAGTCTTTGAAAGGAAAAGGAAGAGTAAAGCCTGAAAATGCAAGAGCAAATAGTTACTTCTTTTTCTTCCTGCAGTAGATTGTAAATGTTTGAAGGACAAATACTATTATCTTGTGTCATTTTAAACCATGTCATTTCATGCAGTGCACATCATGAGTGGTATTTGTTGAATGCCATTGTGAAATGTAGAAATTGTATCTAATGTTATTTTCAACGTAAGGCAAAACTCTCTTTCTAAAGCATTATTTTATGGGATTAAAACAATCTTTTAGATTATTTTATTTTATGTGTACAAGTGTTTTGCCATGTATGTGTACCATATGAATGCCTGGTGCCCGTGGTGGGAGGAGGGTATGGAGTCATGGAACTGAAGTTACAGATGATTGTGAACCATCATTTGGGTGCTGGAACTGAATCAGGACCTTAGCAAGAGCAAAGGACTCACTCTTAAGTGATAAGCCATCTCTTGAGCCCCTGGTTTGTTTTGTTATTATTATTAATCTCTGTGGTGTGTGTGTGTGTGTGTGTGTGTGTGTGTGTGTGTGTGTGTGTGTGTGTGTGTGTGTGTGTGTGTGTGTGTGTTTGCACGCATGTGTGTGCATGCTCATGGTGTGGTAATCAGAGGACAATCTCCTACAGACATGTGTTCTAGGTATGTTATTCAGGTTGTCAGTGCCTTTATTTTCCAAGCTTTGGCCATGTTACTTTGGATTCTCTTGGCTCCACTTCCAGAGTGCTGATGTTATAGGCTTGTAATTCTATGCCTGACTAAGCCATTGCTTTGAATTGTAGGCCCCCCCCAATGGGATTTTAAAAAGTATTATAAATTGATTTTTTTATTTATAAATGTATTGAAATCAGTGTGTTCTAGGTCAATGGCTTCTAAGACTCCAGTTGGATTCATTGGACTGGGAAACATGGGAAATCCAATGGCGAAAAATCTCATGAAACATGGCTATCCACTCATTCTCTATGACGTGTTCCCTGATACATGCAAAGAATTTCAAGAGGCTGGTGAACAGGTAAGGCTTGTCTTTGAATTTGCTTTAGATTTTTGTTTTTATAAATAAATTCTATTTTTCTTTTTCAAAGAAGTAAGCACTTCTTAGAAGTATACCTAACAGAGTTGTAAAACCTAATTGTTAATTGTATTTCATTTTGAATTTAACATTAATTCAGCATTCGGTTGACATAGTATAGCTGCTGGGGGGGGGGTGGTGTCTGTTTTCTGCTAGGTGCTGGACATTTTCTCTTTGGTCATTTTCTGAGATCCTCTTTACCGATTATTTTGATAAAGCAGTTGTTTGGTGGAAGTAGCCTTCTTGTTAAAAGAAAGTCAGGGATGACTGTCTTAGGACAGGAATCTGTTTGGGGACTTAACACTGAGCTCAGGTCCCAGATCAAACACTTAGATTTTGTGTTAATGGGGCAAGTTATCCCCTCAACTGGTTCCCACATCTGTAAAAATGTGAATGACTAACTGCTTGTGCAATTCGATTATGAAGCTCAGATGAGAAAATATGTGTGAATGTACTTTATAAATGTTGCATGACAGCACTTTGTGAGTTCATAATTAGTTATTGGCCATAAACCAGGAGACAACCTAAAAACATTGTGGGCTGTAATACAGAGCTGAATTTGTTGTGTTTAGGCTGCCATTCACATTTTAAGAGTTGTGGTACTAGAGTTTATCAAGCTTGATGGTATTATCTGTGGGGGGCAGTCTTGTGTTTGGATTTGTCAAACTTTATTAATATCAGTAAGTCAAATGACAAGAGACCATGTTTTAGTTTCTGAATTTAGTAGATTTGCTTTTTCTACCGTATGAGGGAAGTTTTGTACAAGTTGTAGAATGGTAACTAGGGGCAAGATATAACCTCAATACACTTATGTTCTTTGTGAATTTTAAGTAGGCCTGAGGAAAGATTAGAATGAAGGAAACATTTACATTTTAAAAGGAAGGAAAAGGAACTTAATATTTAGTGAGAAACTACCATGTCTCAGATCTTTTGATAGTATTTTGTGTGTTTTATTTATTTGTTTGGGGGGGACAGGCTCATTGTATAGCCCAGGCTGACCCCTAAATCTCAGCCTTCCTGCTTTAGCCTCCTTTGTATTATGGGTTTGTGGCACAACAAAAAGCAGCCCAAGTTTGTTTGTTTGCCTTTGCTTTATTCAGTTTTAAGTATGACTGTGAATGAAAGAGTGCAGTACCCTTAGAAACCAGGAGGGGGTTAAAAATCAATGTTTGGAAAAGTTAGGTGCTATCCTCCCAGTGCTGCAATACCTGGCTTTTACTTGGGTACTGGGGATCCAATCTCAGGGCCTCTGGTTGCATGGCAAGCACTTTATTCTCCAAGCCATCTCCCTCCTCAGTTCTTGACAATGCAATAAAAGAAAACCCGCATCTAAACTGGGCATGGTGGCACACATCTTTAATCCCTGCACACAGGAGGCAGAGGCAAGCAGGTCTCTGCGAGTTTAAGGCCATCTTGCTCTGCATAGTGAGTTTCAGGACAGCCAGAGCTACATAATAAGACCCTGTCTCAAAACAAAACAAAAACTTAATAACAACAAATCTGCATCTCTACCCAGGAGAAATGAAAACATATATCTACACAGAACTTTCTGTTATAATAGCATTATTCATAATAGCTAAGTACAAACAATACTCATGTATATCAGTGGGTGAATGGATAAACAAAGTGTCAATGTGTATCAAACTATTTAGGAATTAAGAGGAAGGAAGTGCTGATATTTGCTATGTCACAGATAAACCAAGAAAGCATACTAAATTAAAGAGCCAGTTACAAAAGACCATGTATTATACATCTCCTATTATCTGAAAAGTCTTAGAAAAAGAAAATCTATAGAGATAAAAAGTGCATTAGTTGCTTAATGCTGAGGACATAGGCAGTTTTGGGCATACAGGGGTGGCAGCTCATAGATAAACAGTTTCTTTTTGAAGAGACTAAAAACTTGACTATGGTAGTGGTTACCCTTATGTGGGAATATTTTTGTATTGGCTTTTATAGGCAACCAATTATCCACTTTAAATGGGAAAATTTTATGATGTATGTATCAGTAAAGCCATTTAAAAATGTGAACCAGGGAGGGGTATAGCTAGTGGCAGCTGACAGCTAGGGCTAATCACCACAGCAAGGAAGAAGACACAAACAGGAGGGTGCTGGACAGTGGAAGAAGACATTACAGTTGTGTTACTGCCAGCCCAGGAGTGCAGGGGCTGCCAAAACCTAGAAAAGGCAAAGAGCCTCTCCGGGAGCCTTTGGAGGGACAGTGGCCCTACTGATGGACTCAGACTTCCGCTTCCTTGCTCCATGAGAATACATTCTCATTAAAAATGAGGGCACCAAAATCATTTTTAAATGGCAGAGCCTCAGTCTCCATTTGGGCCAATGGATAAAGCTTGAGGAGTGTCTGTTATATGTGTAGTAGTTGACATTTACCTGGAAGTGAAAAGATGTCTCGTGGCATTTTATTCAAATTATAATGAGACTATAAATAAAATGCTAAGACAATTTTTGAGGAGAAAAAGACAAGTAACTTAACAATTCATTTCTGATAATGAACTACAGAAAAATGTTGTGTATAATCTTTGTTTACCTTCCAACAGAAGTGATGTCATCTGAAATGAACATTGTGAGGACAAGGTCTCAGAGGGCTTAGAGAGTTCCAGGACCTAGACTCAGTGACCAGGTTCTCTTTCCCACTTCCTTATGACAAATAAGTAGATAGAAGAAAGAAGATGACATGAATGTCATTTTACAGTGACACTCCTGGAATTTAAGGTTACTAGATATTAACACATCTATGTTGACGGTAGAAGCTACACTATAAAATGTTTTGTTGTTGTTTTGTTTGGTAAAAGGGCACATGGGGTTCTCTGTGGAGGCAGAGTACAAAAGATTTATTTAGGTTAAGAATAAGGACAAATGAGTAATTTCTTTAAAAAGCAGATCCTCAGTCTCCATTTGCTAGAAGTCTCCCTGCATCCCAGGCTGGTTTCAGATATGAAATTCTCTTGATAATATAAGTCCTCCTGAGTCCTAAGATTACAGGAGTCAATGTTCTGTTCTTTATTATAGATTGGGAAACTGAAGCCAGTGAGGTTAAATGATTTGCACAAAATCATACCTGACTACTTGGCTGAGTACATTTCTGGCTTCCCTAAATAAGTGTTCCTTTGTTCCATCCATGCTGTCTTTTATACCCACTCAATTAGCAAATGTAATTCAGGGATTCTAATTAGTTGGCTGCTCAAGGTTTTTATGGCTAGTGTCAGATTGGAAATGAGGTTGGTTTCTTCCTTCAGCTTTTGAATTGTGGCCAAATTTAGTCAGTTATTATTTCAGAGTTCTAATGTCCTCATATCAGTGGTAAGATTATTTGAATGCCTGTGTCTAAGAAGCATTCTTTTGTTGTACAAATCAAATGTTGTTATAACATATCAAATGTGTGTAGTCATTAGATACAGAGCATTTGTGTCCAGTACAGTGGTGATATTCCTGCTAGCAATATCAGTGTGTGGTTTTTCTAGACCTGTGAGCCTTGACACTACTTGATATAATTGAGGGGTTAGCAGTGCTCTGGCAAATCAAATATCCTGAGAAGCAGATGCTAGGGATGCAAGGGGTCAGTGGACCACCTCATGCACTTGGCAGTTGGATGAGTTGGCATTGCCAGTTCATAGGCATGAAAAGAGTAGAGATATGTAGCACCCTAGGATCTGTGAGCTAATTTTTGGTACCCTATAGGGGACTTCTAAAGGAACTAAATTTCTTTCTGTGGAGAGAACTCTTCAATTTCTAAGGGGATGCCTAAAGTTTTCTGACACAGACTTCTGGGCTTATATTTTAGAGTGATCTAGAGAGGGAACTTCAGTAGGAAGAAGCCATGTCATTGCTTTGCTTTGTATTTACTTCAGTGATGTGGGGATGGGCATTTAAGGGGGGCTTTCTGTGAAACCTGTATCTACCAGATAGCTCAGTAGAGGATGAAGACTCTAACAACTTCCATTGGTTATTTCATCTCATTGAGCTTTGTTATTTCTGTATGATCTTGAACTGTTTGCCAGTAAATAGTGGCTGGTCCTGTTGGAGGTCTGGAAACGGTTTACGTTTGAATTTAACAATTCTTCCTTTCAATTTCTCTAAAGGTAGCATCTTCCCCAGCAGATGTAGCTGAAAAGGCTGACAGGATTATCACAATGCTGCCCAGCAGTATGAATTCACTAGAAGTTTATTCTGGAGCAGATGGGATTCTAAAGTATGTATTTCTCAAGTGCTTGTATTTCTTGCTGTATTTTCCTGGTTTCACATGTTTAGAACTGCTAGGGCATTGCAGCTCTTGGTTAAATCTTCCTGTGTTTTTTTTTTTTATTTCATGAAGTTAGTAGTGTGATTGCCTGCTCACCATAAAGGGTTAATTTTTGCACTAGAGTCAAGTATGTGACTTGTGCCAAGGTGACTTCTTGCACCTTGTTTCTTTCCTTTAACTCTTGCATTAAACCTACTTTCAGTGGTAACATGTTTAAGAGACTTTTAAAACTTGCATTTTAACTTGTACTACTTTTAAAAGCATAATTTTCTTATGGTGTACAGAAATCCAGAAAAGGGGTTCTGTGAAAAATAAAACCAAACATTGGAAAGAACACCGTAGTTAAGATTTTATTATATAATAAAAAGTTATTGTATGTCCGCTGGGTTAATCCATCTGTAGTGAGAACTTTGGGGAGCTGGAATTTAGTGTTAGAGTTATACTGCTCTTTGAGTATAGTATAAGTTAGGTTAGTGTTTCCTACCAGGGTCTGTCCTCCCTGGTCCCTGGTCTGTAAACCTGTTGGTGAATTGCCACTTACTCCCAAACCCTTGTGGATATGGGATTCCATTTTCTAGGCCTTTTTCTGGTTCCTATTTCTAACTTATTTTGTTACTGTATTCAACAGAGAGAGGGAGTACAAAGTTGTATGCCATATACACACTGATTTCTAATAATGCTTGCTAAAAGAAAGATTTACTTTCAGAAAAGTGTAATATGTAAAATTTGAGGTTTGGGGAAATTGAATTGCTTTGGAAGGAAAAGACATTTGGATATTAGACAGAAAACTGATGAAGATAAATATTTAGATTTCAGGGATGGTTGAGTGGCACCTCTCAAGGAAAAGCTACTAAAACATATGTAAAGACACAGCATTGATTAATAATATCCTTTACTTTGGAGGAGGTGTCAGCTTAGCAGGCATGTTTTATCTATGGAGTGGTTAGGAAGAGTTTGGTTTCATATTAAAATTGCCTTCTCAGCAATGTTTGTTGTTGTTGTTGAGACAGTTTCTCTAGTCTGGAAAACACTTTGTAGGCCAGGCTGGCCTTAAACTCTGAGATTCATTTGCTTCTGCCTCCCACGTTGATACAATGAGGTTTTTGGCTAGTTCCACGGTTCGGCCCGGCCCGCCACTGCTTATCTGGACCAGCAATCCCAAAGTTCCAAAGAATCACACGGATGCGTATATTAACTTCATGCTATTTGACCTATGTCTCATGCACATTGCTAGCTAGCTCTTACATCTTAACTCAACCTATTCTCATTAATCTGTCACATGTCCCGTGCTCACCTGTGTTCCTTACATATTCTTTGGGCGTCTGGCTCAATCTGTTTCTGACTCCACCTTCTTTCTTGTACCTATGCTATGATTTCTCTACCGTGTCTGCCATGGCCCAAACAGTCCTTTATTCACAACAAATAGAAAGACATTCCCACATCACCACGTGCTGGCTCTAGTATTATTTTCTTTTTAAATAGAAATTTTTCTGCATTTTCTTTTAAAAATATTTTTACATACTGAGTTCTGATTTTCCAACCTTGATTGTATATCCCTGGGTGAGTAGACCTACAGGGAGAAATTTATTGAGGAATTTATGGCTTGCAAGATGGCTCTGGATAGAGTTCTTGCTATATAAATTGACTCTACAGAGCTATCCTCTGATCTCCATGTGCACAGCTACACATACATCATAGACATACACTAATAATAAATAAGAACTTTTGGAAATTTGCATACAAGATGTTAGCTCTTATCTTTGATTTATGTTTTTCCCTTATTTACTTTTGAAGCAGGATCTCACTGAATTGCTTAGGCTGTCCTTGAACCCACATTGTAACCCAGGCAGATATTGAATTCCTACTTCAGCCTCTCCAGTAGTTAAGATTGTAGGCCTGGACCACTAAAACCAGGTAGCTAAATTATAATGTAGATCAGCTTCATAGCCATTAGAATAAGTACTGCCTTAGAAGTATAAGGGAATTATTTCAGGTACACGTTCTGAACTATTAGCATAAACATTTACTGTAAGAATGATAAAGGTTTATGTAAAATATCTGTGATCCTGTTTCCATCTTTATCAACAGTATGCACGTTAGTTTACCACAAAAACCAAATCAAAACAAAATCTTTGAAAATTCTACATTCAATTCTTTATTTCCATTTCTGCCTGTTTAATAGTTTGTTTTTTAAAAAAGTTTCCATTAGGACAGGAGGTAGGTTGGTAGGGAGGTGGGAGTAGATCTGGGAGGAACTGGGGGAGGGGTGAATATGATCAAAATACATTCTTTGAAGTTCTCAATTTTACTAAAAGACTATGCCCCCCTTGAAGCAAATAGCCCCCTTCAGTTGCTTATGTTTATTCTTAGTGAAAATGCTATGGATATGGAAGTTTGAGGTATAGCTTGCTAAAGACCCAGTGATTCTACTGACAAAAATTTAAATTCTATCAAATGCTCCTTTAAAGTTGATAGATTTTAAAAATTGCTTTCATATTAGCTTTAGTTGCTAGCATGGCTGATGTATTTCACCTAATACCAGACTTTACTAATTACTTTTTTAGATTTTTATTTTGTTACTGTTTTTCTGAATGAGTATGGGCTGACTTTGAACTGAATTTGATCTGGAACATGAGTAAATATGAGATTTTTAAACTATTTCATTACCAAGCCAAGGGCCTCCTCATTGGTCTAGCAGTTCTTAGCTGATACTGATTGTATAGTTAGTTGCATGAAGTACTTTTTTGCAGAGTTGTAAACTTGAATGTTTTTATTTATACTTAGAAAAGTGAAGAAAGGCTCATTGTTAATAGATTCCAGTACTATTGATCCTTCAGTTTCAAAAGCATTGGCAAAAGAAGTTGAGAAAATGGGAGCTGTTTTCATGGATGCCCCTGTTTCTGGTGGTAAGTGCTATCTCAAATACATGTGTGCCTATTTCTGCATCTGTCATAAAATAACAGAACAAAACTGGCATGATATTTAGTGCTCTCTTGATATAGCACTGGGAAGTTGCCTGTGTAAATTCATGTAAAAGTCAACCATTTGGGGGTTGAGTTACTGTGTGATAAAGATAAATTACTGACTGGAAGCTTAAGAACTGGTTCAGGAAATAATTAGTTCGGGGCTGGGGTTGTACTTCAGTTGGTTGAGTGCTTGCCTAGCATCCATGAAGCCCTGGGTTTGATCCCAGCACTATGTAACTATATGTGCTAGTGAATGCCTGTAATCCCAGCACTTGGTTGGTGGAGGCAGGAGAATCCGGAGTTGAAGGTCATTCACTGCATAGGAGGTTTGAGGCCAACCTGGAATACATGGATGTCCAGCTTGACTGACTCTGCTGTTCAAGAAATTGAAGAAGTGATTTTAAAAAGAAGGAATAAAAGATCAACAAAACCACCTGACTCCTGAAGGTGAACATGAGGCTCAGATGGATTTATAGGCAACTATTATTAAAATATAAATCAAAGATCATCAAAATTTCATGTGAATGTTTCCAGACGGTAGATAGTAAGGAAATACTTCTCAACTCATTCTATAAGAAAGACCTTAAAGCAAACAGAATCAGCAGGGAGAATGATGGGCAGAAGGATTGTGAATTCAGAGCAGCCGGGGCTCTATAATAAGACTCTCTAGACAAAACAAAATCAACAAACAAACAGCCTCCCCCACTTTCCCCACGTGTATACAGAAAATGGACAGACAGCATGGGCAGCTGAAGCAGACAAACGGTAGCAGTACACTGTTGGTGGGGACATAAAGTACAGCAGCAACTTTGGGAAATAGATGAATTCTGAAGTTCAACCTTTAAAAACATAATTAGCAGATCACATCCAATCATAAACAGGAGGAATCAAACATTATAAGCTCTGTGTTGCCTATATCATAAAGATGGTTTAATATTAGAAAAACTAATTGCAATTTACTGTGTAACATGCCTAAAAGTTACATGATAGTCTTTTGTGAGAAGCAAAGGACTCACTAATGAAATTCTTAAAATTTAATTTTGTATCAAATAATAGCAAGACTGGGTGTGTGGGGACGGTGGGTATGTGGGCATGCCCGGGAGTGGGGATGGTGGGGATGGGGGGGGAATGACAGGTGTGTGGGGATAGCAGGATTGCTGGGTATGGTAGGATCATGGTGTGATTTTTTTTTCGCCATTTCCAAAATTGCTGTGTAACAAGAAGTGTTCTTTGTGTATGTTTGTGCTTGTATATAATGTAAAGATAAGTATGCGTTTAGCAGTAAGCAACAATAGCTATTTTATCTGCTTACATTTAACTTGACTATATATATATTATAATATTCATAAAAAGTCATCTCTGTCCATGTATCCCTCTGCTCTACCTCTCTTCCCCCTCCCAATCCCTCCCAGCCAGGCCTCAGACTCACCCTGCCCTCCCCACCCACCCATCCCCTCCCCCAAAAGGGCAAGAAGTCCCAAGGTGGGTCAGCTCAGTGCAGCACATCCATTCCAGGCACATCAAATTCACTCATTAAAAATAAAAAGTAAAATATAATTTAAGTCACCTTTTTCTTTTTATTATGGTTTTGCTCTAAAAACATGCTCCAAATTGATTGTTATTTTTTGTTGCTGTTTTGTTTGTTTGTTTGTGATAGAGTCTTCTGTATTAGCTCAGGGTTTCCTTGTTTCCTTGTCTCTACTTCCCACGTTGGGATTTTAGACATCCACTATCATGTTCATCTTCAAGTCTTCTTGTTACTATGAATTAGTTAGATGAGATTTAAGTATAAAGATTTGTAGTAGTACTTAGACACTTCAAAAATTAAAATTTATTATTAATATGTGTATATGACTTTGTAGAGTTGGTTCTTTTCTTCCATCTCCTGATGAATTCCAGGGATCAAACTCATCAGGCTGTGTGACAAATGCTTTACTCACTGAGCCCTCTCTAGAGAATAGTATTTTTAAAAAATGTGTCAGTGTATATAGTGTGTGTGCATATTAGTATAAATGTGAGTTCATGAATATGTGCACATGTGGAGGCCCTGGGCTGATTAAAAAGTGAACCCTATATCAATGTGTCTTACAAGAGCAAAAAAATCAACAATTCATAAACAATTTTCAGCAGCTTAGGGAAGCTAGGTGGACAAAGGACTTGTATCCCAAGCCCAAGTTCATGTTCTCAGAACCCAGGAGTTTGTGTGTGGTACTGGTGGTACATGTTTGTGTGCATGCTTGTGTGCAGTGCATGTGGAAGCCAGAGGTTGATATTTGTATTTTCTTCTATTGCTTTCTACCTTAATTAAAAGGACTTTTGGTATTTCTGTATTTATGTATTTAGAGAGAATATGTATATCGAAGTTAAGGGCCAATTTGGCGGAGTCTGTTTTTGCTTTCCACTGTATGATCTCTGGGAATTGAACTCGGGTCCTTAGGCTTGGAGCAAGTGCTTTATCTACTGAGACATTTTGCAGGACTCCATCCACTTAATACAATTTTGCCCTGCTGAAAGAGAGAGAGAGAGAGAGAGAGAGAGAGAGAGAGAGAGAGAGAGAGAGAGAGAGAGAGAGAGAGAGAGAGAGAGAGAGAGCTTTTACATATGCCACTCCGCATGTATAGAAGCCGAGGACAACCTGTGGGAGTCAGTTCTTTTACACCAAATAGATCTTGGGAATTGAATCGGGTGGTCAGGTTTGGCAGCAGGCCACTGTACCCACTAAATCATCTTGCCAGCCCATCCAGCCTTATGTTTTTGAGACAGTCTCTCACTGAACCTGGAGCTAATTGACTTGTTGGCTATGTTGGCCACCAAACTTCTGGAAATTGCCTTTCTCTGCCTCTTGAGTGCTGGGCTATAGCCAGGCGCCTGGCTTTTACGTGAATCTGGGATGCAGGTGGGGTCCTTATGCATATGCAGTGTGCACTTTGCTGATTGGGCTGTCTCCTCAGCCTGAAATAGTCAGAAACATTTGAAATTACCCTTTCCTTTTCATGAAGCAATGTCTAAGTCCTAATAGGACAATGAATGTATCTGGATTTGTATTGTTATTGATGAAAAGCTTTGCATAGGGATAATTTGTGATAATTAATTGGTTTGACACTGGATCATTATGAGATTAATTAGTATATAATAGTAGCTTATTTATATTTATATGGTCCTTTCAGTTATTTTTAGGTATTTAATATGATGGATTATTCTCATTATTTTATATATAAATATGGTTTGTTGAAAATGACTCTGAGCTGAGCACATCTGTAATCTCATCAGTAGGGAAGCTGCAGCAGGAGGATTACAGTGAAACCCAGGTCAGAATTGACTGCATGGTGAGAGAGACCCTGTGTCAAAAGCAACAAAAAGATTGTGTTCTCTCAGTTAAATGAAGGATTAGCTGTGTGCCAGTAGGCAGCTTTAAAAATCATTGCGTTTTACTCAGATAAGATGAGGGAAGAGCAATGTGTAAAGGACAGTTTAGGAATCCAAATTGATCCAGTTTTATGGCAGCTTTGTATCCATCAGCTTTGGAATATGGGATATTTTGAATCATTTGAATAAACCATAATTTTTTCTTCTGTGGATTCCTTTCTCTCTCTCTCTCTCTCTCTCTCTCTCTCTCTCTCTCTCTCTCTCTCTCTCTCTGTCTCTCTCTCTCTCTCTCTCTCTGTGTGTGTGTGTGTGTGTGTGTGTGCATTTGAAGTTTAGAAGATAACTTTGGGAGTTCTCTCTCTCCACTATGTAGAAACTTAGGTCATGAGGCTTGATGGCAGGTGCTTTTTCTCACTAAGTAACCTGGCTGGCCCCTCTATTTTTTGAGATAGGGTCTTTCATTAAACTGGCGCTTTTCATTCCAGCTGGCCTAGTTTCTGCTTCCCCAGTGCTTGAGTTATAGATGTCTACTGCTACTGGAGTCCTCATGCTTCCACAGCAAGCCCTTAGCCCATTGAGCCATACAGCCACCCCCTGATGTTTTAAATAAAAATGCATTTAAATAGATTTATATACAGATGTATAGTAGTACAAAAATACAAATGGAACTATACCACAATTTCTATGACCATTTTAAATAAAAGAGAAATTTTCTTTTTTAATTTAAAAGTTTTTATTTCTATTTTACATACCAACCACAATTCCCTTCCCTCCCTCCCCCCACTCACCCCCAAATCCTCCCACCTCCCTACCCCCTTCTCAGAGAATAGGGCCTCCCATGGGAAGTCAACACAGTCTGGGATATTAAGTTGAACAAGACACCCCAACCCCTATCAAGGCTGAGCAAGGTGTTCCTCTGTAGGGAATGGGCTCCAAAAAGCCAGTTCATGCACTAGGGATAAATTCTGGTCCCACTTCCAGAGCCCCCCACCAAGTATTCAAGTCACAAAACTGTCATCCACATTCAGAGGGCTAGTCCAGTTCCACGCAAGTTCCCCAGCTGTCAGTTCAGAGTCAGTCCCAGTAGCTTGGGTCAGCTGTCTCTGTGGGTTTCCCGTTCATGATCTTGACCCCTTTGCTCATATAATCTCTCTTTGACTGGACTGGGAGGTCAGCTGTGGATCTCTGCATCTGCTTCCATCAGTTGGTCTTCAATAAAGGTTTAAAATTTTAAGTTGAATGCAACTGGAAAAATAACTATGAAAAATAGACAGGATAGTGGTGATATGCCCTTTTATCAACGTGAAAATAATTTACAGAGATATTAAGTAACTTAGCTCACGCTCATACGTGGTTAGTGGTAAAGCTGATATGAGTGTGATATTGCTTCATATTCTGCTCTGTTAAGAAACTGTTTCTCATTGTTTTTAATTTATTCCAAGTAGAAATAAAAATTGCCAAATGGAAGAATACTCTTTAAAGTGTAAACTCTTATTTGGCTAACATAGCTAACAGCTGATGTGATACACTGTTACAGTAATGACTTCAAATGCCTGGTCTCCCAGGATCTATTCCGTGACTCTACTCCTCAGATTGATTGGCCTTGTCTGACTTACTTTGGACAGTGGTGTGTTAGATGTGTTAGACAAGGAGATTTGGGAACACTTTGAACACAAAAATGAGTTCTTTTTTACTATGTGGAATTCTTTCACCAGCAGAGCAGCTTGATCCAGCTTGCCTCAGAATCCAGATGACTGTAACCTTGGCCTGACCAGCATGTGCACTGCCCAGTAGACTCAGTATAAATTGCTTACCTACAGAATTGTTAGAGAGTAAAAGTCATGAGGTTTGGGATGGGCAGTGTGTATCCAGAAAGAACTGGTCATCCCAGTTAGGTCAGATAACCAAGATTCTTGTCCAAGATTTGTTAGCAAGCTGGAGAAAATGATTCTGTGTAAAATCGGACTGCTAAAAACAGTTCTAAGTCTCTGTATGTCTGATCACCAGTGAGTGTGTAACCAAGTTACTTGGCAAGTCGGTACAAGATTTGATCAGATTTGGGAAAGTAGTTGGCAAATTTCAGTACATGTTACTATTTATTTTATGGAGTGTTGAGGTTAAGTTGTATGTCCAACTTTTAAATGCCTCTTGTGCTCCTACAATGGATATTTATTAGAAGGATCTTATGACTAACCTAGTCTGACTCTGTTATTTTGTAGATGGAAAAATTGAGGTTCAAAATGGTAAGTGACTTGCTTGGGTTCTCCAGACTCTAGTCTGTAGCTCAGTCTTGGCTCTTCTTGTTATCTTTAGAACTTCTCTCTAGTCCTGGGATGATTTCTCTTTGTCATACCAGTTTCCTTCTGATACTCCATTTCCAATAAGGGCACCTTCCCTACAGCTAGTTCTGTCTGCGTGTTTACTCCTTGATAGAGACTGGTACCCCATGAAAACCTAGGAAAACCAGATGCCTTATTTTCTAGCCTTGAGGCTAGTTTCTAACCAGAGTGGAGTTTACCATCTCTTTTTGAGTCACTTGGGAAGAATTGGTTGGGAGACCATTATTGTATAATTTGGAGAATTCTGACTAGTTCTACTATTAGTTGGAGAGTGACCTCTGTTTTATAGAAAAGAATGGGTTAGAACCAATTTTGTGAGTCCTTCCTGTTTGGGATTTCCTAGCTGCTGCCTCTTAATCAAATGAGCCTGCAGAGGAAGAAGTAAATGCTGTCTTCATTGTATCCCACCAGTCTTGGATGTGACTAGGACATAATCTAGTCTGAGATGGAAGTCTGTTTTATTTTGCTGCGGTGAAGCTATCTCCATGCCTTTCTTCTGTACCGTAGCATCACATCTAAGCCATTATGAGGACTATCGTGTTATATTTATGTGCTTGGGCTTTTTGTTTTTGTTTTTCTTGCTAGACTCAGACATGGGTAGACCTTAATTTTTAATTTTATATCTGTAAGTATATTCCTAGTGGTCATTTAATAAAATTGAATCAAGTAGCAATCATTTTTCCTTTTTTTCCCCCCCTGCTTTACCAAGTTATACCTGTTATAAGAAGAGGTTTCTGGCCTGACTAGCACCACTGTCCAGACCCACCTGCTGCCGCTTATGTAGATCAGCAATCGCAAAGTCCCAAAGAAACACAGACGCTTATATTAAGTTCATGCTGTTTAGCTATGGCTCAGGCACATTGCTAGCTAGCTATTTCATCTTAACTCAACTCATTTCCATTAATCTGTTCTGCCTCGTGGCCCATGGCTTATCTTGCATCATGGGCGGCTGGATCATGTCTCTGTCTGACTCCACCCTTTTTCTTCTACCTGTGTTTCGATTCTACTGCCTACTGCTATGGTGCCTGTCATGGGCCAAAACAGTCCTTTATTTAAAGAATGATATTCACAACATACAGAAAGACATTCCCAGATCAGCCTGTTCATTCATATATGTGATTCTGGGGATCAAGCTTAGCAGGTTTTCTTTTAGGCCATCAACCAGCTCCGAAGTCACACTGGAGACTCATTATTAGTTATGAATGCTCGGCCTCATCTTAGCTCTTATTTTAATGTTTTTCTTTTTTACCTTTCTTTCTGTAGGTCCTACTTTTCCTGTTCTCCTGTCTGCCTTGCTTGTGACTCCAGGCATCCCCCCCCCCCTTATCCTTTGTTCTCTTCTTCTTTTCTCTCAGACCTAGATTTTTTTTTCTCTCTGCCCACAAGCTCCACCTATTCCTCTCCTGCATAGCTGTTGGCCATTTAGCTTTTTATTAGACCAATTAGGTGCCTTAGGCAGACAAAGTGAGCAACACATCTTTAATTGGACAAATTCAGCATAAACTAATGTAACACATTTTTGCTGAGTTAAACAATGCAACATAAACAAATGTCACACTCTTTCACATAGTTAAAATAATATTCCATAGCAATGAACATGACTTTATCTACCGCTGAACCACATCACCAGCCCTCTTTAAGACGATGGTAGGTCACTTGCCTAGCATGTACCAGGCCCCAAGTTCAATCCCCAGAACTGCAATAAGTAAGTAAATAAATAAGAAAATTTCAAGATTAATGTTAAATATTTTGGGTCTTCCTGAAGTCATTCTTTATTCTTAAACTGTGTGATATTCAGAACAATGTAAAGAGGAAGGCTTTACATGAAAGTTTAGAATGTAGAAAAACATACTAATAATTTGTAAACAGTAGAAGATTGACACACAACATTGTCTCCTTGGCTTCTATATGCATGCAATGGCACACAAGTATTCATGTTTACACACACACACACACACACACACACACGCACACACATACACACACGCACACACACACATACACACACACGCACACGCACACACACACACGCACACGCACGCACGCACGCACCATCCACATAAAAGGAAAAGGTAAATCTACATTTCCTTCAACAAAATATCTTGCAATTGTAAGTACTGTTTTTTTTTCTAGTTTTTATGATTGTTTATTGCTTCCTGCTTACATAGTCTTACTTCTTATTATGCTGATAATACTTGGACCACAAGGGACATGGTTCACTTTGCATTTCATGCAGTAAATGTTTATTAAGTAGTTGTCACATTTTGGTATACTTCGGATACTAGGGCTTGGGCTTTTCTTCTTGGAGTTTATGTTTAGTGGGAATAGGAGGAGTAAGCAAATAAAGAGACTTTCAGTAATTAGTACTTTTAAATAAAAGTACTGATTAGGGAGATAGAAACCAATGGAAGGGTACTTTTCTGTAGTGATAGATGTTCTTTCTAAGGAAGGAACATTTTAATCAGCCATATGAGTATAGAGCCCTGAGAGTGGTACATTTCAGTGGAGAAACTGCTTTGTACAGTCTCCTGTTTGTGGACCCTTTACCTTTTCATCACTAGGGTGTTACTAGTACCTGATTGATGAGTTGAGTAATAGCCTCTACTTGATTACTATTTCTCATACCAGCTTTTATTTAATACCTTGTGGTTATTAAAGTAAGGCTCACCAGGCCTTCCATTAATTAAATCCTGATACCCATCTCAAGCATGCTGTCATAGTCTCTCTATCCTGTGCAAATCACAACTTTGTGAGACTTGGAGTCATCACACCACGTTGGGTCAATAAATGTCCTGGGGGGATATATTTGTTGCCACAGTGGTGGTCCAGTTTAATTAACTCATTTCTGGTATAGATACCAGACGTGAAGCAAATTTGGTTATTAATTATTTAACAATTAAAAATTATGACTAGTGACCATGTTCATAAGCTCCTTCACCAACATCATTACAGTACTTAATTGTGCTTTAATAATTAAAGATTAACTCACCTGTTGCCTAATATGTGTGTAGGCTTCCACAGAGAACTTGAGTTGAAGCAGCTTTGAAGTGGCACTTGCAATTAGCTCCAGGCTTTCTGTGTGGCCAAGCATGATTGATCTTGTATTGTTTCAGTTAGAAATTAGTGTCAAAATTAAATAAATGAATTTGTGTGCTTATGTAACAGTTCCCTACCAGGAACCCTAATTTTATATTCTACTTGCCTGGGTTATGTTTTGGTAATTTGAGGTGCTCTTTGTACAGGAACCTATTAAAGAGTTGCTCTTAAAGTTCCAGACTTGCAGGCTGTTATCTCCATGAAAGTTTCATATAGTCTCCATTCTTATTTAAAAATCAAGTTTTTAAAAAAAGCAGTCTTGGCTTTTATTCTTACTGAACTGGATGCCTACTGTTTTTCCACTAGATCTGTATCTAATTTATAGTAAAAGGACCACAAAACCAAAAATCATTTCTGTTTTGGCACCTTGTGCTATTATAGTTAAGGGTCTGTTGGCATTTCAGTTACAGTGTTTTCTTAGAAAAGTTTACAACTTGGCATGCCGTCTTACTTGGCTTTAGGCTGAAATGTTGCTATTTCTGTTACAAGCAAATTATTTTTATCAAATTTCCTGTGTCTGATGCATTGAGGAAGGAGGACGATTATACTACTTCTCCTGGTGCCCTCACACACGGTAATCTTGTATATGATGTTTATTCTTTAGAAATGTTTTTATATTTATTTATTCATTTTTGTGGGAGTGCATGGATATGAGTGCCACAACCTGCATGTGGAGGTCAGAGCAGCTTGTGAGAGTTGCTTCTCTCCTTCCACTCTGTGGTTCCTGGGCATGAAACTCAGGTTGTCAGGCTTATCTCACCTACCAGTGTTCACCTCATTCTTACATTCTCTTTTTGTTTCAGTAAGAATTTTTGTTTTGCAAGATAAATGAATTCTAGAGATCTGCTTTTACACCACAGCACTCTTTGTTAACCATTCTGTGTTCTCTCCTTAAGGATGTGTTAAAATGGGAGGCCAGTGAGATAGCTTAGTTAAGAGAGCTCCCCCTAGCTGGGCGTGGTCCTGCGTAGGCCTGTGGGCTAAGGGTGACACATGGTCATTGGGGCTTGCTCACTGCAAGAAAAATGTGAGCTCCAGGTTAAGTAAGAGACCCTGTCTCAAGGAAACAAGGTGGGAAGAAATAGAGGTGGACATCTACCACTCAGCTCGTCTTTCTGCCTTCCTACCTTCCCACACATGTGCATAAACGACACACACAAAAATAAGTAAATGAAAAGTTTGTTAAAGAGCAAGACATAGTGGCATAAGACAGTAATTCTAATGTTCTGGAGGCAGAGATAGAAGAATCATGACTTCAAGGTCAACCTGAGCTACATTTGAGTCCTCGTCTCAAAAACCGAAACAAGAAAACAAAACTGATTGGAAGGTAGATCTCTGCTTCAGTGTTGCTCCTACAAACAGCAACAATAAGACATGAGGGTGAGGAAACTTTGGAAGGCAAATGTTCTTTATCTTGACAGTGGTGGCAGATTTATGGGTGTATGCTATGTAGGGATTTTCCTTTGGACCGCCAGCTCACAAAAAGCGACTTATTAATTATGAAAGCTCAGCCTGGAGTTTAGGCTTGTTCCACTAGCTCTTGTAACTTAAATGAACCCATTTACATTAATCTATGTTTTGCCTTGTGTCTTTTTACCTCTCTTCCACCTGATACTTCCTGTTTCCTCTCCGTGTCCTCTGGTGTGTCTCTTGTGCATAGATTCATCTCTTCCTCCCTTTCTGCCCTCAAGTCCTGCCTAACCTCTTCTACCTAGCCATTGGCCATTCAGCTCTTTATTAAACCAATCAGAAGGCGTCTTGACAAAGACATATCTTCGCAGTGTGTAAAAAGATTATTTTACAACATATGCTTACTTTCAAACTGGTCACATTTTGTTCATTAGATATTTATGGGTTTGGTATATCAGTTATCATTCAATAAAGTTACTATAATTTTTATTTTGAAATAAATTGGTTAAATTTTCATAGGTCTTGTTTTTTTTTTTTTTTTTTTTTTTTTAACTTTTCTTTTCCTTTAAGTCCATGTTTTCTCCATAGTCCAGGTTGGCCTTAAATTTGCTGAATCCTGCTTCAACTTTAGGGCCAGAATTATAGATGTAAGGTACCACACTGGACTAGGTGTCTCTCCTCTAAGAGTTACATTACTGTTGCAATGTATTTTTAAAGTCAATCTCTAATTGGAAACTCTTCTCCTTTACTAACTAAAAGTATGTAAGGAAAAGTATGTTGTAGCATTTACTTTAGAATGAAAGACTTGAGTTATTCTCTTTGAAAATATTAATACTCTCTTTGATCAGATATTTATTGTTTTAGTAGCTTAAATAGTTAAGTTATACTTAAACTTTGGTAGCCAACTCCATTTCCTTAGCAATGACTTAAGATTCATTAATATACTACACAAAATTGAGCTAATTATATTAGTCATTTTATTCCCTCAAATTCTTACTATCATCCTGTATCCATTAAGCATCTTTTTTGTGTCTAGTGGATCTTTGTCTTAAGGTTTTCTACAGGTCGCACAGGTAGTTCAGAAATGTTTGTAAATACATTTCAAGAGTTTATTTGAAATGGACTCTGAAGTGGTGCCCATAAAAATCTCTTTATCTTCTTTGGCATACTAAGACTCCCGTGTAGCAGCTGTTGTAGTCAAGAGCCCCCCGTAAGTTGTTAATAGATTTTTAATGCAGTGGAAGAGGATTACTGACTCAGCGTGTGAGATAGCATAGTGATATCTGATAGTTTATATTCCAAGAGAAGAGTGGGAGAATAAGATCTAGACAGCAACCATCATTACTCAGTGTTGTCATTATTGCTGTCACTGTCTATAAAACAGTCACTGTTACTAGTGGTCTACTCTCTTTCTGTACACGTATTCTTCCATTCTGGGATTCCTTCACCTCTAAGTCTAAAGGCTACATTTTAACTGTATTGTAATTTTCCTTTGAAAACTCACTACAAAGGTTGTTCTTGGAGGCCCTTGCCTGTGCTGGAGGGGCACTGTGTTCTCTTCACATTGCTATGCAGGAAAGCACATCAGTAAGGCAGGGGTCCTGCCTGCAGTAATCCTAGGGTATTTTTAATGTCTTTTAATTGCCATTCAGGATGTAAGTGAGACCAGACACAGTTGGGTCTGGTCACCGGGTTTGGAGTGCCTACCTCTGTTCATGTAAAACTGAAGTAACATAACAAATTAATCTGAAGCTCTTGCTTGTGTTTATTATTCTTTAGCATTATTGATTTCTAAGCTACGTGAAGTCAGTCACATTATACTTTACATATTCTTATTTTGTCTGATCTGGATGGAGCACTCATGGAGAGGTGAGAGAGAAGGGACTGAGAATCTGAGTAGAGCCTTGTAAGCATCATTTTCTCCAGATGTCAGGTTTTCTTAAAGTAATTTGATAATGTTGGTAGAAGAAAAGGATATGAAGTTAAGTTTAAATTTGCCATACAGTTGTGTCTTTTTTCCTGTATTCTTTTGGGCGTTGTAGTTGGGAACGTTTTAAATTTGTCTGCAGATTTCATGACAGTGCCTTCCTTCCTGCTGGAACAGGAACAGCGCTCTTGCCTTCTCTTTCTTGCCCCTAGAGTTTACCCCGTGTTCCTGTGTTCACTGGGAAATTTAAATGTGGCGTAGACATTGTTTTCCTGTGACCATAGTTGGTTAGCCCTTGCTGCCTCTGAGACGGCACTGGTCTTAGATTTTAAAAATAAAACAATATAAGACCTGGCGTACAAGTAACTTTACTATTAATTGATTTCATTGCTTGTAATTCTTTTTATGTGTGAGAGTAATACTTGTTTTTAAGTAGCCAACATTTTTAATATTCTATGTCCATATAGTAAGAGTAGAAAGGGTCTTGGCAGACACCGAAATAGGTAATTGGCTTTTCTAGCCAAGGTAGGTTTGTAAAACCTTCTGAAAAATAAGAAATGGGAGGAAAACACTATATCTTTTTCACTAGTAACATACTAACTTTTTCATAGGCTATAGAATTTTGTCATTTAGCGTCCGTCTTTTGTTAGGTAAGCATCTAAAGAAACAATAATTTATTTCTTGTGATTGTTAAATACCTGTAAACATTCAGATCGTAGAAATTATTACAACTTAAAATCTTGGGTAGAGATGAGAGTGTTTTTAAGAACGACCTAAGAGCAACCATGTAACTGACTTCAAGACTTGGAGTCTGTAATAACAAACTTTAAATCAGCACTTAAAATATATGGTGATATCTCATGGTCTTTAATTGGTCTGAACTTTGATATTCTTATTCTTACTTAGTTTTCATATAAAATCAAGTTTTCATGATTGAGCATTTACGTCTTAGACCTTGGATTCTGCTCCATTCAGAAACACACTGTCTATAGTGGGATATTGAAGTTAACGGGAGGGAGTTCACATTTGATGCAAAAGCAGGCTCCTTGGATGGCTTGAGTAGGGTGGCAAGAGAGGGCCACAAGCTTGGGGAGGCGAAGGCAGGCTTTGTCCCTCTCCATTTTAGCTGCTGGGTTTGTTCTAAAAACTGTAAAATTAAACTTTTTGGAATTGTTACTATCCCAAGTGGGAATATAAACTGTATCGAACAAAATTTATTTAGCTTGTTAAAAAGTCAACGTAAAACTGTGCTTAATTAGTTTATATTATTACATCACTTCTAGTAGAGGCTCAAACTAGTACCGGGTAAAAGGAGCTGCCCTCAGGTGAGCTGCCTGCTGCCTGTATGAGCTTTAAGATAATGATGAGTTTAAATTCCCTCTTAGAGCTAAGTGAGAATAAAACTGGAGGCAATAAATATTCTTGGCCAGGGCCATTAAATGAAAAAGCTGGGAATTCTCCAGCTCTTGACTTAAATTGTTTGTTTATCAGCTGGCGCCTAGTCTGGAGTCAAGAGCTGGAGATTTCTATCTGTGACAGAACTTTGAAACCCTTGCAGGACACTTTCATTTCAGCTGAAGGTAACTTGAGTTTATAGCTTTGGCTTTAAAGATTACTAATGATTTACTCATTTCCTTACCATTTAACCGAGTGGACTTTTTCCCAGGAAGGGATCTGTGTTTATTTAGGGCTTTTGTCTGCGGAGGGATTAAAAGGCAGCCCACCAGCATTGTGAACTTGATGGTAATAAAAGGTCACCAAAACACACCATAAAAACATTCTTACCATGGAATTAATTATACAGTGTAATTTTACAAAGCAACTTGGTTACTCCAGCCTTACCCCTCTCTCTAAACATTTTGTTATTTGAAATGAAAACTTTAGTACAAAATTGCTTTCTGAAAACATCTTTTGCCTCTTTTATGATTTAAACACTAAGGAAATTGTCTTGTGCATTCATGTAGTTAATTGCTTGAAGACCTTAAAATTTCTACATACAAGTCATGTTTCAACTGTAGGATAAGAATTCATTTGGGAAGATAGTAGTGTAGTTGAAAGAAGGAGGTAGTTGGTATTTCGAGGAATGCTCATTTTGTGGAAGCCAAAGTCCTGTTAAGAGTTCCTCTGTGCCACCAGGGGGCATTGCATCCAAACCTGCTTGTGATGAAGGATTTTAAGATGCATTACTTTTTTGTTTGAGAGGACGTAAGACATTTCCTAGATTTTCGTTTTTAATGGTTGGCTTAAAGATACATCTGATGGTATGGTTTATTAAGTGTCCTCAGAGAGCTGAAAAGACTTCTGAGTTTTACAGATAGTGTATTTTTAGGTTGAGGCTGAAAGTAAATCAAAATGAATCTTTACAGAGACTATCTTAAAAATGAATATGGTGTTTGTTATTTACTTGTTACACTGGTCTGAACAATAGGGATCCTGCTTATAAGAATGCTCACAAATATTTCAAAACCTTTAGTGCTGCAAATTAGCCCCCAGTCCTAATGCACATGTGTGCCGCGCATGCACATGCACACACCTGATAAAAATATGTTAGCAAGCTGCACTGATGGGAATTGTAAAAAAGATGGAGAGACCTTTGAAAGGTACAGGTTGATCCTTTTCCCAAGCCTAACTATGAAACTCATTAGGCAATTCAGGCTCATAGCTTAAGAATCGTTTTGAGGAAAGTAAGTTCTTGGATCTCCTGTACTAGTTTTTAATGAATCTCTGTAGCTTTTTGAATCAGCTCATTTTTTAAAGTGATAATGTAAAACCAAAAAGCACCTCATTATAGCTTTTATGAAAGAGCTTTTTTTTATTAAGATGCATATTCATTTTGTACTTTTATGAGCTATTAAATATAAATTAATAAATGGTACCAAAAACAATTTATTTATTTAATACAAATCTCCATTTGGAACAAATGCAGTTCTTTGTACATTCTCTTATTTTTTGTCCCATATCAGTGTGTACTTACCATGCAGAGAGGTGGCTGATACTTTGCTTTGATCATTTATTAGCATACTTTATAAAATTTACTCACTGAATACTCTTGCTCATCTCTGAGGCTTCTTAATGTGTAAAGCTTATAAGAAACATATATATTTTCAAAGTAAATGCCTAACCTCCCACCTTGATGTTCCCATTTAGCAATAAAATAAAACTCTTTCACATGGTGAATTATCAAAACGCTTGCCTCTCTTATTGTTCCTCTTATATTGTGAATTATTTGGTTGATGTGTTAAAAGTATATTCCATATTACTAGAGACTCTTTATGTTAAAATTATAATCTCACATTTGAGCGTGGTCTAGACAGTGATAATTCATGACATTTGACCCTGCGTATTTTATTTTTAAACTTGATATAACAGTCTGCATCTTAGCTTTGTCGTATGTTAATATTTCTACTTATTTCACATCAGAAAGCTGCTGTGACTCCTTACAGCTTTTGTGTCTCCTGTTCTGGAATCACTTCTGCTGTCATGATTACTTCTTGGCTTGTCAGACTTTCTCACCTAGGGTTTGTGAGCTTTGTGGCCAACATTTAAAAAAAAAAAAAAAAAAAAATCAAACTTGACACAATAAACTGGCTTTACAAAAACTGTACTTATTATACATAATTCTAATTGAAGCAGGCTTCTTGGCCCAGTATATTAGCTTTATGTATTAAGAGTAAGTAAATGAAAATCTTGTGTAATGAAAAGATTATTATCTACAATGACTGTATTTATCTAGTTATTTCTATAGCATTAACTGTTTTTGCCGAAATTCTAGAAATAATTTTTTATTAATAAAAATGATGAGAAGAAAAGCCTTACTTTTTAGCATGTATGCTAATTTGCAATGAAACATTTAGAGTTTGGGCTGCTCTCATTTTACGTGAAAATAGTATTGGCCTGAATGTTACCTTGGGGGATATCCATATAGATATAAAGACAAGACTGTCTAAGGTCAGAGGAGGGGCATTATAAATACTACTGCCTAGTGATGGGCTTTATATGTGTGTTGGTAGATATGGGTTGGGGGTGCTTAGTTATCAACTATTGAGTGTTAAAGCCATTGAGAATGGAAGGAAACATTTCAGGATTTGAAATGTATTGAATTATTTTTCATTTGTATATATGTTGAGGAGTTTTTGCTACTTTATTTTTAAAACTACATCCATGAGAAATATATTCATTTTATTTAAGATAAAAAAAAAAGTTTAACCCAGGTAAATTTGTTAGTTTAAAAGTTAGTGTTTTGGTGTTTGAGATGGCTAATTACTGAAGATGCCTGTCATTGTGTCCGATACCTGAAAGAATGAAGTAACAGACTAGGAAACAGTTATTGTGGCTTTGAAAGAAAAACTGTCATTGAGGCTTATATATTTATTTTTAATATTTGATTTTTAAAATTAGACATTTTAGTATCTTTTTAAAAAATATTAGGCAAGAAAATGACATACTGCATCTGAATGTTTAATAGTAGTAAAAGCAGATTCTTTAGAAATATGCAGGTTAATTAGGTGTCACTGCTAGGAAAGATGGTTAGAGATCAACCAGCTCTAACTGTGTGCAAAGTCACTTAGTTAGACTATTGAAGTTACAAGACAGAAGGAAGCTGTGCCACTGTGGTGAGTTAGCATAGCAAGAAGATTTATCACTGTACTTGTAACACTGGATTCTGGTGGTCAAATAGGGGAGAAAGACAGAAATTGTTTAAATTTACCTTTTAATTCATCAGAGAAAAGGTAAAGCTGCCATGATAACAAACAATCAGAAGTTTTAAAATTAAAATGAGTAATTTAAAAGATGTGTGAGTGTGCTCTTGCTTGGGAGAAGGATTAGAATGACAAAAACTGCCTGTCTGGGCCTGGCTGTGTCTGATGTCAATTAACCAGCAGTGTATTGTTTTCAAGACTACATAAACAATGCTGGGATCTTTGTGGTCTTTGAGAAGTGAGTTGAAATGCAGAAAATTAGTAAGTAGACTTTTTGGCATGTAGAAACATTAGAAATAAGAATAAAGAGTGAGAATGTTTGCAAATAAAAGTGGCCAAGTGGTGTGAGAGACTTAGCCATTACAAGTTCTGCAACTAAGATGCCTCACTTTTATTTTTCTATTTTATTTTTATTTTTGACATCATCTTGAAAGAGATTAGCGAGATTGGCCTGCCTCTGTTTCCTGAGCACTGAGAATCATTCTTGGCTTCTCTTGAGATTAAATCTATAAAGTGCCCGCACATAAGGTCCTCATTAAAAAGCTGTTGGGATAGATTTAGTAATATCACAAAAGATTGTATATACCAGTGAGGGCTAAAAATATTGATGAGATGAAAACATCAGAATTCTACATTGTTTTCTTCCAGTAAAACACAAGATAATAGTTGCAATGTCAAATTAGAACTGATGGTGTACTTTATTTTTACTGAGTGATAAGCTCTGTATATGATCGGTAATGAGTCTTATTGCTGAATACTGAAGTATTTCTTTATAATCACTCACACTAAAATTCTCATTGATGATTTGCAGAGGATAGTTTTGAAAGTTTAGAAATAAAAGTAGAAAACATGTGAATTAATATATATCTATTTAGTTTTATACAAAGCACACATTGGGGATCTTTTTACTATTTCAGCTCCTACTGCCCTCCTCCAGTTGACCAGATTCAAGTACTTGAAATAGAAATGTTTTAAATTGCCTACATGGGGTTTTTATTTGGGTAATATTCTTTTCATGTTTTGATGAAGTAACTGAAGAGGAAGTGTCATAGAATGGTAATATCAGTGGTGCATGGAAAAGTATTTCTGCTAATTTTGATTGTAATTAAAATACCACAAAGCCTTTTCCTTATTCTAGTAACCAAACAAATTCTAAAAGGGGTCTGGTGGCTTATATCTGTAATTCCAGATTCCAGAACACAGGGAGCTAGCTGGGACAAGAAGATTGCCAAGAAGTTAAGGCCAGCCTGGATTGAGTGAGACATTGTCTCAAAGGAAAATAAATGTGCTAGCCCTGCCGCCTTGATCCTTGAAGATTCTTTCCTTATATAATCGAGCTAATTCTCACAGTAATTGTGGATATTGTGTCAGCCCACGCACAGTGAGACTCAGCTTCCTCACTTGTGGTAGTTCTCATCTGTAGTCTCACCACTCAGGAGGCAGAAGCAAGAGACTTGCTGAGAGTTCAAGGCCAGCCGAGAGTACAAGCAGACTAAATTTTAGAAGCACCTACCGCCAAAAGAAACAACCTCTTAGCTCTTAGCGTTATATATTTTTTTTTTTCTACAAAACTTTTAGGGCAATTAAAAGTATTTTGAGTATACCCATCTGTAATTCTGTGTACATTTTAATTTATTCCAAGATTGTTCTATCTTTCCCAATGGGGTTGGGGGGAGGCCCATAGCTGCCTAACTCTTATTTTGCATAGTCTAAAATGTAATTCAAGTGTTTAATTGTCTAATGTGCCTGGTTTTGTGACTCAGATTTTTCTTTAAGCTGAGCAGCAGTTTGGAATGCAGAGTAAGGAAGCCCTTCTTCACCTTGTGTTGTGTGTTTAAAAGGGAAACAAACCAGTAATATTTCTGCAGCTTTGAACACTAAAGAACGTGCTAGGAGCCCACAGGTTGTTCTGGAGATAACGTATGCAGGTTTTTTTCATTCCAGAGTTTTCTGTTTCCAATATATCAAGTTATTTCCAGAAATTCTTATATGGATTGCTGTGAGAGGAAAAGATGAGAGAAGATAAGCAAAAAATTTCTGGAGGAAAAACTTTCTCTTGTGTGTGCACATGTTTATGTATGCTTGAGTGCTTGCTAACACATGTGTGTGTATGTATGTAGAGCCCGAGATTGATGTCAGGAATCCATTGCTGTTCAACTTATTCCGAGACAGGTTCTCTCAGTCAAACTAAGAGCTCACTGATTTGGTGAGTCTGGCTAACCAGCTTGTTCTGTGGATCATCTGTCTCCACCTTCCAGAGCTTGAATTATAAGCAGGCTGCCAAGCCTACTCATCATCTATGTTGAGTCTGAGGATCTGAACTCTGGTCTACATAGTTGCAGGGCAAGTGTTTTTACTATGGAGCCGTCTTGCCAGCCCCCAAATACTTAGAGACAAATATATTCTGATTCTGATTCAGGGAGATAATGATTACTCCTGAATAGAAAGTTACTCATTCAGTAGTAATGATGTGACTTGAAATTCACTCAAGACTGCTTTTGCATAGTTTTGCTCTTCTTGGTTGGATTGTAAGGACACTTCAGTGTGATGTTTCTCAACCTGTGGGTTACAATCCTGTTGGGGGGGGTCAAATGACCCTTTCACAGGGGTCACCTAAGACCTCTGCATATCACATATTTACATTACAATTCTTAGCAGTAGCAAAATTACAAAAATTTACAACATAAATATTTCTGTGGTTGAAGTCTCCACAACATGAGGACTTTTATTACAGGGTTGCAGCATTAGGAAGGTTGAGAACCACTGCTTTAGTGGGTTCTGTGATTATGGAAACACTAAGGATGAAGTTTGTATCCGTGATATGCATTATCTTTTCTTGCCAGAGTGCCCATGATAACAAATGATAGGGAAGGGACAATTCCTGATCTTTCCATGCATCAGTAACACCCACAACTCCAGTTCCAAGGGATTCAATGCTCCCTGACCTTCTCAGATACCTACACATATGTGGTACGTGGAAACTCCTGTGGCATACTCGTAAATAAAAAGAATAAATACATATAGTGGCATTATGTTGTTACATTGTAAATAATTGTCCCGCCTACTGGTTTAATAAAAATGCTGATTGGCTAAAGGCAGACAGGAAGTATGGGTGGGGCTACCAGACTAAGAAAACTTTGAGAACAGGAAGAACAGAGCAGAGATGCCACAGAGAAGCCACAGATGCAGAGGGCAACTATACTGCTCTGAGAAAAGGTACCGTGCCACAAGATAAGAATCATGGATTAGTTTAAGGGTAAAGAGTTACAGCAAGTTATATGCTTGGGCCTTAGGCTGATCAGCCTAAAATTAATATAAGAGTCTGTGAGTCTCTGTGGGTCTGCATGTGTATGGATCCAAATCTTAGGACTAGGCCAGAAAGGCTGGGCCAGAAGCCTAATACAACAAGTGCATCTTTTTAAAATGGGCTCTTTTTTTTTTAAAGATAGAGTGTACAATTTTAAGAAGGTTGATTTTGATTTTCCAGAAGGTGTGTTAGTGTGAATCTGAGGATGTTTCCAGAAAGGGAAGATGATGTGGGAAAACTAGTAATAAAGATGGAAAAAATTTAGGGATGCAGTAGAATTCTGTTTTTATTGAATAAAGGAGAAAGTGGAGGAATCTGTGGAGTATTATATTTGAGTAAAAATTTAAGAAAAAGTTGGGAAGAAAAAAACACTCAGTGGCTTTTTTTTTTTTTAACCAGATAGTACCTCACCATATAGATCACATTAACCCCATTACACAGTCCCTCACCATATAGACCATACTAACACCATTACATAATGCCTTACCATATAGGTCACATTAACCCCATTACACAGTCCCTCACCATATAGACCATACTAACACCATTACATAATGCCTTACCATATAGGTCACATTAACCCCATTACACAGTCCCTCACCATATAGACCATACTAACACCATTACATAATGCCTTACCATATAGGTCACATTAACCCCATTACACAGTCCCTCACCATATAGACCATACTAACACCATTACATAATGCCTTACCATATAGGTCACATTAACCCCATTACACAGTCCCTCACCATATAGACCATACTAACACCATTACATAATGCCTTACCATATAGGTCACATTAACCCCATTACACAGTCCCTCACCATATAGACCATACTAACACCATTACATAATGCCTTACCATATAGGTCACATTAACCCCATTACACAGTCCCTCACCATATAGACCATACTAACACCATTACATAATGCCTTACCATATAGGTCACATTAACCCCATTACACAGTGCCTCACCATATAGACCATACTAACACCATTACATAATGCCTTACCATATAGATCACATTAACCCCATTACACAGTCCCTCACCATATAGACCATACTAACACCATTACATAATGCCTTACCATATAGGTCACATTAACCCCATTACACAGTGCCTCACCATATAGACCACATTAACGGCATTACATAGTGTAGACTGTTCTTCAGCCTTCTAAGCTCTGGGACTGGGGTGTACACTTCCACTCTTAACTGTTTAATGCTGTCTTTATGACTTTTTATGATGATATTAAACGAGAATTCATTGTGTGGCCTAAGCTGGTCTCAACTTGGGATCCTTCTTGTGCCTTTGTCTCCTGAGTTCTGGAATTACAGATGTCACACTTGCTCTTCTGAATGGTAACTTTGGAACTACACCAAAATAAACAGTTGGCACTTATCTTTAATCTACAGTATATGTCTGTCACATGACCCTGGGAATGAGAAGTTGGGAAGAGTAGCTAATGAGTGGAATGCAGCTTCGTGGCCTGACATCTCTATCTTCTCCACTTCATGTTGTACTTCTTGTCTTGGCTCTTTCTTACTCCACCAAAACATTTTATTGTCTTAAGAAATAAATTGGTCTTTCTTTCACATAGTAACCCTGAATTTAATTTTCATAAAAAGTGAGTAACAAACCTTTTATTTATATTTGTGTGTGAAATGTTCTTGACTTTTTAGAATGATACAATTATAATATACGTTGTTATATAAAGAACCACCATACATTTACTTAGACTCGTCCATGAAAATTTTTTGGGGGGAGAAGACTCTATTTAAAAAAGAACTACTTTCAGGTGAACACTATTTAACTTTATTTGTACTGGTTTGTTTATATTATTTTAATTTTTCCTGCTGAAGTTTTCAAACTAATAAAGAATTTAAGTACAGAAGAGCCAAAAAAAGTTTAAGGTGGTAAATATATCTAATTGCATGTAGTTTTTTCTCTTTCTTTTTCAGAGAAAAATCTGTATTCTTTTCCTTTAATCCCTTTTTAAATTAAATTATAAAAGAAGGCATTTAAGATACTTTTTTTGTTTGGACCCCAGGACCACAACTCTGGCTACTGGAGATGGTGTGTGAACATGTCTTTATCCGGCACTTGTTTTACGAAGGACTCTTGAATTATTCCTTCTTAGTGATAATCTAAAGGGATGGGTAGGATCAAGTCAATGTCCCCTTAAGTTGTTCTGCACTAAACCTTTATCTGAGAGATGATGCTGTTATCTGGTTTGCCTTGGCTGTGCTGGGGCAGACTTTCCTTTTTGGTATTCAGAGGATGTGTCATTTCTGGAGTGAAATGGTGGTAAGCTGTGGGAACAAAGTCCTAGTTTCCTGCCTTTGTTGGTATTTGTGGGTTTCTAATCTAAGTGTTTTGGGACATAGATCTGTTCATCTCAATCATGAGTGGGTAGTTTTTATGGTGAGGAAGAAGGGAAAAGATAGTATTGAAGCAATTCCTGTCTAGGTCTGCAAAGAGCAGATTGCATTTGGCTGTCAGTGGTGTTAAGTTTATGGCCCCTTTTTGGGAAAGTGCTATTAGGGCTTTGGAGACCTTTATCTTCCTCTGTTCTGCTGTGGCAGATGAACTCTTCTCTGGCAGGTTTTCTAGGTATGATAAACGCTGTACTAAAACTCGGTAGGGTGGAAGTTTAATCTGAAAAGATTAGTTTCTGTTTCCTGAAAATGGAATCACAGTATTCAAATCATCCAGCAAGCCCTTCACCAGATCAGCAAGAGTGTATACCTGTAGTTTCCTTTAAAACAGTTTAAGAATGCAAACCACAAACGACAGACCAGTTTTGTCTGAAATTTTATCAGTGGTAGAGGTAGTCAGACTTTTCCACCAGAACCTTTATAGAGAAATGTCTAGATAAGGAAGGACCATCCTTATTTTATCAAAGGAGGAAATATAGAGAGTTATGGGGTCCCTTATATTACAGGATGATTGGTCCACAGATAAAACATTGAGGTTTTTGATTCACATAGTATAGCTATTCTTTGTGACCATTGTTTATGTTCTAGGATATGCTTCTGTCTTTGTTGTTTAGTTAGGCTTAGCCTGACTAGCGGTACAGTTTTGAAGTACCGTTTACTTTGAGGTTTGAAGTAACTGTACACTTCAGGAGCTTTATGCAGTCCTGGTTTATCAGTGTTGGCTGTAGATGTTATCTCCTACCTTGCTATACATTGAAATACATTTTGATTGAATTCTTTTAACAAGTAAATGTGTTATTACAAACAGGTAAGAGGTGTTGTCAAATTACCTGGTATCTGAAGACAGTGTTTTCTTCATCCTTGTAGTTCATACTTCAGATGCTTTGATACAGGGGAAGGCAAATTTATAGCCTCAGTTGAGTATGTGATGTGATTTGTAAATTATTCTCACATTTTATTTATGTGCATTACTATTTCCTTTCTTTACAGAGGCAATCAAAAATTAATGTTCCTGGCTCTGGAACTCTCTTCAAGCTTCTTTATATTTTATGTAATAGCTTTTATGTTTTCCTGCCAATGAATAGCAATATAAGAAAAATAATTGGGTGACATGCCTTTAATTCCAGCACCTGGGAGGCAGAGGCAGGTGGATCTCTTGAGTTCAAGGCTAACCTGGTCCACAGAGCAAATTCTAGGTGAGCCAGGATTACACAGAAAAAAAAAAAATGTTCATAATCT
Organism: Phyllotis vaccarum; assembly: GCA_033318265.1. Lineage (NCBI taxonomy): Eukaryota > Metazoa > Chordata > Mammalia > Rodentia > Cricetidae > Phyllotis > Phyllotis vaccarum. The sequence goes on along the minus strand of JARWLC010000014.1, from coordinate 79,918,167 downwards.
TTTGTTGTTTTAGGTAGCTGGTTTTCCAGTGCTTCTGTAAACCCCAGAGCCCTTGCACATGCTGGACAAGCTCATAACACTGAGCTACATATCTCTATCCCTCGACTTTTTTCAGATAGACTAAGATTATATATCCCAAACTGCCCTTGACCTTAGAATCTGGTTTGTGGGGGGTTTTTTGTTTGTTTGGTTTTTGTTTTTGTAAAACTATCTTGAGGGGAAATGATAAACTGCTCAAAATAACAAGTGAGACAGCCAGAAGTACTGGAAGTTAGATCTTTGGTAGTCATGCTTAGCACGCTCAGAGCCCTGGGTTCAGTCAGCCTGGGTCATAGAGAAGAGAGAGGGAGTGGTAGGCGGTCTTGGTGGTATCTGGAGTCCACTTAATTCTTTGACTAGGGTTATAGCACTAGAGATGGCATGCAGAGGCATCTGGTTGGTAGATTCTGCTAGTTTCCTTCATAGTGCAGTAGCTCTTCAAGCTGCTGGAAGATTGATGACTTCCAGCATCATGGAGCTTTTTACAGGGGTGTCAGGAAGCCTGCTGCATTTTTAGGACTCAATAGCAATCATTTTTCAAACTCTTGCTTTTTTAAAAAAATATGATTTCCATTTCACTTGTATATTTTACTTTAAGAAAAAAATTTCAATTTCACTCTCTATAGGATCTTGGTCCAGTACTGGTGAATTTGAGAGATCTGTGTTCTCTCTTCAGTGCTGTAGTCCACACGTTTATGCCATCTTTGAAAATAATTTAAATCCTATCTGGAAGTCAAGGTGTACACCATAAACATGGCTTCATAGCCATCAGGTTTTCTTAATGTTCATTTCTTAATTTTTCAACTTTGCTCCTCCCTCCCTCCCTCCCTCCCTCCCTCCCTCCCTCCCTCCCTCTCTCCCTCCCTTCCTTCCTTCTTCATGAAATGAACAATCTTCCTCTATTCTGAAAGCTTCTGGATCACTAGGTACAGTCTTTTCTTATTTGGCATGTATGAAGCATAAACCTGACATACTCAGGGAATGGAGATAAGGATCAGGAGTTCATCTCTGCTAAGACCAAATTTGGGCCATCCTGGGTTGCCAAAAGACCAAATTGTTTCTGGGTGTCATAGTTGAAGTTTGCCTTATGTACACTTTTAAAAAAGGAAATTGGATTCTGTTTTAAAGTCACCTTTCTATTTAATGTGTCTACTATGTAGTAGTTTGCTTTATCATTTTCAGTACTACAAAGCATTTTTATTACGCAGTCTTACTGCTGCAAAAGAAACAGTTCTAAATATTCATGAGCATAGATCTTTCCATGTGCTTTTCTTTAAAAATGGAATTGCCAGGTCAAAGGATGTACGTATTTTATTTAGATTAATATTTTGGTAGTTTTTGAGATAGGGTTTTGCACTATAGTACAGGGTGGTCTGGAACTGCCTGTGTAGATCAGACTGACCCTGAACTTGGGGTCTTCTTGTCTGTCCTGAGTGCTAGGACTGTCATGTGCTGCCACTGTTCGCAGGGTATTTTGGATTTGGTAGAGGTGCCAGGTGTTTGAATGCACTAGTAGTGTACATGCACTAGTGATGTAGAGGAGAGTGATCTGATATGAATGTAGTCCTCAAATTTTATGTGCTGGGAAACTCATTCCCTGTGCTGTAGTTGTGGGGAGGGTGGTTCCTTGGGAAGGATGTTTGGGTTGTGAGGGCACAGAAACTGGTTAGTGCCTTATGAAAGCATCTGACCCAGGGAGTTTGGTTTCTGGGTCTACTTCTGCCTTCTCACTTCCTACCTTGTTGAGGATGGCATGGCATTCTTTCCCTCTATAGGATGCAGAGATTTGTCTTTTACTAGCCACAAACCTGCTGGTGCATTCATCTTAAATTTTCTGTCCTCAAAAAAAATCTGAGAAAGTTTTTTTTTTCCTTCCTGTATAAATGACCCCATCTCAGATAATTCCTTGTTGCAGCACAAAGTAGTAGAAAACTTTATTCACAACTGGAAACTATCTTTACTTTCTAGTCTGAGAGGTTGAAATTTTACATACTTTGGCATTTTAAGAATGTTTATCAGTGAGGACAGGGCAGTGGCTCAGTGGGTAAGAGTGTGCAGGAATGAAGGCTTGGGTGTCAATCTCCAGCACATATGTTTAAAAAAGCCCAGTGTGACTGCATGTTTCTGCAACCAGAAACAGGTGAGTCCTGGGAACTAGCAGAATTCCAGCCAGCCTGACCAAAACAGCAGTAAGATGAAGGGCAGCTCTATGATGTATTCATCTCAGCTCTTGGAGTGTGCACTTGTGCATTCAGCATGCATGCACCTCACCATAAACACACAAACAAATACATCAACAGGAAAGAATATTTACTATTATTTGTAAAGTTTTTTGTTTTTATTATTTCTTCAGTGATTTTCTTTTTCCTGTCTTTCCCTTTCTTTTTCCATGAGGGAGGGGGCAAGGTTAGGTTCAGTGTGCCAGGAGGCATTTTAGGCATTGGCCCTTTCTGAGATAAGAATACCAGGTGCTTATTCATTCATTCAGCAATTACTTATATATTCTATTCCATGTACTTAGTATTATTCTGGGCCTATGAGCCTAGGAATATAGCAGTGACCACACACACACACACACACACACACACACACACACACACACACACACACACATATCGCACCCTTTTTCTACAAAGGTTATATTGTAGTGGGTATGAATATGTAAGGAAAAATATAAGATTTTGAAATTCATACATATTTTAGTTATGTTAGGACTTTATTTTTTTAACTTTAACTCTTTGGTCTGTATGTGATTTATTTTGATGGGGACAGAATATTAGTAGAGATCTAGATTATTATTATTTACAAATCCAATTAATGGGGGTTGGAGAGGTGGCTTAACAGTTAAGAGCATTGGCTGATCTTCCAGAAGACCCAGATTTAGTTTTCAGCATGAATGTAATGGCTTACAACTGTCTGTAATTCCAGTTCTGTAGGGTCCAACACTCTCCTGGCTTCCTTGGGGAATGAGGCATGCATGTGGTACATAGACATACATGCATACAAAATACTTGTATACATAAAATAAAAATAAATCTTTAAGAATCTACTTAATTAAATAAAAATCTTTACTCTGTTAATTTCATGTTTCCAATTTCCCAACTTGTATTCTTTTTGATACTTGTGGTGGTGTTCTCCAGCTCTCTATATGTTTTCTGTTGATAGGTCACGGCTGATTCTTTTTCTAGGGACAGTTTTATTTTCTATTTCTGTGTTTTATTATCTGGAAGGGATAGTCTTTCCCCCCACCCTGAAATTCCCTAAGTTTTCCAAACAACTTTTACTTGGTTCTTGTTCCAGAGCAATGTAGGAGTGATTTTATTATGTTCTTCTAAAAGCATTCTGTTAACAATTTGGTTGGGATTACATGGACTTTATAGGAAATTGGCATGTTTACAAAACTAAGTCTACCTTAGTGTCAGAAGGGGAGGAGAGGCTGGCCTGAGCCCTGTTAGACACGCTGCTCATTTTGTTCTTCATGCCCAGAATAGCGAGAAGCTATAAACTTGTAAGCAGGAAGGTAGTGTGATCATATTAGAATCTCTAAAAGATGATAGCAGTTATAGTGTGGGAAACACGTCATATACAGAGAGGAAAAGAGTAAATTTTGATGCCTGGGGATACTCTTGTAACAGCCCAAGCACACTAGTTTGTACGGTCATGGGAAATGATAATGTGGTTTTTCATTTGTTTTCCTAGAGGTACTTTAGGTATTATAAGAAGATGCCAGTAGAATGCATCAAGGTTATTGCAGACCAAATAGGCTCAGTGCAGGTACTTGGGGTTAGTGCTGGCTGTGTCACCTTTACGTTGACTTACCATTCTCTTCTTTTTGTTTCTTGACCCAAGGAACATAGGTGCCTGTTTTCTCATTGGATTTCCGTTCTTTATTTCTATTTGAAGACTTGTTTTATTTTTAATCTGGGTATATTTGTTTGTATGCTATGTTGTGGGGGAGGTGGTACCTCCTGAAGACCAGCGGCATTAGATCCCCTGGAGTTCCGAATGCCTGACTTGGGTGCTAGGAATTGAACTCATTCTTTAAGAAAAGCAGTACAGGTTTCTAAACTGCTAAGCCATCTTGGCAATCCTGTTTTTTATTCTAAAATATCCTTTCATTTAGTAAACAGTTATTGAGGACTATTAGTCATTTTATCTGTTATTTTAGGAATATATGAGGCTGGATAACTTTATAAAGAATGGTTTCATTGTGACTCATGGTTCTGGAGGTCCAAGTTTGCAGGCCATATCTGATGATGGATGACCTTGATGACCTCCTATGGCATGTGGGCCACCATCTGGTAAGAGTTGGGAAGCATGCACACCTGCCTCTTGGGTTCTCTCTCCTTTTAGAGAACTCTCATAGTAGTGTTCTGTCATTAGGAGTGTAACCTGATGCCTTAACTAGTTGGTTTCACTTCCTAAAGCTCTCACCCCCAAATGCCGATTTTCCTTCCTCTTCCTCTTTCCCCCATTCAGCTTTTGTGCTTTGCTGAGTGCTGGGGAAAGAGATGAATGGACGTTCAAGGTGTCAGTTTGGCAGCTAAATTCATCTACTAAATTTCAAGAGAAAAGATTTAATTGTATTTTTAAAGGAAAACACAGCTTTCAGTTTAACATACATGTAAATAGCTGCAAATGGTTAAAATAAACAATTAAGCTATTTTTGTTAGGTGAAGAAATGAGAACTTGTGATGAGTTTGGCAGTTCTCTCAGTGAGCTCTTAATGTCTTTACCAAACTATTCATTTATTTCTAGTGGGAATCTTAGGATTTGTGGAGAGCGTGTGTGTTCATTCCTGTGCTTGTTGAGGCCAGAGGCGGATGGCTCCTCTTTTTTCCATCACTATTCACTGTATTATGAGAATTTTGTCTTGGTTTTTAAAACAGAGTCTGTCTACATAGCCTCAGCTTCTGGAACTCACTATGTAGACCAGAGAGCTATCCTCCTGCCTCTACCTCCCAGGTACTGAGATTAAGGACATGCCACCACAACTGGTTTGTATGAGTTCATTTGTTTGTTGTTGTTGTTTTTAATGATAATGTATATTGTGTTGTAATTTATCTTATATGGCACCTCCATTTAAGAAAAGCTTAGTGCTAAGCCTAAAATTTAAAATTGAAGACCTAAGTGAGACCATGTAATATCATAATATGAAGGTATGTATTTATAAATGAAAATTTAAAGAATCCTTTACAGTGTTGACTTCTTTTTCTTTTTTAGCTACGTTTTCTTCCCATTGATTGTTCTTTGGGGTTACATTCAAGGATTGAAATTCAAGAATACTTCATTGAAAGGCTGGAAATAAAATTTTACTTAACCATATGTATTTTGGTATTTTCTTAAGTGTAATCACTTTCCATTTTTTAAAGATTTGCTTATAATATTTTTACATCTATGCATGTGCGCCTGTGTGAACTGGGAGGTCAGATTATTTGAGGCTGGAGTAATAGGCAGTTGCAAGCCACCCAGTATGGGTGCTGGGCACTAGTCCAGGGCTCCAAAGGATTAGTAAGCTCTTCTAACCACTGGGCCATCCTCCAACCCCAGAGATTGCTCTTGTAATAATCAGTTGTTGCTCTGATGGCTGCATTTGAAGAAAGGGAATTTCTGGTTTACAGAGTGAAGTGAGGCCTGTATGTGGGCTTGTGAAGGATCAGTAGTGCCTGCCTTCAGAAGCCTTAGTTGAGGTGGAAATAGAGTTAAGTACTGAAGAGGCAAAGTGGGTGGTAGTTAGGAAATGGCAGATGCTTTAAAACCTACAAAGTTGGGCTTGTTGCTCATAGTACTTGTTTTTTCCTTACTGACTTCTGTATGGAAACCTTTGTATTTAACTGTTTCTGGAAGAATCAAACTGTTGAGATGGTTTGGAAACTAGGAGACTTGCCTAGGCAATAAATTCCTATTACAGAATGGACAGCAAAGTATTTAATTCCAGTTGGGAAGGGAATTAGACATGGTGAGTGATTTTTATTTTTATTTTTTTAATGCTAAGAATCTGGAGCTGGGTGTGGTGACTCATTCCTGTAATTGTAGCATTCTGCAGGCTGAGACAGTAGTATCACTAGCAAGATCAAGGCCTGGGCTTCAGCAAGGAGAGAGAGATATCACCACACACACACAGAGAGACAGAGAGAGAGAGAGAGAGAAAGAGAGAGAGAGAGAGAGAGAGAGAGAGAGAGAGAGACTTAAGACTCTTAAGAGACTAGTTCAAGGAGGATCTGGTCACTGAGACTAATTTACCAGTCTCTGCATTAAGTGTTGGGAAGAAATGTTTTTTAAAAGTCCTAAATTCTAAATTATTCCTAACTGAAAGTATTTTTATGCTTTTAAAGATAATAGTAGAGGGGGCTGGAGAGATGGAGAAATGGCTCAGTGGTTAAGAGCATGGCTGCTCTTCTACAGGAACCTGATTCAATTCCCAACAACCACAAGGTGGCTCACAACCATCTATAATGGGATCTGATGCTCTCTTCCGTTGTGTAGGAATGTATGCAAATAGAGCGCTTATATACATAAAATATATAAATAAATCTTTAAAAGAGAACATAAGGATAATAATAGAAATATACTTTACCATAATGGAAATATACTTTGCCCTTTTTGTGAACATGAATATGTAAGCAGAAACATCACATGCTGGTATAACCAGTTTACTAGCTAAAAACAAATCTTTTCAGTCTACCTACATTACTTAGTATATTCACATTCCCACATTTTATTCCTACAATGCAAATAATCCCTTTATGCTTCTAAATACATTTGAAAAAATTGCTTTCAATTTCAACTTATATAATACTTACTAAACTTTAGTTACTAAAGAATTAAAATGTGGTGTCTTTAAAATTTCTCAAAGTTGGACACTTGAATAACAGTTGTAGGGTAGCTTGTTTGGGTTCAAGATTGAGTGTATAGGTCTTTGATTGGGGTCAGGGTAAAATAAAGAATATAAACTCTTGTGCTTTTTAGTATCAGATATAATTTGAAGCAATTTTAGTTATTTCCAGAAACAAAATTACAAGAGTTATAAATTAGTAAAACTGCCTTAGCAAATAACAAAGTGGTCTCCTGAAATAATTTAAGACTATATTCTGATTGATCATAATTCTTGCCTAATGTTCTTTCTTACTCATTTTCCAAGTCCATATAGAAAATGAAGCAAACCAAAAACTATGTAGCGGACTAGTCCCTGAACCTTTAAAGTTGAAGTGTGAGTATATAAATCTGGCTCATGCCTGCAACCAGCAGTGAATTATAACGTTCAGAGTAAAGACGCTGAAAATTCCTACTCTAATTACATTGCAAAGGACTGAGATCCAAATAACAGTAGTTTTTCATAATGTTGGTTCTACAGTGTTTGTATCGCTAGGGCCTTTCCCTCCTAACTGCTGAACTCATTCTGGAGACTGCAAGTTTGTAAGTACAGCTGCTGACATGCTCATCTTTTCCCTTCTCAGTTCCTTCAAGTGTCCTAATTTATAATAACATTTCTTGGGTGAGACACTTTAAATTACAGCTTTACCATCGTGGAATCTTTCCTCATTTGACTGCAGTAGAAATAGGTAAATGATTTTAAAAACTTACTTCCCAAGTAATCTTCAAATCAGTGGTTGCTTAGAATGAATTATTGAAAGAGAAAAAAATTAAAGGGTGAATTGGGGTTTATATAGAAAGTTTATGTCCAGGGGAGGAGGGTACAGGGAAGAAAGGAATCCAGAAAGGGCAAGGACCCATCAACATGAACTTTATGTGATAAAATCTGTCCTCTTTTTAAAATATAAAATTGGATATTAGTAAAAAAATAAGAAAAAAAAGTACTACTACAGCTTTATTCTAATAATTCCACTTTTGTCCAAGTCATTGAAATTTAAGTCTCGTATTTCTAGCAGTAAAATCATCTCTGTCAGATGTAGGGAATCTGCAGCTTGAGCACCTCTGTGTTTGATTAGAAGGTTTTGTTTTCTAATTTATTTTCCTCTGAGCTCTGTGTGGAGAACAGGAGCCCACTGCAGAGGTTAGAATACTGTGGAGTTTAGCTGTTCTGCTTTACTGATACATGGGCCTAGCAAAGCAAGAATAAATGAGATAATGTGAACTGTCAGTGTGAGATGGGTTCTAGGAGCACTTAGCCAGCAGTTACAGGGCACACTTGAGTAATTGGATTTGCATAACAAGGCTTGCCGAAGAGATCTGACAGCATAGAGATTTGTCTAGCTAGAGAGCTCCAGATGGACGTGACCACACAGCAGCTGGGTGGCACGTTGCTCAGCATGGACAGCACCGCCCAGACTGGCAGCTGGACCCTGGCGACTGCAGGGCTGTGGCAGGCCAGCTGGTGACTTCTGACAGCCAGTGGCCCTGTTAGAGAGCCTTTTCATAATGGCCTGTCAGGGTACTGGACCTGCAGGGACTGGCAGGACAATGTCACAAGTCACCAGTGAGGGCTGTTAAGCTAAAGTCCCAGGGAAGTAGATGCGGCCAATGTTGAGCTACAAGCTAGCACCTCCTGGAGTGACAGCCTTCCTTTCCAAAGAGAACAGTTGCTCTCCACTTGGTCACTCTGGGCTTTTGTATATTTGAGACAAAGGCATAGTGTTCATGGGACAAAACCACATGTTTAAAGAGTCACTATATAGTGAACTGGGGGTCATCAGTTCATTCAGGTGACTTTCCCCAGCCATGTGTTTGGATGTATTGCATTTGTGAGGAGAAATTAATCCCCCCATCTTCTCAGATCAGAATTGGCTGGGAAGAAGGCTGGCCTTGAGCTTGCCATTAATAAACTACATATATACTTCAGCTGAGAGTTTTGCCTTCCTATGTCATTTTTCCTCTAAATATCATATGACAGAATACTTTAGCTTATTATAAGGGAAGAAAACTACTTAGATTTTTCTTAAAAGTGAAAATTTTGTTAACGTAAGCTCCCAAACTTACTTCCGTTTGACGTAACAAATTCTGTGAAACAAAGAAGTTCATATACTTCCTTAGAGTGCTATAACATTTCATCTGCCCCTCTGGATCATCTAACTAATCACAACTTTTAAGCCTTTAAATTGACGAAGGCATGATTTTTTTTTTTTTCCTTTCTCAAAGGCTGGGGAAGTATGTAAATTTATAGGCAACTTTGGAAATAAAAAATATTTCAGCCAAGTCAGAGAGCAGTTTGACAATATGTATGTACTTTTAAAAATTAAACAATCATGTGCCTTTAATCCCAGCACTCAGGGAGCAGAGGCAGGTGAATCTCTGAGTTCAAAGCCAGCCTGGTCTACAGAACAAATTCCAGGACAGCCAGAACTACACAGACAGAAAACCTTGTCTTAAAAACAAAACACAAAAATTACACAAACACATAATTTACCTACTAATTCTTTTCTTAAGAAATTATCACTACATTAGGAATGTGTGTAAATATTTACTGATAAGCATTAAAATCCTAGGCCTCACACACACCAGGCAAGTTCTTGACTGCTGAGTTACTCTCCCCAACTCTGAGAACACTGGTTTCTGATGTATGACCCATATCCCTCCTTCCAGATGGCCATAAAGTCAAGACCATTCTTCTAGTGAGACAGGAATCCTCATGAAAGGAATAGTAGGTGCCACTACTTTCAAGCATGAATCAGCATGGCTACTTTGTAGGTTTTGTTGTTGTTTGAGACAGGGTCACTTGTATTCCAGGGTTGCTCTTCAGATCCTCCCTTATCTGACTTACAAGTGCTGGCTGGGATTTCAAGTGTGCACCATCATGTCCAGTATATGTAGTCCTAAGGATCAAGTGCAGGACCTTATGCAGTTGCAGTAGGCCACTCTTGAACTAGACAGGCACTTGATAAGCTGCTCTACACTCTCAGCCTCACTGTGTTCTTGCTAACCATTCAGGTACAGTTTCCTTAAGAGTATCTTCAATGAAGAAAAAATAATTATTTTATCAAAATTTTACTTTGAATGCATCTTTTCATTGATCTCTCTGATGACATGGCACATGTGCACTAAGATCAGTGTGTAATTGCAAGTTAAACTGGCTGGATTTTTTTATTTTTGGTAGAACATCATTTTACTTTTAAAAATTACTAATGAGATCTTAGAAAAAGACTTAACAGCCGTATAATTTCAAGGAAAAAAATGTTGGGATATTTGTTGTCAGTTGTAAAACCTGTTTGTTCAAGTGAAAAAAATATACTTTTAGAGCTCTTATATCTGACTACAATTTTGAGAAAGTCCTGAGATACATTTGACCTGCCTGGAAGTGCTATTAAAGAACACATGTTTCTAGCCAGGTCTTTAATCCCAGCACTCAAGAGGCAGAGGCAGGCAGATCTCTGTGAGTTTGAGGCTGCCCTGGTCTACAGAGAAAGTTCCAGGACAGCTAGGGCTGTTAAATAGAAAATATGCCCCCCCCCAAAAAAAAAAAGATTTAAAAAAAGAGTACAAGTTCCTCATACTGTGTACTGGGAATTTTTGAAGCTTTGTGTATTCACCAACTTAATTTATTCCAAATAATCATTATTTGGTGTTGTAAAATAGACTGTTGATTTTTAAAGTGCCAGTACAGAAATTCCCTAGTATCACTTTCAGATCCCATTTTGTAGTGAGACATGCAGAGAACACTCGACAGATTGCTGTCCTGGAAGAATAGCCAGTTTTCTGGGAAGGCTGCTTAAGTACTGCACTTTTTCTAGTGTTGTCTGTGTTCCTTATCTACTCAGCTGTGAGCATCGTCTGTTCACATATAGCCTGCCTCAGGAATCCCGCTGCCTTCATTAAACCAGAGCTAAAGACATGCAGTTGTAAAATAATGTTTTTCTGCTTTTGCTGTGTGACATTTAAAGAATAAAAAATATGTTAACATTATTTAAGAAAATAAAGAAAACTTTTTTTAGTTTTAATTTCTAATATTGTAAATTCTGGTGGGATATGTAACCTAAATGAGCAAAAGCTTTGGGTCCTCACTGATTAAGTAATAAAATGAAGGGATCCCAAGAACAGAAGATTTATGAACTTTGATGTAACTTGGTGATGACTTAGAAATTGCTCAAATACCCAATAAAAGTGAATTAATTAGTCTGAGTTATGATTTAATATAAATAAGTACTTGATATGGAAAAAAAAATGTTTTTTTCAGACAGGTGTTATTTGGCCCAGGCTGGTCTCTGACTCCCTATGTAGTCATGTTTGGCATTAACCTACATTTTTTTATTGTATTATTTTTTTTCTTAAGTTCTGAAAACAGGTTATAAGAATTTGTTATTTAATTTTTTAAATTATTGTAAATATGTAATAGGATTATAGTAATGTGTTTTATGCATAATTGATATGCATAATTATGTATCATTAAATAGTTTTCTCTGGAGAGGAAGCTAGAAAACATTTTTAAAAAGGCATTGTAAATCTGGCTTGGTGGCAGGTGTCTATAATTCTAGCACATGAGAAATGGAAGCAGGAGGATTATTACAAGTTCCCTGGTGTACAGAGCAAAGTTCCCACTAGGCAAGGCTACTTGTTGAAAGATTCTGTCTCAAAAAAAAAAAAAAAAAAAAAAAAAAGTCCAAAAAAAATTTTTAAGGGGGAAAAGTTTGTGTGTCTAAGAGTGTGTATGGGTGCTTGCCCAGGATATGCAAAGCCCTGGGCTTGGTCCCCAGCACTGTAAAAGGAAAATAAATGAATGCATGAATGAATATTAGGCTGCATCATAAGATATGGTTTCCTCCTGGCTTTTAACAAAGACAGTATTTTGTATTAGTTTTGTGATGCTGGCTAGGCTACTCAGCCTGATCCCTTTTTCTGCAATTTTATAAACCAGAACAATGATAGCTTTTAGAGTTGTTGAATGGATTAAGTGAGGCCTCTAATACCATTTAGTATATATATTTCCCTTTGTCATCTCTTAGTTATAAAATTCTGTATTAAAGTTATGAATTTGTAATACTCAGTGCCTCAGAGTTTCCCTCAAAGTCAACATGGGAGGCCTTTGGAAACAACAGGATCATAACATGTGAATTTCGCTTTATTACAGGGATAAAAACGTTTTGTGGATGGTAACTGTGAGATAGAAAGGAAATGTCATTATGTAAATACCCCTTCTTGTAAATAAAGACAGAATAATATTTAATAAGCTGCAGTTGCATAGTAAGTATTAGACCTGGCAGCTCATAGCTGTTGGGAGAGGGAGACTCGGTTTTCTTTAAGGGTGTGGCCTCTGGTAGGTGGAATATTCCAGTGGAAGGCCACACATCCAAGAGTGTATGGGCAGCACAAATTGTTTTTGTTTTTTAAGAGGACACAATGTTGGATGAGTAGGAACATGGGGTAGATCTGGGAAAATGAGGGGGGAAGTAAATGTAATTTTAAAAATACATGCATTGGATTCTGAAAGAACTAATATATTTTTTAATTGCTGAGTGTTTTACAGACTGTATCACATGCAATCCTCATAACTGCTTTTGAGTTAAATACTATTCATCTCACTGAGGTGAAGATGGTCTGTGAAGAGGTTGAGGTACTTGGCCTAGGCATTGTGGAGGTGCAGTTAATTATAGATTTGCCATTTTAACCTACATAGTACATTGCCTGAATAAGGAAGACCCAAGAAACAACCAATTCAGCTCCTAACCTAGGAAACCAACTTAAAGTTAACATCCAGATATCTAGTCTGTGAAGATTCATTTACAATATTTAATTAAATTGAAATAATGTGGACAAAACTCAGTACATGGTACATCATAAGCAGCCAGTAATCAGAAGGAAATTATTACAAAAATTCTAACACTAAGCCAGAAGTTTAAATTCATGTTTATAAAATAGGAAAAGAGAAAATATTCCCTTACTTAACACTGTGAAGTCATGTGAGCTGTTCTTACTCTGTGTTACATATTAATTCCAACAGGGTCTAAGGCAGCCTTCTGTAATCAATACACTATTTATGTACTGAAATATAACATATGAATATTAACCCTAAGCAGTTTGGTTGCCAAATGAGTAAAGAAAAATGCTATGTGGTATTGTGGTCTTTGAAGCACCAAAGATACACTGATACAAAATTCTCCTGATCTGTGATAGACACTAGGAACATAATGGTTAGTCAGTCCTGAGCCAAAGTAGTGAAGAAGAATGATATGTATGTGATATAAAAGTGCAAGTGCATCACAATGACAGCCATAATGTAAATACATAATTCTTGTTTGATAGTTAAACTGTGATAAAGTTAAGGAGAAAGGTACCCTACCTTATGCAAAGGAAAACAAATGGTTTTAAAGGAAAAGAATGCTGGTGTTAGGACAGTAAGCAGTTACAGTTATCACCTGGCTAAAGTGGAGGCCTCGATGTGAGACCGCCTCTTCCTTACCCTTTCTTGTGTGCTCCTCTCCTCCGTACTGACACATCCCACTCTGCATGGTTACGTAGCCTCAGATCCCTGTTCTTTGCCTCTTGACTCTATTCCTCTTAGTCAAATCCAACTGCTGTTTGTCCTTGAGTGAGTCAATGCGTTGGGATGAATAGTTGGCCATCTTGGTTTCACTTTTAAGCTCATGATCCCTGATTGCAAATGGGATCATAGGGCTGTTGGACAAGTTCTCCCTCATTCTGTTTTTTGCACTATTGCCCCACACTTTCTTCTGTCTCCAGACCTCTGGTACTGTCTCTCAGTGTCAGCTGGGGGCCTTCACAGTTGGGAAAGATACTCTAGGCATGTCAGGGGATGGTGCCAATGATCTCTAAAGTCACCTTCTGTTTCTGATTGTCATCTCCCCTCTGTCTCCCTGTTAAAATCAGAATCTCTAGGAGTTGTTCTTGATACATGGTTGGGATTGATGCCTATGCTATTAGATTGTAAGCTCCAGTAAAGACCCAATTTGTTGCCATTTGTGCTGATTGCTGTCTTGGCTGTTTGTGTGGAGTGAGTACATGGGTGCATCTTTCTAGAGAGAAAAGACATGTGGAGCACAAAACATACCTAATAATAAATAGTCCTTCCCTATATTCTGTACCCAAATTATAAACTAAAAGACACATTTCTATAAGCATTCACTTGAAAAGCTTTCTATCTGGCTACTATAAAGATGACCATCAGAAATTTTTGAAAATCAGCTCTAATTGTTGGGACAGATTTTGGCTCCTGGGAATTGATTTTTCTAATTTCTAAGTAGTTAAACTCTTCCCGTGGATTGCAGTGATGGTCAGGATCTGTACAAACTCAAAACTTGGGTCCTGTTTACCTACTGTCTCCACCTAGGAGTCCTGTGTCTGCTTCACCACTGTTTCTCATCTATGATCTAGGACATGATGATTCTGCATTTCCTTAATTAAAATCATGGGAAGCCAGGAGTAGTACCACACACATGCAATCCTAGCAGTTAGAAGTAGACACAAGATTTTGAATTCAAGGATGGCTTGGGCTACATAGCAACACCCATCTCAAAAAAAAAAAAAAAAAAAAAGTCATAGGAAGCACCTTTGTTTCCTTGACCCTTCTGTTTAATGGGGCGAGGGAGGAGTTGGAAATCATTGTAAAAATCCTTATTTGTAGACATGCAGTTATACATTTCTGTTCCTTTACTATTTGAGGATATAAGTTCACAGTATGCATGTAGTGCAGTTTGGATGTAGGAGGAAGCCCTGGATTTTCATGAGCTCTAAATGTGCTATAGAATCTGTCTAGGAATCCTGTTTCCTGGTATTGGTATCAGCCAATAATACCAGCTTCTTACTGGGTAGTTGAACTTAAGGCAGTATTCTCTGGTAGGTACCCCAGAGCAGCTTTGCAAGGTAAGATGCCAATCGGTGAATATGTACTCTGTTTTTAGAAATTTGACTGAAGATATAGATCAGTGGTATAGCATGTGCCTGGTGTGCAGGAGTTCCTGGGTCTATTTCCTAGCATTGCAAAAAACAACAAAAAAGCAACAACAACAACAAAAAAAAAAACTAGACCAAACTAATAAAAGCAACAAATTCCCATGTGAGAGACTTTCTGTTTGCCAGACAAACTGATACATGCCAGGAATCCCAGCATCTCAGAGGCTGAGGCAGCAGGACACATAGTTTGAGAACCAACCCTTAGGTACATCAAAAATAAAGAAATTGACTCTGATGTTTCATAATGTGTGATGTGTAATTCAGGAGATACTTAATTTACTTTCTTTAATCTTTAGGTCAGAATTTTCTTCTTCACGTCTTATTCTTCTGGAAGTCACAGTAAAAATGGAATTCAGGAAAGCCTTTAAAAGAACATAAAATTCCTCTTTTACTCAGGTTTCGTGAGTTTGAGATGACAATATATTATCATGGAATCGTTATTATAGAACCTCCTGCTATCTAGACATTAGTTGTTTTATTTTTCAGTTTTTGTGTACTCCATACTTGACTTCCACATCTCCATATATTTACCTTTAAATAATTTGAGCCTATGTCTTCTGTGTAGCTCCAAGACTGATATCATAGCCAAGAAATTTGCTGGTTTGTTGCTTTCCTGTCAGCTTAGTGACTGCACCTGAATCTACTGATATTTTAACACTGCATCGTGTTGCTCGGACCATGACCTGGTTTTAACTAAGTCTTTATTATTCTGTTTGCCAATGAAGACTGGAGAGTCAGATGTTGGGTGAAAACCTGCTAGATCAGGATGCCAAGAAGCAACCAGCTGACCTTCCTTTTTGGCCAGAAGGTCTCCCCACTCATCTCTAACCATAAAGACTGTAAATCTCCAAGTTCCTCCCTATTCCTTCCTGTGCATCTCTATATCCAATTTCCTGCCTCCTCTTATCCTCTCTTTGACTAATTCCTGTAAACTAGTCACTGCCCCCGCCCCCCCCCCCAATCCAAGGTTAATTTTATTAACACAGTCTCAGAGTTTCACAGTGCAATCAAATATCCTGCAACATTGGTTATTTAGTGTCATTGTGTAGTATGAGGTTTCTGGCCCAGACTTGCGGCCTTGCCTCAAGGTTTAGGCCCGCAGACCCACAGACCCACAGAGACCCACAGATGCTTACAATAGTTTTAGGCTGATCGGCCAGAGGCCCAGGCATAAACTCTTTACCCTTAATCTAACCCATGATTCTAATCCTTTTCAGCCATGGGGCTCGGTAACTTTTCTCAGAGCAGCATAGTTGTCCTCTGCTTCCTCTGGCTTCTCTCTGATGTTCTGCCTGTTCCCAGAGTTTTCTTAGTCTGGTAGCCCCGCCTACATTTCCTGTCTGCCTTTGGTCAATCAGCACTTTTTATTAAACTCTTAGGCAGGGACAATTATTTACAATGGAACAACTTAATCCCCCTACATCATTGGGTGAAGCACTTACTTAGATTGTTTTATTCAATAAAACTCAAGAGTCAGATATTTGGTAAAAACTTGATTGATCAGAGAAGCATTGGAGAAGCAGTGACCTCCTCTTTCCTCCCATCCAAAAGGCCTTGAATCTTTCTAGGCCCCTCCCTCCTGTGTCTCTCTAAATGTGTTGTCAGTCCTCCCAAACCTCCATGGCTAATGTTGGTGAGGTAGTTGTTTTCTCTGCCCTCTGATTCAAAGCAAACTTTATTAGCAGTCAGTGCGAACAAATATCCCGAAATAATTGGGTAATTTTAGACCCACATTTCCCATGTGGTCCCCCAAGTTTAATCCAGAGTCTGACAGCAGTTGTGCATTGCATTTGGTTTTGTTTCTTATTTGTCTTTAATCTAGAACCGTTCTAATGTCCCTATCCATTAAGAAATCTTTTATGATGTAGAATCTTTACAGTCCTATAGGTTGCTCTTCAGTTTGCATTTGTCTGTTTCCTTATTATTAGGTTCAAGTTAAATCTTTCAGTAACCATGGAGAACCTGCTTTATATATATATAAAAGTTTGGCATTCAGTTGTAGAAAATTTAACTTAATCATCATGGTCTCCGATGTTTTTCTCACTCAAGTATAGGGAACTTGAATTTGAGTTAACTTTTTGCTTGTAAAAAAAACCTAGCTATTGTTATAAGAAATTTTGTTTTTTGTTTTTAGTAAAGATCAGCTGTCCAATTTTATGTTGCAATCACCTTTCTGAAACCTGATGGTGGGATGTGTGGTTTTCTGTTCCTGGTAGGATCTGGAAATGGCAGTGTTAATGATTCTCTCCACTTTCAGATTTACATCCTTTCCAAAGTGACCACTGTGCAAAACAAAAGCAGGCTAAACTGCACGAGTGTGTTCTCCAGTGTGTGTGACAGTGAGTTGTTTTACACTTGTTTCTTTTCTAGCTATATAAGGAAATAGGAAATAGATGTTCTGATCTATCTAGTCATTTTTGAACCACATATAAGAATGTAATAATCAGATGACATCTTACTATATATGCTAAGAAAGTAAATATTTTAAATTATATGCTGAACTTAGAGAATATATCAAAAGTATGTTTCTTTTATTGTAACCCAACTTCTCACTTCACTAATGTCACCAATCCTTCTCAAACTCTGTAGTTAATTCTCTTAGTTAAGTAGCTTCCTGGCTCTCAGTGCAATAGTCACTCAGGAACACTAGATGCTCAGAATACTGCTCTGCTCTGGGTAGTAAGGCAGTCTTTTGGGGGTGTGTGTGTGTGTGTGTGTGTGTGTGTGTGTGTGTGTGTGTGTGTGTGTGTGTGTGTGTGTGTTTTGTTTTTTGGTTTTTTTTTAAGGTCATCAGTATTTAGATTAATCAGGTTGACATTTCTTGCTGGTGGGTCATGAACTGTTGATAATAGCATAAAATGGTGATTCAGTTGTTACAGAAGGTTCAACTCATTATCCAGCTAGCACATTAAATCATCAAGGAAGACTACCAGCACTCACATCAAAATGTTCTGCAGCAGTGGTGCGTAAGGGAACTATATATGTTTCTTTTGTTTGCATCTTAGATTTATTATAGGCTGAGTCATATCCTAAAGAATGTTCCAGCCTTGCCATTATTTTAGGAAACCAGAATCATTAGCTTGGCTGATACAAGAGAATGAAAGAATCTATAATGCTTTTTGTAACACAGTCCAAGTCTTCTCCTCATGTTGGTAGCCTTTCTGAAACCTTTATCTTGATGAATGAATGCAGCTGGGTTGCAGGAATAACATCAAGTACATTTACATATTTTTACATTGTATTTGAACTTAAACTATTGGTGTGATTGTATGGACCCTTTAAAGGTATATATGCTCACCTTCAGAAGGAGAGGGTGGAGGGGAGAGGTAGAAAGCTCACACGTGTGATAGACTGACTCAACAAGATCCTGTATCAAAGCCTCTCTGAGGAAAAGTTAAGACATTAGCTATACTCTTTTAATGCTTAGGATTAAACTCAGGGTCATGTATTTGTACATTTGCTCTTCTACTGAGTTCTGCCCTCAGCCTGCTAGATTTGTTTCATAGTTGCTAGTCAGTTGTCTTGTAAGGTAAAAAGTAGTTCAGAATGTAGTGAATCAGAAATTTCTGGGATTTGAACTTTAAAGTGCACTGTTAGCATGTTTGTGTGTATGCACAGCGAATAAATAGTACTGTGATATTCTATTCATGTTGCTCTGGGTTGGATCGGCAAGAATTAGTGATCACTGAGCCCAGGGTTTCAGGCAGATATTTATAATTTAGTAAATCGTGTGTATCACTTGGGCAGAAACTATCCATAGTTTTTAGGGAGATGTTGTATTGTCATATAGAATTATTTTAAGCAGTAAAGAGAAGTATTTTCCTTTACAAGGAAAAGTAATTGCTTTATTTAGGGTAAATAGGATCTTTAGATGTTGCTCTTTTGAGAAGTAATTCAGTATTAGAAAGTTATGGGCCACTAGAGGTCACTGTTTAGTAATCAACTGCTAATGGACCAGAACAGTCAGAGGAGCCCGTAAATTACAGTGTGGGTTTTTCTAATTATGAATTCATATTTAATCATTCAGTGACAAGGTAACTGGAAATGGTTCTGTGTACTTTGCATATGTGGTTATGCTAATACACTGTTACATTTCTCAGATGTCGGTCCTCCGTCATTAGAGTAGCATTTCACAGAAGGCTTTCTTTGTTTTCTAATCTTAATTACCAATTGTAAACCATAATTAACTTTGTTACCACTTTTGCACCTTTCATGGGCCAAACATTCACTCTGTCAAAAATAAATCTTGAGTGTGAATATGCATTCTGATTGTGTGACTGCTGTAATGGTTGATGGATTCCTTTGTGTCTCTGTTTTCTTCTTTCTCACCTGGTTTCTTTTCTCCCTTCCTTGAATTTTTTTTCACTTAAATGTGCTTCTTTTAGTCAGTGACTGTATCCTCAAGCTTTCCAAACCTCCACTGAATGCCTAAGGAGAACGACTTTCACTAAATATGTTAAAGAAATCTCGGGGTGGGCAATTTGAGTTGAGCCGACCAGCCAGAGGCTGGGTGTGCTTGTCAGCAAGCTTGGAGCTGCTCTTGTTGGTGAGAGAAGATAGCTCTCAGAAGCTTGTGCAGCCAGGAATCCATTCAGGAAGAGGCAGATTTTTCTGCTCACATAGTTTAAAAAAAAAAGAAAGAAAAAAGAAAAAAAAAAGGTAGACAGATTGTCCAAGAGGAGGCCTCCCAATCACAGAGAAGAACTGAACATATGCACAGTTGGTTCTAGACATCTTGCTTAGACAGTAGACATATCACATGTTGCTGCATAGACTAGCTGGCCTTGTCTTCCACCACCTTCATTGCCCCTGCAGATCTGCACTTAGACCTGCTACCTCACCTTCCAGAAGTTGCTTTGTGTGCCTAAGGTCACCTCTAATGCACTCTTCAGAAATCTCTGGTTCTTGATGGATGTGCAGTCCAAGCCACTCCTCTTTCCAGTCTCCCACTCCAGGCCTCCAGTATGGATCTAACTCCTTTTCTCTTGTTATTTCCTTAAGTCTTAACATTCTAGCCAAAGTAGACCAGTCACTCTTCCTAAAGTGTACCTTACTTAAGAACATGGTTCTTTATGCATTTTTAAATTAGCACCTTAATTTTCCTTATTTAGCTATCAAACTTAGAAGCCTAACAAAGCCCCCATCTGCCTGCCCCGCCCTTGGGCAGAGGTGACTCTCACTGTGAGCCACTTATACGCCCTGCTTATATCCTAATGTCTTTGATGCTGTGCTTCAGCTTCATGAGAACTCATCAAGTCCAGAGTCTTGAAAAAGAAAGCACTAACAATTTGTATTCAGGACCTGTTTGATAGCACCTGGCTTTCTTTTGAAACATTTAAGTAAGTTTGTAGTTTGTGATATTAGTGAGGGTTGTAGGATATTTCATTTCCAAAAAAGATAGACCTTTGTCCAATAGTTTGAATTTTGTCAGATCACATGAGAATAATAGTTCATCTGCAACTCTGCCCATAATTATTTGCTTCCCTAAAATCATTGGAAATTGAGAGTTTAGTTTAAAATTCCATTGGCTTATAATGCTCCAAATTTCTTACAGTTTGGTAAAAACTAAAATATGGAAGATTGTGGCTTTTGAACTCCAATTTACATTTTTAAATTCAGGTATTACTTCCTGTTAGTAAGGAGAGTGTATAAATTCCTTGGAAAAGGAGGCATGCATAATATATTTTTTTTCTCGAGTTTTGTGAATCAAAACTTAACACATATATATTCCTTATTACCATAGAAACTGACTTAGAATTTTTTGTTCGTTTGTTTATAACTTTAGCAGGTAGATATTTGGGATATACCTTTCCTTGTAAACACTGCTTTCCAATATATCTCTGTTTCTGTTTAAAGTGATTTCTGAGATCCATTGGGGAAGTGGGCCAGGGAGAAAGAAGTCTCTTATGTTTGTGCCTTATGTTTTATGTCTTGGTCTGAGCTGTGTTCTCTTTACCACTTTTACCTCCACCCAGCCAGTGTGTGTGTGTGTGTGTGTGTGTGTGTGTGTGTGTGTGTGTGTGTGTGTGTGTGTGTGTGTGTGTGTGTGTGTGTGTGTGTGTGTGTGTGTGTGTGTGTGTGTGTGTGTGTGTGTGTGTGTGAGAGAGAGAGAGAGAGAGAGAGAGAGAGAGAGAGAGAGAGAGAGAGAGAGAGAGAGAGAGATTAACCTTACTAGCCTGGAGCACACTCCTTTGGTTAGACTCCAGGGAGCTCCTGGGGTCTACCTGCCTACAGATGTGCACCATGCATTTGGTTTTTATGTGGGTGTTGGGAATCCAAACTCAAATCCTACGTTTACACAAGCACTTTACCCACTGAGCTACCTTCCCAGTCCCCTGTAGTTTACTTCATTTCATCATACAGGTTTTTATTGTTTTGTTTTGGAATCTTCATTCTCTGACCATTTCAGAATGTGTACAGTGATCTTGATCATATTTAACCCCAGCTCTCTATCTCACTCACTCCTGCATAGCCCCCAACATGTCTCCCTTCCAACTTCTAGTCTTGTAACCCACTGGGGCCTATTAGTGCTTCCTTCTACAGTGGGGACTGATTGGCTTGATCCTGTGCAGGCAGGTAACCATGCCTGCAGTGTTTGTGAGTGTAGCATGTCCAGAAGACAGCATTGCTCATCACTCCTCCTCATCTTCTGACTGTTACATTCTTTCCACCCCCTCTTCCATGTTTTGTTATTTGAGATAAGAGGTCAGGTAGCAGACTTCTTGACTCATTTTGTAGTAGAGAATGACCTTGAACTTGTGATCTTACTTCCTCCTGCTTTCATGAACTACCAAATCCAGTTTTTAATGTTTTGCTAGAGAATGAGCCCAGGGTTGAGGTTTTTTGTTGTTGTTGTTTTGTTTGTTTGTTTGTTTGTTTTTTAAGGCAACCATAGTTTATTTCACCTGGATTTTCCTTCTCTGCCAAGTAGATCATTTTTGATGGCCCACTTAATCTGTTATTTTTTAGTTAAGCTTTTAGTTTTATGACCTAATGTGACATTGCTCTTATTTGAATTTTGAACATCTTAACTTGGTAATGACAATTAGTTTTCTTTGCATTCAGGTTTATTTTAGAATGAAGTAACTCTTGTCTTGATTACAAACTCAACTTTAACCAAAATTGGGACTTAATTATTTTTGTATGATTTGAAAACACGAAGTGTATTGTATATATACAAAAGGTATCTGGTAATACTTGATTTGTAGAAAGTAAAATTTTTTTTATATGAGATTTTTAAAAGACACAAAAAGTATGCATGAACTTGAAGTGATCTTTTGTATCTAATTTTCTTTTTAATTCATAGAAAGCCATCATTAATTTGATTGACTGCTATGTCTAGTTGGCTGAAAGTTCTTGATTTCATATGAAGTAGAGGCCATAAAAGAAAAATTCATTTGTAAAGTTTTAGAGTTATGCAGTCCTAATTATAGAGATGAAATTTGTTTTATTACCAAAAAAGAAAAATATCCTAGCAAAAATAGAGGAAAACAAACCTTTTCTTTTGATACCAAAGAACACATCTTGTTTTTCACATTACAAGGTGCTGCTCTTGGCAGTCTGGTAGACTAGGTAAAAAGTTTTAGTGTTTAGCAACAACAAAAAAATAAAAAGACTTGGTGTGGTAGTTAGTATACATTTTTGGGAGTCAGAAGCAGGTGGATCTTCAAGTTTGAGGCCAGGCTGGTCTCCGTAAAGAGTTCCAGACCAGCCGGGACCACATAGTCGAGACCCTGTCTCAAAACAAAACAGACACAATAATGTTTATCTATTTACTATTGTATGTGTACGTGATGTTTATAGTGAACTCTTGTCATGGCATGCATGTGGAGGTCAGAGGACAACTTATTTTCTCTGGGTTTGGGGAATTGAGCTCAGATTATCAGGCTTTCACAAGTGTATTTAACTGGTGATCAGTCTCACTGGCCCCAAGTAAATATTTTTTAAAATTTTATTAGCATATATTAATTATTCTTGGTGGTTTTAATGACTTTAATTTTTTACATATATTTATCTTGTTTATGTATGTTCATGAGTGTGCATGTGCCACGGCATATGTATAGCAGTCAGAGAAACACCTTTTAGGAATCACTTCTACCTGCCGTGTAGGTCCAACTAAGATCATTAGGCTTGCACAACTGAGATATCTTCCTTATCCAATTATGATCTTCCTGTGCATGGAAATAATGTGTTTTGGTTATACATTCCCTTCCCCCGTTACCTTTTCTTGTTCTGTCTACCATTCTCTTAACTTTGTTTTCTAGACTAGGGAATTCTACACCTTGACAGAAGAAAACTGTGTCACACTGGGCATAGCTTGAGAATATAGGAGCTCAAAGTCCACTTCATGGTGGCATGATTCCTCCAGCAAGGCCACACCTTTGCCAAGCAGTCAAGCACATGAGTCTTTGGGGGCCATTCCTATTCAAACTACCACATTCCACTCCCGGGCTCCCATAGGCTTGGAGCCATAACATAATGCAGAAATGCCCTCATTCCAGCTTCAAAAGTCCCCAGAGTCTGTAACAGTCTCAACCCTGTTTAAAAGTCCAAAGTTCAATGTCTCTTTTGAGACTCATGTAATATCTTAACTATAATTCTCATTAAAATCAAAGTAAAAAAGCAGATCACACTTCCAATATATAATCGTACATGATATACATTACTCTTTCAAAAATGGAGTAAAAGGAGCTTAGAGAGAAAATACTGGACCAAAGCAAGACCAAAAATCAACTGGGCAAACGCCAAACTCTGCATCTCCATGTCTGATGTCAAAGTGCTCTTCAGGTCTCCAACTCCCTTTAGCTTTGTTCAACTCCTTTCCCTTGGACTGGTTCCTTTCTCTGTTATCAACTCTCCTTGGCTGGTATTCTGTAGCTCTGGCATCTCCAACATCTTGGGGTCTCCAAGGCCATTTGGGCTTCATTTTAACAGCTTCACACAGTGACCTATCTGGGCCTCCATGTAGGAACATCCCTGACATATGCCTGGCCTCAGTGGCATTTCTTAGTCACAGAGGGAGATTCCATAATTTCTTTATTATATCTTTGACTCTAAAGCCAGAACTGTGTGGCCAAAGCTGCCAAGTTCTGTTGCTTGCTGGGACTGGAACATGGCCCCCCTCATTCAATCACAACTTCACTTTCTGTTTTCCATGGTTTCTTTCACTGTATAAACCTGGAACTTGTGTAGACCAGGTTGTCCTTGAATTCATGTATGCCTCTGTTTACCTGACTGCTGAGATTAAAGCTTCATATAACCACTCCTGGTTCCTTCTCACAAGTCCAAAGCTTATCTATGTGGGGTCTTGCCTGAGGTCACCACTTCCTTTATATCCTTTAGCATCCAGCTTTTCTTAAATTGTTCCATCCACTTCCTGGTGCCCCTTTTCTTGTCTGTACATTTTGAATTTTTCCTTGCTCAGCCTGCTCCTTTTCGTTATAAATCTTCATAAGAATGGATACTAGTAAGCACATGATAGTGTCTACACTAGGCTGTTTTGAGATTTTCCTTATCAGTTGCAAAAGTGAAGACTTTTGCCTCTGGCAGACATTTGGAGAAAGGTAAAAAGCAACCACATTCTTTACCAAAATACCACACAATCAGTCTCTAGGCCATATATTAAAATTCTCCTCTGAAACCTCTGGAACCAAGCCCTCACAGTTCAAATCACCCCCAGCACCACTGTCTTCTATGCTCCTACTAGTGTGAACCATTCAGCAGTGCTGAAAGCATCCCACTGCTTTCCTAACCCAAACTCCAGTCCTAGTTCCAACTTTTGTCTTAGTAAATAAAGATCGTCTCTGGTGTCTGTTTCAGTTCCTTCCTCCAGGTTCCTTCCGGAAGCTCTTGCCCCGGCTTTCCTCAGCAGTGGACTGTGACTGAGATAAACAGGTCACACAAGGGGTGTTTATCACAGCACTTAAAACAATTAGGACAAACAAGTGTTCTTAACCGCTTGCTGAGACCATCTCTCCAGTCCTTCTAATTATATTTTTAAGGGAGGCCCAACCGTGTGTAGTTAAGAGAAGCCCACTTTAAAAACTAGATAGATGAATTAAAATTAAGCGGAAGAAGCTGTACTAAGAAAAAGGCACACGGTACTCATGGTAGAGTACCTGCTTGCTAGGCTCACAGTGTTCATTCTCCAGCATTTTTTTTTTAAAATAAAAAGAATATTTGGTTAGGCATTGTATCCTGTTAGCCTAGTCCAGGCTGACTTCTAAACCTGTTATCCTCTTGCAGCCGTTTCCTGAGTGCTAGAATTACAGCACATGTACGGCACCCAGGGAAGAACACTTAGGGAGGCAAATTTCTTGTAATCCTCAATTAACAGAATTCTTGTATGTATGCTGTGGTTTGTGTGTGTATCCTCTAGAATTTGGGAACAGAAACTTAGCGGTAAGAGATCAGTTGTACCTTGAAGAGCTGTGTGGGGGACTGTGTACTGAAGTGTTTGCCTAGCCTAAGCAAATGGGTTCAGTCCCCTTTTTCAAGGAAAATGAAGTAACTGGGTCATGAGTACTCTCTTCTCACTTTGTGTTTGGGATTTGGTTACCTTATAAAAGAACGGGGTTGGGACAGTTTTCTTGCCCTTCTGTTGTCATGTGAATATATACTATTCTGTAAGTAAAAGGGTCTTTTATATCAAGAGATACTCCTTTTAGTCCAAGGATTAACCTTTTGTCCGCCTCTTTGATCATTTAAAGCATTGTAATAGCTTTCTTCCTGGCATTCAGTCCTCAGAATTCATAAGCATCTTATAAATAGATCATGCTCATTTCTCAGACTCTTCTTCAGCATGCTCTTTTAAAATAAGTCTCTTTTTTTTTTTAACTAAAATTCAATTCATCATTTCTCTAAATTATTTACACATTATTTTTCTCATGCCTGTGTTTTTTGTCAGTTTCTTAGACTTGATTTATTTAGTGAGTATTATTCAAAAAGCTCATGATCCAGAAAAAGTAAACAGGTAAACAACAGAAGTAGAATAATGTGCCTGAGAGTGATGCACAGGTGGGCCTGGAGAATTCTTTATGGCCCGGGGCTGGTGTCTGCCAGTGACAACAGGCAGAACTGTAAAGAATAGGCACAGTTTTGCCAGCTAACTAAGTCCAAGGTGGTTGTCAGAGTAGGGAATACATGTAGAGGCAGCATACCAGGACAAAGACTTCTCATGGGAAGCTCATCTCATCCTTTCTTCCTTATGGAGAAAAGAAGGAAACATAGTTTGGCTGTTATCAGGTCCATTGACATGAGTAAAATTACACCGAGAGCAGCCTTGCATGCCTTGTAAGTAAGTCAGTGAGCAAGGATTAGGGACGTGATAGCAGAGAATGACAGCTGAAACTACAATACTTCAGTGGAAGGACGAGCAGATCCAAGCTAGGATACTAACAGAATTAGAGAAGATGGAACGATAGTTTTGTTGAAGCTGTGCTTGTTCTAAGAACATAACAATAACAGAATATAATAATAAAATGAGAAAGCCATTAGTTGTATGCTCCAAGATAATGTCTCTGAGCTAAAAATGGAGTGTAAATACAGGAAGGTAAGAGTGCTGATGCTGATGCCCTCCATCAGCTAAGCTCTGGGTGCAGAATTGGGCAGCAGTGGCTGGGGGTTCTTCTCCTAGAGTTAAGAGAAGCAGAAGTACTCCTTCATGTGAATAAGGGGGTGCGGTGCATTGGCTAATATTGACCGTCAGTTTGACAGGATCTAGAATCATCTAGAAGACAAACTTCTGGGCATGTCTGTGAGGGAGTTTCTAGAGTCCATCCTAACTGTAGATGGCACTATTCTGTGGGAAGGGTCTTGGACTCACTTCTTTCACAACTGGATTCAGTGGATACCTGCCTTACATTCTCATTGCTCTGTCTTCCCTGCCATGATGGACTACAGCCTCAAATGGCATAGAAATAGACTGCCCTTCCAGCAGTGGGGAGTGTAAATAGTTCAGAGAAGTCCCATTTTCAAGGCTGGAGACTAGAGACTAGTTGAAATCTGCTGTTTACTGTTGTGTGGAACTGGAGTTCTCAGCAAACTATGCATCTTGGTCACAAAAGAAACACAGTGGATGTAAAGCCAGCCACCAAACCAAGCCACCTCTTTACTGGATCTGCTACCTCCTCACAAGGCAGGAGCTTCAACACAGTAGGAATTGGTTCTAAACTAGAAGCTTGCAAGGCTCCAAGAGATAATGGTAAAATCACAGAGGGGAAGAGATACATATGGGTGGTCAAGGTGGGAGTAAGGAATGAGACTGAATAAAATGCATTCATTAGATATGAGCCCAAGTAAGCATCTATATCCTTGCCACGGAGACACTATGAGCACCTTCCTGAGGTGAAGAAATTTCTGCACAGATACCATTGTAATTGAATGTTGGCAGATATGTGCAAGAAACATTTATGAAGTTTTGATCTCTTTATGAAGCTTGTTACCAGTGAATATGTGGCAGTGGCAGCAGAATACCACTGAGATAGTGGTTGTGTGCAGAGATACATAGATGCCATGGTAGACGTCTCAAAAGGTAATTGTTCTGCAGAGAAACTTAACTCTCTCACGAAGGGCATGTTTGACCTTGACATAAGAACTGGATCATACATATATAAATAAAATTCTAGTAGACAAGATGGTTTCCCATATGTTCTGGGTGTATAAACAGACCCCTTCCCCCCAAAAATGATTCTTAAACTCCTAAGTTTATATTTTTTTAAATAGTCAACAAAACCTTACTTAATAAGTTCCCACATCACATATTTCAGTATAAAGAGAGGTTTTCCTAGAGAACAAAACAGACTATAAATAGCTATAGACACAAAATGATATAAAACCATCAGCTACCTTTAAAACTTGCTTTTGTGTACATTTAGAAATTAAAAGGGGAAACTAAAGCTATCAGTAATGAGATTTCGATTGTGTGTGTAAGGGATGGGGATTACAGTGGTATTCCCTGGCTTGAAGTACACCAGAGTTCATGTCATGCTCAACAGTATGGAAATACTAACACAACTCCATTAAAGCATGTATAGTTAATGAGACATGCCTGACAGTTTTAAAGATTACCATTGTGAGAGCAGAGCAGAGAGGGGGAAAAGGAAATGGAAAGTAGAGAACTGACCAACTGAGGCAAGACGGGGAAACGACGAAATGAACTTGAATAGTGGTTACAAAATACTGTTATAAGTAACTAAGTACAGAGAGGAAAACAGGCTACACTACCTTTCCATCAGTTATGATTTTAAACGCTAGCCCTCTACTCCTTAGAAGAGACATCATCAGTTAAAAAGCATAAAAGAAAAGCCAATGCAAGAGATTTAACTCAGAAAATTATTCCTTGACAAAATACTGACAAGATGAAGTTTCACATGAGAATGAACAAAAATCTGTGGCTAAAAAGAGGAAGTGAAGTCATGTATGGCACTTCGTGAAACATCCCCCAAAAGACAAATTTTGAGATAGATTGAAAAGGAAATTTAGTAAGAAGTTGGAGAGACTGAAGAGATAGCTCAGTAGTTCAGTTTATTTTTCTTTTATGTGTATTTTGCCTACATATATGTATGTGGACCATATGCATGCCTGGCGCCTGTGGAGATCAGAAGAGTATGTTGAATTTCCTGGAACTGGAGTTACAGATGATTGGGAAGTGAACCCAGGTTCTCTGCAAAAGCAAAATGTTCTTAACTGCTGAGCCATCTCTCTAACCCCAATAGTAAAAATCTTTGAATAAAATAAGTTAGAAAGCTTTTCTCTCAGCCTTTAGAAAAATTCAGGGTATATTAATATGCATATTAATATAAGCTTATGTTATTATGCATCTGTTTAACATGTTGTGTATGTGATCACAAAACCTTTAAGGAACTTTTTGGGTGTAGGGGATTCATGTTAGGAAGTTACTGGGGTAGCTCACAAATTGAAAGACACCAGGACTTCAGTCCTAGTACTGCTTCTGTTTTTGCTTTCCTTGCTGTAGACACAGCCTATGAACTCTAGCCTTTTAGAGCAGAATTCTGTTGCTTTTGCTGCCATTTGGATGGGGTACTCTGTCTATGTTTTTGGATTTGTTACCAGAAGGAGGAGGATGGGAAACTATATTGGTCAGAAACAAAGCGTAACAGTAAAATTCTCTCCAGGTAAATCCCCGTTGGTGTTCAGTAAAACTAGTGATCTGAGGTGCTGACCTTGGGAAATGTTGCTCTACATCTTCTAGTGCATGGAGGCACTGGTGATGTTGATATGCCAGAAAAAGCACCAATTTGGCATGTGACTGAAGGAGAAGGAGAAGGTGGAGGGTCAATGCTAGATCGTGCTGAATTGTACCGGTGAGGGCCAACAATAAGAAACACATTGTTTTGTTGCTCCTGGCTGTGCATGTAGTCAAGAGGTGGGTTGTATTAAAGGGTGAAGAGCTGAAAGACTATTTCTGTGGCAGGTTGTTACATATGGTTTCACTTTAAAGACAGCAAGACAAGAAATATAACTCTGCTGTAATTCTCAGAAAACCAGATGGAGAGTTCGCCATCTTCACTTAACATTATCAGCACTCAAGTAAATAGCTGCCTTTATCTTATGGTCTCACTGCATGCTATAAATGTATTGACTCTAAGGTGTTAGTACTTTAAATTGACTTTAAATGCAGTCTTTTTTTCTTTCTTTATTATTTCCCATAGGGTGTTTTTTTTATTCATTCAGGAGATTGCCAAGTGAATTCAAACTGTAAATTTTCTTTTATATGGTAGCTATCCTTCTGTGAGGTTGCTGTGTACCATTTGGAATGATTGCAGAGTGAGACTGTAGCATTAATGGCTGAAAAGCATCTCTTAACGTAAGTGGCTAGTTCTTCAGCTTGGCCTTCCACCTTGAAACATGGAGTTCAGATTCTCAAAGATTTACAAGTGGATGGGCTCAGAGTTGAACTCCTGTTTAGCCAGGAGTGACGTATTTGCTTACCATTCTCTTAGTTTCTGGTGATCTCGTCATTCCTGATGCTGTTAGATCATCTTGCCCTTTCCTTTTTTTTCCTCATCATCCTCTCTCCTCACTTGTCACCTGTCACTTTCTCCTTCCTTTAAAGCTACAACACATTTTTTATAAAGTAAAAGGAAAGTAATTATCACATTATCTTTTGTAGCAGGATGGGGTGGGTGGGGTCCAGATAGTTGTGGGATATGAAGTAATTGGATTGCCTATAATTTGATTATTGGCCTTTTAAACTTTGATTGTTAATGCTGAATGAGAAGAAAACATGAAAATTATAGGAAAATTACTAATTCCTATCACAGAAAGATAAACTAAATTTTTAAAAGGTAAATAAAAGTGCATTAAAGTTACAAACTACTTAATAAAAGATTTAATTTTTAAAATTGTTTTTAAAGCTGAAAAATATGATAGTTATGAGATGATTTGTTTTTATGATATTAGAATATGCTATACCATTCTCTGCCCCCAAGACAGAATTTTAAAACTCAGTGATTTCTAAAGGTGTTGCCCTGCTCTGTAGGCTTGAGGTATGCAGCTTTCAGGGACCTAGAGTTTTACTTCAGTTCAGCATTGGGCAACCATTTCAGCTTGGGCAAATGTCAGGAAATTGTTAAAGTGATTTCAGAATGAAGGTAAACCATTCTATGCTTTGACAACCCACCAGTTAGACCCTGCTCTGCATCTCTGTCTGGCTTTCTACAGCACAGTGGTCCTTCCCAAGCCAGCCTAGCTCCATGCAGAGCATTCTGTTGCTCTTGCAGCATAAGTAGGGCTATTGTGATATTTATCTGAATTCAAACAAGGCTAATTAAAAGAGCTGCTGACAGTTGTTGGGATCTGACTTTGACTGCAGCTTGATGGTCATTATGGGTAAATAATGAAGCAGGTCTGCAAATGTAGCAGCTGCCAACTTGGGCTAGAAGAACAGCTATTGCTTCCAATTTAAGGATCTATCGACCGCTTCTCTTCTCCCTGCAGATCTTCTGCAGAAAACAAATGTTTTCTGCTGCTGTGTATTGTGGTTTCAGCTGTTTCAGATATAGCCTATAATTTCCTTCTTTAATATTTAACTTAGGACATTATTAGCTTTCAGAGTTAACAACTTTTCTGTTTTAAAGAAGTTCAGCTTTGTCCTTGTGAATGTTATAACCAACTAACCAGCTGGGGATGCAGTTATTTAATTTGTACGTTATGCAAGAAATAGTCTAGAACAGCAATGTTCAACTTTAACAGTGTTTAAAAATTCTTCATGGATAGCTTTTTGTTGTTGTTGCTAAGAGATCAGAGCATGCCCATTGCTTTTGCTTTCATAAAGATGGACACCTCTTGCTAGACCTCAATTTTAAGTTTTAATTACCCCTTCATTGGCTGTGAAATATTTTGATGCGTGTTATATGTATCAATTCTGAATATCTGCAGTGGCTTTCATTAAAATGCAATAGTGAATATATTGTCACTCCATCATGAGCTTCTCCTTGTCCTATTAGTAAGTAGGAACGGTGCATTAAAGGTAGGCCCAATAACATATTGCATTCATAGATTAATGTACTTCCTTGCAGATTTCCTACATGTACACAGTGAAGCTTCTTGATCCGATTACTACAGTCTAGAATTTAATATAGGCCAATACTGAACACACTCCTACTGCTTAGTCAATTGTTATGGAAAAGCCTATCTGCAGTGTGTAAAGTCTGAGGCTACAGCAGTGCTCTATGCATAATGTGACAGAGCTTCGAGAGCTTGCTGGGAAGAAATGATCCCAAACATGCCCCTGAAAGAGAAATCTTACTTTGAAAAATAATGATGAAAAATTGCTTATTTTGTCATGCATTTGTCTTTGTTTATTTCAGGAAAGGCTAACCAAACTTTGTTTATCAGACTCCAGAATAGTGCTGTGAATGTTTTGGCTTTCTTGTTTCCAGCTTGGATTATGCTAGAAGTAGTGTTAACAAGGGGTTATGTTATGCTGGCTTATGTTAAACCAGATCGCCCCTAACATGTGCAGAGCCATTCATCTGTGTCACCAAAACCCAGGAGGACATCTGACATGGGCTCCGAAACAGAAACAGTGATCACTTACAAATCAAACATGGCACGCTCTAAACTGATTGTGCACGGCAATCTTTTCTAGAAAGGACAACTAATTGAACATGATAAAGTGTAAAGTTAATTAACACCCTTAAATTTGTTGATTACTTTCACGGGATTATATTGTTCGTTGAGTAGCAGCTTTCTGTCCCAGCTGTCGCCTTTTTTCAGCGAATGACGCTGGTAAACAATAGAGACACCATAACAAGTCGTAAATGGTCCCTGTGACAGCAGCCCCTTGTGAGGCAGCATCTGTAGAAAATGATTAGAACAATTGCATTTTAAAGACAGCTCACATTGCAGCCCGAGTCCCATTGGCCTCTTCTTGATCTCTTTTGATGGCAGACTGGTTAAAACATTTAAGTTCTTTTGAGTAAATTAGGTGATTTACTGCGCTTTTCATGAGAGTGTTTTGGCAGCTTGGCTTTTACAGTGTTAAAGGCAGATCTAGCTGGAACATACATTTTAGCTTTCTGTCTCTCCCTGTCTGGGTTTGAAGGCCTCTTTGAGATAGGTGTGGGTGAAGTGAGCTCATTTGTGATTCCTAAGAGGTTATTTTAGGTTACCCACACTTGGTTCAGCTTCTTTAGTAAGGCTGATTTCCAAATTTTAGCTCTAGTGTTCTTAGGCCCAAGACTTGGACATGCTTAGGTTGAATAGACTGACTTACCATATTTAAGTTTCATGGCATTTGTCTTATCACTCTATAAAAGACTTTCCCTTTATATTCTTCATTGCTTCCATGTAAGTACGGCACCTTTTAGACACTGAAACCCAGATTTAATGGGATTTGTCCAAGTGGTGTGACTTGAGTGATGATTTCACCTAGGCCTCTTAATTTGAATCACGTGTTTGCCATTCTTAACTCTTCATAATAATGTCCCTGTACACACACACTTGAATGTGTTTATATAGTAGTAAGTGAAAATGCCAGAGAGAACCACACTGCCCAAAAATTGAGGTTACCTTTTTGTATATAATTAATAAATAAAAATGGTATTTCTCATTTATAACATGTTTCAGTAGTGTGTATATGTTGTGGACAACTAGGTGGAACTTTACTCACTGTGATTCAAAGAGCTCATGCCTGTAGTTCTTAACAAAACACATCAGAAGAACAACATGGGTTTAAGTAGTTACAAGTGCTTTTACCAGCCTGCTTCAGAATGTCACAAGAATAGTGAAAGAAAGCCAGGTCCTGAGGTCCTCAGCATGAGTACACAGTTTTAGAGATAAGCTGATCAGGCAAGGAGGGATGGGAAAGGAATTTCATATGAGGGAACAGCATGAATGTGGAGAGATACGTAATTCTCGGTATATACAGGGAGGTTGTTTTGTTGGAGGGTAGAAACTTAGCATTTGTGGACAGGAAAGATGAAGAGGGAAGGTTTAAGGTGAGAAGAAAAAATGCACTGCCCTACAACTCTAAGAGCAGAGGAAGGTCAGAGTTCTGTTGTCTGTCCTTTGCTGAGTCCAACATACACGTTCTTCAGAAAAAGTAGGGGGACGGGATTGGGAGACAGAGCAGCATAACTGTTAGAACAAGACGATTCATATTGATGCTTACTGTTTTACAGGGATGCGGACAGGTTTATTTAGAAGAAGGGACAGTGTTAACTTAGTTTACTTGGAGCAAATAATCCTTTAATATGAAAATAAGAGGAACAGTATTCATTATATCATTTTTTTATAAATTATATAAAGTACCAAGTAAGCATTGAACAATTGAGATTGCTTTATTCTTCTCCAAATGAAGTTTGCTTGTGTGTGTGTGTGTGTGTGTGTGTGTGTGTGTGTGTGTGTGTGTGTATCTGTGGTGTGTGTGTGTGTGTAGGCTCTTGGGTATGTGTACAGTGTGCATGTGTGTACATGTGTGTGTCTGTCTATCTGTGTGTGTCTGTAGACTCTAGGGTATGTATACAGTGTGCGTGTGTGTGTGTGTGTGTGTGTGTGTGTGTGTATGTGTGTGTGTGAGAGAGAGGGGGGGGCTCTGGAGTATGTGCGTCCTCCTCATGCCTCTCCACTCTGTTTAGTGAGAAAGGGTCTTCGTTGAACAGAGGGAGAGTTAATTAATTTGGCTATCTTAGTCAGCTTGCCCCCAAAATCTCTGCCTTTCCCTCTGAAATGCTAGGATTCAGCCACTTGCCTGGCTTTTACATTGGTCCTGGGGATCTGAACATTGATCCTAATGCTTGCACAGCAACAGCTTTATCTACTGATCCAGATCCCATTAAATGACAAAAAAAATAATATACTGCTTATCATATATGATGACTATTTTTACATCATATATTTTGTAGAATGGCTAAGTCAAACTGTCTAAAATACTAATTGTACATCCTTGATTTTAGTTATGAGAGCACTGAAAATCTATTCTCAGCAGGGCTGGAGAGATGGCTCACAAGTTAAGAGCACTGGCAGCTCTTTTAGAGGTCCTGAGTTCAATTCCCAACAACCATATGGTGGCTCACAACAATCTGTAATTAGATATGGTACCCCCATCTGGTTTGCAGGCAGAAATGCATCAGAACATTGTATACATAATAAACAAATTTAAAAAAGAATCTCAGCAATTGGCAGAAATACAATCCATTATTAATAAATCTAAGTATCACATTGTACAGTGGAATTGTGAACATTCCCCTTCTTATTCCTGGCTTTCTGCTTTCTAAACTTTTATTGTTCTGATAAGCAGACATAAAGCTCTTGAGGGGCTTTGTGTGGTTGGAGAACAAGTGGAGCTGGTGAACACTTAGGAGCATCCGAAACTGCTCAGTTCATGATATTTTAACTGCTTGAACCAGATTTGCAAGTGCATATGAAGTATGGGACACCATGTTACCCGATTCCGTGTACTTGTCTTGAGATTTCTTGTTTCCTTTTTTGCCTTTTTAACAATTGAAGTCAAAAAATGGAAGGAAAGACAGAACCAAGATTGGAGGAAATTGCATTCATCATCTGACTCTCGTGTCGTAAATGATGCTATTTTTAGCACACTGCTAGTACATATCTCTTGTCTGTAGTTATGATTTAGATCTTTAATTTTGGGGAAAGGATTATAATCATGTCATTTCCCCCTCCCCCTTTTTGTCTCCAAACCCTCTCATATACCTAGCCTTGTTCTCTTTCAAATATTTATCCCCCCCCTTTTGTTAATTGTTCTCACATAAATACATACATGCCCAGTCTGTACCTGTGTGTGTTTTCATGGCTGAACACTTGGCACTGGATAGCCCTGGGGAAGAGCACCTCTCCCACTCTAAGCATCCCTCAGCTAGCTGTTGTTCTCTGTGGAGGGCTGAAACCTCCTGAGCTTTCCCTTGTTGTGTTAGCATGTCTATTGGAGTCACCCTGTTCAGCTCATGTTTAGGCAGCCATGTTGGTGAGACTTTATGGGTGTAACTTCTGATACTCCTAGGAGACAAAGCTTCACAGCAAGCCCCCAAGCCCCCTGTTCCTCTGGCTCCAGGAATCCTTGTGCCCTCTTCTGTAATGGTCCCTGAAGCTTAAGTTCATGAGTTGTATGTAGGTGTGTACTTAGGGACTGGAGAGTAAAGATAGAGTTCTTTGTCTCCCATGAACCTCATATTTTGGATTTCCTGGGATAGTCATGTTTCAAATGTTCTCCTGATGTGACAGAAAACAGATCTTGATTTTTGATTCAGAAAACATATTTACTCATCAAGTCTTTGTACTTATCACAGTTAAAGCACTGAAGAGATAACTGGCTGGTGGCTTTCTTCTTTGAATTTGTGAACATCTGTATTTATAGTTCTCTAGCTTGCAACTGTTTTTGTTGCTTGTGTGGATTTTCTCGCTCCTTGCTCTCCCAACACCAAGAATGGACCTCATGCTCCTTGGTCCCTAGGAGCTGCTTCCTAGCACCAGGTTGAAGACCACAGAATGACTGGTCTCCAGTTGTCAGTCGTGTGTGTCAACTGTAAGTCTCTGCTTTTAAAATAAAGAAGATGTGATAACTTAGACTTTGATTAGGCTTAAGAATGTTTCTTTCTCTCCTGGGGGCTAGAGAGTTGGTAGTAAAGAGGACTGGCTATTCTTCCAGGGAACCCAGCTTCAACTCCCAGTACCCACATGGCAGCTCAGAGCTGTCTGTATGTAGCTCCAGTTCACAGGGGATCTGACACCCTCACATAGACATACATGCAGGAAAAACACAAAAACACATTTAAAAACATTTTTTTAAAGGAATGTTTCTCTCCATACTGCCAAGACATGTGATATATGTCTGTGACTTGTAAGAACAGAGTATTTGTGTCTATTTTGAGTGATGTTGGCTTTTGTATTTTTATTTGTTTGTACAAATGAGTTCATTGTTTTTATCCTAGGGCAGTGGAAGAGAATCTCTAAAGATATTTTTACACAAAATGGCTAGATAAGCTCTAAGGGCAGCTACGGGATTGGGACTTGTTAGCTTTAGTTACTACAGTGACAGAAGGAAAACCAAAGGCCGAGAAGCAATAAAGGAGAGGGTGTAGAGTAGGTCTGGGCTTAATTCGCTGAAGGACATTTGTTTTATTTATTTATTTACTTTTGAGACAGCCATGCCTGTCCTGGAACTCACTATATAGACCAGGCTGGCCTTGAACTCACAGAAATTCTCCTGCCTCTGCCTCCCAAGTGCTAGAATGAAATATGTGCACAGTATAACATGCTAGACAGTGTGACTTAGCCATTTTACAATGTATATGTATCTTCAAGTATTACATCCTATATGATAAATAGTATACTGTTTTGGTCCTTTGTATTCTGTCATGATCAGCCATTCTTTTTTCTAATATGGAGCTCTTGTCCAGAGTCAGATGTACCTGTTCTGTGTGTTAGTGTCAAA
Source organism: Phyllotis vaccarum (assembly GCA_033318265.1). NCBI lineage: Eukaryota > Metazoa > Chordata > Mammalia > Rodentia > Cricetidae > Phyllotis > Phyllotis vaccarum. Next base: position 79,881,350 of record JARWLC010000014.1, on the reverse strand, counting down.
CATGCTTGAGTGTGGATGCCTGTGAGTTTGAAAACCCCAAATGAAGTTTCTCTGTGGTTCTGTTGCCTTCATAAATTGGAAGTGGATAGAGCAGGCAGCGTTTAATGGCATACTAGAATGATGAACAAGTTTGGTAACCCTAAACATCATTGAATATTTCTGTGACAGTAGCTCTCACTCATTACTGCATCTCAGCATTTCTAACCTGTTGCCTCCTGTCTTACTCCTTTTTGTGATGCTGTAGCAGTGCTTGAGAGACTGGAAGCTAGGGATGTAGTTCAGAGTACTTTCCTAGTATGCTCAAGGTCCAGGGGTTGATGCCTAGCTACCACCCCCCACCCAAAAAAGAGAGACTAATGTATGAGGAATAGAAACTTACTTCTTATGGTTCTAAAGGTTGGGAAGTCCAAAATAAAGGGCTGTCATCTGGCAGGGACTTTCATGACTTAGAGCAGCAGCAGGGTATTGAGTATGTGAGGGGCCACACTTGTCCTTTCATAAAAAACCCATGCTCCTGGAGTTGCATGAGTCCACACATGATGGAGCCTTAGTGTTCTAACTACCTCTCATTGGGTCTCACTGTTTAACACTGTAGTCTTAGAGATAGTTTGCTTTTTAGAGGACACATTGAAGCCGTAGCATCTTTCTGTCTTTCTGGGTAAATGGTCACTTACTGAACATCTCCTTTGTGCCAGGCTTTGTGGGTATGTGCCTCATGAGTCAGCTGTCACTGCCTTCTTGGAAATAATCTCCTGTGGAGAATCCAGATGAAAAATAAAGGTATTGAAACAAGTCAGGGCAGGACGTGCTGTAAAATTAAAGGAGGAAAGTTACTAAGTGGTAAAGATGTGGGGTCTGGCTTCTCTCAAGAGGCAAGTTTTGAGCAAAGTTCTCAATTATTGGAAAATTAGTCGTGAGTAGTTTGGAGAAGAGTGTATCAAACTGAAAAGAATAAAAAGTGCAAGACTGGAATGAGAGGAGAGCGCGTCTGATCTGTTTCAGGGATAGCCAGAGGCCAAAGTGACTGTGAAGCATGTGTGCCAGGAAGACGGGTTTGAGATGAGACAGGAGAGGAAGCCGTGACTTTATTAGAGGTCCTTTTGGGCTTTGTAGGACTTTGGATTTTATAAAAGGCATGGTGGGAAGCTTTGGGATAATTGAGAGTAAAGAAAAATCATGAAGTAGATTTCTGTCTTAGGGGAGTTCCTTAGGCTTCTGTTTGGAGAATAGATGTTGGAGAGCAGAGCAGGAAGGAAATGGAATGGGAGGAAAGGGCTGTTGGGGTAGGCCACACCCAGGCCAGATGGCATAGAAGCAAGGATCAGTGAAGTTTGGCCTTCACCTACAGCTGATACTTACTAGGTCCCTGGCAGATTGTGTAGAATGGATGAACAAATGCAGACTTCTCACCTTTCCAAAAGATACACTAAGCTATTGTTGACTTTTCCAAGAGTTCTTCATGGGCATTTTCTCTTCTCCCCACTCTTTCTTTTTTTGAGACAAGATCTCATTATGTTGCTTAAATTGTCAGAATTCATGGTCTTGCTTCCTTAGCCTCCCAAGCTCTGGGATGGCAGGTGTGTGCCATTATAGCCACCTTACAGTGATGTAATCTTAGCATCAACCAGGCATGAACTTCTCTAGAACTTATTAGCCTGGGCCAGCCTGCTTCTCCTGTTTATGGGGTCAACCCATAACAGCTAATATTTAGCAAGCAAGGCTAAAACTGTCCTAGAAGAGACAATGATTTAGATAACCAGATAGGAAAATGCCTACCTCACAAACTCAAATTATAAAACCTTTCTATTTAAATGGTATGCAACAGCTACTCTGTAAAGAAATAGTAATGCCTTTCCCATTTTATTCACTGACTCTGAGATATTCTTTATAATCACATAGCCAGCAAGTATCACTTTCAAAACCAGTTATTACATTTCTAGAGCCTTTATTCTCTCAGCCATCCTCATTGATTTATTTTCCAAACAATCATCTATTGAATATGTCATGTGGTGTACTGCATAATGGGAATACTGACATAAGAAAGACCCCATGCTGACCTTGTAGGAAAATCAGATAAAGAAAATCAAAGATTTTAATAAAGTATAGTAAATATTATAATGAGCTAAAACAGTGTGTATGGTTTTATATATGCTATTATTAAAATATAAACTAAAATACAGGCTTAATATCTGAAGTGGTAGGGACCAGTGTTTCAGATTTAGGACTTTTTTTTTCTATTGGAATATTTGAATGTACATAAAGAAATATCTTGGGGTTGAAACCCAAATTTAAACACAGGATTTATTTCTGTTTTATATGCATTTTATACTCACTCATTTACTGAAGGTAATTTTACATACAATTTTTACTGTACCTGCATTTTGACCGAATCCTGTCACCTAAGGATAGATGCTCTTTTTTTTTTTTTTTTTTTTCCCTGCTGTGGCTTCATGTTGGTGCTCAAAAAGAGATTTTAAGAGGTACATATCAGATTTTAGATTATTGAATTAAGAATGGTCAACTGCCAGACAGTGGGGCTGGAGGGGGCAGAGGTAGTTGGATTTCTGAGTTCAAGGCCATACTAGTCTTCAGAGTTTCAGACCGCCAGGGCTACACAGAGAAACTGTTTAGAAAAACAACACAAAAAGAATGGTCGACCTGTAAATATTTCTCCCAGTGCTAACTACCTGAGCATGCACTGGTTCTCTGTTGTCGTAGTTTGGAAAAAAGACAAACTAAAATGGAGTGGCAAGACAATTCATTTATTGCTTATATCAATAGACATAAAATCCTATGCAGTGTCTTCTGAAGTCTAGAAGAGGTCTTAGGAAGCTTTTGAGTTCCCGCTTTTCAGATGTCCTTTTCATCTGTCCAGAGTGGTCACGTTTCTTTTGGGATGGCTGAGATCTGCCCCTGCATTGGGAGTGGGCTTGAGTATTAAAGGAATGTGTATGGCTGATAGGATTTGTCCCAAGAATTGCTCAGTTTAAGGAGACCTCCTTTGGGATGTGGGGTGCCGTAAGGTCAGAATAAGCACACTCTAACACCGAGAGAAAGAATGGGCTGCAGGACTTCTGCATTAATGGCAATAAACGGTTCTTTCTTGTGAGCTTTCTTTGCTTAAGTTACTTATTTCTTCTTTTTGAAATATGTGTTTGAACAAGTGAGAAAGTGCACCTGTCAAAAGACTAACCAGCTGAGAACCATTGTCAGCATTAATTTTCCTTCAATAAATGGCTCTCTGAAGCTATTTAGCAGTCTGTAATCTAGATACCGAGCTACTGACCTATGATGGATAGTGCTGCATTTGTTTGTAAGCTTTGACTTAAATTGTCTACTTAATTTCTCCAGGTTAGATCAACAGGAGTAGGAGACAGGGTGGTTATGTGTTTTGAATAAGAATGGATAAAGAGATTGAGCAAAATAATTGTAAAACATTGGTGATTTACCATCTTGGTGAAGTAAATTAGAAACTAGCAAAATGGCAGTCATTCAAGTGTCATTACCAAAATGTTAAAATAATTGGGTTTTGTACATAATCCTTTCAGACTTGTGTCCAATCCTATTATGAAATGATGTAATTTAGCTTTCTGAGCATTGTAGGCTTCCCTATGTAGGCAATGCTCTCCCAAGATTGTTTGGCTTACATCATACTGACTTTTGCTTTTAGTAAATGATTAAAAATAATATGAACCAGGAAAGAAAAAGCCACTGTATTTGGCAATAACAAAATACTGACAGTTTAAGCTGGGCAATGGTGGCACACTCCTTTAATTCCAGCACTTGGGAGCCAGAGGCACTCAGATCTCTGAGTTGAGGCTATCCTGGTCTACAGAGTAAGTTCCAGGACAGCCAGGGATACACAGAGAAACTGTTTTGGGGATACACATACACACACACACACACACACACACACACACACACACACACACTCACACTCATATACATACATATGTATAATTTAATAAATGTATTTACAATTTAATTTAATTTTAATGTTTGAAAACTGTTTCATTGAGTAAATTAAATTGAATATCACTTGTAGCTGTCTGTACTAATGGCCAGGGCTAATCGTTGTGCAGATGTGGTTTCCTATTTCTAGTTGCAAGTAAACTGTAAAATAATTATAAAAACATTTCGCTAATATAGTTTATTCACATATTTACTATTTTTAACAAGAAAATCTGACTTGAAAATTATGAACAAAGACTTCAATGCTAAAAGCATTAATTAAAAAATTTATTTCATAGTTAACAAAAAAGTTGTAGCAAGGTGGCCTTTTTCCCTCTATGAAGACAATTATTCTTTCAACCAGAGACAATTAATTCCTCAAGCTTGTTACAAGCTAAGAAGTAGCCAGAGTATACTAAAGTTTATTCCTGTTTGTGCTCATGTCTCTAGGAATAAGTTGCCTCCAAGATGTGACAGGAGATGAGAAAACTCAGATGAAACTCAGATAAAATGCATGTGAGAATAATCTAAATAAGCAACCCCTTCTCCTTTCAAAAAGAGCCTTACCACCCGAATGTCTCCTTGCTGGAGGCCCGAGAGCCAGGTCTTCGGATCTCATCAGTAGGTAGGATCTGGAGAAGGAGCTGTGAGCACAGATCCCAAGCCCTGTCTTTAGAGCAGGCTCCTCTGCTTACTGAAGTGTATCTGGCTTCATATGTCTTTGGAGTTTATGATGAACTTGAATGATGCTTAGTTACTGGAACACTCCTGTGGAGATTTGGAGACTTCTACCTGCCTGGCGGAAAGAAAATTTGGGGCAAGGGTTAAATAAATTCCTTTGGTATTCAGGTCCTTCTTTCATTTTTGTATTTTACTTGAGCAGTTTTGCTTTGGTTTTGTTTCCCCAAATGGCACAGGTGTAGGAGCTGCTCGATCTGGAAACCTTACGTTTATGGTAGGAGGAGTTGAAGATGAGTTCGCAGCTGCCCAAGAGTTGCTGGGATGCATGGGCTCCAATGTGATATACTGTGGAGCTGTTGGGACTGGGCAGGTAAGGCTGCATGATTGACATGACTCAGTGTAAAATGTTCCTTCTGACTACGCTCTTCAGATTCCCTACTTAAATTTAAGTTGGGATGAGTTGGTTTTCATCATTGTTGGTGGGCTTGGGCAGATGTCAGTTCAGTGAAGTATCCTGTGCACTTTAATCTCCTTTAGAAATATGAAATGACTGATAGATAGCACTGAACTCTGAATTGAACTGACTGCTTCTGTCCTGCTCCTAACACATGCTCATATTCCATTGCTCCTTATAACGCATTTGCCTAGTCACCAAAGCTGAAGACTCTTGTATTGGGAATCTTTGTTGAGCTTAAATTTACCATTCTCTAATCTGTATTGAGTTTTACTGTTTTGATCATCTCCACGCATTACCTGGGTGTAGTCTTCTATCATTTCATATCTAGTTTAAGGCTCAGAGGGCCATGAGATCCCTATATTCTGCCATGTCAGATTTTGACTTTCTCGCCCACTTCACAGTCTAAACTGTCAAATGTCTCCATGAGTAATGTTTTTATAATTCCAGGCTTATCCCATGCTCCTGTGTGTCCTAATCTTCTTATATATTTACCATTTACCCTAATGCCCTTCTTTTTTCTTGCCTGTTTACACCCTTCCCTTACCTTCAGAGAGATGATTGAATCTGTTGTTCCTGCCTCCGCCCTAACACATGCACACATTCAGTCCATCCTTCCTGAACCCTGCTGTCTCCTCCACCATGGATTTTCCTGTTTATTGTTCTTGTTTATTTCTGTGTTCCTTTTCATATAGCATATCATTCCCATTTTCCGATTAAAATGTAAATCTGTCCCGTTGAGCACAATGGTCCTTTTTTTTTTTTTTAAGACTAAGTGGAAGAGACTCCCAAGTTCTGCTGAGGGCAGTGTTTTAGGTTCAGAGGGAAATATACTGAACCATATTTCCTGACCCACTAAAGAGAATCCACTATTGAATGTTTGTTTTGTTTCAAGAGAGAATCCAATGGAATCAGGTAAAGAAAAGTCTTCCAGAAAGTGTAACTTGAAAACAAACATACTGTGTACTTTGTTTTCAGTCTGCAAAGATCTGCAACAACATGCTGTTGGCTATAAGTATGATTGGAACCGCTGAAGCTATGAATCTTGGAATCAGGTTTGTTGAAGAGAACATTGTTATATATACTAACAGTTCTTCTTGTCTTCCCCATTTGATTTTTGATGTTAAAAGAATGATGTTCATAAGAGATAAATGAGTTAGTTCAGGATCACGCTGAAAGTGCTTCATTATTGAATTTTAATAGACTTTGCTTATTGGACAAGCAATAGGACCCTGGGGAATATCAACACTCTTTGCCACAGCCATAAAATATATTTCACTGTGCACTGAAGTGATATTGTGCTTTTTATATGGAAGCCCCATATCTTCTATTATACTGAAGTGCAAAAACTATAAAATTCAAACATATTTTGGCAAGGTTAGGACAAATTTGTATGAAACGTGTTTTATATGTATAGTGAATCCAAATGTGATGCCTTTTAACCAGCTTTATATACCTGTTTAAAATACAGTTCTTAGAATTTGCACCAGTAGGGTTCTTGGTGGTCTGTTGTCAAGATAACTAGGCTTCCATTCCTAAATGTACGATTCATGAACAAAGCTTTCATTTTAACTTATTTGCTTACCCCACATTTGGGTATATTTTTAAAATATAATGTTCAATAATTGTTTGTTTAAATTGAGTCATAAATTCTATTTTTCTTTTCAGTGATAATTCTCTAGAATGCTTAAGGTTAATGCCTTAATTTTAGCCTTTAATCTTTTGGATTGGGAATACTACATATGATTAATCAACTAATATTTTTAATATTAAATAAACTTTTTTATTTTAGAGAACTGCTTGATGTGTGCAGACCACGATATTTATAGCTTTTCTTTGTATTTCTGGGCTGCTTATCAGATAGATGCAGCACAAAGTCCTGGAGTGGCTTAGACCTCAGCTTTTGATAAAAGCAATAAAAAGAGCCAAAAGTACTTGAGTTATTTTTTAAAACATGGTAATGGATTCACATTTCCTCTTAATTACCATATCAAGATGCTGTTGTTTTATTGAATTGCCCGTCTCAGATGTTAAACTATCTTGACCTATTAAGTTGTCATGTTGTAATTGAGATAAAAGAGGAATTTGCTTTGCATCAGTGCTAATTGGTTTATCAATATCCCATACCATTTACATTTTAGAACCATGTCTATAAGATGGTGAGGCATGTCTGTACAAAGCCTTAATAGCCACGTGTGTAGGAGCCTTCCGAGAGTTATGTCTGTGCTGTGGCCAGTTTCAGGCCATGGCCACTTGTCATCCTGAAAACCTTGTTACCAGGGAACTTATTTTCATATTTGTCCTCTGGACCAGTTTTGTGGAAGAGGAAAACAAAACTTTCTGGAACTTAAATTTCATATAAAGTTAACTGTTGCTAATAACAGAATTAATATCCATATAAATTCATGTTACGATTTTATTCTTATTTTTCTGGAAGTAAGGGATTATACCATAAAAATCAAAAGCCTGAGTGAACCTAGGTTCAGGTCCTAGATTCATTTGCATGCCCCTCCTCACTGGAGCATCACTGGCTCAGGATGCTCCTTAGGGACAGTAATATGTCTTCTGGCATTTCTTGAATACTTTCCTGTCAAAACTCTAATTAGACAATTATTTACTCTTCTGAAGCAAACCTTTGGGTTGGACTTGGTGGTGCGTGCCTTAATTCCAGACTTTAGGAGGCAGAGGCAGGCAGATTCCCTGTGTGTTTGAGGCCAGTTTGCTCTATGTAATGAGTTCCAGCCAGAGTTACATGGTGAGACCTTGTCTCCAAATAAGTAAACAAACAGATGAATAAATAACATACAATGAAGCTTTGAGGACAGAAAGATAAGAGAGTACCAGCAGCCAGGTCAGACGTGGTACTAAGTGAGCACTGACTCCTGCCAGTTGTCCTCTGGGCTACACATACCATGGCTTATCAGCTAAAAATGGAGAATGAAGGGAAAGCCGCTGGCTACTGCACTAGCTTGGTTCTCAAGGGAAATAATATTGAACGTGGCATAAATCCACATTGGGACAGTAATAGCAGAAAAATGGTTTATCTTATTTTGGCAATGGCCGAGAATGGTAAAATAATGTTCGAAATAGGAAATTTTTCTGTAGTTCCATGGCTTAATAGAATATAGCACTCCAAACTGAAAAAATACGGATCTTTTAAGTTTAGTTTTCCTAAATCTCTAAATATATATGTGTATGTGCGTGTGTGTGTGTGTGTGTGTGTGTGTATGTGTTATATGGAGAGAGGAAAAAGACCTATAAATATAAATAAATGTGCATAAGAAGGTCCAAAAAAAGGCAGAATCGTGTTTGTTTTATTTAACTATTAAAATAATTTATAACTTTCTAATGCTTTAGATTGTACTACATTATTTTCATAACTCTGGGGTTTTTCCCACATCTCTTTACAGGAGTTTTAGTGGTCTGAAAGCCTGAGATGAGAGCTTCTGCTGTTGTCTTTTTTTTTTTTTTTTTGTGGTTTACAGACATGGTTTTAAATGACAGAATTGTTCTCTAATAGAGTATAGAGAGCGGCCACGATTTATTGCGCTTTGCAAGGTGAAAGAGAAAATTGGCATCAGCAAGCATAAATTCCCAAGTAGTAAATTCCCACAGAGTAGTATAGCATCAAAGTGGTTCAGCAGCATTTATATTCTGCTCACTTGCAAGTACAATTTTCTAGAGTATTAATGTCAACATTTACAAATTGAGTTGCCTGTTCCAGTGATGTGATCATTTCTGATTAATTTCATTCTCATAAAGTCAGTGTTTTGTTTTTTTCTGTAATACGGTTTTTCTTTAATAGAAGAATAAAATTGTAGAGTTTAAAAATCATCTTGACCCTTTGCTCTTTTACAGTGAGCCTTTATGGATGTTAGTGAAATTTTAAAATGTTGTTAAAATAAAGTGCAAAACGCATTGGTCTATAACAGACTTTGAGATTCCTTTTTATTAGATCTTTTTCCTTCCTAATTGGATGGATTCCTAGTTAGGACTCTGAAGTCATTCTGTACCCTTGACCGCTTCCTGCTTGCATGAGGGAGGGGGTTTCTGTGATCACACAGATAGCATTGCTAATGAGCATCTTGTTGTTTCATTCTTAACTTTGCTGCATCGGGAACAAGCGATTTGCATGGTCAGTCAAGCCCCCCCCCCCCCCCCCACCTGCAGCCACCCAGCTGCCATGTCGTCCTGCACAGAAAGAGGCTGTAAGCACTGCTGCTTCTGGTGCAGTTAAAAGCTCTTCACAGAGATCTTTTCCTGCAGGCATACTTTCAGTTTCTTAATTATTGCACCTCAACTTTGACCTTCCTCTTATGTGAGGATTAAAACTTTTTACTTTTACTTTTATTTATTTATTTATTTTGGCTTTGAGGGCAGGGTTTGTCTCTTTCTCTGGCTGTCCTGGAACAAACTCTGTAGACTCGGTTGGGCTGGAACTCAGCGATCCACCTGCTTCTGCCCGCCAGGTGCTGGGACTAAAGGCACATGTTAACCTTTCTCAATAGCTGAGACCATGGGGGGGGGGGGTGCGCGCGCGTGTGCATATGTTTGCCTGCTTTTCCATCCAGGATGTAAGCTCCATATGGATGTATGTGCATGGCCAACTCTTAAGAGTATAGCAAGTCTTCAGAGTGAAGACTTGACTAAATGAAGAAGAGAGGATGGAGAGGATGAATGGGAGGATGGGTTGTGGCACTTCTACTGTGGCCGCATGGCCTTGCTGACTGGATCTCCTCTCACCTGCCCCTGCTAGGCAGGCACAGCCTGTGCTCGGCTTCTTTGTTGTCTCCTTGGCTCTTCTTAGAACATGGCAGATCTGAGTAAGTGTGAGTGAACAGTGGGTGATTGATTAAAATGGACATGGCTTTAGATGTTTTCTTTCCAGATCTGTTTCTGTTATACCAGCACCCAGTTGTTCTTACCAAATACCAGTGTAGATACTTAAAAGGCAGAAAGTGAACAAACTTTTGGCACCTAAAATTTAGGGCATGGTGAAGGCAAAGGGTTTTTATACTTTTCCTTTTTTTTTTTTTTTTTAAGCAGTTTATGATGCATCATTTTTTTACTTCTCCCAAAAGTTCATTTAATGTTCTTGTGTTTTAGAGATGAGTAGGTTTGACATAGTGACGTTTATTTGAGTTGCATTATATATGCAGTCAGAACAATGAATTCATTCTGTTTATATCAGAGAACATCCCAGCAATTGTAAAGCCACAAGCATGCATGCACACACTCTCGAACCACCTCCAGTGGCAAGTTATTATGGGGACTGACAGACTGTCATCCTTTTGATGGCTTGAGCTGTATATCTCCTGAGCAGCGATGGGGCTCTTATGCAGAAGTATCATATGTTCCCAGCCAATTTACAGGGAAGCAGCAATAACATTTTATCATGGTTGAGAGCCCAGTAGCTGCTTCCTATTAAACTTGCCCTTTCAGATACCTGTCTTGGATTAATTTGTTGATTTCAAATGGAAACTCAGTCTTCTTCAGTGAAGCATGACGTTCTAGGGTAGACTCTCTGAATGACAATTACTGTGTATTCTAGCTGGTTTCAGACCATTACAAGCCTTGGGCACAGTGGAAGACAGAAGACTTCAGTAACTGATTTTAATATCCTGTCTAATTCTAACTGTCAGTTCTGTATGTGCCAGCTGAAGAAGCCTCAGAAAAAGGAAATGCAAAACACTCCTCACTTGCTCTTTTTAATGATACACTTTGCTGCAGAGTGGGGGCAGGGAGGGAGCAGGAGGCTCCTGAAGGGAATCTTCATGGCAGGCAGCATCAGGTTTGGAAAGTGAGCAGAGAAACAGCTCCCGCCTGATTTTGTATGTAAGCGAGTCCCCTTTAGATGCCTCTAGAAAGTGACATGTTCGCCAGAGCAGTTCTCCATAAGCCAGTGCCAGTGTTTGCTCTAAGTTGTTCTAGTCAGGGAAAGCAGAGGGTGTTCCAGAATCAGGGAAATGGGCTTAACTGGCCTTTTGAGCAAATGCTACAGTGTGTGAACCTCCTGTGCAGTCTTGTGAAGTACTAGCCAGCATACCTGGAAAGTTCTAGAGAAAGGAACAAATTCACTGCTTGGCATCTTCAAATCTAAGATAGTAGGATCCTCCTAAAATGTGTGATGTCTTTGGAAATGTGCTGTCTGTATGGATGTATGTTTTGCTTAGAGAACACATTTGTAGTTACGTGGTAGCTGATGGCTAACCTGTGATTTTTTTTCTCTTCACAATTATTTCTTTAAGAATGCTGTCTTTGATTGACATGTTTCTCACTGTCATTTTGATAGTTTGATCCATTGCAACTACATACACAGTAAAGTTGGACCTTTTTCTTCCCCTTTGACTTTTTAAAATAGTGTTTGACTAATTAATGTAACTGAGCTTGGCCTGGAAATTGCTATGAAGCCTAGGCTGACCTTGAACTCCTGATTTTCCTGCTTCTGCCTCCCACTTGCTAAAGTTAGGCATACACTACCATGATCTGCCAAACTCAGGTATTTTTAAAAGACTAAAACTATTGCTTTGTTTATTATTGGACAGAATGTGTTATGGCTGATTTAGATAGGATCTTTCTGTTTGATAGAATCGTTAATAAAAACCCCATCATCATAACTTGGGCTAACATACAAACTTAACCTGTGTGGCACATAGTATGCTGTTTATTTTCACACCTCAGAAGCCTGATCATATCTGTTGTGTTACACTGGGTCCATGGGATTCTTGGCTGTTTGGGTCTTTAGGTTTGAAATGAACAGATTACACAGTGATCAATGTAAGCATGCCGAGGTGCAGTTTGTTTAACATTTATCCTAAGTGTTTCTTTTCAGTCTTTTTTTTTTCCTAGAAGAGATTGATTTTTAGACAAAGTAGAAAGCTTTTATGACAGTTGTTTTTATAATGCTTCTTTGCATGAAAGAAACCAATAATTTGGCTGAGTATGAAGTTTTATTTGAAACTTGACTAAGTGATACTTAACAGACTGGGAATCCCAAACTGTGTGAAGATTCTTATACTCAAGCTGATGAGCATTTTGCTGCTGTTCCTAGGGTTGCATTGAGCCATTATTGCCATGAGCCCAGTGATAGGACAAATGATGTTTCCGCTCGGGCAAGCTTTGTTTTATCAGGATCAGTAACCTTATCAGCAGGTGACCCAGAACTCTTAACGCTTGTCTCTGAATAGATAGCATATGTCACCACTCTGGGAAGACTTGCTTCATAAGCAAGATTATCTAATGAAGGCTTAATAAATAAGAAAAAGTGTGCAGCAGAAAATACTGTCTTTTGTAATGATAACTTCTAAGCACATTTTATAGCTCATCATTCATCTCTTGGATTTGCTCTCATACAAACCAGAGGAATAAACATACATATAAGTGCTTCCTCTCTGGTACCTGTGACTTCCCAGAGTTGTCAATATTTTTTTCCAAAATAGATCATTTGTATGTGAGTGTAGAATTTAGATTATCAGGTTGATTTAAAGTTCATAAGTGTCAAAGCAGTAATATCTGAAAGACGACAGAACCCTTGATAGTAGACAGTGCAAGTTTGCTTAGGGATGACCTTTTTAAGCAGCAGCTCTTTGTTGTTGTTGTTTGTGGGTTTTGTTTTGTTTTTGGAGACAGCTTTTCTCTGTGTAGCCCTGGTTGTCCTGGAACTCGCTCTGTAGACCAGGCTGGGCTCATACTCAGAGAGATCTGCCTGCTTGCTGAATCCTGGGATTAAAGGCATGTACCACCATTGCCTGGCTTTAATCAGCAGCTCTTGATATCATATAATTGAAGATTGGATTCTTCACTTGGCTTTGGTTTTATGGATAATGGAGTGTTTTGCTGTTGTTAATGTTTAGTTTTGTTTTGGTGGGAGTGTTGGAAGAGGGTCTCTTTATGTAACCCTGGCCATTGTGGCACTAATTGACTGTGTAGACCAGGCTGGCCTTGAACTCACAGAGCTCTGTCTGTCCTCCCTCCAGAGTGCTGGGAGTAACAATGTAAGCCACTCCTGGCCTTTATTTTGATTTTTGAGTTAGGCTGCTATTCTGTAGCCCAGGTTGAGCTGATAGTCTCTGTGTATCCCAAGCTGGTTCACACTTGCAGTAACTCTCCTACCGTTCATTTCTGTGTGGGATTTAGATTTATAGTGATGAACAAAAAAGGTGGAATGCCCTCATTTGTTAGTAAGTCATGCGTGACTTGTACATTTGGATATTTCATGTCTTTCTTTGACCTTTGCAGGTCAGGGCTTGACCCAAAGTTGTTGGCTAAAATCCTGAATATGAGCTCAGGACGATGTTGGTCTAGTGACTCTTACAATCCTGTACCTGGGGTGATGGATGGAGTTCCCTCATCTAATAACTACCAGGGTGGATTTGGAACAACGCTCATGGCTAAGGTATGGTGTGCAGAGACTGACTGGGAGGGAGAGGAAAACTATTAGATAGTTTAATCTCACATACAGACACACACACCTTTCATAAAGCATGCACCTCCCCTACAAGGCAAAACTGTTAACAACAGTGAGTCAGTTTCCCACTAAAAGTTTGTATAAACTTGGTTTTGATTTAAAAAAAATCCTTACCTTCTTTATTTTATTTCTGGGCAAGGATGGCCTGAGATTTTTTTTCTGGAGCTTCAATTTGTGTATAAGCTAGTAGAGGTTTGTTCTTCATCATAAACATGCATTAACTTACTCCTTAGGATGGAAGTACTGGATTCCTGGTTGTTGATGCATGGATATTAAAGTATATATGGATTTCAAATGGCTTCCTGCCTTAAGTGTACGTAGGGATTCATGTGTAAATTAGTCAGTTAAAAGGCAAGTCATTGCTTCCATTTCATTTGTCATCTCAACTATAGAAAATACTTAGGCTGACAGTTTTCCAGGCTCTCATAGTGCTCACCACCCTCCACCCCATCACAAACGAAGTAGTAACGCGTACACCCAGGTGATGTGCTTGTCCTGCTCTTGTGAACTCCCCAGGACATTTGTCCACTCTACTTCCTGAGTGTGTCTTGAGTTCCTAAAAATCCTTTTTCTTCCTCCACCAGAACCATGGCAATGCCTCATCTGCTTACACTACCAGTCTCCCCTGCTGAGCCTCCTCATCTCCTCCGTATCACTTTCCACATGATAGTGAGAGTAGGTTAGAGTGTAAAACCCAAGTGTGTCACTTCTGGTACTGCCTTTAATAGCTTGCCGCTACTTGTAGGCTGATGGCTCTCTGCAGCTTGTCTAACACAGGCTTGAGGATTTGGCCGTTGCTTCCCTTCTCTGTCCCGCTCCTCTCTGCTTTAAGCCATGCTGAGCTCGTTATTCTTACTCCCAACCTTTCCTCTCACTGTTGTCTCTCAGGACTCTTCTCCCCAGTGCTCTCACCTGACAGACAACACCTAGCTTTCAGCTCTGTGCTCACCCATCTCTTTGTTCTGGACAGCTTTACCCAGGACCTAGACTACGCCTTCTACCTCCCATATTGGTGCTGTTGCTCCCAAATAATACTAGTCCCTCTTGAGTGTGTTTCTTCAGTAGACTGAGTCCATGAGGGCTGCAGCTGTTCTATTGATCTCTATACCAGTGTACAGAGTACTATTTGAGACTGTTTCTAAGTATTTGTCTTTATGTTAGAAAGTATTTTTTATAGCAATCATATAGACTCCATGGGGGAGGAGGGGATGAGAAGGGGAATCTGGTTGGTATGTAAAATGAATTAAAAATTTTCTTGGAAACCTCCCCCCTCATTTTTTTGAGACAGGGTTTCTCTGTGTAGCCCTGGCTGTCTTAACCTCAATCTGTAGACCAGGCTGGCGTGAAAGTCAGAGATTCACTGCTTCTGCCTCCTGAATACTAAGATTAAAGGCATATGCCAATACATGTGGCTTGAAAAACATTTTTATGTAATCCCGCCTGCACAGTATTTCTATCTAAAAACAAAATAAATAGGTTTCATGGAGGATTGGAATGTTGGGATTCAGACATCAAGAGTTCTGTTTATATCGCTTTCCCAGCTATGCAAAAGCACTTAATAAAATAAAATGGGTAGCATGCTTGCCTACCATGAAGCACTTGGTTTGATCCTCGGCATCAAAAGAGAGAAAACATATGCACACTCACACACTTAACACATGTAAGAGTCTTTATTTTTTCTCCAGATTCTATTCTTCATTCACCCCTCCTTCCCTTAGCAGTAGGAGTCCATTTCCAAAATGTGTCTTCCCACAAGTTTCAACATGCTTCCTCCTGCCTGTTTGATTTAGGATCTGGGATTGGCTCAAGACTCTGCCACAAGCACCAAGAGCCCAATTCTTCTGGGAAGCCTGGCCCACCAGATATTCAGGATGATGTGTGCCAAGGGCTACTCAAAGAAAGACTTCTCGTCTGTGTTCCAGTATCTGCGAGAGGAGGAAACCTTCTGATGTGTCATCTGACATGGACACTTGGGAACCAGACTCTGTCCTGAGCCTCCTTTTAGTTCACTAAGTGGCGGGTTTAATCAAAGGTCGTCTGTCCACTTTTGATCGTTACATTACAGTAATCCTGGGGTTTCTCACCCAGTTTTAAACGATGCTGCTTTTTTCTGTTTAGCAAATGTACCTGATGGTTTCCACTAACTTGCGCAGTTGACCTTTTTAAAAATTTGATCCTTGAGCACCTTTAACAAAATTGAACACTCTGATCAGGATATTTTACTTACCCCACTTTGCAAATAAAATCAAATGTTTTGTCAACAAGATGGAACCCATGGTAGAAAGGAAAGAAATCGGTCACCATGATTAGGGGGGAGTTTGTCCTGTTAACCAGGTACGGTTACTCCTTCATTCCAGCTTGTTGGCTTACTGTCTGGGATTGACCGCAAAGACAGATTGTTGACAGTGTCTTCCTGTTTGGATTGTTATGGTGTCTTAGTGTGCCCCTTCTGTTACAGCTTTCCACACCCAACCCACTTGTTCTGTATTTCTGCTTTCTATATATTCTTATGACATATTTTTGACTCCAGAAGAATGATATCTTTAGACTGTTTCAGAGCCAATGATGATATTTCCTTTAGATAATTATTACATTATTCTAACTATAGTCATATTATTTTGAATTTAAATAAATTTCTATGCTGATAACATTTTCTTGGAGCTTTTTGTCTTTTAACTATTTTTTACAAGTTAACGGAGGAAAGGGAGAAAGAACAAAGAAGGTGAGAAGGTCAGAGGACCTAGAGCTTCGTTGGCCATTGTCAGGCCGGCCTCTCGACCATGGCTGTGTGCTTGAACGTTTCTAGGTGGTAAGTGATACAGAATTCAGCATCAAATGTAACTTGCCCCAGTGTGGAGTACTGTCCTCATTTTCCTACCTTAGCCTCAAGAAACATCATAGTGATAGGCCTAGACAGGAAACATTACATTTATCATTTTACCTAGTGGTGAAAAAAAAAATTCAGACTTTGTTGGAAGTGCCAAAGATACAGTAATAAATGAGACCATGCTCTTGCCCTTACAGTTTCTAGCATCTTTTCAGGAGCAGGTGTAATAAAGGGTAATATATGTGTCAAATCGTGAGAACTAAAAAGCAAAGTGGAAGCGACAGTGTCGGGTAATGTTAGCATAAGAGTTCTCTTGGATGACATACTGATTAATAATAATTACAGATAAAAAAATAAAAGTCAGGGAACAAGCCCCTGAGTATTTGAGGAAAGAATGTAAGCATAGGAAACAGTGTTGGCATGAAGTGAGACAGTGAGTAATACAGGAAGGTTATGAGAATGGCCTGAAGTGGTGCCGGAGGGGCTGTGTAGCTGTGGCAGGGCAGGCTTTCCATCTGAGGGCAGTGACAGTGTATCAGTTGCTTTCTCTGGGTAACAAACCACCACAATATTTAGTGTCTTTATACAATAAAGTTACTATTTTTCAAGATTGTCTAGTGTTGTTTTTTTTCTTCTGCATGTGACTGACTCAAATAGAGCTGAATGGTCACTCTGCTGGGACAGTCTGTCAAAGAAGACACTCATCTTTCAGAAAGCTAACTTGAGCTGTTTCACCTAATAGCAGAAGTGTTCCGTGAAGCAAAGGAGAACCAGCTCATGACCAGGCATTTTTCAGTCATCTGGCATGTTGTCAGAAATCACACAGCCAAGGCCAGAGTCAACTTGGGAAGGGAGCACATGAACATGTAGATATAAAGAGGGGCATTATGATAGCCATTTTGCAAGTCACCTTGCATAAAGGTGAGTCTGTGAAGGATTTTGTTCATGGGAGTGACATAATCTGACCTCTCTTTCAAAGGGTTCATAGTGAATGCTGCATGGCAAGTAGATTGCAGGGCCATGAGTATGGAGTGTGAGGTGCAGGGAGTCAGCTAGGACACTGTTGTGATAATGCAGTGGAGAGATGGTAGAAATTGGGCTGGAGTGTTTCAGTGATGTCGGAGACAAGAAGTAGTTGGATCTTGACCATAAAGATGGAGTCACTGATAGAGGATGGGGGTCAGAAGAGTTAAGGACAACTAAAATTAATAGCCTGGCAAAGTGGAAGGAAGGAATTGCTGTGTCTTTGTGAAAGGGGTCTAACAAAGGTTGGATGTTTAGGAGGGGAAAGTCAGCTTATTTGAAGTGCTTAGTGATGTAAGAAAAGAATGAAAGGTGTTAAGACTGAGCCTTGTGTGAGTGGGAAGAGGAGGCTGGAGAACCAGTTAAGTGGAGAGAAAGGTAGGACTGGATCCTGGAAGCCAAGGGAGGGTGATCTTAAGGGAGTGATAGTTGCCTATCACTTGAATGAGCAAGAACTAGAAATGAGTCATTCAGATTTGGCAAGAAATCACTGGTATCTTTGAAAAGTCTTAGAGTTGAGGGTGATAATGAAGGAGGGAGAGGAGAGGAGGAGAGACAGACTGGACCCTGGCAGAGAATGTGAAATGGAAAGTTAATTCATTATCAAGATGGAAAGAGAAGCCAAACATTTCTAAGATTGCAAATATGGATGGAAGTGGGGGGAAAAGATGACTGGAAACACTTGCTAAGTGACTGGTCAGCCAGCGGCTTTCCGTGGAGCCTAGAGTGGAGTCTTAGTTACATGGTTTTCAGCATGAATGATAAATCTTAAGGATGGGCCTTACTGACCTCAAGCATGACCTGGAGCAGCTCATCATTCTCCCATTAGTCTTGTCTATGAAGGCTTTACCACCTTCTTAATTGGAAGTAAAAGAATATGAGTTAAGGACAGTGACAAGAATGGAGGTGCTGAAACTTAGTTGTTGCTGGGAGTGTCAGTTGGAACCAGCACTTGAAGAAAGAGTTCTTAGAAGTCCCTTTGAAGTCACAGTCTGAGTCAGCACCTTATCTACTGTTCTGATCCTTGTGTCCCCCAAATGGAATTGGATTGTATGCATCAACAGCCTTATGGCAGTGCTCTTCCTCATGTCGATGCTCCTTGTGGCAGTGCTCCTGCTCATGTCGGTGCTCCTCCTTGTGGTGGTGCTCCTCCTCGTGGTGGTGCTCCTCCTGGTGGTGGTGCTCCTGCAGCATCATTCACAGTGGCAGAAAGATAGAAACCCCCCTCAATTGATGAGAAAAACAGGCCTGGAAGTTGAATGAAAATTGTTTTGTGGTAACAGTTGTCAGTTTAAAAAGCTACTGGCAAATGAAGTGATACTGGGGCTGGAAATTAACCATTTGGATTTGGCAAATTAGAGGTCATTAGTGACATTTTGGAAAATCTGGGGAAGGTGTATAATAAGCACACGCTGTGCGGTCTAAACACAAGGAAATATTACCATTAAAGGAACAGGATGCTGAAAGATGCCTCATCATGGACCAGCTTTGAGAATGAACCAGCCAAAGAGGCTGCATAAAAGAAAGGGCCAGAAGGGAACTAGGGGGTTAACTGCTAATACAGTGGGGTGTGTGTGTAAGAAGGCAGATCTCTTTCTCTTGATAATTCTCAAGTGGAGCACACCCATTCCTATAAGAATATAACTGGAGATATTTTTGGTTGTCACACTCCTAGAATTTAGTAGAGAAAGGCCAAGAAAGCTGCTAAGCATCCAGCATTACAGGACAGTACCTAAGAATTAGACTACTCAAGATGTCCTGAATGCAGAATTTAACTTTGCTCTAGGGAGCCACAGGGTCTCAGATCACGTACCAAAGCCTAGAGGTCCCTCACTTGTCCTGACTTGGTTCTCCCGGCCTTTGTTCCATCCACATCTCAGCACCTTGCTCTTCTCCGTTCGTGCTGATTCTAAATCCCCAGTGTTTGTAACAGACTCTGTTTGCATCCAGGGCCCCATAATTGCTCTTGGTTTTTAAAACAGTTTTAATGTCGTAGAATTTACATAAAATACAAAGTTCTCTTTTTGCACATATAGCCACTGCCACAGTCCTGGTTTAGAACACTTCCACCCTTTACTAAAAAGTCCCTTGGGTCCAGCCATCCCTTTCCCCATAGCCGCTGGCAGCCACTAATTTACCTTTAGATTCCTACTTCTTCTTGGCCACTGGTCTGTGTCTTCCCCAGTATCTCCTTCATACTGCTTTGAGAGAGATCTTTCCAAGATGGAAGTCTAATGCAGGCCCCCCACTTCAAATCCTTTAGCTTGAGATGCTACTGGCAGCATTCCTAAGTGGTATTCAAGCCCCTTGGTGCTCTGGCTTCTGGCTCCCCTGGTTCTGCTTCCCCTAATACCTACTATTTGTGCAATCTTCCATGCTTCTCATGGTTCAGTTAGTAGTTAGTGCCTTTGTACATGCTGTTCCCCACCCCACCTGCCCAGTACTCCTTCCTTTTCTGCTGATTAACCAGCTTGGGCTGTTATTGTTAATTAAAAAAATTTAAAGAATTTGGATCTTTTACAACGTTTTTTCATCAAAAGTTTGTAAACTTTGGACTTTTGTAAAAAACTAAAGTTTTTACAGTGAGTATGCAAACAAGTCCAGCCCTATTATTGATTTGCATGAACAGAAAGGCAGATAATCTCATGAAAGCACAGATTAACTCACTAAGGGACTCTAACTGTCCTACCCATCTGATATCACATAATCTGATCGGAGTGAACACACTGTGGCTGCTCTCCCTGTACATGCTGTTATCTTGACTTGCTTTTTAAGCAGTCAGAAGTGTGTAGGATCTGTCCACACTGTGTACGGAAAGGTGAATTTGGCAACTTCATCCATGCCCATAAATTTGAGTCAGGCTACTGTCAGAAGGCTTCCTGTGTTCAGTTACTGCCTGCCTCAGCTGCCGAAACTACACCCTGGAGCATTCTCAAATGCTAACCGGTGGAAAGTCATCAGCCCAAGTAGGGTTTTAAGCCATCTTTCAGTTCAATTGAAGAAGGAGCTTAAGGACATCATAGGGATTTGTAACATTCCATGCAAGGTGTCAGACCCATAAACTAGCTTGTCTGTACTGGACGCAAGTGGAATTGTCTCTTGTTGGCAGAGACAGATTGAAGATGACCTTTCAGTATGTAATTGTATTCATCATTTAATAATTCAAGAATACCTCAAAAAGGAAAAAGACTTCCTCCAACTGGAATTAGACTCTTCAAAACGTTCATAGGAAACTAGAGCAAAACAGAAGCACTTTGCTTTCGAATGCCTTGGATACAAGAATCATCCTGAACCAGAGGACCAGAGAGCTGAGTGCTGGTCCTAGCAATACCGACCTGTGTAGATTTGGGATTTCTCTTTTTACAGGGAAGTGCCATGTTACTCACAGAGGTTTGCTTTATCTCTAAAATTCTGAGTTCTCTTACTTAAGAATTTAAGAAAACATAAGGCATGTTTTCTTGACAGTTTTTGGTCTCCCTCTTGTTATATATTATTTATTGCCCATATAGCCATCTCATTTATTAGAAGTTTTTTTATAGCCAGGAATAGATTCACAGATCAATACATTTTTATTAATGATACTCTGTCATGTCTGGTACGGAGGTGGCAGGAGAGCTCATCTACAATGAAGCACTTGAATAAACTTGACAGAGCTTAGCTCCAAGCTGCGCTCTGGCAGGCCGCTCTGTAATGACATTGGCAGAGGGGAGGCTATGGAAACCTTCCTCACAGCCAGGCTCATAAAACCAAAGGGCAGGTTTGGGGCCTGTTTCTTAGCCTTGGCTGTATATGCAAATCCTGTGACTTTTTTAGTATAGCATTTTATCTTCAAAAGGACAAAATTTGGCATTTGCCGTGGTTATTAAAAATGATAAATGCCTAAAATGCTTTAGCATTTGGGTTGTTAGAGGTTAGAACAAATATTGTTTCAGTAGGAAAGAGTATTTCAGAGCAGAAATTTTCAAATTAAAATTGTCAGATAAAAAAATTAAGAATTTTTCAGTAGTTTTCCCTTTAACCAGATGAAATTGGGTGTAATTGTTGCCCCTTGTTTTAAAAAAATTAGTCTGAGTTTGGGGAACTGGAAGACTTCTAACTTCATTATGCCCTGCAAGAGTTAATGCCCATCCCCGTGGGGTCTGCAGCCCCCACCCCTGCCTCAGTGGAGAGCAGAGGATACAAGTTCTGTGGTCCCTAACACTCCTAAACTTCACTGCATCCCATTGATGGATAGAATGTGAAGCACTCTTGGGTAATTTTAGACTATTTGACTATCCAGAATTTTCCTCTTAGCGTTCCAATCTCAGAGACACTAAGAACAAATGTACCCCTCATCCTGCTTCTCCTTCCCCCTGCCTCCTCCTAATGACCCTGACCCAAGACCTGACCTGAGGCCTGCCCTCTGTGAGTGCCAAACATCCTTGCTTGGTTTAGTTTAGTTCTTTTCATGAGCCAAGATGGCCAGGGAGACCCGATGGCTTATTTGTGCTAATGAAAGCACGCTCTGCTGAGTTAACTCCGAACTCATTTATTTTGCCTTTTTTGTTTTTACCTGATGTTGACCTGTCTCAGAGATGAAAAGTCTGTATTTTTAGACAAAGGCATGGAAACAGTTCAGGTAAACAGGAGAGTGGCGACTAAGGTGGGACAAAGGTAGAGCCAACTGCTGGGAGAGGAGACACTGACAGGTTCAGGCTTCGATGGTCCAACACACTCGCTGTTCCAATCATTTTTCTCCTGTGGGTTCTAGGAATCATTCCATCTCCAAGTTAATAGTTGCTGTTTGTGCTTTGGGGTCTGAATGTCTTATCTTTTTTTTTCTTTTTCTTTTTTTTTCTTTTTTTTTTTTATGTCAGAAGGGTAGTTTCAAATACTGTCTAGAGGAAGCAGAAATGCTTTTTTTTATTTTTTAAACTTGGACTTAATTTTAACTCAGCCTTATCCTTCCCTCTCCCCCTCCCAAGCCACACTGACAGAACTGAACCATCAAGGACACTTAGATGGTGATAAGCTGTAAGACTCTTACAGAGATTGACGGGAGTTTGCTTTCCCGGTGCTGGGGTGTGCCACTTTCTGCCCAGTTCATTTTGGATTGGTATGAGTCTGTCCATGGGATCTGACAAATGTGCCTTTATCTTTGTGAATTTATGCTTGCTTCCCTGTCAAAAAAGAAAGCATTAAGAACTGATAGCTCCTGAACAGTGGCATGGACCCTGATTATGGCCTTCCCTGGCTGTCCAATCTCCATCTAGCAACATTAAAAGCTGCCCCTTTGGAGTCTGGGTGCCCTGCATTGCATCTGCTCACATCAGCTTTGTCTAGCTCTCTTTATAGGTCAGTGACACCCTGAGGCTTGTATACCTGTGTCAACCACAAATCTTAAAAGATGCAATTTTCTTGGCAGCTCCATCCTCCTACGATGAATTGGAAGGTGTGTGTGAAGGACATGGTTCTAATCTCAGCGTTGGGGCTGTGGGAAGTGGAGGCCTGTGTCTTCATTCACATAAGAAAACTATAGCTCCAGGATACCCAAGGCTACACAGAGAAATCCTGTCTCAAAAAACAAACCGAGAGGGAGGGGGGGGAGGAGAGAGGGAGAGAGAGAAGGGAAATTGTAGTCAAAGTCTCACAAGAGAAGGATTTGTAGAGTGCAGTTAGTCAGGAGATAGAATTCTGTCTTTTTTGGCCCTCCGACTGATCTCTGCCTGGAAATACCTGCTTGTTCTTGAACCATCCTTTTAACATCTCTCATCGACAGTCCAGCTTTACAATCTGACTCGGGGAGAAATAAAGTCACAACTTCAAAGACGATTCCTCCAGAGACGAGCAAAAGCATCTAGCCCTTCAGTTTGAGGATCTTGTGTTAGCTCTCTCTTCTGCCAGATGGTTTCCTTTATTAAAAAAAAAAAATCCTGAGTGAATTCTGCACGGTCAGGTACTGCCATCTTTGCAGAGAATTTTCTTTGCCTAATGTCCTATCTGATGGGCCATTCTGTGTATTATATGCTACGTAATCTCTACAAATGCATACCGTGGTCCATAAAACTGCCATTCTGCTCTCAGAAACTAGTAATTCACAAAGTAAACCTGAGACAGTGCTGTTAATAAACACAAATTGCAAACAAGACGGTAGTGAGGGAAACAATGCACTCATTTAGGAGTAATAAAGCCTTTGATCTTACTTTGAAGGAAAGAGTCTGTGTTTAAAGGCCCATTCAGGGACAGCCAGATGCCCATAAAGAGCCCCCGCTTTGCTTTGGTAGAAAATCACTGAGGCCTGTCTAGCAGGCCTGGTTTGTAAACAGATTAGTTAAGGGCTCATCAGGACTGATTTGCATAGGATTCAGTGAGCCCAGGTCACTTTTCAACCTTAATAACCAATGCCATCTCAAACTGGAAAGAATGCTATTTATTTATTTTTATTTTTTAGCTAGAAATCTTAGATAATTACCTTGTGGAAAGGGAAAGAATACGTATGTGAAATAAAGCCCTTGTGCCCAGCTAATGGGGAAATGATGACCAGGGACTCATTTGGCAGTAACTGGAGAGGGGAACGGGAGTTACACAGGGTTACCTGGTCACACACGAGGATTTTCTTCCACTCATTGTTTGAGAAGGAAAGGGGGATTAATCTGAATTGTAATGGAAAATCAAATGGACTATAGACCACAAATATTTATACACAAATGCTTGTCCTTGATTGGAGTCACGCTGTGTTCAGGAGGCCAGGGACCCTGTGATGCTAAATGCAGACAAACCTCTGTCCTCTCCAGTGGACCTTCCAGGCCTGCACAACAAAAACTGGGCTGGTGGAAGAGGAAATCTGACTCATTTAAATGTAGGTTTTGAATGTTCTATCAAGTGACAGCAATTTGCTTGAGGTGGCAAGATCTGTATTTCCAGAACATATCACACTATTTAATCTTACTACTTTTTAATTTTTGTTTGTTGTTTGGGCAACAGGGTCTTTTACATAGCCTAGTGTTAATTCCAAAGATGTGAGGAGAAAGACCACCAACCTAAATCATTATGGCCAAATTAATTAAAGCAAGGAATTAATTAAAGCAAGGTTTTATTATTATTATTTGTGTATATGGGGTGCCTATCCCTAAAAGTGGGGTTCAAGAGATCAGTATTGCAATAAAGACAAAGTTTAAATAGCTTGGAAGTAGGTGAGCAAAACAGGCAGGGTTAAAGGAACAGAACATAAGGATAATAAAACAGTCAGTCATAATGACCTCCTGAAACAAAGACAGGACTGCAAGGTAGTCATAGCAACAGGTAGCTATAACAACAGGTAGTCACAATAACCTTTGGAAACAAAGGTAGGATTGCAAGATGGTTATAAAACTTTTTGAAACGAAGACATGGTTTTTATTTCCTGGAACAGGCAATACAGAATCACTTGTAGTTAAGGTTACAGGTAGGATATAGCCCAAACCATGAGAAACAGAGGTCTAATCATAAAAAGAAATTAATGTAGTTTGTCTTTATCATAAGATAGCTTTTAAGCCTAAAATGGAATCAAGCTGACTTATCACAAGCTAGCCTTGAACTCAAAAATCTTCCTGTCTTTACCTTCCAAGTGCTGGGATTACAAGTGTGTATCACTAATCACACCTGCTTGTATTCTTGAGTTTTAGACTAATTGATAATCTTCCTATCAGTAACTAAGAAAAATCTCTCCTTGAGTTTGGAAATTAAAAAAAAAAAAAAGCAAAGAAGACTGGTAGAGACAGTGTTCTTCTATTAATGGTAACATTTACTTGAGGTACAGTAATCATCCCTAGGAAAAAATGAGTCACGAGACCCTCTGTCAAGGGAACATGGATAAGGTCTTGAGCTGGGGAATAGCTTTGCAGTTCCTATGCTGATGCCTTCTCTGATACTATCTTTTCTTGATGGACAGGTTTTTCCATAACTTGCCTTTCCAGATTCTCTCATTGTTGTAGGCCTATTTCTGCTTCTTACAGGTAAATTGCCCTTGCCTGGGACAAGATCTTTAGGTGAGTACTTCCAGAAAAACTGCAACTTGCCTTTTCAGGAATCCCAACGCATGGCATCACCCACGTCTTCACCACAGGCTATCGTGGGGGCAGATAGGAGCTCCAATAGTGCAGGGGCAATGGTCTTGTCCCCTCCAGTTTTAAATGTTTTATTTTTTGTCATTCCCCTTTTTTAGTCTCACTAGGAAAAAAAGCCAAAGCCAAAGTGGTCTGGAGAAGAAGTGGCTATATAAAAACAGTTAATGATGGGGCAGCTTGACCCATTTCATCTCACCCCATATTTGAAAGTGGTCCTTAAGCTAAAAATAAGTCTGCTGCTGTTAAAGGCTCAAGACATCAGTATAATTCCCTCCAAGTATCCAGTTACTGGGCAAGGCTGCTAGTGTGGTCACTGGCCTATAATAAAGTGTTCCCACTGTCAGCATGACTGCATCTGAATGCTGGCATGTGGGCTCTGCCTAGAGTTGTGACCTGGCATGCTGCTGTGCTGGCCCAGCTCAAGAACAGAGTCCCATAGTGACAGAACAAAAAGGCTACTTCATCTTGTCTTCTGAAGTTAATATATATGAAGAGACCAGGTCAATGGTTCTCAACCTAGGAGTCAAATGGGAGTCACTGAAAGCCATTGGAAAACACAGATATTTGTATTGTGATTCATAACAGTAGAAAAATTACAGTTATTAAGTAGCCATGAAAATAATGTTATGGCTGGGGATCACCACAAAACGAGGAACATAATAAAGAGCTGCAGGATTAGGAAGGTTCAGAACCACTGCACTAGGTGTTAGACTCCCAGGTGGGCAGATGGAATGGGAGAAGAGCCTTGGCTAGATAATAAAGAAGGCCAGCTTTTTCCTCAGCCTCCTGACTGGAGACAAAAGCCAGGCACCTGCTGTTGGACGGCTTCAAACAAATTCAAGGCTGGATTGGGGCATGTCACTCAACAGTTCTGGGCCAATCAACCATCCTGTCTTATCTTCAAATTTACCAACCCTAAAGCGGGGAGGGAGGTGTTTAAAGTCTTAAAACCACCTGGTCAGTAAGAAGGAACTGGATTTTTTGGCTTCCCAAGGACCCTTTTGCTTCCCAGGATCCCTTTTGGCTCTCAAAGGGTATTTTCTGTGTCAGCTGACTATATGTGCTTCCTCGTCCCAAGCAAACCTTTCTTACCCTCCAAGTCTGTCTGAGATTTTACTGCTGCTACCTGTTGCACTTTAGATTTCTTCTGCCTTGTAATTATTTCCCTGACAAAGAAAATGAACTCAAGACTGTGCCATTTCTAGACTGTATTAGTGGTATAAACGGACTAAAGAGCAGTGTGCTCATAGTGACCTCCATAGACAAGGGAACTTTTGACAAAATCCAGCATCCCTCCATGAAAAAGCCTTGAAGAAACTGGATAGAAGTAACATCAGCATAGTAAAGGCTATGGACCACAGAGCCTGCCTTCTACTAAATGCAAAGAGACAAAGAAACAATGGCAAGATGTGGCCACAGGCACTAGGAAGAATTCCTGCATTGCAGGGTACTGGTAGAATGAATGCTCTCTCCAGGAGGAGAGCTTTTGTGAGGAGTTGTTAATCAGGTGTGGTGAAGTTTTCTTTTCCCTCAGATGTCCTATGCAGATAAGCACCAGGGGAGAGAGAGAGGGATAAAAATGGCCCTCTAGGCCTGGGTCTTCAGTTCACTTCTTCTGTCCCAAGTAGTTGCTAAAGTCATTTACAGTTGGGAAAGCTGTGATCAGCCTACCTACATGGATGTGGGGGGGGAAGGGGCGGGGGAGGGGGGCTTCTAATTCATCACAGGCAGTAAATACTAGCAAATTATGCTATGATAAGAAAAGCCACCACTGAGACCTTAACCTAGAAGATACCATTGACACAAAACATGCGTTATTATTTCTCCCTTAGGATGACCAAGAGTTTGGCCTTAGAGCTTTCATTTTATATGATACTGTGGATTTCTTCAGGTCAGACCTAGGGTTGAGCCTGCTGCTTGCAGGAGTGTGCCCTTCATCTTTTATTGTTCACCTCACTGTTACCTCTACCCCACAGGGGCTCTGGGACTCTGCTGAGGGTATGCTATTGTCTTCTAGTTAGAGTGGGAAAATGGATGGTAGCTTTTGCACTCAGTCGTCCACTGGGGTCAGCCTCCTCATTTAAATAGCACCCTGGACTTCAGAGAGAGGTTCCAGAGTGGGAAGCAGCTTGTTGGAAACTGCACTTCAGAGCCCACTCCTAAATTTAGAATGGTTAGCAGGTTCCAACAATTCATCCACCAGATAGTGAAATCTAACACTTTCTTCTTAGAGCCATAGAAACTAGCCAAAACCAAACTGTTTAAGGGGGAGAAGGGTACCATTTTTAATGCCTTTGTGGATACCTGAGAATATGTTTATTTAAACACCTAAGAGTTCTGCTCTAGGGAAAAAGAAAAGGGAAGGATTGCCTTAAGATATTATTGGCTCCTTAAGCTTCAGAAGTCTGGTCAGGGCAGGTCGCTCTATCCATTGTCTTCCTAAATGCTGTAGGAAGGGGAACTGCTTGGGCATCCTTTTATTTTAACCTTTGCTGCCTTCTTTTGGGACAAATTATTAGCTTTGCTTTCATTGCATTGGGTTTTTGTTGTTTTCTTTGTAGTTTTTTCTTCCCAGCTGAACATCAGGGTTGCTTATGTGTCAACAAACCTCTTGCTCTTGAACCTGGGGACCAGTGGAGTGGCATCACCTGAGGGCATGCTGGTTCAGAGTCTTTAATATAGCCCGATCCTCAGATGGTAGGTTCTAAAGATAGCTGGCTTCTGACCACATTCAGCTAGTGCTGTGTGTAGAGACTGGCCTTTAGGAACTTGGCAGGCTTTTGTTTGGAGGGATGTACTTGAAGCGGTAAGGGGGACCAAACAAAAATCAGAAACTTAAAGATGCAAAGATTTGTTGATGGGCTATACAAGGACCTGAACAGGATTCAGAAAGCAAGAATTGAGGCAACTCTTGGCCTGGCTGTCTTCTGAACCATCTTTTCTTCCCGGGTCTGCTCCACTCTCTTCCTCTCCTAGCTACTTTCTATTGCTGTGATAAAACACCTGCCCTGAAGCAACCTGAGGAGGAAAGAGTTTAGTTTACAGGTAACTGTCCATCACTAGGGGACGTCAAAACAGGAACTCAAGGCAGAAACCTAAAGGCAGGAACTGAAGCAGAGACCATGGAGAAACTGCTTACTGACTTGTTCCCCATTGCTTGCCCCTTCCTTAGAAACTCCGAATCACCTTCCCAGGGATGGTGCGGCCTGTAGTGAGCTCCCAGGGATGGTGCGGCCTGTAGTGAGCTCCCAGGGATGGTGCGGCCTGTAGTGAGCTCCCAGGGATGGTGCGGCCTGTAGTGAGCTCCCAGGGATGGTGCGGCCTGTAGTGAGCTCCCAGGGATGGTGCGGCCTGTAGTGAGCTCCCAGGGATGGTGCGGCCTGTAGTGAGCTGGAACTACATACATGAATCATAAATCAAGAACCACAGACTTGTCTGGTGGAGGCAATTCCTTGGATGATGGCCCCTCTTCTAGGGTGACCCTAGCTTGTGTGACAATAACAAAAACAAACCAACAACCAACACACTCTCCTCCAACTGTAACTCCAGGGCTTCTGCTGCCCATGGCTATGGTCTTTCCCATGTTTTCTCTATTACCACTTCCTTTCGGCTCACATCAACACCAGACTTCCTTGCTATTTCTCAAACCAAATTCTCAAGAGCTGAGATCTGGGTTGCACCATCCACATCCCCCATCCTACATCATCTCAAGACCGGACTCCGATTTGCTGAGTGATCTGCACATGAGCTGCACATCCTTCAGGAAGGAGGTAGAGGACCCCACAAATCTAAGCACAGCATATAGTAAGCACAGATGAAATTCCAGCACCACTTGGGAGAATGCTCTTGTCTGGTTCTTCAGTTTGGGTCAAGGAAATTGAGATATTTGTATATTTGTTTACTGCTGGATCTGTTCTAGGGCAGGAAAGAAAGAAGGGTGAATGAAACATTTATTGTTGATGTTATTATTTTTTTATTTTAAAATAATGTCTTGCTGCATTAAGAATTTCAAGGATTTGAATGTTCCTAGAAGATTTTAAGCCCCAGGATGGATACACCAGTCTTCTGGAACATAGCATAATGGAAACCTGAGCATGAGTTTCCAGACCCCCTCCCCCATAGCTTGCATGGCTGAAAGTGGGGTAAACACAGTTCTCAGCATCCCTCCCTG
This sequence comes from Phyllotis vaccarum, assembly GCA_033318265.1. Lineage (NCBI taxonomy): Eukaryota > Metazoa > Chordata > Mammalia > Rodentia > Cricetidae > Phyllotis > Phyllotis vaccarum. The sequence goes on along the minus strand of JARWLC010000014.1, from coordinate 79,851,692 downwards.
GCACCTTGTTTTCTCCCATCTTCTCCCTGTGACCCAGTCTCCTCTGGTCCCTGGAGGGGTTGGATCACCAGCTCTGCACCTGCACTCAGGCTGCCTGTGCCTGCCCATGTTCCACCTCTTATTTCTCTTTCTGCAGAGTTTCCTTCTTGACTTTCTTGGCTATCTGCCCAGACTTCCCCATCCCACCTAAGATCTCCTCCAGTCTCCATCTGCCAAAACCTTCCCCCATCTAGGCACATCTCTGACTTCCCCGAAGTGGCTTGGGCCTGAAATTGACCCTTAGTATGACTGCAGTCTTGTACTGTTTCCCTCTTTCCCTTCCCGTTTATCTGCCATTAGGTCGTAGCCACTTTAGGATGAAAATGGTAGCAACAGGGGGGTGAAGGCAAATACTGGGACCCAGATTTCTGCTAAAGTCCACATGACTACCTGGCCAAAGTCACCTGCTTCTCTCAGCCTTGGTTTCTAGGTCTATAAAGCAAGTAAGGGATCCTATAAAACTCAGGAGCTTGTGAGAAGGCTCAACCAGGTCCATGATTGTAAAGTGTTCCCTGGTGATTATTGTCAATGCTTACTAGAAGGCCACCAGACAGGACAGGGCTGGAGGCTCCAGATGCAGCCAGCCCTATTAACTGTCCTCACCCATCAAGGCTTTTTGTAAGAAGTGCTAATAAGCAAGAAGATGACTTTTGCAACATGTCTCTCCCAAGCCACCTTCTGAAGGAATTACTAATGACCAGTGAAATGGCCAAAAGATGGTCAGCAGGGGATAAGGAGAACTTGGCCAGTCCTAACTAGGCAGTCAGCCCTGGAAGAGGATGCCTAGTGGGCAGGGAGTCCTGTGCCCAGTGCCTGCCTCATTTGGTGCTAGAGGAAAGGAAAGCCTTTAGGGTCAGCAGCCTTGTATCTGGCCCCAAGGAAGCTATGGATAGGAGCTTCCAGCCCACAGTCTTTGTCACACCTGTCCTTACCAGTTCACACTTGTTCTCACCTGTTCACATCTGTTCTATTAGCTACTCTTACTCTTGGGAAGTTTTTACTGATCACCTTCTTGACAGAAATCCCAAGTCACAGAATGTTCCTGGCAAAGGACAGCCTGGAAATGCCATCAGCCACTGATTGACTCAAAGCCTTCCATTCTAAGCTCGTGGCCAGACTGGGCTGTTCCAGAATGGGCAGGGCCAGGATGCTGACTACTCCCCAGATTTCTAGGATGTTGGAGACATTGCCTTGCTTGTGAAGAGGAGTAGAGGCAGACCCTTACAGATACTGTGATGCCTGGTGAGCCCCAGGGAACACAAGCCACCCCCAGGGGCAGAGAGATCAGAAGCTCTCAGGCCTGGATGCACTTGAGAAGCACCTGTTGCCATTCTTACAAGGCTGTTGTGTGATATTCAAAGAAGTCCTCTCTCAGAACTTAGAGCCACATTTGCAAATAACAGTGTATCAAATTAATACAGACCTAATAAAAATTCAGTGCAAGCTGAAGTGATAGTCTGAAATTGTCCATGCATCTGTCTTTACTTTGCTGTGATTCCACCAACATAAAACCAGAGTATAATTCAGGATGCTTGCTTAAGGAGGGAACGCCAAAGGGAGCCGGAGAGGACATGATATGCTTTGGAAAAGTCATGAACTGAGCCTGGTACCAACAGAACTTCAGCAGACTCTAGCTGCCGTATCAGCCGAGGTGGAGAGCTTGTAGCCACATGCTGCAAGCTCAGAAGAAGAAGGTTCTTAAATATCAAAATAAAAAAAAATCTTCTAAAAAAGAAACATTAGATTGATTTAAGTCAGGATATTTATAATATAAAATTTAAGAAAAAAAATAAGATCTTAACGTTTACCCAAAGATCAAGAAGAGAAGGCAATCATGAACTTTTAAGTGGGAGAAAAATGTGTGCTTAGAAGTTTATACTAATGTCCACGCTTGACTTGACTGTCATTTCCGAGAAGCTGAGCTTTAGTGTGTTATAGTCACTACCTGCAGGGTCTGAGAGATGGCTGCCAGGGGCTACTTGAGCATTTCCATTCAGGAGGTCTGAACAGAGGCTGAAAGTTTGTTTGATGAAGCTAATGCTGCAGGTCTGGGTCCCACATGACATTAGCATGAAAAGGCCAGGATATACAGACTTCGGCAGTTCTAGAAATCTTCACTGCATGGGCAGGAAACAATGCCAGCATGGCGGTAAATTTCGTGAGTGGTTTGAACCTGTGATGCTCTGTGCATGCTGCCACTGACTCTGTAAGTTCATATGTGCATTGGTCCTAGGACATCTGGAAGAAGCTGTTTCCTTGGAGTCACCCCCCACCTCTGGCTCTTAAAATCTTTTTGACTCCTTTTCTACATAGATCCCTGATCCCTACGGGGAGACGGTTGATGAAGATACCCCATTTAGGACCAAGTGCTCCTAGGTCTCTCAATCTCTGCATGTTATCTGGCTGTGGATTTCTGTGTTGGTTCCTATCTACTGCAAAAGGAAGCTTCTCTGAGGATGGTTGAGTAAGTCCCTGCATGACTGTTAGACCTAGAAACTGCTAGGTACCCATGAGACAAGCAGGTGCCCAAATGTCACCAATTCACATGGGGCTTTATGGTGTATTCAATACAACATTAGAAAGTGAGAACCCACAGCACACTACCCTCCAAGAGCCCACAATGCCCTACCCTCCAAGAAGCAGGACACAGAAGCATTGACAGATTGCTTTAACCTCGTGTCAGGACCCCAATCTGTTCATCAGAATCCTGTGGAGGGAAACACTGTTAGAGAATGCCATCCCAAGCTCTCTCCTACAAACGCTGTTCTTAAAACTGGCTCAAATAGAAAAATAATAACTATGATAGGCTTGACCTTTGAAAAAGAAACATTAGATCCTCTTTCTAGCTGAGAAATTCAGTGCTAGCAACAAGATTATGTGAGACCCTGACAGAAGGGCTGGGAGCTCCAGCTCTTACCAGAAAGAATATAAGGAGGACAAGAGGCAGATTATAATATTAACCTCAATTATTTATATTAAATATTAATAGCTGTATTTTAAGGTATTGAGTAAATGCTGGTATTAATTATTGATACCAATAGCTTTGCTTTCCAGAGCTTCCTGGGACTTTGGTGTGTAGAATTGCAGACCATATTTTCCTTTTCCCTGGTGTTGGAATTAGATCAGGTATGGCCCACTGCGGTTTTCATCCCTCAAGGAGAGAAAGTCTGAGTGGCCAGGACTCTGAGAGACCTCAGGAATCATTTTGATCCTCATTTGCCAGGTTGCTCTCTGACCAGTAATTCGGGCTATAAGAGGCTAATACATAGGAGATATAATCTACCACCAAGACGGTCCAGGCCTCCCTACTTTCCTGCAATTGTTCCTCGAGGTCCTATTGAGGGCCAAAGGAAGAGAAAATAACCAACCTAATGGTAAAGAGGAATGGCAGCAAAACTATTGGAGAGTGAGAACAGACGTCATAGGGCCCCTTTAAAACTGAATTTCAGGCCGGGCGTTGTGGCACATGCTTTTAATCCCAGAATTTGGGAGGCAGAGTCAGGAGGATCTCTCTGAGTTCGAAGCCACCCTGGTCTCCAGAATGAGTTCCAGGCCAGCCAGGGCGGTTATACAAAGAAACTCTGTCTCGAAAAATAATAAAAAAAAAACTAACTGAATTTCAAGACAGGTGACAGGTTTCGTGGGGGTGGACGGGGACTGTTTAACCAACTTCCCTGCTGAGGACAATTAGGAAAGCTGAATAGAACAGTGTGTATTTATGTCCTTGAGGCATTAGAGGTCTACTAAGTCAGATAAGAATTAACAGGTTAAAATTTGGGAGACCATACAACTAGAGAGCCTTGGGAAGTCAGTGCAATTAAAAGTATTTCTGCCAATTCCAGAAGAGATGCCTAGGTCCTGGGAAGGGAAGTGGGTTCTGGCAGCGTTGGAGGGTCTGAGGAACTAGAATCTAGAGTCTGGTGCTTTCCTTCAGTAATTCATGGGGGGTGTCTGGAGTCAAGATGAGCTGGAAGTAGAGTGTCCAAAGGACTCAATACAGCCTTCTAGCCCCAGGTTCGAGCAACTGAAATCTCACCCGTCTTCCAGAGGCAAAGATCAAGCCTTTCCAGAAGAATGGTGATGCCTTGTTAACTGATTTTTACCTCTCTCCATAGCCAGTGTAGACAACCAAGCAAACCAAGCTTTCCAGGCACACAGGAAAACCAAAACTAAATAGGCAAAGACCAAACCCAAACAACCGCAGATTAAAACTGTGAGAAAGAACAAAGCCATAGGCAATTCAGACCGTGAAGGTATTGACATAACTGCACGTCATATGCTCAGGGATATGCTGGCTAATACTGAGGTGATTTCAGCAGGGAAAAGTCAAATGGGGATCAGTAGAACTGAAAAGTTCAGTCACCATGTGGAGAACCCATTCAGCCAGTGTAGTCAGAAGTTTCTGGTTCATCTGGCCCAAGACCCAGGCCTGCAGTCTCACAGCTGCTTAGCCCCAAATAATCACACAAAGGCTTATATTAATTACAAACGTTCAGCCTATGGTTCAGGCTTATTCCTGTACATCTTGTACATTTTACAAATTTTACAGTCTCTCTGACTCCACCCTCCTTCTTCTTTATCTGTGCTCAGATTTCCCACCTGCCTCTAAGATGCCTTGCCATAGGCCAAAACAGCTTCTTTATTACTCAATAATAAAGCATATTCACAATGTGAAGAAAGACATCCCACGTCAAGCCAGGCCTACTGGTGTGTATCTTTAATCTTATCACTGGGAGTTAGAGGCAGGTGTATCTATATGAATTTGAGGCTACCCTGGCCTACACAGTCAGACCCTGTCTTCAAAACCAAAATAAGACACCTCATTGAGTGGGTTTAATAGAAGATAGATTTAGATAATTAGAAGATCAATGAACCTGAAAGATGGGAAAGGCAGAAGAATGAGAATTGGCAATTCAATGAGGGCTTCCCTACTCCCCGACCCCCCAGAGCTGAGGATCAAACCCAGGGCTCTACCCCTGAGCTAAATCTCTAATCCTGTGGCAGAGGTCTAACATAATGTACAACTGGAGTCCCAAAAGTAGAAGAGACTGAGCAGAATCAATATTTGAAGGACAGTAGATAAGAGTTATTCAAAAACCAAGGAAAGCTATTGAGCTGCAAAGTCAAGAAGGGTTACAAATGCCAAGAGGGACCAAAGAGACCCAGACCTTGACTGTTGAAGAGAACTGTTAAAAAATACTATACTTGATAAAATACCCCCATGGAGAGTAGATAAGCAGATTTAGCCCCCAAATGATGAGTGTATCACCAGGAGACCTTCATTAAAGTAAATACTAAAGTATGTTTTTTTACATAGAAGGAAAATGGGTAAAGACCCCAATGGGAAATGAAAAAGAAATGAGAAACAGTGGGCAGAATGTAGGGGAGGCCAGCAAACACCAAGTGGGATCTGATTTATGGCATTTATACATCTCTACAATCAAAATGCACAGCAATGGCATCATGTAAGAAGGGAAGATTAAGTAGATCAAATGTATTATTGGGATAGGGTCAAAAATACTATACACCATCAGGCTTTTATTAAGAACTTACCAGGAAAAACATGGAGAGTATGCTGGTTTTGACTGTCAACTTGATGCAACCGGAAATCACCCGGAAAAAGTCTGAATGGGGAGATTGTTCAGGTCAGAATGTCCTGTGGGCACATCTGTGGGAGACTGTCTTAACTGTTGAAGACTCACCTGAATGTAGGGCACCATTTCATGGGCTGGACTTCAAACTTGAGGGTATAGTGGTACATACCTTTAATCCCGGTATGCAGAAGGCAGAGACAGTCCCTGACCTCTGTGAGTTTTAGCCCAGCTTTATCTCCACAGCACATCATTGAGTTAGTTAAAAAGAAGAGAGAAAAGAAATCTAGCTGAGCAAGGGTGCACTGATCCTCCCCTGTGCTCTTACCTGTGGGTGTGACGTGAATAGGTACCTAGGTTCCCATCCTGACTTCCCCTATTGATGGACATAAGCCACCTAACACTTTTCCTCTATGTTGCTTTGTGTTGGGGTTATTTGTCACAGCAGCAGGGATGACAAGAACAGGGAGGGCCTGCCAGAAAGTCACTGGGTTTCAGGTGAATAGAAACATCTGGACAGATTTTCCTTTCCTTCCTGTCTGTCTTGGGGTGACTACTGATATGATAGAACACCATGATCAAAAGCAAACCTAGCCCCAAGGTTGGGATCTGCCCACAATACTTGGTCCCAAATAATCACACAAAGGCTTATATTAATTACAAGCTGCTTGGCTTATGGCTCAGGCTCACCGCTTGCTAGCTTTTTCAATGTAACCCATTTCCATTCATCTGTGTATTGCCATGTGGCTTACCTGTGTTTCTGTACATCTTGCTTTCTTGGGCAGCTCCAAGTGTCGTCCTGACTCTGCCCTCCTCCTTTATCTATGCTTTGATTTCCTGTCTGCCTCTAAGATGCCTTGTCATAGGCCAAAAAGTCTCCTTTATTAACAAATGGCATTCACAACGTACAGAAAGACATCCTACATCACTGCCCCCCATCCATTACTAATTTAAAAATGCCCTACAGCCTGAGCTTTTGGAGGCATTTTCTTAATTGAGGCTCCCTCCTCTCAGGTGACTTTAGCTGTGTCAAGTTGACATAAAACCATCCAGTACATTATCTATATTTAATTTTTTCTCCACCTAACATGTGGGAAAGGAGACATAGCCATCAAAAGAACTCTGCCTTCTAATTTTATGACTTTTCTGTTTCCATTTTTAGCTCTTATAAACTGGAGATAGATGATTAAAAGTAAAATTTTCCATTAATGTGAAGATTTTTTTCTTTTACTTAATGTAACCTGAATATTTTTCATGTCATCAAATATAATTTTATAATATTGTAATGCTTGTAGAATAGCCTATTGTATGGCTGCCTTATAATCTGTTTAGCCATTTTCTTATGATTGGGCATTTGGATTTCTTCCAACACTTGGGATTAAAGCCCCCAGCAAACATTCCTGCATGTATTTTTCCTGAGTACTTCTAGGGGCGTGGGATGGAAGAAATGCCTAAGAGCTCACAGAATACAAAGTTTTAGGATTCATGTTACCACATTGCCCTCTGGGGAGGTCAGAACTAGCTACCTTTTAACTGGTAGGTTAGGAGTGTCCAGACCATCTCAACGTTGTTTTAACAGTGTGCAGACTGTGCCTATGACAGTGTGAAGCTTGTCATCCATGTAGCAGTGACCACACCTGTAGAATTAGGCCCCGCCGTGCTGTGTCCTGGCTGTGTGAAAGAAATTCAAATGAGCAGCCTTGTGGCCCAAGGCTCCGCTGGTGAAGCTTGGTGGATTGGTGAAGCTCAAAGATCTTGAAGGTGGGCAGTTGGTAGTGAGTCCAAAGCTGGACGAAACAGCTGTGTGACATAGAGGCCAGCTATCTCCCAGAGCTGAGCCAGGTTGGCTTGTGGATTTTGGAAGTTAGGGTGACTAACTTGTACTGTTCCAGATTAAAAAACAAACAAACAAACAAACAAGAAAAACAGGCCAAAGTGGGAGCAAGGCAAAGCCTTGACAAAAGGAACATGTCTGTTTCCTCAGTGGCTAGGCCCCTCTACGCACTGCTTAATCTCAGGAATGAGAAGAAACTGGGACGTTCCTGATTTTTACTGCCAATGTGCCCGATAGTCTTGGAAAGATAATAAAGCTGAAACTTTTCTTCTCCCTCAGCAGAGTGGAATTAGACTCACCTTGTTACAGCATGTGGCACTACCAATTAGAGAGAGAAGAAACTCAGCGGAAACCTCCGACACCTTCCAGCTGCTCTCTTTAATCCAGGTAGTGTAAATCCCCATGGGCCTTAAACTAAATCAGCCGCCAGATATTGAAAGTAAAAACAAACTGTTAATTAGAGGAATTGTAAAGATCCCCTTTCCTTTATGTGGGAAGGAGGGGAGCAGAGAGGATGCTGGACAGGCACCCCATCAAACACACACACACACACACACACACACACACACACACACACACACAAAGATGTTAGAGGCACCTTCGTTTCTCTCCAGGGATTTCAAAGCAAAGATTTGTAAAGACTCTAGGAATGGTGGGGACAGCACTTGCATCTTGTTAAGTCAGATAGGGACCTCATTAGAGACGGATGAAAGCAGGTGGTCTCCTTAAGGGGAGATGCTGAGCAGAGCTGTGCTCAAGGACAGTCCCACATAAGGAGCTGGTGGCCTGAGCCAGGGTGGACATCAGCTGTGGTCATTAGAGTATCCCCACATCCAGAAGTAGGTCACAGTTCCCTGGACATACCACCCATTTGCTCAGGAAGAGCTGCCTCTCACTGGAACCACATTCACTTCACGACATTTCTACTCCACAGGCAACGCGGGAAAAGATGATGGTCAGAGACAGTAGTGGACAGTGGCAGCCCCTCCACCTGAGCAAAACACTGACAAGAGATTTGAACCTGGTTCCCTTCACTTAGTTGAACTATGAGACTATGTCACTGTACTGAAAGACGGGGGGGAGGGGGCGTTCAAGAAGAGGATTTTGCAATTTTAACTTTGTTTGTTAATTTCTAAGCCCATTAGAGAATGTATGGACCTGCTTCATTGTCGGTACTGTAATTTAACCATCACCTACTTTTGGATTCTTCCTTATCTTTTGGAATTATAAATCAACTTGAGAGAATGTATTTGTGCATATTTTATCTCTGTTAAAATCACAGCATTATAAAACATGAAGTTGTAAAACTCTTGAAGAATATTAGGAGAAAACCTCTATGACCTTGAGTATGGCAATGACTTTTAGATACAATACCAAATGTGGGGGGGGGGGCATGGAAGAAAGAATTTTAATGGACTTCAGTAAAATTAAAAGGTTTTGCTCTGCAGACACTGTCAAGAGAATGAAAGACAAGCCATGGTTGAGAAAGTATTTGTAAAATACCCATCTGATAATATGTTATTCCTAAATGTGCAGAAAATGCTTACAACTCAACAGTAAGAAATTAGGCAGCCTGAATGGAAAATGGACCAAAGACCTTCAGAGATACTTGACTAAAAATGATATACAGATGACACATGAGCATATGAAAAGATGCTGTACACTATCTATCACCAGGGAAAGACACATTAAATCAAGGAGACTGCTTAGGATGTTCAAAACCCAGAACACGGACAGTACCAGACACTGGCAAGGATGTGGAGCAACAGAAATGTCTATTCACTGTGCAAAATGGCACAGTAGCTTTGGAAGACAGTGTGGCAGTTTCTTACAAAACAAAGCATTTTCTTACCGTATAACCCAGTCATCGTGATCCTTGGTATTTTACCAAACGAACTGAGAACTTTTAGGCTCATATACAAAACTGTATATACAATTGTGTGTAGCAGCTTTGTTCATATGTGCCAAGGCTTGGAAGCGACCAATATGTTCTTCAATAAATAACCTGAGAAATAAGCCACATTACATCTACAGCAGGCAATGTTTGTTATTCTTACTGAAAGAGAATGAGCTACTTGAGGACAGGCAGCGCAATGTGTCAGCAGGGAAAACACTTGCCATTCAAGCCCGATGACCTGAGTTCAGTGCTGGGAAAACTGATCTCTAAAAGTTGTTCTTTGCTCTCTTCATATGTGTATAGCAAGTGCACTCATACACACACACACACACACACACACACACACACACACACACACACAGGGGTGGGGGGATAAAACTTAAAACATTTTTGGTTGTTTTTTGTTTATTATGGGGAGAGGTTCATTTGTTCTGAAATTTTCTATATAGAACAGGCTGGCCCCAAACTCATAGAGCCTCCCAACTGCTGGAATTAAAGGTATATACCACCATGCCCAAGCCTAGATTTTTTTTTTTTTAAAGAAATGGAGGAATCATGATTCACATTAGTGAGTAAAGGGTTCTTCCAGCCTTAGAATGCCTACAGCAGACCTTCACCTCCAGAGTCGAATTAGGGGACTTAAAGCCCAGAGAAGTTAAATAACTCACCTAAGGTCACATATTGACCCTTGGCTGTGATTCCATAACCCACATCTACACAGTGGGCACCAACAAGGAACTGAGAATGGTCCCCACTATGATTTTTATGGAATTCTACTACAACCTTAGCAAACTCAAACATGAATAAACCTTGACAACCCCTGACACAGTCATTGATTGGATGGAGCCTGCCTAGTCCAGGAGTCTTCAGGTCTGAGGCTCTTTTGTATGGACTCTGAGGCACCTCCACCCTCCATGTCCTCTGCCCTCTCTATGCTTCTAGAAGCTGGGCTTTAAGGATTGCATCACTGTTTCCCGATCCTTAGCTCTGGTTTGCTTTGGTCAGTGGAGGATCATCTGCCAAGACCTGAACAAGATCCAAGTGTGTATTCTAATTTTCCCTCCTTCCAAAATGTGTTCTTCCAATGTCCAAGCATGGACATCTGCTTCTTGTCTATACATCAGAGCTGCTCATGCAACTCACTCAGAGAGCAATCTTTCCAAATAGAACCTTTGATTGCTTTGGAGTACTCTGCCTAAGAAGGCCTCTGTCTTTCCAAACTTACGTGCCCATCTTCCCAGGAAGAGCCAGACATTTTGCTACACATTTGACAAGAAAGGGGTTGGTGTATTCTGGAAGTCACTGCCTTCTTAGAACAGGAGTACCCTCACTTTCCCTTTGGGCAAAGGTGCCCAAGCCTTCCATTTGTGTTGACACACAGATAACTATTCTATGCAAATCTTACCTGTTGCCTCAGGGGAGTTTTTCTGCTGGGAGTTCTCTCTCTCTCTCTCTCTCTCTCTCTCTCTCTCTCTCTCTCTCTCTCTCTCTCTCTCTCTCTCTCTCTCTCTCTCTCTCTCTCTCTCTCTCTCTCTCCATCAGTCCATGGTAGGCAGCATTTTCAAAGACTGGATGAAATAACAGACCCCATCCTGCATAGTCTTCTACAATATCATCTTGACACTCCACCCAGTGAGGGATGGTCTTGTCTCACACATTTTCCCCATCATGTGTGAGTTTGATTGTAATAGCTTCTACCCATAAAGTACAGAAGAAGAAAAAAACTGATGTGACCAGACCATGTGAAGTGTTCCAGGCCCTGGAGCACTCAGGGCCAGCTGAATCAGCTATTGTGGCTTGATTGTGAGACATTCCCACTCTAGGTTCATATGTTTGAACCTTGGGTACTCTTTGGGAAGGTTGGGTCTTTTGGACATGCTGTCTGACTTAGGTCTGTCATGATGGATATTGAGCCTTATAGGCTGGTTCCTTCTTTTCCAGCTTGAGTTCTCTGCTTTCTGATTGCTGTGGTAACATGGAGCCACAACCTCTTGGTATCACAACCTCCAGCCTCCCACTCGACAACAGTGCCTTCTCCAGAACTTAAATAAATCCACCGTCCCTTCATGTTTTCCTATCAGAGACTCTGTCACAGCAACAAAAAGCCCGTATAGAATACCAGCCTCCTATGAATCCCAGCACAGGCACCAGACACCTGGGAAGCCAGACTTCCAGCTCTAACTCTGTTTCCCTTCAACAGACCAGAGCATCTCAGTTGAGGCCCCAGAGTGGGACAGAGAAGAGCAACGAACGCCTCCTGATCTTTCTAATACCGACCCTTGGTTGTGTGAGCACAAATGGGCGCTCTGTAGAAAATGGGCACTCTGTAGACAAATGGGTGCTCTGTGGCATCACTACCCTTGGGGTGGTTTCCTGCACAACTCTGGCAGCTGGCTCCTGAGTATATTGTACACCCAGCACTGTGCAGGCACACAGCAATAGAGCCCGCTGACTGATGCAAGAACACACAGCCTCTACAATCCACACCACAACATTCTTTCCCACCTTTATTCAAAAATTTTAGAAGCAGCAAGGGTATATCTTCCACTCAGGGATTTGAGAGCATGTGTGTTTGGAGTCTGAAGGATAACAGAGACAGAAAGTACAGTTCCAAATTCCAGGGTGACCTCAAGAGTTCAGGCTTTCAAGTCTCCTTCCCCTTTCTACAGTTTATTTCTTTCCCCCCCCCAAAAAAAGTTTTAATGTTATTTGGAGAGAGAAAGGTAGTCAGGGACAGGAAGAGAGAGAGGATGTGAGACTGTAGGCCTGTGCCTACCATGGTTCATGTGTGGTGGGATCTGGGCATCAAATCACATCATCAGGCTTACATGGGAAGTATGTTTACCTACTGAGCAATCTTCCCAGGTCTACAAATACTTCTCACAGACAGCTGTCCATCCATGCTCCAGTGACATACAGTAAATACTACGTACCTTGCTTCTGCTTCTGCCTCTTAGCCTACACCATTCATGCTCATGAGGTTGGACCTAAATATTAACCTCCAACTCCTCAAACACACTACATTCTTCACTCTCAACCCAAACAGTGCTTTTCTCTCTTCTTAGTTCTTTTTTTCTGTCCCTGCTCTGTCTCAAATGGGCATCTCTGTATCTGTCCCTTCCTCCACAGAATATGTCATAATTTATAGTTATACATGTTTATTGTTTAATGTCTGAGATTCTGCATACTTATAAGTTTGATGAGAACTGTATATCCCTGTGACCCTGACCCTACAGGCACGGGCCTAGCACATCATAGGCACCCCATAAACGTCAGTGAAATTAATGCGTATACAACATGACTCTCTTCATATGCAGACAATGTTTGTGTTCTGTTGCCAGTGTCCAGTATACACTGTGGTCCTTATCATTGTGTCTAGATCAGAGCATAAGCATTTAGAGCACTGAATGGCAGCTAGTCTTGACTTCCCATTAGAGATTTTAGGGCTGCAGAGACATCTGCCCCAAAATCCATCAAATCTGTCCAAAGGAATGGAGTCCAAGTATGTGGGGAAATGGCAGAGGTCTCTGCCTAGTGCTATGTGACACCATGATGCTTTCCTGCTGTTACCCAGGGGCAGAGTTTTCAATGCAGCATCGTGGTCCCTGTTGCCTCCTTTGGACCTATCAGGTACTGCCACCAGCCACCAATCAGAGAGTTTTGAAGAAGAAACTTAATCTTGTAGTCTTTCCACTGACTGTACTGAGGGGTAGCATCAGCTTCTTCATAATCTAGAATAGTAAATGTACCCAGATAAACATGGAACATAAAGCAGCATTACTGGAGAGCAGGCTTTCCACAGTGCTGCCACACTTCGGTCCTTCCTATTTTATCTCTCCTCTTCCTGTCTCTCCAGATCTTAGTGTTTCCTACTGGTTTACTTAGCTTAAGGAACAACCCACTATCTAATCTATCCACCCATCCACTGAATTGTCTATCCATTTAAGGACTGAGCACCCACTCTGTAACATTGTTTTTCAGTCATGTTTGACTCCTTAGGGAGCACAGTAAACAGAAAGGAAGAGTGTATTTGCCACCTAATCATAAATCACATAGCCAGGAACTTAAAAGGCATGGCCTTCTGATCTAAGAACACAGAAAGACTGATGATGATATAATGGAAAGCTTCAGTTAATGGGACCCTAATACATAGAGGTCCTGTGGTGATATATTTTATATTTAATGAAAAAAATAGTCTGTAATATCAGAATACAGAGCCATCCACAGAGCCAAGCTGTGAAGGTTAGGGAGAGTGACTCACGCCTTTAAATCCCATGAGGGGCAGAGATCTGTCTGGATCTCTGTGAGTTCAAGGCCTAACAGCCAGGCAGTGGTGGCTCACACCTTTAATCCTAGCTCTGGGAGAGCTGAATCAGGAAGTAAGATGGCTGGGGAGAGGCAGAGAAGAGAGGTGTTCAGCTTCCCCTGAGGCTTCCCTTGTTGCTGAGGACAGAGAAGCTTGGAGTCAGAGGATTTGGGAAGACAGGCCCGACAGTTGGCTGCGTGAGAATTGGCTGTGGTTTGTTCCCTATGTCTCTGATAGTTCAGACTATTTTTATTAAATATACAATATATCACTATAAGGTTCCTTTAGGAGGCAGAGGGGACAGGTGACAGATATATGAACAAAAATAGACCTTCACAATAAACCTAACCATTCTGGGTGAAATAAAAATAACTTAGGTAGCATGTGGCTTTTTGTTTCTTGTTCGTGATACTGAGAACCAAGGCAAGGTTGTCTTCATATATGCTAGACATGTGCTGTACCCCAGAGCTACACAACCAGCCACACGTGGTTATTTTTACACTCCCCCCTTCTTTACTTTAAGTCCTCAATCCGTAAAAGGCCCTGTGCTCATTTCCTAAATACAGAACATGTTCTCTGTTTGTTACCTATGTTCATGCACAACTAATTTCATTTTCGTAAACTTTATTGATTCCACCAGGCTCTTCACAGCCACCAATTTATATGCCTTCTCATCACACCCGAAGGTTTATCACTTCACTTTGTACATATGTAGTAATTGAATTGCTTCCTTTAACGGGACAATAAGGTTTTGTACACTCCGCCACTGATGCTGCAGACTGAACACAGTCTGTCTCATTTTACTGCTTTGTTTTTGTTAATTCTTCCACCGCCAACTAAGCTGCTTCCCTTGGGAACTGCCCGAGAGGCAGAACGCCTTATTACTGCCCACTCCTGCTTTACTAAACATGTGTAGAATTTTGAATTGGTGTCACTTCCCAATAAATACAAATCAGGAATTATTTGAATTATTTATTGTTACATAATGAGCTTAAGCTAACACATAGTGGCTTAAGATTACAGTCAATTTTCCCTGTCTCACAATTCTAGGGGTTGACAGGGCTCGGCAGAGACATTCTTCTGCTCTGTGTGGCCTTGGCTAGGGCTATAGCATCTGGATGCTCCACTGGGCTGGAGTCTCTGCGAGAGACTTAAAAGCCTGTCTAGCAGTAGGTGCTGGCTGTCATACCATAGCTCTCCAATGTGTCGCCTGTCACAGTACAATATTTACATTCTAAGACACAGTGTTCCCAGCCCATGAAACTAGAAACTATAGATTCTGAGGCTCAGCCTCAGAAGCCACACGGTGTCACCTCTACTCTATTTTATTAGATCAAACGAGTTTAGGACCAGCCCAGATACAAAGCGAAAGGAAGGGAAAAGTATTCACTAGGGACATTTAACATTGTATAAATCAGTTCTCTTCTGAGGACACATGTACCGCAAGGCTTATCTCTGACATGGCCTAATTATTTCACAGGTGTACCAGCTCACTGAGTTTCTCCGAAAGTCACTGCTAAGACCCGTCCCTCCCCTTCATGACTCTCATCCTGATGGAGAGCAATTAGGCTTGGGAACTGTGCCTCTGAGTGATGACAATTGTCTAGATACAAGTATTCTACTTCCATTTTTGTTTTGTTATTCTAGGTAGTACTGTATCCTTGTAAACTCTAATTTTAAAAATGAACTCTAAGGCAGGAGGACATGTGGGGATATTTTCAAATACAATAGAACAGTTGGAGATATCAGAAGACAGATCCACCTCTTCCAGTCTTTGGGGTTTTCTTTCTTTCTTTCTTTCTTTCTTTCTTTCTTTCTTTCTTTCTTTCTTTCTTTCTTTCTTTCTTTCTTTCTTTCTTTCTTTCTTTCCTTCCTTCCTTCCTTCCTTCCTTCCTTCCTTCCTTCCTTCCTTCCTTCCTTCCTTCTTTCTTTCTTTCTTTCTTTCTTTCTTTCTTTCTTTTTGAGACAGACTTGTTTTGTGTAACAGTCCTGGCTGGTCCTGGAACTCTGGCTTTGAACTCACAGAGATTCTCTTGCCTCTGCTTCCCAAGTGCTGAGACTAACAGTGTGAGCCGTGGCTTCTTCTGTCTTTCTATGCCTGCCTTAAATACTTTCTTCTCTCAGTTAAGGCGTGGCACCACCACTGCCTGCCTGGGAGCCTGAACTCCTTCTGTAAAATAAGATGACCTCAAACTCAGATTGGATTAAGGGCGTAGGTCACCACTCCTGAGATATTCCCTGTGCTGGGATTAAAGGTGTGAGTTACCACTGTCTGATCCTCCTAGACTGACTGTGGGTAGATTCTCTGATATCTCCAACTGTTTTTTATTATATTTGAAAATATCCCCACAAGGACATACTTAAATAGTTTCTTTTTTGAGTATAAGGTCTGAACATAAAAATGATATGCTGATTATTCTGATTTGATGTTGAAATTAACTTTAAAGTAGTTTGCTCTGTGAATCTATTTATGAGTTTATTGATTTTTGTGATGCTGGATATTGGATTGAACCCAGAGCCTTATACATACATACATACATACATACATACATACATATATATATGTATATATATATCCATATATATACATATATATATATAATCTTGAAGCGTGAGATTAGGAGACATACTTTTCTACTTATTATTTGATCATTTCATACATGTGTATACTGTCTTCTGATCCCTTTCACTCCCACATTTCCCTTTCTCTTACTCCTCCTTTCCAAAGTGCCCCCCATTACTTCCATGTTTTTTTGATACTGTTTTTGTGACCCATTGAGTTGAAACCCTTTTGCTTTGTATCTGGGCTGGTCCTATAACTCGTTTGATCTAATAAAATAGAGTAGAGGTGACACCGTGTGGCTTCTGAGGCTGAGCCTTAAGAATCTAGAGTTTCTAGTTTCATGGGCTGGGAACACTTCATCTTAGAATGTCAATACTGCACTGTGACAGGCGACACACTGTGGTTGCTTGAAGGATAAAGAACAGGCTACAGCACCTAGGAAAACGAATCTCTCTTCTCCATGATCATTAGTTGTCAATGGTTCTGCAAGGAGATGTGGGGCATCATGAGCCCTTTCTGCATCCATGATGGAACGCTGAAGGACCCAATCTTGAATAGGGAATTACTTCATGAGTGCAGTGCCCATGCCATGACCACAAGGTTTCATAGCACGCCTCTCCATCCTCCATGTATCCCTCCAGCTCTCATATTCTTTCTCTCTCTTCTTTTTGATGATCCTGATCAAGGGAGAGAGAGAGGGAGGGAAAGGAGAGGGAGAGGGGAGGGGGAGAGGTAGAGAGATGTCCTGCTTAGGGCTAAGCACGTAGCAGTCACATATTCACCCCCACTTTGATCAGTTATGAGTTTCTCCATCAATCATGACTTCCTACAAACAGAAGTTTCTTTGACCAAAACTGGATGCTCTCAAGTTTCTTCTCTCCACCAATCTTTTATTCCAGGGTAGCTGGAACTCCTAATCTTCCTGCCTCGGCTGCCCAACTTTGGGTAGTATAAGCATGGACCACCACGCTCAACCTCAAAGTCATTATTTTCCTAAATTCCACATTTATTATTGTGCTTGTTACTCATTAGTGAAAATAGTTCACTTATTACCATATGGTCATGTTGACTTGGATCACTCACTCTGAGACTGTTGATAGAGATGCAACCTTGTCTTCAAGGAGCTCACAGTCTGGGGAGGAGGAATGTATGCGCCTTTGTAATCTGCTAGGCAAAGATCTAAGTAACAGTGGCCAGAGGCAGGGGTACAGGGCACGGGCAGAGCTTTGAAGAAAAGTAGGAAAGGTTTTGCACTATATGAGGATGATGTCAGGGTAAGGACAGTAGGGGAGCTGGCCAACATGGCTGACACATATTGAGGACTACACTGAATGCTATGTTTTGGGACCCCTTACAGGCAATGTTGACAAGAAAATAGTTTTTACAAAGTAAGCACCACTGTATGGCATGGCAATGCTCGTGTGGTGGTTTGAATAAGAATTTCCTGCCCAGGCTCAGATACTTGAACACTTGGTTAGCAGGTGGCAGCACTGAGGAGACTGTGGCATCTTTGGGAGGTGCAGCTTTGCTGGAGGAAGCACATCACTGGGGTGGGCGTTGGATGTTTATAGTCCCACCTCACTTCTAGTTCCATCTCATCCAAGTGTTTGAGGATGTGAATTCTCAACTTCCTTCTCCTGCTACCAGGCCGGCTGTTTGCTGCTGTGCCTCCCTGACATGATGGACTCTTATTCTGCTAGAACAGTGGCTTGTTATTGTGAAGAATCTGATTATGTTGGTTTGGGGAGGAATGTGGGAGACACTGGAACTTTGGATTGGAAAGGTGGGTCAAGCGCTGTGAGCAGAATGTAGGGGACTGTTTTATCTAGAAGGATCTTAGAGCACAGAAATTTGCTAATAATACTAACGAGATGGATGTGCTTGTTTATTTTTACATAAAGAACAAAATGTTGGACAAAGAACAAAACAGCTTCAATTAAAAAATACATCTACATATTTATTTGTCAGGGCAGGGAGTCACATGTGTGCCACAGTGTGCATGTGAGTTCAGAGGATAATATATGGGAGCTGGTTGTTCCTTCTACCATGTGGGTCCTGGAAATTGAACTCAGATCATTATTTTTAGTAGCAAGAACCTTTGCCCACTAAGCCATCTTGCCAGCCCCATCATCAATATTTTTCAGAAATTTTAATGTTAAATTGATATGATTGATAATTTTATTTTATAATTGTCGATACTGAGAACACTGCTTCACATAATTGCATAATACAAATGTTAGAAGTATGGTTAAGGCCATTTTAGAAACTGTTGAAAGTCCTGTCTCAATCCCAAGTCAAAATTCATTGCAGACAGTTTTTAATCAAACTCAAACAGCAATTTAAAAATTTTAGTTTATTAATTTTAATAAATAATTCATTGTGCGAGTGATTTGATTGCATTACATATGTGAAGCCCATGTGCCTGGTACCTGGGAAGGTCAGGAGAGGGCATCAGATCCCCTGGGACTAGAGTTAGAGATGGTTATGAACTGCCATGTGGATGCTGGGAATCTGCAAGAGAAAGAAGCTCCCTTAACCATTGAGCCATCTCTTTGGTCTCTCAAACATTACTTTACAAAACAAACATTCTAACATAGTGGAATACAAAGAGATCTTAACCGAATACTCACATGCTGAGGAACAAGGGTAGAAACATATTTAAAAATCTTGATTTTCAATAGCTAGATTATTCTGTTTCTACAGGAACTGAAAACTTCCCTGGACAGTAGTCTCAAGTATAAGCTGAGGTGTTTTAGTGCTTGTTGGTTTTTTGGTTTTTTGTTTTTTGTTTTCATGGTTTGAGGCATGCAGGAAGCAAAGTGATGTGCTCAGACTGCAGTGAAGTCATAAGCTGCAGCTCGGGTGAGCACTGTTACAAACACCCCAGACTTATGGAACATTTGATTTTAAATTAATGTTCAGTGCCTGGACATTAGGCATTGCCTATTGTTACCACATTTTTGCTTCTCCCATATTTAATTAAAAGACCCAGGTAGGGCCACACCTCACAGTTTAAAAAGTGAAGGACTAGGGAAGCTGGCTCTTTACAGTCTTTGAAGTGGTGTGGACACTGTTACTCTTATGAGTGCTAGAATTCTGCAAGTGCTTGTCAGCAGGGAGCCTGGGGGCTTTTGATTCCATTTTGTTGCGTATATGTTGAGGTCAGAGAGGACAAGTCTGCTTTCTCCTTCTGCCATGTGGGTTCCTGGGATTGAACTGAGGTCACCAAGGCTGGCGGCAAGCACATTTACCTGCTGAGCTTCTCGCTGGCCCAATCTGGATGGTTTTAATTTTCTGGAAGGGAGTTTGAAATAGATGTTAGATGAAGTATGTCCTCAGCAGCTGCTGGCTGACGAGCAAGAACACTTGGTTTCTTCTTTTCCTGTGTTAATTTCCTCAAATAACTTTTCTTCCAAGTATTGGAAGGTCCTTTTTAAGGACCGCTAAAGTTCAGATAGCCTCTCTTGGCTCTCTGCATTCTATTGTCAAATTTTAATAGAACAGTTTCTGCTTTAATGTATACTGCTTCATGTAAAATGAAGCACAGAAGTAAAATCAAAGATGAGAACTTATTGAAGTAATGTGAAGCTACTTCACAGCAGTTAGTTAACGAAAGCAAGTGCTGACCAGGGACACAGAAAAGTCAAGACACTCGTCTGCTGCTGGAAACTTAGAATAAGAAACACAGAAAATAGCTCAGCTGATCCTCAAAAGCTTAGGGGCAGGCTGGAGGGATGGCTCAGGATTTTTTTTAAAAATTTTATTGTTATTTATTAAGAAAAGGTCATTTTTCCCCCATGTATCCTCCTGCTTGCCCTTCCTTCCCTCCTCTCAATAATAATGCTGCTATGAACATAATTGAGCTAATGTCTTTGGGATACAAATGTGCAACCTTTGGGTATATGCCCAGTCCATCTTTAGCCTCCTTCCTCCCCATCCTTCCATCTCCTCTCCCAAAAGGGCAAGAAGTCCCAAGGTGGGTCAGCTCAGTCTGGTGCATCTACTCCAGGCAGGTTTGGTTCCCTCATTAAGGCTTGGTTAGGTGCTCCTCTGCAGGGAATGGGCTCCAAGGTGCCAGCCCACGCACAGGAACACAGTCTGATCCCAACCCTTGAGGCTCCACATGTTGCCCATGCCAGTCGATAGTTGCCTACCTTTGGAGGGCCTAGCTCCTTTTCCAGGAAGTTTCCCATTGGCTGTTCTTGATTCAGTGAGCTTCCCAGAGATCCAGTCAGCCCTTTCCATGGGACTTCTCATAATCCCTATCCCCTTGCTCATACAGACTGCCCCCACCTCATTGTGATCAGGAGCCCATCCTGATGCTCAGCCATGGATCTCTGCCTCTGCCTCCATTTGTTCTGAGATGACACTTAGGGTGGTTATTCATTTGATTATAGGGGAAATCCTGTTTAGGCAATCCCTCCACTATTGATGGGAGACCTAGCCAAGGACATCCTGTGAGTTCTTGGAGGTTTCCCTAGCACCCGGTCTCCTTCCAACCCCACACTGGCTTCCTCTATCAAGATATCTCTCCCTCTTTGTTGCTCCTCTCACACAACCATCTCCTCTCATAATTTGTTCCCACCTCTTCTTGGTAGCAACCCGTTATGATCCCAATTTGCTAAGGTGATCTTCTCTATTTTCTCTTCTTAGGGGAATCTCTGGATGTCTCTCTTAAGTTCCTTCTGATCCCAAGCTGTTCAGGGGTTGTGGTTTGCAGCTTGGGTATTCTTTGCTTTTTTGTCTAAAATCTACTTATGAGTGATTACATTCCATGCCTCTCTCTCTGGGCTTGTGATACCTTGCTCAGGAAAATATTCTCCAAATCCATCCATTTGCCTGCAATATATATATATTTTTTAAACTGCGGAGTAGTACTCCATTGTGTAAATGTACCACACTTTGTTAATCCATTCTTCAGTTGAGGGGCATCTAGGTTGTTTCCAGGTTCTGGCTGTTATGAATAATGCTGCTGTGAACATAATTGAGCTTATGTCTTTGGGATACAAATGTGCATCCTTTGATTATATGTCCAATAGTGTTATTCCTGGATCCTTGGGGAGATTGATTCCCAGTTTTCTGAGGAACTGCCATACTGCATTCCAGAGTGGCTGTACAAGTTTACACTCACACCAACAATGGAGGAGTGTTCCGCTTGTTGCGCATCCTCTCCAGCATAGGCTGTCTGTCACCTGTATTTTTGATCTTAGCCATTCCGACAAGTGTAAGGTGGTATCTCAAAGTTGTTTCAATTTGCATTTTTCTGATGGCTAAAGATGTTGAGTATTTTTTAGAGTGATTTTCAGCCCTTTGTGATTCTTCTGTTAAGAATTCCCTTTTTGGCTTTGAACTCCATTTTTTAATTGGGTTATTTAGGTTTTTTTTGGGGGGGGGGCTCTAGTTTCTTGAGCTCTCTATATATTTTAGAGACCAGTCCTCTGTCAGATGTAGGATTGGTGGAGGTCTTTTAACTTCCTTAGGCTGTCATTTTGTCTTATTGACTGTGTCCTTTGCCTTAAAGAAGATTCTCAGTTTCACAAGGTTCCGTTTATTAATTGTTGTTCTTAGTGTCTGTGCTACTGGTGTTAAATTTAGGTCCCCTCTGCCAATGCATTAGAGGGTTTTTCCCACTTTCTTTCTGTCAAGTTCAGTATATCTGGGTTTATGTTGAGGTCTTTGATCCACTTGGATTTGGGTTTTGTGCAGGGTGATAGGTTTGAATCTATTTGTATTCTTCTACATACTACCATCCAGTTATAGCAACACCATTTGTTGAAGATACTTTTTCCATTGAATATTTTTGGCCTCTTTGTTAAAAATCAGGTGTTTATAGGTATGTGTATTTTTTTGAGGGGGGTTCAGTTCTATTCCATTGATCCACAAGTCTGTTTTTATGCAAGTACCAAGCTGTTTTTATTACTGTAGCTCTATAGTATAGCTTGAAGTCAGGGATGGTGATTCCTCCTGAAGTTCTTTTATTGAACAAGATTGTTTTGGCAATCCTGGGTTTTCTGTTATTCCATATGAGGTTGATTATTATTCTTTCAAGGTCTGTAAAAAATTGTGTTGGGATTTTGATGGGGATTTCATTGAATCTGTAGTTTGCTTTTGATAAAAATGGCATTTTTACTATGTTGATCCTTCCTATGCAGGAGTATGGGAGATCTTTCCATTTTTTGATAACCTCATCAATTTCTTTCTTCAGTGACTTAAAGTTTTGGCCAAACAGATCTGCTACTTCTTTGGTTAGAGTTATCCCAAGACATTTAATGCTAACTGCAGCTATTATAAGGGTGATGTTTCCCTTATTTCTTTTTCAGCCCTTTTATCCTTAGTGTATAAAAGAACTATTGATTTTTTTTTTTGAGTTAATCTTGTACCCTACTACATTGTTGAAGGTGTTTATCAGCTGCAGGAGTTCCCTGGTAGAATTTGGGGGGTCACTTATGTATATGATCATATCATCTTCAAATAGTGATAGTTTAACTTCTTCCTTTCCAATTTGCATCCCCTTAATTTCCTTTTGTTCTCTTATTGCTTTAGCTAAAACTTCAAGAACTATATTGAATAGATAAGGAGAGAGAGGACAGCTTTGTCTTGTTCCTGATTTTAGTGGGATTGCTTTGAGTATTTCTCCATTTAGTTAGATGTTGGCTGTCAGCTTGCTGTATATCTCCTTTATTATATTTAGGTATTTTCCCTGTATTCCTGATCTCTCCAGGATTTTTATCATGAAAGAATGTTGAATTTTGTCAAAGGCTTTTTCAGCATCTAAGGAGATGAACATGTGGGTTTTTTTTTTTCAGTTTGTTTATATGATGGATGACATTGACAGTTTTTAATATGGTGAACCATCCCTGCATCTCTGGGATGAAGTCTACTTGATTTTGGTGGATGATTTTTTTTTTTTTGACATGTTGTTAGATTTGGTTTGCCAGAATTTTATTGAGTATTTTTGCATCAATGTTCATGAGGGAGAATGGTCTGCAATTCTCTTTCTTTGTTGCATCTTTGAGTGACTTGAGTCCATTTGGGTCATAACATCTGTTAGATACCTTATTTATTTGTTGAGTTTCTGTCTAGTTGACCTATCCAAGGGTAAAAGTGGGGTATTGAAGTCTCCTATTATTAGTGTGTGGGTTCTGATGTGAAGTTTAAGCTTTAGTAGCATTTATTTTATGTATGTAGGTTCCCTTGTGTTGGGAGCATAAATATTCAGGATTGAGACTTCATCTTGGTGGATTTTTCCTGAGATCAATAAGTAATGTCTGTCCTACTGTCTTTTGATTGATTTTAGTTTGAAGTCTATTTTGTTAGCTATTAGGATGGCTACTCCAGCTTGTTTCTCAGGACCATTTGATTGGAAAGCCTTTTCCCAACCCTTTATTCTGAGACTGTGTCTGTTTTTGAAGTTGAGGTGTGTCTCTTGTATGCAGCAGAAGGATGACTTCTGTTTTTGTCCATTCTGTTAGTGTGTGTCTTTTTTATAGGTGAATTGAGTCCATTGATATTAAGGGATATTAATGACCAATGAATGTTATTTCCTGTTATTTTTGACAGTAGTATGTGTTTGTTTCCTTTCTTTGAGTTTTTCTTCTGTGGGATTATCATGGTTTCATAGATGTATCTGGTTCCTTAGGTTGGAGTTTTCCCTCTAGTGCTTTCTGTAGGGCCATATTTGTGGATAGGTATTGTTTAAATCTGGTTTTGTTGCAAAGTATCTTGTTTACTCCATCTACGGTGATGGACAGTTTTGCTGGGTATAGTATTCTGGGTTGGCAGCCATGCTCTTTCAGTGTCTGTATAACATCTGACCAGGACCTTCTTGCTTTCATTATTTCCATTGAATAGTCTGGTGTTATTCTGATGGGTCTGTCTTTATAGGTAATTTAGCCTTTTTCCTTTGCAGCTCTTAGTATTTTTCTTTGTTCTGTAGGTTTAGTGGCTTGATTATTATGTGGTAAGCAGACTTTTTTGGGGGGGGGTCTGGCCTATTTGGTGTTCTGTAAGTTTCTTGTATCTTTATAGGCTTTCCTCCTATGATTTTGTTGAATATATTTTCTGTGCCTTTGAGCTGGTAATCTTTTCAATTCCAATTATTCTCAAGTTTGGTCTTTTCATGGTGTCCCAAATTTCCTGGAAATTTTGTGCTACGACTTTTTTGGTTTTAGTGTTTTCTTTTACTGACATATCTATTTCCACTATTGAATCTTCCACTCCAGAGATTATTTCTTCCATCTCTTGCATTCTTTTGGCTATGCTGCATCTGTAGTTCCGGTTCATTTCTTCAAGTTTTCTATTTCCAGCTTTGCCTCAGGTTGTGCCTTCTTTACTGCTTCTATTTCAATTTTTTATTCCTGAAGTTTTCTTTCACCTGTTTGCTTTCTTTTCCTTGGTTTTCTTTATTTTCTTTCAGGGATTTGTTCATCTCTTCCAATGTCTTGTTTGTATTTTCTTCTATTTCTTTAAGAGAACATTTATATCCTCTTTTAAGGCTTCCATTAGCCTCGTAAAGTTGTTTTTAAGGTCATTTCCTTCTGTGTCCTCTTCATTGCCAGGCTCAGGTCTTGATGTTGTAGGACCACCATCTTCTTCTGCTGGTGTCTTGCTCTTTATATTGTTGTATGTATTCTTGCACTGGGGTCTGCCCATTGCTTTCTTGGTTCACTCTTAGTCAGCTCCTAGTTGGCTCCGGACCAGGGAGCTGCAGGGTCTTCCGTTGTTGGTGTGTGGTGACACAGTTTGCAGTGGGGGCGTGGTTTGGTCCTGGGATGTCCCTCCAGCTGGGTTTTGCTGTGGATTGCCCTTGGAGGGGCTTGCTCAGTTGGCTTTGGTCTAAGATGGAGCTGGGTGTGGGTGGGGTACTAGGGGCTGTGTTCCCAGTCCAGGCTTCAGAGACCGATGGTCTCTGCTTGGCCTGGGTATCCAGGGTGGCACTCACCTTAGTCAGCTGTGGACCAGGGGTCTGTGGGGTCTCCTGGATGGTTCAGGATTAAGAGTACTTTTTGCTTTTCTGGAGGATCCAAGTTCAGTTCCCAGTTACATAAAAGAAACTAGTCATTGGGACAATAGTTTGCTTAATTTTTTATCTATATGAACTGTTCAGAGAAAGTAAATCTATAAAGACAGAAGGAAAACTATTTGTTGCCGCTACTTTCTCTCTGTCTCTCTGTCTGTGCATGTCTCTGTCTCTGTTGAGGAAGGGTGTACACATGTTTAGCAAATGGTTTGGAAGAGCCAAGGGAGGTGCTTTCTAATTGGTGTAGGTTTCTGGGAGTTGAAAATCTAAAATAGGTTGTGGTAATGATTGTACAACTCTGAAAATATATCAAAAAAATCTTTGATTTTTACACTGGGAGTGAGTTATTGTATAGCACATGATAATTGCTCATGATAGCTGTTTAAAATAAAAATTTCCTGTAGAGAGGTCTAGAGCATTACCACACATGTTAGTGTCCCCCATCTCCAGTTCCTGATGAACTAACCCCAAAGGTGGGGGGTGTGGTCCTTGCTCAGTTCTCTCTTTGTGAAAGATTGGGAGGGGAACTGTAGCTGTGGCTTGCTGTGAGTCTGCCTGCCTCCACGTCTCAGGCCTGGCCCCATCACTCTATCAGACATGCCTTCTATTCTGCTCTCTTGCTTCACAGTAAGAGGATATTATATAGATAACAGTATGGAATTATATATATATATATATATATATATATATATATATATATATATATATATATAGTGGGATATTCCACATAAAGAATGAGGCAGCAGGTAAAAGTAACTGGTATTCTATGGATTGTTTCACCCGGTGCTTTGGGGCCGTGCATTTGTAAGTTCTAATGAATGTAGTAAGCTTATCCAAATAAAGGATCCTGGCTTTTATTTTATGTTATTAGTGAAGTAGATACAGTGGTATTTTACTTTATGGTTTTCCTATAGAAACAGCAGCCACACTACCATACCAGCTTAAGGAGCCAGCCATTCTGCAGAGCCAGGGGTCTGGAAGCCACCAGGGGAAAAGCTCTGGCCTCACCATCTAGCCAGAACATTTTCCCAGACTGTAAGTGTTACTGGCAGTAGACTCCAGGACTAATCCAGCACTTCCCTACAGACAGTTTAGAAGAGCCTGGCTAACAGCTGAAGTCAGAGCATTTTGATTTTTACATAGAGATGGCTAAACATTGTCTTGACAGGTTTATTCTAATTTGGAAAAGGCAATAATTTTATGAGATGGTAACTGTTTCCTTGCAGTCATAACTCCTGCTGTTCCCTTTGCATTTTTTCCTAATTGGCAGATTGATGGGCTCCAAAGAATTTGCTTAAAAACCGTTCACAGAGGAAACAAAGCAAACCGGAGGGGCAGCTCTCTCTCCAGAAAGGCCACCTCTAATAGTGTAGAGGAGAGGGATTGCATTTATCCACAATCTACAAATTATTTCTGGCATATTAATAGACCTTTTGCCTACTCAAATTTAGTTTGTATAAAGGCAATAAATGTGCTTAACTTAAAAGTCAAGTACTTTCACAAGACTTGTAAAGAAAAACAGCAGTGTTTTCCTTCAATCCCTTCTTCCTTGTCCTTATTTCCTTCTCCTTCCCCCTTAGTCCTCCCTCCTTCCTCCTTAATCCTCCCTTCTTCCCTTAGTCCTTCCTTTCCCCCCAAAGCCCTCCCTCCTCCCCAGTAGTTCTCCCTCCCCCTTAGTCCTCTCTCCTCCCCTTGTAGTTCTCCCTCCTCTCCCATATTCCTCCCTCCTCCCTTGTAATCCTCTTTCCCCCCATAGTCCTCCCTCCTCCCCCATAGTCCTCTCTCCCCCTTAATCCCCCTCCTCCCCCTTAGTCCTCCCTCTTCCCCATAGTCCTCCCTCTTCCCCATAGTCCTCCCTCTTCCCCATAGTCCTCCCTCTTCCCCATAGTCCTCCCTCTTCCCCATAGTCCTCCCTCCCCCTTTAGTCCTCCCCTTTAGTCCTCCCTCCTTAGTCTTCCCTCCCCCTTTAGTCCTCCCTCTTCCCCTGTAGTCCTCCCTCCCCCCTAATCCCTCTCCTCCCTCATAGTCCTCCCTCCCCCATAGTCCCCCTCCTCCCCTATAGTCCTCCCTTCTACCCTGTAGTCCTCCCCCAATGCTCCATCTTTTCTCAAAGTTCTCTCACTCCTGCATGCTTCCCTCAGGAGCTTCTTCCTTCACGTGCTTCCTCCTGTAATTTAACCCCTAACAACCCTACACTGCTCTATTCAGTTTTCAGTTACAGATGTGGAAGAACAGACTTTTCTCCATCATCGCTGGAATTCTTTGCCTTCTTTTCTAAATAAAATCCTCAACATCCAGTTTCCTGTTGTTTAGTGAGTTAAAAACTTGTTTTGGTGAGCCATATTCTCTAGTAACTTTTTGAATAATGATACCCAAAACTTTATTGTTTATCCATTATAAAGGCTTATACGGGATAAGATTCTACTTAGCAACTTATTTTCCTATAAGATTTCAAAGGAATTGTCTATAGAAGGGCTTGATGCCCCCCCCCTTCCTGCAGCCAGAATCCTGATTGGAGCCAGATAGTGTGGTAAAGCTGAAAGATCAGAGAGATAGAGGAACAGGCCACAGCCACTTCTCACCTCACCAGCTCCTCGGCCCAAAGAGAAGATCCTGTCTCCAGGAGTTCAGATTGAATGCCTCTGCATTCTAGGCTGGAAAGGAAAGGGAGGTGCGGGGGAGGTGCGGGGGAGGTGCGGGGGAGGTGCGGGGGAGGTGCGGGGGAGGTGCGGGGGAGGTGCGGGGGAGGTGCGGGGGAGGTGCGGGGGAGGTGCGGGGCAAACACTTCTCTCTTCCCACCTCATATTCCTTTTCTCTACCCAACCATATCACTTCCTGTCTCAACCTTCCTAGAGCGGGGATTAAAGGCATGTGCCACCACTGCCTGACTCTATGGCTAACTCTGTGGCTGGCTCTGCCCTCTGAGCTTCAGGCAGTCTATATTTCTTAGAGGGTACACAAAACATGACCACACTCTTCCTCCTCCCCCCTCCTACCCTCCCCTCTCCTCTCCTCTTCTCCCCTCCCCTCCCTTCCCCCTTCCTCCCCTCCCCCTTCCTCCCCTCCTCCCCTCCCCTCCCCCTTCCTCCCCTCCCCCTTCCTCCCCTCCTCCCCTCCCCCTTCCTCCCCTCCTCCCCTCCCCTCCCCTCCCCTCCCCTCCCCTCCCCTCCCCTCCCCTCCCCTCTCCTGTCCCCTCTCTGCTGCTGCCCCCTCTTTCCTTTCTGATCTTTGTTTATCCCTACAACTTTGAAATATGTCGATGCTGTTCCACGGTATTGGCCAATTGTATTCGTTATGGTGAGCCATTAATCCCATTCGGCATGAAAACTTTTTCAAGCAAAAGTTTTCATATAATTTCTTTGATAATTCTCTGGTTAATTTTGTCTGTTTTGCTTTGAGAATTCAACCTCCTGAACTGACTCAGTAATTTCTTTTCCTCTCTTTCTTTGCCTATTTTACTTCTTGTGAGGCGATTACTATCCAGTTAATCTGTTGCGGTCAAAATACCTGATACTCTGAGTTTCCCTTCCCTTGTCTTGCTCTTGGAATGCTTTCTCTTTCTAGCAGCTTATTGTTCTCACTCCGGAGTGTGCCAGTTTCCATTCCTGGACGTCTTGCCCTGCTCCGTGCAATCTTTCTTTGCCTTCAGTGATGACTCACATCATGGAAACAGAAAAATCCATGTGCACCCTGAGCTACACTAGAGGGGGGATGCTACTGAACTTCCTCCTTTCTGCTTTGGGAGAAGTCACATCGTCCGGAGTCCCTTCTGCTTGAGAGCCTATTAACAGCTCTGCCCTGTTTTGACTTCTTTCCTATAATGTTTTTTCTTTATTTATTTACGTATTTGTATTGGTCAGACTTTAATAAAAATGGGTATTGGTCGAAGTAGAATGCACACATACTTTAGTTGGTATATGTAGTAAGAAGTTTCTGGCCCAACCTAGCCCCACGGTCCCAAACAATCACACAAAGTCTTATATTAAGACCTGGTCTTTAAAAAGAGAAAGTCTGAGATATTTTTTCCCCAAAGCTCCTGGTGTTACTGCTGCTTGAGCCCATAATGGCTCAGCATTTCCAAATTGTTCTGTACATAAGATCTGTCCCTACTGCAGCCACTAAATTGTGACACTCCAGACGTTCTACCCTCTACCATCCGACTATCACAATGCCAGCCTCTTCTCAGGCAGCACCCCCCTGCTTCATTCTCTTAGGCTTAGACCTTGAGAGTCACCTGTTTGCTCTTCTTGCTGTCAGCCCCTTCCTGTCAGAACTGTCAGAATGTTTCTCATTTGTATATTCTTCTCATCAAGGGACTTTCGTGAGGCAGCTATGTTGTATGAAGTTTCTGGCTCAGCTTTTCCAGCCTAGCCTCGAGGTTTGGACCTGCTCACAGCCCCGCTGCCACTTAGGCCCAAATAATCACACAAAGGCTTATATTAATTTCATGCTGATTGGCCTATGGCTCAGACATATAACTTGCAAACTCTTAATTCTCAAACTAACCCATGATTCTTATCTTGTTTAGCCATGCAGCTTGGTACCTTTTCTCAGAGCAGATTTTTTTCCCCCTGCCTCTGCTGACATCTCCCCCTGACTCTTCCTCTTCCCAGAGTTTTCTTAGTCTGGTAGTCCTGACCACACTTCCTGTCTGCCTTCTGGCCAATCAGGGTTTTATTAAGCCAGTAGGAGGAACAAATATTCACAATGCACTAGAACATAATCCCACAAGATAGCTATGCTGTAGAAACTGCTGTGAGGCCCAGCATTATGAAGCATGGATCATACCATCACTGTTCAAGAAACTCACAATCCGCTGCCTGAAAGCACACCAGGAAGCTGGATTCTATCACCTCAAGTTGGCACTGTGTCTAAGGATCCCCAGGAAAGAGGCAAACATGAATTTGTATCTCAGGAAGCCAGGAAAAGGAAGTAGGACTACAAAGGAGGAGGCTCTGGTGGGATGTGGTCTCCATGGTAACCTTGAAAGATGCTAAGGAGAGTGGGAAGCAGGGCTTCAGAATTGTTCCTCAGTTGGCCATCAGACCAGATTTCCGTAGACCAGTCAACCCCAAGAAAGAAACCGACTTTATCTAAAGCTCTCTATAGGTACGTCAGTTCTTCAGGGCTGTCAGCAGCAGTCCCCATGCTGGAGAATTAACAGCCTTCATCCCTGTGAGTTTGTGGGTAGTGTGGTCAGCATCCCAGACCTGTGGATACTGGCATTAGTCCTAGACCATAGCAGGAGATGACAAAACATCAGCTATTGGTTGACTAAGTAAAGAAGAAGCAGTGAGTTTGGGAGTAAAATGATCTTCCATTAGTTCAGTTTAGTACTGGCTTACCTCATAGTCAGATTGTGTTAAATTGGATACAAAATAAAATCACAGGCCTGACTGAAATGAGTTCTGGCTGATGGGGTTACCAAAAAAAAAAAAAAAAAGTCAGAAAATGCTGCGATAGAAAAAAAATCATAAATAGAATCATAGAGTGAAAAGGTGTGTTTAAGGAGGTTTTAGGATATGATAAAATGCTAATTAAAGACAGAATCCATGATGATTAAGCATATTTATTTAAAGATTTATTTTCTATCACATCTTTTTCTTAAACTGACACCAAAACATTCCCGTGTGATTTGATTTTTAAATGTTCCAAGCTATTTTTTAAGTTACCGTCACTTGGTAACATAAATAAAATAAATAAATGCAATAGAAAATTCTATCAATTTTTTAATCCTTTTTATGAAATTAGATATTTTGCTTTTCAGAACATATAAAAGTATCTAAGTATACTCATAGAAAAGATATTAGTGTTTATCAAAACATTAAAAGTGCTTTGAACCTCAGGTTATTAGTGCACATTTTAAAGACTAAAGGCTTTTCCAAATTTTCTCCAAGTTTGACTGACTTACATAATCTGGAGGAAATTCAGTGTGAAAGAGATTGTTACAAACAGTTGGACAGAAGAAAGATAGCGGCAGGTGGAGGAGCTCTCTGGAGGCAGCATCACCTGTGGGGAGCACCAGAGGACAGCTGGGGTCAGCTGAGGAAGGGAAATGCTCATGGGCTATGCTTGAAGCTCATTCCACCAGAAGGAGCAGGGTGGCTGCTGATCAGAGGCAGAAGGAAGCCTGTCTGGTGAACATCATATTCAGAATGAATGATCAAAACTGAGTTTGGAAGCCCAAGAAGAGAGCAGTGGTGAAGGGCTTCAAGGGGGCAGGAAGGGGAACTATGGCTGGAAGCCCTTGAGGTCCTTGCATACCATGTCACCCCTATTGCGACTGAAACTATTGTCCCCGATTAAGTGGCATTCATCAATGGACACTCCAGCAGAGCTAAAGCAAAATCTGATTTAGCATGAAAACTGTCATGCTTGACAAAAGGACTTTAGAAAGGTCACCTGGTGATGGTCAGAGGAGTGGTACAGAAATGATATGGGCATGAACACACATACACACCATACACACACACCACAACATTATTTGTCTTCCAACTCTAGAACCCACATTTAAAAAAAAAAAAAAAAAAAAAAAAAAAAAAAAAAAAAAAAAAAAAACCAAAAAAAAACAGAAGCAAAGAGCTAGCCCAGTCTTGCTTTGCAAACTTTAAAGCAATCAAGATTTGCAAGTAGCCCTTATCCACGGATTTGAACTCTCCACAGGTCATTAACAACATTAACTGTTAGCAGCCTGAGGATACATTAAAAACAGGTGTATAGGATCCTTGTCTAGGATTGCAGAAATGCGTTTTGCTGAGCACCTAACTTGCCTTTGCAGAGCTCAGTACTGCCCATGGTGGTTGTGCGATATTTGTGCACCATGGGAAGCTGTACTGCAGTGAGTGGTAAGTGGTGTAATAAAAAGCCGAACAGCCAATAGCTAGGCAGAAGGTACGGGTGAGATTTCTGGGGAGAAAAAGAAGAGGAATCCATGTGTTCTGGAGACCCTAGGAGACACAGAGAGGAAATGGGAGGTGCAAGATAGAGAGGTAACTCTGCATGATAGAATGTAGACTAATATAAATGGGTTAACTAAAGTCATAAGAGCTAGTTAGGAGCAAGTCTATGCTAAAGGACTAGTTTTCAAAATTAATAAAAAGTCTCCATGTCATTACTGGGGAGCTGGCTGTTGGGACAGAAAAAGAACTCATTGTATGTGGTCTTTCTCTGCTGGTCAGGCTGGGCTCGGTGAAGCCCTTAGGCCTGCTCTACCCTAGGTCACCATGGACAGCAACCACTCTGTCAGTGCTCATGCATGTTTTCTGTTTTGGGTGCATGTGAAAGCAGTGGGTACCCCTAGACACTGGTTTTCTCCTAGCCCCACAGCCCAGCCTGGCTGCCCAGGTGGACCTTTGGGCACTCTGAAGCTGAAACTTGAGAGAGGGAGTCCCCGGCATGGAACTTAAAAGACTCCCAATCACTCCAGCAGGGTTCTTACTTCCCCACTATTTTTGCATACATTTCCCTTAATTACACATTAAGTTTGTCAAGTAGCCCTATGGTAGCTCCTGGTTATAAGAAGGCCAGAGCTTCCCTCACAATGAAGAGTGGAGGTGTCCCTCAAAGGCCCCCCTGGACATCCTTCTGCTCACATGGTGTCTAGTTGAGCTTTGGCCTCAGCATCTTTGATCCGAGTGAAGATGTCAGACGTCAGAAAACCACATCATATGAACTCTTCAATGAAAAAAGGTAGATAAAGGCAGCTAATGATTGCCAGAAGAGTTGGGTGGTGGCCAATGTGGAGGATGAAGCAGCCAAAGCATCCTGTTTCTCAAAAGCTCCGCTGAGGATTTATTGCCTGCCTTTTTCAGGCAGGGAAGGTTGGCTGTAAGGCTGCCAACTTGTTTGAATAAAAAGAAGGGACTACTGACCAAATCCAGGGGTATCTCTAGGAAGTTAGGCACAGCTGGTCTTCATGGGACCTGCAGATGGCAGCTGATTCAGGCAGATTTTAAATTGGACATTAGCCTGAAAGTTTGGGTTAGTTTTTATTGCACAGGCTGTTTGAATGATTGAAAGTGATCTAGAGAAATGAGCATCTAGTTTGGTCCAGTTTCTGACAGACTACTTGGAAGCAATAAGACATTTTTTAGATTAAAGCAGACTTGAGCTGGGGATGGCTCAGTGGTTAAAGAGCTTTCTCCGTACACGAGTTCTAGCCCCAAGCCCAGTTAAATGTGCCACCTCACCCCCAATTCTAGCCTTGAAAAATGGACATAACATTCCTGGAGCAAGCTGGTAAGGAAGACAAGCCCTGTTGGTGAGCTTTGGGCTAAATTAAGAGGCGCTGCCTCAGAAGAAAAGAGGTAGAGAAGCCATTGAATAAGACTCCCTGTATCAACCTTGGGCCTCCACACACATCCATAAGTGCACACATGTGAATATTTATGCACGTATGTACAACACATAGGTACACTTAAACACAAGAAGAAGAAGAAAAAAGAAGAGAAGAAATCAGGAGTTGACTTCACTGAGTCCATTCAGGGAATAATTACACACGGTATATAAAAACACTTAACAATATTTATTATAAATGTTCCATAACTATTAGCTCTGCCAACAGTGGTTATTATTATTGTTGTTGTTGTTATTATTATTATAGCCGGTATTCCCACCCAGTCCCTGGTACATATTAAAAGTTAATCATGTGCATAGCTTTTCCTCAGCTAGACCAACACTGTGTACTGTAGAGAAGGATAGACCAATGGCTTGAACACAGACTCTTTGTATCCCTCTTGAAATGGTGGGGATGATAGTTCACCTGACTCTATCAGACTCTAGTGCAGACATACTGGTATTCTGATTCTCTCCATGATGTCTTTAAGCAAGAGTCAGCAGCACTACAATACAAATGAAGGAGGGGGGTAAAGGGACATTTCAAGGTGACCCACTATGTGCCAGGAGCAGTGGTGGCCTCATAAAGTAAGATGTGATGATGGACAAGTGCAAAATTTGACTTACATTTCTTCAAAAGGAAACGATGCATTTGTAAATGAGAAAGGCTTATATGAAGGACCTCAGGGTGTTTTACTTCCAGTATAATTTTTGTGTAAACATAAGATGACAAGAATTTAAAGATGGAGCATCCCCGGGCACAAGCCTAAGAGTTCTGAATATAATCAAAATCCCCTTATTTATTTTCTTGCCTAAGTGGCATCTCCCAGGAGAACAGCAGTTGCAATTCTTACGTTCTGTGCAGCAGCAGCTGCAAATTAATGTGCCCGGCCATCAAAACAGCTCTATGCACCTCTGCCAAGTGTAGTTATCTCATCCAATAATAGGCACAGCCTAAAGACAGCAGAGCTTGAAACCCAGATCTCTGAAAATCTGGGCAGTTAGCCACTCTCTTGCAGAAATGAGCAAGGAATATCCAGGCTGCAGAAAAGCAAAATCGTGTTGTGACAGCTCTTGTTCTAAATAATATTCCCTTTACACTTTAAACTGCCCTCAATCTACCAACCAGAGAGAGGGACTGGAGAAGATGAATATGAGAAACAATTGAGGAATAAGGACATCATGAAAAATTAGCATATTTTCATCTTAGAGTTGGTTCAAGATTATGATGTTAGCTGATAAGTATGTGTAACCCTAAACAAAAGTCTGAAATTTATCATTCAAACGAATTTTAGCATCAAAATAGACTTGAAGCACATAAAATAGATGGTGGCCTGAAACAGTCAAGTTTTCACAAAACCCTATGGACCCAAGCAACACCAGTGCACAACTCTATTGCACTTAGTCCAGGGGTGTGCGGGTTACTGTTATCTCTCTCTACCTACAGCATCTGACGGAGACACTGGAGAAGAAATTTCTTACTTGGGCTGGGTTTCAGGTTTGGTCAGTCCACGGTGGTGAGGGCTCTTTGCTGGAATTATGGTAGAAAGAACATGTAGGACTCTCCCATCGTGGTAGACTCAGAAGCAGAGAACACAAGAGGAATCAGAAGCCAGATACAACCTTCAAAAGATCTGCCAGCAAGGACACACCTCCTCAGCCCCTCCAAATAGCTCCACAACTGAAGAACCACCATTCAAGACGGGTACCTGTGAGGGACATTTCCAACTCAAACAAAAACAATGGGTCTGTTTTGTTTCGTACTAGATGTTTGTTGGACTGGGTAGCCTATTTTCAGTTTAGCAATTACCCATGTTAAAAGCTGCTGTTCCAGAACAAACATTTCTTGGATCTTAGGACTGGTGCATCTGGAATGATTTTACTTCCAAAAGACTTGGCTCTAATGTGTCTGCTGGAAACAGGAGGTGAATTCACTATAAATACATCTTCGTGACTTGGTCCGAGAAAACTCCATGAGCCCTCTTAGAAAATCTCTTCATCTTTCAGTACTTTCGTTGAAGAAGTACAAACAGAACTGTCGGGCTGACTCCTCGGGTTTATGTGAAATGTGGGCTTACCAGATCTGAAGATCACAGCTTGTGGGACATGGCATCAGAGGCCCAAGATCCAAGAGAGGTATCCCAGATCTGCTCTGGATGATGTGGTGGTTGAGGAGCTCAGGACAGTTCTCTGGAAGATTCCTTAGATGCCTGCCTGTATATTCACACCCTTCTAGATGTTTATTTCAGAAATAACATTTTATCCAGCGTAGCAACTCAAATCCGCCCACCCCCCACAACTCCCTTGCAGCTGGGGCTGATACTTCATGCCCTAACTTGTGGGATACATCCTTTTATCGCTGCTGGTAATCCCTCAACTACACACATGGCTCTAATCTTCATTTTATACACAGACCATTACATTACTGAGGAAATAGTGCTTTAACTGTGGCTCCACTGAGATAAATCAGACTAAGCCATCCTTCTCCCATATATTCCTGTCCACTTATCTGAATCAGCGTCATTTGAAAACAAAGCTCCATTTGAAGTGTGGCATCAGGCTCTGAGAGCCGCAGTAAGAGCCTGCTAGAAGAATGAATCAGCTTTAAACGAGAGGCATTGATTTAGAAAAAAATTAAATTTTATGAGATTTCAAATAATCTTCGCTATTGACTACTTAAAAAAACTGGAGTTTAAAGATTTAATATTTTAAATTTCTGCATTTTCATTTTTTACAATGGATATCTATACAAGAATTTAGAAGAGTAACGTGCCTTAAAATATAATTGCGTTAGAGCATACTGGACATTACACAAAATAATATTAATAGAAAAATAAATATCAGCCTTAACATTTTTATCAAATAGGCACCTAAATGTCCTTTTGCACTTGGCTTCTAACAAGCGTGCTTTCTCAGTAACTAAAAGGTTTAACATCCAAGGATTTAATAATGTGCTCTCTAAAATTCTCACTGATGTCGGAATGTTTCTCCTTAGGGATGAACAAGAAAAGCCCATTGTCTTCAGTTCTGGACTCTCACTTGCAGAAATGGACTCAATCTTGTTGGAAACAAGAAGTCTAAATAACTCCCAGCTAACGCTACTGTGACATTTGGTCAGGGAAGATGTCCCACGAGAAATGTAAACTATTTGAAAACATCCTGTTACTAAAACTTGAACACTAAAAATGAC
This sequence comes from Phyllotis vaccarum, assembly GCA_033318265.1. NCBI lineage: Eukaryota > Metazoa > Chordata > Mammalia > Rodentia > Cricetidae > Phyllotis > Phyllotis vaccarum. The sequence goes on along the minus strand of JARWLC010000014.1, from coordinate 79,814,919 downwards.
AAATGGACTGGAAGCCACAACATAATTCTAAGCACGCATAATCTTGGCTGCTGTGAACACATTTTCAGCACATACTATTTTTTATGTTCTCTTGCATAGATACCGTCTCTACCATATGAGGAAAAATCACCTGACATTTATTACTTACCCAAAAAAACAGGTTGGAAACATCCGGCCTTTTTGCTCTTGGTCTGGGGACAAGCTGGGTGAGTCATGGTGCCCTGAAATGTGCCTTAGATTCATTCACCCTCTCCCAGGCTCATCCCTGGGGGACTGGATTGCAACCATCTGCTTAAGAGCCCTTATTCTCTGTGGTTCCCTTTCCCTACCAACTAAACCGCATCTGGTCACACAAGGATGGCAAGGATGGCAGAGCGAGATGACCAGACGTTAAACCACACTTAAAGTTTACACATCTCAGCTTTGGGCTGGAGTCTCAGAAGGTCTGAGCAAGTGTGGAGAGGATGCGGACCGAGTTCATATTTGTCTTCAAGTTGCCCATTGATCTCTGGACCCAGGATCACAGGCTATAAGATATTAAAGTATATAGGGTTTTTTTTTTTTTCCTTCTCTTGCTTTTTCCTCATCAAAATCCAGAAGGTGAGAAATTGTGGGAGAAAGTATATGACACCCAGGACCATCCCCACATGTAGGACAAGCAGGTACCTCAGAATATGGGCAAGGTCTGTGTTAGGCTATTTTAACGCTCTGCTCTGTCGCACTGGGTAGCCAAAGAAAGTCTCTCAGTAAATACTGCAGAATAATGTGAGATGCTGTGGAGTCGGGTGGAGCAGGTAGAATGGAGAGGAGGAGGGAGCAGAGAGAGGGTAGATGGGATGGGCTACGGTTCTTACAGTCCCTCCAGGAGCAGCTACTCAAAGTAGACTCCTAATAAGAAGTACATACGGTGTAGGATAGCAGGAAGAATTATGGACTAGAAATCTGGTCTCGGGTGCCCTCATCTATTGCATAGGGGAGGAGACCAGGGAAGACCTCTGAGTTCCTTCAGGCCTTAACAGCAAGTTTGCTGGACCTTCTCATCTCAGTGACTCTTTTGTTTAATAAAAAAAAACTCTCAGCTTAGCTCTCCTCTGAAAAGTAGTTACTCTAAAATGTTGGTCCGTGCAATGAAAGGATTTTTAAATGAAGAGTTTAAGGTAAAGACATTATTAAGAAAGAAAGAAAGAAAGAAAGAAAGAAAGAAAGAAAGAAAGAAAGAAAGAAAGAAAGAAAGAAGAAGAAAGAAAGAAAGAAAGAAAGAAAGAAAGAAAGAAAGAAAGAAAGAAAGAAAGAAAGAAAGAAAGAAGGAAAGGAAGGAAGGAAGGAAGAGCACTGACTTCCTTTAGGACAGTCACCAGGCTCTGCGCCATCACGAGGCTTCCCAGGTGCAGTAGTAGTGAGGGGTTCTAACAGAAGAACATTCTCACTCATCAAGATGCTTGATCTGACGTGCATGCAAACAAGGAGTGATGCATGGAATATACTTTGCATATGTTTATATATGTTGGATATATCTTATTGTGTACTTTTCTTTATAAATCTCAAAACCACATAAATTGTTTGATCACGGCTCCTATTCAAGTGGGAATCACCTCAGTTACCAAAGATGTCACTTTAAGAATTAAAAAAATGCCAGTGATTAATCTCTCCCTTCTGTCTTCGGCTGGACTGGGAGCTTGACTCATTGTTCAGTTGTGGATCTCTGCATCTGCTTCCAACAGCTGCTGGATGAACATTCAATAATGACAATTAGAGTGGTCATCAATTGCATTATAGGAGAAGGCCAGTCCAGGCACCTCTCACTGTTGCTTGGAGTCTTAGCTGGGGTCATCTTTGTAGGTTCTTGGGTGTTCCCTAGCACCAGGTTTCTCTCTAACCCCACAGTGGCTCTCTCTATCAAGGCATCTCTGTCCCCCCCAAATCCAAACATCCTATTTCCCCGTGTTCTCTTCCTACCCTCCCCCCACACCCTACATAGTCCCAATTTCCTAGGATCCACGGATGTCTCTTTTAGGTTCCTCCTGTTACCTAGCTGCTCGGTGGGGTGGGGTTGTTGATTGTACTTGGCTTATCCTTTGCTTAATATCTCTAATCCACTCATAAGTGGGTACATATTATGTTTATCTTTCTGGGTCTGTGTTACCTCACTCAGGATGCTATTTTTCTAGTTTCATCCATTTGTCTGCAAATTTCAGGATGTCAAGGGGTCAAGAGCATGATGGGGAAACCCACAGAGACAGCGATCCAAGGTATTGGGAGTTCACTGACTCTGAACTGACGGCTGGGGAACATGCCTGGGACTGAAGTAGGCCCTCTGAATGTGGATGATAGCTGAATGCCATGGGCAGTTTGTGGGGCCTCTGACAGTGGAGCCAGAATTTATTCCTAGTGCATGAACTGGCTTCTTGGAGCCCATTCCCTATAGGGAGACACCTTACTCAGCCTTGATACTGGGGGGAGAGGCTTGGTCCTACCTCAACTGGATATGCCAAACTGCATGACTCATCCTGGGAGTCCTTACCCTCTCTGAGGAATGGATGGGGGAGTTGAGGTGGTGGGGAGAGCCGGGGGATGACTGGGAAGGGGGGGGGAACAGTGATGGGTATGTTAAAAAAAAAAAAAAAAAAAAGGAAATACCAGTGTTTAAAGTTCACACCCTTTCCATCGGGAGTGCGCTAGTAACTTTTTAGAGTATGTGTAGGGATCACTCTGTGTTTCAGGTCATCACTGTTGTTTGGTGAAATGAAGCAACCATTTATGATGTGGACAACACCAGGTAATCAGTTTGGAAGCACTAAGGTAACCTGTTCTTCAAGAAAACCTAAAGAAGCATAAAAGTAGCTCTGGGAAGTATTACATCGAGTCTGGAGGAGGTTTTTGTGTGTTATTCACTCTGAAAACCATCATTCTCAGGCGTTAGAGGACTTCCCCTGACACACCCCACATTTGCTAGAGATTGTATTTGCTATCACCCTAAAAGAGAGAGGATATCCTTTCAGAAACACGTCTCCTAGAAATTCGCATTCAGGCTTGGGATTTAGATGGCAAAGTTATATCAAATAATGGAGAAAATGGGTATCTAGAGAATTAGAAGAATATGGAAGAAATAGCATTATTATTTTAATTGAGCATAATTACCTTATTAATCAATGTTTGCATAATACTTACTAAAGCACTTAGCTGATACATGGCTATATTTGCAATTTAATTCACCCAGAATTTTTCTATTCAGCACTTATATAGCATCTATTGGTTTATGATGCTAATATAGTAGATTCATGTTTCTGTTAAGGCTTAAATAAAAGAAGTTGGAAGCCAAGTCCATTATATAACCTCCTTTATATGGAAGCTTTTGTCATGAAGAATTCCAAATTGCCTTTCAAAGCATAGTGAACCCCTTTTACAATGAATTCCTGAGGGGACATTTTCAGCAGTGTAAGCTATGATAGTCATTGCTTAAGAGCTGTATTCAGTGTTATAGGACTGATGAAAGCAGGGTGGATGTTAACATCAGATAGCCCTTGGGAACTCAGGTGTTGTTTTTGGCCAAGATGTCTATGATTCAGAGCACAGAACAAGATAAACTTTGCTAACCTTGATATGTAAGGAAAGCACGGAAGGCTTGAGGGAGGAACGCTTGCAAAATAAACATGAGTACCTGAGTTCAAATCCCAGAAAAGGACTCACCATGGGTGTGTGCTTGCCTATAGCCCCAGAGCTATTTGGGAGCCGAGATGGAAGGATTGCTTGAGATCTCTGGCTGCTAAAACCTAGCTTGAGTTTTGGAAAGAGATCTGCGCAAGGGTGGAGAGAGAAAGATGTGACAACTTCTTCTGAGACAAATACCCCACTCACACCACATGCACACACAGAAATGCATACAAACACACGTACCAAACAGTGCACAAAGAAAGCTTTCAATAAAAAGAACCACTTTAACACAGCAAAGTGAAACACAGTACACCTTATGCAGAAAATATCTCAGAGGCTGAGCACTCTTTCTTTGGAATCGTTTGTACTTTCAGAAAAGTACACAAAACTTCACTGTGACAGCTTGCTGACTACATATATTCAACCCATATAACTCATGAACAATTGGGAAAATTAAACGTTATCAGGATTATGTCAGTCTCCACAGGTCACTCCTGAACACCATTCAATACACTGAAGACACCTCTCTCTTGGCTTACATGGCAGATGAGTTTTACCAGGTCTTCAAACGTGATGCAAACAAAATTACACAGAGAGTATTGTTTTATTATTTTTTTAATTTGTTTTGTTTTTTCTGAGACAAGGTATCACTCTGTAGCCCTGGTTGTCCTGGAGCTCAATTGTAGACCAGGTTGGCCTCTAACGCATAGAAATCCACTTGCCTCTGCCTCTCGAGTTCTGGGATTGAAGGCGTGCACCACCAGTACCAGGCTTATGCTGGGTTTTTTTATTCAACCTATGCCTATGACTTTATCCACATTATTGTATGTAGCAATAGTTTATTGGCTGACTGCCATAGTCTATTATATAGTGTACTCTAAATTTTCAAATAATTTTTAATAAAAGCCCAAGATATCCCTTTAAACACACACATGAAAGTCCTTGACAAAAATACTAGCAATATAGAAAAATGATTATGCTCAAGTGGGATTTATTCTTGAGCATGCCAGGTTGGTTAAACATCCAAGAACCAATCAACATAGTGTGATACATGCATTAGAATAATGACAAAAAGCACGTGATCATCTCAAAGTACACAATAAAAGGCATTTGAAAAAATCCAATATTCCCTCAGTACAAAGCATACTCAATAAATTAGGAACAGACAATAACATTCGGAACCTAATTAGAAAAACTCATAGACAATATTATGCTTAATAGTAAGAGACTGAGTATTGCTCCCTTAAAGTCAGGAGAAAGATAGCATTACTTGGGTGTACATTGTATGCAGGACTGTCTACACAGTGCAATTTGACAAGAAAATGAAAAAGTATGAAGATAGGGTCTTAAGAAGCAAACTTATCTCCATTTGTATATAACAGGATCTTATATATGAAGATTCTACTAAGAAACTATTAGGAGTAATCAATGAATTACAAGATAATAAGATCAATACACAAATACCAATAGTATGTTCTGTACAGTATAAGTAAATAAAAAATAACATTAAGATAAAATTCCCAGTTATAAAAATAAAACATATGGTAGTAGTGAATTTAACACAAGAGATGTAAAGCTCATACTCTGAAAACAGCAAAACATTGTTGAAAACAATCACAGAGACCTTTATAAAGGGAAGGACGTCACGTGCTCATGGATTAGAAGATTTAATATTGTGAGGAAGACAATATTCCCCAGATTGATCCATAGATTCTAAACACTCCCTTTTTACAGTCTCTGCTGACTTATTTGCAAAAATTGATAAGCTGATCTCAAAATTTGAACCCTAAAGGGTAAAGGACCAAGAATAACTATGACAATTTTGAAAATGAAAAAATAAAGTTGGAAAGCTCATGCATTTAGAACTGACCGTGAAGTTAAATCGCTCACACAGTGGGGTCTTCTCATAGGGGTAGATAAGTACACCTTAAAAATAAGGAATCAGGAATGTGGTGTTGTTTCTAGAGCCAACGGATTTTTGAGAGGGCTGCCAAAACAAGTTCATAAGATGAGGACTGCCCCTTTAACAAACAGTGCTGAGACAATCGGATATCCACATACAAAAATGAAGTTGAGCTCCCTACTTCTCAGCTTATATAAAATCAACTCAAAAAGGATCAGAGTACTAAGTGCAAAAAATTATAAAACTCATAAAAAAAAATGTGTGTGTGTGGGGGGGGATAAATACTTGTTCTTTGTAATCTTGGCTTAATCATTTGTTTCTTATAAGTGACATCAAAACACACATTACAGGAGTGGGGGGAGATACACAAACAGGGCATCATCATAATTGAGCCCTTTGTGTTTAGAAGACCACAGAAAGGTTGAAATGGCAACCTACAGAAGGGGGCAGAAATTTGACAAATCATATATTTGATAGGAACTTTCTAGCTACATTATATAAAGATCCATAATTAACAGACAATTCAATTGAGAAGTAAATGATGGGATTGAATAGACATTTCTCCTAGAAGGATGTACAAAACGACAGGCACAGGAAAAGATACTCAGAATCACTAGCTATTATTAGCTAACAAAAATCATGGAGGGTTCCTATACATGATCATAAAGTGACTAAACCTGTAAGACACACCATGTGAAAGACTCGAGCCACAAAAACATGTACCATATGTGTCTTAGAGTGTCTATTGCTGTGAAAAGACACCACAACCACAGCAACTCTCTATAAAAGAAAACATTTAATTGGGGCTGGCTTACAGTTTCAGATGTTAATCCATTATCGTTATGGCAGGAAGCATGGCAGCATGCAGGCAGATGTGGTGCTGGAGAAGGAGCTGATAGTTGTACGTCTGAATTTGCCAACAGCAGGAAGAGAGAGAGAAAGAGAGAGAGAGAAGAGAAGAGGAGAGAGAGCGCACCTGGGGGCCAGGCTTGAGAATTTGAAACCCCAAAGCCCACCTCTATAGGAGGATTATGTTACATTGTAAATAATTGTCCCACCTACTAGTTTAATAAAAACATTGATTGGCCAAAGGCAAACAGGAAGTGTGAGTGGGGCTACCAGACTAAGAAAACTCTGGGGATCAGGAGGAACAGAGCAGAAATGCCACAGAAACACCAGACAAGGCAGAAGAAGCAGAGGACAACTATGCTGCTCTGAGAAAAGGTACCGAGCCAAATGACTGAACAGGATAAGAACCATGGGTTAGTTTAAGAGCAAAAGCTAGCAAGTTATATGCCTGGGCCCCAGGTCAGTCAGGGTACAACAAGCATCTGTGTGTTTCAGTGGAATTATGGGACTGTGAGTCTGAAAGTTCAGGCAACAAGGCTAGACCGGAAAGTCTGGGCCAGAAACAGTACAACACACCCCCAGTGACACACTCCTCCAACAACGCTACACCTCCTAATCTCTGTGCCCTTCCCTTCTATTAAGCTTCCAAATATCCATGCCTATGGGGCTATTCTTATTCAAACCACCACACTATGATTCCATGCATTTAAAAGATGAGCACAGGAAAATCCATAAAGAGAAAATGGGAATGTGTTAGGTCGAAATCTTTACTAGGTATTTGGCTATTTTAAAAACTGGATACATCATGATATGTTTTAAACACCTATCTATACACTGTAGCTAAGGATTGTGTTTGGGGGATAATAAAACGTTCTCAAGTTGATGCTGGTGATGGGAGCACAATTCTGTAGATGTATAAAAACATTGAATTTCACATTTTGAAGGGGTGAATTATATGGTGTGCGAATGACATTCCAATAAAACTATTGAAATGGCTGTTTTTAACTTTTTAAGAAAAATCAATACCCAATACTATGTGAATAATTTACACAGTATCGTAGATACAAAAGGATAAAATACCAGGTACCACATTCCAAGGAATGAGTTGACATTCTGCTGTGGATCATGGCGCCCTTTTGTTCTTCTAATGAAAGAATCAAGTTCTTTTACAGTTCCAGCTACCGAGAATTTCACTGGCTTTTTCGGTCCTCCAGATCATGTCTTGGTCGATGGCTTTGTTGTCCAGGTCCTTGGCACTGTGGAAGTGTGTGCCAAAGTGACTAATACGTTAAGTCATTTTCATTTTAGCAAGGGAGGCTGCAAGTGAATGTTTTCTGGCCCTGACAGACTGGGACACTCAGGTTATGATTCAATAGGACGCTTCTAGAAAAAGATGCAGAAGCCTTGTCTGTTACCCGAGGAGTAAATCTAAAGGAAAAAGAAATATTGCTTTTCATCTTTACCTTTTCAGCAGTTATTTTATTGTAACTATTGTTTTTGTAAAAACAAGAAAAATCAAGCCAAACCAGGGAGTTAATTTTGAGAAGGGCCAGCTTTTGGATGGTGTTTGCCTTCATCTGGAACAAATTTATTAATTTCTCACTGTCTTTACATCCACATTATAAGGAAGTTCAATCTGGGTGTTCACCATGGGAAAGGAAGAAAATGTTCATGTAAAATCCTTACCAAGGGGAATTGTGGGAACAGTGAGTATGGGGCTGAGCTTTCAGCTTACCAGACTGATTATGGTTTCATGAGGATTGTTTCTGCTGTGGTGGTTATAAACTGTTTTGAGTTGGGGTGGCCTTTCTGTAGCAGCAGGTGGCCAGGGCTGAAGGACTTTTTTCCTCCCATTGGCTGCTGGAGCAAACCAAACATTGAGCTGTTGTCCTGTTTGGTGATGTAAAGATAAAACTCCGATTCTCAGCTGGGGAGTTAAGATAGAGGGTTTCTTGTAATATGAGAAGGTGTCTACACATTACGGACTGGCATTTTGCTTACTCTGTCAAACACAGCAAGGACTTCTTGTGATGTACAAAAGCCCAGGTAGGATGCGGAATCTGGGAACAGAAAGGTTGGGGTGGAGGCGTAAGGAAAGAAACGTGGCAATCTCATTACCAAGGAACTCTTAGAGTGGTCCTGAGTACAGATTGAAGCGTTTCTCCCTTGTTTATAATCCTTTCAGAGCCCCGTGATTTCCTAAGTACCAAACAAATTATAGTTTAAAGACATTAATGTGTAAAAGATTATCTGATGGCCATGTAATAGGTTCTGGGATTATTCCCCCTGTTTGCTCTGGTACAGTATCTTCTAATGGATACATTGTTTTAATCTGAGGGCCACTTCTTGCCCTGATGCTTTTTACGTCAGGAAAGCCTTATCAAGGGGTGAAACCTGATGAGCTCTGACCAGATGGGCTCAGGGATGGGAACCCAGCTGTTTTGATCAGGGCAAGTTCCAGAGCTTTGCTTGACATGCTGTCGTGTACTGGCTGAGAAGGAAGATGAAATTATATTCACTGTGACTAGAAGCTGTTAAACAGGTCCCATGGCAGACAGTATCATCGCCAGAACTGCGGAGGAGGGTGAGAAACTGGCTCCAAAATCCTAAGACCCTCCCCAACATTTGTCAGTCACGTGGACTACTAAATACTTTGATTCAACTGCTTCCCATTACTGTAATGAATTACTTGAAACTGAGTACTTAAGTCTTGGAGGTCTAGGAGCATGCAGATGGCTTCTGGTAGGGCCATCATAGTGGATGACACCAGAGTGCTTATGCACACAGAAGAGATTGCACGCAAGACAAGGAGCCAGCAATCTAGGGGTGGGCTTCCCTCTTTTACACTGTCTTGAGAACCAACTGACTGGTATGAATTCTCCAAGGATCATGTCCAAAGTGATCTACGTATCTAACGCTACCTCTTAAGGCACCACCATTTGAGGTGGCACGTCAAAGTTGCCAGCATTGCCAGTGCTGCCTCACTGAAGATCAAGCATCTGACACATGTTCTCTCAGGGACAAATTCAACCCTAAGCTCCAGCAATGCTCAGCTATGTGCAGTCTGAGCACCAGAACTACTGAGCGCTTGCCAGAAAAGCAAATTCTAAGATTCTAACCTAGACTCAGAGAAGGAGAATGTGCATCTGAGCAAGGTCCCCAGATAACTAAGAAGGACCACCCACTGTAGCTGAATTTCATGGCTTTGGGGGTTTCTATGCTTCTTCATCGAGCAAATCCTGGTTATCCCAGACTCCCTTCTCCAGTGGCTCTGTGTTGATGGCCTTGCTTCAATCCCCTTTTATTTCATGATGACTTACTTTCTACCCACTCCTTCCTTTGTACTCTTGTCCATTTAGACGACCATCCAGAGAAACCTCATTTTCTCGGCTGACCTCTTCATCCGTTTCTTAAACAATCCACAGATATGTAAGTTGGACCAGTTCCAAATGGTTTTTAGAGCAGCAAAGGGGAGTTTTATATTGACTGGCCAAAGACAACTTTACTATTTGTTTATGGTAAGGGTCAGAAGGTTAGCTCTCAGCATGCCAACCCAACTCTCTGCAAGTGCTTTCCTATGAGGGCCACCAGAGAGGCAGAAAGTCTGAAACATGGGGGAGCTGGAGGCCCATTGGTTAACTTCATTACCATGTCTGAGCTTTAGAGGAAATGTTTTAGGTGGACGTATGAGAAGATTCCACTCTTTAGGTTCATGTGGAGAGAATGGAAGTCTCATTTGTAAGCTTGCTGATGAGAGTCGTGCCTGGCACATGGAATGTGTTGATATGAACATGGCATCCTATTTAGCATAGATAAGGCCACCTTATAGTTAATGCTCTTCCTGAGAAAGAGACTGAGTGCCACAGAGCTCACTGTGTCACAGCTGAGGAGAAAGTCATGGGGATTAATGTTTATTGCGTAGGGCATTAAGGATTTTTTGGAAAATGCTGCCTCAGAGATCTGCTTCTTCTGACCCTACATCAAGGCGACTGTGTGACCTAGGATACTCTCCTGTATCGTTAGCTCTTGTGTCCATTATCAAAGAAGGGACTGGACAGTCCTATCCAACTTTCCGAGAACCTATGGTTTTCTCTTTCTTTCTTTTCTTCCTTCCTTCCTTCATTTCTTTCTTCCTAGAATCTTTTCTGGTTTTCATGTCAACTCCCTCAATTGTCCCTAAACCAGAGTCAGAGCCTGGGGATGATCTGCTCTCTCCTTACTAACTTGGGACCTGGAACTTGTGGTGGTTTGAAAAAGAAAGGCCCCTACAGGCTCATATATTTGAACTCTCAGTTGTCAGGAAGTGAAAATATTTGAGATGACTGGAGGTGTGGCCTTTTCGGAGGCAGAGTGTCGCTGGCAGTGGGCTTTGAGGTTTCCAAAGCCCATGCTAGGCTCAGTTCTCTCTCTCTTAACCTTTGGACAAAGATGTGGCTCTCATCTACTGCTCCAGCATCATGGGTGTTGCCATGCTCCTAATAATGAACTAAACCTCTGAAATAGCAAGCAAGGCCCCAGTGAAATGCTTTCTTTTGTAAGATTTGCCTTGGTCAGGGTGTCTTTTCACAGCAACAGAACAGTGACTCAGATACTTGTCAACGGAACAGATCAGTTGATGGGAACATGTTTATCCTATTCCACTAAATCGAACTTTTAGAATAAAATGTCTAGATCAGAAATATGACACTTTGCTTTAAAGGATTTTTGTTGACTTAATAAAAGTAGTTTGTACCATTTGCCAAAAAAGTTTACCTGGAAACAAGGGGGAAGTCGGCCATCTCTCCAGTCTTAAGATGCAGCCTCCATTCAATTGTGAGTTTGCTCTGGGAGACTAGTCATCAGGGTTATAAAGGAAGAGCAGCTGATAGCTCTGCAAAAGCAGAATTCATTTCCCTTTGTAATTACAGCTGTAAAATAACTTCCCACACCAGCTCACTACTGAGAAGTAGGTAAGGCAACCCTCACTCCTACCTGTGAGTGACAGTCTCATTTCTGCCTAACTGAGCAGCAGTCAGTTTCTTTTGGTACCCTCGGTGGTTATAACACTGGGATGCTGCAGCCCCACAGTGGGTTTGCTTACCTGGTATGCTGTCTGCCCATGCACACTGGGGTAGCAACCGGTGCTCTTAGGAACATCTCCGTAACTTGTAATTTAGTAAAGAAAGCAAAACAGAATTGAAGAGAGTAACTGCATTCATTATACAGTGTCTTTTCTACCCACAGAATGCCATAAAAAGTTTCTTCCTAGATGGGCAGGAATAGGTTGAAGTATTTTTTATTTGCTGAAAAATAACTGAGCATTAAATTTAATCAATATTAGCATATGACATGGTTAGATTAGACAGTCACTGGCCTTCACCAGGAATATAAAATGTTGTTAATTGCCCTTCCACATTTTCTCTTTCATTTAAAAAGTGTGTGTGTGTGTGTGTGGGGGGGTGTTTATTACTATGAAAGCCAGGGATTGTAAGCTAAGGGGCAGCAGCTTTTTTAATTTAAAACTTCTGGTCACACTGACATTTAAAACAATCAAAGTCATAGTTAGCATTGTAAAAAGAGCGATTTAAGATAGGACACACGTACATACCTCTAAAGCATAATCTAGTGCCTTGTTGCAGCAAAGTGTTTACTGTGAATCTCCTCAAGTCTCAGCTCTATCATACCCAGTGGTATGTCATCAGGCAAGTTCTCTAGCCGCTGCTGCCTGCTTTCTTCATCTATATAACAGCAATAGTAGATCCTATGGCAAAAAGGGATTGCGAGACTCAAATAAGCAATCGATGAACATAAGACAGGGTCTAGCCTGTAGTAAACATTTAAGTACATGTGTGCTACTAATGTTGTATGTTTTTGCACTCACTTAAAAAAAAAAAAGCAAACAAAAACCTCTCTCAGTTGCAGTAATTGGGTCATGTGATACTCTGAGGCTAAATATAATCATTGGTGCCTCCCAATATGAGAAGAAACCATTAGACTGCAGACCGGTCCTCTGAAGAGTGTGGTTGGAGAAACAGTGGAGGGAAAGCAAACAATGAGTTCTAGCCATAGGAGGGAGGAGAGAGGTCATTAAGGGCAGGCTTGAGACAGGCTTTCTACACCAGTAGCAAATACACATACATCACCTTGGCCTGCACGGAAGGACAGAAAAGCAATAGAATAAAATGAGGCAGAAAGTCTGAAGGACCTCGGGTAGAAGAGCATTGTTCTAACCAGCTACAGTCCTTAACCCAGGCTGCTTTCCTACCCATCAACACACATAAAGAATCAGGTGTCAGGGTGCTAGCCTCCTGGGGTGTCTCCAATGTGTAGTGAGAGTGCCTAGTTACAGTGATGAACCATCTGCGGTGAAATGCTTGATGGAAGACCTCCCTGTGGCCATCTTGGGGTACTTCTGATGTGATTCCTTTGATTCTGTCCAGTATTAGAAAGGAGGGACTTGATGAAAAGGCATGGGACATCTCAAAAGAACATAGAGAGGTAGGCAAGTGCTGGAGGGCTCATATCAGGAAGGGAGGGAGCCTATGTCTAAGGCTCTCCCTCTAACAAGGCTCAATTCAAGTCCTCCATTGCACAAGTCAAATTCCTAGGAGAGAGAATGCGGCTCAGAGTTGGAGAAGGTGTCCATTCCCACACGATCAGCAGCAGCTAGAAGAAAGGGGTGTCGACAGGTCACCTCTGTGTACTAGGAACAGGGATCATGTAAGCCTGCCCAAAACATCAAGGAAGTGTATCTGTATCTAATAGCACTTGGCATCCTGCCAGCGGGAGTGGAGAGAGCCAGCTCCTGGAGTCTTGAGAGCTGTGCGTAGTGGAGGGGAGCAAGGCTGAGCTGAGTCTGGTTGTTGGTCAGGAGGCCAGGGAGGCCATCTACTAAGATGAGCCACGAGAAAGCAGACAGGACTGTCACCAGGGCAAATGCTAGCACAGTGCTTTGATCCAGCAGCTGTTCTGAGTGCTCTGCCATCAATTCCATGCAACAGCCTCACGAACTGAAATCTTATGTTTTTCTTTTTCTTTTTTTATTTTATGATGAAGAAACTGTGATTAGGTGGCTTGTTCAAGGTCACATGGACCTAGCCAGGCTTTCCAAGTCTGTGTCTCTATGTGTTCTGAATTGTCACACCAGTTGAAGAGATCATAGATACTGGCAAGTAATGAGGGCGGGATGTTGGTGTAGAGATACGATAGAGAACTGCATCTGAGCTTCAGAACTCGGAAGGTGGTTCTAAAGAATAACAGCAAATGGTGGTTCTAGGGAGACAACTAAACAAGTAAGAACATTTCCTGCTTAAGCCTGAGGACCACAGTTCAAATCCCTTGTACCTGTGTATAAAGCCAATATGGACATGCACATAGCACCACTGTCATGGAGGCAGAGAAAAGATGACCACTGAGGTTTGCTGATTCATAGCCTAGCTCCAGGTTTACTAAAAAAATCCTGTCTCAAAGGAATAAGGCAAAGAGTGACAGAATAGGACACACAATGTCCTCTGATGTTAGCAGATACACATGGCCATAGGTATACACACACATACACACACACACTCATATACACATACACACTCACAATACACACACGTACACTCATACTCACACATATACACACATACATACACACACACTCAGACACACACATATACACACATACATACACACACACTCAGACACACACATGCACACACATTCATACACACACATATACACACATACATACACACTCAGACACACAAACACACAAACACACACTCATACACACATATACACACACACACTCATACACACACTCATACGCACACACTCATACACACATACAGAGGATTCATTTTGGTGCATGAACTAAGGTGAATATTAACAAACACAGACTTAATGAAGGAATTGGGGTATAGCTCAATAGTGTAACACTTGACTAGTGTGTACAAGGCACTGGATTTGATCCCGTGACTACATTAAAACAGGAGAATTTGAAAACTTTTATTTAACATGACCCCATGTAATTATATTATAATTACCTTTATTATAGCAAGTGGCAATAATTGCATGATTATCCGGATAGTTCCCCTGGAAATACACTGGTAAGTTCTGTATCTGTTGTTTGACCTTTTAGTCTCATGAAAGTATAAGCTGTTTGTAGGCAGGAACCACTCCAGCTGGAGTCTGGTACACATTCCTTTGGCGGATCCGAATTAAGAGTGTATCCACACACACCTTGAGTTTCTAGCATGGAGTCTTAAGCCTCATAGAAAAAAAACTTTATCCCTCATGTTCTGTGTCCTTCTGCTAGTGCTGTCTAAGGGTTTCTGCAATGATTTGCTGTCATTGAGACTGAGATGCAATTATGCAAAGCCTGACAGATCATTTTAAAGTTGTTAGTTGCTGAGGAAGCACATTTGGGATGAAAAAAAATTTTTTTTTTAAATTCCCTGCATTTTGTTAAGTTTCACATTCTTCATGAACCGTTTTTAGTGGAAAACTTTAATTTTACATGATTTACCTTGCAGATTTATGAAATATTTCAACCGGATGTGGCAATTCAAATGTGTTCCGTTGTCCTTAGGAAGGAGAAAGAAAAGGGCCCTGAGAGTGCATCTGGTCAAGGCTCCACCTCCTCTCAGCATCCTGACCATATCCATCATCATCATCAGGTCTCCCCTTCACCTCTGCAGAGCTTTAAGTAGTCCTGCCTGTCACAAGTCACCAGCAGCAGGAAGTAGGCACTTTGGGCCTCTATCACCTCAGGCAAGGATAGGACCAGAGCTGTTTCTACATGGTAAGAGAATCAGGCTATGAGGCATTCCCTGACCCCTGTCATCTTTCCACGACATCTTCCCGGTTGCCATGCTACAATCACATGGAGTAATGCTTTGTTCTGCTGTGTACTTCTGGCCTGCAGTTTCTGCACACTCAGAAGCTCATTAGAAATGCAAGCTCTTGTCCCTCCCAGACCTGCTGAGGCAGCATCTGCACTTCAACAGAATTCCTGGGGACCTTAAGGTCTAAGGAACTCCAGCATCTAGAATGAGCAGTCTGGAGCCTGGAGGACAGTCTTTGGCACTTGCTGTCCAGCATCCTAAGTGGGAACACTGAATGATGCTTCCTTTCTCACCTCACCCAAGTTGCAGCTATGAACCCCATGAGTAGCCTCTCCACCCATGAGAGGCACCCACAAGGAGGCTCTGAATTCTGCACAGTCAGAGGAAGGGACCACTTTTTACAAGGTACTGTGGAAGGTGGCCGGCTTTGGAGCTGCCTCACAGGGAAGGAATTCCCTCTCTCCCTAAATAGCTAGAAGTTCCGCAGAACTCTGGCACAGGCACCTATGCCTGTCTACTAAGAAAGTTTTGATGACTTCTTGCCAGTAATTCTCAAATATTTTTTGCTTGAAGCTTTTTTTAAAAAACAAGCAAAAAAAAAAAAAAAAACAACAAAAAACCCCAACAACAACAAAAATCTTGTTTAAAAGTTACTGAGAATTATCAAAGTTTTGTGTAGGTCACAAGGTCTTCCTGGCCAGTACTGGTTTATATTGCAGAGGCTGTTCTCAAATCACATAGCAGGCCTCCCTCTTAGGCGAGTTTACAGATGACCTTAATATTTGCTAAATTACATCTTAAAGGAGTGCCCATCCATAATTCCACATCAAACCTAAATATTTTACAGAAACTTGCTAGTTTCTGCAATAAACAGTTGAGAAATACATTAATTTTTTTTTAAGTCTCTAATGTCAGAATAAATCCAAGTCCGTTCAATTTTTCTACCTTCTACACTCATTTAACCTACTGAAATAATTTGTTTTGGTTGAAGTATATGGTCTGGTCTTTTAGAGATATTCATTGCTGTAAAGATAATTATAGTCTTCCTTGATTAAGAATACCAAAATGGAAAAATAGCCATTTTAAAATGTTAGTTTCAATATGATATGTATGACTGTTTATTATTTATTACACTGGTTAGTGTTTATTGTCAAGCTAGAGTCACCTGGAAAGAGGAACCTTTAATTTATCAGACGTCTGTGGGACGTGTTTGTGATTGTTAGTTGATATGGAAAGACCCAGTCCACTGTGGGTGTTTTCATCCTTAGGCAGATGAGTCTGAGCTGAATAAAAATGTCAGCTAAGCATAGGCCAGTGAACAAGCCAGTAAGCAGCATCCCTCCACAGCTTTTGCTTCTGTTTCTGACTTGCACACCTACCCTGACTTTGCTCAGTGATGGAGTGTGACCTGAAACTTCCCCAGGTTGTCTTTGGTCATGGTGTGTATCACAGCCACAGAAAGGAAGGAAGCCAGGAAAAAATTCACTTATATTATATTCTTATATTAAAATGTCTAATTGTCTCTTTTGCTCTAATTAGGTCATGTTCCACACATGATTTTGAAACTCTATATAGTGATGATTCAGAAAACACACTCAACATTTTATTGTCTAATATTAAAAAACAGTATATGTCACAGCTGTCTATTCTCATTAGCCACACAAGAGCTTTTCCTTGAGGCAACTGTCACATTTCCTTATGCAGAAGTGCTCTTTGCCAGGAGTGTGTGCGAGCTGGGAAGGCCATTCAAGGACACAGAGAGGTCATGAAGGTAGGTCTCACCAGAAACAAATCCTGCTCGCACCTCGATTCCGAACTTCCAGACTTCAGAACTGTAAAAAACAAATTGCATGTTTAACTACCTGCCTGTAGTGCTATGTTATAGCAGCTCTGGATGACAAGGCAGTTGAGCATACAATCTGATAATAGCCTCCTAGCAGGACTCACTACTTACAAAGCGCTACCCTTACTTGTTTTGATACGGAGTAATGGCTTTTTGTCACCAATCAGCAAGGCTGACTGACGTTGCATCATTTAGGATTTGCTAGGCACAAGAATAGTAAAGTATCTTAGGCTAAAATAAATCCTGCTGGAGAGATGGCTCAACAGGTTGCATACAATTTTTCAGAGAACCTGAATTCAGATCCCAGCATCCACACTTAACAGCTCAAACCACCTGTACTGCCAACACTAATGCCTTCTAGCCTCTGCAGGCACCTGCAGTCATGGGCACATACAATCTAAAAAATGCATGCATACAATTAAGACAGAAAATAAGTCCCAAGAAGAAGCGTAGCCTGAAGTGTCTTAAGCGGAAAGAACAAGAAGTTAGAGGTCATTCTGAGGTGACAAATCAGGCACAGGGACATGCTTTTGATGATTAACCTCATGGTGAAGAAGTGGATACAGAAACTCGGGCTTTAGAGCAGACTCTAGGATTTGTAGCAAAAGGAAGGCTCTCCCCTCATACAGGTACTTTTCCCAAGCAGAGAGGAGCCAGTTTTAGGTTCCAGAATTCCACGTGGTCTACCTCCAACTTCCTCTCGGGCTTCATTAGCTAAGACTGATGGAGACACACTCACAAGTCCACCTTCAGCAAATGGATAGAAGGCACCAAGCATGCCTCCCCCGTGAAGGCCTAAGGAGGTCTAACCTGATGAATGATCTCATGAAGAGTAAAGGACTGCTCTGTGCCCTCCTTTGAACTCTAGTATACCTTTGTGATCAGGTTATAAAAATCCTGGGTTAAAATAGCTATGTATTTGTGTGCCATTTTAGAGCAGCTCTGCCCCTTTACAGCTGCTAGAAGAGGCAGGCTCCTAATCAAAGGCTGGCACTACTTCCAGAAGGAATTTTCAACTGGCTCCCTAAAATAAGAGTAACATGGAGTTTCTGGCTCAGACTAGTCCTACAGTTCGGGCCCACTTGCCACTTATCTGGACCACCAATCCCATAGTCCTAAAGAAACACACAGACACGTTAATTTCATGCTGTTTGGCCTATGGCTTAGGCACATTGCTAGCTATCTATTTTGTCTTAACCCATTTTCATTAATCTGTCTGCCACGTGGCCAGTGGCTCACTGTGCTCCTTACATGTTGCTTCTTTGGGCATCTGGGTCTACCTGTTTCTGACTCCGCTGTCCTTCTCCTACCTATGGCTACGGTGTTCACCAAGGGTCAAAACAGCTCCTTTATTTAAAGATTGATATTCACAGCATACAGAAAGACATTCCCACATCAGTTACAAATGTTTTCTTTCTTTTTAAAAAAAGATTTATTTATTATGTATACACTATTCTACGTACATATATGCCTGCATACCAGAAGAGGGCAACAGATCTCATTATAAATGGTTGTGAGCCATCATGTGGTTGCTGAGAATTGAACTGAGGATCTTTGGAAGAGCCACCTGTGTTCTTAACTTCTGAGCGACTTCTCCAGCCCTACAAATGTTTTCATAGACACTGTAGCAGGTATTCTTCCCATCTCATACATCTCCCAGGCCACTATCAGTGTGTTCCCAAGACCACTGATGACCTCTAACTGCAATCCCCGTATTACTAAGGCTTTTTGTGCAATGGGGGATCTTCTTGAAATGAACAAACTTGTAGCTATCAACTACAGGAGTCTGGGTCTAAATTTCCCAGTGCACTCAGCCCTTTGGTGGATTAATTAGGGGACTACATACCAGAGTTTTAAGGCCCTGGGTACAGAAGCTTCAAAAAAGAATTTTCTGCTGCTGTCCCAATATTCTGTTTAGAGACATGTATTGGTGAAAAGAAAGAGGAAATTAGACCCACACATTGAGAAGAGGAATAAAGGGGTCCAGTGACCCCAAATCTCTCTTTGGGCTCTGACATGAGCCCTGGGTTTAAATGAAAGAACTGAGCCAGAGATAAGAAGTTTGCATAATCACGACATCTGAGCTAGCCATTGTTTCATTGGCCATGGGATCAGCTCCAGTTCTCCCGGCTCTGTAGGGTGATCCGAAGAAGTCCTTAAAGGAACAAGGGTTCTCAGGAGCAGAGGACTGCCATTCCAGGGGTGGTCTATGAGCTTCCTGCAATCCAAGTTGACTACAGGTGTAGAACTAGGGCATCTTTCAACCCTATGGCAAAAAGTACAACCTTGCTCGTCTAACCCTGATGGGATGAGATGCTAAGTGAAGGCTCCTTGAATGGCCGATTTAGATACCTACACAGTCATCCCACACACACACACACACCCCAGGTAAAGAAGGTAAAATAAAAAGCTTTCGCTCTTTAGTTATTCATGGGTTCAAGAGAGAGGAGCCAATACTTTTCAGCAAAACAAGGGTAGACCCACATCCTGTACCAGGTTTCAGACTTGCCTTTGGTGGTGCTAGGCAGCTGGTGACTCACACCTCCTCTGGCTGTCTTCCCTGCCCATTTCCCTTCTCCCCTGCTGGTGTTCCCTGTTCTGCCCAAGGAAATTATTCCTAGCTGAACCTTTTCCACCAGACCTACTTCTAGGGAAACTCAAACTGAACACAGAATACTCTATGTTATATAAATCAAAACAGACTTACAGAAGCTAGGCCAAGTTTCTACGCCATTCTGAACCCTGAAGGGAGGAAGGAGACTGTCAGTCAGCATGTGGCCACCTCTTACAGGGGCAGCTGAGGTCAGGGTCAGTTTTGACCTCACTGTCTGACACCAAATGATCTCAAAAAAAAAAAAAAAAAAAAAAAGTCTTCGGATATTCCCCAGGAAGCAAGGCCCCAGGGTGTCAGATGAAAGTAGGAGGATCCTCAGAGACAAATACCTTCCACCAAGGAAGGGTAAATAAATGCAGGACAGGCTAGGCAAATAGGAAAGCTGTAAGAAACGATCAAATGGGGAAGTCTGAGCCTCAGCTCTTGCCTTAGGAGTAGACTCTGGTTAGTGTCAGGCTTGTGAACTAAGTTAACACTGTATGCTGGCTTTTGACTAATTAAGTGCAAGGGAGAAAAAATCTGAAGTCAATAGCAGAGTATTGTAAATGCAGAAGGAAGAAAATCTTTAGGACCTGGTCACATGGCTTTCTATTTCCGCCCATTGTTCTCTGTGTCTCAGCCTCCTCGATGTCAGGGGTTTTGTTGCTATTTCCCAGCAGTCCCTTGTTCTCTGAACTGTTCCCATGGATTTTTTTCTTTCCTTTTTAAATACAGTTTTCTTCACAACACTAATAGGCTAGATCGATATCATTTTCCATGTTTGAGGAAGTGCTGGGGTGACAAGAGAGACAGACGATGCCTTTGGCTCAGGTCCCACAGGGAGGGCGGACACTTTTCTGCCTCCAGCCTGTGGATGAGGCACCTTTGGGCCATATGTAGTATACAAGAAAGAAAGAAAGGGCCAGTTGCTTCCGATATGCAATTAAAACTACAAAGCTGTTAAAAGTACATCCTTTATGTATAAAAAAAAATACACTAACAATGTAACTTATTAAGATGTTACAATCCTTAATCAATTTTCTCCTTCAAACCTCCTCCCTTCTGCTTTGTCCATTTCCTCCGTAGACCAACATCTTCTTCCATCAGGAATTTGCCACAACTGTGACAGCCTGCAACAGTCCCCCCTTCTCTGTGTGTTCTGCACTACTATACAGTTCAGCACTGAGTGCCTAGTCCTATATTTGACCTCCGGCACATGCCAAAGCCCACGTGTCCTAATGAATAAATGAACAAAGTTTTGTGACATCTTTAGGCTTCCGTTTGGAAAATGAAGGGATGACTTTCAACCTCAACTGGGCATTTGAATAACCAGCCAAAGCAGATGGAGTCCAGGCATACCTTAAAGAAATACTAGGGTGTCAGAGTGTCATGGTGACTGAGAGCTGCCAAACCATGATGTCACATTCTGCACGCAGCTGACATTAGCTCTATCTTTGAGCTCCTTCTTGTTCCTCATGGTCACAGCACCTGCCTAGGGAGGGAGGGAGCCAAGGCTTCTGAGCAGCCAACGGGAAGTTCTATGGGAACACGAGCCATGAGACACCAGAAAGAAGAAGGCTTGGGCTTCAGGAGCAGTCATCTGTGCATGCTTGTACATGTGTGTTTCGAGAGCTCAGCTGCACAAAACAGAGTTAGAACTTCTATATCCCTCATTCTTAGACACTCACCTAGTGATTTGTCATCATCCATCCGTGTGTTTGTTGAACAGTGTTCCATGCCAGGCCCTACACTGGGCACTGGAGAGACGGAGCATCCAGAACACATCTCTCCCCTTACCAGTGTTCACGTGATCTTCAGAGTTTCTGGTCCCCTGATGATGAGCACACCCTGTTTTCCAGAGCATCTCTAAGGTCTTCATTGCTATTCTAAAGCTATTGTTATTGCTCATCCACCGTTCCTGCGGTCCTGGGGAACACCCAGCTGTCTTAGCAAAAGAAGGCAAAGCGTTTCCCTCCTGGTCCTCGATTTCCTTACCTGTAACACAGCTGAGTACACTAGGCACTCAGCATCGCTAGTCACTCCTACTCAGATCTTGTGGTCATGATTTAACTGTTTATTAACTTTCTTCCTACACTGCTCTTGGGACCTCTCTGATCTCATACTGGGGAAGATTTGAAAAAAGTTATACTCAGTGGTTTTCCCACTGAATGCTTTATTATAATCCAACAGGAAAAAAGTTTCAACCAAACAAATGTTCACTTTCCTTTCCTTCCACCACCAATCAGTCTCTGTCATCTTGATAGAGAAAATACAGCTTTTAATAGCCTGTAGTGGGACAAACATTTGCATAACTGTTGCCTCAGAACTCATAAGTCTGAACTAATTGGCTGACGGCGTTTAAAATGATTAAGTGATTGTAATTTATATGATTAACCAGTTAAACCATTCTTTAGTGACTGGCTCTTGGTAGGTAGATGTACACATTTTGCCCGGGGGCATGACAGCCAACCCTGTATCATGTTCAATGCTCTTTTCAATGCTGACTTTTTCTGACCATCAGGTAAAGTGATTTTTATTGAGTGGTTGAATTCCATCGTGTTCAAGGAGTGGTTACTGAAGAACTCAGTGCCTGGCATAAGAGAAGTGAGTCCTTTAAGAATAGTGAGGAGGGAGCTGGAGAGATGGCTCAGTGGTTAAAGCTCCTGTTGCTCTTCTAGAGGCTCAAGATTCAATGCCCAGAACCTACATGGTGGTTCACAACTATCTACAACTTCAGCTCCGGGCAGCCTGATGCCCACTTCTGACTTCTTTGAACATGAAGCAAACACACACGTAATACACATGTATTTATTCAGGCAAAAATACATGCAATAATAAATAAATCATTTTAACAATAGTGTGAAGAAGCAAGTGGTTCCCTTCGAACCATGGTTGTGATTTGAAAACAGTTCACAATTCCATTAAAGTAAGGGCATGGTCTGAGAAGCTGGGGACCTTTTGGCTCATTTGAGCCCTGATGTGTTACTTAGCCACTGTATTACATGATCAAGTTCTCTAACCCTTTTCAACTACAGATCCATTTCTTAAGAAATAATAGTCTTCCTTGCCTCCTAGGATTATTATGAAGATCAATTAGGTAGTGCACATTACATCCCAATAAATAGTAACTGCCATTATTATTGTTATGATATCATTTTCCCACTGAAACATAAGCTTCAAACACATCTTCCTTTTTCTATTCCTGCTATTCAACATGGTTGCATCACTAAACAGATACTCAAAAATATGTATAGATAAGCTGAATGTGGTGGCACACATCTTTAATCCCATCACTCAAGAGGCAGAGACAGAAACATCTCTGTGAGTTTGAGGCCTACCTGGTCTACATAGAGAGTTCCAGTTTAGTTAAAGCTACCTTGTAAGATACTGTGGTAAAAAGGAAAAAAGTTTCGATGAGTGTAAATAAGCTGAGTTGAGCATAGGGTGCTAAATTCACTCTGGGCATTGTTGTCACACTGCAGGGGATCATTGCAGTGCCTCCATGGGGGACTGAGTTTACGGTGGTCTATGCTCTCCAGGTAAGAAATTACATGGAGGCAAATTGTCTTGCCCACAGTCCCACAGTAAGAGGTGACTGTGAACACGGAGGGCTTTATTATGTCACCATTGTAATCAGCCAACAGGAGGATGTTTAGACATTTCAAACCATCTAAAGTAAAATGTCATTGCCAATGGGAATACAAAAAGAAAGAGAAAGAGTTCTTCCATTCAGGGGGGAAAAAAAAAACTTGGTTGAATTTGCCTAGGGATACATTTCAGGGAATAGGCAAGTCTGGTGACTGTGATAAGGAAAAGGTAAAAGTTTCCAGACCCAACAATGCAGATAGAATGTAGAAACTGAATGTGTTCTTTGTTAATCAGTCGGGTAAACTCAAGTTCAAGGTGATTCCTAAAGGACTTCCCCCACCACAGTACCCAGCACTTTCCTTTGTGCCCCAGGATAAACACACCACCTCTTCAGGTACACTCTCTTGGGCTTTTTGGCTACTGGGAAATTGAGGAACCCAGCAGGTAGATAGACAACAGGGCTGTGGTTCTCAGGCTACAATTCATCAGAAAGTGTAAAGACAGACAGGTAATTGCTACCCTGCCCTGTGAGCCACAGCTAACATACCAAAGGTGACTTGTAGGTGTCTTTCCGAGGCCTCCCAGTGTTATTAAATGTCAGTGTAATAAAGATAACAAGTGTTTTACTTCCATTTAAAGAATAATGTGCAGGTATCACGGATACTACTAGGGGTGAAAGGTGCTGGGCTGGGTGCTACCGACTGCTATAAACCTGGGCGTGAGCTAGCTGGAATTTCCCTATGGAGCCCAGCACTTGGGTCAGGTTCAACAGTCGCCTGCCTGGCTTCTCCAACTTTCCTTTTTCTGACACTTCCTCACCCCTCAACTCTTTTCTTCTTTACCCAGGAATACCCCACGTACCCTCCCCCTCGCCTTTTTCCTCTTCGGTTTCTTGATTATGAATGGTTAATAAGCTACTTTTCCAGGGGACAAGCTCTAGGTCAGGGTGAAACCGGCCATTCTAAGGTAACTGAGTCATGCACGCTGTGGAAGTTGGTTTGTTTTTTTGTTTTTTTGTTTTTTTTTCTTGTTAACTCGATCATCCCAATTAGTTTCTACTTTCTTACTGAAGATTCTCAGCAATATGTTAGTGACTTTGTATACGCTCTTGGCTTTTTATTGCTATTTTTTCATATTCACTGCCTGTTTATAGAATAAATTTTACAAAATAGAAAAAAGACAAGGAATAAAATAAAAACCACTTTGGTGTGTTTCCTGATCATTTCTTTTTCTCTTTAACTACTTGTCTACTTAAAAAAGAAAAAAAAAAAGAAAAAAAAAAAGGTTTTGCTGTTTTGTTTTGTTTTTAACTGAAAGAATGTATCCCACATGTGTGTATCTGTGCAGAAGAAGGGCATGATTTGGGAGAAGCTGTTTGTTATTCAGGACCTGAACTACATCGAGATATCTGACAAATTCAAATTATAGCTACATTTCTCCAAGGCTAACCTGCCATTCCTGATCTCCCGCTAGCTTTAAGGAAACCATTCATTCTCTGGCTGTTGTAGGGAGGAAAGAAACCCAAGTGTATCCAAGGCAGGTCAGAGCTTCTTGCTGTGTCTCTAAGGCTCTCTGTCACGGCATTCTTCACTCCAAACTTGACCACTGCTTCTTGGACAGGAGAGGAGAAGCCTCCTTGTGGGCTGCTAGACAGCTCTTATGAGACTGACTGTTGAAAGGGGGCAGAGCCCCTCATTGATTTTCCTGACAGGTTATAAAATAATAAAAGATGGGAAAGTTTTAAAACTAATTTTTAGGGATCCGTCTGAAGCCCATCTAGTCAGCCAGGGGATCAATGAAACAACATTACATAGAAATGCTGAATTCATACTCTTCTAGTTAATCTATATCTCAAAGCCGATCCCCCACACACACACATTCCACCCTGCCCTTAAATGACCTGCACACACACTGAGCTGATCCCCAGTTGAAGCCTACCATTTGGAACCTTGTTTTGCAAAGATGAACTACTCCAAGGAAATGTAAGTCAACACATCTCCACAGTACAAGAGAAGAAGGGAATGAAAAATCAGATCCCAGGAAGCAGATAGGCAGGGTTGTTATGTGGATTTAACACTGATTTCCTGGAATGGGGTTTTGGTTTCTGTTTTATATATTCTGCTCTACCTGCTGCTTGGGGGAAAGCCTGAGAGAGACAGTCTTGCGACCTCTGGATATTCCCTCAAGGTTAGTGTCAGTCCACTGAGGCTGCTGTAATAAACTGCCACAAACTAGGCTGCCATCAACAACAGGGCTCTGTTTCTCACAGCCAGAGGTGGGAGGTGAGGGCGAGCAGGAATACCCAGTGTCAAGAGATTGGCCATCAGCTTCTCTTAAGGGCAGTCTGCATACCCAGCAGTAGATGGCCAATAGAAAACAGACTCAGTGACAACTTTGGAGGGGCCTTGTCTCATAATGTCACATCAGGGCTCATTCTTTAAAAAAAAAATATTAAAAAAATTTAATCTTATTTATATATATTTTTTCCTCTCTCTTTTTACCATACAGGTCCTCTGCATACATATAATGGCTTCCATTTTCATATTTTTATGGGATGTAATTTTCATGAATGTTTGCTATTTTATCTGTTCATTTTCTTATTTTATTTGGTTATTATCCCTTAGAAGCCAATATGTTTTCTATCATGAGACAGAAAGGGGGCAGATCCAGATGGGAGAATTGGGGGAAAGTGAGGTGGGAAACCGTGGAAAACCATGATCAGGACATATATGTGAGAAAAAAAAAATCTATTTCCAATAGAAGGCAAGAAATTGAATAATAAAAGATTTGTTGTCTAGTAAGGGCTGACAGAGACTCATCAGTGGCCCCTTCTTGCTTAAATCTTGTGATAAGAAGAAAATGCTGAAGTGTTTAGTCACTTCCAAGGGCACTGATTTCTTTCCTGGGGCTCCACCTTCATGACCTCCTGGAAGCCTCAACTTCATTACATAAGGATGGTTTTTAGAACATAAATTTTGTGGGAACATAAACATTTCAGTCAGTAACTGGTGAAATGATGGAAATGTGACCTAATGTGCAGCTGAGTTGTACCCTAGGAAGAATCAGGATGTTTTTTCATTTCCTTGGCATCATCTCCAACAGGAAGTCCCACTTGGGGAGCACAAGGATTCAGGAAGCAGCAGGGCATACATCATTGCTGTGTGTCAAGTGGTGCTGAAGCAAAAGAGGCTGTTCTGGCCTGAGCTAAGTTAGCACAGGGATCCATCTTAGCATTTCAGAAATAGTCTTTTTTTCTTCCTCCCGAGGGTGGGCCTCCCCAATTGCTTGGTACCCAGCAAAAGTCCCAGTTTTCTTAGAGGGTTCTTCTGAAACTGGGCTCAGAATTTCCCGAAATTACAGCATTCTCTAAGTCTTCCGAGATGAACTCTCTGTGACTGTGGAAGCTGCACTCTGGATACACTGTATACAGGCTCTTTCTTACCTTTCTACCCTTTTATCATACAGCCTCTGATTCTATAGAACCAAAATCTCCTTGAAGGCAGGGGCAGAGCAAGTCAAGTTTTCTATCCCCAAATGCCAGTGTACAGCCTTGCACCATGGCCATTCAGCCAATGTTTAGTCACATTATTTTTCTAGAATCCTGGCTAGAATATAGATAGAGATCTTTTGACCACATTTGTTCAGAGTCCTGTTGGATGTGTGGATGAGCACATGGTGTGACTCCGGGAGGTGTGACCTGGGAGAATATCATTCCAGATGCCACTGATTTTGAAGGGGTTGAGAGGAATCCTAGCAAAGACTTAACTAGAGAGGAGAAATTGGAGCTTGAAGCTCGACCCCTCAAAGATAACTTACTGTCGAAACCAAAACTGAGGGAAACAGAAGGTTAGGCCAAGAGAGCAGGGCTGTGTCTGGGATAAACACACTGAACAGGGACAGGGCAGTTCGGCTTGAGACTGCAGCATGGAATGTGAGTCTGGGCAGGTGGTTTAAAACATTGCGAAGGGTCTGAGATACTGTGATGGTTGTTAGGATACGCTTATAAGGCTTTTTAAAGAATAGAGAGCATCCAGATGGCGCCACTAAAACTGTGTAGAGGATGCACAGACTGCGGTAGGGGACCAACTAGCAGCAAAGAAGACAAAACTGAGCATCCTGCCATGGACCAGGTAGTAGGAGATGGTGTGATGGAGCTTCACTGTCTTACCTTGGCATTACACTGAGGAGATGCCCTGGGCATCAATGAGTGCAGGCCAGGGATGTGCACAGAATAGCAGTCCCATTCCTGAGAAATACCCAATCCAAAGTACTAACCATGCCAAGAGTACTGTTTAAGAGAATGCCTATTAGACTGGGTATGGGCACCAGAAATGTGTTTCTGCTTTGCTCATACCAAGACTTTAGTTACACACAGTGCTATAAATAAACGTGTAATTAGGGTTGCAAGTTCAAGGCTGTTCTGGGCCCCTTAGCAATGTAAAGGGATAGGGATCTAGCTAAGCATTTAATTGTCATGTATAAAGCCCCAGGTTTAACTCCAAACACCAAATAAATAAGTAAAAATATAAAAATCATTATAATATAAAAGTGACTTCATTGAATCCTTTAGGTATTTAGATTCTGATAAGGACTTGAGAGTGAGTGACAGATACCTGGATGTATGTACCTGGGTAAATATGATCTTGCTTGCTAACAAATGGTTGTCAACAGGAGGCACTATTAACTTGAGTAGGGGATGCGAGAAAAAAACGGGCACATTGGGCTAGTCACAGGGAGGCATTCCAGGAAGGCCTGCCCTGTTCGTCTGTCTTTTTATTGACTTTTCCTGTTATTTCTTCCAGTCCTGGTTTTTCTAAGAAGCCCTTCCTCAGGTCTTCCCTCAACAGTTTCTTCACAATGAGGTAACTTCCTATCTGAAATTGAGCCCCACCTCACGTGCTTCCTCCTCTGCTTTTGTCTACCTACCCTTGGCATGCGTGAAGTTTGTGCCTGTGTATACCCACAAGTCTCTCTCTGTCCAGACAAGGATCTTTGTCTGTTCCGTTCATTGTCACATCCACAGTGCTCAGAAGAGAACCTGGTACAAAGCAGATGCTCAATAAACATTTGCCCAGTGGGTGACTAATTGGCAGAGATGAACCCACCCCCCACTTCTCAGGAACGAGAGAGTAACTGTGACAGGCTATGTGAATGCTGGCATTTCTGCTATGATTCGCAGACAATAAACGCTTCACAAGCAAGCAAAAAGGGGCGGAGGGTTGAAGAAAAATAAAAGAAATTCACACTCTGCTGAGGCTACTTGCACGGGAGGCAAGCAGAGGTGGCCTACACCCTCCACATTCTCATGTACAAGAAGGCAAGCTCTACCAAGCAGATTCTGCTCTGTCTCTCCCTGGGACCCCTCTGCAGGGAAGGTGGCCACTCAGTCCCAGGTTTTTCTTCTATGAGCCCATAAAGCCCTATCAGAGCTGCTAGGCTCATAATCAAATTTTAATGACTGTCTGCTTTCCTTCCTAGCTGTTTATAGTCCTCTGCACTCTGGTTAGGTTTTTGGTCCCACAAGATAGTTAAAAGCCCACAATTTGGACTGGGTGTTTTTTGTTTTTGTTTTTGTTAATTTTTTTTTCCTGAGTTAAGTGAGTGAGTAAATGTTCTTTTGATCTTCCCAAGGTGGATAAGGGCTGTTTGTGTTTTTAAGGCTCTTACCAATTATGTGAACTGGATGCAGGGCCCTGTCTGAAACTGGCCTTCTGGGTGGTTCTAAAGTACCTCAGAGGTTTTTATTCTCCTCCCGTCTGCCTACACCCTAGGTGCTGAAGGGAAAGAGGAAAAGCTAGCAGAAAAGGCCGTGGGAAGGAAAAAAAAAAAAGATGGGGTATTGTAATAGGCCAGCCTCGATCAGTGTGCCAAGAAAGTGGAAGAATTTTCAGTTGGAGGCACATTGCCTCACCTATAGGGAGGCCTGGGAGAAACAGACTTTGACATCCCTTAGCATATTAGTTACCTTTCTCCTCAGAATAAGCAACAACAAACAAAACACCTAGTGGAAGAACCTTAAAGAAGGAAAGATTTGTTTTTTAAAATACTTTTAGCATTTTTAATTATACGTAAGTCTATGTGTACATGTGAATGAATACAGGTGCCCGCAGAGGCTCTGGCCTGGAGACAGAGGTACATGTAGTTGTGAGCCACCTGACATAAATACCAGGGATTGAACTTGGAGGAGAAACACATGCTCGTAACCACTGAGCCATCCTCTCTAGCCAGGAAAAGTTTATTTTGGTTCTTCAGGGCACAGATCATTATGGCTAAGGAGGTATGGAGGCTGGGGTGATTTCGCTGATGAGGAACACCTTCATCATGGTGAAGGAGGTTGAAGCTTGCAACATGGGAGCCAGGAAGCAGAGATTTGGGGCTGGAACCAGAACCTGCCCCTGCTGTATGTTTACCTCTATGGCCTGTATGCTAACTAGGATCTATGTCTAGAAGGTTCTACAACCTCTCCAAACAGCGCCACCAGCTGGGGATCAGATGTATTATCAAACACATGATTTGAAGGACATTTTATATCCATATGATTACATAGTGACTTTGATTTGGGGACCCTTTGCCGGGCTGCATTTGCAGTGGGCCCAGTAACCTGCAGACTCGGTTCTTATCCTCTTTCTAAGCTGCTGCTGTGTATGAGACGAGCGAGGAACAGCAACAGAAGGGAAGGACCACAGGAGTCACATCGCTGCCTCCAGGGCTCCCGACTTGTGTCAGGGTAGAAATAAGAATGCTGTGCTAGCTGGCGACTTCCTGTGGCACATCTACATTATCCCACCAGTGTCGCGTGTAAGCCACACACAATAGCAGTTCATTATTTTAATTAAGCTTATTGCAAGAGCAATCATCATTGCCGTCAGTATCAATCATCAGCAATTGTTCTGACTATGGCCTTAAGTGATGACAGTCTGTCTTGACAATAAATAATAATGCCTCTGGCTTGAATTGACACTTCATTGGACTTAAAGAGGTTTTGCCTGAACACTCCTGAGCTTCCTGTGTAAAGAACTATTTGTCTATGACAAAAGCTGGGTCTAGAGGATGTCTGGGGTTTGTTTGTTTGTTTGTTTCCCAAATGGATAAGTTCATAATATTTGCAAAATTCATCCTTTAGTAGATGACAGGCACAGAGTCCAAACCATATTTGGAAAGGATTGCTGCCTTGCTCAGGCCTGAAGCATCCCAGCCATTTGCAGCCCACTGAAGTGTGGACGCACTGAGTTATGGCCTTTTCTTCCCAAATAGATGTGGGAAATGAAGTTGTTTTGGTTGGAAAGCAGCTGGTGGCTGTCTCCTGTTTGTAGACGGAGGCAGGAAGAAAGGCACCTGAAGTCAATGCCACATCCTTCAGCATGGAAGTCTGCAGCATTTAAATAATACTTCCCCAGGACAAGGCTAACCCTTGGGCTTATTACACTTGTACTGTATTCCCCCAACTTAAAGCACCTCCCTGATCTCAACCATTTGAGCTACAAATAATTTTAATTGAGCCAAGATACCCTTGACATTTTAGAAATTACCTTCTATTTATAAGACTTTAAGAAGGAACCTTCCTGGCAGGCCTGACCTCTGCGTGATTTGTCATCCTATGCCATCCCCTCCCAAGACACACACACACACACACACACACACACACATTTGAGTTCAGATTCTTTAAGTTTTCATTCAGCTAAATTACCTTCATCCTAACTTAATTTTGTGGTAGCAAATAAAAACCCGATTTGATATGTCCATAAAATCCCACTCCGACTCAAAGCAATCCGGCTGCTTTGACTCCCTCCCTTCATTGTTAGTCTGCTCATTTGAAGTCTGGGCTCAGGATGGGGTAGTTCTGAGACTGGGATTACACAGCTGCCTTTGAGGGGGTTGCAAGTCAGTCTGTCACTTCTGCCTCACGGTGCTCTGGCAGTTTCTGTGCGGTGAAAACATTAATTTTTGTTACTGTAAATATCATCTTTTCTACTGGCGTAAGACACTTGGCTTTGGCATGAATAATTAAACAATGCGTCTTTTTCCTCCTGCGTTCATACATATCCATTGACCCTGCTCCTCAAAATAACTCATTCACCATAAACTGTGTGCCGGGTACTATTCGGGTTGTTAAGATTAGCCTTCGAGATAAAGCAAAAACAAAAACAAAGACAAGCCATGAGACTCACCGGGAAAGAGAGGATGCCAGCGTTAAAACATCTTGCTGCTAAAATGGGTTTGTGAGAAGGGAGAATGAAAGTTATGAACAACCACTCAGGGTGAACCAGCAGCCGAAGTGCGGGCCCTCGGCAGGAACAGACAAAGAACACTGAACTAAAGTGGGTTTGGGGAAGACCATGAAGGTCAAGGTGAGGGGGACTTGGCTCTTCTCCTGAGTGAGCTGTGAGCTCTGGAGGATGTGACTCCTTGTGGTGGGGTTGTGGTAGTGTGTCAGGAGCTTGGGCAGAGGACAGAAGCAGCATGAGTGAAACCCCAGAGGAGGAAGATGATGATGTAAGCTGTATACGTGAAGAGTGGCAAAGTTGTTGGTTTGAGGATATTAAATGTGATAAAGAATGTTATTTGGTCCTATTTTAAGATGAGAAAACTCAGAATAACTGACTTCCTCAAGAACCCAGAACAATTGCAGCCCAAGTTGAGTTTGAAACTAAACCTGTTGGTGGGTGCACCGCTACAGTGCCTTGCAGACAGTTGTCATGGACTACAGCCTCAGCATCCTCTTTGGAACTTCTGCTCTGAGGCTTGATCATGTTCTCATTAACATAATAAATAAGGAATCAGGAAGAACAATGGCACACAAGTCCCCTGGATGCCCTGACAACTAATACTACCTGACGAGTAGCAGGTTGGAGCCTAATGAATAGCAGGGGGGAGGTAGGGAGGGGGAGGAATGTGGGCTTCCAGGGAGGAGGAAGCTCATTAGCGGTCTTGTTGCTTAGATGTCTCACAGCATCCTTCCAGCAGATCCCGTATCTTATTGCTTCTCTGGGGTGTGTGTGTGCGTGTGTGTGGATGGTATTCAGCTGAAGTAAAATTCATATAACATAAAGCCAATCATTTTTATTTTAAAATGAACCATTCTATGACGTGTAATACAAAGTGTTTCTCAAACATGATGCCACTAGTTCCCAAACATTTCCAACAGCCCCCCCCCAAAGCCCCATATATATCATGAGCTTTCTCCATTTTCCTGTCTCTCCATCTCCTGACAAAACTGAAGCCACTCTTCGTCCCTCTGGGTTGATCTACTCTGGACATTTCATATCAATGGAATCATACACGCGAGCTTTTCAAGTCTGACTTCTTCTACTTAGAACAATGAGTTCAGGTATTGTTTGTGTTGTAACATGTCAATACTTTGTTTCTTTTTATTGCTAAGTAATAGTCTATTGGATATGTTTATCATGTATAATGGACATTTTATTCTCTCTAACTCTTGCTTATCACAAGCAACACTACCTTAAGCATGTGTCTTTATCAAAATTCTTGTATTAGATTCTTTTGTCTCTACAGAGCAGTGGAATTACTGCAGAAAACGTATGTCTGTGCTTCACTAATTCTTTGGGGGGAATTAGTAAACTGCTTATCACAAACACTGCATTTATATTCCAACCATATATAAAGATCTCAATTTCTCCACATCCTCTAATGCTTGCTATCCTGCACACCCTGCACCTTTCTTTCCTTAAATGTCCCGCCTCCCTTATGGCTGCTCTAGCAGGTATGAAATAGCTTGTTGCTTTGCTTTGATCTGTATTTAACTAACGGCTAAATTCTTGAGCCTCTTCTAGTGTCTGTGTGTGTACTTGAATAAAAGCCTAACAACGGGCCTCCTCTTTCATCTGTTGCTTGCTGTTGTTGTTACTGTGTTTGAGGTAACATTTTGCCACATGCACCAGCCGGCCTTGAACTCAATGTGTAGCCCAGGCTGCCCCAGCCTCGCAAGTGTGATATATGTCATCGAGCTCAGATGCCCACTTTTTACCTGGCTTCCTCTTGTTGGGTTCTAAGAGTCTTTTGGATATCAGGTGTTTATCAGATATGGGATTTTAATTTTTTTTATATAATCTCTTTTTACTTTCTTGATAATGTGTCTTTTGAAGCCCAAATATTTTAAATGCTGATGCACCTCAGTTTACCTATTTTCCCTCTTGTTGCCTTTCTTGTAGCCTAAGACTATTAACAACAGTAGTAATGATTGCACACTTATAGAAGAATACCTTGGGTATTTTTTTTGTTGTTGTTGTTTTTACTATTTTGAACCAGTATCGAAGGAGGGCATGAAATTTCCAAGGCTCAGAGAATATCATGCTATAGACCTCAAAGAACCTCTCTTTTGTCATTGTGATAGATGCTGGACTATTAGCACTCACAAATCTAAGGGAAAAAAAACCCCACAGGAATTCATTTTGCTGTTTTATAGAAGAGCAGGACAACTGGACAGCCAGGGCTCTGGGCTCTGTACGTGGATTCTGTCATGTAGTGTGAAATGATTGTTTTAACAACCACCAATGCATCCACTGTCAAGGGAAAGAGGAAGGACTGCTGTCTTCTCTCCTTGCCCCAGAATTTGTGCATATCACTTCTGCTTACCTCCCACTGGCCGGGATTTAACCATAAGATCGCACCCAGAGGAAGGTAGTAGGGAATGTGCTTTTTCACTCGGTGGCGATGTGTGCAGTAGCAGCTCTGTTGTTTTAGGGCAGAAAATATTGGGGTACAAAAAAAATCTGGTTTCTGACACAGAATCCCATTGCTCACGTTGAGGGAACCGAAGGAGAGCTTCTGTTCATGGCACAGTTTGATTCTCTCTCCATCTCTCTGTCAAGCAGGCTGCTTAGGGAAGGGAACAAAGCTGGGTATGAATATAAACCATCCAGGAAAGGGACCAAGTCAACATAAGGAAAAGGAAGAAAAGAGAGAGCTACTAAGGGATGGAAGTGTAGCCCTGCTGGTAGAGCACTTGTCAAGCATATACAAAGCCCTGGGGCCACATAAAACTAGGCGTGGTGGCACATGCCTGCAATCCCGGGATGCAGAGGGATCAAAAGGTTAAGGTTCTTCTCAGACACATAATGCTATGACGTAATGCACATTGTTGGCTTCTTTCCATTAAGTTGGTGGTGGTTTGATGACAATGACAAGTTCCTTATCTGGTGAGCAACATTGCCTTGATTTTAGTACACTAAACCTCACTCTACTCCTCCGAGAAATAGAAACAATAGTCATCACAACAGCAACAGCAAGTATTTCATGGGAAGTTCAAAGATAAGATAAAAAAGATGGGAGAGAAAGCACTTTGTAAGCTACAAAGAGATGGGCAAACACTAAGTGTTTTTATGGTATAAACCTACTGTGTAAGTGTTGGGCGAACATGATATTGGGAGAAATGTAAGAATGGAAGAGAAATTCAAGATAGTTATCAGCTCATCGGAGGGGCTTCAGCCACAGTTTGTTGATACATCCTTCTGGAAAGGCCCGGTGTTGAGCCTGGGTAAGAACTGACACCTGTCTTAGTCACCTTTGTAGTTCTGGGCAGATTCCATTACTGAGACAACTATAGAAGGCTTTATTGGAGGCTCAGTGTTGCAAAGGGCTCAATCCCATGACCCGTCATGGCCGTGGAGAGCATGGGAGCCCGTGACCATCATGCCCTCTTCTGGAGTCCTTAGGCGCTGCATGAACGTGGTGCACAGACAAACATATAGGCAAACACACACACACACATACACACACACACACACACACACACACACACACACAAATGAAAATTTTAAAAGGAAAACATGCCTTGGCAGTATGACAACAGGGAGTTTTGTTTGTTTTTATTTTGTGTGCATGTGTGGTTGTGTGTGCGCACGTGTGTATGTGTGTGTGCTAGAGATGACTTCCAGGGCCTTAACCTGTTTCAGTGAGTGCTCTGTCACTGAGCTACACTCCCCCCAACTCACAGAAATAGAATGGACCTTACAACCCCAAAGGGGCTTTGTAACCAATTCACCCTTAAAGGGTTCTGGGACATACTTGGAGAACATTTTCAGGCTGATTCAAAGACACCAGATGATTCTAGAGCTGAGAAATTGCCAGGGAACTTCTATTACTGATGAAGGGAAACCAGGTGCCAGAGTGTGCCCAGTCTCCTGAGGAGGGCTCTAACTTTCCAGCTAGTTAGTCTTTCCCCAGTGTTCCTGTTAGATGCCAGCTAGGATGCCTCCCCAAAGCAGAAACCCCTCATTTTGTTACAGCGCACCAGGAATTCATCTGTATCTACTGTTTTGCCACTGACATTTAACTCTGCTGTTGTGCAGCCAAGCCCAGCTCTATCTCCTACAGCATATGACATATT
This sequence comes from Phyllotis vaccarum, assembly GCA_033318265.1. Lineage (NCBI taxonomy): Eukaryota > Metazoa > Chordata > Mammalia > Rodentia > Cricetidae > Phyllotis > Phyllotis vaccarum. The sequence goes on along the minus strand of JARWLC010000014.1, from coordinate 79,779,336 downwards.
TTCAAGGTGCCTCTCAGCACCGTCACCCTTATATTTATTAAAAGGAGAGTTTGAGCCATGCAGCTCTTATTAAAACCCTTGGCAGCCTAGTTGCTTTGAAAATTTAGTGGTTAGCTAATATAAAAGTCATAAAATGTTTGGGGTTCTGGAGCCTTCCATAAACATTGACTTTCAGGTGCCCTGAGATGCAATTTCTTTGATCTTTGGTTGCCCTGGTAAATCATTTATTGGGGCAGCCTTTTAAAACAGGACCCTCTCAACTCTCCCACAAGATGTATAAAATAATGTTCTCTGCCCACAGCCACCAACTCCTCATTCTTACTGAGTTCCCGATGGCAAGCTGGCAGGGAAGTCAGGGATTCTTCTTCCTAGGTTCTTCTCAGAAACCCACGGAAGAGGACTAGAAATGCTGAGGTGGCTAAGTGAAGGCATTTGCCACCAAGCTGATGATCCAAGATGCTCCCTGTAATGCATGTGGTGAAGGAGAATGGATTTTCCTATGACCTTCATGCACCTGCACATCCCTGCCATACAACACACACACACACACACACACACACACACACACACACACACACCACGAATAAAGTCACAGACGAGACTGTGATAATTCAGCACACAAAGCAAACTGTCATTACCCACAGGCTCCTGCTCACACGCTATATTAAGATGATGTTGACAGTATGTGGAGTTTTAAAGACTCAGATATTTATAACTACCAGAGCTCTAAGTTTTACTAGGTCAACTTCCAAGTTATCCAGGTCACGTAATTCCCTTGAAGCATTTTTCTGTTTCCCTCCCTCTTTCCCAAACTAGCTCACTAAAAAGCTCTTTCTGAGAGACTCCAAGCATCATGTGTTCCTAATCCCTGCTCTAACTCCTGTCTGTCTGTCACACTCCTGCCTCTGCCTTTTCTGAAGACTCCAGAGCGCTCGAAGGTCATGATCAGACGTGGGGTGTAGCTGTGAAGAAGAACGTTTGCCTACCATTCATGGCTTAGTTACTCACCACACACAAACTGTCACCAAGAAAGGATTTAAGGATTTCAATTTATACAAATGTGTCATATCACTTCTAAGTACCCTTTGAAGTAAGACAAGAAGTATTTTTTAAAAAGACTTAATTATATGAAAAGTATATTATATGAGGTCATGAAAAAAGTTGAATTATATGCAGTTAAAGTTGAACATAGAAAGCTACGCAGACTAAATCAGAAGAGAAATAAGCAGTTCACGTATGTACACAGAAGCTGCATATGACAAAGGGACGGTGTCTCTAAAATTTTAAAAAGTCCTGCTGATCAACAGTGTAGGAAAATATACATGGCAGCTAATCATGTTATTGATGGGACATGAACACAGTGATAAATAAACAGTCCTGTATGGAGGACATGATGAGGTGTCTTGATGCGCTGGATGTTTGTCTTTCTCACAACACATTCAGGATCCCCATTCCACAGCTATATGATGCTGTTTGTACCTAGGGCTTTGGGGATGTGATTGGGGTTAGATAAGGTCCTAAGAGTGGGGCCCATAACGTAATCAGTATCCTTTTAACAAGAGACACCAGAGAAAGCGCATGTTTCTCCCCACTCACTCCCTTGAACTGTGAGTGTTTGCACTGAGGAGGAACCGTCTACATTCCAGGAAGAGGCTCCTACCAGAACCTAACAGGCTGGAGCCTAGACCTGAGCCTTCAGCCTCCAGATCTGTGGGAATATGCATCCTGTTCTTTAAACCACATGGTCTGTGGTATTTTTTTTTTATGACAGTCAGAGCAGACTAATGCAGCATGTTCACCCACAGCACAGCAAAGTTGTTTAAAATGTTTCATGACCCTCCGGGTTAGCAAAAGTGAGGTAAGGGCTCTCCTGGCCTCTGGCTACCATTATTTTGGTCATTTCCTGGCAGCAACTTCTAGAATGAATACAGGGGAGGGCCTAGCAGTTTTTTATTCCAAAAGTTTCTACTGTGTGTTTATTTGTATACATGTAACCACATATGTACAAAGAACAATTCGTGATCTTTGTGTAGGCAACCAATGACTCAAAGAAGGGTAAATAGACATCCTTACAGAACTGACTCCTTACGAAAACAATGTATTCAGTGCTGAAATGAAGGTTAATGGACTGATGCATGCTGCGTGACTATCTATTTCTTAGAAAAATTTCATGATAAAAGTTAGGCAGTGATAGAGAAAATAGTAGATATATGGATGATGTTAGGGAAAGTGAGTGAGATTAAATCAGCAAACAGAAGAATTCAACAAACAATGAATATTTCATTATTCAGAGATTTTGATCGTTACTGAATCCTTACCTAAACTCAACCTTGGCTTAACATTTCTTGTTTTATTACAAATGGTCAACCTCTCTCTTCATCATTTTGGGGTACCTTTTTCATTTTATTTCAGAAGGAGACCATCAACCCTTGCACTTATCATCACTGATATATTCACATATATTACATTTTGTCTTTTGGAAATATTTTTCCAATTCATCTTCTTATAGAATTTTACAATTTTATAATTCTACAATTCAACAAACGCATATTCTGGATATGAACTTATCAAACATTTCTGGGGAATACTAGCAAGATGGCTTAGTGGGTGAGAATGTGTGCTATACAAACTCACAGTGTTGTCCTCTGACCTCCATGTGCACTGTGGCGTGTGTTCCCACACACATATACAATAATAGTAAGCAAAATAAAGTAAATAAAAATCTAAGGGATCTTATAGAGGCTTACAAGAATTCCCCATAGGGGAATTCTCAGCCTAATTCCTGGGTGCCACCATCCTCCAGGCCCTGTGCAGAGGTCTGGGTTACTTATTGTGTTGTATAATTTTTGTTTTTAAAAAGAATCAATCATCCTGGACTTCCAAGCACCCCCTCACCGTAAACATTTTTTTGAATGAGAAAAAAAATAAACCTGGAATAAGTGGCTTCCTGCACATATCCAGCCTCCCTCTTAGAAATATGGGAGTCTTAAATAGTAGTTAGCACTTAGCACCAGAGTAAATGGTCCCTGTGGCTTTCTGCTGGAACAATGAACACAAAGATGTAGAGAAACAGCCAAGCTCTTCCCTCTAATTGGTAGGAAAGTGGGGTTTCAGCCAGGACACTGTGATTGCTGAGCCAAACCCAGAATGAACTAAACCAAGAGCGGGCAGAGTCCCAGAACATCAGAGACACATGGGAAAGAGGAGGGGAAAAAAGAAGATTTTGGGTCCTTTCAGGATACCTTAGTTTTTCTTTTTCTGAGTTTGCTAAAGGGTCATCATCCAGGGCACTGTCATCTGTTCTTAATGGTCACTGGTGTTTAGAACTTAGTTCTGGGACCAGGCTTTTTGTCTAAGGAATAAGTAGGCTTTCTTTCTCAATAAAAGGACTTTAGACTTCCTGCTTCTCTAGTATCTTGGGAGCAGACGCCTCTGTAGATCCAGCCACCTCTGTGCTCTGCTTAGAAGGACATCTTATTCTGATTAAAGGCTTGAGAGAGGGTGATTGTCCCTAGAAGGAGGGGGGAGAAGGGAACAGGAGAGGAGGCTGGCTAACTGCTAAGTCATTTGGAGTCAGTCATTTTATTTGGATTGAGTAGGCTGGAGGGAAGCTTCATGGGCTTAAAGACTTGGGTGAACTTGGACTGGGCTAAGTGGGGCGGACACAGGAAGAAGGATGGGGACAGTCCCTGCACGTCATGTTTTTAAGGAGACATTTACTGCTTAGCTTGTGGCTTAGATGCAAAAAGGGGTTAATGAACATTGGGGGCATGGAGCTGGTTATTTCCGTGAAGGTGGCATCATTTTCTGGTTGGGGCTGAGAACCGACGAGAGTGGAATTGAGAGCTATACTGTAGAGAGACCACGCTTGAGATGGTCATTATACACCCAGGTGGGATGTTAGAGACCTTTAATAGCGATGTTTCAGCTCAGAGGAGGCGAGAGATGGGAGAAAGTTGTTTGTAAGTCAGCCATGGGAACAAGTCAAAGATACCAGAGCAGGAATGCTGGCCTGGGAGGGAGGCTTCATAGGCTGATAGAAACATACAAGAGGAGACTGAGAAAGGGTCTTTGCAGAAGAGAGCCGATAGGTGTCATGGCAGGGCGGAGGGGGAAGAAGAAGTGGCAGCTAGACTGGACTCTATGATCACATGTTCAGATGTTTATCTGTATGCCCACAGTCTACAATGCTTACAGAATCCAATGCTGCTGGGCTTTGAAGCCCTTTTTAAAATTACATTTTACACATCAGTAAATTTGTAATTCAGAAACCGCTTTCTTGGGCTTATTTATATCCTGGAGCTGCAGAAGGATTTGTCAGGAAATAATACGAATGTTATTTATCTGACTGCTCAGCTTTATTGACTGCTACATTTCACATCCTTCAGTTCCTTTGGCAAAGGAGTAAATAACACTGCTATTAACCTCTAACATTGGTGTAAAAATAGGCAGTTATTAAGGGGTAAATATTACTGTGACGATTATTGCCCCCGTCTGCTTTCTCTGGGAGAGGTAATAAATAAGGCCTCTTACGGGTCCACAAAGTCCCCAGTTTTGTTGAAGGGGCTGGCAGTTCCTGTAGCCAGGGCTGTAATTTGGAAGGAAGCATGTGGAGCTGATGTAAAATGTTCAATAAGCAATTTCTGGAGGAAGTCAAGGTACCGCAAGTGCCCAGTACGCGGGTGTGAGGGGTTTACCGTGAGAACATTCTAACAAGTAGGTTAGAAAGAGCTGTGAGAAGGAGAAGCAGAACTGTGGAGTGAGAGCTGGCCCCACAGATGAGTATGCAGCACTGTGTGTGAGTGCTTTAGTTATTTCTTTATTATTATTATTATTATTATTATTATTATTATTATTATTATTATTAATGTGGTCAAAATACCTGAAAGAGACAACCTAGAGGTTAAAGCAATTATTTTGGTTCATCGTTTTAGATGGCTGCCTTCTCTGAAGTCTGGAAGAAATGGAAGCATTCAAGGTGATGGGAGTGTGAGCAGAGGCTTGATTGCATGACAGGGAACAGAGCGCAGAATCAGGGGTAAGTGTAACCTCCACACTGACCCAGGGAGACCCACTTCACCAGCCAGCCCCTGCCTCCTAAGCCTCAATGATCTTCATGCCAAGGAATAAGTGCCTAAAGTGTGAGTCTGCACAGGGACGTTTCAGGTTCAAACTGTGTGTCAGCTTGCAGGTGGAGGCAAACTCGGTGCTTGGAGTGGACAAGGGTAAGCCTTTAGCAGTTATTAGGCTGACCGAAAGTGAAAACACACACGCTTTATTTTTGGAGAGCTGAAGAAGGATGGTGATGAGTCCGGACAAGGCAAGAGCATTTCATATAGTCTCAACTCTACCCTATCTTTGTGTAAGTCTGCTGGGCAAGTATCTGCTTTTTTATTCGGAATAAATGAAGGAGGTGGTCAATGTGTTTTGGGGGTACCTTTAGTCACCTGCCTTGTCAATAATCCAGCAAGGCTAGCTAGATAATGCCAACAGTTCTGGAGACAGTGTTGGTGACCAATGAGCCTCTGCCTTGTGATATCTGCCCACAATAGGAGTAACCGCTCCTCAGCTGGTGACCCTTATCCTGTAGGGAACTCAGCAAAAGCAGCAGAGTCTCAAGCTGCCCCAGCTCAGCTTGAACAGAAGCCAGGACTGCTGTCCCACTCTCTAGACATTCCACTAATATACATAAATAAAAAGAAAATATTTTAAAAAGAGCAATTAAATTCAGACCTTCTGTTTTAAAATGGTTGCAGAATGAGGGACCTCACATTGTATAAAGTTTAGCTTCTGAACAGCTGTCCTTGTGTGCAAACATTATGGGAATTCATTATATAATAAAAATTTTATAAATGGAAGGCTTCAGAATTAATTTGACTTGTATGTTTAGGAGGTGTTTGCCATACAGTCACAGTATAGATACTGTGATTCCCAGCAAGGCATGTCTTCAATTTTCTGTGACCAAGTTCATCGTACCCACAGACCAGACTTCAGAGGATATGGACAATGTGTTGTTTCCATCCCACTTAGAAAGCAGATGACGTTTATTCAAGAGAGCTCTTATGAAAGAACTGAAGTACATCCCAAAGACTGTGATGCTTGGGAAATTCTGGCCTCATTTAACTTTTACCAGAACGTAACTGTTTTATTATCAGTAAGTTGATAGATCCTGGGCAGTATTTCTTGAAAGATAATAAAATCATTGCCTGGTAGCACCTCGAATAACAGTGATAAATATGCATCTTGGTAAAGCAAAGATAACTGTGTTTAACAGTAGCAGGGCTGTAGACACATGTCATACTTATGAATGTAGTATACACACATAGGATGGGAAGGGGTGAATGGAGAGAAAAAATGAGCCTGGAAAAACAGATGGGAAGGGGTCAGAGAGATTGGTACTCTCTGGGGTGCTTCTACACATAGGGCCCTGCTGATGAGAAACCCAACTGCATTCCACTGCTTCCTGGTCAAGTGAGGGCCACTGAAGGATGGAGACCAAGTCTGGGAGCCCACCAAGAAGATCCTCAGACTCTGAACTCACACCCAGCCAGGGATCTGAGCCCTCCCTGTCTAGGAGACGCAAAGGTTCCTTCACTTCTGAGGAGGCCATGACCGCTCCTCCTTAGAATGCTTCCCTTGGCTCCATGCATTCCTTCTGTTCTTAGACTGTTGCTGTGGCTCCTGCTTGAAAATGAGTAGGGATTCAGATAGACCTCTCACACTGATGACATGGTCCCTCAGATGCCTTTTTGTTATGGCTTGTAGGACCCTCCTAAGAAAGAACTCACTGGAAAGACAACACCCAACTTCTCAAGGCACGTAGTGCCTCTGAAACAGGTATCTTCTATCTAGAATTGTCTCCCAGATGGAGCTCCTGTTGAAATCTCTGTGGGGCCTGTGCTGGGTAGATGGTGGGTCTCATTGTAAACCCAAAAGGCTAGCCCCTAAATGAGAGGCAAGTGGCCATGCATTAACTGAAAATACTTTGTGAGTGCAAATGAGTTGCTCTAAAAATTACCAAGACCACACTGGACACAGTCCCTTTTACATATGATACAATGTATGAAAATTTTTTTTCAATGGTGGAAACTGTGATCTTATTTAAATAAGACAATGTCACTGGGATTGTCACTGTTACATAACTCCATTTCTACTCCATGACCTAAGCCCAATCTGTCAAGTCTAAAATTTCCCCAATGCCATTCCCAGTTTTTAATCCATGGATCACCCGTGTCACTACCATCCAGAGCCTATTCGAAATCCAGTCTCTGGGCCTGAAGAGATGGCTCAACAGTTAAGAGAAATTATTGCTCTTCCAGGGGGCCTGAATTCAGTTCACAGCACCCACATCAAGTGGTTCGCAACCATCTGTAACTTTAACTTCAGGGGGTTGCCACCCTCTTCTGGCTTCGGAGTGCACACCAACCTGTAATCATATATATTCTCATAATTAAAAATTAAAAACAAAATCTTAAAATAAAGAAATACAGAGTCCCAAGATCCACTTATTACACTGGAAACTGCACTTAATTAGGTTCTCAAGTGAGTCCCTGTGCACTAAAGTTTGGGGAGCATTGCCCCAGAAGGGTGATGTTAAACCTCAATCCCACATCAGAATAACCTAGCAAGTTTTAGAAATGCTAGTGCCTGGGTCTTATCTTAGGGCTTCAAGTGGAGTGACCTGGGTGGTAGGGCTTTTTAAAAGGTTCCCATTTTATTGTAATGGAAGCCACATGAGAGCTGGAGAAAGAGTTGTGTGTGAATGCATGCCAATGGCCTTTTGCTATGTATCTGCCATGGGTACCTCTTGGCCCTTGGATGCATGCTATACTCCCTGCTCATCTACCTGTTTTCAATATGCTGGATACATTCAAATGACAAGACAAGTTACATTTGCATTCTGGCTTATGCAGAAGAAAGAGCTCTGAAAGGTAATACACAATAACGTGCTGGTAGCTTGCTTGAATCACATTTTTACCTGGAGAAATGAGTGTCTACATACCTAACTTCAAACTGCAGGCCTTCTGCCTCGTGCTCCCCAGCAGGTGGGGTTAAAGGTATGCTGTGATCAGTCAAAGCACTTACGCACAATGTAATGATCCTGTCTAATTTTCCTTGTGTGTGTTTTGTGTGTGCATGTGTGTTTGTGTTAGCATGTATGTACTTGCATGTGTTAAATGCATGTGCACCTGTGTACACGTGTATAGGCCAGGGTTCTGCAAGTGTCTTCACTATAGGTTTCTACTTCATTTTATTTTTGGTTATGTTTACGTATTTTCTGTGTATGTGTACGTGCATGTGAGCATACCATGGTGTGTGTGTGTGTGTGTGTGTGTGTGTGTGTGTGTGTGTGTGTGTGTGTGTGACGGTCAGAGGTCACAGTCATTTTTCTTCTTTTTCCAGCTATGACCCAGAAATCAAAAAATCAATTGCCTTTACATGCAAAGCCATGACCACACTGGCCCTCCATCTTATCTTTTGAGACAGGATCTCACACTAAACCCGGAACTCAGTGACTTGCTAGGCTGCCTGGCTAAAGAGTTCAGAGGATCTGCCTGGCTTCCCCTACCACACCCCAGCACTGGGTTTATAGGTGAGCCTAGCTTTTAATATGACTACTGGGGATCTGCACTCAGTCCTCACGCTTGGGCAAACATTTTACCCACTGAGCCATCTCCCTAGTAGTGGTCCCCTCCTAATCTTTCTGGGACTAAAATTTTATATATTAGACCTCTGTGCTAATAACCATATTAATAATATAATATGCAATATTACATAATTAATGCAATAATAACTATATTCATAGATGGTTATTCAGTGCCTCACATGAGTCATATTTCAAAATTTTGTCACCCGACAGAGCAAGAAACTTCTCATTTTAATTTGGAAACAAAGTAACATTTGATCTGTCCTTATGCAGGTTCAAAGAAGGTGCAGATGTAGGGAAGACCTAAGAGAATCCAAACAGGCTGGATAGGATTTGTGGCCGGCCATAAAGGGCTCTGTAGTCAAAGAGCTCTTCTTACTTACAAGGTCAGGCCTCAGTGGCCACTTTAGGGCAGCACGGTGAGTGTGATCAAAACTGTTTATTTTGCACAAATTTAACCTTTGAAGTAAAGGCAGGACATTGAATTCTGCCAGCAATATTTGTTTATGCATAGAATAAAAGAAAGAAGGGTTTAGAAAGGTAAAAATGGGAAGGAGGGAGGGAGGGAGGGAGGGAATTTTTCCCACCCATGGCATTCATTTTTGCCCAGTGAGATCAAATGCTGAATGATAAGAAAAAACAAAAGAAGCTATAAAATTCTCTGAGTCTGAAAACAGCATGGAATGATGAGAACACTTTTTTTCCCCTCTCTAAAAAGCTGATATAAAATAAAATATTACCAAATGATGTTTCCCCACAGAGAATCTGCTTTTATTGGGCAGGAAAAGGGAGGAAAAAAGGCAGGGTCATCCTAACCTTCTGGCTTGGCTGATGGAATTTCCAAACCAAAAAAAAAAAAAAAAAAAGGCAACTTTTCGGGGCGGGGGGGGGGGGGGCACCGGGTTTGTGTTTTCCCTCAGCTTCACGTTCCACGGCTGGTCTCATTCCCAATCATGATTTTTAAATGCAGTTGATGAGCGGTTTATTTTATTTTCATTTAAAATTGTGCACATTCTCATATCTCATATGTAGTTTTGACTTCTTCGTACTGAGCAAGGGTTAGCTCCCAGGGTTTCTTGATCCGCAGTTGGGCTGGAGGGTTGGTCTCTTCGGAAAAGCAGAAGGCAGACACATCGTGAGCTGCGTACTGAGGGTTAAAAAATATGACAAAAGAAAAATCTAGAGGCCTTTCTAGAAAGCTATACTCACGTTAGGTGAGGTAAAACAAGATGGAATGTGGGGCCATAGAATACTCCAGGACCTGGAGAGCCGAGGACCTCTGGAGAGCAGACCTCTCCTTCCATGCTTATGCCTTCCTCCAATCCAGTTCTGAAACACAGCAGTCATGTTAACATACAAATCTCACTGCACCACGGTGCTCCTCCCACTTAGGCCCCGTGTCTTTTGGGTACCGGTTCTACTCTTTTTTTCCCCTAAATTCAGCCTCGTCCTTACCTCTGTTCTTGCCCCTTTGACCAGATCACTGGTTTCCTCCCATCCCGCTCTGACTCCTTCCCTCTTTCCAACCTCAAGATTTACTTAGTTTTGTATGCACGTGCACTCTCAAACGCACAAAAGCACGCGAGTGTGTGAACACAGATGCCCTCAGAGGACAGGTATGTGATCCCTTGTCCCTGGAATCGCAGGTTTTAAGAGCCTCAGAGTAGATGCTGAGAGCCAAACTCAGTATGCTGTGAGACAATGGGCACTGAGCCCCTCTCCAGCCCCTGGTTTCCTAGGCACCCTGCTCTCCCTGTCTCAGGCCCCTCCTCCTTCTGGTGGCTCTTATTTTTCCCCTCTTCATGTCAATGTCTCTTCCTCAAGAAAACTTTTTCTAGTCCTCCAAATTGTGGAGAGGGGGGAGGTGTCTATGATGCGTTCCTGAACGTGTGAATGTGTTAAAGGGTTGATTCCCAATAGTGGGTGTAATCATCCAGGCATGAATCAGATTTAAGAATGATAACTTCATCAATCCATTCATAAGCTTGTGTCGAATGAAATATCAGGAACTGGGCCTGGCTGGAAGAAGTGTGTCCTGAGTCAGAGAGTGGTATTCCCTGGCTTCTTCCTGTCCCCTCTCTGCTTCCTAGCCGCTATGAGGTAAGCAGCCTCTTCCATATATTCTCCAAAGCCCCCATTACGAAGTCCAGCCTCATGTCAAAAGCAATGGAACCAACACCCACGAGTTGAAATATCTGAGATTGAGGATGAAAACCTGTCGTTCTTTCTCTAAGCTGTTCAGGTACTTTCCACAACAGTGGGAAATCTGGCAACATAGATGTCTTCATTCTGAGCACACACATCATCTCCAATCTCTCTGTTCTGTGCACGCACATCATCTTAAACTTCTTTCTCTTGGTGCTTATGATACTTTAAACACATGGCTGAATTCATACCAGTGTATTGTTTTGTGGATATTTTGCTCACCAGATTATAAGCTTCATACTGATCCCAAGTGGTTTAACACACAACATAAACCTAGCACACTAGGCAGCAGGTAGTAAATATGGTTTTGTTGTTAATTAATGAACAAGTGAATAAAATGGCATTTAATCCAGTGCTACCCTTCAATGGAATTCCACCTCACACGGACTGTGGTTCCTCTCCCTCAGTCCTCTACTAGGCCCTGGCATCATGTCCTCAGATGTAATAGAAAAGAAACACCACCACCCAAATCAAAATGCAGTGTAGCGATGACTCACAGGGACATTACTGCATATTTCAGGGGACACACATAGCTTTAGCATGAACTGTGGAGAGATGATGGTTTGGGGGAGAAAACTATGAAGAGAAGAATACAAGAAATACCAACTGCAGAATGTCTAAGAGGCACAGCATCTTGGGTCTGTGTTGAAGCTGAGCCTGAGAGGAGCCCCTGAACTGGGTCAGGTAGCGGGCTCTGAACTCTGGCCAGCGGCTAAGAGACCCATTGGAGCCTTGTCCCTTGGCACAACAAAGCCACCCAGGTCAGCTCAGACAGAGCCCAACTCTGTGCTCAGGAAAGGTGAGTTCCTAGCGCAGGAATGAAGAACTGCCAGAGGGAGAGAAGATGGGGGGGGGGGAGAAGGAAATGGTAAAGATACTTGACCCGAAGAAGGGACTGAGAACCATAAATGAAACTGATTTATTTGGCTGAAAGGCCAAGCATGGCGTGAATATTAAGAGGCCGTTTGTTTCTCCATCTCGCCAAATGTGAGTCACTAAATTTGCAACGTGAATGCTTTATCGTACCCTAAAAATTCTGAATTCTATGGGCTGTTCCCTTCCTGCTCCAAAAAAAGCTATTCTAAAAGCTCACATTAGAATATTTTATAACTCTTTCATCCCTCCTGAACATCTGTGAACTGGAAAGAATATAGTGTATTACAGAAACAATCCATTTAAAGAAAAACAATTTAAATGAAAACTACTTCCATTTCTTTGGCATAAAAAAACTCTAACTCTCTCCCTTTGCGATTTTATTACCAGTCTGACATGATACAGTCACAGCTTCACTTACACACAATGTTAATTTCACCCATATTCTACTTAATCTTCAAAACATTGCAGAATAACAGTTTTCTTCTGTAATTTATCATCTACTATGTTAAGGCAATGTGTTTACAGGCTGTTTTTTTTTTTTTTTAAACTTGCATTTATCTCAATCCTGAAAATGGGCTCTGAACGCTATTAAAATATATCATTTATACACTTTCACATTTAACTGTATTAACTATACCTTAACTAGACATTTATTAAGAGCAGCATATTTATTCCCCATTCAGGACTGTTTAAATCTGTGGAGTCAGCGCTATGGAAATGAGCCATTTTGCCAGCTTTACACTATGTAATAGGTTCAACTGTGCAGAAACCCCAGTGTTCTATTGTAGTGGGGTACACAATTGCACATCTTCTCTGAGGTCCCTCAAACTGTTTTCTGGTGCAGGGCTTAGGCTCCCTCAGTACACCAGTGATATGCTCTGAATTCTAAATAAGTTCATTACATGTCTCATTCATTCATTCATTCATTCATTCATTTATCAACATGCTTTGTGCACAGAGACAAAAATATGAGCATACCTGACCTTGGAGCCTTCCTTTGTTAATGATGAAAGCATAAATTCTCCTTGCAAATTTCTCTTTTTAACCTAATCGCTAAAAAAACCCGAAAATAAATAAAACCATCACGTTTCATTTTTATTATATCAAAATATACACACATAACTTAGAAAGTCAAGGTTACAGTGTACAGTGGGAACCTCCACACTGCTCCACTTTCTATCTTTAGCCCTGCTTTCCAAAGGCTCCCCCACTGTCAGCTTTTAGCCATTTCTTTTTGCTTTACCTCCATAACTGCAAACAACATGTTTGCGCTCCCCACCTACACTCATAGACTAAGGCAGTGGTTCTCAACCTTCCTGATGCTGTGGCCCGTTAATACAGCTGAAATGTTGCACTAACCCGCCCCCCCAAACCATAGCATCATTTTAATTGCTACTTCATAACTGTAATTTTGTTTCTGTTATAAATCATAATGTAAATATCTCTATTTTCTGGTGATCTTGGGAAACCCCTGTGAAAGGATCATTTTGTAGTAGAGGATTTCAGCCCTGCTTAGCCCCGAGATCTGGACTAGCTGTCTCAAATAATCACACCAAGTTTTATATTAAGATGCCCCCTGGATCGTGGCCTACAGGTTGAGAAACACTGACCTAGAGGCTGATCCATGTGAACTGACTAACTCTACTGTGGGAATGCATTTGTGTGTGCTGTATCTTTAAATAAAAGTGCTGTGTTGGGTCATGGCGGGCACCATAGAAAAAGTGGGAGGAGAATCAGAGCTTAGGTGGAGAAGCAGGGTGGAGTCAGGCAGACCGAGCTGAAGCCGAGCTGAGCTGAGCACGGGTGAGCCACGGGCCACGTGGCCCTCGGATTAATAGAAATGGGTTGATTTAAGATGTAAGAGCTAGCTAGCAATGTGCCTGAGCCATAGGCCAAACAGCATGAAGTAAATAGAAGCGTCTGAGTCGTTTCTGGGGACCCGGGCGGTGGGCGGCTAAGCGGACTCCGGCGGCGGGTCTGTGGGTCCAGGTCTCCGGCCGCCCAGGACCCAGGAACCCACTACAACACTCTACCACTGAGCTGTCTCTCCAATCTTCATTTTACAGTTTGTTTCAGACAAGGGCTCACTAAGTTGGCTAGACTGACCTCAGACTCACTCTGTAGCCCAAGCATATTTTGAACTTGTGATCCACCTGCTTTGGCCTCCCACTAACTGGAATTACAGGCTGTTCCACCACGCCTAACTTTGATGTTATTTTGAAAAGAAATTATTCTTAGACAATCTCTATTAACTCTGAGTTATACTTGGTTCTAATATTATTATCATCATCTGCTTTCTAAACATAATAAAACCTGCCCTTTCTTACCATCCTCTCAACTGGTTATTATGGTTTTATGATGAATAAATAATTCTGATTCACAGTGACTCCACAAAGGAAGACCATAATTCTATTTTCTTTCTTTCTTAGAAACAAAGTTTCATGTATCTGAGGCTGGCATCAAACTTCTGATCCCTTTGCCTCCCCCTCCTGGGTGCTGAGACAACAGGTGTATGCGTCCATGTCCAGCTTATGTGATGCTGCCTCTCAAGCCAGGCTTCGTGCATGGTGAGCAAACACTAGTAACTGAGCAGTGTCCTCAGTTTCAGTTTTTTGAAGTATGGTCTTTTGTTTTCCCCAGAGTTGATAATTGCTTTTTCTCTTTTGTGTATTTAACTGAAGTACAAATCACCTGACAGATCTATGGATCTCCTTTCAGTATCTTCAAATGCATGTCTGCTGCTGCTGCTTCAGGATGCCAGTGTTAGAGTCTGTCTTCCAGCCACCGTCTGGACCGGTTGCTCCCTAAGTCTGTTAGCTGTTGTCTGCCAGGCTGAGACCTCCTCTCATCCTACTTGGAAATTTCCTTTACTACTTGGCCTCTTCATCCCAGGGCCTTTTTCTCTCTTGATTTCTCCCTGTTCTGCTGAGGGATGCCCTCTGACAATGTCTTGGAAATCATTTCTGAAGGTAACATAGATTAACATAGGTGTTCTACTAACTGTTTTTACTTTGAAGTATAATAATTTTCTTTTATAAGGGATTTAGTCTGGTTAATAAATATAACTGTGTAGTGGGATTATGTTGTTACATTGTAAATAATTGTTCTGCCTACCGGTTTAATAAAAATGCTGATTGGCCAAAGGCAGGTAGGAAGTATGGGTGGGGCTGCCAGACTAGGAAAGCTCTGGGAACAGGAAGAACAGAGCAGAGATGCCAGAGACACACCAGAGAAGCAGATACAGAGGACACCTATGCTGCACGAGAAAAGGTACCGAGCCACATGGCTGAACAGGATAAGAGTCATGGGTTAGATTAAGAGCAAGAACTGACAAGTTATATGCCTGGGCCCCAGATTCAATCAGCGTACAAATAATATAAGTGTCTGTGTGCTTCAGTGGGACTGTGGGTCTGTGGTTTTGGGCCATGAGGCTAGGCTGGAAAGTCTGGGCCAGAAACCTACTACAACATAACTAGTTATTCTTCTGTTTATATAACAAATAGAAAGAGAATGCCTACAGCATGCCAGACCTCACTCGCTGTCCCAGGATTCAACACTAGTCAAGAAATGGCATGACTTCCTATGCTTAGCTCTTGGGTTGGGGAAGATGCACAGTAGAGACAATGATAACTAGGTCATCAATCAAGTCAGGAAGAAAAAGACAAATCCCTATTGTGAGCAACGTGTTTACATTTACTAGTCAGCCAGAGGAGGTTTCTTCTCATCGCCATGAAGCTCTCTAAACAGCAACACAAGCTCCGGTACCCAAGTTCTCTTTCTCTTTAAAGACGGTGGGCATTCCTGTGCTCCTTGTTCGGTATCTGTGAGGTCCTTTCTGAGGTTCCACACCCCACAGTATCCCTTGTTATTTCTCACCAGGGCCCCTCCCCCCTCACCGCCATTGACCGTGGTGCTTACAACTGAAACCTCTTGTGTTCATTTACTCACTTACTATGCTGTCAGTTTGGCTTCCGTCTACAGTCCAACTGTTGAGCCAGCAAAGAGACAAATGAATGGAAATGGTTGTGAATAAACTTGAAGATGTTTGCTAACTACCTTAAATTGAGTGTTTTAAAATACCTTTTCTCTCTCTTTTACCCCATGTCTAATATCATGTGCTTATGCTTTTAATTACAAAAAGACTCATGTTACAAGTTGAAAGGTTTAGGATTGATAATTTGAACAGATTTTTAGTTGTATTTCCCTCTTGGTTATGCTTTTTAATCTATATTTCTTCTGCTGGTTATAACAACTCTTAGGCTGCCATTCCAGCTCAACGTGACATCACAGTGTTTAAGTTCTCAACAAAAACACCCTTCAAATCTTTAGGATTTGAAGCCCTATTTTCTTATTTGCTTTTTCCGTTTTTAAAAAACATCTCTTAGCTAAGGACTTACAACACTGTCCAGGCTGATGGCACACTTCTTGCTCTTCCCTTCAAGTTCTTTGCTCTGCTTATCTGCTTGCTTGCTCATTTTTATCTTGCACAACAGTTTTTGATGCATCAATACCTTGTTCAGTTCTGAAAGCTGAATTTCTTTTCAGCAGCAAGGGAGGTGGATGAGGAAAAGGGTAGAGCTAATACCACCCATTGACGGCTAGAGTCTCATGAGGACGGGAAGGGACAGCAGTAAGGAGGCACAGGAAATTCGGGCAGAGATTGACAAAGCTGTGGAGCCCTCACTAAAACGACGACATGCTAATGGACACAAGAAGATGTAATAACTGACACAAGATTCAAATAAAACAGATAACCTGCCAGTAAACAACATGGAGGAACCAGCTAGAACAGAGAAAGAAAATATCTGCATGGGAAGACTGGTCTGATAGGGATCAAAAATAAGGAGCCTTACAGGGAACCAAGGCTTCAGGGTCCCCCTCCCCCATGGCCCCAGAGTCAAGACCCTCCTCATGAGAATTGCTCAACCACAGATCTGACCAGCACCTCACATACCTTGAGGTTTCACCTTGCGGATTGCTGACCCATTTTTTTTTTTTTTTAATCTCTGCTAACTGGACTTCCATGTTTCTAAAGACCTGGTGGGTCATTAGTAACATAGATTTTGAGAGACTACACAAAACTGACCTAAGTCTCTAACATTTACAATTATATTAAATTTGCACCAGACTTCCAGGCCAGTCTTTGATAACTAGTCATGTGTTATGGCCATGGAGATGGAAATACTTCTGAAGCAGCAGAATAGTAAAAAAAAAAAAAAAAAAAAAAAAAAAAAAAAAATGTTATTGAAGTTTCGCACCAACCTTCTGGTATGACAGCACTGCCTATCCATGCCTAAAGGAAGCCGGGCTCATCTGTGTGAAGTAGCTTTCTCAGACCAGGAAGTCTAGGTTCAAAGCAAGATTCTTCCTCACTCCAGCACCCTACTATGGCCCCATATATTTATACTAGAGACAATTCAGTCAGATTGAAAAAATAATCAGGACCAAGCAGGTGGCTGTTGGGTCAGGAGACAGATTTACTGACCCACGATGTAGACCAGTCCTTGGAATCAGTGTGATCTGTACTGAGGTTTTCTTGGATGTCTCTCTGAACATATATATCACTATGTAATCCATACAGTGCTGTTTTAACGGACAGAGCTCTTACCCGTAATAATTTTCTTTGAACTCATATGCTCTAAGAAATGCCAATAAACTCAGTTGAAGTAATTTCTCACCCATAGCACATGCATTTGTACAGAAGAATCTTAGATCTTATGAACAACTGAAGAAAACCCTGCAGGGTTCACACAGTCATTACATGCAAAATGGACGCCAGAAAAAGAAAACATTTGACCCTTCCATTGATTGAACTTTCCTTCAAAGTGCCCTTCAGGGAGAACTGAACTGGTTGCCAGGAAACCGATTTCTTTCTGGAATCAATTCTTTGCCATCCTAAGTGAGTCTGTCACTTATTAGAATCATCGTTCTCAATGTACGGTGACCATTATTCTCCTTCTCAGACTTCTTTCTCAATTAAGGTTCAGAAATTCATCCATAGACTATGGTGGGCACATGAAGTAATGATTCTTTTACATTGTATATTTTAATAAAGCTATTGAATTATCACATCATTTCAAAAGTATAGAGGGATGGCAAGTGAATTCCCTGGAAAAGAAGCGCTGTTCATACTTCCCAGCGTGAACCTTCATTTGCTGTTAGAAAGGAAACCTGTTGTCATGGGTTTTGAGATGAAGGTCTTGAAGCAAGCTTGGATGAAGTGATAGAGGCTTGGGCCACTGACTCTGTGAAGGGAGAGGCGACATGTCTGTTCTTGACATCTACTTCTCCACTTGCTAAATGAGACTCTTACAGAAGGAGATCTCAAAGGTCTGTGTAACTCCTGCTCTTATTATGTGTCTGCACCACTTCTCACCCGAAGCCTACATAGTCCAGCAAGGAAACCGGAGGACAAGCGTGTCCTATAAAGACAGCAGATACGCACTGCGCTAAGTGCCTTGTAGAGTCAAACCAAGGGTGGCAGCGAGTATTCCTGATAGGGGGGTGGTGTTGGTGTGTGAGGGGGATAACAGGAAGTATGGGGGGAGGATCTAAACAGCAGGAAACCGTGAAAGCAAGAAGTTCCGCTAATCTGACCTTTCTTTCTAGTGACGTGTCAAAATATATTGTTTAAAGTTGGCAAATCAAGACCTTTCAATACACCATTAAAAGTTATTGGGAATTCCATAACAATAATAAAAACCAGAATGTCAATCTTAAAACCTAGGGCAAAGTGTATTATTCCCTCAGCACAAACTGTAAAGAAAGGTGACGCTGTGTCACAAAAGATTAAAAAAAAAGAAGAAGAACCAAATGTATAGTAGAAAATGAGACATCAGAACAAAGATTAAAATAGTTCATTAGTAAACAAAAGTGAGAAATCTCTTATTTCAAAGAAAAACATTCAGTTGCTTAAAAATAATCATAACTGCAAAGCTGGATGTGGTGGTGCAGACCTTTAATCCCAGCACTGAGGAAGCAGAGAAAGGCTAGCCTGGTCTACAGAGTGAGTTCCAGACAGCCAGGGCTACACAGAGAAACCCTGTATCTATTTCGCGCACGCACACACACACACACACACACACACACACACAGAAATACTAGTCAAAAAATTCAAGACATCAAACTACCTAAGACAAAGATAGATACTTACTCATAATAAGTGTACACTCTTGTAAGTTTATTGTTCTCATCTTTCTTTGTTTTTTACTGATTCTTGCTAGTTGCCCTGGATAGCCTGGTGAACACCATGTAGACCAGGCTGGCCTTGAGCGTTCAGAGGCCCTCTCCTCAGTGGAGGGGTCAGGCACACGCCACCCACTTCACTTGCTCTTTTGTTTCCTTGACACTATCCAGCTATCCAGCCCAGGCTGACCTCCATCTCAAGGCCTTTGCCTCGGCCTCCTGGTGCTCACCGAAGAGTGTGAACCACCATGTCCCACTCAATGCTAGGTTTTTTTCCACTCCAAAATTGACTTTGATTCAAAATGCAGTAAACTATAAAGACAATGATAAAAGTCAGTTGTGAGAAATTTGTGATCACTTCCTACAACCTATGACAGACCAAGCACAGGCAAGGACTGAGTATTGCTCTGAAGTTTCAACGGTACAGTTGAGGCAATGGTGTCTGTGCATGTCTGTGCTCATGTGCGCATTGCGCATAAGTGCTGAGAAGTCATTTAATTGTCTGACAACTATTTTTTAAGTTTTATACATCTTTTAACAAAATCTTATTATATTAACTTAATAAAATAACATCAGTAAACCAAGCCTGAATCATACTAAAAAAGAAGCCGTGGAAGACCTCTTACTCAGTCAGACACAAGACTGGATATTCACTGTCTTCCCTATCATTTTGGTAATGTTCTAGAACTTCTAACAGGTACAAAAAAATAGGAAAAGGAAATAAAAACATGAAGAGTGAGTAAAATTATTTGCAGATTGTACAAGAAATAATCAATATAAAAATTGTTAGAGTCAGTGAAAGAATGCGTAAAATCAGTAGGTATGAAAATAAAATGCACAAATGTATACATGCAGGAAAAGAAAACAAAAATATTCGTAAGATGTCAAGAAAGGACCAGTGAGAAGGCTCAGTTAGTGAGAGCCTTTGCGCTGAAACCTGAGGGCCAAAGTTGGATCTCCAGAACCCACAGGAAAGCCCAAAGCCGAAGGGCTGTGGTTTGCCTATCCCAACACTCCCTCTATAAGATGGGAGGTGGAGAAAAGATACCATCCCACAGGCTCCTGGCCAGTCGTCCACAGCTCAGAAGAAACAAGAGACTACTTCAACAGGGTGGAAGGTGACAATTCCGTCTCCTGACTGACTCAGCATGTGACACCTGCGCTCGTATACACACACACATACAGACAAACACACACAGATACACACATATACATACACACACACCACACACAGACACACACACACCACACACACACAGAGACACACACACATAGAAACACACACACATGTTATTAAGCTAAAAACTTGTCGCGGCTTAAGAAACTTTGAATTAAAATGAAATATTTAAATCTTTACAACACAGATGGCAGGAAAGGCTGGTTCTGGCCTGAAAAGACTTACAGAACTATAGAGAAAGTTCAGCCACCAGTAGAGAAATGGTTTTAAAGGATATAAACAAAATTTGGTGCTTCTGAGACTACCTCTGTTTTCCAGATGCTCTTTCTGTGTGTCTTGCTCTGTCTCTCTGTCTCTGTCTCTGTCTCTGTCTCTGTCTCTCTCTCTCTCTCTCCTCCTCCTCCTCCTCCTACTCCCCCCCTCTCTCCTCTCTCTCTCTCTCTGTCTCTCTCTCTCTCCCTGTGGGTGTGTCTATGCGTCCTCACTCCTAATGAAAACCTTTGTTCAGGGCAGAGAGATTATAAAAATACTTCAAAGACGTGCAAATGGTATTACTAATGTTTAATGACATCCATCAAGAGAGAAGAAGGAAGTATAGATCAAAATTTGCAATGTTTCCTGGTTATTAGGCAAAATTCAAAAGGTTGACCTCATACTAGACAATGACACACTAGCAAACATTGGGACTCTGGGTTTTGTTCACGTTGGGGTTTGGGGTTAAGACAAGTTCTTACACAGTAGCCCATGATGGTCTCAAACTCACCCCAGCAGCCTCCCAGGCTAGGATTACAGGTTTGGGCCACCATACCCTGCTTGGTATTGGCATTCTTGAATTGCTGAAGGGGTGAAAACTGGTTCAATTTCTATAATGCAATTTACAAAAAAAAAAAAAATACTCAAAATTTTGGCCCAGAAATTCCAATTTTAGAAAATCTTAAGGTAATTGCTAACACAGTCAAGACACCTGCAACACTGTTTAAAAGTGCACAACTCTGTAGTCAAGAGACTTCAGAAGACTGCCTCAGTAATCTGTGGTGTGTCCTTATCAAAAAGGGGACATGCTATGAAGACACCTAATGTGTGTCAGCTAAATTTTTTTGTATGAGCATTGGTGTTCTGCTTGCATTTCATATCTGTATGAGGATGTCAAATCACTTGGAGCTGGATTACTGACAGTTATGAGCTGCCATGTGGGTGCTGGAAATTGAACCCGAGTCCTCTGAAAGAACAGCCAGTGCTCGTAATCACTGACACATCTCTCCAGCCCCTAAAGTTATTTTTTTAAGTGTGTGCACATGCATAGACATGTGTAGTATATGTACCATATAAATATGTTTGGAAAATTTCCAGAATTACATAAACATCGTTGTTGGGTTAATAACAGGAGAGTAGCCCAGGGATTTTGTTGTTGTTGTGTGCTCTGGGTGTATGTGCATGCCATGTGTCTGTGTGTGCTCTGTGTTGTGATATGTTATATATTTAATAAAACCAGTCTGGAAGGTCAGAGAAGAGATCCACCCACAGTCATCTAGGAGGAACAGAGAGTGGTAACTCACACCTTTAATCCCAGCAGGGGAAAGACGGGGAGTGGTGACCTATGACTTCAATCCCATAACTCCAAAGACAGAGATATTTCTGTGTTTCTGTGAGTTCAAGGCTAACTACCAAATAGTAGTAGCCCACACCTTTAATCTTAACCTGGCTATGAAACAACTGGGTGAAGAAAGTATTTAAGGCAGACGTAGAAAGACAGATTCATTCAGTAGAAGCCGGGAGGAGTGAGGCTGAGGAAGCTGGAAGACAGCTGGGTGAGATCTGACTGTAGTGTTACCTCTCTTTGATATTCTAGACTTTCCCTGATATCTGGCTCAGAGTTTCATTTATCACAACCAGAATTTGTGCAACAGCTCTCTGTGTGTGTCTGTGTGTCTCACTGTATTTGTTTCAAGTATTATTTCAAGATTACTAATTTTCAAAAATCCATTTTCTATTTCTTTTGTAGTACTGAGGATGGCACCCACATGCTAGGCAAGTGTTCATCATTGGCTTACCTTCCAGCTCCTTAATTTTTTGAGGGGTGGGAGGGCAGGGTCTTACTATAAGTCACTGACTGGTCCAAGTCTAACATTGATTCTCCTGCCTCATCCTCAGAATGCTGGGATTACAGGCATGTGCCACCATGCCCGACTTTACATGGTATTTTTTTCAGTGTTGAAATGAAGAGGGATTTTTCTCTAAGAGATAGAGTATGTGAAGATCTGTCCTCACTAGACAGTGGCTAGCTGTCTCTCAGTTTCCACAGAAGAGATCTTCTAAAGGAAATAGTGTTTATCTGAAAGCATTCACATCAGTAGGAAGTCCTGTTAATTCCTAAGTGCCCATTAGTTAAGAGTTTTTCAAAGCCACTGTCCCCTTGACACTATGAAGGTTTTCTCCTTGGGATGTCCTTATACTCTACAACTGAATATTTAAAACAAAGAGGAGACCCACAGGACCTTACATCTTCCCTTGTACATTATAAATAGCCACATGAATGCTGGGTATGATGGGTATGATAACACCTGCCTATAGACCCAGCATTTGGGCACTTTTGATGTGGAGGAGGAAGGATCAGTCATTCAAGGCTAGCCTCAGCTACATGTAAGTTTGAGACCAGCCTCAGCTACAGGAGAGTTATGCAAAATAAAGGAAGGAAGGTAAAAAAAAAAAAAAAAAAAAAAAACAGATTAATTTAAACAGGCACATGAACAAAATCTTGAGCTCCTGAAAGCTGGTAACTCTCATACAGTGCTCCATGTGTAGGGTAATAAAGGACTCCTTACCTGGATGAATAACACAGGACACTTAGTTCTGGGGAAGTATATGGGGACCAAACAAGCTAAGACAGAACAGGAAATAGGCCACCAGAGTCTGTGTCACTGCTGTGTCCTTGGCTGCAAAGCACCCTCCACCACTCACCTCTAGATCAGTGTTTCTCATTGTGGTCCCTGGGCCAGGAACACCAACATCACCTGGAAATTCAGTAGCAATGCAAAGAGAGCACTTTCTGGGATTGGAATTGGAGATATGGCTCAGTGTTTAAAAATGTATGCTGCTCCTGCTGAGGACCCAGGTTTGGTTCCCAGCACCCACAGGACAGTTCACAACCACCTGTAACTTTAGGGTCAAGGATTCTGATCTCCAAATGTATCCGGCTTGCATGTGGTGCATGTGTATGCATGTGGGCAAAACACTCATATTCTTAAAATAAAATAAATTTAAGAGGGAGGCAAGGAGAGATAGATAGATAGATAGATAGATAGATAGATAGATAGATAGATAGATAGATAGATGGATGGATGGATGGATGGATGGATGGATGGATGGATGGATGGATGGATGGATGGATGGATGGATAGATAAGCAAGTAATGAGGGAGTCAACTATTACTATAGAAAATAAAAATGACAATATAAAAATTCAATGTGATTTAGCCCTAAGGCAAAATATCTATGAAAAATAGTGTCTCTCACTTGCCTCTTTAAAGGTGTTTGTATTTACAGGTATTACTCTATTAACTGAGCTGTGGCAGTGGCAGTGGTGGCCAGGTGAGGAAGGACTTTAATTCCATCACTAGGAGACAGAGGCAGGCAAATCTCTAAGTTAAAGACCAGCCTGGTCTACAGATAGAGTTCCAGGACAGCCAGGGCTACCCAGAGAAACCCTGCCTCAAAAGACCTATATAAATAAAATAAAAATAAAGGTAACCTATTAGCTAAGCTCCTTGAGCAAGACTCTCTCCAGCTGTCTCACCTAAGTAACTCTGATAGCCAAAGCAGAGTCCTTCCAGGGGACATCATAACTCTTTAGAGCGGACACCATCTCTTTAGACAGGAAATGTACTTCCCAGAATCCCCTGGGGGCTATTGCTCCAGTTAGAGACAGGAGACCCCACCCACAGCGCCTTCACCTTGAGTAGCATCATCTAGGTGTCAGGAAGAGCTCCCCTCTGCTTTGTGGAAGAAGCAGGCTCATTTTGAGACTGAAGTCCCCCACCCCCTCTATAGCGCGTAGCCAACTTGCAAATCAGGTCTCTTGGGGGAGAGCAAATGAAATTCCAAGGTTACAGGCAATGCAGACAGGGACATGGGAAATCATTGATCAACACCACATTCAAAACTGAAGCAACTGAGAGCTCAGATTGGAGATGTGACATGGTCTCAATTATGTCACCCCACTGAGCTTGGCAGACTCTCTGGAAGTGAGAATTAAATGCCATTTTCAGCAGGTTTTGAGATCTGGGGTCAGACGGATCATAGCTGTTTTTGATTGACAAACACCAATGCATTGAGGGTTTTTTTTTTTTTTGTTTTTTTTTTTTTGCTCCTACTGTAAGAGATAGAAAAGTTAATTTTCCAACAATGGGTGGGTGGAGAGGCACTGGTTCTGGTTCTCCGATGTCACCTTTTAATTTTTCAATGGATTACCTTTTAAATCGGGCTCCTGTGCCTGGCTTAACAGAAACCCCGTGTTTGGAGTAGGTTAGTCATATCCGACAAGAGGGGCAAGGATAAGAAATCATTGTGGCTGGAGAGATGGATGGCTCAGTGGTTAGAGGCACATACTGCTCTTGCAGAGGTTCCAAGCTTGGTCTCCAAAATTCATATAGGGTGGCTCACAAACAAATATAGTGTCAGCTCCATGAAGACTTGACACCTCTGGCTTTTTTGGGCACCTGCACTAATGTGCACATGTCCACATATAGACGAACATAATTTTTTTAAAAGTATATATATCTTTATAAAGAAAGAGAGAAAGAGAAAGAAAGAGAGAAGGGGGGAGGGAAGGAAAGAAGGAAGAAAACCATATTGTATAGTTGCAGCAATGGGGTAGGAGGGTAACAAATAAGATTCTAGAGCCTCCCGTGTGAAGATTTGATGCTAGCTAGCATTTACCCAGCTTCCTTGGAAATGAGAAAGCTCAGGCTCAGGGATGCTAAAGAACTGTCCAAGGTGCAATGGCATGTTCCTGACTCTGGAGATTCAGTGGTTATAGGAACATAATAAACAGGGGTGAATGCAAAGGTCCTTCTCTTACCCACTGTTAAAAGCATGCTTGGCCACATGGTGCTGATATTAATCAGTGGGTACCAGCTTCACAGTCCTGATGCTGGGCCATGCACACAGCCAGGGAAGCTGGGTACTTCTTGGCATGTGCCGAGACAAGAGCACTGGCTACCTCCAGCCCATCTCTGCAACGGCACTCCGGGAACTGCCTCCCATTTCGGGACAGGTAGCTCACCGTGTTTCTCTGAAGAACATACCCTATGCCCCTGTCTAAGCATGTCCTCCTCACCCTTCAGACCTGGAGACACCTCACTGCTTGGTGGTAAAGGTTTCCACTCAGTTCTCAGTCTGTGTTGTTTCATAACCCACACCAGGTCAAGTGTTCTTGCCCACTGCTGTGCCCATGGCAACAGGACAGCCACCTGAGCTTTCATGACATGGAAAAACCACTTCCCTTACCAGCCCAAGCAGAGCACTCTCCCCATGGAAATCCCAAGGGCCCCATGCAGAGGTGTGGAGTAGGCTCTTTGGGGTTCTTGTAGGCAACCAAATGCACCTCTGCTTCCACCACAGAAATAAGAACATGGTGCCCTAACGGCACACCCAGCCACACTTCCTCAGCAATCCTCTGGGAGTGAGTGGAGCTATCTCACAGCACATGATTGCAGCAGACCTCATCCAGGATCATGAAGGATTGCTTCCCTAATATGAAAATACCTGTGGCGGTGATGCATGCAAACCCCCATTTGAGCTGAGGGACTGGTTCTAATATCCAAATGGAAAGATGTTAGA
This sequence comes from Phyllotis vaccarum, assembly GCA_033318265.1. NCBI lineage: Eukaryota > Metazoa > Chordata > Mammalia > Rodentia > Cricetidae > Phyllotis > Phyllotis vaccarum. The sequence continues at coordinate 79,753,409 of JARWLC010000014.1, read as the reverse complement.
ACTTCTGCTGTAGTCATCTGTCTTCCTCTCTCTCTCTCTCCCTCCCTCTCTCTCTCTTTGAGACAGGGTTTCTCTGAGTAACAACCTTGGCTGTCTTGGAACATGAGGGAAGTCATACCTACCTTCTGCTAGCAATTAGTACAGACTGGTTTATGTCGGTCTGTCCAGATATAAATCCAGGGATGTTGAATGTGTTCGGGGCCTATTTAACATCTAAAAATAGACATGGCTGCCAGGTTCTTCCAGCATCCCTCAGTCCCTGTCTATTACAGGCTCCTTCTGGCTGACATACTCATCCTCCTACCCTAAACTTGTCCAGCCCAGGGGCTAGCTGCCCTTCCCCAGCTGCCCTTCTCTGTATAACAAACTGCCCCCCCTTTTTATGTACCCTTTACCCTCCTGGTCTCTTGGCACAGGCCACCCATCTTGGTCAGCTGCTCCTTTTCTATCTCCCTTGCTATCACTCCTCACATGATCCAGCTCAGTATGGTCCTGTCTACTCTGGACTCTCCCAGATGTCCCTGCCTCTGGCTATGCTCTCCCTTTTATCTACAATGAGCTTTCCTCTCCACCTTACCTAGGAGCAATCATGTCCTCCTTCCTTCCTTCCTTCCTTCCTTCCTTCCTTCCTTCCTTCCTTCCTTCCTTCCCTCTTTCCTTCCTTCCTTCCTTCCTTCCTTCCCTCCCTCCTTCCTTCCTTCCTTCTTTTCTTTCATTACCAAAACCCAGGGCAGCCCAGTCATGTCCCTTCCATTTTTAATTTCTTAGTTTCATTCAGAATGGGTAAGTGTGTGCAACACACAGATCTGCAAAGAGCTGTTTTGTTCATTTAATACGTTCCCACTGTTAAGAATTTTTTTTAATTATATATTGGGATCATGTTTGATCTGGTATGATATGATAACACGTTTACCGGGTGAGCTGGCAAATGTCTGTGGATAGAGAGGCCTCATGCCCCATGGACGTGGGTCGATGGGCAGCAAGCAGCAGGGCAGGAGACACGTAGACTGCTTCTTCTTAGAAGGACTTTATTATTATGATAACAGAGAGAGGATGAGAGAAAGAAAGAGGGAGAGATAAAGAGTGCTCCCAGGAAGGAAAAAGCAAGAGAGAGAGTTGGTGGTGGGAATTCTCCTTAAATGGGCTTGACTTCAGAACTCAGGGCAGGATGTGGCTTCAGAGACTAGAACAGAATCCTAATACTATGTAGCCCAGGCTAGCCTTGAACACAGCATCCTCCTGCCTTGGCCTCCTGGTGACTGGGGTTGCAGATAGTCTTTTGCCTTAGTTAGGGCTTCTTTCTAGTGCTGTGAAGAGACATCATGACCATGGCAATTCTTTTTTGATAGGTCCCCTGGAATTAGAATTACAGACAGTTTTAAGTTGCCTTCTGGGTGCTGGAAGAACAGTCAGAGTTCTTAACCACTGATTTATCTCTCCAGCTTCATCCACAGCAACTCTTAAAAAGGAAAACATTTAATTGAGTAGCTTACATTTTCCGTGATTTAGTCCATTATCATCATGGTGGGACATGGCACTGTATAGGCAGACATGGTGCTGGAGAAGGAGCTGAGAGCTCTACATCTTGCAGGCAACAGGAAGTCAATTGTCTCACTGGGCGTGGCTTGAGCACCTCCACAGTGACACACTTCCTCCAATAAGACCACACCCACTCTGACAAGGCCACACCTCCTAATAGTGCCATTTTATGAAGGCCTTTTTTTTTTTCCAAACCTCCCATAGCTATCATATCTAGATGGGGGGGGGATGCTTTCTAGTAACAGGGCCATGCCTGCTGGGTGATAATCACAAGAGAAAAAAGAGGGCACACCACTTGCCCGATGGCTTGTATTCTCACAGGCTGAATACTCCTGTATACACTTTCCTCCCTCCCCTTGGCAAATTGGACACTGATTGAGAGAAGTTAGTATTTTGCTATTCCTGAGTAGTTCTCTAGCATCCCTGGTCAGCCAGGGCCCCTATAGGTTCTCATCAGGACTCATTGCTACAAAACAGACACAAGAAAAATGTCTCCAAGACCAGTAGCCTCTGTGTATTGCCAGCGTTTTCAGATCCTAAGAAGTCATTTACAATTCTTCCTGTTTGAACTGTGTCCCCAGAGGCTTAATCAGGATAAAAAAGACTCCAGGACGCCATCAACTGCTCAGCTGCTGGTACTCAGCTTTTGTGGGAGATTTAGCTGTCCTCATGTTCCATAAAAACTATCTCGAAGACAGAAAAAGGCTGCCACACAGCTCACAGCTGCAGCTGTTTTGGAGGGAAGTCGTAGAGCAAGTCAGGGAGCTGCAGGGAGCTGCACTGGAAACCCCGTACTTGGGCTTCCCGGGACAGTCTCCAAGCCGGTGGGTGGGAAGCACATCCTGAGGGTGTGGTGGGCTATAAAATGAAACAGGCAAGATTTCCTCTAGCAGGTAACTTAATGAGAGCATAGAGTTGGGTTGTCAGAGTGGCAGGTCTGTCCATCTGCACAAACCAAGTGTGGCCAGAGAGGCCAGGCTGCGTTTTTTATGGGCTGCAGGAAACAAAAGACATCCAAACCATTGCTATATTCCTTGTCTAGCCCAGAGCCACAGTAACCTCATAATGAAGAACCAAGGGCAGAGACATTTCCAACCGCTTATGGAATGTGCTACCCCAGCCCTCTCAATTTAAAGGAGGCCTCCAGCTACTGACCAGGCAGCTGTTAATCTGCATGCTTACTGGAGAATAGTAAAACCATCAACCCCCAGGCCCAACTTAGCAGGGGGGCAGGAAGCAGCCACCGGCTTGATCTCTGGGAAATTGTAGAAGAAAAAAGCCTGGCAGGAACCTGGTTGGGAAAGTGGGCTGGACAGCACAACCTCTTCCTCAATTCAGTTCTTTCCTAGCCAGAAGGCTCTGGAAACATTAGGGAGGAAGGGGGTGGGGGTGCAATGCCCCTGCCCCATCCTCAGAGCCACTAAGAACTGCGAGGGGTGCCCTGGGCTCTCTTTAAAAAGACTTCCTGATTTCTGAGGATTCCCCTAATTAAAGGAGAGAAGTCAGAGGGGAATGCTCCAATTATGTTCACCAACAAGGGAAGCCGGATTATTTCTTTTCTAGAGATGAAAGAGTACACTAATGGGAAGGGCCCCATTCATTCGCTTACTAAACATTTATCAAATATCGATGAGCCCTAGCCAGGCAGGGCTAGGATCCAGCAGAGGATGAGGAAGGGTCATCGCTCACCAGGACCTGAAGTCTTGGGAGGGATGAAGAGCAAGCCAGGGGAACAAGCACAGGACGTTCTGGAGGAGCTCCAGAGAGAACACCTCATCAGTCTGGGAAAGAAAGAGGAGGCATCCATGGCAATTCATTTTATCAGCGTATGTCTGTGAGGGGCTTCCCTGGTGGGCTAGTTCAGCAGAGCTCTCAATCAATGGTCTAACCCACTCCAGATTGATACTGGAAGGGGTAGAACTGTGGAGGGTAGACCCTGGCTGGAGGAAGTGGATCGCTGGGACATGGATTTGAAGGGTATATTTGCCCCTAGCTCTTCTCTGTTACTTTCTCTTCTTCCTGTCTACCTTGAGGTACACAGTTCCAGCCACCAGGGCCTTCCGCCTCCTTTCATGCCGAAGGCTGTGGTCACAGCAAACCTTCAGCTAAAACCGTTCAGACTATGAGCGAAAACACATTTTATACCTTTAACTTGTTTCTCTCAGGTGTTCATCACCTGGGAACTTCCCAGAAAGGAAGAAATCTCAGAGTCGACATCTAAGGAAGACATTTTTTCTTAGTTGGGTCACTACATTGTTCTTAGGGCCTTTGAAGGCCAAGCTTTCAGTTTGGTGGACTGTGTGGATTTTAGTTTGACTTTATTTATTTTGAGCAGTCCATGCCAATTAACCCAGAAAAGATACAAAGCAATGGAGAAATCTCCTGTATGGATTTCACTGAAGAATTTTACAGCAAGACGTATGAGGTTTTTAACCTAAGAGGAACGTTCTAGTAAAAACATGTTGCCCAGAAGGAGTGGGAAGGAAGAATTATCCCTGGATTTGGAATGACCCTTTTGCCTCAGTGGAATCTTGGGAATAAAAACTCAGGAGCAAAAGAACAAAGACGTCTGGATGTGCTGACTACTGAAGTGCTGCAGAGAGATGGAGAGCAAGGAAAGGGGACCAGTGATGAGCTCAGGGATGAGGAACCATCTGGGCCTTAGCCTGGCTTGGAAAGAGATGAAAACCTAGCACAAGGGACAGGAGGGGAAGGAACTGGCTCCTTTCTGGAACCAAGCCAGCCACTTTCAGACCATGGCTTAACTACTGACCGACTCCTTTATCCTAGGCTAGTTATTTAATACACTCTGCCTCAGTTTTCCTCGACTTGAGCTCATTATTTAACATATGGTGCCTCAGTTTTCCTTATCTGTCAGATGGGACAATAGCAGTTCTTACCTCATGTAGCTGTGGTGAGGATTGGAGTTTTAAAAAAATGGGGCATGGCTCTGCTCAATAAATCCGTTCTTGTTATAATTAGCCTTTGATTTTATCAAAATAAACAAGAAATATCAGACTTACTTGAAAGGAAGAAAGAAAGAAGGAAAGAAGAGAGAGAGAAAGAAAGAAAGAAAGAGAGAAAGAGAGAAAGAAAGATGCCTAGAATCTCTCCCATATAGGAATGGACAGCAGCATAGGGCTTCACCACAATCAAGCATATGCCTTCGGACAGGCCATTCTATCAGCCTTGAATTCCTCAGAGAGAATTCGAAGAGCCCATAGAGAGGCCAGGGGCCTGTGATCAGTGAACTGCTTATAGCATAGCCTTTACCACAGACCCAAAGTAGATGACTGTGCTCAGCTAGCCAGTGATGGAGCAGAGAATGAAGCCGGATGGTCTCTCCCACTCTCTTGGCTCTCCAGCAAAGAGCCGAAAGCACCACCTTGGAAAGATGGAGGTGGTGCTGATGTGAGAGCCTTCCTCTGCCCCCTCTGCTCTTGTGTGCAAGTCACTGGCCACTGAGAAGTATTGACCTTGAAGGATGCTTCATCGCACTTGAGGAGATTCAGAGACATTGCTAAAGTGACTACAGGATGTTTTTCCAGGTCCTCTCTCTAAAGCCAACAGTCTAGCAGTTTCTGTTGCTTGTAATCCAAGGGAATGAGTCTGCATCCCGTAGATCATCATTCCTGTCTCTCTTCAAGAGTAAGACCAGCAGGAAGGGAGAGCCTTTTAGGAAGCACCCAACAATAACTAGGCATTCCAGACCCTGATTGTGTGTATTTGCAGAAGTACGTGTACGCATGTGTACATGTATGAGGAAGTAGGCTCTTCTCTGTGCACATGGCACCAATGGGAAAGATAAGTTATCACTGCTCCGGAGTTGTGATGGGGTAGTAGAATAGGAGTGTCACCCTTGCCAACCTTCAGGTGAACCTGTGTGAGATCCAAAGTAAAGCAAACAAACCATGTGCCAACATTGCAGTGTAGGGATGACTCACAGCCTGCCTCCCAAACCTCCTTCTCCACACGCTTTCTCAGTTTTCACCTCTGGCTCCTTCACACAGGCCTCCCCACCCCTCTGCCTCACAGCGCCTGCCCATGAGTCACACAGCTGTTGGTGTCACTCTCCAGGCACGGACTCTGGAGTGAAAACAGACACAGAAGGCTCCAGAAGAGTCTACTAGAAATGCGCTTCTCCCTCCACCCCCTAAACCTCTGTCACTTGTCCTCAAGAGACCAATGTGGCAGCTTCCAGGCTAGATACTGATGCCCACTCTAATATTCCATATAGGTATGAGGATGTTGCCATTTTCCCAGAAGATTTTTAATAAAAAGGGTTATATGTATCCGAAATCTTAAATTTTGAGAAAGAATGACTTATGTCTTCACAGATTTTCAATTGTAGAAATTTTTCATTTTTCTAAGTCATCTAAATTGAAAACAAAGGTTTTTCTTTGTGACTGGGGGAACGTGAAACCATAGGTAAAAGAAAGTTTTTGTTGGTGCTGGTTGGTTGATTTGTTTATGTTTTAGATTTTCTCTGTGGAGTACAAACTGTCCCGGGACTCTCTCTGTACACCAGACGGGCCTCGAACTCAGAGATCCACCTGCCTCTGCCTACTGAGTGCTAGGATTAGAGGTGTGCACCACCACTGCCCAACTAAAAGAAAGTCTTAATCAGGAGTTGATGTAGCCATTTCAAATACAAAACCTGAAATAGAAAAGGCAAGTCAATAGAGGCAAGACCAAACTTCTCATCTTAAAACTTCAAAAAGTCTTATTTGGGAGTTTTGTAAAACTTAAGGCTTTTTTTTTTTTTTTTTCTTTTTGAACTAGGGTCATTCTATGTAGACCAGGCTGGCCTTGAACTCTTGGAGATACACTTGCCTCTGCCTCCAGAGTACTGGACCTACTGTCACTGTCAGAACATGCTCTAAGAATGGAATCATGTGAGGAAGAGAATTCTGAGTGTGTGTGAGAGAACTCCTAGATACCAAGATCTTGTGACCTCAGTTTCTTCAAAAACATGAAATTTTTCTTGGATCATGCTTCTGTGCCCCTCCTCTGGGCACAGATGGATAGGATTGAGTTTACGTCAGATTATTCATTGCACCTGCTAATGTTATTTGTTTATATGCCCCTATGGAAAGCTTGCCCATTACGTGTGGATTGTCCATCATGCACAGCTTGCCTTTGTGACTGGAATTTACTCATGTGACTCTTAACCCTTAAGAGTGTAAACTGTCTGATGCTCTGAATAAAACTGGCTACTGCATGAGACTTTGCACCCTTAGTTCCTCACAATTACTGGCTCCATTCTCCCAGGACCCACTGACAACTAGAGCAGTAAACATACCACACATCTCACTTTTTTTTTTTTTTTGACAAAGTCTCAGTATTTCAGACTGGCTTCAAACTCTCTATGAGGCTAAGAATGACCTTGAACTTTTGAGCTTCCTGTCTCCATTTTCTGAAACCTGGAGGTTACAAGTATGTACAACCATGCCCAGTTTAAACAATATTATTACCATTTAAAGTACTTGGTATGTTAATTTTTCTTATCAGAATTATACACTATAAAGGGAAAGTAGCCAAGCATGATGGAACATACCTTTAATCAGCACCAAAACCTAAAGTAATGATTATTTACACTGGGTTCCATATTGAAGTTGCTCAACCCTCTGCAATTTACTCAGGATACCATGCAAATATTGAAATGTTCCCCATATGTTATGCTAAAGAAAACTCTGAAAACATTTCCTTAATGAGGATGGCAGATTCCACTGGCAGCCAACACAGCAAAACCTCCCCAACTTCCTTGAACTCACATCTGCTTTGGAATGTGGCAAGGCTTTAAGCTTCAAAGGCAGCCAAGCCTCCCCCAGCTCCAAGCCAAGTATGTACTCCACTCTCCTTGCCAGTCATGGGATTTAGAGTAGGCACACGATATGGTTCTAGTCAATGAGCCATGTGAAGGAAAATTTTAGAGCAGGGCAGGCAAGGAGACTTCTGGAAAGTTTTCTTCCTCTTCAATAGAGTCACAAAATGGGGTGGGGGGAGGATACTCATTCTTCTAGCCTTTGAACATTGAAAAATGAGCCTGTAATGGTTGGAGCAGCTGCAGCCATGCTGTAACCATGAGGACAACCGTAACATGTTAGAAACGGTGGAGCAGAAAGGATGCTGGCCGGAACACTGGCAACCACAGGACCACTCAATTAGCAAGCTGCTGCCCTTGCTTTCATTTCATGACTTCCTGTCATGGGGGATCAATGAATCTCCTCCTTCGAGAAGTCATTTTGTCTAGGTCCTCCATAACATGTTTCTTCTAGTACTCTCATAGTGGTTGTGATGGTTAAAATTCCTGTGATTAAATTGCCCTCCAGACAACAATCCACCAACATGGCACTGGAAGAAAAGGAGAATGTCTGTTTCTCCTGACAAGCATTGGGGTTATCAATTTCTTGCCAGTTTGATGGGCAGGCAGCATGGAGTTGAGGATGGTTAGGGGCTGCCCATTTATCTAAGAGTTACCTAAGCCAAGTATGCTCACCTTCCTTAACCACAGAAGCTTACCCACCTTCCAACTAGTTATCTTAACCCTATTGGTGGTCACAGCCACGTTAGTAAAATGAAAACGGATTGAAAGTAAACAACTAAAGTTCCCTGTACCCACGACGGAGTTGGGACATGCTACCCCAAAATATGATATCTGGGCATGCCACATATTTGGGAATGGAAGTGCTTAAGAAGCAGTTTACTCGCATAGGGCATCTGATGGGGACAGCAGTGACGTGGCAACCCTTGTTCCTTAACATCACTTGCTGAGTCCCATTCACCCACTGAATTAAGTGTGGTGCCTACTTGACTAACAATGTACATTTGCTGACTGTTTACTATGTTCCTGCTACTGTGCTCACTATTCCATTTATTAGGAAGACATTTTTGTACCTTTTTTTTTTTTTTGAGGTAAGGGTCTCACTACACAGTCCTCACAGGCCTAGAGCTCACTCTGGAGACCAGGCTGACCTCAAACTCACAGAGATCAACCTGCTTCTACTTCCTGAGTACTGGGATAAAAGCATGTGTTACCATGCAGGCTAGTGTTCTTGTAGTAAGATGTTTCTGGCCTAGGCTTTCCGGCCTAGCTTCATAGCCTGGACTTTCAGACCCACAGTCCTATAGTCCCACTGAAACAAACAGATTCTTGTATTGATTGTATGCTGGTCGACCTGGGGCCCAGGAATATAACTTGCTAGCTTTTGCTCTTAAACTAACCCATGATTCTTACCCTTTTTCAGCCATGAGGCTCGGTACCTTTCTCAGAGCAGCATTGTTGTCCTCTGCTTCTTCTGACTTCTCTGTGGTATTTCTGCTCTGTTTTTCCTGTTTCCAGAGTTTTCTTAGTCTGGTAGTCCTGCTCATACTTCCTGTCTGCCTTTGGCCAATCAGAGCTTTTTATTAAACTCATGGGGGGGGCAATTATTTACAATATAACATCATAAATCTGCTACATGTTCCTATTTTAAGAATGAAGGCACACAAACTTTAATGTCCAGAGGCACACATCACCCTGAGGATTGAGCTTCAAGTCCAGCAGATTCAGCATCTTGCTGTGGGAACCTCTTCCTAGCTGTTTTACAGGTCATCAGCTGCAACTCTGATTAGAAAAAAATAAAGGGTTAATGTCCTATGTAGATCATCTGTAACTTGCCAAATAATTAATTCAGCATGGAACTTGAGCTCTGTTAGGTCAGATTGAACACAAATATTATGAACTTATTCTAACTATCACTAGGGCCATTTATTTGTTATCATTGTTTGCCGTAGAAGAAATAATACAAGGTAACATGGTCAGGACAGAAAAACTTGGAAATTATAAAGAATAGAAGAGAATTTATGTTACCCTACAACATAGAAAAATCAATTTCGTTTTGTGTTTCGCTGATAATGCCCGTGGCTTCTCAGAAGTATACAAAATATGGAAGAATAGGTTCCTGCAAGTATTGCCATAATTTGTAAGGAGGACAAGTTACCCTAAGGTAACTACCATGAGCGGCAATGTAGCTCTCTCTTGCTATGTTTGCTAAATACCTGTCTTCCCAGCACCACTTCATGTATGTCCTGTGTTAGCTGTAAGAGTATATTACTATAGGGGCTGGTAAGGCAGCTCACCAGGTAACTGTGCTCGTGGCCAAGTCTGATAGAAAATTACCTAATGGAGATGATGCATCCTAAGTTGGGAGATTTGAGAATGTGATTGAAATGAAGCAGCAAGTCAAATTCTTCAGCAGAAAGCCAAAGGCTCTCTTGGCTCAAGAAAAGAGAACTCCGCTTGCTATCCCTGAGACATCCGTAACCCTAAGGCATCCTTAGAGGAATCTCATTCTCAACCAACTCCACTTCCTGGAACTGCTAATAATCACAACTACTAATTATTTTAAGAAAAACCTACTCTGACCTTGAGCTTTCATTGATTTACCTACAGCTACTTAGAAATCAAAGCTCAGCCAAACCAGCAATCAGGATGGACTCCAGAGCAAAAACCAAGAGACGTTTTATTTATGTATCTTAGTCTTTAGGCTCTGCCCCTTTGATGAAAACATCGTGTGTGTGTGTGTGTGTGTGTGTGTGTGTGTGTGTGTGTGTGTGTGTGTGTTTGCGTGTGTGTATCAGAGAGAATGAGCGCACAGAGGCCACAATAGAATACTAAGCATTCTGCTCTATCATTTCCTGCTTTATTCCTGTGAGACAGGGTCTCTTGGTGACCCTGAGGCTTGACTAGCCACCAGCAAACTCCACAGACCCTTCTATCCACACCACCCCTACATCCTTAGGAATAATGGGCACATGTAGAACCACGCCCAGCTTTTTACATGAGTTCTTGGATACAAACTCAGGTCCCCAAGCTTGCAAGCATTCTTGCCGACTGAGCCATATCTCCAGCCCTCAAACAATTCTTAATATCATAACAGCGTAGTTTTCTATATTTTGATAGCTTTGAAAGAAAAACATTATTTTGAGTTAGAAACGTAGAACGATAGAAAGTTTGTCCCGTCTCTAAAGAGCAGCAGGACTTTGCTTAGCAACTCACATGTGTGGGGGGAAGGGGGGCAGGACATGTGATGATTAAAGACTTTTGTTCTGATAAGTCTTCTAATTTTTAAGCATTTTTTAAGAAGGAGTCCACATTTTGGACAAGGCCCTGCAAATTGTATTACCAATTCTGATAGTCACGCATGACTAAGACTTTAACTTCATTTAAAGGTTTTGGAGTCATAATTTTGCTTTTCACTAATTCCTATAGAGAAAGTAATTTTCATTGCCTAATTGAATCTATCATTAACAATCTGTAACGTTAGTGAAGGTGCGTAGGTACCTCTCCCTTGGTACCTCCAGTGAGTGTGGTTTGATACCCTGTTCTCTAAACACACTTTCCCCACATGGTCAGCTGTTTCCTCAAGTTCCAGTACAGTATTGTCAAGCCAAGTATAAGGGCCAATGTGTCACCTGCTGCACAAGGAGCTTTGCATAGTTACAATACCAGAGACGTTCCGGGTAACAACATAAAAGCTTCCAAGTACAGAGCAGTGGGTAAGGTTGTGAAAGGGGGCAGGTAGAACCCTGTTACCTGTATACGCGGCCCTACTCTTCCCAGTGAGGCAATGGTTAGGACAGTAACTTAGTGAGTGAGAAACATTTTATAGATAGAAGAACATTTAGCACATTTGTGAGTATCCACACTTCCAGGAAACCTATGAATACATCCCTCTCCCTCTTGGTATTCCATAGTCTAGATGACTCACTTCTGTTCTTCACCTTGAGAAATGGAGTCTTATACAGAATGAAGCTGGGTCTCTGGGGGAGCAAGTGCACCTGTCAAAGGGTGTTTCCAAAGGGTGACTTCTTCCTGAGATATAGAGCAGGCCAAGTCGGAGCCTCCCAGGCAAGCAAGCAGGGATATCACTGAAGAACACCGTATGGAAATAGACATTTGCTTATGAAGCAACCAGAATTTAGCTGTTAGTTCCTCTAATCAAACTGAAAATGTCTTTTTGTCTCTTTGTTCAAGATTTAAAGATTTTTCTGAAATTGGTTGCTGCAAACTCATGTGAGTAGTCTGGAAGGCTCTGTTGCTTTGTCCACATTTTGCCATTTTTTCTGATGTTTATCTTCTAGGAATCCTGATTTGCTCAGGTACATTTTTTTCCCCTCTTCATAGCCCATGTGGCACAAGATTGGCTTTGATTAGACCAGTCTAATTAAAGCAATGCCTTGGTCCTCACTGATCGTTTATTTAGATGTCATGTGTTCAAATTCTGGTTGCTGACAGTTTCTATAAAAGTTTTAAAGAAATGGCTATGAGAAAATTAGATTCTTTAATATACCAGAGGAGAACTGGGAAATATTCAGCCTCAGTTGTTTATGTATTTGAGGTTTTCTGTTTGGTTTGGTTTGGTTTTGAAACAGGGTCTCATGTACCAGATTTCTTTCAAACTCATTATGTAGTAATATTAGCCTTGAATTCCTGAGCCTCCTGCATATTTCCATGTCACACTTCATAGTTGCTTCAGATCCTCTTCATTTGCTATCAGGGAAGCCAGTGTGAAGCCTAAATCTCTCCTAGAGCATCACAGAATAGGGAAATGTAGACAAAACCAGCTAGAACCAAGCCAGACACCGTCCCCTCCCAGCTCCCATTCTGCAAACCGAGGCATCTCCATAGTTTCAGCTTGATTGAGATGGCTTTTGCTATCTCCTGCAGAGAAAACACAGAATGACCCTTCACACTAAAGTCAACCTGGGATTTTGAGGACCTGGTCTCTCAGCTGCAGCCTAATTACAACAGTTTGTGTGTAATTACTTTGTACAAATCCCAGCTTCCCCAAACCTCTATTTTCTCATCTAGTAAGACTGGTCATTGTAATATTTGTTGTATTTATGCTGTGGAAGACAAAGGACTCACAAGTCTTCTGAAATGTAATTGTGATTCATATCTGGGAGTAGTTGTTATAAGCATCTGAGATGCTCTTACTCCTTGGGTGAATAAATTAAAAGCCCACTCAAGAAATCGCTTTGTCTTCCTGGCCACTTGCCTATGAGTCACAGAGCCTGGATCTGAGTTCTGCATGTTTCTTCTGGGTTTGTTTACCATTCACAGCCTTGCATAGATGTGTGGCAAACAAGGACAGAACACCTAAGATCATTTTTCTTCCTACTCAGCAGATTCCCAAAGTACCAAACGAAAAGAGCCAGAAGACCAGCACCTCACTGGAGCCCTCTCCATTCTGCATTCAGAACAGGGAAAGAGATGCCATGCTTACAAGGCTTCTTAGGGCTGGCTAGAAAATTGTCTAATCCAGGAACCAACAAGTGTGGGCCACACTTATCCTCCTAAAAGGTAAATGAAATTGCCAAAAACATGTAATGGATTGGCAGAATTTTAAATGGAGACTATGTGTTTTCAGAAATGCACTAACTGGTGATCATTCACTTGCAAAGAAGAAATAAATGCCATCGAGAATCGAGGACACCAACTGCTCAATTAAGTACCACGTAAAGATTTCCAATTTTCTTGTAGTAAATTATTTATTTAGCTCTTCCATACCATCGATATATTTTACAAGTTTAATACCCAAATTATAGCTGGCCCACCCATTTATGGCCCCATAAATGAGCTCTGACTTACCCATGTGAATGCTGGTTCCTGGCAGCGTCAGATTTAGATTGGATTTGAATCTATTGCTTTTATCCTTATCTGACATTGTGAGGCTGGTATTTTATTGCTATATTTAAAATGGAAAGTGCTTTCAAATAGTCATGGAGGGGGCAGAACTTACTCTCACCCCGTGTGTTGTTTCCTGACTTCACCTCAGCCAAGGAGTTGGAAGTGCACAGCTCTTCTCCACGGAGGAGCTCCCTCCTACAAGTACTTGTGGGTGATCATAAAAAGTCTGAAGTAAGAGTAGCTGCAGTGCTTGGCAGTTTCCATGTTTATATACTTTGTAAGTCAAAGAAATAGTGAGCCACCATGTGGTTGCTGGGAATTGAACTCAGGACCTCTGGAAGAACAGCCAGTGCCCTTAACCTCTGAGCCATCTCTCCAGCCCCAGAAATAGTGAAGGCTAATAGATGAAACCTGTCTAGCTGATTCACATGTTTGACCGTATGTTTGGAGCTGAATCGTCAAACCTTGTTTTTCCAGGTCTGAATTTTGTAATACAGAGAATAAACCAATACACTTATGACAGAGGATTAACAAATCAAACCTAGGCAATTGTTCCTATTTAAAAAAAGCATTTTGGAGGCTGGAAAGATGGCCCAGCAGTTAAGAGCTAGCTGGTCACTCTTACACAGGACCCAGGTTCAAGTTCCAGCATTCACATGTTGGCTTACAGCCATCTGTAACTCCAATTCCAGAATATCTGTTGCCCTCTTCTACCCTTCTGGGCATCAGGCATGGATGTGATACACAGATCTACAGGAAGGTAAAATACCCAGACACTTAAGATAGACAAGAGAGAGAGATAGAGATTAATGAATGAATGAATGACAGGCTGGGGAGATGGCCCAGTGGTTAGGAATGCTCAATGATCTTGCAGAAGACCCGAGTTTGGTTCCGAATTCAGCTCAAACCACCTGCAACTCCACAAGCATCTATACATAATTAAAAACGAACAAAAAATTTTTTTAAAAACAAATAATTTTTTAAAAAATCATTCCAGCTCTGAGATTAGTGAGTCCCATAGACTTAGAAATATAAAAACACGTGTAAATATGATTAATGACACCAAAAATTATGTTATTTGATGGTAGGCTTTAAGCCTTGAGTAAAAAGTCACAAATAGCATGTTTTAATGGTATTTTTAAAAAAAATTTTAGAAGTGTTTTACAATTATTTATTTGTTTGCTTATGTGTTTGTGTGTGCACACAGGCTATGATGTGAATGTAGGTGTCAGGAAACAACTTGTGGGAATTCGTTCACCCTGTTTTCCACACGGAAATCAAACTCAGGCTGTCAGGGTCTGCACTAAGCGCTTTACCCATTGAGCCTCTTGCCAGCCCGTATCTTAAAATGTTTGTGCCACCATTTGGTTCTAGGTGTGCATTATGGCTCTACTTCTTTGAGGCAGGGCCTGATGTATCCCAGGCTGATCTTGAACTCATGGCACAGCTGAGGGCCTTCAGGCTCTGATCCCCTGGCCTCCCTCTCCCAAGGGAATCTGTTGGCAGCCTTCCTTAGCCCCTACTCCTTCTCATGGCACATTTTAATCCCAGCCTGTCCCATCTCTTCCTGTCTTTTGAGGAGATGTAAATGCTGTCCTGCTGATTGATTCAAGAGCAGGAGAACACTCCCTATCCCCACTCCTTTCCCCTGTTTTCTAAAATTGGTGCCTACGCCTCCTGCAATAAGCAAAGGTCAGCGAATGTTCACTGTTGCCATATTTGAAAAGCTAGATGACAGGGAAGTAGAATTTTTATGTATTGTGTCATCTGGGCATATGGGAGAAAGGTGAGCCATTGTTTTTACTTATGGGTTAGAAAGTTTTAAATCTTTATGTGTTATGCTACCTTCTACGAATAAAGACAAAAGGGGAGAGAAATCGAAGGTTTGGGGGGCGGGAATCAACAGATGCAGTGTAGCGTGTTGCTTAACCGAAGAGCAGGAAAACGCCTAGACTCTGGCCCCATAAGGAAACAGGGAAGTTTGTGCATATAATCCTGAAACAGGGAGTGTGTGAGAGCATGTGGCCATTAAAAATGATACTATAAAGGGCAGAAAAAGACTTGTTTTTTGCACATTGTTGTTCTCATTTCCTTCGTCTTCCCATTCCTGCCCTCCTGAGGCCCCAAGGTCCTGGGGAAAACGGCCACAGTACCGCCCTTTTCAGTTCATCCGTCTTTCTCTTTCTTTTCTGCACCTGTATAGAAATGATTGCAATTCACCTGTAAGAACTTAACTGCCCAGACTGGGATGGGGGGTGGGGGTGGGTAGAAGACCCCCTTGTGAGTTTATGGTCCCTCAGCATGACCTAACACTGCTGAGCCAGCGTTTGCCCTCTGAGAGTTAAGATCAAAGGCTCTCCTGTCTCTGGTCCCGCAGATGGAAGCAGAGACCTCTCAGGCCACATCCTTTCCCCAGAGTCTGGGTTTTCTTCAGCACTTAGCAATTTAGCATGCTACTCAGAACACAAGGGCATCCTTCTCCAGAGGTTGGGAAACTCACAGCCAGAATTTACTATACTGATAACTCAGGGGCGGCCAAGAGCACATTCCTCACTTTGTTCTTAATCCTCTTTAATTAGCCTTTAAATATGGCCAAATTCCAAGTCAAATAATTTGATTTGGCCATGCTTACACCTTTCCTGGAACTCTAAATGGGCTTCATTCTTCCCTGAGCTAGTCTGTGCTGGTCTGCAGGTGGCCATGCTTTAGGGAAAGGAAGCAAGAGGCCTGGACAGGTAAATATTGAATAATCAAAGCAACACAGAGACACACTTCTTTCTAGCATTCCCTTTGGGAGCTGAGTACTTTGGTGTAAAAGTAAACCCTCCCTCCCCCCCCCCCCCGCCTCAAAAAAGCAAAACAAAGCAAAAAATCATGAAGCACCTCCAGAATAAGCTTGTCCGCAGAGACAGAGGGAAATGTGTTGTTGCCATGAAACAGAAGAGAGGCTGAGTGGGAACTACCTACTCATTGATGGAGAGTGTACTTCTGGAGTGAGGTTAGAACACTGGAACTGAAGGGAGAGAATAATTGAGGGAGAGGGAGGAAGGGAAAGAGAGAGGGGGAGAGAGGGCGTGTGTGTATGTATGGGGGGGGGTTCCTAGAACATTGTAAATGCAATAGACACTACAGAGCCATACCGTTTAAAATGGTTGTTCATGGGTTGTGGAGTTGGGGATGGAGCCCAGGGAGAAGAGTGGTCTTCGTAGCGTATGGAACCCTGGGTCTCATCCCAAAATATAAAATACAAGTAAAACAGAACAAATAAATTAGTATATATACAAGATGGCTCACTATGACATGAATCTCCCTTCTGTCATATTTGCCTCCAAACTTTGTCCTCTAGTCAGGCATGTCTCGTGGGAGAGAGCCCCAGGGATACTAATAGAGAAGGGAAAAATCCCATTACCAAACTGATACACAGCAGAGCGTTTAATGGTACAATATGTCGATTTGATCTTTAGTGGACTCTTCAAT
The DNA here is from genome assembly GCA_033318265.1 of Phyllotis vaccarum. Taxonomy (NCBI): domain Eukaryota; kingdom Metazoa; phylum Chordata; class Mammalia; order Rodentia; family Cricetidae; genus Phyllotis; species Phyllotis vaccarum. Next base: position 79,736,719 of record JARWLC010000014.1, on the reverse strand, counting down.
TACCTAAGTGAACTTTGTCTTCTCAAGTAAAGACTGCAGATCTGGGGGAAACAGAACAAAATACAAAAGACCGAAAAGTAGAAAAAAGAAAACACCAGTGACTGGGGTGGATGCTATAAAACGGGACGGACAGTATCAGGTCACAATGTGTGTGCTATGTGCAAATGCTCCTGACTCTTACTAATTTGCACGACTGCTGTGTGTTAAAAAGCATATATTTTTAAAAGGAGACTTTCTTCTTTGTTTGGGGTTTAATTCTCACTCAGACAGACACACATCCTGGACCGGAGAAGAGTATTGCTATGATGCGTCATGAGTCTCCTTGTCCACAGATGATGTGGGAATCTCTCTTGAGGGGATACTACTGACTGAAATACAGAGTATGATGACCAGTGTTCTCAGCCCCAATTTCCGATCCACCTGTTCAGTCTGACTTGAAAGAAACAGGCCGAAGACATAAGTGACGCTCACCATCTCTTCAGGGTGAAATGTAGGCTGACTGGACACACAATGCTGGCTTATCCTACAGGTGCTCATGAGGCGGTAATTAAAGCGAAGCAGAAGTCACACATGCCAAACTATTACGCAATCCAGCCCTGACGGGGCTTACCTATACTAATGAATGTTCCACCCGGGCACATGCATGCAAAGCTGAACTGTTAGGCCGAGTGCTAATTGACTTGATCAATGTTTCTAGATCTCTCTGAAACTTTATTTAAAAAGGAGCAGGAGGAGGAGGAAGAGGAGCATGCCTATGTTTGAAAAGTGGATACTCCACAATGATGGATGCTAACTCCAGCTGGCTCTATGCCCCAATTGCATGAGCTTCTGAGCCTTATTTACTAACTCTGGACTGCCCAGCTGTTCTAAGCTGCAGCTCTGTCCTGTGTGTAATTAGTGCTGAGTCGTTGGTTTGTTTTCCAGGAAGAACACACAGCACACAATAAAATTTCGAAAACTTGTCAGCACTTTTTTGGAAAGTCATAGACTCAGAGAACCCAAGAGACTCTAGAGGGGATTACTTTATTTTATTTTAGAGATGGAGCTGAGAGAGTAGGGCATCACTAAGGACCGACAGTGGGTTAGTTAAGGGTGTGACTGGAACCAGACTTCAGGTACCACTGGATGCGTGCCATGGCACCATTGGTTGGGGCCACTGTTTTGTCTGTCTTCGCTTGGAAGCTCCAAAGCTGAGGGATGATGTCATTCTAGAAATACACCATGATATCACTTTGAAATTATTTTTCCACATGTTATAAAGAAAACAAACCAAGCAGGACCTTCGGACTCTACATCACGTCTCACACATGTGTCTCCCCGGAGTTCAGCAGACCCAGCAAGCCTTGCTCTTGTTGGAACCTTAAAACAAACCAGGCCAATTCTGAGGTCTAGACAGGCCCCAGACAGGGCTTCCCGAAGCTTTGAAATGCTGCTTTAGAACGGGGTAATTTAGAGGCAATTTAACGTAGAAACCAAACTGACATTCGAAACATTTATTTTGAAAACGTTTTTAAAAGCAGCTGCTCATCGCCTAAAACATGATGCTGAGTCTCACTGGCAGCCAGTGAGGAAGGCTTAGATTCTCCAGCTTCTGAGACCTAAACCCAGAAATGTGTGGTCTCCTCGATACGTGTTCTCATCCAAGGCCGCTCTGTCAAAACATATTCCAGATACCAGGTTTCTCTTTAACATTGCTTGTGCTGGAGTGGAGAGTTACGCTTAGAAGCACTGTTCACATGTCCCAGGATTCTGGACACAGCCTGACCGTGACTTTTATTTAATGCAGCCTAATTATCCACTGGAGAAGAGCATCGAGGTGCAGAGCTTGGTCTAACACGGGGGCGGTATTTCCAGGTTTTTCTTTTCAGTGAAAACAAATGAGCACACAGAGAATCTTAGTCTACTTTCCTATAAAGCCAGCAGAAGCCACATTAGGACGCCAGAAACTCCGTCACCCTCTCATTGCCTTGTGACAAGCGGAATTTTCCCAGTGCACCAAGACAATTACTGATTCTGGCTCACTTTCCTTGGTGCACTTATTTTCCTAATGGGTGACAGGCCGTACATGAAGATTTGGTCAGCAGCGTTTAAGAGACACAGACCATGCTGTCTGTGTCACAGTAAGGAGGACCGTACAATTCTTAAAACTTGGGCCTTGAGAAAGCATGGCTACTCTCTCAGCAATGTGTATTGGTGAGAACTATTGCTCATGGCCTTCGGTATAAAGGTAGAAAATAATATCAGGCCTCCCAGGCCCTGCAATCTCTCAGTTCCTTTTTAAAACTCTTTTTAGTCATTTCCAATCCAGCTTTTTAAAAGTCTTTGTCCAATTGCCCTTTGGGAACTATAAAGTATCAGTTTGGTATGACAAAGGCATAGAATAGACACCATTACTTATTGTCACAGTAAAAGAAAAAGTATAGCCATCAAGTCAATGTAAAATGGAATGAGCCGCTGGACCTTCAGAAAACGTGTCCAAATATTTGTAGAATGTATTTTGGCTATGTCCCTGAAGAGATATTAAACCATTTTCTTTTACCAGAGAATTTACTACCATTAAATTTTATATTAATTTAATGACTTTGATCCAGTAATGATCATTTATTTGCCTAAATTACCAGTCCCTTAGTACTTCATCGGCAAAGGGAAGTATTTCATAGAACATGGGGTGATGCCTCTAATTACGATCAGAGCATAATTTAAAGTAACTTCAACAGGTATTGTAATTTTGACCAATTGAGTTACTAATTTGGAGAATCAATTATCTCCCGGACCCTTTTAATCTCCTGCCTCATTTAATTGGAAGTGGCTGTCCAATTACACATCTGGTACAGTGATATTTGCATCAGTAATGTCCAGCCAATCAGCAACTGAACCTGAATGTGAGATCCTTTTATAGTTTCAGAGACCTGGCTACGTTTATGCTTCTGGTTATTTATAGCTTGTAACAAATTATTCATAAAATCTTCCTATTTCGCCATGCAATGTGTGTGAGAGAGACAGAGTGTGTAAGAACGTGCACATGTGAGTGTGTGTGTGTGAGTGAATGTGTGTAAGACTGTAAGTGTATGTGAGTGTGTGTGAGTGTGTGTGAGTGTGTGTGAGTGTGGAATGTGTGTGTGTATGAGAGAGAGAGGGAGAGAAGGAGGGAGGGAGGGAGGGAGGGAGGGAGGGAGGGAGGGAGGGAGGGGAAGTGAACATACCCCAGAGGCATGCCAAAGTCAGAGGACATCCTTACAAAATCATTTGTTTCTATCCACCTTTATGTGAATTCTAAAGAGGTTTAGTGGTTTGAATGAGAAATATTCTCCACCGGCTCTTGTATTTGAACACTTGGTCCCCAGTTGGTGGTGCTGTTTGGGGAGGTTATGGAAACTTTAGGAAGTGCAGCCTTGCTAGAGGAAGCAAATCTCTGGAAGTATGCTTACCCCACCTCCTGTCCCCCATTTTCTCCACCGCTTGCCCCTTCTTCTCCTCTCTGTGTGTATAAAGACGTGACCAGTCAGCTTCCCAGGCTTGCCACTGAGCCGTGCCATGATATCCCCACTGTATGGACTCTACTCCTCTGAAACCATGTGGCAAAATGAACTCTTCATTTCTGACTCTGTATTTCATCACAGCAGTAGAAACATGTCTAATGCACCGGGTTTGCTCCTGCAAGTGCCTCCACTCCATGAGTCAAAATTCAGACATTAAAGGAATGGAATGTAAAAGAAAAAACAGTGAAAATTCCATGATTGTCAATTGGAAAAGTGTTCAAAGAGCCAATCAGAACCAGGTAAAAAGGAAAGCTCACCTGGCTCCTGCCAAAGGCAGTGCTATAACAACCCTCCTATGGCAGGACTCAGTGCATTGGAAAGTAAGGAGAAGGAGCTGACCCATGTACCAGGGCACTACGAAGGAAGAATGCAAAGCTTGTATTCAAAGATTCCAGAAGACAGAAATGGTTACTATGGACGGGAAAGTTCACAAGAAAATAGCATTCTACACTTGGAAGCCACCAGGGGGCTATTCGGCTGAATTATGACACATTTGCATTAAAAAAAAAAAAAAAAAAAAAAAAAAAAACCAGCACACCAGGAAAGAAGAACATGCATCTTATTGGGAAAGGACCCAGCCCATTGTGGTTGCTCCTGGATTCTATAAGAAAACAGACTGAGTAGCCTTAAGGAGCAAGCCAGTAGGCAGCACCCCTCCATGGCCTTCACATCCAGGTTCCTGCCCTGACTTCCCTCAGTGATAGACTGTAATGTGGGACTATACGCAATGATAAACCCTTTCCACCCCAGGTTTCTACTGCTGCCAAAATCCTAACTAAGACAGCACCCTTAAAAGAAGAATCTGAGGGTACCATGGTGAACCTGAGCTTAATATAGTATGATGCTTATATAACTGGGGGATCTTTTAAAGAAAAAATAAAACATGGAGTTACATCTGCATTAGTTACACCTCTCATCAGCATGGCATAATACCTGACAGAATCTTATGGGGACAAGGCTGATTTGGACTCCTGGCGTCCTGGTGGGGACAGCTGGAGGTAGGCAGCAGCTTCTGTTCATGTCGTGAAAAACCAGGAAGCACAGTTTGAGGTCACGGCCAACCTGGTTCCCAGTGACTCAGCTTGCCAAACTGCTCTTCCTAGAGGTTCCACGGACTTCAAAATAATGCCACATGTTGGGCACCCAGAACTCAAAAGATGAGTCTATGGGAGACATTTCCAATCGAAGCTGTAGTGAAGTCCAGAGTAAATGTTCATTTCAGAAAAGAAACAGTAAGGCACAAAGACAGGACATTCCAAGGAGCGTTTTTAATGAACTCCCCAACAAACCTCCATAATCCTGATTTTTACTTTCCACTTTTATTCTTTATTCTGTCATGTGCTGATCAAGTGTCAGTGACGAGTGACCCCTGTGCCTGCAATGTCGCATGCTTCAGAACAAAAGGAATATTCCACAGACCACAGCCCTACATGTCTATGTACTGTTACTCCTCAAATCCACACAGCGCCATGTGCTACTGGCCTGGTTTCTCTGTGGCCCAGTACCAGGCAAGTCAGCATCATAGAAAGAAAAATGTTGCATGGCATCCTCCACCTTGTGATAACTAGCAGTAACTGGACATAAACAGAAGTGCATCCCAAACACATGTGACCCCAGAATCAATTCACATTCCCTCATCCTGTGTCCAAATTGACATTGACAAGAAGACAAGTGTAGAATGGGGGAAGATAAACTAAGAGGCATCGGCATAAGCAGCTTGCTCTTTACAAAACTGTTAAAACTTACAGCCTGTGAACACATTACCCACCCACCCATCCACCCACAAAAATCACCTGGAAAAGTCCCGTGCACAGGGCGTCCTAAAGTTTCTGTTCTGTTTCCTAGTGGGCAATGATTACACACGGTGAGTGGACAGAGGACGAAGTAGGGCCTTGACCTCTGTTCAGGGGACAATTACAATGCCATTAAGCCCCCCCTCCAAAAAATTGAGATGAAAAGGCACAGGGCTAATTGATGAGACATTTAGGGCAGAATATGATAGTGAACCTTACCTTATGCTTGGTGGGTTTGAGACGTCTGTGAAGTGTTACCATGGTGATGTGAAGCAGCTTAACTTATCTAAAGGGACCTGTGTAAGATTCCCAGAAGCACCAAAATCATTTCTCTGAGTTCTCTGCATCTGCAGTATTTATTCCTTTTATTGACTCCTTGATTCCTGACTCAGCCATTCTGTTGCAAACATTCTTACACTGTTGTTTTCGAACAACAAAACCATGTCGTCTAAGTGTGGGAGCACGGGGGAGCAGATGACATTAAGCTTCAGTAAGACTGCAAAGTTCGGCTTTCTGTTCTGTGTCTTAAATAATTCACCCTGCCTTCAGCGTGTTAAAAGGGTCTGATGACACCGAACCAGCAGGAATCGCCATTCACTGTTCTTCTGCCAATTCTCCTAGGCCAGAATAAAAATAAAAAGAAGTGATAGACTGTTCACTTACTATCTTGGTGTTCATTTAGAGCATTTTGTCTGCAGTGAAAACGGAACAATCAGAGAGTGATCCACAGTAAGAGCCTTCATGGCGACTGTATGAAACTGTGAATTTACACTCATTGGGGCTGGTGTTGCTTGACAGACTATTTTTCATATATATTACCTTTGTTATCTATTTGTGTCCTCGTCTATTGAGAGTTAGTGCATCTTCTATTACTGTCCCATCCGGCAACTGTTGTTATCTGCTAACAATACAGTGATAAAAGAAATTATATATTAACAGACAATTTATAAAGGGGCTGATTTTTTTTTTCTCTGCAGTAGATAAAATTGAAAAACGGAACATGTAAAAGGCTGTAAGAATTGGAAGGCGGCGTCTCCTCAAGTGTGTAAATCAGCAGTTCTCTGGAATCTTTTAGTGTTGCCTAAGGATTAGCGGAAGTTAAAACCTAGACGCCTCCAATGGAAACGAGGTAGCATCAGCCAGATGAAAAAAGAAACATGGAATATAATGTTTATTTTCTCCTTTGGAGAAAAAAAAAAAAAGGCACAAGCTACTGGACTAAGAGAGCAAAAAATAAAGTTAGACAAAGGAGCCATCTGAGCCACCTACAAAAGTATCTGCCATTTCTTGCTCCTGTTTTGTCTCTGAGGGAGGCAGGTTCCCGGAGTCTCTTGGGATGTATTTATCTATGGCCACAAGAATTCTGACGCAACTAGATTTAAAGTGCTAACCTTGACCACAAAACCTGTTGCCATGGCATTGATTTCCATTCCTCCAAGCATGCTGGTTCGACTTCCTGTGTGATGAAGGACTGACCTGGGTGGTATTGTGGGAAGGGAGGGACATGATGCGTGGGGTTCTGCTGTGGTGTTACAGTTTGCCCTGGAATTTAAGGGCTAACTCAAATCGTCATTCCTTCATTCTGCTGGGTCAGGAATTTAGGGAAGACTCAGACTTACAGCCTTCTCGGCAAGGTGTATCCTAGCTGGAGTCTGGAGGTTGTTGGAGCTGCAACAGAGAAGAGGGAAGAGCAGCTAGAGATGACCAGGCAGCTCTCCCAATGTAATCAGGGGGTACTGAGTAGTTTTGTGGGTCAATTAACACCAGCTGGAGTCAGAAAAAAAGGAGCCTCAGTTGAGGAAACGCATCCATGAGATCTATCTGTAAGGCATTTTCTTGGGTGGTACCATCCCTGTGCCGATGTTCATGGCTTCTATAAGAAAGCAAGCTGAACATGCCCTGTGAAGTAAGCCAGTAAGCAACACCCCTCCATGGTCTCTGCATCAGCCTTCAGGATCCTGCCATGTCTTCCTGTCCTGACTTCCTTCAGTGATGAGCAGTCAATCCTCCCCAACTTGCTTTTGGGTCACGGTGCTTCATCACAGCAATAGCAACCCTAACTAAGACACAAGGTCTGCATCTGTAGCTTCTCCCTACATCCTAGCTTGGGCTGCCTGACAACATGGAGACTTCATGATCAGAGATTTAGACACAAGTGTTCAAAAAAGCAAGGAGACCAAATTTATAGGTTTGAAAGTCACATGGCACCATTGTCACCAAGCTATATAAATCAAACAGTTGTGAAGTACACTCATCTCTTGACAGGAGAGGCAAAAAAAAAAAAAAATGTGGATATATATTTTAAAACCACCATGGAAAGGAATTAGCATCAGTAGGTTTACTGGTTGGTTGGATGTGGGATGTGGACAGAGAGCAGAAGATGATTTTCAAGTGGGAAAATTACTATACAAGATAAAGGATTTAAGAAGAGATTTTTTAAATAATAGGTAGATTTAGGATGAGCAAGGCAGTAGAAGGCTTTGTCAAGACCTCAGTAAAAAGCTGGAGACTACCACATAAAAAAACGGAAGACCCTGCTATACACGAAAATTTGGGCTTAAGTGGGACTTCCTACAAAGAATTTAGAGACCAAGACTAGAACCAGTGGACAGAAAGAATTAGTGTTGAGGTCACGTACGTGTCTCCAGCTGCTACATGGAACAAACAAATAAAATATGATGGAATTGAGAAGACACGTGGGGGGGTGGTTTGAAGAAGAATGGCCCTAGAGGCTTGTATGTTTGAATACTTGGTCCCCAGGTAATGGGTATGGCCTTGTTGGAATAGGTTTGTCATTAAGGATGGGCTTTGAGGTTTCAAAACCCTCCACCAGGCCTAGTCTCTCTCTTTTCCCTCTCTCTTCCTCTCTCTCTCTGTCTCTCTCTCTTCTCTCTCTCTCTCTTTCTCTGCCTGATTCTGTCTACAGGTTGTGATGCAAAGCTCACATCTACTGCTGAAGCACCATGACTGCTTTCTGCCATGATGATAATGGATGAATCCTCTAAAACTGTAACCAAGCCCCCAATGAAATAATGAAATACCTTCTTTTATAACAGTTGCCTTGGTCATGGTGTCTCTTCACAGCACTTACAACAGTGACTAAGACAGGTGACTGGCAACCAAGGGCTTCGTGTGGGCATGGATAAAACTGCCTCAGCTTATCTAATCATGAGGCTCCTGACTCTGCTCTGCTTACCACGGCCTTCTCTTCTTGCTTTTTTTGTTTTATTTTGTTTTGTTTTGTTTTTGTGCACAGGCACATTTGACACTCTGAATTCACTTGTCACTTAATCAGTGCCTATTTTTATACTTCTAATTCTGTGGGTTTTCTTCAAGTTTTTCTAGCTTTCCTTTCCACCTTATATCTACGACTTCTCTCTTCCACCTCTGTCTTTACCAAGTTTATCATAAACCTTAGCTGGCCTACATAGCTCTACACATCTGACAGATGTAAGGGACTCACTCACACATCCTGGAATTTAAATTCTAAATCAGGCAGGAGCAGTGGCACACACCTTTGATCCCAGCACCTGTGAGACAGAGGCAAGCAGTTCTCTGTTAGGTTGACCTGGTCTACAAAACAAGTTTTAGGCCTGTTAATGACTACACAGCAAGGCTCTGTCCAAAAATTAATTAACTAATTGATTATTTAAATCTTAAACCATTTCTACTGGCCAACAACAGTCCTTTGTTATCCAAACATCAGACAAGAATTTTCAGACAGAAAAACCCATTCTTGGGGTCCTCTGCACTTAGGTTATTCTTTTTCTAGTGGTTGGGGTAAAATCATTTCCACTCACCTTGAACTTGACTTTTGCAGATCCTATAATCACCTGCTGTTCTCTGTCTACTATTGAGCCCTGTGAAAAGCTGTGTTGGACCAGCAGGATGAGTGGGTGCTTGCAGCAAGCAGGATGACCTGAGAATCCACCTGGTGAAGGGAGGCAACTCGCTCCTAAAAATTGTCCTCTGACCTCTACACACATGGCACACACACACACACACACACACACACACACACACACACACACACACACACACTCTAGAAATAATGTAACAATTTGTTTTTTAACGCTAGGTCATCTGGCCCTCTGAGTTTTGGTGGATATTTAAAAACTGATTTGGAAACAAAGAATGTCTTCAAGTAAATGTGAAATCATTTGCTCATATGTTTTAATTATGCAGTGGCTAAGGATCAAACCCAGGGCAGTAAATAAGCTAGGCAAGGAAGTGCTCCACCACTGAACCAGAGCCCTCATCGCCCCCCCCCCTTTAAAACTTTTATCATGGTCTCTGTGTGGTGTGTGTTGGGGGGAGCACATGAATACCATGTTTTACACATTTACACATTTTAACCTTGTACATCAGTCCTTTAAATCTTGTTTGAGGCATGGTCTCTCTGTGGTTCACTGCAGTAGGTGCCAGGGTGTCTCTAGTGCTTCTCCCATCTCTGCCTCCAGTTTCCAGGTAGAGATGCACTGGGATTACAGACACTGTGTGTTACTGTAAGCTTTTATGGAACCAAAGTGAGGTGGTCAGACTTGGGTGGCAGGCCCCTAACAACTTAACCTTTTCCCCCCCAGACCTGCCCTCAGTTTCTCTGAGCCTCTTAATAATCCATTAGGAGCCAAGAGAGTGGTGGTGCATCTGTGATCCCAGCACTCTGGAGGCTGAGACAGAAGCACCAAGGTCAAAGTCAACCTGGGCTATGGTGTAAGAACTTGTATTTAAAAATCAAATTAACAGTCTTCTTCTTCTTCTCCTTCTTCTTCCTCTCTGGTGGACATGGGGAAATTTGTTATTGCTATCTCTATTTCTACTGATGAAGAAATGGAAAGTATAACAGTCCTAGTTCAGCAGCCAGAATAATGCGCTGCCCAGTTTTGTTCAGGGCTCCGTGACACTCTGCTTCTCAGAGTCCTGTGACAGATGAGCTCCCTCACAGAGAAACATCTGGAATGATTTTTTAGGTGACAGAACTGCATATAATGGAAATAGACATTCTAAAGAATCAATATTAAATCAAGAGGGTATCAGCTGGGTTGTGGTGTTCCTGCCTCAGCCCCGCTGAAGACATCGCTAGGACTATTTATTGTTAGCACGTTTTTTCATCTTGGGAACATCGCCGACACCTTTATTTTAATAATTTTTTCCAGATGACTCTGCTTGGGGCATTTCTCTTCAACAGCGCCTTATTAATTACTTTCAGGGTCCTGGCTTTATATGTGTCCAGACAGGGGTGAGGGGAAGAGAGCCTTCCAGATTCTTCCAGATTCTTGCGTCCAACTGGTAATCCAGTTATTAAAGTGTTGTTGAAATAACTCCTTCCTGGAGTAGCTCCATGGAGGCAGAACGTGAGGAGGAAGGGACCTACCATTTACCAGAGGCCCTGCCTGGCTGGCCCTTATTTAAACACTAGATCTCACTCACAACCTCCTTTGATTTACACGGCTGCAGCTCAACTGTTTTGAAAAGCTGATGCTGTGGAATCTTTAAGTCATCTGTGACCTAGGTCACCTAAGACAGGAGCAATTTAGTAAAAGTATTAATTGAAAACTGTCCTGACAGGCTCCACTCCTTCAGATAAAGTCACACATCAAACCCACACAGGCCGCCAGGCTATTCTGAGCTGCCTGAGATTTTCAATATCTCATAAACAGGCCCCTCAATCACTACAATCTAATAAGGCTATAATCATCATTGACACTATAATGATTAAAATGAATAAAACCCATTAAGAAAAGTCATGTTGAGTTATTAAAAGTTTCGCTCTGCGTGATATGTAATCTTTTATCCATTTTTTATGATGAAATCTGTAACCATCTATCCACAAAAGACCATTAATTTACTGCGCTGTGGATGTTAGCATGCTCTTTAGTTTAACAGCTTATCATTGATTTCTTGAGGGAGATATTATATTTGGAGAAATACACATGGAACCAAAGCCCTAACGTTCTGTAAATTTCCCAATGACAGGATGATCAAAGTACTGAGGCCTGCTGGGCCACACAGAGCTGGCAAACAAGTTCTCTAGAGCAGAGAGGGCCCTTAGGCTACCAGGAGGCATCACAAGGCTTCTAAGGAAAGGTCATGTGTATGGCTGGGGTGGGGGTTGGCGGGAGAAACAATAAAATGTCCATTAACTGGAGCCTAGTTAACTGGCTTATTGGCATCTATTAGAAACAAATTGCAAACAAAAGTGATCCTATTATAAACTTCTCCTCATCCCTTCTGCCAAGGGCAGCCCCTGATTGGTTCAGAAAAGGGCCCAGTAAATACAATGCGGTCAAATGGCTCCTTTATTGCAAAGAGATTGGGTTTCGGCCAGCAGCAGCCTTCAGCCCCAGCTAGCAAGGAACTACAAAGTTGGGCGCCATCCATGGGCCCGATGAACAGAAAGAACACTGGAAGGCCGGATAATGTTCTCTTGCCACATTCTTTCAGCAGAGACTTTCCCCCCTAAGCAAACAGTAATAAAAAAATCTGAATGGAAAGATATGTACACAGAGTGCTGAGTTAAGTGGCGGGGAGCCCATACTCGGTGTGTGCTTTTTCTCATAATAGACTGGACTTCAATATCTTTACTGCCCATCTCCTATTTAATGCTATTAACAGTAAAACCTAAAAAGATTCTGTAAAGCCAAGGAGAGGGTGCTGTTTTGAAAACTGCTCTTCGTTTTCCTGAAATGATTAATAAATGCACTTGCCATATTTCTTGTCCAGCAGGTAAGGGCATGGCTTCACTCAATAAAGGGAAAATTCGGTGGCTATGTTTTGTTTTGTCTTATCAGAATTTCTTATTTTCTAAATTTTCTCCCCTTGTTGAAGTTCTGCTGGTTTATTTTTTTCTTTCTGCTCCTTTCTATGTAGATAGCATTAGGTCATAAATGCCATTTTGTAACATACCATTTCTTACTAAGGGAAGCCTGTCTTTACCAAAATAATCAAATATTCTTTATGACCACCCTTTTAAGAAGAAAACAGCAAATTCCTTCTATAACGTTGAGGCATACTTGAGAGCACAGCTAATAATACATCGACTTTTCGCAATCTTTGGACAGTTAATTCAAGCCTACACCATTTCATTATGTAAGACAAAGATAGTATGTAAATTAAATTTTTAAAAGGCAGATTCATCAAGAATAAAAGGAAATGGTTCTTCATATAATATTATTAACCCCTGGGCATAGTAGCTTCAGGCCACAATTGATGCTAGCAGACTGGAGGAGGGTACAAGTGAGGTAGATGTAATATGCCACAGATAAGAATGTCATTTAGTCCATCCATTGTCACACTTGTGTAGCTGTGCCCCTTGCAATCAGGACACCTCCATGCTCTCTCCCTATTTCTGTGAAGATGGGGGAGGGAAATGGATCATGTCTGCTGTTCTCAGACCTTCTTCTGATCCTGACAGTGTGGTGTCAACTGCGGTAGAAGTAAAAATGGGGACTGGACACCTATTTGTCCATTTCTGTGTCTTAATTTCCCCCTCCCTTTAAGGGGAGAAATCAGAATGTAGGACAAGCTGCAGAGGCAAATCCAGGTAATTCCAAGCACTCAGAGGCCGAGTCAGGAAAAGATCTCAAACTAGAAGCTAGCCTGAGTCACAGCTGAGACTTTGTGTGGAGAAAGAAACAATAAAAACAAGATGTAATGAACTCCAAATGGCCATTTGAGCCTGGCAAAGGCTTTTAGGGGATTACAAAATCACTTAAGCATTCTGATTTTTTAAAGATAATTGAGAAGAGCATGCAGCGCTCTCTCTCTCTCTCTCTCTCTCTCTCTCTCTCTCTCTCTCTCTCTCTCTCTCTCCCTCTCTCTCTCTCTCTCTCTCTCTCCCTCTCCCTCTCTCTCTCTCTCTGATGTGAAATAAATAAGAGAAGCCAGAACTATAGGGTCAGGAAATAGGGAAGAAATCACTTCAGTACATCAAAGAAGTCTTCTTTTAGTATATCTTCAGAGAAAGTGAAATTGACTGTTAAAATACCCATAAAGATTTTAAAGGCATTCATGAATTTTAATTTATCATGATGGTCTTAAAAATATAGCCCTTACTAGCCATGGAGACACTGAGAATTTTGTAACATGAAAGTTTCCTGGTGTTAATTTGAACCTTTAATTAATTATAGCCTTTTAGAAAAAGGCTATTTAACTGCTTTAAAACGGAAAGAAAAAAAAAAGGGGGGGCTACATAGAAATGATAAAAAACAAGTCTCACTGCCAATGTGCAGTGAAGCCACTACTGACTGGTGAGCAACATCCCCCAGTGATGAGTCAGCACTTCTGTGATTACAGGTGGAGAGCGCAATAAAATCTCGCTGAGTTTAGTCATTGAAATTATATGGTTTCATAAATAGTATAATGTTGTTCTCAGCAGGCAAATGTGATATTTTAATGACATCCGTATTATAACACACACAAATTCTCAAGGTCAACAGAACTCTTTTCAGCATGGGCATCTGGAGCCCTACACTGAGGCTGGAGATGAATAATTCAGGCTCTGAAGAGTTGAGAGAGTAGGTCATAGTAACTTACTAATTAGGAGAAAATGGTTTCCTGTTAGGCCGTGTGGAGGTCTAAGACATGTGCGTGTTTGAGCAAACTAGAACTCATGTAGGTGACCAAGACTTCCGAAGCAATCAGACCCAGTAAAAACCTTGTCATAACACAGGAAGCTGACCTGCAGAGAGCCTTGGATTTCCAGCTGTGTTAAGACACAAGTCAACAAGTCAGCTGGGCACAGAGGCATATACCTGACATCTTAACAGGATGGAAGTGGAAAGATTGCAAGTTCAAGGTGCAGATTGTGACCTTGTAGCAAATTCTAGACCAGACTGGGCTACGAAGTAAAACCTCAAAAACAAATCAAAATAATAATAATAGCAACAACAGCAGCAATACTCAAATCAACATATTCCTTTGTTAGTCTCAGGCCAACATAGCCTCCTTGTTTATCTGTTCTGGAAGTTGAGAAGGAAGGCAATAATACATTGATCCATCCACACCAGATCCTGAGCATGTTAATGCATCATTTGGAGACAATGAGCTACTTGGAGTTGTTAGAAAATCAGCTTTATCATATAAAAAATAGACATTAGCAACATTCTTCCCAGATGTTCTTCCTTGGCACCTCTGCTAGTTACAGCTAAGACTGGTGTGGTGTGGAAAGTCTTTCTATATGCTGTGAATATCATTGGTTAATAAAGGGACTGGTTTGGCCGATGGCAAGGTATCTTAGAAGCAGACAGGAAAGCCAAACATAGATAAGGGGGGAAAGAGATAGAATCAGAGAGAGATGCTGTGAGCTGCCACGGAGAGAGGAAGATATAAAGGAACACAGGTGAGCCACGGGCCACATAGCAGACAGATTAATGGAAATGAGATAAGATGAGAGAGCTCGCTAGCAATGTGCCTAAGCCATAGACCAAACAGCATGTAATTATTATAAGCCTTTGTGTGATTATTTGGGCCTAAATGACAGCAGGGCTGCAGGGCTGAACCTTGAGACTAGGCTGGGAAGGCCAGACCAGCAACTTCTTACCACATTGTTGTGAAAATTTCACTTCTATAAATGGCAGACTATTGTTCCTTAAAAAAATATTTTTTGGGCTGAAGAGATGTCTTTGTGTTTAAGATCATACTAGCTGCTCTTCTAGGTGACCTGGGTTCAGTTCTCAGCACCTATATGGAAACTAACAAGTATCTACAACTCCAGTTTCAGAGGATCCAGTGCTGTCTCCTGGCCTTCATAGGCACTGTACATACATGGTATACAGTAATACATGCAGGCAAAATAACATACACATAAAATAATTTTTAAAATGTTTCCTTACAACATTGTAAGTATAATTATTAATAATAATTACTACAAACTTAACATTCATTAACAGAATAGGATTTAAGTACCCCATATAAAATAGGAATGTATATGTCTATTCAAACATCTATTGAACATCATAAATAGACAGTTTGTTAATTAAAAATTAATTAAATAAAATTTTTCATGCACAGGCCACTTAATAGTTCACAGTCTCTTGAATCAGTTTGGTTGAATGCCTCTTTATTGCTTGTTATATAAATTTGGCCTATCTAGTTTAGGCCTTTTTTATTTCTTTTTGAGATAGGGTCTCATTATGTAGACCAAGCTGGCCTTGAACTCAGAAAGAACTACCTGCCTCTGCCTCCAGAGTGCTGGGATTATAGGCATATGTCACCACACCCAGGCTTTATGAGGCAGCATTTTATTGGCTCACTTTTCATGGAGACTGATTCAAACTCAAAGACCTCCTGTTTCAGACTCCAGAATGCTGTGTTTATACTCCAAACACAGCTTAGTTTAGTTTAGGCTAGGGAGAGGGCTCAGCTGATAAAGTTCTTTCTTTGTGGCCATAAGAAACTGAATTCTTCTCCCCCAGAGTCTACTGTGCTTGGTGGAGTATACATGTAATCCCAATGATATGAGGGCTCACTGGACATCCAGCCTAGCCTACTCTGCAAGCCCCAGGCCACTGTGTACCCATACATATATAAACATATTACACAAACAGAGAGGCACACATGAACATACAATTGAACCCTCATAACACACTTTGATTATAGCTCAGAGGAAACTCTAATTTACAAGTGATTTCAAACTAAGCCTCACAGAACTGATTTATTACATAAAGTCAACCCACACACTAAGTCAGAACCAGAACCACCAAATCTCCTCCTCTCTCTACAACAAACTCCACGTTTGGAGTTTGAAAGACTACCACATGATGTTTAGTAGCCATCTTTATGTCACAGGATGATATATATCATTGTCACTGGCCCTTTAATGGCTATACTTCTTTACCTTAATGGCTATCACAGAAGAAAGTTCTTGGAGAACTCGGCATTGGCCATCCCCAAATAAACAGAATGGGAGGGTCGTAGCTGAGCACTGTTGGCCAGTTAATAGTTAACTTTATTATCTTCCCTTTCTGAGGACTCTGATCTTGTCTTTGGACTTCTCTTTCTCTGTGCAATTCATTAATAAAATTGGATTAGATAAAGCCAGTAAAGGCAATGACATCTCAGGCCCCTGGTAGGTTTAGGAAGAGTCATGTGACGCCATTCTGCCCAATGAACTCAAGGAAAAGTCTACAGAGACCTTCTTAGGATGGCATGGATTAAAGGAACACATGAGAACACTCACTCCCTTTTCTTCCTAGGGTAAGATGGCCTCAGGAAGACACTAACACAGTGAAGTTGACAGAGAGATAGCAGGAATCCAGGGGCCTACTGTAAGTGAATGGACCAACAACTCTTGCAGTCATGAAGCCTCAAAACTTGCTTTGAATTGTTTTAGAATAAAATTCCCTCAGTACTCAGGACATTTGGGACAGGATTTTCTGGATCATGAATAGAAAGGCCTTTAAAATCATATATTGACTTGAATATATCTTAAGTTGCCTAAAACTGATAGGATATTTGTGAGGTGTTCCAAATTTCTTAAAGACATACTTTATTTCCCCTTCTGTCTAGTTCTGTAAGTATCTTAAGAACCCAATATAAAATCACGCCAGAGCCAAGTGTAGTTGTGGCCACTTTCAATCCCAGTACTTAGGTGGCAGAGGCAGGCAGATCTCTATGAGTTTGTGGTCAGCCTGGGCTACAAAGTGAGTTCCAGGACAGCCATGGCTTTATAGTGAGACCCTGTCTAGAAAACGAAAAAGAGAAGAAAGGGAAAAAAAAATCATCCCAGTATTTGAAAACCAGCACCACTGATAATTACTATCAATTGTAGATCAGAGAACCTATTTGTTGAAAATTTTGAAAAAAAAAAAGTCTTGAAAAAACATTATAATTCCATGTCACACGGTAATTCCATGTCACACGGTGAGAAAAAATTCTTACACTCATGGACCAAAGTGTATTGTCTGTTAGTATCACAAACTTGTATGCAGTAACTCATAGGATTCCCAAGATGACACCTAAGGCTCAAAACATGATCAGGACCAACAATCACACTGAGAAAAATGCTCTATGGTGTCTTTCTTGTGAAATGTAACAATATAAAAGAATGCAGCATGACCCATAGTTTAGGAAGAGAGTTAGTAAGAGGTAAAGTAAAAATGGGATGGGGAAACAGAGAAGCTCTAAGTTCCGGAAGAAATCAGGAATGCACACGCCATGCATTTTACAATCAACAAATCTCAGAAAAAATTCAGTTACTCAGAGGCAAAGGTCACCTTCTCTAGCTTCTGTGTACCTTAGATAAATATTTCTAGGGGTTTAATGGATGCGCTGTCCTGTCAGAAATAAAAGAGTAAGTTTTGGTTTAAGCTCTTCTAAACCAAACTATAGATGATTTACTTAGGGAGTGGACCCAGGAAACACCATCAGCAGAGTGATAAGGAGAGGCAGAGAAGGCTAGGGACCTGATACAGACTGCATTATTGAGCCAGTTACTACAGAAGAAGGAAACAATCATGGCAGTACCAAGAAACGTGCTTTCATTTCCTAACTAAGGCCACAGGAATATGTCTGCCATCTACGCTTGGCTGAGTACTGTTTTGAAAAGCATTAACCCACTCATTCTTACAGTTTTCCTGCTATCAGACCTAGCTCATTCCCATAGCCCATCACACAATCACCCTGCGCATGTAGCTTTTGGCCAAAGAAATATATGTGTTCAGAGAAAGTAGCCTTCAAAATGTGTTGGGGCCATAGCTATGGGAAAGGCAGCCTGTTCTACGTAGAAAGAGCATAACTCTATGTCCTCATCTTGATTATTCAAGATGTACTTTATTGTATCAAAAGACCCAACAAGATCCCTTTCCCAAACTTAGAGAAATTGCGTTAAGCTGAACTAGCATCTCAAAATACACATCCAGGAGAGCTATTGACCAGAAGACCTCATGAAGGGAAAAGCTGTTCCAGATAGATCAATATTATTAGTCATAAAAACTGGGTCGATTATGATGCCCATGCCTTGCTAAATGGAACCAGTGGTTTCCCTGGTGATGGCTCAACCCATATTTCGATTCCAGTCCGTATCATAAATCATGTTCAAGCTGAACTGTGTATCCACCTTGATCGGGTGAGAAGGACCCTGAAGAATAGGAAGATTCATGCTGCCACATGAAACAAGAGCTGGAAGAGCTCCTTGGGGATTTTATTTGGGAAACATGAATTCATGTAGATAGTTAGCATAAGGAATGGAGATGTAATGCGGTATAAAGAGAAATTAAGAGGCATACACCTGTAATCCCAGCAAGTGAGGGGCTGAGGTAGGATTCCAAGACCGAAGCCAGCCGGGGCTACACAGTGGGTTCCAGATCATTCCTGGCCTATACAGGAAAACTTTGTCACAGAAGACAAAAATCAAATGTGTATTGTGAGCTTGTTGTGTGTGGGGGGAGAGGAGGAGAAAGACACACACACAGAGGGAGAGTTGTTTTAGAGTTAGGAAGGAGTAGACGCTGTGAGGAATCTTGCCAAGATTAAATTATGACTCCGCAAAAACTAAACAACATTACCAACTTATTTAAAGGGTAAAATGGAAGAAAATCATTATTAGCATATTGATCTGGTTACACCTGGGCATAAAGAAGATACCCTGACTGCTGAGTCAGACAACCAGATGGAACTGTAGGATAAAGATTCATAAATTGCTAATCCTTCAGCCATTAAAGTCGTATTAGAGCCTTGGATTTGTGAAGTCTGGCCTGCTTTTGATCTTGTCTTGAAATTCCATGACGCTTGATATCAGTTCTTACATCAGATACCGCCTTTTTGAATTTGTTTAGAATATTGCTGTGGCTTACAAAGCATGCCATGGAACTCTCCTACTGAATATACATGAAGTGGTAAGACTTCTGCGAGGCAATTCCCAGCCTATTTTTGGAAAAAAGCAAAGGTACTCGGTGTCTCTGAGAAATTACTCAATCAGCTCTCTTCCCTAGCTCCCTTTCTACCCAACCGCCCAAGATTCAACTCTGAAGTACAACATGTTCTGGTTTCAAAAGCAAAGATGGAGAATGAACTAGCAAACAAATGCACAGGAGGTTGGAGGTGAGCGGGGAGATTCTGAAAACTTCTCCTTACAGCATTCACATCTTTTTGACTGTGTATTTCCCTATACAGTAAAGGATTTTCTAATAGGAATGTGTTTTGAATTGTCATAATGGACAGAGTTAGGCTTTGGCTTTATATAGATTCAAGTCCCACTCCAGCACTACTGCTTTCCACGTATGACAGGAACAACAGATATCTCAAATGCTACAGATCCCATTTCTCTCTCTCTTAAGATCTATCTATCTATCTATCTATCTATCTATCTATCTATCTATCTATTTATTATGTATACAGTGTTCTGCCTGCATGTATGTCTGCAGGTCAGAAGATGGCACCAGATCTCATTACAGGTGGTTGGGAGCCACCATGTGGGTGCTGGGAATTGGTTATTCAAGAAGTACTTCATTGTATCAAAAGCTCCATCAAGGACCTCTAGAAGAGTAACCAGTACTCTTAACCTTTGAGCCACCTCTCCATCCCCAGTTCTCTCATTTTTTTAAATGAAAAGAATAATATATAGTCTACACCATTATTTAAGTGACTGAATGCAATGTTTGAAACACAATAAATTATATTCTCTTTAGGATATTTTAGAATATTTCTTTTAGAAAAAGAAAGTCATGCCTCCCTAACTTCGTTCTCTTAACTCTCAGCCCAGCCCTGATTGAAGGAAACTAGAATTTAGAACTTTTATACACAGTGCACAAAGCCTCCTAGACCCACGGGCTCTTCTGAAACCACATCAGCCCCCACCCGACTTTACAACTGAAGAACATGGGGGTGAGAGAATTTCTGTGATTTATTGGGGTTCTCTAAAGGTCATAGGATGGGCAGGAAGAGACTTCACATCCTCACACTTGCCATTGGCTTTTAGTTCCACTGGAACCTTCTGGGGGTTTTAAACAGTTGCTCAGGTTCTCTGTTCAAAATAAAATCTATTTTCTGTGAATGTCTTACTCTTTCCCTCCCATGATACCTAACAAGACATTGACTTAAACTCTCAGGGGCATGGCTGTTGGGCATGGCACTTTCTCCCGGCAGAGGCAGCTCTGCTCTCTTGGCCAACCTCCTTGAGTTGTGGGTTAAAAGTGCCTCTGTGGTTTTCCTCTAGCTTTGCATGCTCCCTGTGGTGCTGCATCAGTCTCCTCCCTGAAGCCTGCTGGGATTCCTGCTCCTCCAACAGATGTTGGTGGATGGATTTTTAAACGTGTGGATGCTAAAATGGGAACTCACTGAGACAGATGGGATGCTGAGGGAAATGAAGGGTCCCTCGGTGGGCAACGGCTTCTTTACCAGTGATGGGTAAATTACAGGTCAGTTCGTTGATGGTCTGTGAAAATCAATAGTTCAGGCTATCCAGAGTGTAGAAAATTAGGGTAGAGTAAAAAGCCACAGATCTACCAGGTGAGGGACAAGAAAATCTCTTCCCAGCTCATCGCCTTGGCTTTTCCATCCATGAAAGTTCTGAGAGAGGCTCATTTTAATATTCTTGAAAGTCATTCCATATTAGGAGCTCATTTAACTAAACACTAAACTCCACTACAGGCTGCAAAATTCAGTGTGGTTTCCAATAGGGCCTCAGAAAATTCACCCAGATGAACAAATCATATATCTTCCCTCGGTGTTCACTCTTCAATACCAGCCACAAACCAACTTTAAAGTATTTGAAGGAGAAATTCACATCATTTAGACTTAGAGATACATAAATTAAAAAGTCTTTGATATAAGTTCATTTATGTATCCTTTCCACATTTCTTAACAGAGAACAGGACAGATTTGCTCCCCCACGCACATACCTCAGACTAAGACAACCAATAAACCCATCAATGATATGGACATGATCATCCTTGCATTTAAAGGGGGTAAAAAAAAGACATTTGAAAGTAGAAGAATCATGATTCATTGATCTTTCTCCGACGACGTAAATGTTAGGAAAGGCTAACTATTCTGAACCAATATTTTGGCTTCAAGTACTTTAAATAAAGTCATATGTGACAGGCAGCACAGCAATCTTCAGCAAGCCGGTCTACCTCTAGAAGGAATTGGGACTTATCTTTTCAAAATTATTCACAAAGATGGACAGCATTAATAGAACTATAAATGAGGAGACCTTCCACCAGGGCTGTTAACAAGACACACCAGTGTCCATAAGTAACAGAAATGCCTTCAATGCCTTTATTATTTTGAAGTGCACTCAAGCTGAATAGGAGAGTAAAAGTCAAAACAGAAAATTTGAACAATGCAGTTAATGAGTGAGGTCATAGGCTATTGGGAGCTTATGAAATGAGAGCTTGTCTATGTACTAATGATCTATAAAGCAGTTAATGAGTGAAGAAAAGCTTAGAATGGGGGTGGGGGAATGTACTAAGATGTTCATTTTTCTAGGTCAGGGCTGGGGGATTGATTTGACTAAAACTCTGGAAAGATCCACTTAGCACAGGAGGTGATGTGGATGATCCATTGGTGGTTGTGTGAAACCAGGTCCTCTGCAATAACCTTAAAGGTTGATCCATCCCTGGAGGCTCAGGTCTAGTGGAAGTTAAAGTAGAAAACCATGGTAAGCCTGAGAAAAACGGAAGGCAGTACTGGTCCCAGCCTGCCCTAGCCTTAGCTGTTAATATGGACAAGTCTACGGGTGTCTAGGATTATAT
Organism: Phyllotis vaccarum; assembly: GCA_033318265.1. Taxonomy (NCBI): domain Eukaryota; kingdom Metazoa; phylum Chordata; class Mammalia; order Rodentia; family Cricetidae; genus Phyllotis; species Phyllotis vaccarum. The sequence continues at coordinate 79,714,693 of JARWLC010000014.1, read as the reverse complement.
CTACATTGTATTAAAAAGTAAGGTGAAGAGGACTTTTCCTGGGTATGCACTGCATGTACACATGTGAGAAGCAAAGGGGTCGTTAGAGACAGAATCTCTGGGTAGAAGAAAGATGGGAAAATGATAAGCAAGTGTGGAGACATGGCTGAATGGCTAAGAGATAATGGTTGTGGAGGACCAGAGTTTGGCTCACAGGACTCACATTAGAAGACCTGCAAGTCCAGCTCCAGGGTACCCCAAAGCCTCAGACCTTCTTGGGCACTGAAACTCATGTACACAAGCTCACACACACACACACACACACACACACACACACACACACACACACACACACACACATTTAAAAATAGTAATTCTTAAATGTAATTATTCACCTGAAAGTTCACACCACCACCTTAAAGAAATATGAAAGGATGTGCATTCTTGAATAAAAAGTCAGACACAAAGACAATCCTGAAGTACTATTCATCTAAAATACAGCAACGGAACTAACTGGACCCTGATGTTGAGTCAGAATGATGGTCCTGGAAGGTTGGGCAACACAGATACTGCTGGGAGACTGTGTAACTTGTCTTAGTCTGCTGCCCCGTGAGTGTGTTCAGATGGTCACATCAAGTTGCACCCTTGTCTTTTCCATGGCCATTGGTTATCTGGGTCAGAAGCAGGTGTGTGATAAAGTTAGGAGAACAAAGTCTCTTGTGGAAAACATCTAGAAGGAGAAAAAAAGTCCAAGAAGAGCTGTCAGGCCACTGTGTGGAGTTGGTGAAGTTTCTGTCCACTCAGTGGGAGTGCACAGATCCCAGAGAGGCAGAGATGGCCAGGCTCATATCAGTCACCATCAGTCATTGGCTGGAGCTGCTTTGTAGTCCTTAACTCAGGAGCCTAAGTAGACCCGGAGCTAGAAACAGCAGAGCTCTTTCCTAGTGGCAGTGAGGGGGCCTTCCCTGAAGAACACTTGAGCAGCATGTGGATCTACACAGAGGAAGAGGTGGAGTGTGGGTATGTCTTACTAACTGATAACGTAACACAACACATAAATGTCTTACACTTTCAATAAAAAGCATTATTAAGAAAGAAAACGTGAGATACACTGAGGCATCTCAACATCTACCCACACAGAACCCCCACCTTGTATGAGCTGAATCGATGGCAAATAGAAAAAGTTTTTTCTCTTTTTAATATTTTCATGGAATAAAAAGTTAATAGGTAATCTTCTGTTTGTAATCTTATAATTTTTTCTTAACTTTCTTTCTACTATTACATAGGTGCATTAGAATGAAATAAAGTCTAATTTAGCACAAAATTTCATATTTCACTGTATCGATTTGCCATGTGAGTCTACAGATAGCCCCATGGCATCTAGGTGCTCTAACATGTAAGTGTGAATGAAAACACACTGGAGCAGTGCAGTTCCCACAGACTGGCACTGTAATCACCAGCCACAGGAAAGCTAACAATCCAACCTCACAGGTCACCAGGAATCCGGGTGGTGCTAATGTCTCTCTTGTGTGTTGGGCCCAATGCACCCATCTTGTGAGGTTTTCTACATAGGTCTCCAGGCTTAATGTACCTACATGCATAGTCTCAGGATCCTAAAACTATACACATTAGGATCACCTGCAACCAAAAGCTTAAGCCTAAAAATGAACTATACTCAACACACACATGAACACGCATGTGCACGCACACACACACACACACACACACACACACACACACACACACACACGAACTACACTTTTTACCTACCCTTTCTGAACCTTCTTCCTCATAACCTCTTACCTTCATACCATGTGTTTTGCACAACCCATCAACCTGGCCTGGTTCCTAGCCATAGGCCTCCAAGATTTCCCTATCTGTAACCACCCTAGTGTTAAAATACATTGTAGTTATGAACAGTGTTAGGAGTTCAGAACAGAGTCCAGGGTGAGTAGCAGGGAAGTTCTGAGACTAGAAAGAGACAGAAAACACATGGGGGATGTCCATTAGAAGCAGCTTAGTGCATGGTGAACAGTGAGCAGTAGTCAGCGTACCCCTCCACGGTGCCACAGGTGCCTAAAGCTTAATACGCAGTCTAAAGACAGCTTCCCTGATCCCCACAGCAGGGAACACTTGTCCAGTTGCACAGTACCTCCTCCTTCTTTGGAAATAGCAGCCCTGCTCCCTTGTAGAATTTTATCTTCCTACCACAGTGATCAGCCTTGATAGGATTGTCATCCCAGGCACCCTTGCAGTCCCAAGCTACATCAAGAGCATCTAGTCCAAGTGAACCAACCAAACTCAGAATTTGAAATCTCTAGTGTAGGAATAGAAGGATGGGGGGGGTAGATTTATTAATTAATTTATTTATTAGCACAAGATGTCTTGACAAAACAGTCAAATGGTTTCTTAGTCCCCGGGAGTTGTTCCTCCCTCTTGACTGTGCTTTTCAAGGAATAGAGAACAATTTTCAGTTACAGTAAACTCCTATCCATCACAGGGAAAGCAAGCAAACTGTTAAGCAACAAATTCCATCCAAATCAGACTCACATTTTATTCACACAGTCAATGAGTTCCTAAAATTACTGAAAAATTCTCTGGAGGTGGCTGGGTGATTACGACTATATACTGTTCTTCTAAAGGACCTGAGTTCAGTTCCCAGCACCCACATTGAGCAGCTTAGAGGTACCTGTAACTCCAGATCCAGGGTACCTGAAGCCCTCTTCCAGCCTCTGCAGTCACATACTAACTTGTACATACCCCCACTCCCAATACAACGACATAATTAATAAAGTCTTTAAAAAATTACTGAGATTATAATCTGTCATGGCCATGACAGTGTAACAGGTATCTATTGTACTCTATGCCTGGACAACAATACCAACAAAGGCAAAACACAGGAGAAACAATGGTTTTCAAGAGAGAAGACCCAAGTCAATGAAGGGAAGTGATCCCGGAAAGGAGAACCTCACAAGATAAGCCTCCCTTATCTCAGCCCACTCCCTAGAAAGCCTTCCTCACATAGAATGTTATCCTAGTATTGGGAAGAGCAGGGCTTCCTGAGTGGCCAGGCTGTCAGAAGGCCAGAGAGGAGACAACTGCATAGAGAACTTAACAGACACCCTGAGGAGTCACTCTTTGTTTGGGTTTGGTGGCGGTGGAGGTGGAGGAGGTGGAAGAGGCAGAGGAGGGGGAGGAAGTGGAGGAGGAGGTGGAGAAGGTGGAGGAGGTGGAGGAGGTGGAGGAGGTGGAGGAGGTAGATGAGGAGGTGGAGGAGGCAGAGGAGGTGGAGGGGAAGGGGGAGGTGGTGGTGGAGGTGGTGGTGTTTTCCTATGTGATGCAGGGTAACCTCAACTCCATTATCCTCTAGCCTCAGCTTATGTATGTCACCACATCTGGCACTTTCCGTCCCTACCTGAGCCCTGATTGGTATAATAGCTCAGGAAACTCCTTGAGGCTGGAAAAGAAGCACCTGGAGGAATCAGAGGAAATAATTCGCCGAGAGCTCTCAGGACCATCACATTGCTCTCCTACCATCCAGTGGGGCCTCAATGTCACAGAGAACTTTGTTGAATGCCCAGCGACAGTTTTCCTCACAATGGGGCCTAAGAAAAGATTAAATACAAGACCCCAAAACCTCAGATTTCGTCAAGTGAGTTAGTTGCTTTTTATTTTAAAAGTTCAAAAGGACATACACAGGGGGCTAGAATAGAGCATGTGCTTAGCATGTATAAGACCCTAGGTTAAATCTCAGCAACCCCATAAGAGAGGGAAAATGTGTATGTAGGAATACAAAAATATCCAGCACCCGAAAAGATAAAACTCAGAATCTCTGAATTCCAGAAGAAAAACTACCAGGCACAGAAATAAACAGGAACGAAAATGAAGAAAAAAATCAACCAATTTGAATTGACTCATTAGTATAAAGAAGTGAAGTCATCACAACTTGTGCAGGAGAAGAATGCATGTGTGTGTGTGTGTGTGTGTGTGTGTGTGTGTGTGTGTGTGTGTGTGAGTGTACATGCATGTGTGTGGTAGGATAAGATGTTAGAAGTGAACTCCGGTCATCTTCCATGTCACACAACATGTGAGCCCATGACTATTATTTTGCTAAACTGGTGAATGAGAAAACTTTCATCTGAATCTGCGTCTCTGTATCTGAGGTCTGAAGCACTCAGACCTCAGCAGAGAAGTTTTTTTTTCCTTCATGTGTGTTGGAGGGAGGGGTATTATAGGAACTCATAACTGGCTGAAGGGTAGAAATACAAATCTGGAGTGTTTAGCCTTAAATGGGACGTCAGTATCATGCTCCTTCACCTCATGGCTCCGGAGACATAAAGGACGGAGGAGAGAGGACAGAAAGACTGTTAAAGTCAGAGATGAGGGAGGGACGTAGACAGAACAGAGCCTTCCAGACATGACATCGACAGTTGATGGTGTCTGTGGGGATGGAGAGTCCCTTTCCCTTAAGGATGTGGTCCCCAGCAGGCTCCAGAGGAGGGACCTGCTCATGGGTTTATAAGCAGCGCAAATTGGAGTTGGTAGATTATTGAAACAAAAAAAGGACATGAAGATGAAGTTGGGGGAGGATCAGGGATGCATATGATGGAGATGTATTGTATGTATTCTCAACATTCTCAAAGGTTAATAAAATATTGTTTTAAAACAACAAGCTGTCCAGAGATATGCTTCAACCAACTCATTTCAAATATGAACGGCATTTTGATGTTATCAAATCTGGGCATTCAATGCAGAGTGCACCATCCACTGACAGAGGGTTTGGGCATGCTATCCTGTTTATTTGGGTTATAGATGCACAAAAGACTGGATTCAGACTTCTTAGCCTCTCATTTCTCTGTTCCTCTTTATATTTCTCTCCATTTCTGTGCTGAGGTCCATTGCTTTAAAAAGAAAACAAAATAGAAACCACAGAAACAGCTTGAGACAGAGGTCCACTTTGGTACCCCACTACTCATTAACCTCAGCTGGTTATTGGTGACTCTGCCGCTCTGTATTTCAGTCACCACGGGATTTAGCTAGGGATGGATATATCACGAAACTTTTATCATAGAAATGGCCTGGAGCAATAGGGGGATTTCAGATGTCTCCTCTTCTGTGAGCAAGGGATTCCTTTGCTCTTCAGTGAGCCCCGCTTCTTTGCTATTATACTCAGATGTTTTTATCCTAAGAGAGAAGTATTATGAGTAAACATAAAGTTTTAGTATTGGGGATGGTCAGGTTGCAACATAAAGTAGTGACATCTTTCTCTTTAATCTATTCTAAGATTGGTTGTATTTAATACCTCTGATTCCAGTAAGTCCCCAAGCTGAAATAAATAAATACTTGTAGAAAATCTAGACAGCTCGAATTTAAAGAAACTGTTTTGCCCAAACTTCTACTCAGAACATCAGTTCTTCTTATTGCAGCCTATTTGCTTATTCATCCTCTCTCTCTCACCCCCCCCTCGTGTGTGTGTGTGTGTGTGTGTGTGTGTGTGTGTGTGTGTGTGTGTGTGTGTGTGTGTGTGTGAAAGGGAGAGAGAGGGCACATATTGCTGCAGTATCCATGTAGAGATCAAAAGACAACTCTCTGGAATTAGTTCTCTTCTTCCACTATATGAGTCTCCAGGACTGAACTTAGGTCACCCTGGTTTAGTAGCAGGTGTCTTTATCTGCTAAGCCATCTCACCAGCACAAAAATGTATTTTGAATTATGGTAGGTGTTTATCTGTGTACGAGTGTGTGCATGAGCATGCAGGTGTCAGCAGATACCAGAGACACTGGACACCCCAGGAACTGGAGTGACAGGCAGCTGTGAGCCACCTGACACAAGTGCCGGGAACTGAAACTGGATCCTCTTCCAGAAGAGTAAGTGGCGTTAACCACTGGGCAATCTGCCCAGCCCCTTCACCCTTCACTGTGTCTGAAGTGACAGAGGAGCAGAACGCCTAAGGCACTGGCAGAAGCAGGACCTTTGCAACATCATTTAGCAAACTCACAAGCCATGCAGGTGCATTCTGGAGAGCACCCCATAGGAAATGCACACAAATGCATGACAATGTGAAGCAAAATAAAACAGAAAATGAACTGCTGTGAGGAGGCAGTGCTGTGACCAGAAATCCAAAGAACAGTCCAACTAAGTCAGAGCCAAGAGTAAACTTTGGAATTAAGATGGTGAATAAAGGCAGTCACGCTAATCGGTCATGTTTTCCTGTATTTGCTTAGTATAATTTTTATGACCCTCTCTCCCAAGCCTGTGCTCCCGTGTTTCCTCCAGTTCCCTCTCAGTGCCCTCCATGGAGCCTCTCCCCAAACCATCCCCAACTTTGGGCTTATGAGCCTCTTCATCTTGCTATGACAAAATACTTTACACTGGGAAATTTGCAAAGAATAGAAAATTATGTCCCACATATCTGTCTGCAGGCTGGGAAGTCTAACTAATATCAAAGTGCTGGAAGACTTCGACTAGTGAGGATCCAGCCTCTGCTTCTAAGATGTCACTTCAAATGCTACTCCCTCTGAAATGGAGGACACTGAATCCTCAGATGGCATAAGGGATGAAGGGCAAAAAGACCTAGCTGCGTATGGTATTGGAAGAAGCTGTGCAGGTGCCCTGGGGAGAAAACTCATCAATGGTCTTACCCAGCAATGGAATGTGCACGCTGTTAAGTGGACCTGCCAGGCAAGATGTGCCCACTGGTGAGATAGTGTCATGACTGCTAGACAGGCAAACAAACACTTTCTGATCGGATTTGAGACCTGCTCCAAAAGAAAGAATTAACGCCTGGTACTTAAGGCTTATCAAAGCTCACAGCTAAGAGGTCACACATTCTAAGTGGGGCACCCACTACTGCTGTTGTTGCTAAGCAATTGTATTCAAAGGGCGTAGTAAAGAAACTTTTGGTATGGTCTCTCCATTAGAGGGAAGGTTTTTATTGTGGGCAAGAGAGAGAAAAGATCTAGAGGCATCTAGAAGGGTCCAGAGCAGAGAGAAAATAAAGTAGACTGGGCATTGGCCAGGGCTAGGGAAGCAAGCAAGTTGGGGAGGGCAGTGGAGTTAGCAAGAGAGAGCATGTAGCAAAGACAGAAAGATAGTTGAGAGAGCAGCAAGGTATGTCCAGAGAGCCAAGGGTGGGCAAACCATTTGGATTATGCAGAGTAGCTGGCGGGAAAGGGGCCTTTGGACCCACAGTGATAATACTAAGAAAATACCTTTTAGATATTTATGTTTATAGTATTGCTCTCAACCCGGTTAATGCAGAGATTATACAACTACCCAACTTGCTGAGAATAGCTGCCTGCTCAGAGTCTAGCCTTAAAGGAGCCATGTAAACAACACACACAAGCAAGGCTCAGGAAATATTTCAGAAGGAGTCAGAAAGAATGTACGAGCTGGCAGATGGGGATAACTCTATGAAATACTGTCCTCTGGTAGTGGCATGACCACTGTATTAGGAATTCATAGCAACTTCGGTTGCCTGCACAAAAACAAAGCACTCAAGCATTTCAGCATAGATGGGGGAGGGTCCATGAATCCTCACCCTGATCTGAGGAGCCACTGGCAGTTGATGCCTGCTGGAAGAGAAAAAATCACTTTCCTTTGAGTATGTGGCTGCTGACAAGTTGACCATGTTCCTGAGAATTCCCCACACCCTGAGCATGGGGACATCACTAATTGACTCAGTGAGCTATTTAAAAATGAAAGGGGGTGCTGGAGAGTTAAGGGCCTGGATTCAATTCCTGGCTCACAACTGTCTGTAACTCCAAGGGACCTGGGCCAAAACACCAATGCACGTAACAATAAAAAAGGTAAAATTTTAAAGAGAAGTAAACATGAAAGGTTTGGGATGATGGCTCAGTGGGAAGAGCCACACACTACCAAGCCCGATGTCCTGAGTTCAACCCTTGGAAACTTGCATCGGAAGGAGAGAAACAGCTCCAGAAAAAAACGATCCTCTCACTTCCACGCATGTGCCACAGCAGGCATAATCCCTACAAACAAAATAAATAAATGTTAATCAAACAAACACTTTCAAGAGAAGAGGAATTCAGAAGGTAGAAGCAAGAGGCTAGCCTGATCTACATAGCGAGGCCAGACAGGGCTACATAAGTGAGACTCAGTCTCAAAAAAATTATATATATATATATATATATATATATATATATATATATATATATATATATATATATATATATATATATATATATATATATATATTAAAAGGAAGACTGGGCGGCGGTGGCACACACCTTTGATCCCAGAACTTGGGAGGCAGAGGCAGGTGGATCTCTGTGAGTCTGAGGCCAGCCTGGTCTACAAAGTGAGTTCCAGGGCTACACAGAGAGACCCTGTCTCAAAAAAACAAACAAACAACAACAAAACAGTAAAGGGAAGAGGAGGAAGGTTCCAGAAAGTGTGGTGGGAAGAGGTCTTGGGTAGTATGAAGGGTAAGTTGGATATGAATATTATCAAGCTACATTGTGTACATGTATGAAATTGTTTAAGAATAAAAATTAAAAATTAAAAATTAAATGAGCTAGCTACATATTTCAGCTCTTCCACAGACTCATTAATCCTACTCATGAGGCTCTACCCTCATCATTTACCCACCTTCTGAAAAAGCCTCACCATTGAGTTTCAACAGGAAATTTGAAGGCGACACAGCATTAAAATCATCTCAGTAGTGGTGCAAGGGGAAGAGCTGTTCAAGCAATCCTAGGTGTAGGAATTCCCTCAAGGGAATTGATACAGTGAAAACATAAAACAACACAGATGGTCAATAGCTAATAGTTTAAATAAACTCTGCTGTGGTTGTACTGCAGAACTTCAGACAGTAATTATGGTGAAGTGTCTGATGGGTCCACAGATAATACATGTGACTACAGATCAGAAGATCCTGTAATTACTCATGGACCAAATCTTGATGATAAACAAAGAGGCTTAAGATGGGACAGTAAATTTGGAAACATCTTTATAAGACAGCATGGTTATTTTTAAAATCTTTAAATATTCTGCCCATGTGCCAGAAAGAACACTTGAGCAATAACATCCTAAAACACAGTAACACTTTCGAATGGTAAATTTTAATAATTTTGTTATGAAATTATTTTTGCCAATTGCAAAGTCAATGAAGTCATCATTATATAAAGGTAGGTTGGGGGAAACCCAAAGAAGAAATATAAAGGTCTTCATAATGCTAATCATGCAGGGAAAAAAGCTTAAAATTCTGGAACATATCTTTCAGAACTTTTAAAATATCTAAAACAACCTTATTATAAAAAAAGCATTTACTAGGTGTTGAAGCTTTGAAAATAGAAAGCACAAATGAAAATTTATTAAATATACTTTTTTGCTCTTAAAATAATTTTACGTCTGTGTATACATTATAGAGTGTATTTGGGGGATACATGCACCTGTGCATGCATGAGAAAGCCAGGGTTGACCTGGTCTTGTTGGGTCAGTATCCACCTCATCTTTTCAAGCAGGGTCAGTCATCACTGAACCCAGGGGTCACTAGTTGGCTAGACTGGATAGCCAAGGTTGTTAAAGCAAGTGAACAATCTCTACTTTCTCTAGTGAAGCTGGACTGCATCTGGTAATTTTTATGGGTCTTGAAATCACATAAGCCCTCAGTTCGCTATCCTTCATCTACCATGTACTATTAATAGTTGGTATGACTTTGAGCAAGCTGTTCAACTCTGCTAAGCCTCCTTTTCCTCCTCCAAAAAAGAATACTCACTCTAAAATATCCTTGTAAGACATGAGTAAAATATTATGTCTACAGCGCTGTCAACTCAAAAATCATTTGGAAGCATTCTGTGAGTTTTTGAAAGTTTTATAAAGACAGAATTTAAGACACTATTAAAACTAGAATATCTTCTGCTTACAGGGATGGCTGGATCAGACACATCCATCCATTTTCCTATGATAACATAAAAAGAGAAGTTGGCTTGTAGTTTTGGGGGGTTTTACTTCATGGATGATTGGCGCCATTGCTTTGGGGCCAGAAATGAGGCAGCCTGCTGTGGTGGGAAAGAGTACGACAGAAGAAACCCACTCTCTGGAAAGCAAAGGAAATAGGAAGAGACTGGAATTCCCAAATCTCCTTCCAAGGCTTACCTCCATTCACCTAAAACATTCCTTTGGCTCCAGCTCATTTTTAAAAAACACACATACAATGAATTTTAATTATATTCACTCCTACAGATCTCCTAAGTACTCCAGAGTTTACCCTCCGTCCCCCACCTCCTCAAAATTTCTCTTACCAAATTTAATTTGCTCTACTCATATACTCGTGGATGTGAAGTCATTTACTGGGGCATGATCCACCTATCAGAGGCCACACCAATAAAGACAACCAACTCTCCATCTTCCTGAAGCCATCAACTACCAACAGTTCCCCAACTATGCATGGGGAGGGGCTTGTGAGCTGTCTATCATTCATGCTGGACCGTTCACTGGCCTGATCTTGTTCAAGTCTTATGCAGGCAACCCCAGCTGCTATGAGCTCTTGAGTGCAGAGGCCCTGTCATGTCCCCAAAAGCAATGAGACCAATCATCCATGAAGTCAAACCTCCCAAACTATGAGCCAAAATCTTTTCTTTTTTTTATGTTATTGTGGGTATTCCATAACTGTAATACATAACAGATGTATTCCATCTAGCTATTTCTCTCTGCTTCTCCTTCACCTCTGCCTCTTACAATCTTCCTGCTTCCTCTTACAAGATGGCCCCTGAGCTTTCAGATGAGGATGTGTGACATAGACGTCCCATTTAAGACTAAGCATTCGACATTTTCTGCACTTTGACCAGATGTGAACGTCTGTATTTACTATGATTCACTGCACAATGTAACCTCTCTCATGAGTTCTGAGGACCATACTAATCTATGGGCATAAAGATATGAGCTTAGAGGGCAGCTTGGTACTGTGTCCATTTAGTAAAATAATAGTATGTTCACTGCTGGACCTATGATCTCCTTAGTCATGGATTTTAGCCAGTTATACGGTAACAGGAAAGTTTCCTCCTATGGAGTGAACCTTCAGCCCAATCAGAGTAGCTGAAGAGTTGGCTCAGTGGTTAAGAGAATTTTTTTTCTCTTGCAGTGAACCTGGGTTCTGTTTCCAGCCAGCACCCACATAATGGCTTACAATCATACATAACTCAAGTTCTAGGGGATCCGACACCCTTCCTTATCTCCTCAGGCACTAGACACACATGTGATACATATACATACACAGAGGCAAAGCATTCATGCGTATAAACAAACCTTTTAAAAAGTCCACTCAGAAAACTGTTTGTTCCAATATTGCACCATAGGGATGTCTCATCATGCTGGTTCTTACTGTAGGTCACAGAGTTCACAGCTAGGCAAGATTATTGATTGCTTTTTTCTCCCAGGAGCCTGCATAGCACCTTCTAACACTATGAAAGCTAGCTGCAGGAAGGAAGCTTTGCGGTCAATACTAACCTGATTTCTCCACTGTCCTATGGCCAAGGTATGTGGTGTCTTCCACAACAGTGTCTTACCAGCAAGTTCCAGGAGGCAGCTCTCTTAGTCAGGGTTTCTATCGCTGTGAAGAGACATCATGACCGTGACCACTCTTACAAAGGAAAATATTTCATTGGGGTGGCTTACGGTTTCAGAGGTTCAGTTCATTATCATCATGGTGGGACATGAAGGTGTGCAGGCAGACATGGTGAAGTCTGGAGAAGAAGCAGAGAGTGGAGAAAGCAGATCAAGATTCTGCTGGCAACAGGAAGTGGTCTGAGATACTGGGTGTGGCTTGAGCATATATGAGACCTCAAAGCCCACTCCACAGTGACACATTTTCCTCCAAGAAAGCCACACCCACTCCAACAAGGTCACACCACCTAATAGCGCCACTTCCTTTGGGACCATTTTCTTTCAAGTTACCACAACCAATTTAGTACCACAGAACTAGCAATCGCCTGTATATTTAGGGTGCCTATATAGACACCAATAGCACCGCTCTGAGGATAGGCATTTAATAGATGTGTCTCGGCCTAGGGTTGCAGCTAAAAGGTAGAATACAGTTTCTTGGCACGTGAGAAATCCTAGGTTAAATCCACAGTACCATGGAGCAAGAGCAGGGCATGACCCAGATAGACCTTTATGTGTAGGTTTCAGAGGGAGGACAGACTGAGAGTAAGTCTCTCTGTCAGCCAGCATCCTTGTGAAAACTGAAGTCTGGGTGATTGAGAGCAATAGCTCTCGTGGATTGTCATCCTCTGGGGCTAGCCAGAGTGAAAGTGGTTTGGGTCTCCTTGGACTTTGAAGGCTGGAGATGAAAATGAATTCTGAAGTTCTCTGAGTACATTTCATGAAGTATATCTGGTAAATTGCCAATAAAACTTAACCGGGTTCATCTCACGTCTGGGGACCCTTAAAGCTGCTATCATAAAACTCCACTGATGAAAGCCTTTCTTATTGATTGCAATCATTATTGGCTCAGCCCGCCCTGCAGAAAGCAAATATGCATTATACCCCCTTGAGAAAACACATTTCAGAACCTCACCAGTTTTATGGGACAGGTCTTAGAGATGAAAGCATCCATTCAACTCTCTATGACTTTCAGGAGACTGCTTTCCCAGGAGCATCTCCACAATCCAGAAAACTCCAGAGCAAAGCCTCTTCTGATTCTTCCAACCTGGTCGTGGCCATGCGGTCTGATTAGAAAGATGTTCCCAAGCCCCAGTGGCCTAATTTGCTGTCTTATACTGTATTAAAATTTCACTTCTATTAACTCAGCACACCAACTATTGATCTGAAAATAAAATTAATTCTTGCTTTCCCATAACAAAGAAGAATCTCAGTTTATAATGAAGTAAACGTTTGTACTCCATTGCATAATAGAAATCATTATGTTTCCTTATTACAAAGGTGCCTAATTAACAAAGATTTTCATTTCCCCTGATGTCATGGGCGAGGAGGTGGGTGATCACTATTCTAAGCACATAGCTGTCCCTTAAGTGCACCAAAATTTGCATTGCACAATTCCTTTTGAGACAAAGCTTTAGGATGAAGCAGAATATAGATTTGGTGTGAGGTTTTGAAGGATGAACAATGAACCGATCTTTAAGTATCCATTGTGATCTTCCGGAGACAACCTAGGGGTTCTTCAGCCTCTCTGGGTCTCCTCAACCATTCTTCACTGTGCTACACAAAATCATTCTTTTGAATACACTACAGAATAGATAAGCCGTTTCTTCTGTTTGTCCACCACTCTACCGGGGCTCACAATACACTAAACACCCTGCCAGAAGCTACAGCACAGTTACATTTATAAATAAAAGATGTTAATGAAATGACAACATCCAATACTTAAAAAGGTGTGGCAATTTTTTTCTCTAGTGTTGCTGATTAATGATAAATTCCTGAGTGAAATTTTAATATAGCATAAATAGCAGATTGGGCTGTTTAGGCTCAGCAAATGCTAAACACAAGAATGTGTATCAACTTCAAGAATATTTGGTGCTTTTCTGCAGGCTAATACTACCCTGTTCATCAATCCAACAAGAAGGGCTGAGTGGGAGGACACTCTTCAAGGCATTATTTGTGATAGTAAAAAGGACAGGTAATGTAAGTTCAGATGCTTACCAGACAGCACTTAAAAGATGTCAAGGATAATCTACTTTATCTTCTATGATAAGCAAACAGGTACCAATCAGGCTTTAAAGGGATGTATCTAGAAGTTTCCAACATAAATGTAAGAGGGGGGAGTAAGTATGGTATCACATGCTGAAATCTCAGCGTTCAGGGGATGGAAGGAAGTGGACCCAGATTTCAAGGCCAGTATCAGCTCCAGGAGATGGTTCTCAACAAATAAAACAGAACAGATGTGATGGGGGACAGGGAGGGAGGGAGGGAGGAAGGGAGAGACCTAAATGCCCCTACAACATTGTGTTGGGAGACAGAAGTCTTGCTGTATCAACATTAACACTAAAGTTAATAAATGAACTGTGCATAAGAACATGTTACACACATTAAATTTATACAACAAAAACTGGAGATGGAATCCAGGACTCTGCACATGCTAAGTTCACGTGCCCTACCACTAAACTACTTCCCCAGCCTTGACTTGATGCTTTTTCTACTTATTTATTTATTTTTTATGTTAGATGTGCTTTACTTCATGTATTTATCTTATCACAGACCAAGAGAAACACTTCATAATGATTTCACAATCAATTTATCAGAAAGACATATCAAGTCGTAATTTCTATGTGCCTATTAGCATTAATTGAGAAGTACATCCTAAAAAAATAATGAAACCAAGGGAGGAATAAGTAAGTCTACAGTTGTGGGTGGATGATAGTCTTCAAATCATGACTGTCAAGCCAAGTGATAGCTTGGCTCACAGCTGTCTCTGAGATGGTTGTAAATCAGCCCAGAAGGAAAGGTCACAGGTTACCGTCTCTTTGATCCTAGACAAAAGGAAAGGATGGGCCTTAGGTTAATATGGAAGGTTGGTGGGTCAGAGCAATGAATAGCTCTACAAATATGTTAGAAAAATGTAAAAAATTAAACAAGAAGCAGTGTGGACTTCTGGGAAAATTGGAATGGCCCAAGACAAGAGTGTTACCCCTTTAGAAAAGCCTTTTCCAACACTGAGGAATCCTGAAGAAGTCACTCGGCTCTCTAGTCCTAAATTCTGGCATAGGAAACTGAAGAAAGAGAATCTATTTTATCCATTGATACAGAAACTAAACTCCTACTATTATGAAAAATGTTGGCAACTTGATATCTCCACCTTTTCAGTTTCCCATGCACTCAAGTTTTCCCCAAGGAACTAGGGAATGAAGTAGTCTCTGAGGAAAAGGACAGATAACAAACTCCGAGAAAGTGTGCAATGCCCTAAGCCACCCACACTTGAAGTGTTTCTCCTGGTCACTGTTTGGGCAGGCAAAGTGAGTGTGGCTCCATGTCAGCCAGAAATCCCCTTCACTTGGGTCTAAATTAGTGCTCCAGCTTCTTATCCACTCATATGCTACTCAAGCGATTAAAACTCTCTCAAGAAATTCACCAGAACTTAATTCCTAGACACTCGGCCATCATCAGTCCATTGACTGGTCTCCAGATAAAGCCTCCTTGAAGGGTGGACATCTTCCTTCCATATTTCCAGAGAAAGCAGAGAACCCATCCTTCTTCCCTCCGATGTGCATTTCAGAGTTTTCTTTTTCCTCTGGAGCCCCTCTTGTTTTATCTAAAATAAGGCAGAATCCTTACAGAGCATGAAATACATGAAATTGTTTATTTAAATGGGCTTGGGCTTTGAAGGTTGAGGGGACGGAGGGAGGGAGGGCCTTATATGATTTATGAAACCAGGAACAACTTCTGAGAAAAATGGCATTCCTGGCCACAACGAATGGGCAGGATTTTGACTGGTGTGAGGAAGAGATTTTAAATGGATCAAACACAATTGAAGGATGCAAAACTCCTGCAGGGAAGAACAGGTGATGAGGACAGTGGCGACCAGTAGGAGGGGACAATGAATAACCATCCCCCTGGAGGAGACATTCACCCAGAAGCAGCAAGGAGATGGTAGAAATGATAAGGTCAGAGCTGGATTTCAGAGCATCTAATGTAGCCGATACGTGTTGGGGGGGGGGGGGGGGGAGGTTGAGAGGCAAGGGATCAGTTGTCATAGTTCAGATATAAACATGGAGAAAGAGGAATCCGAGATGTGTTATCCAGGGGAAAGAAAAATAGTAGCAAGTAAATATGAAAAACTTTATCTCAGGACTCATCCCAAAGGTCTTGTCAAGGTTCTAATAAAACATCCTTTGCTAAAGGACCCTGGATGTGTGTCCAGTTGACGGCTTGGTCATTCTGTCTTTAAACCTGAGGTGGCCCTGTTTTAAAATCTTTAAATAGCACATTGTTTGGTACTGTATCCTTAAAGAAATGCCACACAGATGAATTAAAAGGCACCAGAAAGGCATACCATGAGCTTATGGTTCCATAATGTTGTTGAGGCTCTACCAAGCTCTTCTTTTCTTGGTTTTCTTGAGAAAGGTCTTCTTTCTGTATCCTGGATGTCCTGGAACTCGTTACAGAGACTAGACTGGCCTTAAACTCATAGAGATCTGCCTCTGCCTCCTGAGATATAGGATTAAAGCCAAGTGCTACCACACACTGTCTGTGTTACGCTTTTATTTTTCTTCTTAATTTTATTTATTTGTCTACTTTTTATGAGCTCTGCATGTATACTTGTATGCTAGAAGAGGGCATTAGACCCTATTATAGATGGCTGTGAGCCACCATGTGGGTGCTGGGAATTGAACTCAAGATCTCTGGGAGAGCAGTTAGTGCTCTTAACTACTGAGCTGTCTCTCCAGCCCCATATGTATGACTGTGTGTGTGTGTGTGTGTGTGTGTGTGTGTGTGTGTGTGTGTGTGTGTGTGTGTGTGTGAATTAGCCCAGTTTGTTTTCTCACCCTAAAAATAGCACTGCTGTTCTCTTCAATGGATAAAAGAAGCTGAGGCTTAGCTGAGCCAGAAATCTAGGCTTTATGCGTAGACATTATAGACATGGGGCTGTCTTCTCCAGTGCATGGTGCCACGTAAGGAGAACAATTCACACCAATCTAGTCTGCCCTTGACTTAAAAATAAATGCCTAGTTTTTGAGGGGGAAAACTCTATCCTTTGTTTTCTTTATTTTATTGGGGTGTGTGTGTGTGTGTGTGTGTGTGTGTGTGTGTGTGTGTGTGTGTGTGTGTGTTCATGTTTGCAGGTGTCTGAAGAGGCTCCTTGGAGCTACAGCTACAGGCAAGTGTGACTTCTTGAGGAGAATGCTGGGAACCGAACCCCAGTTCTCTCAAGGAATAGGGCATGCTCTTTACTGCTGAGTTTTTTGGGTTTTGTTTTTTAAGAAGTACTGAGGATCAAAGTACTTAAGTATGTAGAATGAGTACCAAAATCCAAGCCAGCCCTCTATCACTGGGCCCTAATTAACTTTTCTGTCACGGTCTGTGAAGGGGTGAAATGGCTTTTCCTTCTGAAGGAGATGGGGGTGTGAACACCCCCTGATGAACAGAAAGTCAGGGACATCACACAGGAGTGAGCAAGCCTGAGCAAAGGTGAACCAACTTGACGAAGTCAGCTAAAAACAAGGGAATCTAATAATACCCATGGAATGTGGCCAGCTTAGGCCAACCGTAAGAACGCCATCATCAGGCCTGACAATGGAGCTCCATCCCAGGCCTTACATGGCAGGAGAGACCTGAGTCCTGTTAGTTGACCTCCACACCCACACTGTGGCATGCTCAGACACATTACATTAAATACATAAATAAATGTAAAAGGAAAAAGGGGAAACTAAGCAATTACTGAGGGACCAAGACGGAGGCAGAGCAGGTACCTT
Source organism: Phyllotis vaccarum (assembly GCA_033318265.1). Classification (NCBI taxonomy): domain Eukaryota; kingdom Metazoa; phylum Chordata; class Mammalia; order Rodentia; family Cricetidae; genus Phyllotis; species Phyllotis vaccarum. The sequence goes on along the minus strand of JARWLC010000014.1, from coordinate 79,697,327 downwards.
AAGCATGTCTCTGCCTAAAGCAAGCAGTGGCTGACTTCTGTGTCTCACAGGCTCCACTGAGGAGCATCTCTTTTGCTGAGCAGACTTGGGGCATGTGACCACCATTCAAGCAGGAGAATCCTCCTACCTAAAAAAGCCCACCGTCCAGAAGAAAGGGTCCTCCAAGACCGTTACCAGAAAGGAGTGAAAGCTGGGCAAAAGCAGATGCCCATCAGCGTTGCCGAATTGCAGGAAGTACATTTCTGGGGCTTCAGAGGAAGGCCTTGTCTTGAAGGACTAACTGCACAGGTGAAGAAGCATCTCTCTTTCCCGCTCCCGCAGTGCTAGATTTAGTTATAACCATGTGTCACAGTGTCATTAGAGCAGCGTTGGAAACCCACTAGGAACATTTCGTGCTAAACTTTGCTGATTTTTCAAATTTTCTCTGCCCTCTTGGTAATGATTTCCGCCCTCCTCTCACCTCTCCCTCCTTGGGAAAAGAGCCATCACACATCATGTTGGCCCATTAGATATGAAGGAAGCATAATTTATGATTATATTGGGGGTTGTGCTATATTAAAAATAGGAAAGAAAATGATTACCATAGACCTTTTGAAAGGTTTAGAAGTTGAGCTTAGTTCGTCAAATTTTTGCTTTGTGTCAGGAGTGTCGAGGCAACGCTGTTTGAAGACTGAGGGACCCCTTGCTCATAGTATTACGTGAAAATGATAAGATGTTTTCTAGATTCCATTATAAAAAGTGGGGCCTGGGTTGAACTCATTCCTTTGTGACAGGAAGTTGAACAGGAGGAACAGGAGGAAGTTGAACAGGAGGAAGGCTCTCATATCTGGGTTTTAACCCAGGAGAAGCAAAGGGGGATCAGCTATGGGAAACTGGGACGCCGGAATAACTCCGAATACAGACAATACAGACTAGTTAGCAGGTGAGCATGAAAAGACTCAGCCATATTCATACGGCATTGCCCCAGCACATGAAGCAGGTACTGGTGTCCACTCCTCTTCCTCCTTGGCTAAACCTTCTTAGGTGTTGACAAAAGTGTCACAGAGGTTTTTAGAAGAAAGTCACATTGAAATTGAGACAAAAACTGGGCGTGGTGGTACATGCCTTAAATCCCAGCCCTCAGGAGACAGAGGTTGGTGAATCTCTGAGTTTGAGGCCAGCCTGGTCTACAGAGCAAGTTCCAGGACATCCAGGGCTTGCAACGGAATCTCTGTCTTGGAAAAAAAAAAACCCAGGAGAAAGAAAGAAAAAGACCTTGAGGGGAGATCCCAACAAGACAGTTCAGTGGCAAAGGCTCCTCCTATGTACAAGCCGGAAGACCTGAAGTGAATCTCCAAGACCTGTATGGCAGAAGGAGAGAACTGATCCCCAAGAGTTATCCTTCCATCTCTATGTGTGTGCTGCGGCACAGCTACACACACTTAATTAACTAATTAAAAATTTAAAGAAATTAAGGTGGGTCTTCAAAGGCAGGAACAAGTGGTCTAAGTTTCAGGTCACCTTGGTCTGCATAGCAAGCTTCAGGCTCTGCAGGGCTACACAGTAAGACCCTACTTCAAATGGAAGAGGAAGGCAGGAAGGTGGAGGTGGAAACACAGAATATTAACAGCAGCAAGGAGGAAAGTGAAGCGTACTCTAGACGTCCAAACAACAAGTTGATTTAAGATCTGCATCAACACCGAGCAAATGACCAAGTCCATAAAACAAATCTCAACCCTCAGACAACGAGAACTGGATTACACTCCAATTCTACCACACATCTTCAGTTCAATGCCCTTCAGAAATTACAGAAATTACAGGGCGACTTAATATTATTTTGGAGCTTTTTTAAAGGTCTGGAATTGAGACTTTAACTGGTCATTGTGAGGATGCATGCGCTGGATGCTGCAGCCATTGGCAGATATGGTTCCTGTGGGCTGAGTGGCAGAAGAGCTGCTGAAAAATGGCAGTGAGGGCAGCAGTAGCCGAGTCTGAACATCCCTCCTTTTCACCTCTCCAACTTGCACAGATGCTACTCTTCAGCAAGGCATGTAGTGGGTCTCCCTGAGGATTGTGGGACTTTCTCAGGCTGGGACACCTGGTGCAAAGACATTTCCCGTTGTCTTTGATATAGAAAGTAGAGCTGACTGTTTAACAGCTATTGGGTAAGGAGTAGATTTGGGGTTAGGGATTTAGCTCAGTGTAAGAACACTTACCTAGCAAATGCAAGACCTTGGGCTTGGTTCTTAATGCCAAACATAACAGAAAGTAGATACTTGATCATCATTACTACTTTCCATTTGGGGGGAAAAAATCCCCTGATAAAAGACACTCAAGAGTTTATTTGGGCATTCAATTTCAGAGGAAGAGAGTCTATCATGGACAAAAGGCCATGCAGCACGCAGCAGGCAGGGAAAGCATGCGCAGGAGAAGACAGTTGCTCACATTGCATTCACATGAGGAGGCAGAGAGTGAACAGAAGTGGTACCAGGGCAGAAAGCCCTCCACCATCTCCAGTGACCCAAGGAACCATCTCTGAAGGGATCAGGCAAAAGCACCTTAGCATGAGTACTGCCATTTTGACTTCAGACTCCATTTTACCTTCGGTGTGAAATGAAGTTCAGGTCCCAGGGCCCTAGGGGAGTTGAGAAGTTTTCAATAGTTGATCAACCTCCCCCCTAATCCAGAGAAATAGCTGTTATACATCATTAGTTCTCTAGAAACATCATGGCTGTTCCCAGCAACAGAGGGAACGAATGAATCTGATTGGCTGGACTGAAAGGTTTGCTATGTATTATTGGTAGACAATGATGGAGCATTCAAGGAAGCCCCTAATCTCTAAATCCCGATTGGTGAAAATTATAACTGCCACGTGGCAACAAATGTTTGTGAATTTTATGCTTATAAACCCTACTTCTGCCCCTGCCCCTGCTGTCAGAAGAAACAAGACTCCGTGTCTTTGCCCCACAGCCCTCATAGATCAGTGACCTGCTCATACAGTGAATTATTAAATTCTGGGGAACCCGTAATATTGTTCCTCTCCCTTCGGATGGTGCACAATGGGCTAGGTGTTAAGGATCTCTGCAGGTCCCATAACCTCCCCAAACAGTACCACCAGCTGGGAACCAAAGGTTTTATACATGTGAGCCTTTGGCAGACATTGTACACCCAAACCACAACTTCAATACCACATTATATAATTAGGGAACTAAGAAGTATTATGTAACTTTATTGAAATCCCACAGCTTCTGTTGAACAAAAAAACCAAAATTGCATACTGTCTTTGCAGTCAAGAAAGCTCGGGAGCTGAGGAGACAGCTTAGTAGGAAAAATGCCTGTAGGAAAAGCATGAGGTCCTGAGTTGGGACTCCAGCACCCACTTTTAAAAGCAGAGCATGTCAGCATCCTCAACACTGGGAAGTAGCAGCAGGCAGGTACCTGCGCCTCACTGGATACCAAATTAGGGAGGTCCAGTTCAGCAAGAGACTCTGTCTCATGAAAGGTGAACAGCAACTAAAGAAGACTCCTGGCCTTGCCCTCTGGCTCTCCACATGTACTTACACATACACAAACACATGTATACATCTCCTCTCCCCCCAAAAGCTCAAGTTAAAAATAATAGTTATCTGGGCAGTGATGACATATGCCTTTAACTCAGCAATCGGGAGGCAGAGGAAAGTGGATCTCTGTGAGTTTGAGGCCAGCCTGGTCTACAAAGTGAGTTCCAGGGCAGCCAGGGCTACTACACAGAGAAACCTTGTCTTGAAAAAACGAAATATATATTTGAAATCATTAAATACTATTAGTGGGGGAAAGGGAGGGGGCTCATCTTCTGAGATACTATCTATGGAGCTCTAGCTGTCAGAACTTATTATGTAGATCAGGCTGGCCTTGAACTCATAGAGATTTGCCTGTCTCTGCCCCACAAGTGATGGCATTAAAGGCTTGTGCCACTATGCCCAGCTATCAATGAAAAATTTAAAACCCCCATCATACAAGTTAAATAACAAATTAAACATAACTAATTAAAGAGATAAAGAATTAAAAGATAAGCTAAGAAAACACCTGGAGCAAATAGCCATAAATACAAAGCTATGAAAGAGAAGTCATAACACGTGGAAAATGAATTTTAAAATTCCCAAAGTCGAGAACAAAGAACAGGTAGAAACTCAGTACTCCACTCTATCATGGCTAAGGATTTTGCAGGTCATTATTATTATTATTATTATTATTATTATTATTATTATTATTATTATTATTATTTTAGAATACATTAAATTCTCAACAAGTTAGGTAAAAAGCAAAGCAAAGAATGAAACCCAAGTAAACATAAATCATAAGTTATGTTTGGGACACACACAAAGTCAAATACATTGAACAGTCAATGTTCTTCCAGAAAGAACTCAAGAGTTCATTCTGTGATGTGATGAATTTTGAAAATATGGAGCTAAGTGAAAGAAGCCAAAGGACCACACATTATATCATCAACAACAGAAAAGACAAAAACAGGACAAAGCATCAAACTGGCCATGAATTCTTTCTGGACATGAGATGTTAAAAGGCAATGGAATAAAGTCTTTAAATAGCTACCAATGAAGAATGCGGTAGACATGAGTCTATAAGCAGCCATCGCTACTCATAAGTGCACGGGTGACTCTACACTTCCCAGCTTCCCTAGGGACTCTGCTATTTCTATTTCTACCAACACGATGTAGTAAAATCAATGTGTGTCTCTTTTAGGTTTGTCAAGGAAAACACACACATACCCTCAAAGTCAAATATATTCATAGTCAGTGCTCTTTCTAAAAAGCACTTAAGTTTGGCCAAACTCTTAGAAGAGGCAAGGGTTTCTAAGTCACGGCTTAGACATGAATGGGAAGTTATTTAAACTGTTATCACAGCTCTAGAGACGTGACAGTGGAGATAGGGGACAGGAAATGTCCGGGAGTGATTACACATACTGGTCTGAATCCTGAGACAGCATCTAGGGAGGGCTATAAGGTGCAACCAGGACTTTTCTGAAAGAATTACTAAGAACTATAGTTCAACAAAATGAACCGGCTCCCCAGAAAGGCTTGAGAAGCCAGTAGCAACAGAAGCCCAGAGAAAATGCACTGCTATTATGATACTAGATCTAGACTTTAATTTATAATAACAAACTATAAATAAAGCACTAGATTAAATATAGAAAATTAGGGGTGGCCATACAGAAGGGAGCAAGGCTTATCTAGTTCCTAGTATTATTTAGGACATAAATAAAAATAAAGGTTACTTTTAGACTTTACTAAAAAATAAAAATAAAATGCATATTTGAAATTTTAGTTTTTATCTTTAAGAAAACAGAAGGTGAGTCATAGGTAAGTATGGCCCAATATGTGCGCCTAGTCCCAGGGTGCCCTCACAACCATTGTCTGGTTTCCTCTGGCTGTAATCTTTCACTATAAGTGGAAATTGGACAGTAATTTGGTAGTTTCTCAAATATTAACTATGACATTACCACATGGCCCCAAAATTCTCCCTGTATATATCCCAGAGACATAAGAGTAAGCATTCACATAAAAGCTTGTACATAACTATTTAGAGCAACATCTCCAAATAACCACAAAGAATAAATGGCCTTGACATTTGCTAATTGATGAATATAGACAAAACATGATATATCTATGTTATATTATATGGTTATAAAAGGTAACAAACTATGAAGCCATTTTACAGTACGATAAACCTTGGAAACACCATGCTAAGTGAAAGAAGACAGACAAAAAAAAATCATACATTACCAGGTCTTATTTATGTTAAATTCCAAAAATGAAAAGTGGATTAGTGAATGCCACATACTGAGGGAGTAATCCACAAATGGGATTAACTGCTGATAGAGATTTAGTTCCATATTTGGGCAAAGACCAGAATATATAATGATTGTATGGCTCTGGGAACATACTAAGAATCATTGCCAAATACAGTTTAAGTGGATGAACTACGTGAGCTATGAATCATATTTCAAAATACTGCCTTTTCAAATTTTTCTAAATGCCCCACGCAAAAAGTACTACAAACTGAGGATCTGGGAAAATCTTTCAAAATATTTCTAATGTTGGGCCAGGAAAATGGCTCAGCAGGTAAAGGTACTTGCCGTTAAGACTGACAAGCTAAATTGGTCCTCCGGATTCATGTAGCAGGACAGCGCCAACTCCTTTAAGTTGTCTTCTGGCCTTCATATGCACACCATAGCAAATGTACACACACACACAGAATAAATAAATACATAAACTATGATAAAAAGTTTTTCTACAGGGAGTGATGGCTGCAGCTAGTAATTTTTCACCTAAAGACTTCTTTAGAGGGTCAGTACATGGAGTCCTTGACCCTGAAACTGTGGGTCTAGAGAGCTCACAACCTGCTGTCTAGTTGGCTCCAGGCTGCAGATAGGGCTAGTCCAGTTGCCATACATCAAACAGTAAAAACTCAAGCCATAAACCTATATTTCTACATATCTCAGACAAAAAATAAACACTGACAATTAATTCTATTCCTGCTCTGTTCTTGGAGAGGGTTGGTTAGACTGTACACTCTATGAAAGGATAACTTTGCCCTTCCCTAGAGGACTCCCTTGTGTTGAGGGCGCAAATTCTTCTCATTTGAAAGATGCATAATGCAGCTGTTCCCTTTCTCTGTTGAAACTTCTCTGCCAACCTCCTTGTGACTAAGGCAAGAAAGACAAGGTTTAATTATTATGACCTGAGTGTGCTCCTCCCAAGGAGGAGAGGATCTTTTGTGCATCGAGTTAATAACTTCTTATAAGCACTAGTGATCTGTCATTCTAAGTCTCTGTTTATAATTTCAGAGGTATTTTATCTTTAGGTCTTTTTTTAAAAATGTCATATATTAAGGGCTGATAAGCTAAGAGCTAAATGTTTTAAGACCTCTAAAGTAATAATCACTAAGTGCTTAATTTCAAAACATACACCATTCATTTGCTCCCTTGGGATGAAACATTTATCACAGACTCCTGCCTGGGCACCAGGCCAGATATTTCTTCTTGGGTCTTTTGCACATTTGGATGCCTACGGCAGCTAATTCCCACTGGGTTTCCCTGTGTCTGCCCACCAAGAACTCCTTCCCTTCTGCATGCAAACTCAGAGGGCTCTCTCACAGTGGGTTCAAACCCAACATATGAGGGATACTTCTGCCAGGTCCCCTACTACACACACCACTGCAAATGCCACCCAGAGAGCCTCAGGGGAATCTTGTCTGAAAGCCTATGTCAACTCTTGCTGAGTTCACAGGATTCCCCGACATGTTGTATGAGGTTTCTGGCTTGGACTTTTCAGCCCAGCCTGATGGCCTGGACTTTCAGACCCACAGTCTCATAGTCCCACTGAAACATACAGACACTTGTATTACTTGTACGCTGATTGACCTGGGGCCGAGGCATATAACTTGCTGGCTCTTGCTCTTAATCTAACCCATAATTCTTATCTTATTTGACCATGATGAAGCTCGGTACCTTTTCTCAGAGCAGCATAGTTGTTCTCTGCTGTTTCTGCCTTCTTTGTGGCATTTCTGCTCTGTTCTTCCTGTTCCCAGAGTTGTCTTAGTCTGGTAGCCCTGCCCATACTTCCTGTCTACCTTCAGCCAATCAGCATTTTTATTAAGCCAGTAGGCAGGACAATTGTTTACAATGTTACATAATTCCGCTACACTCATGTCTATAGCTGGGTGATTTCCAAGGAATACCAGGGTTTAGTTCTGTCCTGGGGGTGGGGGGGGGGGTTAAACTTCATCAAGATGAAAAGAAGCTGGACATTGTGATGCCTGCCTTTAATCCCAGCACTTAGGAAGAGAAGGCTGGTAGATCTCTGTGAGTTTAAGGCCAGCCTGATCTACATAGCAAATTCCAAGCCAGCCAAGTCTACATAGCAAGATGCTGACAGGACAAGAAAGAAAGAAAGGAAGGAGGGAAAGAAACAAAAGAAAGGAAAGGGAGCTTGTTACATAATCTAAAATATTCTAATGGCGTGTAGACCTCAATTGATGACTAGCTCTCCTATATGAACAAAGCAGGCAGACCTGCTGACTGCCTGCGGTCCGGCTGAAGACAGAAGTCAAGTTTAACTGGCACTTTTCTCTCTGGAATAGAGCAGGACAGGGAAGCAGGGCCAGTATCCATTAGACTATAAATTTACAAGTTCTAACCACAGGAAGAAATACGCAAGCGGTAGACAGATCTGCTGTCACATGTACATAAGCTCATGGGTCAAAAATAAAGCATGGCATTGTAGGCTAAAACTGGATAAGAAATACCCACTCCTTCTTGTTTGATTTGATATAAGGAAACTAAGACTTCTAACTAACGCTTTTCTTGTATCTGTTTTAAGTAATTTTTAGCCATGTTGTCTTGGGGTTACTATCACTGTAATGAAACATCATGGCCAAAGCAAGTAGGGAAGAAAGAGTCCATTTGGCTTACACTACCATATCACAGTTCATCACCAAAGGAAGGACAGGGCAGGAACCTGGAGGGAGGAGCTGATGCAGAGGGCATGGAGGGGTACTGCTTACTAGCTGGCTTCTCATGGTTTGTTCAGCCTGCTGCCTTATAGAACCCATACCACCAGCTCAGGGGTAGCCCCACCCACAATGAAAAGAAAGGGTTGGAGAGAAGGCTCAGTGGCTCAGGGAATGTATTGCCCTTGGGAAGAGCCGGAGTTCATTTCCAGCACTCGTTTGTGGCAGCTTCTTATAACTCCAACTCCAGGGGACCCAACATTTCTGGCTTCCAATGGCACCTGCATGTGCACCCATACACACACACGCACACAGAGAGAGAGAGAGAGAGAGAGAGACAGAGACAGAGACAGAGACAGAGACAGAGACAGAGACAAGAGAGATAGATAACACACACAGCTTCCATCAGCAGATATTAACTCTTACTATCTATGGCCAACACAAGGCAGTTGTCTTAACAATTCTCTATCTCACAGGCTACCTCCTTTTGAGGTCTATATTTCCTCTTATCATGCACAGCCCCGTTCATTCTTTCTTCTTTCCTCTCCACCAGAGCCCGACACAGATGGCTTCACAAAGATGGTGGAAACCATGATCTCTTCTCTTGCAATCTCAGTTAATGTTGCTGGTGGTGTGCATGGGTTTACAGATGGTCAAAGAGGAACGGCAAAGCAAAATAATGAGCGGGGGGATGGTTCTTCTTCTCTTTTCAAAAAGCATTAACCTGGGGATGTCATTCAGTGGGAGAGCACATGGCCAGGATGCTTTTAGGAGAAAACACACACACACACACACACACACACACACACACACACACACACACACACACCCCTCAGGGATGAGGCATCAGCTGTGACCAGAGGCTTCAAAGCAAGAAGTCGCCCTTCTCTGTCCAGCTGGCCCAGGGCAGCTTCTAGAAACATCTTAGAGTTTCCAATTCTTCTGGTCTTCTCACTGCTGTTAAGTTCACTGCTGCATAATAATTGCTCTATAAAAGTTTGGTGCACTAAACTGCTGAGAAACAGAACCGGCTGACACAGGGCTTTGCTCCAGATTTCAAGCCCAAAGTATATTTATGCCAGGAGGGAGGAGAATGTGTGATATATTCGAGTAAGTGTGACCAACTCCATTTAACTAGAATAACACGTCTGGGAGAGCAGCGAGCAGTGAAATAAGAAGTTGAGGGCTGCCTAATGTTTAATAGCCAATATTGTTATAAAAATTAACATATAACTCAGTAAATTCTCAAACTATAGCCCTTCATAACCACCACATAGATGAGAATTCAAGTGTGCAGAGCCTGGCAGACATTGTAGTCAGGCCTCAGTATCACATCAGTCTGGGTTCAAACCTGGTTACACTAGTGATCTCAGACTGAGACCTTATGCAAGTCACCTAAGTGTCCCAAGCCTAATGCCTAGAGGTGTAAAATGAGGGTGTTAACCACATTGTCCCCCAACACCACCAACCCTGTAGTACTGCTCAATACTGAGGATATGATTCATTAACACAGGAGGGCTGGCAATGGTCAGAACTCAACAGCAGCCATTGCCAATGGAGGCATGGCTCTTGGAGCCTCCTAGGGCAGGTCAGTGAGCTCCTTAGGTACTACCTGTTACTCTATGGTCAACATCTGGCTTCATGTCGGTTACTCCTGGACGGTCTTCCTACGTAGTCAACCTTGGCTTTCTTAGGAAAGGCCTATTCAAGAGTGGAAAAGTCTCAAGGGAAGGCTCATGAAAGTCAGCATCCAGGCCAGACAAAACTGGGCAACAGAAAGGTATTTTCATACGATAAAGCCACAGATTTAAAATAGATGTCTTTTTGTTTTTATTTTGAGACAGGGTTTTATGTATTCCAGGCTGGCCTCAAACTAGCTGTATGGCTTGGGGATGGCTTTGAACTCCTAATCCATTTGCCTCCACCTCCCAGGCTCTAAGATTAGAAGTGGGTACCACCATACCTAGTTAACATTGAACCTTTTGTTTGTTTTGGTAGTGCTGAGATCAAACTCAGGGCTTTGAGCTACAATCACAGCCCTGAAAACAGATTTCTAAATTAAAAATAAAATATTGGAGTGGGGGCTGAAGAGATGTCTCAACTCAATGGCTAATCAAGCTAGCTACTCTTTCGGAGGACCTAAGTGGATAGCGTTTGTGGCTCTTCCAGAGGGTCCAAGTTCAGTTTCCAGAACCCATACCAGGCAGCTCCCAAACACCTTAACTCTAGCTCTAGAAATATGATGCTCGTCTCTATCCTCCGACAGACACTTGCACATACTTGGCATACTCTCACACAGACATGCATGCATATACGTATAAAAATGAAAATGAAAACAGATCTGTTTAAGAAATAAAACAAAGCCAGGCATGGTGGCAGACACCTTTAATCTCAGCACTCAGGAGACAGAAAGCAGGTAGATTTCTATGAGTTTGAGGCCAGCCGGATCAGGGTTATCAGATCCTCCTGGAGTTGGACTTATATGCAGTTGTGAGCTACTCAACATGGGTGCTAGAAACTGAACTTGTCCTCTGACCTCCTCATACAAGCTCACACAACCATATCATTCACACACACAGTAAAAGTAATAGTAATAGTAATAATAATAATAATAACAATACATGTTGAAGATGAACATGGTGGCATTCGCCTGTAGGACCAGCAGCTGGGAAGACGGAGGCATGAGGACAATTGATCCAAGAGAGATCCTAGATGACAGCGGAGCTGCTAGATGACATACAGAGCCACTGTTTCAAACAGGAAAAAGCAAAACAAAAATAATATGGAAACGGAAATGATCTTCAAGCCCTTTGGATGAATGAAAAGAGCCGTGCAGGCAGGATCACCATGTATATGTCATTACCTCTTACACGTGTCTGTTACTGCGCGATGCGCTTGTCAGCGCACGGAATATCTCTGGAAGGGCATGGAAGCGACCGTTTCCATTTCCTTTAGGAAGGAAAACTGAGGAAGGGAGTCAGCAGCTGAGACAGTTCCCACTCGTGGTTGTGTTTTTCTGCTCTGAAACTTTCCTCATGCCCTAGACATACTGTTTTTATCAAAAGTAACTTTTACAAGTTGTAAGCAAAAAAGAAAGGCTGTTGGTTTCACCAAGGAAAAGCTGAGTGGATAATAGTTGAAATACAAATTGTTGAAGTCTGAGGACTGCAGGTGTTGGGGGTTAGGGAGATGGGAGTGAGGGGAGAGGGGTGGGCATGAGGGGGAAGGGGGATGGGAGTAAGGGTGGGGGGGTGAGAGTGAGGGTAGGGGGTGGGTGTGAGGGGGGATGGGAGTAGGAGAGAGGTGGGAGTGAGGGTAGGCGGGTGAGAGTGAGGGTAGGGGGTGGGTGTGAGGGGGGATGGGAGTGGGAGAAAGGTGGGAGTGAGGGGAGGGGGGATGGGAGTGAGGGTAGGGGGGTGAGAGTGAGGGTAGGGGGTGGGTGTGAGGGGGGATGGGAGTGGGAGAGAGGTGGGAGTGAGGGGAGGGGGATGGGAGTGAGGGTAGGGGGGTGAGAGTGAGGGTAGGGGGTGGGTGTGAGGGGGGATGGGAGTGGGAGAGAGGTGGGAGTGAGGGGAGGGGGGATGGGAGTGAGGGTAGGGGGGTGAGAGTGAGGGTAGGGGGGTGAGATGAGGGTAGGGGGGTGAGCGTGAGGGGGGATGGGAGTGGGAGAGAGGTGGGAGTGAGGGGAGGGGGGATGGGAGTGAGGGGGAAGGGGACAGCCTCCTCCTCTTTCCCCAAGGGGATGTCAGCTGGTGCCTCTTAAAAAGTAACCAGGCCATGTCCGGTAAAGGCTAATAAGTATCCACGGCTTCTCTTAGACAAATTTCCCCCCTAATTAATTGTGTATCCAAAAAACATAAACAAACGTTCACAGCAATATTACCAGCAGAAGACATGAAAACATATCTATACTGTAATTATAACACCGTATATAGCAGTTAAATGAGATGAAGCACATTTTCATACATGAATGTGAATAAAACTCAGAGGCTGGGATTTTAGAATGCCAAAGCAGCTCCTCCAATATATCATTTATGGATCATACAAACAGTCAACATAATTCTATACATTATGTGTAGATACACACATTTATAACTGAAACACAGACACGCTCAAAAGAAGACTACACCCTAACCCCTCATGATAGGAGCTACCTAAGGTTGTGTGGGCAGGGAAGGAATGGACTGTGTGGTGAGGGGAGTCCACAGCCCCTAAAAAGTTGTCTGTAATGCATCCTCAACCATGATCTGGAATGAAGGACAGGAACACTGTTCAGAATAAATATCTGGTTAATTTGTCTGCCAGTAGTTGAATAGCCTATGGACAGGACAGAGCTCTGGGAATCAGACTGGGATACTAAAAACAGCATAGTTACCTTACGAAAGCTTTGTAATACATGGACCCTCAGTTTCTTCATCAGAAAAGTGGAATCAGTTCCTAACTTGTAGAATTCAATGAAGATTCAAGGGGAAAAAATACACATAAAATGCTTAATGCAAAGCCAGCGCACCACAGAGAAACCTTGATTGTCACCGTTGGTCAGCAGTGAGCCAATCCACGAGTCCCTTCCTCCTTCAGGCGGAAAGAGGTGCTACATTCTGAGAAAGGTCTCTCCAGGCCTTAGGCCTGGTGTATCAGAAGGCCCAGCCTCTCCCAAATCAGTGCCACCACCAACACAGGAGGCACTTTCTAGAAAGGATGTTTGCAGGAAGTAGAGTCAGCTAGCAAGTAACACGTGTACAAAGGGACACGTGATCCAACCATTTCTTTCAAGTCACCAGAAACACAGCATCCAAACAAGTCCCTGTGGTTTTAAGTGTGAGGCAGTTGAAAATAGAAAACAGCTTTTCTGCTTTTAAAATGAAGTCCATATGACATGTGGTGACAGGAACCCACGAGAGTGGCTCAATGGTGGATTTCATCTGGCTTTGGAACCTCTGGAAGCTGTGAATATTTGGGAAAAAGAGGATGATACAGTCTCTGAACCTGTACTTGAGCCTCCGTCAGAATGCAGCTTTTGTGGCTGATTTGGATCTATAATGGCTCATTTAAGGACAGACCTGGGCAAAGTGACCCCTAGTAACAAATGATCATGCCACTAATAGCAATGACAAACCAGCAGCCAGTGCTCACGCTATGCCAGGTGCTATGCTGAGTATTTGTGGGTAAATAACTGGCAGTCTCTACAAGGAAACTGAGGCAAAGAATAATTGGGGGTAGTGCCTAAGACCTAAGAATAATTATGTTGTACAACACAGCTCAACTTCAACCCAGCTGTGTATCTTAGGCTGGTCACCTCAACTCTCTGATCACTTTGACTACAAAATGAAGGTTGGACCTGATTTTAGGGAGCCCTCTAACACTTAGATTTTAGGTTTCTGCCAATTAGGCCACAGCTTTCAGAATTTTTTTTTTTTTTTTTGATAATACAAGTTTCCTCAAAAGCAATTCTAATATCAAAAAAAAAAAAAAATGTTTCAGTGTTCTCTTCCCTCAGAGCTCAGGGAATCCTGTGGAAGAGGACGCAAAGTGTAAGAGGGGATGGGGGACCCCAAGGAAACAGGCCCTCTAAATCAGTAACACTAGTGCACATATGAATTCACAGAGATTGAGGAGGCACTCACAGGGACTGCAAGGTTCTACACCAGATGGGGTCATAGGGCAGAAAGAAGGGGACACGAGCCCCATTCCCAACCCAGAAGCTGTCTCCAACTGATAACCATCGGCAAACGAAAATGTAATTTTCTCCAGGGGAGTCTCACCGGGGAAACAACTACTCTCCAAGGCTGGCCGCACGCCCTGCGGTAGATGAACCTCAAAAAATGAATTCAGCAGCATCTTTGGAGGCTCTTGTCTCATAATGTGTGTCAGGGTTTCTTATCTCACTTTTTATTTTATTTCTATGTATTTTATTCTTCCTTGCTCGTTACCTTACAGGTTCCTTGCATATATATTATGGCATCTGGTTTAGTACTTTTATGAGATTTCTGAGTGTGCCAACAAATGGGTTTCTGCGTCTATATCTGTTTCTTGTATCTTTCCCCTTCTGATTCTGTTTTTGTCTTCTGGTGTGTTAGTTTCTGTTACTATATCATACTACATTATAATCTCACAGAAGTCTGTTTCCTAATGAGAGACAGAAAGGGTGGACCCGAATGAGAAAGGAGGTAGAGAGAAAGGAAACCGTAGTCAGGATACATCGCAAGGAAGCAAAAATCTATTTTCAATGAAAAGTAAAGAAAAGTGAAACTGTGGAGGGGGTGGAATTCACCTCAGACTATACACGGAAACATTCCAGTTGAATATAAGGCATGGAATTAGAGAACGGGGGTGGGGGGTGGAGATGGAGTGGGGGGGTTAGCACTATCATTAGAAAACTTAAGGGCTCTGTGCATCCAGCCACACGAGGGGGTTATGTCCAGGTTCTTTCAGGGAAAGCATTTAGAGAGAGTGAACAGTGTGGTAGGCAGGAGGAGTGTGGTTCTTGTTTCTAAAAGGTCACAAAAAGTATCCCCCCCGCTTAAAGTCATCAGTTTCACTAAACCAGGACCCCTAAAAAACAACCTTGTGACCTTCTCTGGGAATACTAAATAAGCCCCCAAGGTCTTAAGAAATATGGGACTTACAAATAAGGCCAAGCATTTCACCCCGATTCTGATGAAAGGTTTATGAGCTCCAGAATAGCCTGAGCAGGACATGTCTGGATTGAATATTCGGTGCACACTTAACACCAATGTGTTTCAGAGGCTTCGTGTTTCACAGCCAAACATTGCCAGAACTGTGAAAGTTACGTGATACCTATGGTAGGCGACATTTTCTCATTTCTTGGTGTCATAAATATTGCAGGCTCCTGTCTGTGGCACATGCGAGTTAATTAGTCTCATTAAGCTTCAGGGATCTGCTAGCATCACTGTCCCTTGACCTTGTCCCCATAGGAAGCAGAGGCTAAGAAGATGATGACATGTGTCAGACCAAGGTCTGACAGGGTGACCATCAGGAGGAAGATTCTGGAAAATAAAATGGAAGTTCTGAGGAGGTGGGGATGTGGGGAGATGGCTGTTGAGGTCAGGTCAGATTTCAAAGATGAGGCCTCTTCAGTGTGAGATGCTTGCTATCTGAGACTTGTCCCAGGCTAGATCATGCACAAGTCCAGAAATTAAACCTGTTAAGTCTCAGAGAAGACTCACATCTATTCAGAGATGAAGGAGAGTCCCGTGCACAGATCTGTTCTCAGGTTGCATGGGTCTGGGCTTTTATAAAACATCAACAAAGAAGGTGCACAGTGCATCACAGCTCACAAAGCACTTTCTCATGATGTCCCCATTCTTAGAGAGAGATAAAAAAAACGGCCTCTCATTCAGTGTTCAGGTGGTACTAATTAAGACATAAGAAACAGATAGCCAGACAGTGGTGGCACATCTTTGTTACCAGTTCTCAGGAGGCAGAAACAGGCGGATCTCCATGAGTTCAAGGCCAGCCTGGTCTACAGAACTAGTTACAGGACAGCCAGGGTTACACAGAGAAACTCTGTCTCAAACAAAGCAAAGAATACAGATATAGATGAGTAGTACAGCTTCAGAGATACAGTAAGAGGAACTGGAAGATGGAAAGGAAAGAACAGAGGGAGAGAATGTCCTGGTGCCTGGTGTGTGAGACAGTAAGACAGCTCAGCAACCAGCCTGCGTGGGAGTGGGGGTGTATAACAGTGGAAGCACTTGGAAAACTAAATTATAAAGAATGCAGTTGGTCCTGGGGTTATATACTTACAGAAGGGCTGGGCAGGTAGGGAACATGGTGGAGAGAGAAGCTGAAGAATGACATGTGAACAGGAGTGTACAATGTTTAAAAGATGCCCTTCCCAGCTCATTAGGACATAGTTTTAAGGATCTTCTTCTAATCTGTCCTCCCCCTCTCAAGAAACTGGGTATTTAAAATTCTTGGAAATCAAAATAGGTACTGGAGATATGGCTCATCACCTAAGAGCATTGGTTGCTCCTACAGTGGACCCAGGTTCAGTTCCCAGCACCCACACGGTGGCTCACAGCCATCCTTAACTCCAGTTCCAGGGCACCTAATGCCATCTCTGACCTCCTCAGACGTCAAGCCCACATATGGTACACTTAAATGCATGCAGGCAAAAACTCATAAACATATAATAAAATAAATCTAGGAAAAAAAGATAATAGAACTCAAAACATTTCTCAGAAGCCAAAAGCTGCACAGATGATCTCTTTAAGAAAGCTAAATATTATATTCAGAAAATCAAAAACTGAATGGAAAAAAGAGGCAGTCAAGGTCAACATTCACTGTGAAAACTGGTTGGAGAGACCTCAGCCCTGGTGTGTGCACCTTTATGGTGCACATGAACAGCTCTGTCACTGAAGATCTGGGCTCAAAGTCAAGGAAATATCTCCACACAGGGAGCCTGGTACCTTCCAAATAACTGGAGGTGAGAGGCCCCAGTGAGAAGAGGTGGGGTCTTCCCTGCCAGGGCCATCTGATTCTTAGCTGGCTCCAGTCTCTAAGCCAGAGATGTTCTGCTGGGTGGAGAGTTCAGGGGCAAGCTGAGCTATGTATCAAATTCTGCTGACACCAAACTCTTCCTGCATAAGCACTTTCTCCTCTTCAGTGTCCTCCTTTACCCAGTATTTTCCACAGACAATGATTCTGTGGGCTGGCAGGACAGGGAAACCATTCCATTTGAAATTTCCCTGAAACCTCATGCAGTAGAATTCAAACCCAGCTCATTTCATTGGGACATTGTGCTTTCACATTTTAAATAGTAGCGGGCAAATTGTGGCCTGGGTTATAGACCAAATGGAGTGAGCCACCTGATTTGCAAATAATCATCTGGATACATTCCTGCCGTCTAGCCAGGTATCGCTCATGGCTCCATTTACAGCAGTAGTTCCAACAGCAACCACGTGGCTAGGAAAGCCTGAACTACATGCTGCCTGTCCGGCTTACTCCAGAAAAAAACCTGCAGACTCCTGTTCTGAAGCATCGCTGCAATTCCTAGCAGGAGTGGCTGCACATTGGCCACAGGCTGCTCAATCAGCTTTTGAAGGAAGGGGGGGTGACATTTATTAGCTCTGTGGCCTTGAAAACACTTAATCTTTTTGAGCTCTGGTTTCTTCATCAGCTGGAGGGACAACAGCAGCATCTGCTTGTCTTGCTCTGTTCAGGAAACATAGGCAGCAGAAACACTGCTTAGAAATGTAGCTGAGCAGAAAGATCGTCATTGGTATAATTTGCTCATTGTTTATCGTATTATTTTGAAACAAACTAGCTCTGTGTAACACAGCCTGGCCTCTAACAAACCCCCCTGCCCTGGAAGCCTGATATCAAGGTAGCTGCCAAGTCAGGCTCTAGGGAAGTCTCTCTTCTGTCTTCTCGTTCTGTGGGTGGCCACCTTCTGATTACACCTCACTGGGAAGGCAGGGCTGGAGGTGAGAATCAGATTAAGGACCTATTCATATAACAGCATTTAGCCTCCACCACCCCTGAAGACTCTGTCTCCGAATATATTCACTCTGGGAGCAGAGCAAGAGTGTACAAAGAGCAGAGTGTTTGAAGGCAGAGGACTTCCTTAGTTCATCCTGAGCTGGGATCTCAGTCCCTCAGACTTCTCTCGCCTAATCTCTAGGCAGGTTTAGGAAAATTCAATTAACAATTTCCCCTCTAAATTTTGAGTAGGATCTTACGTAGTCCAAGGCTGACCTGAAACTCACTTTGTAGTTGAGGATGACCTTGAACTCTTTTGATCTTCCTGCCTCCAGAGTATGCCTCCACACAGAAGTTATGGGGTTATGTAGTGTTGGGAAATGACACCCAGGGCTTTGAGCAGGACAGGCATACACTCTACCAGCTGAGCTCACTGCCAGGTCCATAACGCATACGGGGTTTTGCTTCATTTCCTGTTAGCTTTCTTTACTCTATTTGGTTTTTATATGGCCTTTATGGTCTCAAATGTGCAATCCTCCTGCCTCAGCTTCTCCTGTGCTAGACTACACATTTGTGCTACCTACCTGGCTTCTTGTTTCATTGTCTTTTATCACTTTTTATCATTTTGTTTATCTTATGAGTACAAGGAAGTTGCACGTCTCCAGCCATCTCATGAACATTGCACACAAGAAAGAAATAGAATTCAAGACAAAACCCTGGTTAGCTGAGT
Organism: Phyllotis vaccarum; assembly: GCA_033318265.1. Classification (NCBI taxonomy): domain Eukaryota; kingdom Metazoa; phylum Chordata; class Mammalia; order Rodentia; family Cricetidae; genus Phyllotis; species Phyllotis vaccarum. The sequence continues at coordinate 79,678,666 of JARWLC010000014.1, read as the reverse complement.
TATGTCTCTTTTCTTACCAGGCACAAAAAGTCTGCCAAAAAAAAAAAAAAAAAAAATTCAGCAATTACTCACATTCCATTCAAATTAATAGTGTCAATGGCTACCACTAACAAAAAGAATCCAGAAGGCACTTGTGACCATGTGTGCCATAAAGCTGAAAGCTTTGTCTTTTTAATTAAAATCAATATCACATACTTGTGTTGCTGTGGTTATCTAGAAAGAACAAGGCGGGCTTATTGTGAAGTCATCAAGACTGTCACTTTGTCCTGTTTGGTCACTGGCAGCCTCCACCAAGATCATCCTGACTCACCAAAGGTACCAAGAACTGACCTCAGAAAATGAGAAAAGAAGGAGACACATTCAGCTACATCTCAAAAGTATGCTGCATCAAAAAGATGCTAAGGTATGGGCAGTGGACAGAAGCCAGTTTCTCTGTAGGGAGTGTGGCGGCTGTGCTCTGCTCGCCTCCATCTCTGTACACCCCATTTTCATGAAAGTGATCACAAAGAAAATGTGACCTGTCCACAGGCTTCCATCCCCTAGCAAAGCCACAGGAGAAACCCTGAACCCCATGCTTGAGCTGCTACCTGCTTCTGCCCCAAATGCTCACACACAGAACCTTTTTTTAAATGAGGCAAGTAGGTGACTAGCTCTCAGCCAGAGCCTCCTTCCCACAAAAGGTCAGAGAAGGCAGAGTGTTATTTAAAGCCCAGGATCTAAGCAGAGTGGAGAATACTCATGCCATGGGGACACCTAAATAATAGTGTAAACATTCCAGAAAGTGTTCAGATCCAGGGCAAGAGAGAAGTGACTGACCCAATGATTTCCACGGGCATCATTGTGAAGGATCAATGCCCCTGAGTTCACACACAAGGGAAGCATGCAAACTACCATGCCTTGTTTACTCCAGGACATTTGCTGCAAATATTTTGAAATTCAGATTTCATCAGGCTGGTGTAACTAGGAAAGCCTAGTTGGAGGAATATGCTAATAAGTCATTAAAGCACACTCATATCGTGCCATATGGTACACTTGAAACATAAAACACCGGGCTCTATTCTGTGGCCAGGGTTGGTTGATAAAAGAGAGCCCTGGGGAGAAGATTGTTGCCCCGACCACCACACTTTATATGCTAACTCTTGTTCCAGGGGTTTGTTGTCTCAACCAGGCTTGGCAGCTGTCTATAAATGGTGCTCCGCGGGAGAAAACTATTGCAGATAATGGAAGTGTAAAACCCAAGCTGGCAAAAATATGGTCCCACGAAGTTGGTTTCCGGGATGGAGTTTTGTTCTTTGAGTGACTAGTTAAGGTTTTAGTAACTATATTCTAAGTTCTATCTTTATGATCTTGTCTTTAAAATAACTAAAGATTAGGCAGCCCTGGAAGGGGTTATGTAGCAGGTAAATAGATTAGGGATTGACAGCGTGTGCTCATGGACATCTTTAATATGCAAGTCAGGCCCAGAGTGTCTCTGCATTCAGAAACTAAACTTGGTGGTTTGTGCTCTAATTGCATTGTGGCCTGTGGCTCACATTTGAGGAAATATGCAGATACATGCAGAAGCCTTCTAATCACTCCCTGGCTGCAGCAGACTCAAGCCCATCTCATAGCCTGAATTCAGATAAAGGAACCAGACCCACGTTCCTCAATCCATTGTCTTAGTAACAAATTTCTACTCATCCCTGTGCTATTATGGGAAATATTTATTTAGAAACCTCGGGGCAGTAACTCTACCTTTTTGCTTTTGTTCAAAGAAAATCCACTTCAAGTTCTGAGCATGATTAATAAGACAAATACCTTCATTACGTGTCTCCTCTTTACACTCTGCAGTGCACAGCACGGCTTGGGTTCTGGAAACCTGACTGGGGCAGTGAGAGAATGAAAAAATGGCAGACACAGATACACATCCAGGAAAGCTGGGGTTAGGTGGAGTGACACTATAGTGGACTGACAGCCCCTCCCTCAACAACTTGGAGCCTCAGCACATTTATTATGTACAGCACAGTGGGGAAGAGTTAGTTAGCCTTGGTAGCAGGGTGTAGGCAATAGTCTGAGGCTCTGTTTGCACATGCTGTCAGCATTTGAACTCCAAGAAGGCTTTGGCCATTCCTGTGGGTCTGAGGCATTGGGGCTTGACATGGTGGCTATGCCCATGGCAAACAATACACATTCATTAACTCAGGGCTTCCTCGGTTCCGTACCACATTCTATACTTTTTAGAGTTGAAAGCAATAGAGGAAGAGGAGGTGCAGGGGAGAAAAGAAAGGGTAGAGAGGGAGGGAAGGAGGGAGGGATGGAGGGAGGGAAGGAGGGAGGGAAGGAGGGAGGGAGGGAGGGAGGGATGGAGGGATGGAGGGAAGGAGGGAGGGAGGGAGGGATGGAGGGATGGAGGGAGGGATGGAGGGAGGGAAGGAGGGAGGGAAGGAGGGAGGGAAGGAGGGAGGGAGGGAGGGATGGAGGGATGGAGGGAGGGATGGAGGGAGGGAAGGAGGGAGGGAAGGAGGGAGGGAGGGATGGAGGGATGGAGGGAGGGAGGGAGGGAGGGAAGGAAGGAAGGAGGGAGGGATGGAGGGAGGGAGGAAGGGAGGGATGGAGTGAGGGAGGGAGGAACAGAGGGAGGGGGCTACTGCCCTACTAGCATTGTGTTCAAGGTAAAAAATGAGTTCATTGAGCCTCCCATAAGAACACAGAACTTTAACCCCAACACTCAAGAAGGAAGAGGAAGATGGATCTTTGGGAGTTCAAGGCCAGCCTGGTTTACATGGTGAGTTTCAGGACAGCCACAACTACACTGTCTTGAAAAACTTTGAAAAGCCTATGAGGCAATTAGGCCAAACTCAGGCAGTGGCCGAAGAGAAGATGAGCCTCAGGAAGGACTAAGCCTCAATCCTTGAGCTTCCCAGACCTAAGTCCCTCCAAAACCTGTTTGCAGTAACAAATGACACAATCTTCCCACTGATTAACTAATAAGAGGTGAGCTATATTTTCTTAGCTCCATCACTATGGTCTCTAAGCAATGCCTGCACAGTAATTCTAGCTTAATGCCCATTATAAATAATTAACCATCATACCTCCCAAGACACATTGTTAAAGGGAAAGGTGTTAAAGCCATGTCTAATACAGTACTATTTTATTTAAATTATTTTTAATTTCATCTATGGGGTTTTGTTTGTCTGTGTTCTGGCTTAGTTTTTTCCAGATTGCAAACAGAATGCATTGCTCAAACCAATTCAGACCCCAAACAGTTTAAACCAGATAACACTCCTCCCAACACTGCCAGAAATACCTGACACTAACAGGACAGATTTGTAAGTGGATCTCTGTGAGTTCAAGACCAGCCTGGTCTACGGAGCAAGTTCCGATACAGCCAAAACCTACACACAGAGAAACCTTGTCTAGAAACATCCCTCCCCCAATAAGGAATGAAATTGCCTCTCATAACTTTCAGGGCAAGGCAAAGACATAAGGGAGTTTTTAATTCATCAGAATGATTTAACACTTCTGGATGATTTGGATGATTTCCAGCTTCTCTGTTAATCTCAGGAGCTCAGTTGACCCAAAGGTCATAGAACCCAGGGTTCTGGTAACCAAGGGGCTCTAATAAAACTGCAGGAACCAAACTATTTCTATACAGTTGGCAACCTCCTTCTCAGAGCAGTGGTAACTAGCACAACAATGCTCCCAGGAGATGGTGTCAGTTCCCAGTGCCTTTCTGAACAACTCCTTTCATATTTCACCAGCAGGTTAATATCTGAAGGCAATGAAGAGATGCTCACAAAATGTGTGTGGAACAAGACATTAGCACTCCACTAACGCCTCCCCACTTCCTGACTACAGAGTGAGCAAAACAAAATGCAGGACAAAATGAGGCAAGATATGGAGATGGGGTTGGGGGGGGCGGTGGGGCAGTAGAAGGGAAGAGGATGAGTATGGACAAGGTACAATGACATGTGTTTGAAATAGCTAAGAAAATCCTTTATTTTGTAAGCTAGTAACACCACCACAGTGTGGCTCCTTGCCCAAAAATGTGTCGAGGAATCTAATCAAGCCGATCATTATCTTTCAGCTCAGGGGGAAAAGGAGTGTGTCACACAAAACAGAGGGACAAACTTGGAACGTTGTGACTGTAAAAACATGAAGAGCCAGACCTAGTTTTTTTTTTTTTTTTTCCAATAAATAAATTGCAAAGCAGCAGGTGGAAGGTCTCAGTGAGGAGAGGAGAAGGAGACATAATCCATATCCTGATTGCATCTGGATTGCAACTAAAACAAAAGAAATAGCCTTGAATCACAGCACTCGGGAGACAGAAGCAGGAGGGTATCTGTGAGTTCGAGGACAGCCTAGTCTACACAGTGAGTTCCAAGACAGCAAGGGTTATATAGAAAGATCCTGTCTCAGAAAGAAAGAAAGAGGAAGGGAGAGAGAAAGGGAAGGAGGGAGGGAGGGAAGGGAGAAAAGAAGGAAGGAAAAGAACCAACAGAAATGATTTGCTTTTAACTTAAGAAGCAACTGAAAGTCTCTAAATACTGACCGCAGCGGACACTGATAATGCGGAAGCTGTTATTACTTTCAGCAGGACGATGGTGCCACATTGTTTTAGAGTCTTTTGAAGGCATACGTGGAAATATTTGTGGATGCAGTAACAGGCCGACCAGGGGAACTGAAAAATGGAAGGCTCTGTGAAATCAGATTGGCCATATCAAACTGTAGGCAAGTGAGGGCTGCCCAGGAAACTGGCTGCAGTGTTTTCTCTGAGTGCTTGAGACTGTCCAGCTGTCTCCAGGTAAGCTCTGTTTTAAGTCCTGTAGTCTCCCTCATTCTGGGTTTGCTGTTTGCATTCCCGAGTACTGTTTAAGATGCTCAGATGTGCTCAGAAACTTGCCAGTGACCAGAGCATCTAGAGACTCAACGCTGTAGAATTTATTTGGGGCAACAAAATTCATAGGTTATTTTCGTACTTCTATCAGGAGATACATAATGCCTTCAATAAAAAGGTTTTAAAAGTTAGTTTTCCCCACTGAAAACTGGAACTGCTTCCTGGAGAGGTAATATTCAGGATGAATTATTTATTGAAGTAAAGAACCAGGCACAGAGCCTCATGGATGTTAGATTTTTTTTTCCCCTGTAATCCCTCAACAACCTTGCCAATAAGTCCCATTATTTGTTGGATTAATTTTTAAACACTTTTATTTTATTGTGTGGTTGTATTGTGTGTGCTAGTGCATTCAATATGCATGTGTGGGCATGCATACACAGAGCCAAAGGAGGATCCTGAGTGTCTTCTCCCAACCTTCTCTAATTTATTTTAGCGACAAGGTCTCTCACTGAACCAGAAACTCACTGTTTCAGGTAGCCTGGCCAGCAAGATCCCAGGATCCACCATCTGTTCCTAGACCCCAATACAAGAGTTACAGTCATAAAGAGTTATGCCCAGCTTTGATGTGGGTGTGAGGATTCAGACTCAGGCCCTCTTGTAGAATTTCTTACCCACAGAGTCAGATAGCTCCCCAGTCCCGCAATCTGTTCCCAATAGGGGATACTCAGTCTCTTGACCCTATCATATCTTGAGCCTCAAGTGTAATGTACATCTACCTCATCAGCCTCCATCAGCATCCCTCCCTTGAGAAAGATCACAATGTTTCTTCCATTATTGCTTGTGTTTCTAAAACTTGCAGCAAGTCTAGCTCTTTCCACTTAGGAATAGCAAAGTATCATTTCTCTAATGCCCCAGATCCCAAAGCCACAACAAAGCACATGCTCCTTTAGAGAACTTGTTACATTCTTACTCTTAGGTTTTAACAGTTCTCCAGCAAGCAAGAACTGCTGGAGGCAATGTTCACCTCACGTGGTCTTTATGAGAATGCCGGCCATATTGGGTGGCTCCTTATAAGGCAGCTATCCTTGTTTCTAGAAGGGAAGGAACCATATCATATAACGAAAAATGTTGAGGAGTGACCTAATAGATTGCAGACCCCTACCAGCAATGCTGGGGAAAGTCACTCTGACATTCGGGGTTGGGGGGCAGTGCTCTAAGGGGACAGATGAGGGGCCGTCCCTGGATACATCTCTGTGTTCCCCTTGCTCCTCTGAGGCAGTCTAGGAGTATCTGGCAGGCACAGCCAGTTGTGAACAATGACAGAAACATGGCACAATCCTCCCAACCCCTTGCTACCATGCCCAGTTCTCTGTCATTGCACTGATTCCTCACTTGCAGACATATTTCCACTGTCGTTCCAAAACAAAACCACCATCCTGTTCCCTTTTCTGCCAGCCAGACACAGTTGATCATTTTCCTAATTGCCATTACACATGTTTCAGTCTTTCCAGCTATTTAATGACATCGCCAGGTAATCCATAACAGCAATTACATATCAGAACTGCCAGGGACTATGGGAAAAATGCATAATGGGGCATTTTAAAAGTGCTTAAAGTGTAATGCTAATTAGGAAGGGTATCAGATATGATACTTACCACAATAGGGAGCACGTTGGAATTTCTGTCGTAAAAAGAGAAACAATAGTTTTTATTAGGACTTAGAGTCCAGGGTGCAAGAATAGAGTCTGAGGATGTGGGAATCACTTAGTGCGGATGTAATGCATGGTTCTCCATGGTTGCTTGCCCATTTGTCTGGTTATCCTCCACTAATTCCGCATGTTCCCAAGTATTATATGCTAACACCAAATGGCAAGGGAGAGCATGCTGCATGTTTCTGTCCTTGGGAAACCTAAAGTGTGAACACACACACACACACACACACACACACACACACACACAAACGGAGGGGGGGGAGAGAGAGAGCCCAGAGAGCCACACACGAACTTCAGTCACTGTTGCCAGTGTTCAGACAGCCCACCAGCTCCTGTCACATTCACAGCACTCAGGAAACAGAAACTCCTGAGCTACAAAGGACCTGAAAGAGGCAGAGGGTTTCCAAAGAAAGTGCCACAGTGTAGTCAGAAGAAAAAAAAGGGAAGTGCTGTGGGATTATGCTCTTGTACACAGTAAATACTTGGCACTGGTTTAATATTGGTTTAATAATGTGCTGATTGGCCAGAAGTTAGACAGACAGGAAGTATAGGCGGGGCAACCAGACAAGGAGAATTCTGGGAAGAGGAAGAGAAGAACAGATGCCAGCCAGACACAGAAAGGAAGATGAGAAGGCTTCACTGAGAAAAAAAGTACCAAGCCACGCAGCTAAACATGGATGAGAATCATGGGTTAGTTTAAGAGTAAGAGTTAGCAAGTAATAAGCCTGAGTCATAGGCCAAACAGTTTTGTAATATGTTTCTGGTCTAGCCTTTCTGGTCTAGCCTGAGGTTTGGACTCCCTCTCAGCCCCACTGCCACTTAACCCCAAATAATCACACAAAGGCTTATATTAATTTTATGCTGGTTGACCTATGGCTCAGTCATTTAACTTGCTAACTCTTAACTCTTAAACTAACCCATGATTAGCCGTGTGGCTTGGTACCTTTTCTCTGTGTCTGCTGGCATCTCTCTGCCACTCTTCCTCTTCCCAGAGTTTTCTTGGTCTGGTAGCCCCACCCACACTTCCTGTTTGTCTTACGGCTAATCAGCATTTTATTAAACCAGTAGGAGAGACAAATATTTATAATGCACTAGAACATAATCCCACAACACAGTTTATAATTAATATAAGCCTTTATGTGATTAATTGAGACTAAATGGCTATGGGACCAGCTGGATAGGACAGAGAAACTTCTGACTAGGCCACAAGGCAATACAACTGAGACTCGGCAGGTCAGCCTAGGAAGAGGCAGGGGGCTCTGAATCACAGAATTTGGGTTAAAACCTGGACTGTGCCTCTTCCTAGCTTTTCTGTCTTAAGCAAGATGAATTGACTGCCCCTTTCTTTCCTCATCAGTGAAATGTGTATAGCCATCTTATAGCTCGGTTGTGAAAGCATTATGGCTCTGAAAACACTGGGCATAGAAAGCCCAAAGCCACTTCGAAATGAACAAGAACAGACTTGGAAGCAATGTGTATTTGGTTACAGGTAAGGTCCTGAGCTGCTTAAGCAGAAGGGTTTCATCTGGGAAAATGCCTTAAATATGAGGCAGAATCATTCCACATTGTTTGAAGCAACTGTCAGGAACCATTGTTGAGTTTTGAATAGGTGTGGGAAGGTAGCCTAACTATTGTCCTAACAGTTAAGAGCTTCCATGGAGAAGAATCAATCTCAGTTGGGAACCAAAAAGGTCCTGGGATATTTAGACATAAGAAAATAAACTATTCGAGCATGGTAGCACACATCTTTTCAGCAGAGGCAAGTAGATAGATAGAAAAGTTCAAGGCCAGCCTGGTCTACGTAATGAGTTCCAGGACAGCCACAAACAGGGCTACATAGTGAAATCTTGTCTCAAAAAAGATGAAGGTAGGGGGAATGTGAGTAGAAGGAAAAAAAGAAAAGGGGGGGAGAGGGGGGAGAGGAAAAGAAAGAATAGATAAGAGATAAACCACAAGCAGGTTACCAATCCAAAAAGAAAAAGCAAGAGAGGGGTCAAGCAATAAAGTTCTTGCTTAAGCATAAGTACCTGAGTTTGAGCCTTGGAACCCATACTTTAAAAAAAAAAAAAAGAAAAAAAGAAAAAAGGCAAGTTGTGGTTGTGTGCACTTGTGATCCTAACACTAGAGACTAGGGATTAAGCACACACACAACACACAAACACAAATGGTCTTTTCAGTTTGGAGAACTCCTGAGGAAGGATACTTGATGTTGACCTTGGGCCTACACACACATGCATGAACACAGACATGCATGCATGCATGTACACCTGCATGTATACGCACACATACACACATGCACATTCACAGGAACACACACGCACACATGCACACATAAAAATATAAGAAATCCCTGTAGAAGATGAAGTGTGAAAGTAAGTACCTAAGGTTAGACCCCTGCACCATCTCCCCAGTCAGCCATCCACTCTTACCTAGACCCAGCAAGAGCTTTGAAGTTAGTTGGAAATGCTTTTAGCTTCAGGAAGCAACTTAGCTGTTAGTGGCCTACATAATAAAGGTGTGTTGTTTTTAGATCAAGAAGTCTGCAGAAGACTCTAGAAGATGTCTACTGTCCCTGGCTATGTGTCTGTAATGTCCTTGGCTTTTCTTCATAGTCACAAAATAGCTGCCAGATATCATTAGCTCAAAGGCAAAAGAGAGAGCATGTGTCGGCAGGAGAAGTCAGCACCTGCTGGGTCTCATGCTGCTTCCATTCCATTATCAAATGGTAGAATTCCAGATACGGAGTGATGGCTCAGCAATTAACAGCACTATCTAGGGCTGGAGAAATGGCTCAGTCATTAGAAATGTGGGCTGCTCTTGCTAAGGACCTTAATTCAGTTCCCAGAATCTGAGATGCTCACTATAGCCTGTAACTGGAGCTCCAGGGGACTCAGCCAAGCCAACACCCACTTCTGGCCTCCGTGGGTAACTGTATCCATGTGCACATATTCCGCATGGACACATAGGCAACTACATAATTAAAAATAAACTTTTGAGGGGCTGTAGAGACGGCTCAGAAATTAAGAGCACTAGCTGCTCTTCCAGAGGTCCTGAATTCAACTCCCAGCAAACACGTGGTGGCTCACAACCATCTATAATGGTATCTGGTGCTTTCTTCTGGTGTGTAGGCATACATGCAGGAAGAAGACTGTATATATGATAAATAAATAAACCTTAAAAAAATAAACTTTTGAAAAACTAAAAGAGGAAAAGCAGTCTCTTTTCCAGATGTTTCCAGAAAACTTGCTTTATGCTTTAGAGGTCAGATTTGGATCACACAGCCATTTGTACTTGCAAAGCAGTTTGGGGAACTAAAAAGTAGATTAACATGATAGAAGGGTCCCAAAGGATGGGATGGCCTCTAAGTAGTTGGTTAACATTATTTTCTAGTTTCCCACCTAGATCGTTATTCCCAGACATGCACATTCTCTAAATGGCACCCAAAAAGTTCTTTTAAAATTGTACTCTGACTTTGGTATTCTCTTACTGCTCACCAGTGGTTTCCCAGTTCCTTAAGTCTGAATTCCTGGGATTAAATGCGTATGCCACCACGCCCAGAATGTTTGACCTTTTATGATGTAGCAAATCTTGGAGTAGTATTTACCTCTACAAGAAGTGCACAAAGCCAGGTTGAGTGGCACATGCCTTTAATCCAAATACTTGGGGCAAAGGCAGGCAGATCTCTGTGAGTTCAAGGTCAACATGGTCTACAGAGTGAGTTCTAGGACAATTGGGCTATTTAGAGGGGAGCCTGTTTAAAAAAATAAAAAAAAATAATAGTGACATATGTCAAGTCATCTTCCTTACCATAGTGAGATATCCTGGATATCAAATGTCAGACATAAAATCATTTAAGCAACCAGAATGCAAAACAATAACAAAAAGAACACTAATAATAATTCAAGTTATAGATGTGGGATTGGAAAAGTTTCCGTGTTGTTCCGTGTCCTCACCATCCACTGATAGGACTTTCATATACAATTATTAATAGTAGCTACAGAAAAGCTACAAAGATATGTAAATTCATGTTAAGGAAGGAAATGTTGGTAGAAATTCACTGGGAAATATTTATCTTTTTGTGTTTAACTGTCATGAGTTATGACTCATGACATTAATAGTGCAAGAAGAGCTAATTCTGAGTCATATTAGGATGATGCTCTGTGATAGTCTGGCAGGAGCGTGTGATGCAGTGCCCACAGGGTTAGTCTCTAAGCACAGACTTGTGTGACTCACATTTCCATTGTGGTCCAGGAACTCTGAGGTAGCATCCTACATACTTCAAGAAATCAGGACAAAAGGGGGTGCCATATTTTGAGCATTTCTTTACATTAGAACTTATTTGGACATCATCAAGGTCTCTCATGAATGGACCAGTAGAGAGGAAGAATGCAAAGGGGAAATGCAAATATCATTCACAAGCAGGGGTGAAAGGATCTAATGCAGAGACATGGGGAGACTCAAAGGTTCCGGATCCTCCCTGGACCCCTCACAGTCTACGCCTTAAATTACTTAACTTCTCTGTTTAACCTGGTAGTGGAGGGCAGGGGATGAAAGGAACAATAAGCAGAAGACAGGGTTTTTATTTAGGGGAACAAACGATACATATGAACATTCTCTGAAAATTCTCATTTTTCTGGGACTGAAGTGACTCAAACCAGTAAGAATAAGGGCACCGAATGGCAGCATGTCAGGAAGGAGGAGGGACAAGAAATAAAGACAAAGCCATAGCTGGGGCCAGAGTGTCATGCATCAGCTGATGACTTATGCCAAGCGTGTTTATTAAGAAGTACAGCATCATATATATGATTTGCAGAGGAGAAGGTCCAAGCCAGCTGAGAGCTGAGTCAGGCAATGTGGTGGGCAAAGGAAGAACAGGATACCCCAGACACAACTGCCTAAGGACAGCCCAGGGGGAAATTGGTCCCCAGAAACCACGACCTTGATTCTTCCTTCAAGACACTGGCTCCAGCCCATGAGCAGCCTTACCAAGTCCATGCCTGGACAAGGTCACAGAGCTAAAGTTCTCTTTGTCCCTTCCAACAGAATCTCTGAAAAGTCTTGGGTCTGTCTGGCTCCTCACACTGAAGGAAAACAATGGAAGAAAACATCTTCCCTGGGGACTGAGTAGATGTCGACTTCGGAATAGAAGTGTGTATACGTAATTGCAGGTGTGCCAAGAAGAAAGCAGTGCCCAGTAAGGAAGGCAACCATGTGTGGCTCCACCTTGCTCATAAATAAAAAGCATCTGAAAGACACCACTTTTACCTATTGGATAGATCAAGGATGGAGACTGGAGACATAGCTCAGTGAGAGTGCTTACCCAGCATTCTTGAGACCGACCACAGGTTCAACTCCAGCATCTCAATTCCACCACAGATAGAAAGAGGAAAAGTATGATCATACCTAATGTGATTGTCAAGGATGGTGGAAGTGGGGGTTGGGCTTCCACACAATTTTAGTGGAGATATAAGAATGCTGATCCTTTTGAAGAGCAGTATTTATCATGTGTAAAGTTAACATAAGTCCATCATGAATCATACCACTTACATATTTAAATGTATATTATACAATCCTCATGGTGTCTATGGGACACAGTTCCAGGACCCCAATAGATCCTCAAAGTCCCAGATGATCAATACCTTCATAAAATGGCACAATAAACAGCTCAGCGTGGCTTCTTGACTTTGGAGAAAAAAGTCTTCACACAAGACGACGTCTGCATTAGTGAACTGAAGATGCCCATCACATCTAACATTGTTTATTTGTGTGCTTTGCTGTTGTTGTCTGTCTGTCTTTCTGTCTGTCTGTCTGAGACAGGATCTCTAAGCCCTTGCTGGCTTGGAACTCACTGTGTAGATTAGTCTGGCTCTGAGACTCAGAGATTTTCCTGCCTTTATCTCCAAAGGATTGATATTAAAGGTGTGTGCCACCACGTCTGGCACGTTTGACTTTTTATGACTACTGAGGTAGGTCAACAATCTCCATGCTTCTATTTGCAATTAAGAACCACTGTGGAAGGCCTGACGGTGGTGGTGCACATCTTTAATTCCAGAACTTGGGAGGCAGAAGCAAGTGGATCTCTGTGAGTTTGAGGACAGCCAGATCTACAGAGTGAGTTCCAGGACAGCCAGCACTACACAGAGGAACTCTATCTCGAAGGGGGAAAACAGATGTATTCATTTATTATTTTATGTATGCTATGTGCTATATGTGCAGGTGCCGAGGGAGGCCGGGAGAAGTTGTCAGAAGCCCTGAAACTGGAGTTGCAGATGGTTGTGAGCCACCAGATGTGGATGTGGGACCCAAACCCCAGTCCTCTACAATGACAAGTGCTGTTAAGTGTGGAGCCATCTCTCCAGCACCTCTAAAAACTTTGAATGATGGTTATGAGGGCAAGCATGGTGGTGTGCACCTTTAATTCCAGCACTCAGAAGGCACCTAAATGTGATTTTGAGGCCAGCCTGGTCTCAATAGTGAGTCCCAGGAGAGCCAGAGCTATATAGAGACCCAGTCTCAAAAACAAACAAACAAACAAAGACCCACCATCAACAACAACAAAAAAAAAAACAAAAAAACAAAACAAAACAAAACAAAACAAAAAAAAAACAAACAGATGGTCATGGTGGACGCTCAGAGCAGGAGAAGGGAATTTTTTACTTGATACCTTCTATGTAGCTTTTTAAGTTTTTTTTACAAGCACAAACCTCCTTAAAGGTTCAAAGAAAGAAAGAAAAGGCACCTGGGTACATGGAAGCGCACAGGTTTTTTAACTCAGAAATCCTTTTTCCGGGAAGTTTGTGCTACATTCCTATGGGGAGATAATGGTGTGGTGAGCATCGCCGCACATCAGTTTTCAGTAGAAAAAGAAGAGCTTAAAGATGGCCTGCTTGGTAATGTTTGTAGAGCAAGCATGAGGATCCAAACGTTCACAGAAAGAGGCAGGGCTGCCTGTGACGCCTCTGAGGAGATGGAGATCAGCATTTCCCTGGAGATCCCTGCCAGCCTGGGTGAAGTGCTGAGCCCCAGGTTCAGTTGAGACTTTCTCTGAAAAATAAGGTGGATGAATGCGGGAGATGGCGGCTCAGTGTATTTATCAAGGCACAATCCTAACTACCTGAGTTTGGATCCTTGCAGCCCAGGTTAAAGCTGAGTAAATGTCTGTAATCCTAGAACCTACTATGGGGCCATGGGAAGTTGAGACAAGAGAATCTCACTCCCAGCCCTCTGCCCCCCAGAGAGGCTTGCAGGCCAACTGGACTATATAACATAGTAACTAGGGAGACGGAGGGTAAAGACCAACAACCAGGGGTGTTGTCTGATTTCCATACATGTGCCATGGTAGTCACATGCCCATGCACATGTACAGATGCATACACATAAACAGAAATAAATATTTTCAAATAATGTAAGGTAGAGAGAAGTTAAGGATGTAATCAATGCCAACCTCTGGCCTCCATGTGCTCACACACGTAGTACTGACTAGTTTTATGTCAACTTGAAACACAAGCAAACATCACCTGAGATGAGGGAACCTCAGCTGAGAAAATGCTCCCATAAGAGCAGAGTGTAGGCACACCTGTAGGGCATTTCTCAATAAATAATTGATGAGGGGAGGGCCCAGTCCATTGTGAGTGGTACCACCCCTGGACCTGGCTTCTACAAGAAGGCAGAAGCAAGCCAGTAAGCAGCATCTCTCTAGGGCCTCTGCATCCGCTCCTGCATCCAGGATCCTGCCCTTTGAGTTCCTGCCTTGACTTCTGTCAATGGACTGTGATTCCGGATATGTAAGCCAAAAAAGCTCTTTCCCCCTAAGTTATTTTTCAGTTATTTTATTACAGCAATGTAGCCCTAACTAAGACAGGGGATGCGTATTCAAAAAACAAACAAAAACCACTGGGGGCTAGTGGCACTTACTTTTAATTATCCCACACTCAAGAGGCTAGCAAGTCTTTGTGAGTTTAAGGCCAGATTGGTCTACGTATGAAGGAGGTCCCAGCTATCCAGGGCTACATGAGAGAGAGAGAGAGAGAGAGAGAGAGAGAGAGAGAGAGAGAGAGAGAGAGAGAGAGAGAGAGAGAGAGAGAGGAAGAGAAACCCTAGATATCATCCAATTTTCCCCATTAAGGAGATGGTTGAATCAATTCAGGAATATTTTTATAATGACATGTAAAATGACCATCAAGAAAAATGGAAGTGATGTATACAGTCAGAACAATGAAGCTCAAGACATTAATTATTTACAAAATAATGTTATAATTACACTTGTAGGGCTTTTCAAAGGACACATATACACTTGACTAAGAAATCTGATGGCAGGAAGTTTTAACCTGGGTATCCCTGGCAACAGAACTAAGGCCTGAGTCTACTGACTTCTTCTTCTACTCTATACCTGTCTTTCATGCTAATTTTCATCCTTTACCATATGTCATTCTATAATTTAAAAATCATTTGATTTTTAAAGGCATAATAAACCGATAAGCTTATATGTTGAAAAACACCACCACATTATTAAAATTATCAAATGGGGGTTGAGAGTGTAGCCCAATGGTAGAACCCTTGCTTAATCCCTTCCTCTAGCACGGTGCACAGGCGCGTGTTCACATGTACACATGTTCACACACAAATGCACACACATCAAATGTTATGAAACATCAAAACCAGATCACAAAAATATGTTATTCGGTGGTTTCCTTGTTAAATAATTTGCTACTAATTGTCAAGCATCTTGATGTTGGCATTTGGGACACCTTGAACCTTATGGCACTAATTATTCAACACTGACTGTTTCCCTATGAAAATGAACAGCCCCACTGGGAGATCTGGTTGCAAGGTACATGTACCATACTGGATAAAATCCCTGTCTTCTGAAAGCTTCAATATTCTGCAGAGCATTTGAGAAACATTTAAAGTGTAATATCTAAAAATGAGAAAATCAATTTAATGTGTGATGTGTAAGGTCCAGCGGTTTGAAAATCTATTGCTAAGCACTTTTATCAATTGTGTTGATATAAATCAAATCTTTGGATAAAAAAGATAATTATAAAAATCTCCTCGAGTCTGTTATAAGCATATTTTTATTTAAAAGGTGAGCATTTGCTAGCAAAGTGATGTCCCTCACATACTTGAGAACTAAATTCTTAGTATTCCAGCTATTCTGAACTATTTACCACAGCTTTCCTTTACAGATCTGTTAGATTTTACCTGGCTCGTGTCTCTCTCCAACAAGACTCTAACCTCCACGATGAGAAGTAACTGTCCTTTCATAATAGTGGATTGTGTTCTAAGGACAGAAATGGGAAGCTTCAGAAGTGCCATATTAAGCACAATCCTCAGAACAGAGACACATTTTTTTTTTAAAAAATTAGGTCCAAGGAGTCTATAGCACAGAATACATTAGCATCCTTCATCCTTACTGCTTGGACACCTGCTCTTTATTCTTCTGAGACGCTAATGATCAAACCAAGTAGATAGTTTTACTGAGTACCACCAAGTGCCTACGGAAACCATTCTGATAGAAGGTACTTCCCAAAAAGCAGCTGTGATAAGCAATAATGCAGCAAAAGGCCTGGTGGAATGGAAGCAAATGCCAGGTTTCTTGTTTTCTGCTGCCAAGAATTAAATAAATATTAAATAAGCCCATGGGGATATTTCTAAGTATCACTTTCTTTGCCAAGGAGAAATGGTCATGACATTTATTTCTTGTGAAAATCACTTAGTAATCATTCATAGGTTCTACAGAAGCAAGATTAGGAGGGATAGATGAAGCAGTGTGGCTTCAAGCCCCCAGTAGGGGACACAATTTAGGTGCTGTGGTACTGCTGGCCACAGAGGCAGGTAGAGTGCAAGCCATTAAGGTCTCCAAATCTAGCAGCAGCCTGCCGGCATCTCAGCACACGCTCCACCTCTAACAATCTCCACACTCCAGTAACCTCCTGTGTAAAAGAAAAGAATCATTTTGATTGTTGCTGATGCTGTTACCTGTGCAGAGCTGAGTGAAATGAGGCGGGTAATCATTCTTCTCGGTAATGACACTTGGAAGTACTCATTAGATATTTATAGGGGTGTTCTGGTTAGTATTGTGAATTTTGGCACTGGGGATTGAGCCCAGTCTTGTGCATGCTAAGTCGGCCCTCTGCCACCAAGATATACCCCAATACCACCCTTTGTTATCTTAAGTAACTAAATGACATCAACTTTAAATTGTGACCTATGACCCCTGCACAGATTAGGCCTTCCCTTTCAAGATTGGAATTGCTGCTGGTCTTCAAGTCCTTCATTTTGTCACCTTAAGAGTGATGCCCCCAGCTCCACCCCTTAAACATACATCAGAGAAATGAGGAAATGAAATGGTCCTTGAGGGGCTAAGCATGACTCAGCCGTGAAGAGCAAATGCTGCTCTTGCAGAAGACCCAAGATCCATGGCTAGCATCCAAATCAGTCGGCTCACAACCACACTCCAGCTTCAGATCTGGCTCTCTCTTCTGGTCTCCTCAGGCACCTGCACATGTGTGCAGACCCACACAGACACACACCATACATAGATAATTTAAATCAAAATATCCCTTTAAAAAGGAAAAATAGCCAGGCAATGGTGGGTTGCATATCTTTTATCCCAGCACTCAGGAAGCAGACACAGGAAGATCCCTATGAGTTCAAGGCCAGCCTGGTCTACAGAGTGAGCTCTGGGACAGCCAGGGCTACATAGAGTCAACCCTGTCTCAAAAAAAACAAAAATAATAACAAAAATTAAAATTAAATGTGTCTTAGTTATCTAGAAGCTCTGAGTCATCTATCTATATACTGTAGGAGAAACTCCAACTTAATGTGTGTGTGTGTGTTGTATTTGTGTGTGTCTGCATGTGTGTTTGTGTGTGTGGGTCAGAGATAGATTTCAAGTTTCTTTATCACTCTCAACTTGAGAAAGGATCTCTCAATGAACTTATAGCTCACAGGTTAGCTGCACTTGCTGACCGGTGAGCTAAGGGGACCTCCTGTCTCTGCCAGATACAACTGGGATTAACATGCTCTTACGGCTTTTATACTTAGGTTCTAGAAGCTCAAACTCAGATCCTCATGCTTATGGGTAAGCAATTTCTCACTGTTCTATCTTCTTGGACCCACAGGTTAAGCCTTCCAAGGGATGTCAGACCTAAAAGAGGAAAAGCTAAGATGCTGAGCCACGCACTACTCCAGCACTGTACTGACATCATCTACACCACAGAAAAGTGCTTTTTCTAGCAGTGGGAAATGCAGCAAAAATAGAAGGCAGCTTCCAAAACGTTTGGATTCACAGATTTTTTTCAGCACCTCACAGAAATTATGTTCCTTTTCCAGAAAAAAAAGGGGGCATGTACCAAGCTGTGAGTATAGCACCACAGTAGCAATGAGCATAATCCAGACTCTGGGTTCAATCCCCAGCACTAAATAATAATAACGAGTAGTAACTTATGCCTATGTACAAGAAGAATTTCAGAAAACTTATACTCCCGGAAGTCCACCCATAAGTAATCTCACCCCATATATACTATGCACCTGCCAAAAGATAAATTTTAACAAATACAAAATGATGTCATTTGTTGCTGTTTTGTTATTGCATTCATTGTGTATGTGTTTGTGTGTATGTGTATGTGTGTGTATGTGTGCATGTGTGTGATCTGTGTATGTATGTGTGTGTGCATATGTGTGTGTGCGTGTGTGTGGTCTGTGTGTGTGTTTGTGTGCATGTGTGTGAGGTGTGTGTGTATATGTATGTGTGTGTGAGGCATCTATGTATATGTGTGTGTGAGGTGTGTGTATATGTGTGTGCGTGTGTGTGAGGTGTGTGTGTATACGTATGTGTGTGTGAGGCATCTATGTGTGTGGTCTGTGTACGTATGTGTGTGTGTGCATATGTGTGTGTGCGTGTGTGTGGTCTGTGTGTGTGTTTGTATGCATGTGTGTGTATACGTATATGTGTGTGAGGCATCTATGTATGTGTGTGTGTGTGTGTGTGAGAGAGAGAGAGAGAGCACATGTGCAATAGCGCACATGTGATGCGTGGAGGTCAGAAGACAACTTGTAGTAGCCAGTTTTTTCCCTAGCCCTTGTGGATCCTGGGGATGCAACTCAAATGGTTAGTTTTGGTGGCAAACATCTTTACCCTCCAAGCCATACCACCAACCTTTTCATGTAGGTCAGGCTGGCTTTGAACTCCTTATCCTTCCATCTCTACCTTCCATAAAAAGGTTAAATCTTGGAAGGCTCCTGCCAAAATATTGGGGATTTACTTTTTTTTTTTTTTTTTTTTTTTGGTCAGGTTGTACTGTTTTCCTTGAAGAGCTATGTTACTTTTATAAGAATTTTTTAAAATTTAAAAACATGAATATTTACATAGTACTTTAAATAACAGATTTAACTTGTAACCTAAATTGTAACTATATTGAGTTAAGTCTGATGGTACAGACCTCTAATCCCAGCTACTTAGAAAATTGAAGCAAGAAGATTTAGGTTCAAGACCTGGGTTACAGAAAATAGTCAAGGCTAGCCTGTAGAAAACTCTGTCTCAAAATAAAAATGTGGAAAAAGTATGGGCCTGTTATATATCTCAGTAATAGAGTACTTACCCAGTATGCATTAAGCCCTAGGTTCAACACCTAATATTTAAAAAAAATTGCTTCTTGATATTTGAAATTTATAAGTGACAGGCTATAGAAATTGTTCTGTGGTTAAGAGCACTGTCTGTTCTTCCAGAGGACCTGGATTCAGTTCCCAGAACATATATGGAAGCTCACAACCATCTGTAGCTCTAGTTCCAGGGGACCCAATAATCTCACACAGACATACATGCAGGCACATCACCAACACACATAAAATAAAAATAAAATTATAAATACAGTATAAATTAAAAAAAAAAAAAAAAAAAAACCAAACCTATAAGTGACTTGTTGACTGGCAGGGTGAGATTCCAGAACAAAAAGTAAGTCAAGAATTCAAAACTTCTGGAAGAGGAGGCATCTGGATCCCCAAGAATAGGGATTCCTAATATCATGTACATGAAATGAGAAACTGGCTTAGATAGGTTATCTATTGCTGTGATAAAAACCCCATGACCAAGAGCAACTTGAGGAGGAAAGGGTTTATTTTGTCTTACAACTCTCTGGTCACACTCCATCACTGAGGGAAGTGAAAGCGGGAATTTAAGCAAACCAGGAGCCTGGAGGCAGACCAAAGCAGAAGCCAGAGAAACACTACTGTCTTCGTTATTTTTTTTTACTCCTGTAATAAAACGCCATAAACAAGGCAGCATTCAAAAGAAAATGTTTAAGTGGAGCACAGTGCCACTCACCTTTAATCCCATCACTCAGGAAGCGGAGGCAGGAGGATCTCTGTAACTTTGAGGCCAGCCTGATCTATATGAGCTACATGAGTTCCAGGACCTGTCTCAAAAAAAAAAAAAAAAAAAAAAGCAGGGCAGTGGTGGTACAAGCCTTTGATCCCCAGCACTTGAGAGGCAGAAGCAGGGAGATCTCTTTAAGGCCAGCCTGGTCTCAAAGTGAGTTTCAGGACAGCCAAGGCTACCCAGAGAAGCCCTGTCTTGAAAAGACAGAGAAAATAAATAAAAGAAAATGTTTAAGTGGACTTACCATTTCAGAGACTCGGACTCAGCAATGGTAAAGGCGTGGCTTTGAGAGCTCATGTCTTAATTCACAAGTGTGGTAGACAGAATACTCTCAGAATAGCTGAGTCTTCTGAAACTTTAAAGCCGGACCTAGTGAAACCCCTCCTCCAACATGGCCACACCTCCCAATTGTTCCCAAACAATTCCACCAACTAAAAACCTATTTAAACAGATGCGCCTATGAAGGCCATTCTCATTCAAATCACCAAATTCCATTCATAATCTTGCAGCCATATGATAATGCCAAATTTACTCCAAACTCAAAATGTCCCATAATCTCTTATGAAACTTCAAATCTTTTAGCTCTACAATCTGGTAGGGCTTAGATGGCTGTTTTTCTAGTTGCCTGCAAGACAATTCCCTCAAATGCTTCCACTCCCATTTCCATTCAGCTTGTTCCTAGTGATTTGCTCAGCCTCCTTTCTACTACTCAGGGGTGACACCGCCCATAGTGGGCTGGGCCCTTCAACATCAACTACTAATCAAGACTAATCCACAGGCTGGTCAAATGGACAGTCCCTCAGTTGGGATTCCCTCTTCCCTGATAGGTCTAGGTTTGTATAATCATAATAATCAGGACAACAGAGCCTGATGTCAGCACTGGGAACTGGTTAGCACTGGGAAAATCCATGCAGGAAAGAACCCGGTGCTGACCCCGTCTGAGAACCAGGGGCCTGAGACTGAAAGCAGCTGAGAATTAGAACCAGTCAGAAAGGCAAGAGGTGGGGCAGGGCAGTTAGGCACAAAAAACAAATCAGAACCATATTGGTTCTCTGTGCTCCCCATCTGTACAGTGACAGCAAGGAAGAGATTAATCTCTGTGCTCCCCATCTGTACAGTGACAGCAAGGAAGAGATTAACCCGGGTAAAACATCAGTGTGTCATAGGGTGAAGCTGGGGTGAAGGACAGGCATCAAAAGCCTGAGCAAGCTGATAACTAAAATGAAGGTAGATGGCATTTGCCCGAGTTTTCTAACAAAGCTGTACCATGGTGATACTTGAGCCTTACTGAGGCAAGTCTCCATCTTCCCGTTACTGTGGCTGCTGGTGGAGCCTGAACTTTGATCCATGAAGATCTGAGGAAGTAGCTCAACCAGGGTTCAGCAGAGCCATGAAATCTCTTTGAAGCTCGTGTGTTATTGAAGTTGGCTCAAAAACACATACTTTTCCTACCCTAGCAATGGTGTGCCTGCTTGTTCACTGAAGCCATTATTCCTACGGTTTCCTTTCTTTCCTCCTCCTGCTCTGGTTTGTTTAGTGACAGGGTCTCACACTTGAACTCACAACCCTGCCTCAACCTCTTGCATACCGAGATGACAAGCACGCAGGCCAATGTTGGACCAGTTCTCTGGGAGTAACAGAGCGGGCTTCATTCCTTCTCCATTTTACAAAGGTGTACCTCAGAGCTATCTTGCAGGAAGGCTGAGTCTAAACACATTTCTCATTTCAAATTGGCAACATTCTTCCTCTGATTGCCTGAAGCAAATGAGGAGAAGGCAGAAGAGGGGAATGGGGAAAGGCCTTTTTTGATGGAAAGTTTACAGCAAGGGGACAGGATGGCTGGCATAATAGGGATTTTTGGAAACCTTTTGAGGATGAAATAAAATAGTAATCAGCCAATTACGTGAGCATTCCAAAATGCTCACCTGCTCAGTTTCCCCACATATAAAATGGAGCCCACAGCTTATATGCTTCAGGGCTGCCGTCCTGCTTAAGGGTGATGTAAGGGTAATTCGTCAGCCCAATGCCTGCGGCATCCTGAGCATTCACTCTCAGAAAGAGCTCAGTGACCCCTGGCACGGGCATCTCTGTTCCTCAAGTTCCTTACTTTTGAACATTTCCCAGGGCACGTGTATTACTCTTCCCCTTTTCCTTCATCTTCCTTATGCTCCAAAGAAGCTGTTCTCTTCTGTTTGTTAACAGATCCACTTTCATCCAAGTAGATCTTCAAAGTACTCCTCAGCTTTCCCCCTTTTCTGACCTACTGCACCCACTCTGTTAATAAACGGCTGGCTGTGGTGGTGATAGACTTTTGTTTTATTGTTGTTTTGAGACAGGCTTCACTATGTGGACCTGACCCACCAGGCTGGATTTGAACTTGCAGAGATATTTCTGCCTCTGCTTCAGAGTGCTAAAGGCATGTGCCGCTGTGCCTGGCTGCTAATCAGTTCTGAAGGACCTGCCTGTTAAACAAATCTTGTCTCTTCCCTCCTCCCTACCTCTCTGCCTCTCTCACTTCTCTCCCAGCTCCTGGATTTTGTCAGTTTTCTACAGCTGATTAATTGTTCTAAGATACAAACCAGATGATCTTGTCCCCTGTCAAAGAATTTACAAACTTATGTTATCTTCCGCAAAAGTACAAATTCTCTTAACCGCACGGCCCAATATTCTTTCCCAACTCTTCAGGTTCTGCAGATGGATGCACACACAAGCCCACATCCGTTACAGCCTGGGGCCTGTAGACCATTTGAGCATATTTTTTTTTCTTTTTAATTTGAAATCTTTTTTCTCTCAGGGCTGTTGGGAAACACCTGTTCATCTTTCAAAACTCAGCTGAAGGTCATTTCATATTCGCGACTGCCCCACCCACATCTGCTTCCCAAAGAGTCCAGAGGATTCTTTTCCAGTATAAATCTGGCCCTGTTGGAACTCCAAGTTTGAGGCCAGCCTGGCCTACAGAATAAGTTTCAGGACAGCCAAGGCTACACAGAGGTCCTGTGTTGAAAAAGGAAACAAAAAAAAATAAAATAAAATAACCGGTGTCTACTGACAGCTTCACAAAGCCCAAGGCTTCACCTAGACCTACAGAATCCGTCTACTAAAATTGGGGTAGTCAAAATTGTAGAAACAGCAAGTTTTCAGACTCCTGAGCATGGTGACGTGCATCTATAATCCCAAAACTTGGGAAGAAGCAGCAGGAGGACCACAAGGCCAGGAAGGAACCCAGGCTCTAGGACAGGGCAAGGCAATGGGCCCCTTCGTTAGAAGCATACGGTTTCAGTTTTGTTAGACAAAAGGCTCTCAAGCTGTACCAGACACTTTGGGTATACATAAGAATGGTTATATTAACACCGCTAATACATAAGAATGGTTACCAAACTATTGCATGAATGCTATTTGGTATTATCAATCAAAAACCGGAGCCAGATATTGGGGGGGGGGGGGAGAAAGATCAGAGAGACAGAGAAACAAGCCACAGCCACTTTTCACCCAGCCAACTACATAGGCGAAAAGGACAGATCCTGTCTCTAGGAATCCTCACACTGCCTCTAAATCCTAAATCAGCCAAAATGGACACATGTCCCAAGTCTCTGGGCAATCAGGTGCACATCCCCCAGCTTTCCATCACGTGGAGAGGCAGGTGAGATGCCCAGTAACTCTCCATGCCTACCATCCAGCTGCTATCTTTGTAAACAATGGCCTTGAATACACCCCCCCTTAGCCCTAGACTTTTAGCCTAGTTAAGCTAAGCACTCAGCAGCTCAGGGGGGGGTGGAGACAGCCCACCAGGTCAATTTCAAGATTATGATAAAGGATTATACAGGGAGCAGAGAACCAGCACTGGACTCTAATGCAAACATGCTTAGTGCTTTTCTTCTATTCTTCCCATTAAAACTGGTTCCCCCTTACCCCCTGGCCTGCTTCCTCCTATAAAATGCAAGTTCCCATTCTTCCAGCTGTCATCTCCATAGATCTACATTAACCATCAGCTGTATCCCAAGAAAAGAGCTGGGAAATCTAGACTCGAATCATTGGGGACCCACAAAACTATAGACAGTAAATTAAATCAAACAACAACAAGATCACGTGCCTGGGCGAGTTTGGACCAGTCTTTGGGGTTCGGGTCCTATATGGCAGAGGTAAAAATTGGGTGAGTAGGGTCAGAGGGGACATGGAAAGAATCTACCCTGCCGAGTTTGAATGTTCTCTGAAGTTGTAGTGTTACTGATTCTTGGGGACACATGCGGGAACAGACCACAAATACGGGTAACCCACGCTAGAGTTTATTTAACAGGAAAGATTGTGATGCAGATGCCCGAGGAAGATGTGAAGGAAGAAAAGAAAGGAAGGAGGACAAGAAAGAGTCTTGGTTTATAAGGGTAGAGTTTCCATGGTCATGCCTGATCATGCTTTTGGATAAAAGGAGTATGCCCCACCCTGCGTGCAGCGTATCCTGGCGCCATGTTGGATATTGCATTTATGACTTGAGCCAGAAATCCTAGCGTTGGTAATAACTCAATTTAAGACCAGTGTGTTTCATATGGTGAGTGAAGAAACCTAGTGGATTATAACATCTGTAAAATAGAATGGGGAAGAGACCAGTGTGTGTGTGTGTGTGTGTGTGTGTGTGCTTGTGTGAGTACTAGGTCATATAAGACATTCAGGAGCTTATCCACTGTAAGACACTTGCTAGTGAAATATACATTTAAGAGTTTAGAAAATACTGGGGCTGATGTGGTTATGAAGGCTGAGTGGTTATGAGCACTGGCTCATCATTCAGAGGACTAGGTTTGATTCCCAGCACCCAAATGGCTGCTCATCACCTCTGTAACCCTAGTTCTAGGGCATCTGATGCCTTCTTATGGCCTCCACGGGTACCAGGCATGCATACAGTACATAGACAAACATGTAGGCAAAACACCATACACATTCATTTTTTAACCTTTAAAAATAGTTATTTGTGAGCTGGAGAGATGGCTCAACAGTCAAGAGCACTGACTGTCTTTCCAGAGGACTTGGGTTCAGTTCCCAGCTGCCACATGGCAGCTCAAAACTGTCTGTAACTCCAGTTTCAGGGATCTGACACCCACAGCAATTGACATTAAACATCAATTCCCATTAAAAGAAAAAAAAATAGGTTTTGTTTCTAAAAGTTTGGAAAATGCTAAGTATGACTATTTGGAGGGAGAGATGTCCTTCTATACCAGAAGTAGACCTAAGAGAGTGTGAGAACAAAGCTAGATTGGTACTATCCGCGTGGTCAAACCTCCACCTGAACTCCCTGGAAATCATCTGAAGCTAAATGCTTCAGAAAGAGAAAGAGACGAAAAAGGCTTCTCTAGGACCAGGAACAGCCCCAGCCTTTCACTGAGTGCCTGGAGCTGGCCTCAGAGTGCTACTTAGCTTTCCGTAAAGTCACCAAGTAGACCCAGCCAAGACTTCTGAAGCCCAGACACCAGGCACTGTCTCCTGCTTGGTATTTCCCAAGATTCCATACACTCCAAACAGGATTTTATCGACATCATTTGCAACTCCCATTGCAGGCTACAGTCTCCTCAGCAGGGGAGGTAATCCCTGCTGACAGAGTCTGCACTTCAAAGTGCCCACCTTATCTTCAGATACTGAACTGGAGGGGGGGGGGGGTAATCGTTCTGCCTTTTGAGGAAGACAGGAAGTCTGGGTGCTGCTATCAGTTTCGAATTGGTCACTGTCCCAGAGCTGGGTGGGAATTCTTCCTCAGAAACGTCCTGGGGTTTAGGAGGTTAATTTTCACATACAGCTAATAAATGATAAGAGGAGATTTGAACTCAGACTTGCCTGGTTTCAAAGTCTAACCCCTTTTCATGACCTGTCTGCCTTTTTATTCCTGAGAAAGCAGTGCTGCCTTTTACAAATCTGGACTGACTTCACTTAGGCTGTTTTAAAGCCTCACACTGCTCTCTCTATAGAAGATCTCAAATTACCTTTGGCAGCAACAGCAAAACCCACTGTTTCCAATCCTCAGAATTTACAATGAACTTGGGCTATTGGTGAATGTTTTAAATGGGATATTTTAAATCATATGAGATGATTCCCCCTCCCCCGATTTAGCAGCTTCTTTGAAGAGACAGTCAGAAAATTAAAGGTACAGAAACCAGTCATAGAGGACATTGTTCGACATGAATACTGGAGTCCTAAAGTTGCCACGTATATTAGATCAAAACCACACCAAATTATGACAGACGTTATTAGCAGGGTGTGCCTTTAAATACACAGTTCCTTTCACAGAAGCTCCTAAGTACAAAAATTAAATCAGTTCATATCAACCCTGTTCTTTGAAAACCACCATCCTTGCAACATGAATATTCAATTTACTTTGACTCATTTTGACACGAGGCAGACCACAGATACTTGCATTTTCATCCTTCACAAAAATTAACAGATAATAGTAACTGGCAAATACAATTTTAGAAATTAATTCTCCGCTGGTTCATATAACTTTGCCAGGTCTCTGTGCCATTTGCTATATATTCTTAAATCCAATGAGAGAGGTATTAAAACAGCCTGAAAAGTGGCATTAAAGACAGAGGGCCTGCAGCAAACAAAAATGAAGCTATTTTGGATAGCCCTTCTCCGAAGAATGTATTGCTTTGTCCTGAAATTGGAATAATTGACTTTGAAGGATGGGAGGAACAGGCACAGAACATGCTATAAGCCATGTGCATTAGCCAATAACCAAAGCATCTTCCTTTAAGCAACAAGGCTGTCTATCAAGGAGTAACATTGCCCAAAGCAGCCCAAATGCTATCGGCGTCAAAGCAATCTTGTAGGCATGATTTGTCCAAAACTCACGCTGTAGGAAAAAGGGGCAAACTAACTCTTTATGACATTGGGACACTACAGGAAAGGAGAAATATATAATTATGAGGTCCATAGCTTATTACTGAGGACAGGGAGCCATCTCAAAGTCCTCATAGATGGATGAAAATAAAGTACCACTCATCGGTAGGAAAGCCTGTAACACACATCCAAAGTCGTATTATGAGGCTTGGGAATATAATCCTGTGTAGATCACACGTACACATATGTACACAAGTGGGTCTTCTGTGTGTGTGTGTGTGTGTGTGTGTGTGTGTGTGTGTGTTTGCAGTTAAATTCACAACAACCATTTCAAATGATTTTTCTTTCTTTCTTTCTCTCTTTCTTTCTGGTTTTTAGAGACAGGGTCTCTTTGTGTAACAGTCCTGGCTGTCCTGAAACTCATTCTGTAGACCAGGTTAGCCTCAAACTCACAGAGCTCCCAGCTCTCAGGTGATGATCAGATCAAGATCAGCCTGGAACATACAGCAATTTTTAAAAATTTTGTTTATCTTATGTGCATTATTGTTTTCCATGGGTGTTGGGACCCCTGGCACTGGAATTATTGACAGTTGTGAGCTGCCTTGAGGCTGCTGGGAATTATACTCTGGTCCTCTGGAAGAGGTGCTCTTCACCACTGAACCATCTCTTCAGCCTTGCAAAATTCTTTCTTTCTGAAAACAAAATTTAAAAGTCTATCCACTCAACTATCCATCTGCTGAAGCTATCTCCCCAATGCTCTCTAAGAACCCTAAGGGTCACCATCTTTAAGGGAGGTGTGTAGTAAGAGGACCCGAACCTCCTGTGACTCTGAGAGAAGAAATGCAAACATAGAGCCACCCAGGCCACTCCCAGTGCTTCCCTCACCTTCTCAGAACAAAAAGGAAGCCTTGCTCGTTGCACTCTGCACGGGAAACCATATCCATGTCCACCTCCGAGACTACCAGGATCCATGGGCACTCACATCATAAAACTGAGGTCTTATTCCGCATAACACATCAAAACCAAGTTGAAATGACTAGAAGACCTGAAATCAGCATCCCCAGAAGAGAACACAGGGAGAAAGCTGCCTGATGCTAGCCTTGACAATGATCTTTTGGATACCTTACCCCCCCCCCAAAAAAAAAGTCCTCAAAAGAAGGAGAAGAAGAAGAATGAAATCCTGCTCAATCAAGGCAATAATCAATAACGTTTTTAAAAAATCATTGTATAGATCTGGGAAAGTGCATGTGATCAGCCTCTCTGATGCACAATTAATATCCAAAATTTATAAAGAAATCTTAAAGCAAAACAGCAAGAGAAAAACACCACCAAAAAATGAGCTAAGGAGAGCTAAAGAGATGACTCAGTAATCAAGAGTACTGGCTGCTCTTCCTGAGGGCCCACATTTGGGTTAGTACCCACATGGTGGCTTATGACCCTCTGTAACTCAAAGCACTAAAGGATGAACACCCACACACATAGAATTTTTTTTTAAAGATTTAGTTTTAAAAAGAACTAATAATTTTTAAAAATGAGCTAAGGACCTGCCTGGATATTTCTTCCAAAGATAAGTCACAAAAATGGTCAATAAGAACCAAGGTGGTGGTGCACGCCTTTAATCCCAGAAACTCTGGAGGCAGAGGCAGGCAGATCTCTGTGAGTTCAAGGCCAGCCTGGTCTACAGAGAGAGAGAGAGAGTTCTAGGACAGCCAGGGCTACACAGAGAAACCCTGTCTCAAAACAAAAGACCAACAAGTATATGAAAAGTGCCACATCACTGATCATCAGCAAAGTACAAATTAAAACAATTGGAGCTATCACTCATTCCCTTGGATGGATAGTATCAAAATATGGGACGGGAAAATGGGGGAGGGGAGGTTATTTTTTTAAAGTATACAATAGACCAAAAGGGAAAGTTTCTATGTGATGGTTACTGTGTTTGAACTGAGAGTATCCAGGAGCAAAGGAAATCAGTGTTCTATACCATCCTATGACTAGTACATAAGGTGAAGATGAGAGAGAGGGAGAGAGAGAGAGAGAAAGAAAGAGACTCAGCTACTAAGGGGACTGGGGCTGAAAACTTCAAGACCTACTTGACAAGCAAGTTCAAGGCCAACTTGGGCAACTTACTTAGCAAAACTATGCCTCAAAAAACATTTTTTAAGTATTCCAAGGTAGAATATAAGTGCAGTGGTAGAGAGCTTATCTAGTATGTATAAGGCCCTGGGTTCAGTCCCCAGTGAGGGTGCAATGAAAAGGGAACCTTTAATGTACTATTAACAAGAATATAGACTGGCACAGCTTCACCAAAGATCTATGAAGCTTCCCAACAAAATTGGAAAAAGAACTTTCATATGGCCTAGCAATCTGTCTTCTGGATAAACTCTGAAGTCTAAGGAGGTGAAATCACCATCTGCTAAAAACACGTGCATTCCTAATTCAAGACAGGAAGTACCAGGATTGGGAAAGAAGCTAAGAGTCCATTAATGGACAAATGGATAAGTGACTTTTTTTGCAGAGAAGTACAATGAAACAGGAGGAGAATCCCTTGGTACAACTCACTCAAACCCTGTTACAGGCAAAATGACAGTAAAATCTCATACGGATAGATGGTAATTCTATTTTATTAAAAGGTCCTTATAAATGGGTGCGTCTTCAGCTTAGTCTTAGTGACCAATGACTGCCCAGATCAATCACCTCCAAGTAACTGGAAATCCACACACTTTACACCAAGAGCTCAGAGGCATGTGGGTCTCCAGGACCGGATGCCACCACGTTTCTCAGAGACAGTGTGTGGCTTGAGTGGCTAGCTAATAGGCTCTTAGAGGTAACTCTGTTTCTTTCTCTTCACTTCCTTTGACCTGATACTGTTTGTTCTTCCAGCAAACGTGAGCCTCCAGCTTTGGCATCAGGAAGAATAAATATGTCCTTAACAAATTCTTTCTGAACTTCAAGATTTACTATATCGGCATTTGGACATTTAAAATAAATATGTAAACAGACATTTTTCTTGCAGGAAAAAATATCTTTTGCAAGAAAAAAAAAAAGTCATGATATTTTAGAAGCCAACCTACTCTGGTAACGCTGAGTATTTTCCTGGGGTTTGAGAAATGTTCTGTAGAACGCTAGGGTATTTCTGCCACAGTCACCCCACCCCTGCCAGCCTGATCTTAATTCCTAAAGGCACCTGGCCAGTTCTGGTCATTTAGATAACAAAAGTTGCTCAGATTTCCAAAGGCTCTTCCCCAAGGCACACTAGAGTCAACACAGACCTTATCTCCCCTGGTGTCTGTAACCTGAGCCTTGGCTGGTTACTCCTCTTTTGCACTTCCTTCCTGGTAGTTTAGGAGGGTGACATGTAGGTGAAAGTATGCGGGATTGTTCTGGTTTGGTGTGGTTCTGTGTGTCCTACTACACTTGTCCTGTCCACTCCCACCCCAGTGCTTGGCTCTCACTAGGTTCATTCACTAAGTTCAACTCCAGAGATGTTCAGCTGGAGTGTCCTATTCCCCAGAGTGGCCATTGAAAAGTACATACAGATTTAGCCTTTAAATCTGGACATGTAAACTTGGCCCAAGTGGGATATGTTAGGCATATAAAGTCACCCAAGTTTGTAAATGGTGTATTTCTTTGCTTCGAGATTTTCTTGGAAAGCTGGGAAAACCACGGATACCCAAGTCCCTGACTGTAAAAGGGACTTGTAAAATTCAGCTAATTTAGGGCATGGCCTAGTGTACATTCTCCTACAGGTGATTCTAATATGCAGCAGCATGGAACTTTCCATAGCTAATCCACCAGCAGCAGCAGAGGTCTGCCCCGACTCTGACAAATCTAACAGGCAAAGTCTGCAAACAGTAGCTCTGTTTTCCTTGACCACAGAGAAAGTGAGATTCAAAGTTAAATCATTCTCTGCCCAAAGAGTCAGTGGGTGATTAGGGACAAAAGGTTATAAAAAGAACAAAATAAAAGAAGACCAGTGAAGAGCCGTATGTTTATCATTTTTGGTCTAGCCTCCACCTCAGAAGACAGCTCTAGACTGTAGAGTTTAGAGCCTGGGAGATTAAACAACTCCTGCCCTCTCAACATAAACAACTGCCAGGAACTAAAACCAGTCTCTCTCTCCCTAGAGAGAGACTGTTTGTCTCTGTCCAAACTGCCTCACCATCCTGCAAGTTCAGAGTTGGATATAGTGGCTCATACCAGTAATCCTAGCAGGCTGAAGCCAGAAGATCCTGAGTTCAAGGCCAGCCTTCACTACATAGTAAGATTCTATCACTAAATAAATAAATAAAACAGGGCTGGAAAGATGAAAATATTTTGCCATGCAACCCTTACCCCTAAGTTTGATCCCTCAAAACCAGAATAAAAACAAACAGCTCCTGAAAACCTTCTTATGACTTCCACCCTCCACATGGGTACCATGGTACACCTCTACTTGCAATCACAAACACACATAATAATAAAGGAGAGGGTTAAGGAGATAACTTAGCTTGGTAAAATGTTTGTCTCACAAGCAGGGGAGAACCTAGGCGTTAGCCCTAGAACTCACTGGGGACACAGAGTTGGGCCTTTCCCTGAGGCTCACTGACCAGCTACCCTATCCTAATTGGCAAGATACAGGCCAGTGAAAGGTCCTTTCTCTGAAGTAGGATGAATGGAATCTGCAGCTAAGGTGGGGCAATTGTCATGAAGAACTGAGTATCCCGTTAGATCATTGGGAGATGATAGCCCTAATTAAGGTGCTGTACTAACTCTCCATAAATATAAAGCCATGTAAAGCGATAACCCTGTGAGACAAATCTGCAGGGGCAGCCTCTAAGATGCCCTGTGCTCCTGTGCCTTGAACACAGGCTGCATCTAGTGCTCACTTCTGATGACTATGATATATATATAACCCAAGTGATAGTACGACGCCACCTCCACAGTTAGTTAACAAAAAGCCAATTGTTTCTGTTCAGCTCTGCATCCCATCATTTCTGCACTTACTCTGAAAGAAAACAGCTGTCCTACTGTGCGTTACTTTATGTGTAGCTTACATGGCAAAGAGAGAAAGGATACTAACCAGCAACCAAAAAGGAGAGCTATAGTAGAAATTTCTGGCCTGGCTTAGCCCTGAGGTCTAGACCCGTCCGCAGCTGCCTAGCCCCTCAAAAGTGGCTCAGACACTTATATTAATTACATGCTCTTCAACCCATGGCTCAGGCTTATTACCAGCTAGCTCTCTCATCTTAACCCATTTCCATTAATCTGTCTTGCCACATGGTTGGTGGCTTACCTGTGCTTTTTCATCTTGTCCTTTCAGAGGCTGGATTGCTTCGCCCTTGACTCTGCCCTCTTTCCCCTTTATCTATGCTTGGATTTCCTGCCTGCTTCTAAGATGCCTGTCATAGACCAAAACAATCCCTTTATTAACCAATGATATTCACAGCATACAGAAAGACATCCCACATTAGAGACCCTCACCAAACAGCCACCGGTGAGGACTAACATGTGAGTGATGCCTGAAGCCCTATCCTTCCTCCTTGACCTTTGGAAGACACAGCTCCCGGAGATTAACCTTTGCTGGAGAGAAGCATCACAGAAACTAAGATATGACTGTCCATGTATTTGGCTGAGTTCTAAATAATAACCATAGGCCTATTTTTTATCATCATGAGGAAACTGAGCCTTAGATTTGGAAACTGTCAGGTTTACATAACTTGTAAGGATCAGAGGTAGAGATTTAGGCCTGGGGACCCTGACTTGAGAATGTGATTTTTGTTGTTGTTTTTAAATTGGTTTGGTTTGGTTTGATGTTTTTTGTTTGTCTGAGACAGGGTTTCCTCTGTGTCACCCTGGCTATTCTAGAACTTGCTCTGTAGGCTGGCCTCAAACTCGCAGAGATCTGCCTTGGGAGTGCTGGGATTAAAGGTGTTCACCACCACTGCCTGGCCAGAATCTATGTGTTTGTGTGACTCAAATTATTTGTGTTTCTGTCAATAGGTATCAACAAGCTTGTATTTTATATTTTGTAAAGCATGAAGCTTCCAATAATAAAGAAATGGAGGAGGTTCTGAATCAGACAGCAAATGAGTTGTAGGTATCTCTCAAGCTCTCCTTTGTCAGACTCCATACCAAAGTCAATGTATGTCCCACCTTAGGAACATCTTGACCACAGCTGTCATTTTTAATGAGTTATTTTTGAGCAAAGCACAAATTAATTGTGAGGAGGTCCAAACAAAACCATATCGACACCTAATTTGAAATGAAGACATTGTGCAAACTCTGATCTGGTGTCAGTCATATGAAAGATACTTAAAAATGTTCATTGAGTTCACGTATTGGGTTACATCACTCACAAAACATCCTCCCAAAAAAAAAAATACTGATTGAAGAAAGAGTTAAACTCTTTAGAAATAGACATCTCCCAAGTGTGGTGGCTCACACCTTTAATCTCAGCACTCTTGAGGCAGAAGGAGACAGATCTCTGTGAGTTTGAAGCCAGCCTGGTCTACACATTGAGTTCCAAACCAGCTTGAGCTATAAAGTGAGACCTTGTCTCAAAAAGCCAATAATAATAAGAATAGATATAAATAGAGATCTAGGGCAGAATGCTCACCTAGCATGTATGAGGTCATGGGTTGGATCCCTAGCAGCAGGTATAAATATTTTTTGTTAAAATAGACACACAAACATTAGTCCAACCTTCACCCCCCATTGGCCACCGTTATCGAGTGAAACTTAATACTAGCAATCTAGGAGAAGCACACCTCTGTCTACCCTCAGCCACCCAGCTACACCAGGAGGTCAGCTTTAGTGAAGTGATTGTGAGCATGAGTTCTGGAGGCAGATGATCACTGACTGTTCCACAGGGGCCAGGAACAAGCCTGTTCCAAACAGTGCTCAATTCAGCAGGCTATTGTGAGAATACAGAAAAGATTCTCACAGCACAGGATAGTACCCACAAAGACTAAGCCACTGCTGTGTGTGTCTCATTGCTCAGTATCATCACTCTGGCCTCTGGCCTTTCCAACAAAAGGCGGAAAAATCTGGAAGCCACCTTTACTGCTGTCTGGAGGAAAGCTCAATGGGATGCTTGCTCAATCACCACCTTCTTTGAAGTGTAAGCTTCGAGTACCAGCCTAGCTTTCCAGTTTATTATTATTATTATTATTATTATTATTATGCTTGTTACCTGATTTCAAAAAGAAATCACTTACCATTTTTTTTAACAGAGAACTCAGAACCAGCTGAGTGATTTCTTTTGAAATCAAGTAACAAGTATAATTCCAACTGTTGAAACAACATATAAATAGAAGATTGGCAACATTCAATGCACAGATTCGTTCTTAGGAAATTCTGAAGTCCTTGTTCACCCAGTCTCCAGAGAGGCTTTTCCCTTCTTTTGCAACTCCTCCCTTCCTGTTCGGGAAGCTGCTGTGTGCACTGTCCTCACTGACATCCTACAGTCTCTTCAAGCCCTTTACTTCCTTTTTATCTGTTCCATCACACCTCACTCAACAGCTTCTCCGTCACACAAACACATACTCTTTCTATTCTCTCCTTCAAACCCTTCTTTTCTCCCTTTATGACACATGTTACTAGAATGGTGGGGCAAATAGGAATTGTTAGTCTGCTCTCCAGTTTAAAAGCACACACCATGCCATTCGCCAAATAAAATCCCCCTTGACTGCACTCTCCGAGGTTATGTAGAGACTATGCAGAGGAAAACGTGCTCCACTTTCTAATTCTGCTGGGGAAAATGGAGAAGAGGAGAGAGAGAAAGATCACCTGCAGAAAGCATCTTCTGACCATTTCATACAATACAAATAAAGATGGACGGGGAGAATAATGGAATGCTATTTAAACAGCTATCAAAGGGCAGGTCTCCAGCCAGGAGCCACATTTCCTGTGTCCACTGAGTGCTAGTCACATGGGATACACACATCCCTTACTTCCTGGTGATGTAACTGGAACGTGAGAGAGCCTTGAATGCAGAACCAGGAGCTGCTTTTGAATCCCCAAGCAGAACTGTCTTTGATTCGGATTCTCCATTTAACAGGTCTAGGAGTCGGGCGATCCAAGGGCCTCAGAGCTGTCCTTTTCCTCCACGGCAGTCAGTACTCGTGGCAGCTCTTTATTTCCCCCCACCCCCCATCCTCCAGGCTCCAGCAGGCTAGCTGGCTATGCTGCAGGTCTCTGCTCCGAGGCTCAGCTCCCAGGGCCTTGATGAGGCGTGTTTAATCTTCCACCCGGATTATTTAACCTCCGCATCCTTGTTAACAAACAGCCATTATTAACGAGATGGGAGACCACATGGGGTTGGGCATCTACAGACAATGCTAACTCCCTTGGCTTTTCTGCAAGGAAATTCATAATCCTCAGCGATTTAGCCGCTCTAATGCTCCTGCACAGAAAACTGAGCAGAACACACGTGTTCTGGACCCTTCCCCAGGACCCCCGAGGTTGGAGGATGCATCCTCAGCAAGACGAAGTTGCCTCTCTCCCTTCTCTGCCTCCCTTGCTCCCTGCTCTCCCAAGGGGTTCCCACAGCGCGTTATAAATTTTACCTTTTCAGTGTGCAGGAGAGTCGAGAGGAGGCTGCGTCCCAGCTCTCGGCCTGCCCGTCCCCGAGGACACCAATTAAAGGCACTAATTGGACAGCAATACATCAAAGTCGCTCCCAGGAGTGGGTCCTCGGAGCTCCAGGAACCCGTTAGTTGGGCTTTTGTTTCAAATAGAGATATACAGAAGAAGAAGAAGAAAATGAAAAATAAAAAATAAACCACCCCGAGGACTGGCCTGGAGGGCAGCACGGATTCCTCCTGTGTTCTCGGAATCTACTTGCTCTCCCCTTATCCCCAAGGCTCTGAGCACGGAATAGACCGATCTTCCTAGCTCCTGTGTTCTGAGGCCACCCCGCTAATTTCCCCCTAAGAGCGCCGCCTAGAAGGCTTTCTCTCTTCGGGACAGGCTAAGTTGGCTGAGATGAGACTCGTAGTTAGAACCTCAGCGTGTTAGTACCCATCCCAGAGAAACTCATATCCCTGCCAGCATCATGCCGTGCAGGTCTTTCCTAAACAAGCCAGGGGGAGGAAGAGACGTTCTGGAAAGGCACCTGTCCCTTTAACGTCGTAACAACCACCCTGACTCCATGGGTCCTGGCAGAAGACCTCCAGACAAAGGATGGCGACCAAATGAGCCCGGCCTCGTGGGAAGAGATTATTTCAAGATTTAGACTCAAGACGAGACACTTCAGTGTGGGGAGACCTGTGCGTTGCTCTGGGATGAAAGGCACCAGGGTGTGCAGCTGGTCAAATTGTGGGGCCTAGGGAACCAAGAGCCCTTCGCAGCCTTCATTTTAGAAGGATGCTAAATTAAAGAGAAGATTGAGTCTGCACAGATCAAAAAGCACCAGGCACCTCCACTCAGATCGCACATGACGGTTTCTGCATATCCACCACCAAGACCCGAGCCCACCTGGCTGTGATGGCTGGAGGCCGCATAAGGGGAACTGAGACCTAAGCACAAGCTGGGAATCCTGGCGGGGGGCTCCGGGGGGGGCTGTTCTTCAAGATGCGGGTTCCGAAAAACTGCAGGCTGAGATTTGCACTACGAAACGCAAGAACCTAAAGCAAGCAGGGGCCAGACTGAGGTGATCGCTCTGTCAGCGACTAGGACAGCTACAGCGCACGCGCCCTTCATTCTCTGCCTCACCTGGGCCCCGAGAGGTCAGAATCCAGAGCGGCTGTGGCCGCTCCCTTCTCTCCAGCTGCCAGATTGGAATGGCTGCGTTTGATTGCATTTGTTACCAACCCTGGCATTTGTTTTCCATTTTATAAACGTTTCCCTTTAAGTAATTGTCCCTGTTAACGGCGTATACCTTTCAGCAGTCCTCACTGCGCTATAAATAATCTCGATGAAGATATAAGGATATGACTTTCACAAGATTGGACAATTGATTCAATCTGTGACCCGCGATCGCGAATAATATTGGAAGGCTATTTAAACAGATGAAGGCCTAAATTGTCTTGCTTGTATCTGAATTAATTTCTCATTCATCATCATTATGAAGTGATTGGTCTATTCAAGCTCTTCAGCCTGCTGGAACGGAGCAGGATTTAAATGAGATTGTAACACAGTTTAAATGCTTGCCGACTTTAACGAGGCCAATTGAGCAGCTGCAATAAATACAAATATTTTTCTAAACAGCCTTGTTTTAAATAATTACTTAATGCTTTCATGTTATTTTTAAGTGGCAATCTTTCTCCCCCCTGCTCAGAATATCACATACTTCTTTGCTGAGAAGGCAATTTTGGAAACGACTTTGTTTTCCTGTTGGTTTTGTAGATAGAATATTGGGTTTTATAGTTAGGATTTGATTTTTTTCCCCTACTGTCAACATTTCTGGGGTTCTTTACGTTTAGTAACTAGTGAGTTTGGCCTTGGTGTTTTTCTGATGTGCCTGTCCCTGCAGAACCTGGAAGGAGGTCGGTGAGAGAAGACATTTGCTGATACATCTAATCTCTTACAGAGACCTGTTTTAGCTGGGGACTGCAAACGAATCTGTACAACTGCACTTACAAATGATGCCCCGAAGAGTGGCGTTGTTTCTGATTTGTCCTGATGACCGTCATCATCTTGAACAAATCAGAATTCCAGCATATTCCAAAGATGTTCCTTGGGAAGCTCAATCTTCCAACAGTTTGTCTCCTACTTCAAGTCCTCGGGAGTGGGCGGAGATAAGCTGAGGATTTCTTTGTTGGGAG
This sequence comes from Phyllotis vaccarum, assembly GCA_033318265.1. Lineage (NCBI taxonomy): Eukaryota > Metazoa > Chordata > Mammalia > Rodentia > Cricetidae > Phyllotis > Phyllotis vaccarum. The sequence goes on along the minus strand of JARWLC010000014.1, from coordinate 79,641,194 downwards.
CTGGGCACATAGAAAGAAAATGATGTTGCTGCAACTAATGGCTGAGAATGGAGATGCTTAGGACACACACACACACACACACACACACACACCTTGCTACACTTTTTCTCCCTTCCCTCAATACAGGGAGAGGATGCTTAGTACAGGAAGCTCATCTGACTTGGAGTATGCCATCCGTCTGGACATCTTTCACAACTGCCCACTGTAGCACCCATGCTCTCGGGAGGACATATGGCAGCAGCGAGTGTTTCCTCATTTGGAGAATAATGGATGCAGGCAAGCAGAAGCCTGGAGAACAAAGGGATCTTTTAAACTTCCATAAAAGCATTTTGGATGAAAGAGACATACTGTGGAGACCCAAGGCTTCCATTCAGGGTGACTGTCCAGGGTTGTGTCCTTTGGGTGACAGGGTGCATGATGAACTTTTTCCTGCTGCCTGGAGTGTGGAGGTCTCCATGCCTAGAAATTCCTTACAGGTTTGGAGTCTAGGAAGGTGGATCTGTTATGGTGACTCGAAAAGCCATCAGCAGGACAACCCATTCGATCAAACTGCAAAGGCTTCCCTTACCGCCCCCCCTCAAAAAAACCCAAATAACTACTAGGGGTAAGGCTAGAAGAACTAAGTGATTTGCTATGTAACTGGATAATTTAATGCCAGAGTTAGGGAACTGCTGGCTGGAATCATTTTGTCTCCGAGGCTCTGCCGAGCTCATCCGCTTTATCCTGTTGTTTAAAATGAGCATTATCCCAAACATATGCAATGCAATCAGTTTGGTCACACTTACAAGAACACGCTTTAATAAGGCAATCAATCACACACTAACAAGCCAGCGACGGGCCAGGCCTTGCGCACACTTGGGCTGCAGGGTGGTTAGTCTTGCAGGTCTAGGCAAACACAAGCTGAACACTGGACTTTGTTTTCAGACCTGCAGGTCTTGCCAGGACTCAGAAGCTGTAGAGGAAATGAGTTGGAAGTGAAATGTTAATCTTTGTTGAGTATGATCTTGGACTCAGAACTCACGGGTGCAACCTTGGCCCCCTTTGTTGTGCACAGTTCAGAGCCTTGGGCAAAATGGGACCATACCAGGGTTCAGCTAAGATAAGACACTCAGAACTTAAAAACAAACAAACAAACAAAAACAAAAACAACCCCCCATTTGGCTTCTTGCCCAGTCTGTCCTGCTCCTTCTACAGACAGAAACTGAAGCTAGAGATGGACAGTATCTTCATAGTCAACTCCACTCTCCCAACCAAAGTGGGGTATGTCAAGCCAGATGGCATGGCCTGGTGCAGGCAGCTAAGCTCTATGGGGGGTGGGGGACCATTGAGTGAGAAGTGGTGCCTACCGCCAAACCGCAAACCCTGGCAAAAGGGAAATTTCATTATGAAGTAATGAGTAATTCCTCCTGGCAAGATGTATTGTTATATCTTCCACTTCAATTTGGAGGAAGAGAGGCTCAATTACCCAGAAAATACAGTCAATTAAAGGCTGCTGATTGGACACGAGGCCGGATCATCGATCTTGTACTTTCCAATATCGCTGCAGACACCTCATTTTCCCTCCCTATTAACTGAAAATACGCCTGGCATTAAGGCAACCCGCAGCCCATTTACCTGTCGCGAGCAATCTCTGCCTGATGCCGAGCAACTGCAAAATTTGCTGGGATTTGGCACTGGGGAGTCTCTGACTTTGGAGGGAACTTCGAGGACCTGAGGGTGGCCTAGAGTGGGAGTACAGTTGCTAGATGGAAGGCTTCATACCAGGGCCACTATATCCAAGAAGGCAGAGGGCATTTATGGAGTCCCCACCAGCCCAGAATGCTGGAGCAGAGATTCCAGATTGAGCCACTCTTGAGTGGGTGGGAGGAACGGCTAAGTACTACCTGATCCTCCTCCAGAAGCCTTATTTCAAAGTCCCAGAATTCCATCTTTCAGGTAGGATTTCTAGCAAATGGATGGATCACATCCAGAACATCCCAACCCTCATCCAGTGACTTCCTCCTACGCTTGAATGGAGACTTGACTCCAGTAAACATTGCTCTCTGCAGTGGTCCAGCACTTATCTCATCAGGACTTGTTGGGCTGGAGAAAGGTCTCAAGGAGATAGTAATACTGGAGTTCCCTATTGAAGCAACTGAAGGATCCATCCATTAGAGGGCTGAGTCTTAGGCAGACTCAACACTTTAGGGAGGGGCCAGTCTACCTACTGCAAGTCCCAGACATTCCCGGAACTAACTAAACATACACCCAAGGTGGCTGGAAGACCATCCTCCATCTTCCAGCAATGTCTGCTTGGAGCTTCCAATGCTGGACAGGAACTTAGGGACTCTTTTGTGAGCTCATCTCTTTTATTCTCTCCCTATCCATGTCCGTGGTAGCTAAATTAGCAATTCAAAAATAGTAAATGTGTTCCCTGATGCCAAAATTTAAAAAAAAAAAAAAAAGAATTTGTTTAAATGCTAAAGTAAGAATCATGTTCAGCTTTTATTGCAGTATGGTTAACAAATCATAACAGCAAATTCTTTGGGCTGCAAAGGAAAACCCCAAACCAAACCAAATTCATTCCCTACAGGAAGAGCCACTCCCTCCCAGTGGGATGAAGCTTGCACTGGATGATTAAAGTTGTCCTTTTTTCTCAAATACTGGTTACAAAGCTGAATACAGGAGTTCGTGAGTTGCTCCCAAATAAACCCCAGTGAAGGGTAGAGACAGGGTCCTCCAGAAGTGCTGAAGGTTTCTACTGGCAGCGGAAAGCCAAAGCCCTGTGGCGATGTGAGGAGACAATGGGAGAAGGAGGTAAGAAGTCTCCTTCCCTCAATCTTCCCAGGGTGCCTTGTTATAACAGCTCAGCTCTGGGCTAGGTGACCCAGCAGAGGGTTGATCATTATTATACATACATTCAACATTCAAAAATCCTCCTCACCCGTCACTTGCTAATCAGGGTGTGTGCTGGGTTAAGGGAGAAGTTTGCCTCACAGAAGCTGCCTAGGGACCCTGGAGACCCTGCAGCTTCCCTGCCAATGTGAAAGAGAAAGGGGGAAGGCTGGAGTAGCAAGTTGAGAGATGTCACAAAGCCAGGAATGTGGAAAGAGGTCAGGGGCTGGTAGAGGTTGGAACCGAAAGACATTGTGTAATTGAGGCTCTAGGAAGGTGAAAACTGACCCAGGTTCCTTGCCAGGGGGCAAGATTTTCCCTAGCAGTAAATCATCTCTCCCCTAAATAGCTGGTATGTTGCCATCCACAAACCCCCTGCCATGCTTTGGAAAAGCTGGTGAAGATTAATATCTACCTGCTCTGCATACACAGCATTTTGTTCTAAGAGACAGCAGCGATTTCCCTTTTCGATGCTTACCCTTGACAGGAGAGTAGGAGCCCAGGTGAAGGGTATGAAGGATGTGGGGGTGGGTTGTTGCTGCTAAATTTTGTTTAGCTATTGAACCAAGATCTCCACCTCTGGTAGGGTTGTGTTTTGGTGGAGAATGGCAAAGACCGGCCTCCCTAGAGAAAGCTCTCACAATCTCTACCTTCCCTCCCCATTTCTGCTCCCAAGCAGCAAGGGCCACTGCCCTGCCAGGGCTCCTGGATTCTCTAGGCCGTGTCCTTTGAGGTGTCTCCCCTTTCCCCTCTGCATCTGGGAAGAGGGTGGCAGGTGGGACGCTGGAGGAGTCCCAAAGGTCCCCCACCCCCGTGACGTCCTGCAGCCGGCAGCCGGAGGGCAACCCCTTATCTGGTGAGGGGCACCTCCTCTCTCTGGTCCAATGCCACCGAGGAGGCCTTGCTGAGCACGGAGGGGGCGAACGTGAGGAAGGAGTCCGAGCGGGAGGTGGAGGCACAAGTGAAGTCCGAGGCTGCGGCGGCCCGCGGTGCCAGCCCATTGGTCGGGCCGCTGTGGCAGGCAAGGCAGGAGCAGGGACCACCGGCCGAGGCGCCCAGTCCGTGCGCTGGGCCGGGGTAGAGCGGTGGGTGGCGGAAGGCGCACAGTAGTTCGGGTCGCGGGTAGGGCTGCGACAGCACGCGGAACGTGTCTAGCGGGCGCAGCGGGCCGCTGAATGGCGAAGCGGCAGCCGAGGCCGCGGATGCTGCACCCAGGCCCACCGGCGAGTAGTAGGGCAGGGGCAGGTGCGATGGGAAGGGATAGGGCAGGCCGCCGGCGGCCGCCGCGTGGCTCATCATGTAGGTGTAGAAGGCGGGGTCCGCTGGGTGCGGCCACGTCATGGCCAGCCGCTGGCGCTTGTCCTTCATGCGTCGGTTCTGAAACCACACCTGGGGAGAGGAGAGGAGGGGGTTGGGTGACTGCACGAGGCCCAAGCCCATCTGGGAATGGATTTAGGGAAGCAATACCCACAGGGCATGGAAATGCCAAAAACAACTCCAGCTAAACAAGGGCGGGCCACCCACCGCCATCCCAGATTGAAGCCCTAAGAAGGATGAATTAGGAACTGGCCCTGCCAAGCTCGTGTGAGGGTGCAAGTAATAGGCCCTGCCTCAACTGAGGAAGGAGGTAAAAGGCATTTCCCCCAGATCTACGTTCCATTTCATCCATGTTCTTTGAGACACTTCCTTGTCATTCACAGTCACCTGCTCCGGTACTCTATTTGCCCAGGAAAAGAACGGAATCACGCCGTGGCAGCAGTAGCTGTCTGGAGACTGCCAAGGGGCAACTCTGAAAGTCTCAGACTGGAGAGTCTAGGCCCAGCCTACCCAGCTGCAATTCTGGAGATAGGAGGTTGGCATTTCCTTCCTGCTAACCCGGGTATATACTCGCCTCGAGCCACATAGCACACCATACCTTGATGGTGGTTTCAGGAAGGTTTAGGGCTGCTGCCAACTCGCATCTCCTCGGCCTTGATACATAATTCTCCCTATAGAACTCTTTCTCCAGACGTGCGATCTGCTCCCGTGTGAAGGCAGTGCGGTATCGACGCATCTGGTCACTGGCACTGCAGGTCAGGGTGCCTTGGGAGCCGCTGCTGCCACTGCCACCGTTGCTCTTGGGAACCTCGCTGCCACTGTTGGGACTGCCGCCCAGTGCATCGGAGCCTGACCCTGCAAAGGAGCCCAGAGCACACAGGTGTACACACAGAGATACAACAATGCTGACTTCAGGCTGGAGGAGGTTCATGAGAAGAACCCTTAAGCTACCTCAAGTCACTGATTCGGGTTGGGGGGGGGGGGCTCTGGAGGCTTCAGGCCGGAAATCTTGGACAATTTAAATCGAAGGGGTTTGGGGAAGGCTTTGACTGGACCTAAGGCAAGCTGGGTCTAAACGCCCTCCTTTCCATTCCTCTTGCCCCTGGGCACAGCAAAGGGCATACTCCCTGAACTCTCTGCTCCTGTTGGCAGGAATGTGCTGGAACCCTATGAACTCTTGTTATTAATGCGTTGTAGATTGTTGGGCATGCAGTGAGCGGTGTGAGCAGCTTGGGTGTGTGCCAGAATTCCAGCACAGGTGTGAGAATGTGTTGGGTTGAGTATATTGCAGAAATGGTATATTTGAGTATAGGTTGTGAGAACATGGAATGGTAGAAAATCTGGGTTTAAACGATGCTGTGATGGAAGGTGGATACTCAACAAGGTGCTATTGGCTGCCACGGCCTAGATGTAGGTGCAAGCCTTTCCCACCTATTCCCATGGCTTTGGGGAGGTGTGTCTGCTGACGGCTACCCTCTTCATTTTTCATTCCTAGGAGTGGATATTGTTGGTTCAGAAAGAGACTCCCTTCTGAGCCATCCACCCCCACTCCCATTAGCCCCTGGTGAGAAGGAGTTCTGAAGTTAAAGTATCAACCCCTTAGACCCACCCCAGAGAAGGGTGGGGCTCTCGCCCCCTGCAGCTGCTTTTCCTTTGGGTGGAGAAGTGAGACTGGGGAGGGGGAGGGCCCAATCCCCGCCTTTTCAAATGCAACCGGAGACCAAAGGCAATTAGACCATTGGGACCATTTCCGACCTGGCGCCGCCAGCCCGGGAAGTGACAAGGTAATTTGGACCTCTGACCGACGTGCAAACTGATCGAAGGGCTGCAGTACTCTGGAGACCAGAGTCCGCCGCGATTTTACAGTCCTTTATATACTCTTGGCTTCCGCGACTCCAAGTGCCTTGCACCCCTCCAGTTACAAACTGCCCGAACTAGCGTTTGATCTTGTCCTGCCGATGGAAGGTGTCTTCCCGGCTCAGCTGAATCATTCTCACAAAACGCTGGGAGGTGGGGGTGGGGGTGGGGTTGGGGGTACGTTTTGGATCCCTCAAGCCCAGCGCTGGTGTCAACCCTGACTTTACGTCCAGGCACAGCTGTCACTCAGACCCTCCAATGCGATAACACAAGAGACCCCACACACACCAAGGTGCAGAAAGCAAAAGAGTTGTTTAGGTGCCCTCCAGACCCCCACCCCAGCCATTCTGTCCCAAGGGAAACCAATATTTTCCACCTGCCCTGAGATGAAGTAAACTGCGGGTGCAGTGGACGGACCGGGGAGCGGAGGGGCAAGGCGGCTACCTTTGCTGTGCTGGTACTCGGCGTTCCCGGTGGCGCAGTCCGGGGTGCAGCTCACCTCGATTTCTTCATAGAAATCCGATTCGGTGTCTGAGCTACTGGGTTGCCCTTGGCCAGAGAGGCTGTCCGTAGAAGGGACTGGGGGTCCCGGGCCAAGCACGGCCGCTCCTGCAGACCGTGGCTCAGCGCCCAGCCCTGCAGCACTGACCGCTAGTCCATCGACCGGCTCCTCCTCCGAACCACTCCCGCCACGCTCCCGGGCAGTCGGAGGGCCAGCTCGCGGGCTCAGGCAACCATGGGGCACCATCTTCTCTGGCGGTTCAGGCTGCGGGCTGCTCACGGCTTCGGACAAATTAGACACCCTCTTACCAACCAGAGTGCCAAGTTGACCCCCATCCAGAAACATAACCATGTCTTTTCGGCTCTCCATCCCCGGGCTCTCCGGAGGTGGGAGGGGGGAAGCCCCCAAATAAGCTCCTAACCCCAGGCTCCCTGGGATCTTGGCTGAGAAAAAGAGCTAAAGAGGCCAGGAGACTAGGCGAGCGGCGCCGAGTAGCCCCAGCGCGGTGTCGACGGCGACGGCGGAGATGGCAGTGGGGAGCGAGGGTCACCTTGTGATGTGCGAGCTCCTCTGTGCCGCACCGCCTCTGGGAGGAAGCCCCATTGCCCTCTTCTTTCTAAGCTGTCATCCCCCTGCTGCAATCGTCATTACAGTACCGCTGGTGACGCCACTCGGCGAACGCAAGTGGATAAATAGAAACGTCTGCCACAGCGAAGATGAAAGAGGATCCGCAGCTAATGGCTCGGCAGTGATGCGCCAGGTGTGGGCCTCGCTCGAATGGGGAGGAGAGTGTGAAAACAGAGACACACACACTGAGAAAGGGAGACACCCAGGCAGAGAGGATGCAAATGGAATTCCGCAGACAGCAAAGGGAGCGCTAAGGCGTGCAGCGAGTTCCACGGGGGCAGCGGGACTCGGTAATTGAAGACGCTTTTGAAATTTTATTTTATCGGTGTTTTAACTTCTATTTTCTTAACTTGGTGTCTTGAACTAATGCTACTGGAAGAATCCATAGTTGCTCTTTAGAAGCTGCTAACAAATCCGGGATCTCTGAGCATTAATGTCTGTACTTCAAGCAGGCTTCAAAATTTTTTTTACAAGATACTGGAAACGTACCCCCCCCCAAGCTGTCTGGAGAGCTTGAGCCTGGGGTACCGTTTCCTCCCCGTTTCCCCAACCCCGCCTGTCTCCTTTCTTAGAATCAAAGTTTATTTTTCTTTGCCACAAGATAATCTTATTTCTTTCTTTGTAAATCAACCTTGGGTGCTGACTCAGTATTCCGTGATTTAAGAAAAAAAAAATCTCCCCACCTAAATAACCTGCTTAAATCCGAAATGTTCGATGGTTTGTTGTTTTTGTTGTTAATTTTCTCTCCCTATCTAGGTGGCCTGACTTGACTTGGGCTTGGCTTTTCATAGAGGAAAACGTCTGGTCTTCAGGCTATCTCAGGTATGTTTGGTGGGGGAAAGGGTCTGTGCGCTCTTTTCTTGTCTGTGTTTTAGATATTTGTTTGGAGGCAACGAAATCTGTCACAAATGGTTTGTTCTACGTGAAAAGGTGCTGGCAATCAGGGGCCTTACTGGAGAGACAATTGAGGATCCGAGGTAGGAAAAGGTGCTGGCCCTCACTGGAGGTTTTAGGGCAGTTGTGAATAGAATAAAGTGTGTGGCAAATGGCATCAGCAAGGTTGATGAACTTGTAGAGTCTTCTCCTGGGCTCTTTCCAGAAGACATTTTCTGTGTCCAAAGCTTGAAGTAGAAAAGAAAGTCGTTGAGATGTCCTGAAAACCCAGGTGATCAAGGGCTGGGATAATCCTTTGAGGAGGAGAGCTAAGTTTCTAGGATCTGGGACTGTGGAATTCTGGGAGTTGGTGTTTGGGAGAGAAAACAGATTCTCCTTGGGAGCTTGGCAGGTGGGCTGGGTCTTTTTCACCTTTGAGACAGGAGGTGAACACCTAGATAGAGTCTCTCTCTCTCTCTCTCTCTCTCTCTCTCTCTCTCTCTCTCTCTCTCTCTCTCTCTCTCTCTCCCTTCTGCCACAGTTTTCACTGGTAGGTGGCCTGCCCACCTAGCTGAGAAGATTAGCTCCTATTCTGTATTACTAGGCAAAACCTCAGCTTCTAAGAAAGTTTCTACAACTCCCTATTTGTCATGTATCTCTAACCTTTTTCTCATTTTCTCTTCACCCTGTCTTCCCTCAGTCTTCCTAATCAGGAATTATGGAAATGATGGAGAAAGCACGAGGTTCAGGAGAACAAACCATCTATATCTCCACTCTGGCACTCCAATCCTGTTCTGATGCAGCAAATGTTAACCTTGCCTGGGAGACAAGGGCAGAGGAACATGGAGGATGGTGTCCATATAGACATTTCCATTCCCTATGAGTCCCAAAGCCACCATCTGCTGAGCACTGCTAACTCAGAAATCTAGAGAAATATTTCAGAGGTCAGGGGCAGTGATCGGGATGATGATGAGGATATTGGGACCCAGGACTTTCTGTGGTGAGGAGGTAGCCACTAACTCTGGCTAGTCCTGCCTTCCTCACTGAAGAGCCTGAGGGAACACTTAGCTTGCTCTCTCTGCTGTCTCAAGACTGTGAAGCTGCTGCTGCTGGATCAAAATCTTCCAGTGCTGCCCCTGAATGACACCCACTTTCCCTGCTTACCCCCCACCCCCGTGAACAAGCCACCTCATTGCTCTCCCCCTCATTGAGAGGTTGGTCCCTAGAGTGACTCTGGCCCTTCCCTGCTCCGCCCCCAGCTTTGCATTCAATGGGAATGTTCATGTTTGATCCTTTTTACTCAGCTTGAGATGAAAGCAGAGCAGGGTTGTGAGATCAAGGGGTGCCTCTCAGTCTCCTTCCTGGGACAGTCTTATGGAGCAGGGCTTCCCCTTACATCCCCTGGAGGGGGGCTCAGACTTTCAGAAGGCGCAGCCTCCTCTCAGCTCCAGATCTGAGTTTCATAGACCTTCTCGGCCCACCCCACCCACTCCTCTCCAGACTTCAGCCCACCTTCTAAAAGCAGCCTCCATTTATTTGCTTTTTTGATCCCTATTGAATGTCCCCCTTATTCCACCTCGATGCTTACAGGAAAAAGATATCCAACTAAATATCACTTCTAAAATCAGTATTTGGCCGACATCAGATGAAGAGAGGTGGAATTTTTTTTAAGACAGATGAAAAGAGGGTGCTGGAGAAGGACACGATTCCAGGTTTGTTTTGTTTTGTCTTGGGTTGCTGTTTCTGTTTATTCTCCCGCGTGGAAAGCGTGCTTTAATAGTCACTGAGGCTGTATTATCAGGGTTATTTAGTGCACAGAGAATGAAGGAAGGAAAAAAATCTGATAGTGCGTGAAGCAGGCTGTTCCTTCGAAAACGAAGAGGGAGAGACAACAGCCTAAAGTGAATCTGGCCCCAGCGTTTGCCTCTTCCGGGCAGTCCGGCAGATCTGCCGTCCCCCCCGCCCCCCTGCTGGGGCGACCAGCTCGGCTGCCGCCAGCTCCTTGCGGATTGAAATTCTCTGAACTTCAAAAGCTGCAGGCTTGGCTTCCGCCTGGGCTAGGAGGGGTAGAGGGTGGATGGGAATCCTGGGGAGCCGACTGGAGATAAGTCGCACCGGTTGGTCGTTTTAAATGGAATCTGAAATACTGCTTCTGCGGTGGGTCCACGGAAACAGCATCGCTTCGCAAGAAAACCCGGCTTCGGAGTGAGGCAGCTGTGGGAACTGCATCGGAGATCCAAGGCCCACGGGGCGCGGTGCATAGTGGTCCCGACAACCTTCGAAGCCTGGAGCGCTTACTCTCTGCTGCAAGCTTGCACCTGGTGAGGCAAAGGATGAAAGTCCGAGGACTTGGAGCTGGAGCGGTTGCTTCCTGCCGGCAGAAAGAAAGAAGGGATGGAAGGAAGGAAGGAAGGAAGGAAGGAAGGAAGGAAGGAAGGAAGGAAGGAAGGAAGGAAGGAAGGAAGGAAGGAAGGAAGGAAGGAAGGAAGGAAGGAAGGAAGGAAGGAAGGAAGGAAGGAAAAAATTGATCAGGATAAAAAGAAACAACTTTTCTTTGGTCAAAAGTAAAAACAAAGAGAGCATCCTTTTAAATAGAGTCGCCCTGCTGTTACAGATACTGTTCTCTAGTCCTTGGTGACCTTCTAGACTGTGGCAGGGCGATTCTCTGAAAGTTCCTGTGACGTTTGATCTCTGTTGCCAGCTAGAGGGGTCGGACGTGGGAGTGACTATCAGTCAGCCTCACATCTCCTACCACGGTTGTCCAAGCCTCTTTTGGTGCCCAGAGTCACCGAGTAGTGCCCCTTGTGGGAACATCCCCCAGAAGAACAAGATACACTCACAGCAAGTCAAACTACAGGGGTTCGGGTTGGAGGGGGGGGTCGTCTGCTAAGGGAACTGGAGGCAGGGTAGAGCTGCAGTGGGCCGCACAGAACAGTTCTCCTCAGAAGGTTTAACTAGAGGCTTCTGAAGTCCAGTTTGGGCCTCCTGATATAAAGGGCACTGGCATTTGTGACAAGGTACTAAGTGTGCCCTGTTTCCCAATGCCCGATGCTTCTCAGAACCCCAAGACATCCAGTCTTGCATTTTCTCCCTTTGCACCTTGTCCTTCTGGTCGTCCAAAAACCAGCTTCTGGTGGCTTCCTAGCCCTGTTCTGCTGCTGACTGCCTACAGACCCGGATCTCCTACTCATGGTGGGTACTAACTGCAGTCAGTAGAGAATCACCAGACCTGACACCTGAGGCCTTTCCTAAGCTGATGCATAACCCCTTTGGACAAGGCCTGCATGGGCCCCACACAGTTCATCTTCTCCCATCCAAGAGAGTTCTTCAACACCTGCATCTTGTTTGTTTGTTTGTTTGTCTGTTTGTTTGTTTTGAGACTGAGTTTCTCTGAGGGCAGCCTTAGCTATTCTAGAACTCACTCTGTAGACCAGGCTGGCTTCATACTCACAGAGATCCACCTGCCTCTGCCTCCTGGGTGCTGAGATTAAAGATGTGCCACCACTGCCTGGTGAGACTTCCGATCATTACAAAGTTAATTGACATTCATGTCTCTTTTTACCTTCATAAGAGTTCATTAAGGGGCTTTGATCAACTGCAGGGTCTTTCTCCCTCAGTTGAGGGTGACTAGTAGGTTCTAACAAATGGCCAGCGATTGGCTGACTTTCAGGCCCAGGCTCCTTCCTCCCCGTAAGATCTTTTTGCCTGTGTATGGGGAATCCCCTAACAATGACTTCACTCCTGTTGAAGTAATACTCTACAGTCTTTTTGGTTTTTCTTTTTCAAGACAAGATTTCTGTGTAACAGTACTGGCTGTCCTGAAACTTGCTTTGTCATCCAGGTAAACCTCAAACTGTCCTGGAACTCGCTTTGTAGACCAGGCTGACCTTAAACTTATAGAGAGATCCACCTGCCTTTGCCTTTCAAGTGCTAGGATTAAAGGTGTGCACCACCACCACCTGGCCCCCACAGTCTTTCTATAATCTAGCCAGGTCTGGGTCCTCAGCATGTGCCTCTCACCCCCAAGAACTCCTCCTTGGAGAAAAGGCTCTGGGCCACAATGATACGACCCTTCCCCATCAAACATCTTCTCCCAAGAGAACAGAGTCCCTTGGTAAGATCAGCCACCATTTGGAACTTTTCTTGTAGGTTTATGTTTGCCAGTTTCAGCAGGTTTTGGGGGCGAGACAGTATGAATTATCCCTGGCTTACAGCCAAGAAACCTGAACAGGGAGGAAGTACATGCATGAGTAGGAGGCTGCTATTCCCCTCCTTCTTCCTTGGAGTCCACTCTCAGAACAAATATGTGAGGCTGGGGTGTTATCTGTGTGGTAGAACACTTGCCTGGCATGCTTGAGGCTCTGACTTCTGTACAGTACCAGGCATTGGCTTCAAGGCTTTTATTCCAAAAGGTCAGCTTGTGATTTTTACAAGGGTCTTTCTTTTCTCCCAATGAAACCCTGGCTACTCCCCTCAAGCCTTCAGAGGAGTAAAGGAAAAAAAGAAAAAAAACAAAACAAAAAACCTGTAAACCATTTGGAAATACTCCCTCTGCAGGATAGGGAATAGCAGCTGAATGAGGACTGTGCAAAGGCCTGTAGAGAAAATACCCACTGTGGATCCTCAGGATCCAGCTCAAAAATACCCAAATGTCACTGTAATTAATGAGCTTTAACATATTAAGGCATCACCTCAGAACATTGCAATCAATTCTGAGTGCTTATCCCAGGGTCACTGTACTATGTTTTTAAGAGGCAAGACCACAGTCACACAGGGCAACCTGAAACCCATTAGCCTAGCTCCAACTCAAAGGCACCAGCCTGCCCCAGCCTGCCAGGGTACCAGGATTTATAGGCATGTGCCATGTCACTATGCCCAGCTAACTACTCTGACACATTTAACTCCTTGGGAATTATAGCCCCTTAGATATCTGGCAGCCATTTTCCTAGAAAATTTACAGGGTCCTGAAATAAGCCTTCGGTTTCTGGGATTTCTCTCCCATCCCATTATCCGTTTAGATAGAGCTGCCATGCTGTAAGCAGAAAGACCTAATCCATTATTAGGGATATATAACTACCTGGTTTTTTGGGGGTTTTTTTGTTTTTGTTTTTGTTTTTCCTTATGTGGCAGCTTCCTCCCTTAAACTGTCCTCCTGATTGCATGGCCCAAGGGACAAAACCTAAGCTGCTGGCCTGGCCTGCAATATGTAGATGACCTGATCCGTGTACATCCTCCACTAAAACCCTCTAAGTTCTGGCCCTGTATCAAGGAGAGACAGTCTGGCTGGGGCTGGCAGACTGTTGAGATAAGGCAAGAGTGCTTGGGGTTGCACACCACTATACTTCAGGACCAGCTTTCCCAGCCTAGGGAGGGGTGTCTCTGCTTCTGTTGGTTTGGAATTTATTTTGTGATTCTGCAGCTAGAACCTGGGGCTTTGCCTAAATCAGTCCTTTTACCACCAGGACCTCTGCTTTGCAGGAGTACTAGAGTGAGATAAGAGTCTGGCTGTGTAGCCTAGGCTAATAGGACCATACTTAGCCTCAAATTGGGTGAGTCTCCTGCCTCTGGGACGTCATGCATGTGCCACATCCAGTACTTGCTCTGCTTTCTAAAATCTTGCCCAAAGGCTAGCCCGTTCCAGGTGCAGAAGAACTCAAGAGTCAGCCTTCTCTGTGTCCACCCCACCCACTGCTGGTGTATAAAAAGGAAGACCACTGTGTATCATGACGACCTGAGAATGCAAGGAATCGAAAAGGCCCTATTGACCCTGAATGATCTGAGTCCAGACTGTGTTTCCTCTGCAGTCCCAGCCTAGAAGGATGTTGACAAGCCCTTCCACTCTCCCAGCCCTTTGTCCCGGACAGGAGATGCACACAGACAGGCATACTACACAAGAAATTTCTGGGTGCGGGGCGGGAAAACTTTTCTTTGATTCTGGACTTTTATAAGGTCTTTTGTTTGGTTTTGAGGCTTCTGGAGGCTGACTTTCATAAAGTCTCCTCTAAACCGAGCTGAGTCCGTGCGCTATTGAGCTTCACAGCCCCGGGGAGCAGAGGTAAGGGGGATGGGGTAGTCTCAGAGAGATTGAAAACTCGCTCAGGAACACACAGCTAGAAGTCGGAAGTAAACGATTTTTAACTCATATCGCGGAATTTCCAAAGGCCAGCTTTTTTTGTTTGGATATTGGTCCCCAGGACCTGCGAGCACATCACATTCCCTAATACCCAGAAAGTCAAGATGACTTGGGTATTGAAGTATCTGGACAAGGGCTACCTTTCCCGAATTTGTCCGGAGGGCTGCAGCTGTTAGGGTTAGACTCAGAGGATCCAACGCTGTAGGAAAAATAGCTAAACCGCATGAAGGCCCACAGGGCGCCGCGACGTAGAGGGGACTACGCTCCCAGCCTAGAAATCTGTCGGTGAATATCTGAGAGCGAACGAACTGGTGCCAAGGGTAGCACACAGCTTGTAGCAGCGAGGAAGGCGAGAAAGTGATGTCAGCCCAGAAAACAATCGCTGAAGGCCAGGAGAGTAGTATGCACACTGACTGGCTCGCTGCGGTGTCTACGTCCCTTCCGTTCACCACCACCGCGGCACCAGGTGCAGCCGCACAATCACCTTTCAAGCTGAGAGCCAGTCGAGCGTCCCATCCGGTCTTCGCGGTCCCATCCTGCGTCCCCCGCCCCTCGCTTCCGCGGTGACAAAGCACGGCTCCCGAACTGCTGTCTTGGTGCGCCCCCCACTGCCGATCGCCAGAGGCGGAAGTCGCATCTTGTCGCAGCATCCTCGCTGGCTCAGATCCCAGGGCTCTGCCTCAACAGGCATCCAAATTCTCCATAGCTAGAGGTCGGTTGATCTTGACGTCTTAGTGAGCCTCTCTCCGGGTGCGCCAGCCCTGGGGTTGAACTCCTGTGGCGACTGGATGCTAGGTCTCCGCCCACACCGTCTCTGTTCCTAGAACCCGTAATTAACCACAGGTGGGAAAGATGTAGCTTTCTTATGATGCCACCATGCCTCCTCCCAACCATTTAAGAACCAGGCAGAACCACATCGCCCCTCACAAAAGGACTGTATCGTAGGATAGAAAGAAATAATTACGAATTTCTCTGGTTAGCTAATATATTCAGGCCAGTCATGTTCCCAACACGCATGGTTCCACTCGATGTGACTCACCCAGCCCAGGCTGTGGAACCCCTGGACATTGCTTTGATGACAAGTCTCGGGCAATTTTTTCCTCACTTAGATCTTGGGTACACGGATAAACAAGAAACACTTCTCAGATTCCTCCAGACAGTGCTCTTGAAGTGTGATATCCACAGCATCTGGAAACCGAACCCTGGTATCTACTAAATCAGAAATTCATAGAATGGGCCCAGTAATGTGTTTTAACAAGCCCTCAAGTGATCACAATGCACAATGAAGATTAAAATCTGCTACCCTGTGGATCTCATCATTCCTGTGGTTCTTTGCCTGAGATGGGTTTTTACAAAGTACCTTAAAAGTTGTGCAGACATGTATACATATGATAATTTGTTTGTCATACTTATGCATCCCTGTTCTTTCTACTTTACCACCTCTAAGTAGCTCTTTACACAAACAGAATGGAGAAGAAGGACTTTGGGAGTAACCAGAGACAAGGAAGGATATAGGGTGCAAAATTAGATTTTTCTAGAGGCTCCTCAGAATTATAAGCTTATAATCCTTAAGGAGGCATGGTTCTGCAAGTGTCTTTTGCATGTAGCATCTTAGGCTTGAGTTATAATAAGAGGCCTAGGCTGGGCATGTAGCTCTGTTGGTAGAACAGTGCCTAGCAGACATCAAATCCTGTGTTCCACTCTCAGCGTGGCACAAACTAGGTGTTGCAGTATATACCTACAATCCCAGAACTCAGAAGGTAAAGGTAAGAGGATCAGAAATTTAAGATCATTCTCAATATATACCAATGAGGGGTTGAAGAAATGATTCAGAGGCTGGCAGCACTGGCTGCTCTTCCAGAGGACTGGGTTTCTATTCCCAGCACCCACATGATGGCTCACAGCCTGCTGTAGCTCCAGTTCCATGGGGTCTGATGCCCTCTTTGGATTTTTGCAGATTTTAGGCATGAATGTGATGCACATATATTCATACCTGAAAAATACTATCACACATAAACTAAAATCCAAAACTAAAATAAATGTGATGTTACACACACACACACACATATATATGTGCATATATATCACACACAGACATATATATGCATATAAAACAATGAGTTCATGGTTGCCCTAGTCTACAGGAGATCCTAGCTCACAGACAACAAAACTAAATAAGATATCATTCATCTCTATCCTTCACTGGGGATGAACCCACAGTTTCACTACTGAGCTAGACCCCACCCTATATAAAGAATTTTCTTTGGGAATAACTTAAGTTAATTTAGGCTAAAATCAAACATCTTTAGAAGAGCCCTAAAGGGCTATAGATATGCATATGCTCTCTTGTCAGATTTTTCAAAACACACTCTAGGCTGTTATTTGATAAGTTATAGGTACAGTGAGTTTTATAATTAGGAGGCCTGGGCCTAAAGTACTACCAAGATGGCCCAAGAATAAAGAATAGCTATGTCTTCTGAGTACTGGGTACTATACTAGGTTGCTGTGCTCATAAGACACTCAGTCCCCAGAACTCTAGTAAGTATCTACAGTTGTCATGATGCCCGTTCTACAGATGGAAGAATTAAGTCAACAAGGGGTTAAATGCTTGCTCAAGAACACACACCAGATAATGGCAGAGGTAGAGCTGAACTCAAGGGAATAAGACCATGGGCCAGGCTCTGCCTACTTTCTGCCATTAGCCTGGCCTGCCTCCATAGGTCTTTGGTCTCAAAACCCTGGACTTCACAGGGGTTACCAGGAAAAGTATCAACAGTCAACAGGATGGGGGGGGGGGGGGGCTGTGAGAGGGGTGTGTGCCTGTGTTAGGTTTTGGCAGATAGCCAGCTTAGCATGTGTAAACTTCTGAGTTCATTCTCAGTATCAAATATCAATAACAATAGTAATAACAAAACTAAACCAGGAGGCTGGAAAGACAGCACTGGCTGCTCTTTCAGAGGGCCTGAGATCAATTCCCAGCACCCACATGGTGCCTCACAAGCATCTATAATGAGATCTGATGCCCTCTTCTGGCCTGCAGGCATACAAGCAGACAGGATGCTGTTTACATAATAAATAAATAAATAAATAAATAAATAAATAAATAAATAAATAAATAAATAAATAAATAAATAAATAAATAAATAAATAAATAAATAAATAAATAAATAAATGAATAAATGAATAAATGAATAAATAAATGAATAAATAATCTCTTTAAAAAAAAAATCACAGAATGATGGCACATGCCCTTATTCCAAGTACTCTGGAAGCACATATCTTTGAATTCCAGGTCACTCAAAACTACACTGTAAGATCTTGTCTCAAAACAAAAACTAAGATGGGCAAAGTAATGTGCACCTATGCACCCAGAATTCCAGAGGCAGAGACAGGAAGATCTCTGTGTGTTTAAGATCAGCTGGTCTACATAGCAAATTCCAGGCTACTGCTACATCAAGATCAGCTGGTCTACATAGCAAATTCCAGGCTATTGCTAAACGGTGAGACTCTGTCTCAAAACTTAAAAGCAGGGTTAGAGAGATGGTTCTGTGGTTAAGGACTGGCTCTTCTTTCAGAGAACCAGGCTTTATTCCCAGCACTCATGTGGTGTATTATAACCATCTATAACTCCAATTCCAGAAGATCTGATACTCTCTTCTGACCTCTGCAGACACCAGACACACAAATGGTGCATGGACATAAATGTAGGGAAAAAAGAAAACTTATAAGCATAAAACAAAAATTAGCAATTAAATAAAAAAAAACAGGTGGGTAATAAGTCATATTCATGTGGAATTCTCTAGATTACTATTCCAACTGTTACAAGAGACTTGTTAACCAAAAAATTCTTTTTAAAACTTATTTACTTTTATTTTATGTGCATTGGTGTTTGTGTGAGAGTGCCAGGTCCCCTAAAACTTCTTACAGGCAGTTGTGAGCCACCGTGTGGGTGCTGGGAATTGAACCCAGGTCCTCTAAAAGATCAGTCAATGCTCTTAACCACTAAGCCATCTCTCTACCCCTAAATTGAAAATTCTAAAATCAACTAAGAAGTGGTGGCACCTTTATTTCCAATACTCCGGAGGCAGAAGCAAGTATAAATCTGAGTTCAAGGCCAACCTGGTCTACAGAGTGAGTTCCAGGACAGCCAGGGCTACACAGAGAGACCCTGTCTTGAAAAACAAAAACATACAAAAAAGAAAGAAAGAAAATTTCAAAATCTATTTTATATTCTCTCTATACAGATAAAGAAACAGCCTTCCCCATCATAAAGAAAATAAATAATCCCAGAGGGGGATAAACACTACCTCCTCAAGGATCACTCAGCTAATATGGCAATTTGAGAGGCACCATTACACCTTTCTGACATCATTGACTCCTTTCTTTTCTTTATTTATTGGTTTCCTTGTTTTGCTTTCAAAACAGCATATTTCTGTGTAACAGCCCTAGCTGTCCTGGAACTCACTTTGTAGAGCAGGCTAGCCTCAGATTTACAGAGATCCTGAGATTAAAGGTGTATGCCACCACCTCCTACATGTATGTTATATTATATTGCATTATGTTATAACATGTTGTGGGATTCGGGTGTCAGCTGGTGGGGTCCAGGGAAGCTTATCCAGGGTCCTGGGCTCCTGGAGGGGGTGTGGCCAAACCCTTGATAAGGGGCTGCCGGGACGCTGAGAGGCTCTCTTCCTGGTTCCTGGCTGCTGGAGGGAGGCTCACGTGGTCCGTCCGTCTGCAGACTCTGGTCCCTGTTCAGGTGCTATTATACTCTGTTGCCTGTACCGTGAGTGTTGGTTTATATTCTAATAAATATCTATCTGGTATTGGTGTCCTTGTGGGTAAGTTACGCCTACAATAACATTGTCAGCTACTGCTCCTTTTCTGCTCCTGCCCCTTTCCTTCTTTCATTGCATTTGTTTATGTAGAGTGAGGGCGTACACGACAGGGTACATGTGAAGGCTGAAGAACAGCTTTTGTGAGTTACTTCTCTCTTTCCGCCATGTGGGTCCCAATTCGAATCAGGTCCCCAGTCCTGGCTGCAAGAGTTTTTTACCCATTGAGCTATCTCATTAGCTTGGAGGCGGGGGTGCTGTGCAGTTTAATTTGGCACCTCAAATTCACTGTCCTCCTGATTCAGCTTGCTGAGTGGTGAGATTATAGGCACTCATCCCTGCATCTGCCTCCATATATCATCATACCAATAACAAGCATCTTCTTCCTTCCTTCCCTTTTTTTATTTAAGACAAGATTTTATGTCTCATGTAGCCCGGGTGGGTCTTGAACTCCTGATCCTCCTGCCTCTACCTCCTAAGTGCTGGGAGTGTAAGTATATGCCACCACTGTACTCGCTCTCTCTCCCTTCTTCCCTCCCTCTCCCTCCCTCTAGTTTCTTGAAGCGGGGGTTTCTCTGTATAGCCCTAGCTGTTCTAGAACTCACTGTACAGATGAGACTAACCTCAAACCCAGAGACTGGCCTGCCTCTGCCTCCTGACTGCTTTGATTAAAGAAAGACATGACGTCACGCCCAGCTTTGTTTGTCCATTCTTTAGACTGCCATCCCTGACTGTATTCTCTTTGTTCCCGCCCCAAGTGGCTAGTGAAGCCGGACAGTAGAGAACCAGTTGTTGTTTTGAGTGAGTGATTTCAAAAGCCAAGATGTGGACAGGCCAGGAGACTTTGTTCCATGTCAGGGCTGTGAGATGATGTTGACAAAGTCTCAAGGAGCAAAAATAGTTTTTCAGAGGCTCCTACAGAATGAATGGGAGTTATTCATGAGTCCTGCCTCCATCCTTAAAACCTACCCATGCTGACACACATACACAAGGAAAGCAGACAACTGTAAGATGCTACTAACAATTCAAAGTACATACCATGAAGCAAGCTGTGCACCCCGGCTCTTACCATTGGCCTGCAGCTGTTTTGTAACTTCCATTATTGACACCATGTCAGCTTTGGAATGCCTTTCTAATTATCCTGGAGTTGACCTTACTGTACTATTAGAAGAAGATAGAACTGCCATTGTTCAAAAATAGTCATGGAAAGGGCCAAAAGGAACCCAAGTTCCAGATTGACTCTGCTCTGGACCTAGGAAAGGGTTGAAGTACAGGCGGTAACGATCCCATTACATCATGGACTTCAGTGCTGAATATGGCCCTTTGGCAAGTGAGGAACAGATGAACTCCAAAAGTAAACCAATTTTATCTTTGTTAGACCTCCCTTCCACTGCCGGTACAAGCACCAGAAAGAGCATAGGCCATGCCGTGGCTCTCGTCTTAGAACATAATTTGCATACTCTCATTTATCTGATCTTATTTTTACTTCGGTTTATTTTAATTTGTATTTTGTGTGAACGAGCATTTGCCTGTATGGATGCCTGTGTACAATGTGCACGCGGAGGCCGGAAGAAGACAGCAGCCATTTCCCTAGAACTGGAGTTACAGATGATGGTGAGGAGCCATGTGGGTCCCAGGGATGGAATCTGACTCTTCTGTAAAAGCCCCCAGCCCTGTATACTGTCTTTTAAATATTACAACGACCTTCAGGGAAAGTGATGGTTCTCTCCATTGAACCAATGAGAAACATGAGGCACAAACCCACTGGTCTGAAGTCCTACAGACAGGAAATAAGAGGTTCTCAAAACCTTTGCTTGCAAACTACAAATTTTATTTCCAGTAGCTACAAATTTACCTTCTTTATTGTTTGGTCTTGTTTTATTCTGTTTTTATTCTTTGAGACAGGGTTTCTCTGTATAGTCCTGGCTGTCCTCACTCTGTAAACCAGGCTGGTCTTGAACTCAGAGATCTGTCTGCCTCTGCCTCTGGAGTGCTGGGATTAAAAGCCAGCACCACCAACTCCTGGCACAAATCCGATTTCTATATGGATATAGATTATAAGATATTCTGATCCAGCAGAGGTGCATCAAGAAACTAGTCTTAAATACAGATGGCCTGGATTTAGTTCAGGGGAGAGAGAGGCCCCAGGAAGGACTAAGAGAAGCTGGAAAGCAGACTGTATCTTCGAAGAACACAGAATCGATAGAAAGCACTTTTCTCTAACCTGTCTAGCCAAGATTTCTCTACTTCAAAGAGATTCATGGCATGGCGAGAGGATGCCTTTGCAAACCAGACCTGAGCTTGAACTTCAGCTCTGGCACCTATCAGCCGATAGTGACCTTGGACCACCCAAAGCTGCAGCATGGTAATCTAAAATGCAGCTGCCAAATGAGAAAATGAAGAGGCCTGCCTCTGGGGTTCTTGGAGTTAATGAAATGGAAAAGAGTTAACAGTGGCCTGGAGTGGGCACTACATAAGCGCACATTCCTGTGCACGCCCTCCCACATGCACCGTTACTGGCTTCCTGGTGTTACTCCATTATATCCTCAACAGTGCTCTCAAAGTGAGCAGCAACAGTGCTCTCAAAGTAGCAGCGAGCATGATGGGAATGATACCCATGAAATAACTTAACGGAATGTGCTTTTTCCCTTCAGGGCAACTAC
This sequence comes from Phyllotis vaccarum, assembly GCA_033318265.1. NCBI lineage: Eukaryota > Metazoa > Chordata > Mammalia > Rodentia > Cricetidae > Phyllotis > Phyllotis vaccarum. The sequence continues at coordinate 79,619,513 of JARWLC010000014.1, read as the reverse complement.
AGTGGGATACAAGAATATAGTTGTTGCTCTTCTAATGACAGTCTAGTAGAAATCAAGAACAACAGATGAGGCCGAAAGCTCACAGAACCCAGCCTGCATTCTGGCTCCAGCTCTGCTCTCCCTTTACCAGCTGTGTGGTATTGGGAAGTGTCTCGAATTATTTCAACCTCTGCTTCCTCGTCTATAAAGTGGTGCCAGTAAGGGTGAAATGAGTTGGCACATATAAAACACTCAGAAGATATCCTAACACATATGAATACGCAATAAATGTCAGCTATTGCCATTATGGCGTGTCAGTTCCCCGATGTGTGCTTGTATGATAAAGATGAATGAAGCAGAACCCCACCCATGGAGGAAATACACTACTGAGAACAGCACATATTCCAAGCCAGACAGACCCGGCTTCAGAATTGACCTGGTCAAGTCGTATGGCCTTAGGCCTCCCCTGAAAATGGAGTGGATGGAATCTGATTTGCAGTCTGTGTGGCTGTTAGCCCACAGGAAGCCCCACTGTTTGTCATCATAGCTTTTAATCTTTGGATTTGTAAGGTTCTCTTCTGCATATTACAGGGTTCACCCTCCTGGGAGGAGCTGCATTTCAAGGCATTGCTTAGGTGAGACCCACTGATCCACTAACACCTTAACCAGCATTATGAGAATGGGTGGGAGGAAGGCTAAAGCTTTGGGGACACAATGGAAGGAAAGAGAACTCAGGACATGAATGGACTTCCAAGACAGCTCACTCTTTCACTGTTAGCCAAGGAGCATTCTGCTCAGTCCTTATGAGATTCCCACTGGTGTGGCTGCGTCAGTTGCTCAGTAGGAACTATCCACGCCAGTCTTCGCCTAAAGTGATGGAAGACGTACAGTTGATGGTTTAGTAGGAGGCAAATCCCAGGTGCTAGGAGAATGAAAGAATGCTGGACATGGTGACATCTTTAATCCCAGCACTCGGGAGGCAGAGGCAAGTGGATTTCTGTGAGTTCATGGCCAGCTTGATCTAGAGAGTTCCAGAACAGCCAGGGCTATGTAGAAAGATCCCATCTCAAAAAAATCTAAAATGGGACAGAGAGAGAAAAGGAGAGAGAGAGAAGGAAGGAAGGAAGGAAGGAAGGAAGGAAGGAAGGAAGGAAGGGAAAGGAAAGGTGATGATATATTTTATATTTAATAAAACCAGCCCAGAATATCAGAGAACAGAATCACCCACAGTCAAGCCATGAAGGTCAGAGAGTGGTGACTCAGACCTTGCCTTTAATCCCATCACTCAGGAAACAGAGATCTTTCTGTATTTCTTCAAGTTCAAGGCCTAACAACCAAACAGTAGTAGCTCACACCTTTAATCCTAACTCTAGGATTATGATACAGAGTTGAACCCAGAAGTGAAGCAACTGGGCAGAGAAGATATTTAAGGCAGGAGGAGCAGAGATTCAGGCCTTCTGTAGCAGCAACCAGCCAGGCAGTGGTGACACACACCATTAGTCCCAGCACTTGGGAGGCAGAAGCAGGAGGATCTCTGTGAGTTCAAGGCCAGCTCGATCTTCAAAGCAAGTTCCAGGACAGCCAGGACTGTTACAGAAAATTCTGTCTCAAGGAAGGAAGAAGCCAGGCATGGTGCCGTGTCTGCAATCCCAGGTGCTAGGAGAATGAGGCAAGTAGATGAATTGCACCTAGAAGTATGAGGCCAGCCTGGGCAAGGGAAAGAGGAGAGAAGTAGGGAGGGGCAGCGGGGATAGGAGAAAAAGGAAAAGAAATCTTGTTGGCATCGAACTCAATGATAGTTGAGAAAGGATGGTTTAAAGATCCCATCAATTTGGAAAGCAAAAGTTCTTTGATCTTTCCTGACTATCTCCTCCAAAATTGTTCTTCCTGAGTGCAGAGAAAAGTTTCCAGTGGTTTGGATTTAGCTTTTGTTTGTTTGACTCAGTGTTTCCTGTTGGTGGTGGTATTGAGACAAAAATCCTAATCATCCAGTGTTGGCCTTCAACTCCTGACCTCCTCTCTACCCTCTGTGCCCCTGCGCCCCTCTGGCTCATATCTCATTAACATCCCTAGTGAAACGGGCAGAAGTTCTCTGAGGACACTTAAGCTTAACTCAATCTGTACAACATCTGCTGAGTCCCTACTCTACTCCTCCCTATGCTGGTCACCCAGATAGAGAGCCCTGGACCTCTGGGATGCTAAGCCAGTAGTCTACACACTTGGCTGTTCTCCCAGTCCCTTCTGTCATGATGAAAGAGTTTCTTTCTTCATTTGAGCCCGTGGCTTTCAAGTCCCCCTGCTTCAGTTGCAGTTGGAAGAGGCCTTGGGACTAAAGTCAGACCTAAAGGAATAGAAATCGAAATCATGCGTCTGCTTCCAGCAACATTCCCCGAAAGACACTGAGATAGAGACCTTCTGGTGGTCTTTATCATTCTGTGGTCTGGAGCTTGTCCACTGACAACCTGGATTTACATAGGCAGAGCAGTAAAATGGAAACAGTCTGCATCCTTGACATTAGTAGCTCTCCACTGGCCCTGGACCCCTACCCAGACTTCTGGGTGGGAAACTGAACATGTTATTTCTTTTTAAGCCATTTGTAGTGTGGTTTGAATGAGGACAGCCCCCATAGGCTCATGTATTTGAATGTCTAGTTTGTGGGTTCTTTAGGAAGGATTAGAAGGTGTGACCTTATTAGAGGAGGTGTGTCACTGGGGGTGAGCTTTGGAACTTCAAAAGCCTATGCTTAGGCCTGTCTCTCCGTCTCTGTCTCTCTCCCTCTCTCTCTCTCTCTCTCTCTCTCTCTCTCTCTAATCCATGTAGATTAGGATGTAAATTCATAGCTACAGCTTCAGCACCATACCTGCCACCACACTCCCTGCCATGATGATCATGAACTCACTCTCTGAAACTATAAGCAAGCCCTGGGTTAACGCTTCCTTTGATAAGTTGTCTTAGTTATGGTGTCTCTTCACAGCAATAGAATACTAACTAAGACACCATGATCATTTTAGATTCATTTCTATGCTTGGATGGTTGACTTTTGGTTCTGTTAACCAAACTCAGAAGCTTGCAAACGCTAAGTGTACCCTGTGTACAGTCTACCAGTGAATAACACCCCACAGCCTTATTTTAGGCTTTATGTCACTAAGAGCAATTTCTCACTAGTAAGACAAAGTCCTCAGCCTGTGGGAGTTGAGCCTACAACACTGATGAGAATATAGTATGCTTATGCTGTACTTGCCTTGTGGACAAAGCAGTAGAGACAGCAAAGGACTGGGGCTGTAATTCCATGATATAGCACCTGCTTCCAGTTGGTGGGACCCTGGGTTAGATTCTCCCACACTGAAGAAAGTTAAAGACCTTTAATTCCAGCTACTAGGAGACTGGAACAATAGAAATGCAGGACTCACTGGGCTACAGAATGGGCTCAAGGCCAGCTTGGGCAACTTAGTAAGAGCCAGTCTCACAATTAAAGGTAAGAAAAGAGAGCTGAGTAGGGCTGGAATTGCTCAGCAGCTAAGAGTTTGTATTACTCTTCAGAGGATCTGAGTAGATTCCCAGCATTTACATCAGACAGCTTACAACTCCTGTAACTCCAGCTCCAGGAGATCTAATGCTTCTGGCCTCTGGGGAACTTATACACACATCACACATCCACACAGATATGAACATATACATATGATTAAAAATAAAATAAGCCTGGCATGGTGGTGTATGCCTTTAATGCCAGTAGTCAGAGGTAGAGGAGGTGGGTCTCTGTGAGTTCAAGGTCAGCCTTGTCTACAAAACAAGTTCCAGGACAGGGCTACAAAGAAACCCTGAGTCAAAAAAAAAAAAAAAAAAAAAAAAAAAAAAAAGTAAAATAAACTGGGTGTGGTGGCACATGCCTTTAATCCCAGCACTTGTAAGACAGAAGCAGATGGATCTCTATGAGTTTGAAGCCAGCCTGATCTACATAACAAGTTCTAGAACAGCTAGGATTATATAGAGAGACCTTGTCTCAAAAAAATTTTTTTAAATAAAGCAAACTAAATTTTAAGAGGTGGTGTAGAGGGAGAGAAGGGATGGAGTAAGAGGGAGGGGAGAAGAAGAGAGAGACAGGGGAAGGAGAGAGATGTGCATATAAGCTGGGGATATTATGATGAGGGCTTGCAGAACATGGGTGAGACTCTATGTTCAGTCCTTACAACTGTGCAGCTAAGCTATGAAGTCCTAGCTGGCCTGAAACTCACTACACAGATCAGTCTGATCCCAAGCTTGCAACAATCCTTTTGTCTCTGCCTCTGGAGTATTGAGATGACAGGCATGGACTACTAAACCCCGTTTATTACATCTGAGGCTCCATTCTAGAGCCACCTACACCTACCTTAGTTAGGACTCTGGAAATAACACTCACAGACATACCAAAGGCATGTCCTAGACAATCCTTTTCTCCTTCCTTTTGGGTTTATTTTCTTTTAATGGCTGTTTCATCTGCACACATGTATGTGCACCGTATGCACGCCTGGAGCCTGGAAAGGTGACAAGAGGGAATTCAATACCTGGCATCCAGAGTTAAGAATGACTATGAATTAATGAGTGGAAGCTGGGAACTGAGCCCAGGTCCTCTGCAAGAACAGTGAGTGAGTGCTCTTAACTACTGATCCTTCCCTCCTGTCTGCCCCTGGATGTCTCTTAATCTACTCAAGTTGACAACAGAAATTAACGATCACGTGACAAGGAGTATATGTGCATGTATGTAATATTTCCACTGACAAGTTTGCATCTTCACAGAAATTCAGACTACAGTATTCCCTCCTCCCGGCAGGCTTGAGAAGAAGCTACTAGAGCATACTAGTAGCAACATTATTATTTAATTATTATTTATCATCATTATTGTTATTATTTTGGAAGTGGTTCAAGACAGGGTTTCTCTGTGTAGCCCTGGATGTCCTGGAACTCACTTTGTAGTCTAGTCTGGCCTCAAGCTCACAGAGATCTGCCTGCCTCTGCTTCCCAAGTTTGGGAATTAAAGAAATGAGCCACCACCACCTAACGTAACCCCATTGTTTTTACATATATAATATGTAAAAACTTTTCCAAGTGAGATAGATATTAGGGAAAAGATGGCAAGGAGAAATGAGAAGTTTTTCAAGGGACAGAACTAGAAGAAAATACTTCTTCTCAGAAGACCTATTGAGAAAAAGAGCCAGACCCGAATCCTTGTTCCCAATTGGCTGTAAAACCTGAGTGAACTAGTAAACATCTTTCGACTTTCTAGAACAGAGTAGTAGCAGATTTACACAGAGCAGCCATTGCTGGGTGTTCTTGGTCTCAAATCCAAACCCAGGCTCCCCCACAGAAACTATAGCATTCATAAAGTCTTCACTTACTCTGTGTGAAGTAAGACGATACATCTAACTAGTTAACACAGTTTCAGATAGATATTCCATGTGCCTACTCAACATGAAAGCCTCATGCTGCTATTTCCTTCATGCAGAAATATTAAGGCCTCTGGCCTGCTTTACACATTTTAGTCTTGGGTGAGAAATGACCATAACTAAAAAGTCATTTTAAGAGTACTTATTTTTCCCACCCCAGTTATTACTGCCAACAACTCATTTTTCCATGTATTTTATAATCAGAAGTCCCCACCACTGTAGGCCTCTGCTAGTCTAGCCAAATCTTTTAGCTCTCCAGGGATTAATGGTGGTGGGGGAGGGGGGGAATTCAAGATTGTGACAGCCAGCCAAATAGCTTGGCTGTTTTTTTTTGGTTTTTTTTGTTTTTTCTTTTTTTTTTTTTTTCTGACTCCATATATCCATTGGTGGCAAACACAAAGATTTAAGGATTTCTCTAATGATTAGATAGACTGATTTCCAGCAAGATCAAACTGGCCCTTTAAACACAATGGCCAGTTCTACTTAAAATTATTAGGGAGTATCAGGGCAGCGTGAGCATCAGTACCCACAGCTCTAGGCTTTCTCAGACATTGACTGGAACTGAAAACTGAAAGCCAGACCCACCACAGACCTCACTGACTCCCTCTGTCAGTGCAGACTCAGAAAAGCAAGTGCTGGATGGAGGCCCAGGAGCCCCACCCAGGTGAGTGTAAAGTCCAACATCTTTGACTACTGATGGACCTAGATTCAGGATCCCTGTTACTGTGTTACCCTTAAAAAAGCCTCTGTCTCCCTCTGGGCCCTGACTGGTGAATAGAGTAGTCTCAACTCTGGGTGAATTAGGCCAATTCCAAGCATCGAATAACAAAAGACATTAAAAGAATTTATATTTTTAGAATGTCCCAGCCAGGCAGTCTATGACTCCTAACTGTCATAATTATGATTTCTGTCTTTCATTTTTCACTAAAGAGCTAGAAAGAACTAGCTAGATTCTCAGAGATGGGGGGGGGGGGGGGTGTCAACACCACCAAACACAATAGTAGTAAAATCTTCAGGGGACAACTCCTATGCCCACAGATAGACATCCTTTGTAACCTTGAAGGACCCAGGCTGAGGAGGGAGCAGATTCTCACCTGAAGTTGATGGTGTCCGAAGATGTTTCAAGCATTTTTATCTGAATCCTCATAAGATTCTGTACTCACTAAACAATGACTCGAGGTTACCAATACCCCACAAGGCCTCTGTGGAACCTATCTACAGGCTACTAACCTGGGAAGTGGGAACCTGTGGGGAAAGAGAGTGGGTGCAGCCATGTCTCCGGTGCACCTGAGTAACCTTAATGGGCATGGGCAGACTTGTCCAAGGCTGGTACTGATTGGTCTAAGCTCTACAGCCTCCGATCTGCTGCTTTTGCAGCTTAGGTCTATACAGCTGCTTCTGGGTTTCTTCGGTGCAGTGGCTAGATTAGCTTAGGCCTTTCTCCTCTATCTGCAAGCTGGCAACCAAACCCTCAGAGCTCCGAAATGTCCCACGATGATCCTGCCAAATTTGAAAGACCCAGTATACCAGGAGTGGTCTGAGGCCTCTGGCCTATGGTGGTACAGACACTCTAAGCTGGGGACAGGTTCTATCTACTGTTACCTTCTCAGGGATGCTGTCTTGGCAGGACACCAGGGCACAGCTTATCCGCAGTGACTACCACAGGTTCAGCTAGCTAGCTGCAAGTTCACTCCATCTGCAAGTGCATAGCGAACCGCCCCATGGCTCAAACATAGAGCACAGCGACGAGGGCCAACCAGCCTGGAGATGCGTGGCTACGGGGCAGAACAAGAGGGTGGCCTGGGCAGCAGGGGCGGCGTGGGCGGGCAGTGCACCCGGGAGAGGGAATTCCATTCTAACGCTTGGTATTTGTTGGGAGGAAATTCGACCCTCCAGGAGCAGTGGGCTGGTGTCTGCGCCCTTTCCTGTCTGGGCTTAAAGAGGAATTCTCCATCTGCCCAGAAAGACTGGGGATCCCGCGGTGCGGCAGGATCCAATCCCTCTGAGTTGTGGGGAGTCGGGCAGACACCTTCGCCTCCCAAGATCCTTATTCAGATCTGCTCTTCCTGAGGCCACAGACGTCAGTAACCCCCACCCTCATTCTGGCCTGCAGTCTACCGAAACGATGCTCTGCCAAGTGCAGATATATAAGCCTCTTTTCAACTCTGTGCACTTTGTGTAGAATTTTCGAGACAGATCACCGCACACGAAGACACAGTCGGTCTGATATCTGTAGAATTTCAAAGAAAAGACACTAATATTCTCCTGCCTTGGCGTGCAATTATTTCTGTGTTCTTTTTCTTGCGGGGGAGGGGGCGATAAACTCTTTGGAGACAATTTGACATTTTTTTAATTTAACTATTCAGTTTGACTTCTACATGTTACTTCTTGAAATGTTTTTCTCCTACGCAATGCACTCAAGAATACTTTTAAAAGAATACGTGCATCGCTTTGGTTATAAAAAAAAAAAGGGGGGGGGTGGGATAGCAACCTAACAGTGCACGAACATAATGACAGTTAAATGAAGCAACAGCACACAGAATTCTCAATATACAAAGGAGATTCATTCACACGCAAACAAGACGGAGCTCATGCTAAACGAAAGAGGGGCAAAAGCAATCTGTATAATGGGAGTCCACAGTTAGGGTGGAGGGAAACTGCTCCCCAGTAATTAACAGGACCAGTGACTTCACAGGAGATCACGTAGGAAACATGTACATTCCATGTACACACCAATGTGGAGGAATATACATTCCATCATTGCTTTGAGACGACAGGGCAATGTGTAGGGCATTAGCTTATCAAGGTTGATCTCTTTCTAAATGAGCATGTATTAGCTCATTACTTCCTCCTACACAAAACAGAGATTAAGAAGTCGGATCCCTTACATCCTGACCATCAGATTGCTATTACGTGTCCACTCCTCTCTGATCTTCTCATTTCCATGTTCATCCCTCAACTCCGGCTCCTCCCTGTTTAGTATCCAAGAAAGCCGTATCTTTAAGTGTCTACTGCAGACTTCTTGCTTTATAGGTACATGTCATTCTAATCCCTGTGAACCAAAAGAATAAAAGAAGCAAGTTAGTTAATCTATTCATTCAATTTATTTCTTATTCTTTTTTTCTGTTTCTTGTTTTCTCTTTTCTTTGTGATGGAGGTTTGCTTGCTTGTTAATATTTGTTTTTAGAGTCTGAAGAGATGATTCAATAGTTAAAAGAGTACTCTAGCAAAAGACCTGAGTTTGGTTCCCAGACCCACACTGGGTGTCTCATTACTGCCAATAATACACACACACACACACACACACACACACACACACACACACACACACACACACATACACAAACACATTTAAACTTAAAAAAAAATGGTTTTTTGTTTTTTTTGTTTTTTTTCCTAAGACAGGGTTTCTCTGTGTAGTCCTGGCTGTCCTGGAACTCACTCTGTAGACCAGGCTGGCCTATGAACTCAGAGATCCACCTGCCTCTGCCTCTCAAAAGCTGAGATTAAAGGCATGAGCCACCACTGCTTGGCATAAAGTTATCTCTAAAGATTTATTTTTATTAATTTTAATTGTATGTCTGTGTGTTTGTGCATGTAAATGCAGTTGACCACACTGGTCAGAGGAGTTGCATCCCCCTGGAACTAAAGTTAAGGCAGTTGTGAGCTGCTAGACATGGACTTCGTGTCTTATGGAGGATCTAAATTGGAAAGCTGAAGATTTCTAGGGACATGAATGAGGAAGGACTGGAGGATGCTGGGAATGAAACCATGAAAAGGTAATGGGGCTTGAAACATGGGCTGTTGTTCTGAAATTTAAATCAGTTTGGATGCCATTCTAAAAACCTGAGCTCAGGAGGTAAGAACTCTGACTTATTTTTAGAGGACTCAGATATAATTTCCAGCACCCACATAGAGGTACACAGCCATTAATACCTCTAGTGTTAAGGATGCCATATTCTGGCCTCCAGGGACACCGGACAAGTATGTGATACACAAGTGCTACATGCAGGTGCTCACTTGTACTCATATAATAGTAGTAATAATAATAATTTTTTAAAAAGTTGAGTATGATGGTACATGCCTTCAGTCCCAGTACTTGGGAGACAGAGGCAGATACAGGTAGATCTCTGGGAGTTTGAGGCCAGCCCAGTCTACAAAACAAATTACACAATAGCCAGGGCTGTTATACAGAGTAAAAGTTGTACTCTGACCTTCACACATATATATCCATGCAAACACATGCACACATAAATAAAAATGTAACAAAGTCAGATGAGCATGCTGGCACATACCTTTGACCCCAGCACTCATAAAGTAGAGTCAAGTAAATCTCTGTGAATTTAAAGCCAGACCTACATAATGAGTTCCAAGCTAGCCACAGTTACATAGCAATACTCTGTCTCAAAAAAAAATCATATCTTCATATATAAAAATGGCACTCAGTAGCATTAAACAGAAATAATCCACTCCCTCAGCAAGAATCTGATGTAGGGTTTTTTTGGTTGCTACTATTGTTCTGTTTTGGTAGAGAGGAGGTTGTTTGTGTTCTTGATTGTATTAAAGGCATGAGCCATCATGGCGTGGTTATTTTACACACACACACACACACACACACACACACACACACACACCATGTTTATGTGCACCATGTTTGCATCAGTTGGGGAGATGGCTCAGTGGTTAGGTTGCTTGTTGCTCTTACAGAGGACCACGTTTCAATTCCCAGCACCCACACAGAGGCTCAGATCATCTTGAATTCCATATCTAGAGAATCTGACACACACCCTCTTCTGGTCTCTATGGGCATGGACATGGTGCACATACGTGCAGACAAAACATTCATACACATAACATTTTCAAAATACCAAAAAATAATGTAATCATGTTTTCTTGGGCTCTTTGAATATTCTATGCTCAAGCTCACACTATAAGTTTTGGTTATTTTGTTCTTCACAGGCTCATTCCCCATCCTCCAATCAGGGTAAAAATATAGATGCTCTGACTTCCCATCCTGACTCCATCGTATTAACTTATTACTCAAGTCAATATGTTTAACTTCCCTGTGATTCAAGTCCATCCTCTGGAGTACAGGTGACAGTATTGTTCACAACAGCATAGGGCTATGAATATCAATGCTTATGAAGCCTTCAGAACACTCCTTTCTTCCCAGTGAGAAGCAAAGCTCACCACCCTCTAAAGAGCAGCAAAGGGAAATCTGGTCTCTGTTCTCTCCTCATGGTATTTTCATGAAGAGAGAACTACTCTTTTGTTGATGTGCATTTTTATTATTGTTCATTTGTGTGTGCGTGACTGTTTTTCCCTGTATTTATGTCTGTACACTGTGTATGCTGTGCCAGGAGAGGCCAGGAGAGGGTGTTGGATCTCCTGAGACTGGAGTTGCAGGCATTTGTCAGCCACCACGTGGCTGTGGAAATTGAACTCAGCTCCTCTGTAAAAGCAGCCAGTGCTTCTAAATGCTAGGCCGTCTCTTCAGAACTTGATATTTTCTATCGAACAAAATTTACTCATTTTAACTGTAAAGATCCACAGTTTTTGGTCCCATGATGGGTAGAGCAGCAAAAATCAATCTGTTTTAGAATATTTTCACCCTCTCAGTGAGATCCTTCATGGTCATCTATGATGTATATTCCTTTCCATTTACAGATTGAAGCAGGCACTGGTCTCTGTTCTTTTACCTGTAAATCATCTTTTCTGGACACATTTTGTTGTGCTTTATTGTTTTCCCCTGGCTGTCCTGGAACTTGCTCTTGTAGACCAGGCTGGCCTCAGACTCACAGAGATTCTCCTGCCTCTGCCTCCCAAGTGCTAAGATTAACGACTTGCGCTACCACAGCCTGGCATTTCTGGACATTTTAGGTAGTTAGAGCCAGACAGTAGTAGCCCTCTTGTTCCGGTTTCTACCTCCTTGTACACTTTTGAGATTTAGCGACATGTAATCCGTATCAATATTCTATTACTTTATCACCTAGGAAAGCAGAATAAGTTTTCTTGTCATGTTTATAAAAATCACAATATGTAAAATATTAGAAATACATAATTTGGTCTAGATACTAGGACTGAGATGTAGCTCCATTGATAGGGTGACTGCCTAGCATTCAGGAGACCCTGGATTGGTTTCCACGCATTAAATGAACCCATTGTGGTGAAACACAGCTGTAAACCCCAGCTCTAAGGAGGTGGAGGCGGGATGATCAGAGATTTAAAGATCATGGGTGAGCAAGGTGGCTAATCCAGTAAACAGGACTACTGCCAAGGCTAAGGACCTGAATTTGATCTCTGATGTTCACAGGATGGAAGGAGAGAAGCAGCTCCCACATTTGTCCTCCGACCCCCTCCAACAAATCAATAATGAAAATGTACAAGATTCAAGATCATCCTCAGCTACACAGTAAGTCCAAGGGCAGCCTAAGAAATAAGAGACTAAAAAAATTAAAAATAAACTGGGTGATCCCAACATACAAGAAACAAGAAACATGCAAGTGCATCTCTGTGAATTAGAGGCCAGCCTTATCTAAATAGTGAGTTTCAGGTTGTCTATATCAAATAAAAACTTTTGCCTAGTTATTGTTGTGTGCAGGTCCTTGAAGCTGTAAGTTAAGTGCTTTATTTGAATCGTAAAATTCAGATCTCACAACAGCCTTATGGGCTAATTAGGCAGCAGTACTGTTTTGGTGAGAGCTCTACCTCAGTCTCTGACACTCATGTCATATACCCAAAGAGTCCGGAATAACTGAGTGGAAAAACCCAACCTCTCTCCTCAGACCCCTCCCGCTCAAAGCCTCCAAACAGCAGTCTTTCCCCTAGAACTCCTGTTCCAGACCCTTGCCCCTGAGGAAGCCCGCCAAAAGTAAGCCCCTCCCTAGAGCTGCTCAAGACCACACCTACTAGTTGCTTAAGGCCCCATAGACATATTCCATCATGCGACTTTCTCCTTGCATTTCCAAGGGTCACCCAGCATTGCTTTGCTCTGTTCTTAAACTTAGATTTATTAATTCAGCTTGATTGGCTTATTGCTGCAGTGCCAGGAATCCAGCAACCAAGAAAGATTTTTAAAAACTTATCAAATATTATATCCATATTCAATCTGAGTAAACTAAACTGTGCAAATATGAACCAACTTGGCCAAGTTCACAAAGCATGTAGGAAGATTCAAATCATTTTGTTTTTCGAGACAGGGTCTCTCTGTGTTGTAACATGAGGTTTCTGACCCTATCCAGCCAGAGGTCCAGATCCACAGACCTGCAGTCTCAGAGCACCTAGCCGCCTGCCACTGTTTAGGAAGCTAAAAATGACTCTGACACATATTAGTTTCATGCTGTTTGGCCTATGGCTAAGGTATATTGCTAGCTAGCTCCTGAAACTTACTTCAACCCATTTCCATTATTCTGTTTTGCCACATGGCCTGTGGCCATGGCCAAAGCAATCCTTTACTCACAGCATGTAGGCATCCCACATCACTGTGTAGCCCTGACTGTCCTGGAATTCAGCTCTGGTATTCACAGGCTGGTCTTGAACTCACAGAGATTCACCTGCCTCCTGAGTGCTGAGATTAAAGGCTTGAACCCCCACTACCTAGATGGGTATTTGAATTTTGAATTTTAAGTCTTGACTCTGGAACCCACACCAGAGTTTCCCCCTGTTCTTCAGCAGAGTGAATGGTCCTATGCTTCATCCCTTTCTAATGTCTCAGGAGTGTTGATACTTGGTTTTCTGAGACAAGACCTAATTTGGTAGCATAGGCAGACCTTGAACTTGTGAAAACCCCCTTACCATGGCCTCCCAAGTGCTAGCAGATGTGAGCCACACCCTACGCAGCCCACTGTGGATGTTTATATTGGAGTGTAGAAATACGCAATCAGAGAGTGACTGAACTGTGGCAACTGACTGCCTCATAACAAACCTGGGTCAAGCAAAACTATGAAGACTCTGGGACTGTTTGAGAAGCAAGAGAATATTTGTTTTTCTGAGCTGTGGATCAGACCTCATGCATATGCAAGCAGTATGCAAGACAAGTGGTCTACTAAGAAGTCTACTACCAGCTATGCCTCCAGTGCCCTAGAAATTTAAGGTAGGGTCTCTGTGGTTTCATGGTGAGCTTCAGGCCACGTTTACACCAAGTTTGTTGGAGACGTGTTATTATTACAGTATTTATGTTAACCATAAGTACTGCAGTGACCTGAGGAGGCCCAGTGGGGTCACGGGGGTGTTCTCAAATTTGTTATTTATCTACTTACTGTGCATTGTGTTTTTACCTACATGTAGGTCTATATGATGGTATCAGATACTCTAGAACCTCAGTTACGGACAGTTGTGAGCTACTATGTGTGTGCTAGGAATTGAACCCAGGTCCTTTGGAAGAGCAATCAGTGCTCTTAACCTCTGAGTCATCATTACAGCCTTCAAATATCTGAAAAAGTATAGAAGTGAGACACTGAGGCTCTAGTCTCCTGACAAAACTCAGGGGAAGATCCCATGCCACTTCAAAAGCAGGTTATACAGTCACAGGTCTCTTACTGATAGCGCTTTATTGCCAGCCTGCAACATCTTCACCCAGGGTCTATAAACATCCCAACATTGCTTACTTGTCCAATGAAAGTAAATGTTTTTGTGTTTATTAAGCAGCAGGATGGTGGCTTTCCTTGGGGTGATAAGGGACTGGTTTTGTTCTGTTTCTCTGGTATTGCTGCCTACCCACATCTTCTTCACTTTGTGTTTCTTGGTCTTATGAATCTGTTTGTTTTTGCACATAGTGCTTCAATAAAAGCTATTTAAAACACATAAACTAAAATAGATAAATCTTTAGAATGTAAAGCATCTCTTATAGGCAAGGTCTCATTTGAAACAAACTGGCACTCACAATATTAATCCATGTTGCATTATCAAGCTTCCCTTACAGGTTAGAAGTCCTAGTCTGGACTACAAGACAAGATCCAGGACAGTCAGGGCCACACAGAAAAACCCTGTCCCAATAATAAAAATATTAGAAAGAAAAAGAATAAGAAGTTCCAGGCCTGCCAAGGGTCCTGGTCCCGGTGAAGTCGTGGAGCTGGGAGCCAAGATGGTTGCAAAGAGGAGCAAGAAGAGAGTGAGTCATGATGTCTACTCTGCCATACCAGATGCCAAGGCTTGTGCATCTCTCTGGGATCCAGTGCAGAGGCCCTGAGGCTGGGAGGCAGGTTTCTGCATGTCTGGTCCAGGCCTTAGGGACTCTTCAGGTCTATGGCCTGAGGTTTGCAGAACTGAGTTTTGTGGAACTTCTGTCTCTTGTCCAGCCCTTCTGGCTGGCATCATCAGTCATTTAGGGACTTCACAACCCTGCACCCTGGAACCCCTACCCCAAGTGATGATACCTTCCCACCCACCTCCCAAAAGAAACAAAAGATTTCATCACCACTGATTGTTGGCAGAAAACCAGAAATGCAGAACAGGACCCCTACTTACACTCACCTTGAAACAAATAAAGACCACAGACAGAAGGTTCCCATGAGTCTCTCCCTCACCATACCCTATCTTAGGCTTCCCCTGTTGTCCCAATGCCCATCAGTCAGTACACAACTCAGAGAAGCTGGGGGGGGGGGTGGTATCTTATGAGAAGATCCCTACAAAATACAGCATCTAAAAATAAAAACAGGCTGGAGAGATAGCTCAGCTGCTATGAGGCTTGGTGTTCTCTCATAGGACCCAAGTTTGGTGGTTCCCAGAACCCGTGTTGAGGGCTCATGACTGCTTTCAACTCCAGCTGAGAGGGATCCCATACCCTCTTCTGGCCTCTGTCGGCACCTGTATACTTAAGGCATCTACACGTATTGACACACACATATAAATAAAAATCTTAAAGAGGAAAAAGAAACAAAGTAAATTACAGCATCTGGCACACAGTAGGAGCTAAATGCAACTTCCTTTACCTTCCGTCTGTATCCAGATGGCACTAGACTCCAGCATCAGCCTTCCATACCCACCAGGAACAAGCTCTTTCAGCCGGTCTGTTGTCCAGCCCTTTTGAATACCATCTAAGTCCACCACCAGCATCCCAGCATCCTCTGCCCACCTTTGCCACACTCACACCCGACATCTCTTACCACACTGTCCCCACTGCTCCAGCCCAGGTTTCTTCTGTCATTCTTCAGTTCCTTCGTGCCTTTCTCCTCTCTCACAGAAATCCACACATGCACAGGCAAATGGTGAAGAGACCCTGAGGGAAAAGTTCTCTCTGTCCATGCTCAGTGATAGCTAGTATGAGCATCTCCATAAACTTCTGCTCGTCAGAGGCCATGGGTTACCTCGCTGTGGCCTTCCTCCAGCTTCTCTCTCTCACAATCCTAAACCCTGCAGCTGGTACCGCTATAAAGCAGACTCCCCTATCCAACTCAGAGGCCATATTCACCCTAGCAGTGGTGACAGGTTGACGACTCCTATAACAGGCCCCTTTCCTCTTCTGGGGGTTCCTGCTTGTATGGAGCCTGGTGGAGGGGCCACCAGCAGGGCCGGAAACCTGTGAAGAATGTCTCTGGCTGCCACAGAGCACAGAGTTCTGTTACCGGAATGGATGTTTTTCTACAATTACAGCTTTCATCTCTCATGTTCCTAGGGTATAAAGACCTAGCACATGTACTACGTTTCCCATAACTTACAATTATCAGAAAATCTTCTATTAATAGACACACTGTTGATGAGGAATCTGGCCCCAAGCCAGTCCAGAGTGATATATTTCTAGGACAGTGGCTCCACAATTAGTACAGAGATGCTCATCTCTCCAATAGCTGTCCTCTTTTTAAAACATAGTTTATAATTTTATTTTTTAAATTATGAATACATGTGTGATGGACATCCACATGAGTGCAGTGCCAGAAGAGGCCAGATAAGGCTGTGAGTTTTCCTGAAGTTGGACTTACAGAAAATTGTGAGCCATCAGAAGGAGTGGTAGGCACAGAACTATGGTCCTCTACAAGACCAGCATGTGCTCTTGACCACTGGGTCATCTCTAGCTGTCAATCTTGGACGCTGTCTCTACCCAGCAAGCTAACAAAGGATAGAAGAAATTAGTAACTGAAATATGGTCCCTAGGGCACAGTGTTAGATCGCATGCTTAGTATGTAGAAGAACTACGGTTTAATCCTCGGCACAGGATGGGATGCTAGCCTTGGATCCAATGCAAGACTAACCCTAATGTCTTCTCCTCCTTGACAGAATGACCTTGGGCAAGTTACTTTACCTATCTGAGCCTTGGTTTTCTTTCCCTATCTAAGAGATAGAGATGATTATAAATCAGAGCTGTTAGGCAGATTAAATTAGTTAACATGATAATGTGATTTGCTCTTAGAACTCAGCGACCTGTCAAAAACCAAAGGATATCACCTGAATATCCTGATTTCAAAATACACCTTGCTGGTGCAAAATGCCTAAAAATTATATAAGGTGTGTGTAGAATACAGCTTAACCTTCACGTTTCTCTGTATTACTATTAATAGTCAAGCCAAAGAGAACTGTCTTTGTAAATTGATCACCCGTTCTCAACCCTTACCGCCTTTTCTGAGGATATATATACTCTAAAAGAAGAGCTCAAAAATAAAGACCAAGAAAAAAGCAAGAAAAAGTCTGGTTGAGATGAATATAGTAGCCTGGCATGGTAGTGCATACCTTTATCCCAGCACTTAGGAGGTGGAGGCAGATGGATCTCTACAAGTTAGAGACCAGCCTGATCTACATCATGATCAGGCCAGCCAGGACTACATAGTGAGACCTTGTCTCAAAAACAAAGCTAACAAGCAAACATAAACAGAGATATCTACAGTCAAATTCTTTTTCAAATATGTTTAAAATTACTTTTAATTATATGTATAGGTGTCTGTGTGTGAATATGTGCATATGACTGCGGGTACCTTTGAAGGCCAAAGGCATCAAGTCCCTTGGAACTTGATTTGTGAGCTGCCTGACTGAGCTCCAGTCCTCTCAGAAGGCACCAAGTCCTCTTAAAAGCTGAGCTATCTCTCCAGGCCATAAAGTTATTATTTAACAAATTATTTTCATCATTATAGAAGACAAGATTTTTGTTGTCATTATGGGTTTTTTTGTTTGTTTGTTTGTTTTTTTTTTTTTTTTTTTTTTTTTGCTTGTTTTTTGGATAAGGCTTCTCTGTGAAGCTTTGGAGCCTGTCCTGGAACTCACTCTATAGACCAGGTTGGCCTCAAACTCACCGAGACCTACCTGTCTCTGCCTCCTGAGTGTTGAGATTAAAGGTGTGCACCATCACCCAGCTCTAACTTTTTAAGTATTTAACTCTTAGCTGGGCAGTGATGGCAAGTGCCTTTAGTCCCAGCACTCAAGAAGTAGAGAGAGGCAGATCTCTTCCAGTTCAAGGCCAACCTGGTTTACAGAGTGAGTTCAAGGACAGGCTTTAAAACTACAGATAAAACTTGTCTGTAAAAACCCAAAAGAAGAAGAAAGAGAAGAAGAAGGTATAACGATGTCAGATGGTGCTGGTGCATGCCTTTAGTCCCAGAACCCAGGAGGCAGAGGCAGGCAGATCTCTGTGAGTTCAAGGCCAGCTTAATCTATAGAATGAGTTCCAGGACAACAAAGGCCATATCCTGTCTTGAAAAACAACAAAAATAATAAAGAAAATTATGAGAAACTCATTCTTTGCTGCTTACACTGGACTGCACAAAGCCCATGTGATAAGTACTTACTCAGAGTCAAGAGGGTTACTTCTCAGAGATTAAGAGAAGGGATGTTTCAAGAGCCTGTACATACTAACAGCATCTCTTCCAAAAATGTCCAATAGACTCTCCATTCAGATAGCACTTACTCACAGAGGATGTACAACAGCCAAATCATTTACCATCAATCAAGCATGTTGTACTCAATGTTACAGGAAAAAGTAAAGCCTGTGTGCCTCTCACCTAGCATTTGCCCTGAACAAACTTGCGAACACCTTTATTCTGCATGCAGAATAAGTCTAAAGGTTGCAATGACGTGCCGAGGAAGTTATATGTTTATCCAAAGCCTTAAGGAAGTTATTGCAATAGATGTTCAAGATACCCTGGAAAGGTTTTTCTGTTTCTGGCTACAGAAACCATAGCTCTCTAAAAATGAACACTTTAAGCAAAACACTTGACTTTCCCACAAGACATGTCTATCTCATAGAGGCCTGGTCTGATGGTTCTCTACTGGAACCTACTCTTGTCCCAGTTGAGCAAACTTTGAACACTTTGGCAATGTCTGAAGACCCCTTTTGTCCTCACAGCTGACATTAATAGATAGAAACCAAAGATGTGACTAAATATCCTGAGTATGCAGGCCAGTCTCCACAGCAAGCTATCTGGAGCAAACTATCAAGTGTCCTCATTGAAAGCTAACGACTTAGAACAAATCCCACCACTTTGGAGAAAGCATGCCCTCAGGATGCCTCCAGCTGAGGAAGAAGGCCCAATGGAGCCTCAGGAGAGAGCCTAAGAGAATGTTTTCTCCCACCCCAACTTAGAATGGGAGGTGCCAACAGACTGGGTCCTTCTGCTTTGCCTTCAGAGCACAAAACCTTGGCATTTGAAGAGATTAAATAAAGCCCATGATTCCCAGCCCCTCGAGCTGCATAACCCTGCCCCTCATATCTTATTTCTCTCCTGCACACCCCCACTCTTGAAGCACAGTTGGAAATTCAAATCACAATCTTTACTGTCTGGCCCTCAAAAGCTCAGCCTGGCTTGTTTTCTCTCCTGGGGACAAAGTCTTCTGGACGAGCACTGCTTCTCTTTAAGATGACCCCAACCTTGCATCTTGTACCAATCGTAAGTTGCCCCCCCCCTTCATCCCTGTACCTCTCCTTTCTAATTAAGCCACATCCAGGGTGTCAGGAGAGAGAGGAAAGGATTCTGAAGACTTCCGTGCTGCAGGTTCTGGGAACCTATAGCTCTGTGGGTTTTGTGAGGTGCCAACCACACTGTGATCATTAAACCCCACAGTGGTAGGGGAAGCAGGGAGTGGCTTTTGTGTTGCTGCTAACCTGAGAACCAGCTACATCTTGTTTATCAGACTCGTTTTTAATTCAGCTTGGTCAGGTTCCAAGTGCAGAGGTGGAGATTAAAGGCAACTGAAGAATCCAATTAGCTGCCCAGTCTTCTTTAAGCCAAAAACTCAGGTCACAAACCAGATCAAAGTGAAATGATTTCTCGACAGCTCTGTTCATTAAGGGGAGGGTAAGTGCTCACACTGCTAAGCTGGGCTCATTACTGGGACTGGCATTTTAAATACAGTATCTCCTCCAAATTACATGTTTCAGAGGTCAGAGGGAGAAACCCAGATTATCTTACATGAAGTTCCTTGCTAATAGAAACCAGAAAGCCAAAGAGTGTAGGGCTACTAGGAAAAGATTTGAACAAAGCTCTGATATTCGTGGGCAGGAAAACTAAGTGTAGAGGCTGAAATTGGCAAGGAGCTCACACTCAGTTTGGTAATCCCTCCTCCTGGGATCTGAAGAATTGAGAAACCAAGGTCTTTCAGGTGGCCTGTTCCCCAGCTTGCTAGATTCCTGCAGAATTCTCTCCACCTCTTCCTGGTTAGTAGAGCTGCAGGGGAAATCCCCCACTGCTCCTGTCCAGCCTTCCCCAGCCCCAGGACCCAAGCCGCTTTGTGAGGAAAATCTCCTTCATTTCCAACTCACAAGCAGGAGGCCTTGGGCATACATTTCTCTGCTTCCCCAGGCTCTTATTGGGTGGCTAAAGAACATTGGCAGGGGGACCACAGAAGTCCTGCTTATGGTCACTTCCGGTAGGGAGGATCACTTACTGGATTGCTGTGAGAATAAGAAACGGGGAAGGAAGAGACAGAAAAAATGCACTGGAGACGTCAAGAAGACCTATGCCTGTCTTCCTTCTTCTAAGGCAATGGTTCTCAAACTTCCTAATCCTGTGCCCCTTAATACAGTTCCTCATGTTGTGGTGACCCCCAACCGTATTTCATTGCTACTTCATAACTGCAACCTTATAAATCGTAATGTAAATATCTGTGTTTTTAATGGTGTTAGGTAAACCCCTGTGTAAGAGACAGGCACCCTAAATGGGGTCGTGACCCACGGGTTGAGAACCGCTAAAGGATACTTTTGTTTCAATTAAGCTAGAAAATCTGTACTAAATTCTGTTTGGCCTCACAGGCAAGCACTTCTACAACTGTCTCTAGAAGATTGCATGTGTGAAGACCTTCAGGTTTTGTTACTTTGCAGAACACTGAATGTGGCTCTGATTTAATTTTTCAGCTTTTAGGACAAAGCTACTTTTGGGGTCTGAAATAAGCATCCCAGCTCGACCTTTTCTTAAATGTCCTAGCATATTTACTTCATTTGGGGGGTATGACTCCTGTGAATGAAAAGAGGGGGAGAGAGAGGGAGAGAGAGAGAAACTGGGGGAGGAAAATGAGATGAGAGGGGTCTGCTCCTCCCAAAGTTTTGTTGTTCCCAATGTCTAGCAACTACATAACTAATACAATCCCATCGCTACCGGATCTGGAGAAGCCTCAGAGACCTCATTATGCAAAGTTACTCAAAGCGCAGAGTGCAGCCACCCAGTCCCTCCCGGCTAACTCTCTCAGAGACAGATAATGGTTGTCCAGAGGCAGATTGGAAGTGAACATCTCAGGGATCTCTCCCTAAATCTGAGAGCTCAGACTCTAAGTCTCCAAGAAAGTGTAGCCTAAAGGGTTTCCCTCTGGATCAGGAACAAGTTACTAAATTTCGTTTTAGTTCTTTGTGTGCGCACTTCCCCTCCCTGGAATTTCGTCATTCACTCAGGTCCTTTTGCACACTCCTTTTCTCCATACCCTGAGGCATCAACAGCAGTCAGGAAAAGGCTTAGATCCCACACAGATTTTTCTACTTGCCCCACAACGCACAGGAAGCGACCGGTTGTTTTGTTTTGAATTAAGGCAGCAGCCTAAACGAGTTTAAAAATCGGATATTTTCTAAAGAAAAGACTAGCGAAGTGGTGGAAGAAAAGACACACCGAGTTAAAGGGAGCTCTGATCCAATGGTTTGGGTAGAAAGTCTACAAAGAAACCCTCGATGTGGCGCCCGCTGTAGCACCTCTCCTGCCGACCAGGACCCAGATACTGAGCGATGGGGGGCAGGACATATAACCAGACTCTTCTGCCCAGCAACCTGGCTGAGCGCCGCCGCCGGGCACTCTCAGAGTTGATGCCTTATTTTTGTGCTAAAGCCTGGTCTAAAATGAAATTTGGAGGCGCCGAATGAGAGGGCTGTCAAAGACTTTCAAACGTACACCCCTGCTGCTGAGGGCAAGGCTCGGTCTGCCACCCTGGAGCTGACCACTTTAACGCTGCAGGCGGGTCGCAGCCTGAACCCGGGCCCGCAGGGAAGGCCGCTGGGTGCGGGGCAGGTGCCATCACAGGACCTTACAAGGTTCCCTCCGGAGCTCTGGCGCCTGCCCTGGCCACTGAGAAAGTGGGAGGATGACCTGTCCAGGATGAGGACGTGCTGGCCCGGGAATGGAGGCGGGGTTCCCCCCTACCCCAGCTGTCCTCCTGGCCCCATAGCACTTGGACTCGAAATAGCAAGTTCACCCCAGGTCAACCTTGCTAATGCTGACCCTGCACCCCACCCCAGCAAGGCTGGGCCCTTGTCTTTGAGACGGGCTCACTGGAGCAAGGCCTCATTCTAGAGGTCTCACCTCAGTCTGGAGTGACCTTAGAGTCTTGGGAGCCTGACCTTGAAAAATTGAAGGCTAAAGGGCTACAATTCCAAACTACCGGAGGAGTCTGACTTTGCGCACCCCGCTGCGGCCAAGGGTTTCACGCCACAGGCCGAGCCGCCGCGGGGCGCCGATGAGCCCCTGTGGCTAGGCCTTCGAGGACCAAGATGTCAGGGATTGGCAACGTTTACCTCTGCGGGGACCCCTTCTCTCTGGCGCGCCCCGGAACCTGGCCTAAAAGCCTACAGATAGGCACTTCGAACAATCCGGGAGAGGGAAGAAAAATCAAACTAAGCCAAAACAAAGCAGCCTTCCTGAGTAAACGCGGAGGCTGGCTATTCCTTGTTAAAGTTTTCCTGACTTCTCATAAAGGTGCCCTGGCCGTTTACAGTAAGGGCAGAATAATGTTTGCGACTGTACGACATAACTATCTCCAGACTTGCCTCTCCCGTGCCCCTAGCTAAGGTTTTCAACCAGCGAAAGCAGCTAATGCGTTTGCACACATTAAACATCTTGAACGCATAATTACAGGCTGCCGACAGGCTGAACGATAAAATATCTCCGCTCGATATTTTTGGAAGCCTTTTTGCGACGGTGCCTGGAATAAATAACAACCTCTTTCTATGTCCTTGACTATCCAACTGCAGCCAGGCCCATTATTTCAGAACACCCCTCACCTCATTTAGGTAGTGCTTTTCTTTGGAAAAAAATGGTGGCGGGGTAAAGGATGGGAATCGGCAGGAGAGTGAGGCTGGCAGGGTAAGGTCTCCCAGTTCGTCTGAACATGGACCAGCGACGATACAAAGAAAGTGCATTCTGAGCCCCAGAGGCATAGCTTTCTTATTATAGGAACTGCTAGTAGGGCCCTCTAGGCCTCAAAGCTCTGGGTCCCAAGCCCTCCCCTTCATCACTAAGAAAATGGAAGGGACAGATTGTTGAAACCACCCTGCAAGCCCTGCTACCTGGGGAATCTAGAAAAGGAGGAAGAGATGGATGATGGCAGAGCAGCCAGCCTGAAGAAAAAGGCTTAGGTAGTTATTTTCATCCACAAGAGGCCTAGGTCTCTCCAGCTTCCCTTGAGTCTTAGTTGCATGGTCTGTAAAATGGAGATGATTATAATAACCTCGGGACCTACTTCACAGGTCGTTATGAGGAAGCACTTAAATTTTTTTTATTGCTGTATAACTTACATATAGCCAAGTATACAAATCTCAAATACCCAGTTGAGTAATTTTTATATATGTATACACTTGTGAACTACTCAAAGATCAAGTTATAGAGCGGTGTTACTAGCTCCCAGACACCTCTGTGAAAAAGGAATTTTTAAACTAACTTGAGTATGTGATGATATTGTCTCCAACTCAGAGAATCCGAACCCTATTTTAGCATACAGTTTCCTGACCTCAAAGAAAAGGACAGCTAAATAGTTGGTTGGAAATGTGAATCAGTAGTGGAGGCCTTGTGTTTGATATTCAATGCTGAAAAATATAAATAAAACATGTATCATTACTATTATTATTGATATTAATATTTAGGCAGGATGTCATCATATGCCTTAATGTCCTAAAATTCCCTATGTAAACCAGGTTGGCACTGGAATCACTGAGAGCCACCTGCCTCTGCCTTTTGAGTGCTGGGATCAAAAGCACACACCACCACAACCAATATTACTATTACCATAGGTAGGAGCTATGGGAACCTCTAACTCTAGAGGAGTATTAGGGATCTTGCCTACAAGTACTCAGCGGAAAACATTGAATGTGAAGTTTGCATTTATTTTAAAGACAAGGTAGTTCTTCAGGAGCATGGATAGAACACTTATTTCCAAACCAGGAGAGATCCCAGAGAGAAATCAGAGATACATGTAACTCTAAAGTCCAAGCCTTGAGTTATGTTATTTTAGTGCCCTTTCTAGTTCCAAGTGTAGCTTGATAAAAGGAGAAGAATTTCCCAAGGGGATTCTTGACCCATTTTGTGGAGAGGTGTAATTCTAAAGGGCAGCATAATCCATTGATGAAAAAATACAACACACACACACACACACACACACACACACACACACACACACACACACACAGTGAAATCTCCACTCCAGGGCTTTGACCCCAGTTTTTCCCAGAAGTCACTACCAGTGATAACTTTTTAAAAGTACAGAAAGAAGCTTCACTGCACACACTGTCCTGGCACTGTAAGACAGTTCTCCACTGACAGGTGTGTCTGCTCAGAAAGCTATATTCAGACCCAGTGACTCAGGCAGAAAAACCAATACAAAAGCTACCCTGGTGTGGTCCACAGAGAAGCAACCAGAGTCTGAGTTCTAGGTCCTGATCTAATGTAAAGGAGCTTGGCTACCTCCCGTAGAATTAGCTCAGTTGACTTTACTGTCATTACCAGAAGACCCCCGCTCCAGTTGCCTGGAAGCAGAACCATGCTGGGAGAAATAATCAAGGCATTGACCATGGCTTTGGAACTTCAACCATTCTCTGAGGTGAGGGGAAATTGGCAGGGGCTCTAAGAGTTTTTAACTGTTCTGTCTTAGTAGCCATTAAAAAAAAAAAAATCACTTCGGTCATTAGCCCACCCTGGGTGTCCACCTCGATTCCATTTCCTTAGTCTCCTTTGGAGCTCTATGGGGTGGCCCCACTTTTCTCCCAGTCCTAGACAGAGGCAGAAGGTGAGGATAGAAGCCCAGGGCTGTGCCCCCAGACCTTGGACCCTGCTGTATCCGCTAGGAGAAGTCACAGGAAACGCATTTACCACCTGGACGACCCTGACTGCAGCTGATTAAAGTTTAATCCGAGGTGTGTGCTCAGCCTTGCCATGTTATTTAAACACATCAAAGGTCATAAAAAGATTCCGAAGGCGTGAGCAGGGCGACTCAGGCCCGCAGGGAGCCAGCATTTTCTTCTAGTTGGCTTTCAGGGCTAGGATTTGGAGACTAGAGCAACAAAGGGGCCCTTAGAAACAAAGGACACGTTTTTGCTTTCCCAGAGAAAGTCCAGATTTCGAAATGAGGCAGGGGAAACCGAGTCTCAGACACAGAGACAGACAACGCTCTGGAATTCCGATTAACTTGGAAGACATCTAGTGGGGAGAGATCGCAACTGCAGTGACATCCTCGGAGCCTCCTCTGTCCCTGCTCACCCGGACAGCAGGCCTGTGGGACTATTAGGGTGAGGTTCTAGGCCACCAAGTCTTTTTAGTGTAGTCTTTCAGCGGACCACACGTTTACTCAACTGTCAGAGATCCAAGAGTGGGATGCCCAGGAAAGGTCTGGTGGACCTTCTCTCCAGGTCGTGTTTCTAGTATCCATCCAGCTGATGACGTGTATTACCCAAGATTCCTGTTCTGATCCAATTGTTCCAGAAGCTCCTGATCCTACATTGGGAGAAGCCCCAGATTCGTGGCTACAGAGTAGAGTCACTTAAGTCCAGAGGAAAGAAAGACAGCCTAGCAGCTTCAGACTGTAACACTCTAGGCAGTTAGCAGACAACAGAGGTCAGCTACCCGAGGTGCTCAGACAGCCTTATCAACTCAGCTCTTTCGTGGATCCTCAGACCAGAGGACATCCAGGCTACAACAACCCTGTGAAAAATTCTACATATGGACCACTTTCTCTCATCTCCCTCTCTCAGCTCTACCAGCTGCTAGAACTTTAAGACTAAATCAACATTCTGTGCTCTGGAGTTGCTCCATTCTCTGAGATGCTAGTTTCTCTGAGAGCTGGCTTCACCTGCTTCAAAAAAGCAAGAATATATTTATCACAGGCAACCTCCTGGCTGACTATATGGGGGGGGGGTACCACATCTTCCTAGAATTGTCAGGGAAAGTAGCATCAGAAGGTTGCTTGTCTTTGTGATTAACAGGTGGTGGCGATGGGGGAGGGGACTAGAAGGCAGGCTTTGTGGTTAAGAGCACTTGTTCTTACGGAGGACCCTCTTTGATTCCCAGAACCTACATGGTGACTCACAACCGTCAATAACCCCAGATCCAATAGTTGCACACACACACACAAAATACACATATATGCATGCAGGCAAAACGTTCATACATATAGGTTAAAATAAATAAATGCTTTTAAAACTAAAAAGAAACCCAAGAGACCCTACTCTACATACATCACCTTCTAATGTATGAATCCCAGTATATTGTTAAATATTGGCTCCCAATGCAAGAACCTTCTGGAAGTGAAGGCTGTAAGGGACATGGTGGCTTCTGGGAGCTGCCCTCTGTAGAAAAAAAGACCTACACATCCTGTATTGTTTACTGGCAGGACCAGGGCTACCCATTGCTTTGGAAAGTGGCCTCTCCTCTCCTGTGTTTTACTTTCTCTACATGTACACATAATCCTATTTGGGCTTTGAATTTCCTAGATTCTCAAAGGAGGATCTTTATTTACTTCCAGCTTCTTTTTTAAAAAATTAAATATTGGAAATGATAGATGAGATCATTCATGGCAAAAATGCTTTAATTTTTCGTAAATAGTTGCCAGTTCTTTTCACAGACCTGAAGTGCATTCTCCAAAGAGTACAAAGACTGTGGCTCCCTCTGCTCCCACCTATTGGCTAGATGGGATTTATCCCCTAACATAGGAAACTCCCTTAGGTTGTGTTGAATCAGCTACAGATATGGAAGCAGCCGAGGTGGAGGTTGGGAGGCAGGACAGCCCCTGAATTAACCAAAGGATGAAAGCCTAAGGTCTGAGTTACAAAGGAACCCAGGATCCAAGGGCCAGGAGTAGCCCTCACTCACGGCAACCTTGTGCAAATTAGGGAAATGAAAAGTCCCTAAACGTTGCCTAGCTAGATTACCACTGGACTTCTAGCTGGAGTATACACAGATTCTACCACCACCACCACAACAAATACACCACATTCTGCCCTGTTCCTAACACAGGCTGTGGGGACTTCTATTCCTGGGGTGACAAACGAGTCTGCTTGCTCTTGGTGACATCAAATTACTTTGCACCAGCCAAGGGTCCCATGACCCTACATAACCTCACATTAGATCCTAAAAATGTAAAGAAATATGGCCTTTTTAAAAGTGGCTGAGAGCAAGTAATTGCTAGCAGGCTTGAGGGGCTGTCCCTAACTCAGCTACCAAAAGCAGATCTCAGCTGGAATTCACACACTTGGGCTTTCTATTGACAGAATTTAACTTTGGATCTTAATCAGATTCTTGGAGCTCAAATCATTTTTGTGTAAGCCTGGGATGCAAAAGTGGGACCTCAGTGGGTGGTAGGGGATGGGGGTGCAGAGACAGCCCAGACAACTGAGATAGGCTTCTGTGTTAATTTGTCTTTCTTGGATTGCCATGGCTTAAACATTTTGTCAGTAATTACGTTACAGCATCATTGTTTCTTCCTCTCTCTCTCTCTCTCTCTCTCTCTCTCTCTCTCTCTCTCTCTCTCTCTCTCTCTCTGTGTGTGTGTGTGTGTGTGTGTGTGTGTGTCTTTCTTTCTCTCTCCTTGTGTATGTGTGTGTCTTTTTCCCTTTTCCCTCTACCTCTGAATATTTTATATTCTTGATTCTGCAGTCTTTGCCCTGACCTTGACCCAAGCTTTTACTCCCTTGCTGAACTCCTTCTTAAGATCAGGAGACCTAGGACACCCACATTCTTGCCAGCCCTGTGCCCTAGGCCGCTCAAGAGCAGATTTGTTAGAATCCCAGGGCTGCAGTCATGGAGAGAATAACCAAGGAACATTTCTAGGGTTTTCTGCCACATACTATTGAAACTGCTAGGAACTGACATAAAGTATATACATATAAATTCTACTGTTTAATTTATACATCCCTTATGAGTTTAGTCAAATAGCACTTTTCTGTGAACAGTTATATATGCTTACTGTAAAAATCATCCCAGATATTTAGCAGCAAAAAAATAAAAAAATAAAAAAGTCGTAAACAACTTTGGTTGGAAAGAAGTTGGACTAGACAGAGATGAATCTTATTACACAGCTGCAGGTTGTAGGATTTGACCAACTCAAGAATTTCTATAATTTGGTTTCCCCATTTTGGTTTCTAAAGTTTGCCAAGACTTTTAGTTAAACCAACCACAGAGTTTTTCTGGAATCATGCTCATTTTCAAATAGATCACTGAATTAAGGAAACAGCAATGACTTTATTCACTTAAAAACATCTCTTATTGCAGAAAGGATATTTTTAAAACTACACAGAACTGAGTTTCTTCTTTTAAACCATGATAACTTTGATATCAATCCAGTACAACTCTTTCATCTTAATTTAACCATTAGAATGGGGGGGGGAGTTCTACAGGGAAGAATATTTTCGAAAAAAGAGATATCCATTTGCTCAGGATGAAAATGTATCAGTTTAGGATATAGGCAGTGCTGAAGCACAGTTCTCACATCCATCCTAAT
This sequence comes from Phyllotis vaccarum, assembly GCA_033318265.1. Classification (NCBI taxonomy): domain Eukaryota; kingdom Metazoa; phylum Chordata; class Mammalia; order Rodentia; family Cricetidae; genus Phyllotis; species Phyllotis vaccarum. Next base: position 79,591,017 of record JARWLC010000014.1, on the reverse strand, counting down.
CTTAAGGAAATGACAGAAATCCTCAGTGAAAGGCTCATGGAAAAGCTTGGTCTAAATCCCCCTTGGGAGTGTGTAATTTTTATAAAGAAGACGTACAATTTAAGATGAGATCTAAATTTTTTTTGGTCAAGGTTCCTTCTCAGTGAAACCTTGGTTTGTTTTGTTAAGTCCCAAACTGAAATAACTCATGTTCAACCATTTTTCTCAATCTTGAAATATTCTCAAAACCTTCTAGTGAGAACAAAGAAGTCCAATACTTGAAATTTAGTTTAATTTTAAATATTCCACAAAAAAAAACCGAGTGCAAGATAAACGATCATAAGGTTAAAGATAAGCTGAGCCCAGAGGAGCTTGTTACACTTTTGTGTATATTTGGGAAATTACGTTATATAATTTTCTTTGTATTAGGCAAATGTAGGAAATGTTTTCCCTGAAACTGTGGGGTGGTTGGGTAGTCCCTGGAATTGTCCACTTACTGTTCAGTTTCCGGAAACAAAAAATGACCTTGTGAATTTTCTTTCTTTCCGACTAATTTTTTCCTCTCTGGCCAGTTCTTTTCCCCAGCCCATAAGCGGAATATCCAAACCCAAGGTTGGGGGCTGATTAGTGAAGCTTCTAACTACCCTCACCAGAGTGTAAATACCTATAAAAACTAATATCAAAAGTTTTTATTGAGCGGCTGCATTTCCCGGAGCATTGGGCCACGCAGGGCTCCTGTCCCTCAGACAAAGGGATTGTAGCCGGAGGCTCCCTCACAAGCTCGAGACTGCTCGATGGGGTCCAGAGCTGCACAAAGATTCTAGAGGACATCTGAACCAGATAAATGCTGGCGCCTGACCTTCCACTGAAGACAGGTGTATTTACAGTATTTACTGAGCCTGTCTGAGAAATCGGAATGAAGCCGGGGGACACACAGGCCACCAGGCTGAATTGACAAGGTGATTTTTTTTTTCCTTAGGACTTGTATGCCTTTGCGTGAACATCACACAAGGCACACACATCGTTATGATTACAGTATATGTCCCGTGCCTGTAAAATCTTTTACACCTCGGTGTGTACTTGAAGGGGTCTCAAGTTTTCTCTTTCTCCATACTGGTGAGTTTCCATTTCTCTGTTGTTTTGCCTGTTAAGAATTCACAACCAGACCAGGAGTGTGGGACCAGCTCTTATGGAGAAGGACTCCTGTGGGCCCAGATCTCCTGGCTCCACGCTGAATTCTCCTAGAGAAACGCCCGAGCCCAAAAGGACCAGGCTTACGTGCAAACCTTCTACTTCCTTCGAACTCTTGAAGGTCTCGGCGTATTTGTTGACATAAAGAATCCACAGCCGGGCGCTGGTTTCCTGTTTTGTAGCGGGCAGCGAACATCAGCCTAGGGTTGGAGTGGGGGCTGGTGGCGTCGGGTATAGACTCCGGGTTTTTTCACGTGGCAGCAGCAAGCGATATTGCATTCTGCCAGCACTCGGTCCCAGTGACAATGAGCTCAATCCCAGAGTGGTGTCCCCCCACCCCCCGCAGTACCACAACTGGTCCCTGGCCCGGCAATCTGCAGCTCTGTGGAAAGCAGCGTCCTCTTTGAGCCTTTATTTACTGGAACTCGGCTCCTCTGTTTCCAATTCACATTGGAGTTCTTCTACGAAGGTTGAGTTTCTGGATCTGGTGAAGGGCAGCGCAGTGACGCCTCCTCTTTTAGGACAGGGGGAAAACTCCAGCCACCATCTAATCTCTCAGGTGGTGATGCAGGGGATTGCTCCTCACCATAGCCTGAGACCTGCTGCTGGATCTTCTAAAACTGAGTTGGAGGGGGTTGTCCTCTCTCGTCTTTGAGACTGTAAGAAACAGAGCAGTGAGGGATGCCTCTGGGGTTCTCTCTGCTTCTGCTGTCTTTCCTTCTGTGAGGCTCTTCCTGCTGTGAGGCTCTGCCTGGCTCCCGGCTGGCTGGTTCCCTTGTACCTGGTTCAATCTGGCAGGCAGTGGATGGGCCACTTTTCCAATACTTTTGCTCTCTTCAAAGTTCATCCTGAGGTGATCTTAGGTGATTTTAGGGGCAAGGTCTGTCTGTGGTTTTCTTCCTTGACTTCTCGCTTCCACTTTTGTAAGCCTTTGGTCACCATAGTTCAGAGCTATTTCCCGTGCCCCAAAATTATCCCCACAGTACCAAACCTTTCTTTGGCTTCATGATTGCTTCACTCCAAAAACAAAACCTTAAAGGAGTGACTCAAGCTATGAAATTTCCCTATCGTCTATCCAGCCTGAAATTCCAGAATTCCTTTCTTCCCCACAGCCCCAAAGCACAGCTTGCACCCTGGTACATACAGGATTAAGGACTCTCCAAAAACTCAACTTTCCACTTGCTCGGCTCTGGTGAGGATTCTGAGACGCTGTCTTCTTTGAAAATTTCTCCTTTCTCCTTTCTAGGCCCCTCAGCTCCCTCCCCCTTCTGGATCTTTCTTGCTTTGCCATTATTATCTCTTTGCCCCTATCTAGGCTGGGGTGGAAGCCAGAGGGTTAAGATGTCCTGCAAATGCAGCTCATAAAGGGGCTTGGATACATTAGAAACACATGAATATCCCGACATACAAAGTGTCTTTAAAACCAAACAAGGAATGTTTATCCTAATACCAGATCAATGCAAAGAAGTAGTTCCACACAACTGTGCTGACAGCCTCCTCTGCCATAAAGTGAGAGCAGGGAAATTTCATTTGCTAATGAAAATCAAACTCGATTAGACCTCGATTTCCCTTTGTCCTTTTTTTTCTCCAACCCTAGGAGCTAAGGATCTTATAGCTCTGATTGATAAGGAGTTCTCTATCAAGGCAGATGCAAGCCCATGGACCCTGGCTTGCCCTAGTTTTTTTGTTTTTTTGGGTTTTTTTTAAGAAGAAAAAAAAAAAAAGCAGAAGAAAGGATTTGGAAACTCCTGGAACAAAGACCCGGCTGCAGCCTTACTGCCTTTGAGGGTTTTGCTGAGAAATCTGGGTATATCAGATAAAGCTCGGACAGTAAGGGAAGGCTTCTCCAGCTTCCACTGAGCCCTGCGCTTGGTTCCAATAACCACTCTGGCCCAAAGGTCATCATGGGTACCCTGACTTTTCTTTCCTAAGGCATGGAGAACCTGAGCATAAAATTGCTAAGGTGCTGGTCCTTCTACCAAATCTTAGAAGAATCCTAAGGCTGGGAGACAAAAGGAGTTCAAGAAGTCAGGCCCTGCTAGCCGGGCAGACAGGCAAAATTTCCCTGTGCCTTTGGAAAAAGAGGAAGGGACATCATTACAAGTCAGCACTGGCTTTTCAAGAGCCAGCGCTCATCCTCTGCCCTCTCTGTTCCCATACCAACATGCTTTGGTACTGCCTGGAGCATTGTATTAGATACCATTAACGAATCTCCCGTTTCCCTTGAAAGACTGAGGGATTATTCTTGTTTTGAAGAAAGTAGAAATTCTACAAAGTCTTACCCAAAATCATTCCCAGAGTGATTTCTAATTTGAGAAGCAACTTCCAGCAATGCCTACAACTCAATAACTAGCAGGACTTATAACTATTTAAAATAGTGAAGTGGGGGACAGCATCAGATACGCCATGATGCCATTGGCACGTGCCTGGTAGAAAATCGCTTCAGAGTATGGGACAGGAAGAAAACAGGAGGCTGTCTTTCTCTAAATAATCCTGTCTTGGGGTGGTTTTTTTTTTTTTAATTGATAAGAAAACATAAACCTCAGTAACTCAGAGCCAAGCCCTTCCACCATGGGAATGCCACGTGTAAGAAGCAAAACCCAAAGAATTCAAGATGCAGCCCAAAGTCTTCTCCCTACTCCATTCTTCCCAGACAAACCTGCTTCTGGCTCCTCAGCAGAGAAAGATGAGATCCTTTCTCACCATTTTTGGTGTGGAGCGACCCAGCGGACTTTGGCAGTCTGTGGAGCTGAGGCCCTTCCTCTGAGCGCAGGGCTCCCGGCTCCAGTGAAATGAGGGAAAGGGGAGAATGCGGAGCTGGTCTTGGCTGCTGCGTGTACCAGCAGTCCAGCCTTTGCCAGAGGCGAACTGGCATAGGAATCGGCTGATGGAGGCTTCCCGAGTTGTGTTTTCGTTTTTTTCCGAATCAAGTTGGAAAACTCTGGAGGCTCAAAAATAAAAAAATAAAAACCAAAAAACAACAACAACAAAAACCACCTAAGAGCAGGGCAGCAGCAAAGAAGAATCGGTCCAGTCCGTACACAGCCCTCAAAACGAGAGAGAGAGAGAGAGAGAGAGAGAGAGAGAGAGAGAGAGAGAGAGAGAGAGAGAGAGAGAGAGAGAACGGTGTTGAGTAGCCAAACAGAGCCAAAACTAGAAATCCAAAGCATGGAGGAATTGAGAGTGAGGGGAGATGGGCAGTTGGCCCTAGTCTAGCCAGAGTTCCCTCGTCTCCAGACTTTCATTGCAGTTTTTCACACTGACTAGACAGCAACTTTCAACTTGACCTTGGCCTCCAGCCGTGTCTGACCTGTGTGTAAACTGCCCTGAAGCCCTCACGTCTCCAAGAACTGAAGCCTGGAACTCTACTTTGTCTCTTTGTCACTGTTATAATGCCACTTAGAAGGAGGAAAGGGAGGGGGGAGGGCAATGAAAGGCGCTCCAAAGTAACACAAAAATCAAGTCTTTACAGAGGTTGGTTCCTTAGCCTGCAAATGGCCAGTCAGCGAGAAGGGAAACTGGGGGCAAATCAATATTTACCCAGGACTGCTAAAAAGTCAGGAGGAAAAGACTTCGCACTGGGTGTAGGGGAGAATTGGGTGTGGGGATCAGGGAAGGTTTTATTGGGCGACACTTAACATTAGTCAGAACAAACCCAGAATCTGAGCAGATAAAAGCCTGAGTGTAGCCTTATGGGTTCTCAATCTTGCCAGAAGCCAGGGGGCTTAGAGAGGAGCAGATGAATTGGGTGATATATGTGTGGTGCCCTAGCTTAGGGATAAGTCTACAAGCTGGGACCAAAAGACACGTCCAAGCCTAGCTGCCTACCAGAGTGACTGAGACCAGAGAGTACAGAAAAGTCCCCAGCTCATTATATCCCAGAATGCACCCACTTTCACTTTGGTCCTTTGCAACCCTCTGGACAACTGACCGGTTCACAGTTGCACAGTCAGAAGTAGATGTGGTCCTAAAGAGGCAAGGTCGCCAGAATTCTTCACCAAATCGCTGAGACTCATGTGGCGGCTTTTCCAATACAAACACCCCACCAGGCTCCCAGGACTCATCAAACTGCTTCTTCGGTACCACCACGCACCCTCTGCAGGCTGAACTCCTACTGAGAGGAAAGGCATGAAATGACCCCAAAGATCCCCTTTCTCTTTTCCCAAAATGAAATGCAACAGTGGGTTCCCAGCGTCTGGAGGATCACATCCAACTCAGGGTCTATGGAATGGCTTGTAGGGAAGCCCCAGAACCGGGGCTGGAGTCCCAGCCAGCAGCCCAGCTGGGGCCTGTTCCTCTTAAACCTCTTCAGGAAAAGGCAGCCAGACTCAAGAGACAGAAACATGAGTGAATGGTGCTTTCTTCATCTGAAATCCTCAGCAGACCAGAGAGAATAGTTGTTGCATCCGAATGAATACTGAGCTGTATATACAAGTGGGAGATTGTGGCAGTATGCATCGTGTGTGTGTGTGTGTGTGTGTGTGTGTGTGTGTGTGTGTGTGTGTGTGTGTAAATTCGTGCGCGTGCGTGAGGGGAATAAGAAGATTACAATTGCTTGTTCTGATATTCTGAGTCTGTGGGCCTAATTGAAACTGTCCTTCAGGGCCTGACAACAGGGAAAAGTACTCCTAAAATGAAGCCCAAGTTTCCCAGCAGAACGTCCTGGGACCCTTGCGCCAGACTTCTGGTAAAAACTGACAGGAAACAAACGCCCTGCCCTTGTTCCCTAGGGGTGGGGGGAGCCAAATATCGACGTGTCGTAGGCAAAATCTCGGACATCCCTAGTAAGGTCTAGCTGTAGAAAGACTATTCATACCTGAAAAGAAAACAGGCCCAGAGGCCCCCAAAACATGTCGGGCCATGCTGGACCAGTCCACGCCAATCTCTCATCCGTGGCTACTGGGGAATTTACCTGACTCGTCCCCACGACCTCAGGTCGCACCCCAACTGCAGGCGCCTACGGCCCCTCCCAGCGTCCGCGCGATGCCCTAGTCCCCAGTGAGACAGGGAAAGAGATTGGGGTCCGCGAGGCGCGCGCGCCCCGTGTTTCCCACCCCACCCGCCCGAGTCCGTCTCCCCCACCCCCCACCCCCGCCTCCTCCTTGGGTGACTGCTGTCCGGCCGCACGGCGGGCGCTGGCTCAGAGGACCCCGCGGGCGGCGGTGGCGGGGACAGCGGGCCCAGAGCCGAGCCCGGCTGGAGCCGCCCGCTTTGCATACGCCGGGGGCGGGTCGGGGGCGGGCCAATGGGCGGCCGCCTGGCGCGACCCGGCAGGGCGCGACCCGCCCCCCTCGCTCGGGCCCCGGCCCCGCGCAGCGCGCTCTTCACTTCTTGGGGGCTTTTTAAAACAGCGCCACTGGGGTCTTCTCCATGCGGCTCGGGCTATGACAGCCTCCGTGCTCCTCCACCCCCGCTGGATCGAGCCCACCGTCATGTTCCTCTACGACAACGGCGGCGGCCTGGTGGCCGACGAGCTCAACAAGAACATGGAAGGGGCGGCGGCGGCGGCGGCGGCGGCAGCGGCGGCGGCGGCGGCGGGAGCTGGGGGCGGGGGCTTCCCCCACCCGGCCGCCGCGGCCGCGGGGGGCAACTTCTCGGTAGCCGCAGCGGCCGCCGCCGCCGCCGCCGCCGCGGCCAACCAGTGCCGCAACCTGATGGCGCATCCCGCACCCCTGGCGCCGGGCGCCGCGGCCGCCTACAGCAGCGCTCCGGGGGAGGCGCCCCCGTCCGCCGCCGCCGCCGCCGCCGCCGCCGCTGCAGCCGCCGCCGCTGCCGCCGCCGCGTCGTCGTCGGGAGGGCCTGGGCCAACGGGGCCCGCGGGTGCCGAGGCCTCTAAGCAGTGCAGTCCCTGCTCGGCGGCTGCGCAAAGCTCGTCGGGGCCCGCAGCGCTGCCCTACGGCTACTTCGGCAGCGGTTACTATCCGTGCGCCCGCATGGGCCCGCACCCCAACGCCATCAAGTCGTGCGCGCAGCCCGCCTCGGCCGCCGCCGCCTTCGCCGACAAGTACATGGACACCGCGGGCCCCGCGGCCGAGGAGTTCAGCTCCCGCGCCAAGGAGTTTGCCTTCTACCACCAGGGCTACGCAGCCGGGCCTTACCACCACCACCAGCCGGTGCCGGGCTACCTGGATATGCCGGTGGTCCCGGGGCTCGGGGGCCCTGGCGAGTCGCGCCACGAGCCCTTGGGGCTTCCCATGGAAAGCTACCAGCCCTGGGCGCTGCCCAACGGCTGGAACGGCCAAATGTACTGCCCCAAAGAGCAGACGCAGCCTCCCCACCTCTGGAAGTCCACTCTACCCGGTAAATGGCGCCCCCTTTCCAGCCCCGATCTTCGGGCTCTTCTCCAGCTTTCCCTCGGCTCGCGCCCCGGGGTCACTCGGGTGTCCCCCTGCACTCCTTCTGGCCTTGCCTGCCCTAGCAGTTCTGAGCCCCTGGGAGTCTGAGGCCGGCTGGCTGGCGCTAGCCGCCCTTCTTTGGGTTGAGCAGGCCTCCGGCCCTCCCTCGGTGAGGGATAACTAAGAGGAAGCTTGTAGGTTCCAACTCCGGCAGCCCCCTTCTCCCTGTGTGCCCCACCCTTCCAAGCCCTTGACACTGATTCCAAGATGAGAAATTGACTTGATCTCACCAAATTGTCCCTAATGATTCTCTGAAAAATGGCTTCGTTGAAGAAGCTTACAATGTTGGGACTTGGGGCAAGCTGAGAGCCAAGGTCTACAAAGTGTTGGACCCTAAGGTGTGGAACGCTGGGTCAGGCGATTGAGGAGCGCAATACATGCAGATTGGGGTGGTCATTGGAACTCTGGGCGATTCCATTTCAATACACAACTAACCATGCCCCATAATAATGCTCCAGGCTTTGGCAGAAGGCCGGATTGTACAGAGCGCAAGTAGGGCCGGGTGCTCAGATTAAGCTGTTGCCGGTGTCCTGGCTATGGTCGGCCTCCCGGTATAACGTGCCTTCTCCCTTATCTTACAGACGTGGTCTCCCATCCTTCTGACGCCAGCTCCTATAGGAGGGGGAGGAAGAAGAGGGTTCCTTACACTAAGGTTCAGTTGAAAGAACTCGAACGGGAATACGCTACGAACAAATTCATTACCAAGGACAAACGGAGGAGGATATCGGCTACGACGAACCTCTCTGAGAGGCAGGTCACAATCTGGTTCCAGAACAGGAGGGTCAAAGAGAAAAAAGTCATCAATAAGCTGAAGACCACTAGTTAATGGATTAAAACGTGGAACAGAGGGCAGCTTGAAGAAACACCCAAGGACCCATTTCTTTGCCCAGATAATAATAATGCTTAGTAATAACAGAAGGATTGGAAAGAGAGACACTGACGTTTTGCTTTCCTAAGGGGAATCCCTTTTTCTTCGGTGGAACCTACAGTTTAAAGAACAAAAACAAAAACCTTGAGAAATGGTAGAGACTGCCAGTTCTCCTGACAACCCCTCCAGACCGTTAATGACAGACTCTAGAGTCAACTCCTCCGCCCCTAAAACACACCATTTCAGATAAATTACGATTTTACTCAAATCTTGTAAGTATTTATGTGACCATTATATTTTAGGATACTGTATTAGGTGGGAATAATCTGAAATCCGGTTACAGAAACAAAAGGCTATTTCAACATCCGCTTGTCCAGCACCATACCCTTTGCCTGCTCAGGTAAACCTTATTGAAATTCCTACCATCTTGTGTTCTGGGGGGGAAAAAAGTGTTTCATGTGTAGGCTTAGAGGGGAAGGCACTGAAATTTTGATCTTGAACCATTGCTAAGAAGGGATAAAGAAAAGAATCATCCAAGGAGCAATTGTCTTGGTAGTGAATACGGCCAAGTAAACCTTTGAGGCTACCCTGGGTGGGTAACGGACTTCTGGAAATACCTTTCAATTACTTACAGCAAACATGTTGGTGGCATTTGAACTAAGTCAGTGTCAGAGATTTTTCCCCATAGGATCGGTTGTAATGTTTAAAGTGTTTAAAACTCATCAAATGATCTGAAAGATTCATTTTATGACCCATGTCCTAGAAGGTCCCACCCTAATATGGATTTCTCCTGAATATACTCTTTCTAAAAACTTATTTAAATGGGAATTTTTTCAATACTTGTTAAACATTTTGCTAGAGACATCATTTTCCTTTTATAACTTAAAAAAAAGAAAGCTCAAAATGGAAACCCGTTCTCCCAAAATATCTAGATGTCTACATTCTATACTTTAATCTACTAAAGGATTAGTATTTTTCCTTGTTTATTTTGTTATAAGACCTCATTAGAAAGTTTAGGGACTCATCCTCACAGCACATTTTTAATCAAGCAGTAATTACAATTCACACATTCATTTTGTTTATATTCACTATAAATGCTATCTTGTAAATAAAAACATTCAGCACACTGTGAAAATGTATTTGTGCACCTGCTTCTTAAATACTTCTACTAAAAATGAAAAAATAGATCTGTAGATAGTGATATTAATTCTGTTAATAAAATAATCACTGCCATTAAAACCTGAAGGAAACACTCGAGTTAATTTTCTATGCACTGCACAGAAAGAAAATGAGCAGGTTTGACTTATACAAACCAAGGACCATTCTTTTCTATTATTATTCAACTTTTTACTAAATTTTTTGAGAAGGGAAGAAAATCTTGCACAACTGAAATTCTACAAATTGAAAGGCTCCAAGGAGATGCAAGCGTCAGGTATTCTGAAGGGCGAAAAGAGAAAGGAATAGGAAAAGCCAGTGTAAATTCCGAGCTCCCTGTGGAAAATGAAAAGCAGTTGTTGGATATCAGCGATGCCTAGACTGTCGTATTTTAAAATCTGCTCCTGGGTCTGCATGTGACTGAAAGGACAGGTTTGGGTATTTGCTGAAATGACAGGAGTAGGAAAAGGCCTTAAACCTTGACCTTGACGAAAAAAGACAATTTGTGACCTTGACTTTTGACAGCTCATGAATTGGCCTCAGCCAGATCAGTAGATCAAGGGCGCCACCTAGTGTTGACAAGCTTCCTTGTAATTCTGCTCTAAGGGACTGGAGCTCTCTTACCTCCTTGACTTGTTTTAGAGATTTGGTACTCATTTTTTTTTTCTCTCTCTAAAAGAAGATTTGAATATATGTAAATTATACATGTGTTTGTATATATGTGAATTTATAATATATGTTTCTACGTGTATACATTTGAATATCAGTGTTTGTGTGCTTGTGTATATAATTGTAGAGTTTGTACAGATAGAGTATGATTAATTGATAATGACTGAAGACATTGTAATTTAAGTGAATTCTAGAGTTGAGGTACAAAATGCTCTTTATGCGGTGAAGTGCTTCCTTTCTTAAAGGCCAGCTTTAATTTGTCCTCATATCGGCTTGCTTTGCATCAGATTTCTGTGAATCTGTTTTAAAGCTGTACATGTTTGTTACAGTCCAAGAGGTGTTCTTAAATAACCATTCTTTCCTGACCCTCTCCCTTCAAGGTGGTCTATGACCTTAATTAGAAGTATCTGGGAATCTTTACGGCAAATAAAAAGTCCACATACCTTCCTAACTCTAGAGTTCTAGAGTTACATTTCAGAAATACAAAGAAATCTACCTCTTTGAGAAGTCGGTAGGAGAACTAAAATGTTTCATATACAAAAATAGTCAGAATATGGATGCCCAAGGAAAATTATCCTAAGCCGCTAAAAGCTGAGCGTTGTTTCAGGATAGCATGCAATCTTACATTGATGCTTGCAAATCTACCATTTGATTTGTGGGAGAAATAAATATACTTAATATTAACAACCACCATCAAAACCATATTAACAATCAGTATTGTAGCTACTGTTTATTGACCCCTAACAACACAAGAGATGTGTTCAGAGTCATAAATAATACATATGTATGTTTATGTATTTAATATACACAAAGGGGTGTGTGTGTATGTGTGTGTGAGAGAGAGACAGAGAGGGAGGTTCATTCTGCACACATATGTATTAAAATGTTGATGGAACCAGTAGCTTTGGGATTTGGAATTTCAGGTGCAGGCTAATTCTATCTTTATGTTAGAGGAAAATAATAGTGCACAGGAGAACTGTATTCATCATTTGGTGGAAAATAAGATTGGCCAGTTACAATTCCACATGATGGAAATATCTCCAGCCTCACCTAAGACTGAGAGCTTCTTTATATCTTTATAGATGAGGAATTATGGAAAGAATATAAAGCTGTTTCATCAAAGGATGATCCTGAAACATATACCTCAGATGGTCTTGTAAAGTGCAATTATATTTTGCTGCCCTGAGGATTTTCAACCACTTATGGAACCAGCTTCAGACCCACCACCCTGAACCTTGTGTTACAACCCCATTTCCAAATGAAGTACCATCAAGTAAAGTTAATGACTTCTCCAAAATGTTTAAAGCGTTGGAAATTCCCCTCCGAGTTGGATCAAACAGTGTTTATGAACTGCTCCAAAGGGGACTCTTCTGTTGAAGGGAGATATTTTTCTTTAGATGTAAGAAATATTCTGAGCCTACGGCCTAGGAAAGAGGCCAGCAGCAGCTCCTCAGATGGAATGCTGCCCCTTTTGAAAACCACCACTACTGCAGAAGTCCTGGGTAAAGTATCTCTCTCTCTCTCTCTCTCTCTCTCTCTCTCTCTCTCTCTCTCTCTCTCTTTCTACACACACACACACACACACACACACACACACACACACACACACACACACTTTCTCTCTCTCCAGAAGATATCAGGGAGTCCCTCCTTTTACTTCTGAAATAGTTGTAGATAGTGTCAATCCCCCCAGCACTTCTGATTTAAAATAGCCATGGATTTACCAGACTAGATGAGGTGGTTATGGGTTATGACTTCTCGAGGGTTTTTTAAAAATCCTTTATTATCATTATTATTATTATCACTATTACTATTATTGGGTTTTAGGGGTTTGGGGGGTTGCTTGTTGTTTTGTTGTTTTTGTTTTTGTTTTTTTGTTTTTTTGAGACTCAGTTTCTCTGTCCTGGAACTCACTCATTCAGTAGACCAGACCAGTCTGGCCTCGAACTCAAAAATTCACCTGCCTCTGCTCCTGAATGCTGGGATTAAAGGTGTCTGGCTACAATGCCTGCCTAGAGACTTCTTAGTTTTTAAACAGCAACTATTCTAAAACCTTTAGAACAAAGACAGTCAGGAGAACATTGGCCTCCTAATAGTGGCAGGACACCGATCCATGAATGATGATGTTGAAAATCTCATTCAAGTATTTTTTTTCTAAAAAGAAAACTTCCTGAATAAAAAATTTATAAATATGAGACCTTAAAAAAAATGACCTTTTCCATCTGCTCCTAATGCTGTCAGATTTATTAAGTAACTTTAAGTGGACAATTGTAAAATGTCACTGTGCATTTCAAGTATTTATTCCTAATGCCTAGTAGCTGAAGCCAATTTCTATTTTAAAATTAATGTAAGATGTTAAATACAAATGAATTTAGAAACAAAAGAAGGGAATAGTCATTTGAAAATTCTCAACCTAGTTTAAATGTTTTGTTAGAGATTCACCCCTAAGGCAGCAAAATTCAGGATGATGTATTTGTGTGTGAGTAATTGCTGGATAGCAGATAAGTATAGATTGTTCGATGCTGTGTGTTTGGGTGGATGAAGATGCAGCCTCTAGCTTCCTCTCTGTGAATTACGCGCGCGTTAGGAGCTGTGAGGAAGGTTGCCCCGGACTACTAATCCCCTGATGGGGGTTCAGAGGCGCCCTTCTGGGCTTGTGAACCTCGACTGAAGAGACGCTTGGGGATTGCTGATTTATGCGCATTCCTTTAAACTTGATCGAATGCGTGTCAGCAGCCCAGGACCTGGAGAATCGGAGAAATGTGCAGCTAGTTGCTCGCATCCCATTTTTCATAAGCAACGATGCGGCCTTATCCAGAAGGCCTGACGAGATTTATGCCTGCCTAGGTTTTAGACAGGCACGCTAATTAAGTTTTCATCTGCTTGGCCGCCGGGTAAATAAAATCTAGCTTCGTTCTTTATGAAAATTACCACTCAGTCCTCACTCATCTACCTAGAGCTGACAAATGCCTGCGAGGTGCCTGCTATGTAGAATGTTATTATAAAAGAAAGGTGATGCCTGCCCGGAAACATTCCAACGTGAAAGCAGCCAAGGCTTTACCACAGTCGATTTCGTTTCTATCCTGCTCTGCGGCAGAACTGGACCCACCCGACAGAAATAATCCGTCCGGTGTCTAAGATCTTCAAATTTCTGTGAGCCGTTGGGAGGCGCGGGGGTTGCCCAGGTGCAAGGGTGTGAGCGAGTGAGAGCAGCGTGTCCGTGGACTTAGAGCACTGCCGGTGTCACGCTTGTTGGGAGTGGGTGCTGTCCCAAACCCCGTGCTCTAGCACAGGACACCCTTGCTCAAGATGGAGGCCCGAACCTAACCTGGGCCCGCACGACTCCGACGGCCTGACGGCGGCAGGCAGAAGAGCAGCGGTACCGCGACGAAGGTCACCGTGGTGGGACTAGCAGCTCGTGCCGTGTGATTACAGGAGGGCCGCGGACACCCGCGATGAGCCACCCCGAGTTGCAGATTGACGTCACCACAGGCCTCGCAGGCCTGCCTCGCTGGGCTCCAGGAGCTATTTGCTGAGGACAGAAGACGGAATGGAAGGTTTTGTGAGGGTGCCCCCTTCTCCGCCCCGCCCCTCCGTCCCCAGGAGAATAATCGGGTATTTAATCTCTCCTGGTCTTAATTCTTGGCAGCGTGGAAGGTGGTTTTGCAACGGGAAATAAAACTTGACAGGAGCATTTTTTCGAAAAGGGGTTTTGAGACCGGCTGAAAAGAAACCGTATTTTGCTGTCCCCAACACTTCCGCCCCGATGGCCCGGAGCTGAGCAGGATGAACCGGGGGAACCGTGCGCCCGGGGGAACCGTGCGCGAGCTCCACCTGGGCAGGGAAGAAGCTTCGGGCCGCCTGGTTCAACATCTCCCCCCCCCCCGCCCCCCAAGCATCTGCCGACTAAAGCCTGAAGACAGGACCGGGGTGCACCGGAGCTCAGCATCGCCCGAGTCTGCCAGGCACTGTGTAACAGCCAGGCACCGGCCCAGGGCGACTGGGGTCTGGCGAGATTTCCCAGCCTTGGGAAATCTGGCTTTAGCGCTGACTTCTGCCCGCGGGGGTTAGGTACATGGTGAAAGCCGTGCTTGGGGCTTTGTTTCTTGGCCGCGAGCCTGTGGTCACACACTTTCGAAACGCGAGGGGGAATGAGGGTGAGCGGCCCTGTGTGCGTGGATTGTCTGGGCTGCTATTGGGTGGCCGAGGCTAGGAGACAGCGGAGTCCTCCTCCTGCTCCTTAGGCTCTTCGCACCGTAAAGGTCAAGTCCTTGGCGCCACCGCCTTCTTCACGGTCAGGGCCGCCTGAGAAAGAAGCCTCCGCCAGGATGTGTAATTGGCCAGCCCATCACTCTTGATGCGAGCATATCCTGGCCCTGGTAGCTTGAGCTTGAGCACCAAGGCGAAATTCTTAATTTTTAATTTTCTTTATTCCCATCCTTCTTTGAAAGTAATCTTTGAAACTGGGGACAGCCCAAGCTATCTATGTCTTCATCCCGGAAGGGTAGAAATTGCCCCAGTGCGGGTGATTTCTGAGCTCATGAAGGCCTACCCAGGGCAAAAGCGAACGTGTACGCGCCCAGGAGAACAGACATGGTTGAGCCGAGGAAGTTCTGATGGAATAGGAATTGTGGCTCGGCTGGCCTGGGCGCCTGAGAAGCCAGTGTGAAAATAAAGATCCTGCTGGGTCCGTTCGTTCGTGCAGCCCAGAGGTTTTCAGGCCTTTGATGAGACCCTTCATACTCTTTCTGCCTAAATATACTTTAAAGGAGATGGACTATGCCAATGTAAAACCCCTTGGCTCCTGCCCACCCCCCCCGCCCCCGCCCCTCATTGTGCTCCACAAAACAGAGAATTCCTCTCTGTCTGCCGGCAGCGAGACAGAGCATCAGGTCCAGCAGTAAACACATAGCTTAAGACTAGTTGGCCTATCACCCAAAGAGAACCAAAAGAGACCCGCAAATTATCTTTTTCTTTTTCAAAAAATAAGAAATCTGGGTTTTTCCCTAGAGCTGTCTTAAGAAGCTACATCAGGAAGGAGAGAGAGCATGGAATAGGTGCCATGGCAGAAAGGCCTGGCAAGGTGAATGGAGGAGGCTCCTACTGCCGCTAGGCTGGATGAAGACAGAGGCTACTCTTGAATTTGAAATGTAAGCTGCTACCAGTCATGAGTAGAAGTGGGGCCGTTGTTCTAGGACACATCTGTAATTTAGGGCCTCGGGATGTCTCCAGAGTCTCTGCCTAAGGACCAGAGCCAACTTCTGGTTGTGCCTCACCCTTTTGTCTTGCCTGCAGACTCACTCAGCTGAGGAAACCCCGGTTGGGCCGAAGCTGCTTTGAGGGATGAGAGTGAATAGAAGGAAGATATTAAGAACCAGGCATTCGCCCATCAAAGTTTTCCTCACCCCACTAGCTCCCACTCTATAGGAAAAATAAATAAATAAAATCTCTAATGAGTCGGCCACCATAAAATTAAAAATAGTTCTCAAATAAGCCCTCCCTTCTCCCATCAGCTTGAGACTCACTAAACTAAATGATAACCAGATTGTTTGGATGACTGAGACCCTAAGCTGAGCTCTGGGCTCCACCCTTCAGTGGCCAGAAGGATGTGGGCTTATTCAGATGTTTAGGGGCACTGGATAGTAATTGGACCTACTAGAAAAGCTAAGAACCAGTTGTGAGGTCAAGTTCAACGTATTACCTAGTCTCTTGCTTTAGAGAAAACAGGTAGGCCAGTTCAGGAGAGGGTTGGTGCCTTGGCAAAGACACAAATTAACTCAGGTCTCCACCTGGTAGTGATAAGGGTAGTCCCCTGATATCTTACCTAAGTATAATGTGATGGATTGGCCATAATCTGCCAGTTAGCCAATATTCTGAGAACAAATATTTGGAGAACTTTGGGTCATTTTTGCAATCTATCTCCCTAGCTTACCATGGAGAAACGACATACTCCAGACATACCTCTTACTATGAAGGAGAGAAGAGTGTACCTTTATGGAGGTCTGGCCTCCAGTCTCTGGGTTGGTGGCTATTTCACCAAGTCCCCTCACAGGTCAACTCTCACACTTGTGTAAAATACGGCCACTAAACTAGCACTGGTTTTCAGTTTAGCTTTGTAGACACAACTCAATATTTTGGGCCAGAGGAAAATAAGATTCATGCAAGCAACAAAAGGTGAAATATTTATGGTGTTTTAATCAATCCAGTGAACAGTAACTGTAGACAATTAAGAGCAAGACTTGATCAGTGTGGTGGGTCCAACCCATCCCGGGGCTCTTGTGGTTGGTTACTCACAATGGAAAAGAAGGACATAGGCTCAGAAAAGGACCAACTGTTTCTGGGGGAAGGAAAAGGGGAGGAGGTTGTGCTTGGAATGTAGTTAGTACTCCTTGAATGGGGTAAAGAAATCCATTTCAGGTCTCTGGTGGAGGCCCAAATTAGGAAAGTCAGAAACACTTTCTCAAAACCTGCCTAGTAGGTTCCTTCTAGGGGCACTTCGACATCTCAGCTCTTGCAAGGGGACACAACAAGAACAGCAGAAGAAAGCCTGAGAAAGGTAGCTGGGAAGAAGCAAGTTAAGAGGCAAACAGACCATCAGGAACTGCCTGGGGACAAAAAAAAAAAAAAAAAAAAAAAAAAAAAAAAAAAAAAAAAAAAAAAGCTTGAGGAGAACTGGAGAGTGGGGGTAGCTTAGATGAATATTCGCACTATGGATACCATGCTGAGCCTTCTAAGGTGGGCGTTCAGATCCTCTGAATTAGGGATGTCTGGCAGCAGCTGCATCCCAAGCCAGTTTTACAGCCAGAGAAGGCCTTGCAGCCTTTCCGGTTGATGCTAGGAAGCCCAGAGTCTCTAGATTTCTAAATGCACTCCGTTGTCCATGTCTGTTCTCCCTTGAAGTGGCGTAGTACTATGTAACCTACCCAGTGACAATGCTTGCAGCTGAAGTCTCTTGAATGACTGTGTTGGAAATACCCCTGGCACCGCTACCCTGGTGACAAGGCCTTACATTGCCTTTCTACAAAAATGATCCTTCCAAAGCCATAGACAGCCTAGGCAGCTTCCCCCAGCTATTCCTCTACCGCCTCATACATCTAAAACAGCAAGAAAAAGCAAATTCAGCAGAGGTATCTGGACACACTTTATTCTGATAGTCTACCGAGGGAAGGAGAGTAGAGTGGGGCCTGAACCTCCCTCCCTTCTTGATGCATTTAAGCCCGACAGAAGGAAAACAGCCGCCGCTGTGGATACCAATATACCCTCCACCCTTTAGGGACCAAATCAGAAGAAACCTCCAAAAGGCTTGGTTTGGTATGCTGGTCAAATTTCCTTCTTAGCCTTTCAACCCGACAAGGCTAACTCGTTGGTCACCTCCAGACGCTGGGCCCAGAGCCTTGGTCAAGTTCTAAGGGGGCTGCCTAGACCTGGAAGTGCCGAAAAACAAGAGGAGATTGAATCAGCTCCCCCCCCCCCCCTTCTTTACAGACACACACGCACCGTCAGGCCGCGGCCACTTCCTGCCTTTGTTTTTCTTCCTCCAAACATTTTTGGCCTCTTGCTTTAGCCGCCGAGGGGCTCCGGGTTGACGATTAAAAGAAATAAACGTTGAAGAGTGTTTTCTGGAGACAGCCCGCGCTGTGGAGTTCTTGAGAATGAACAGCTCCTGGGAAACCAATGTCCAGGGCCAATGTCATAACCTTGCCCGCAGCCGCCTTTTCTAGGAATGGAACTCGGACTTGGCCTTTCGGTGTGGTCTTATCCCTAGCACTGCCTTTCCCAGAGCCTGCTGGGCTGAGATCGACCTTCGGCCTCCTGCAAAGCCAAAGGGTCAGTTAAGCTCAGAGCTAAGTGAAAACCAAAGACCCACAGAACCACCTCCCCTTTTTCCCCCCAGATTGGGTCCAAACCTCAGAGCAGCTTCTGCCCAGTACCCTGATGCCTGGCCTGAAGAACATTCACTCTACTAGGTTCAAGCAGGACAAGATCAGGTAAAGCTGCTTCTACTAAGCAGCCTTTGGGATCTGGGCATCCCATCTCTTGTCTCTCCTTAAAGAGCTAACAGCAATTGGCAGCTCCAGAACTCCAGGACATTTCCCTTCTGTTGCCATCAAAAGCTTTTCCTTCATTCATCTTCACGGCAGCGCCCCCACACGCTCCCTTCGAGGATGCAAATCCCTCTGGGCACCCCACTTTTCTATAGCCTGCATCTTCTTCATGGAGCACCTTCTTCCCCCGCAGCCTTTCCTGTGTAATTTGCCTCGTCTCTTGCAGACACCCAAGGGATACCTACCTGCCGGATCCCATTCAACTAGCCTTCGATGAGAACCTAGAGAGTATTGGCTATGCAGAGCACTGCAGTGCCATACCGACCCTTCGGCGGGTACCCCTTCTCCCTGGCATCCGGAGAGGTCGGACTAATTATGAGAGAAGCTGCCATGTAGTCAGGGAAGGCGGCCTTGCCTCCCCCGCGGCTGGGCCACCTCGGGCCCCTCTGCTCAGGCACAAGCTGAAGTTGACTGCCAAAAGTACTATAAAACCGCAGGTCTGTCTAGAACTGTTTTCGGTTCTCCTAGACGCCCCCGGGTTCAATTATGGTCTTAAAAGCCCTAATACAAGTGCAAGAATTTGTTTGCCTTCACCCAGGGGCGGGGCGAGCCCTGCAATGGTGGCGCCTTTGTTATGGCAAAGTCACTGAAACCTTCCATGCATTCCTTTTGTTCGAGGGTAGGGGTGGTGAGGACTGGGTGGGCTGAAGCAGCAAAAATCAACCCAGGGAACTGCTCAAATCCGGCTGCTCACAATCTCACATCCCTTTAAAATAGTCTCCAAAAAGATATTGTGAAGAGACAAATATTTTGCCTCCTTAGTGACCGCAGGAAATAGTTTTTTTTTTTTTGCTGCAGGACCATCCCGTAGTTTCGATCCTCAGCTTTAGAAGGCCAGAAGCTGCCCTTCCCCAACAACCTTTCTCTCTGCGAGATATCCTGCTCCCTCACACCACAGCAGGCATCTATGAAGCCACAGTGGACAAATATGCCAAACTGAAGATGCACACATAATTTCAAGTTCAGCTCTCAGGGATTCAAGGGGCATTAAAGTTCCTGCAGCAAATCCTGAATAAAGAGTTCATTAAACCAATGTGTCTGAGGAGCTTGATTTGTGATAAGCAACCCTTGTAAAAGGGGGGGGGGAGACGTTGGAGCCACATAAACATTAATGCTAATAAATTAGTTTACTCCACTACATAGTAATTACTTGATATTATTGATATTTACAGTGGGCATTCAAATGCAATGGTGGGTCATTATTTGGAGAAAATACATAATGAGAATAGTTCTTTTCCAGAGCAATACATGATTAAATTTGTTATTGAGTCAGTTACAGTCAGCTCAGCAATAAATAAATAAATCGATGTTGACACTTAAATACCAAAGATCTTAGCGTTTATACTCTAAATCGCCCCCAGATATGTAAATACCTTTGGCTATTTCCTGGATGAGAAAAAGGAAAAAGGTTTTCATTTTTCACTTTTGACTTCTGTGACACCCTAGCTCCTTCTAAGGCAGTTGTGGGGAGCCCCTCGGGTCTCAGCCCCCTCCCTACTCTGGCCATGCCTAGCTGCCCCAGCCTTAATTTTTCTTTCATTTTCACCGAATACTTCTTCGGTCTTGCAGAATGGAAAGCATCATTTTGTCTTCTTAATCTCCGGTTTCCTCCTCTAAAGAGAGCTAAGTTCATTATAGTAGTTATGGCTTCTTGAACATTATCTATGTGTAGAGCAAGCCTTAGACGTTCCAAGACATCTCTGTGGCCCAAGGTACAGGCAGCTAGAACACTTTTATTTGGCGCTGTGTTCCCCTGTGGACTAAATAGCAAGAGTGATGGGAGCTGTCTGGATTTTTTCCTGGAATATCCTTTGCTTTCATTCTTAGGCTTTGCAAGGAAGAAGAGGAGGGTTACTCCTCTCTTAGCCAGGGCTCCTTGGGCCATTACGCCCTCTTTGCCACCCTCCATTTCCCTCACAGCTCTGAAGAGCTGCAAGCAGTCTGGTGGTTCCCCCAAAGGTGCAGCATACCCAGGAGAAGGCTCCTCGGATGTCAGCGCCTCTAAAACCGCCCAAGGTTCGCCTCAATTGCATGGTTTCCCGATTCGTCAGCTTGAGCAGACCAGGCAGCTTGCGGACCGGTGAGCAGAAGTGCTGTCCCAGTTCCTCTGGCTCTGTGGAGTCACTCCGAACCCCTACAGGCAGCCAGGAGAAGAGGGTTCCTCCAAGGGCAGGATGTGGGGTGAGAAAGTAAGCGAAAAGATACAGGGAAGGTGGAACCCGGGTAAGGCGAAGGCCCTTCCGGACCGCGCAGATTATTGACAAACTGCGGAGGAAAGCTGCTCTGCCTGTTGGCGGTTTGGGGACGGAAGGCACTAAAGCGCTTCGGAAGTGACCATGAATGAGAGCGTGTAATCAAGTTACCGTGCAAATCGGACAAGCCACGAGGCCGGCACATCCATGGCTGCGAAGCCTGGCCCCAAATGGGGTCCAGCCAGGGTCTGAGGCTGAGGTGTTTCCCAGAGCAAGCCTGTGGGGAGGGGGGCTGCGAAGAAGGAGGTGGCGAAGGTAAGCCTTCGGATAACAGACTCCAAGACCTAGAGCCACACAGTTCCGGGCTTTCACCTGGCCATCCCCAGCCCAAAGCATCCCTCATCCACGGGGGAGTGGGGGGGGGCATCGGGAGTTGCGCTGCCTGGTCGCCTTCAGCGCGCTCCTCAATCAGGACCATGGAGCTGAGCTGCTTGGGGGAGGCCCCCCAGCCAACATGAGTTACACCGGCGATTACGTGCTTTCGGTGAGAACACCGAGTGACGATCTGTTGCTTCCCCTGAGGTGCCTACAAAGAAAGGAAGCCGGGGAGGGAGGGGAGGGGAAAAAAAAAAAGAAAGGGAGGGGGGTTAAAAAAAAAAAAAAAGCCGGGACTAGCTCGCAGCTTGTCAATTTCAACATCGAGTCACATGACCAGCACCTCCCTGCTAAGGATGGGGATAGATTTCCACGTCAGCTTACGTCTCCAAATTTCTACTTCACGGATCCGCTTCAAAGAGGCAGCTGCAGTGGAGAATCATGTTAAGCTCGGCTACTGCGGAGAGCCCAAGGTAGCCCAATGATGGATTTTGATGAGCGTGGTCCCTGCTCCTCTAACATGTATTTGCCAAGTTGTACTTACTACGTCTCGGGTCCAGATTTCTCCAGCCTCCCTTCTTTTTTGCCCCAGACCCCGTCTTCGCGCCCAATGACATACTCCTACTCCTCCAACCTGCCCCAGGTCCAACCCGTACGCGAAGTGACCTTCAGAGAGTACGCCATTGAGCCCGCCACTAAATGGCACCCCCGCGGCAATCTGGCCCACTGCTACTCCGCAGAGGAGCTCGTGCACAGAGACTGTCTGCAGGCGCCCAGCGCGGCCGGCGTGCCTGGCGACGTGCTGGCCAAGAGCTCGGCCAACGTCTACCACCACCCCACCCCCGCCGTCTCGTCCAATTTCTATAGCACGGTGGGCAGGAACGGCGTTCTGCCACAGGCTTTTGACCAGTTTTTCGAG
The DNA here is from genome assembly GCA_033318265.1 of Phyllotis vaccarum. NCBI lineage: Eukaryota > Metazoa > Chordata > Mammalia > Rodentia > Cricetidae > Phyllotis > Phyllotis vaccarum. The sequence goes on along the minus strand of JARWLC010000014.1, from coordinate 79,569,169 downwards.
ACGGCCTACGGCACCCCGGAAAACCTCGCCTCCTCCGACTACCCTGGGGACAAGAGCGCCGAGAAAGGGCCCCCAGCGGCAGCTGCGACCTCCGCTGCGGCGGTGGCGGCGGCGGCCACGGGCGCGCCGGCAACTTCAAGTTCGGATGGCGGCGGCGGCGGCTGTCGGGAGGCGGCGGCGGAGGAGAAGGAGCGGCGGCGGCGACCCGAGAGCAGCAGCAGCCCGGAGTCGTCTTCCGGCCACAATGAGGACAAGACCGGCAGCTCCGGTGCGTATAAAGGCAGCGCCCAGCGCTTTATGAAAGGGGAGTTGGGAATCTAGCGCAGAACCGCTGTTAAATTTTTATATGCTGTTTTATAAGCATATAAGGTTTATGAAGGGCCTTTAGGTTTCCCCCAACAAAACTTTGTTATAAAAGGAGGGATCACGTGGCGAGTGCTGAAATTGGCCGTGAAATACCAACCGGCCAAAGCACGCTTGGAAAAAAAAATACAACTCCCCTTTTTCCTTTTTTCCCTTCTCAGCTCCCAAACCCAACAGCATGATCCCGCTCGAGGCCAGCTCCAGGCTGGGGAGCCGGAGGTGGGCGCCTGTAAATTCCCCCTACAAGGGCTTCAGGAGCCTTTGATAGCGAGGTAATCCGGAGATTTTTATAAAAGCCATGTGTTGCGGCGGGACTCCAGTCCCGGCTGGGATTCAAAGGCATCGCTGTTTAATGATGGCGCTAGGAGTGCATTTAACAGATAAAGTAGCCCGCTTAGCTTGAGCAATATATTAAAAGAAACAAATTAACCTAAAGTTGGCCTTTTTGTCCAAAGAAGGCCATTTTCCTTTGGCGCGGCGGCAATTACGCGCTGTCTTCTGTTATTCACAATTGTTATTAAATCAGTCAAAAGCAATGTGGTTGGATTTTTTTTTGTCTTGTTTTTGTTGTTATTTTTTTAAGGTGGGGGTGAACAACTAGCTCCTGCCTGAGGCTTAAGGAAGCCTCTCTTCCCTCTACCCTCCCTAAAATAGCATCCCTGCCCTGATGAGGGCCTTCTGGCTGTGTGGTGGCTGTGAGTGGAGTGTGAAGACCCAGGGTAAGGGGGTTTCCTCTGCCACCTCCCACCTCGAGAGAGCTGGAAGGCTGGTGAAAGATGCAAGAGCTCTTGATCAGGAGTCAGGCTGACAAAGACCCCGCAGCTGCCCCAGATAGATGTTAAGGAGGGCTAAATCATGGCTGCAACCGGGAAAGCCTGGGGCCAGGATGCATGCCTTTACTGCCTTAGGAACAGGCAGTCCAGGTGCTGAAGGTGAAATGTCCTCGGGGCGGCTGTTTGTTTAGTCTGGCGGGGCAAGGAGCAGCCAGCAACCCCCACTTGCCTGCTTTCAAAGCCCTCTAGCCAGCGCAAACTCGCCTGTTGCTGTAGGGAGCCCTCCTTTTTGCTCAAGGGGCAGCTTGAGCCCTTTCCCTGGGGGCCTATCTAGGGAGCTGGCTTTTATCTGAAGCCGGCTCCGACTGCAACTTGTCCCTGGCCAGCAATAGCAGCTTGAAGACAAGAGCCTACAAAGACTTTGAAGGGGCCTGGACTGGGCCTCCAGACCCCGTGGCCAGATCTTTTTCTTCCCTGGGGGTCCTGGGGCTAGTTACAGCCCCTATTCCCTGCTCACCTTTTGCCTCTCCCTCCTTAGGTGGTCAACGCACCCGCAAAAAGCGCTGCCCTTACACTAAGTATCAGATCCGGGAGCTGGAACGAGAGTTCTTCTTCAGCGTCTACATCAACAAAGAGAAGCGCCTGCAATTGTCCCGCATGCTCAACCTCACCGACCGTCAAGTCAAAATCTGGTTTCAGAACAGAAGGATGAAGGAAAAAAAGATTAACAGAGACCGGTTACAGTACTACTCAGCCAATCCACTTCTCTAAGGCTCCAGCCTCCTGGAATTGGGAGGGGGCTTCATACATGTGAAATAATATGCAGATTTTGCCCTTGACAAGGTCAAGCCACACAGTGACTTGGAAAAAAGGGGGGGTGATATAGGAGAGAGGGGAGGCTTCCTTTGCAGAGATAGCCCAATAGGAAGGGGCCTGAAACTCTTGGTTCAGATCTCAATGGTTAAACGTCTTATTAATAATTGGATTCTAAGAGTTGTGAATCAACAGAATGAACCGTTTGGGACCCCTGGTGGTTTACTCTTAGAGCTTGCAAAAGCTTTGGGCTGGGTGTGGTCACTGGGGATTGGGCCCCTTGCCAAATCCCTTGGAGGCTACCTCCTCAGGACCCTCTCTGCAGAGAGCCTACCCACCCCCAGGACTCCTAAGTCAAAAAGTTATATGCTCTACAGGCCTCTTTCAGCTTGGGAATAGGTGTAGGAGAAAAGGGGAGGGTTCCTAGGTATCCAGAATGAGGTTGCTTTCCAAAAATAATGTGAAAGAAAGCTGGACCAAAAGGTGGCTGTGAAATAGAATGCTGAGTGTCCTGGAGGAAAAAGAAATCTGTCCAGGTGATATTAATATCTTTCCATCCCTCCTAAATAACCATTGTCTGCCACCCAGGCCTGAGCTCCTAGAAGCCACCTCTTGCAGCCCACCTGGGTTTTCTACTTCCCAAGGGTGGTTATGGGTCTTCACTCAAGCCCAAAGTTTGATGGCAGAGCTGACTATTCCTGGTGTAGAAGACCTTGAAAAATCCAAAGGTTGTGCTGGCTGCTGCTCCCTCAATCTCTGCAGGAAATGCCTGTGGAGTGCTACAGTTTGGTGAAGTCTCCACCACATTAAGGAAGCTTGGATTCCGTTGGTGTCAAGCAGCAGAGCAGCAGGCCTGGCCAGTGGGTCCTTGGCTTTGGCTATAAGGGGCTGAAGTCTCCGGGCTTCCAAATCCCCCATTCCCAGGATGCACTCTGCTCTCATTGGTTCAGAACTGAGCTTGGAAGCTTCTGGCAATCTTCTAAGAGCCGGAGAGTGATTTGGAATTATTTTAAAAGATAAATATTATATTATATATATTTCCCCGAAGGAACCAAAGCGAATTTTAAGATGTAATGTAGAGGGGGTGGGGATAATAAAAATATTTAAAGGCTCTATCTGTTTACAGTCCACGGTTAAACTCGCTCACTGCTAAAAATATTTGAATGTATGCTTCATACAGGGATGGTGTTCAAAATACTTGTAAATAAAGAAACCATAACCTAATGTGTTTTAATACTCTTCTTCCCCCAACCCCAATTGGTTGATTTCTTTGAGGGTGCTAGAGAAAATGAGAAGGATGTTGGGGATGGTCTTTTTAATCTCTTAGAATGTTGTAACCTTTGAAAAGTGTTGACCTGCCTAGAGCTAGCCTACCAAGACCTGAGAACTTCCTCTGGGGAGCCAGGATCTCTTCTGCTTCCCTATGTTAAGAAATCCCTGGTGGCTCTGTCTGTAAAGCATGCCTTTGTCCAGTTCTTATCCACCCTGTAGTTTCTATATATCTTAACATGCACACAGACAACGGGGCAGATAGAAATGTGAGTACTGGATCCTGGTGTGACATTTCTCTCCCTGTTTGCTTTTTCCTGCCAAATGTTTCTCCTTAGCTAGCATCCTTTTACCAGAAAAAGGGATGAGTTACCAGGTCCCTGAGGGGTGTGTGTAGACCTAGTAGGATCAGGATTGAGCTATAAATGAAGCTAAGCATAGGAAAGTGGGGCTGTATGTCTTTATGGAAAGCTGAATCTTAGGGATGGGATATGTCAGGGCCTAGCATATGGGACTTCACTCCCTTCAACTGACTTCAGCCCTAGAGAAGGCTTTGGAGACCTGCAATAGCCAATGGCCTGGCCCAGTCTAACCTTGCACACCCCAGGACTGAGTATAACCCCTCTGAGTAGATCCCGTGGATCCCTGCAGCAATAGGTATCACTGAAGCAATAGGTACCAAGGCAGAGTTGAATCTCAGGAACCTCTAAAGTGTATTTCCTGCCCAGTTCCAGCTCATTGTCGGTTTCACTCGAACACAGAAAGATGCAGATGCGGGCTTGCTCTTTGTTTGCTGCCTTTGAACTTCTGCCTTAAATTTGGACATCACCCATAACCTTGAGGGGCAGGGCTGAAAGGACAGATCCTTTTGTTACCCACCCCACCCTCTTCCCAGCCACCCAGGCAGAGCCAAAGCAGCAGAGAGGGTCTCTTTTGGAGAGAGGCCTTAGGCTCCAGACTCAGCTCTGTTTATTTGTTTGTGTGTTTGTCTAACTGGCGCGACAGGAGAAAGCGAGCTGAAAGGGGAGAGGGACAGACCCCCTAGATGAATGTCTAGGTTGATAGACACTCTGAGAACAAGGACCCTCCTGGGGGGCTAAAAGGGGCGGGCAGGGAAGCCTGGTTTAGGAAAAGACTTCCTTTGGGATTGTTAAAGATTAACCAAAGTCTCTCAAGTTGCTAGAGAGAGTCTAGCCAGAAGAACTGCTTACAGGCAGGCGGCGGGCGGGCGCGGGTTTGATTTCTGAGCCCTATAAAAGCCCATCCTCCGATGGCTGTGACAATGTGGTCGTAAACCCGTCCCGGGCCGGCCAATTTGCATATTTGGAATGCGCCACTATAAACCCGGCTGGGGTTTTGCAGCAATTTCTTAGATGTAAAAATGAGATCTCAATAGCAGCGGGTTGGGCACACTCTCTCGCTCTTTCTCAGCCGAGAGCCAGCTTCCTTTTCTGGGCTGCAGGCTGCATCTCCAGCCTCGCCTAGGCCCGCAGCCGCCACGAGATGGCGCACTTCAGATCAATGTCAAAGCCGCCAGGGAGCCGGGAACCCCAGCGAGATTCTTGGCCTTTGTTCGCTTCTGATACTAAGAGCAGCACGGTACGTTATTTCACTTGTCCGGCTCCCCTCCGTATTCAGAAAAAGGGAGCCTCGCGCCCAAGAAGTGATTGGGGTTGTAATTTAAAGCAAAGCGCCTTCGCTAGGCCTGGCCGCGACGCGGAGAAGCTGCTACCCTTTGGCAGTGATTTCAGATGTGAGTCAAGGTAAGTGGCCACAAGTTTATCAGTTTCGCTGTAGTAGAGGTGGGAGTGGGGACATAACGGATGCCTAAGCAAAGCTCCGGGCCAGGATTGAGTTTGTGGGGTGATGCTCATTTGCTGCCCCCCCTCCACCCCACCCCACCCCCGCCGCGCGCTCCCCATAGTTCTCTACGGTTGGAAAGCCCTGGGAGGCCTAAGTGGAAAAGTTAATCCCTTTTAGCTCAGTGCCGCCAGCGTTTCACCCAAGCTTCCCACCACAGGCGATCTTTCGGTTTTGCTGAAATATTCAAATCTGAATGCTCTAGGCATGGTCGGAAGAGAGTCAGCTGTGCTGGGATTAGGGCTGTTCGGAGGGAAAAGAGATAATCGACAGACTAAGAAAAATCAAGTTTCTCCTTGGAAACAATGGGGTGGTCAGCAGTTGTGGCGGTTGGAATAGGCTTATTTCCTGGGGGCAGCTCGCCAGAGGTTATAGGGCTTTCTCGTAGGTGCAGTCTAGAAATACGTTTTATTCCCAAAAAAGGCCACTCGAAAAGTCGTATTTAGTTACTTTTTTTTTTTTTTTTTTTTTTTTGAGGATGTTAGAGACAGCCCTGTACTACATCGTATTTGGAATGTGTAATCCTGGCTAGCATTTTCCAAAAAATAAAAAAATAAAAAATAAAAAATTTCCTAGCCGTTAAAATGAGGGGGGGTTATGGCACATTTTACAAATTATACAAAAAACACGTTGTTAAATATAGTTAGATTTGTTTAAATGGTATGGAGGATAAATCTGACTCAGGCATTTGTTCAAGACTTTCATAAAACAAGTTTTAAATAACCAAAACGTTTGCGTTTTGAAGGCCAGATTTAAATCTCCTGTTTTCTCCCATATTTAATTTTTATTTTAGCATATTTTCATTTATTTTTGAAATAGTTGATTTCTTTCCCCCAAATATTCCATGCCATGGATGTAAGTAGAAAGAATTTTACAGCAAACAGCTGCTGACTCTGTTCACATGTGTGTGAGCAAAAACCGTGCTTATACGCCGCCGCCGCTACTTTTGTTAAGCATGGGCTCCTAAACCATGCCAGATAAAAAGCAATCCTGAGCAGAAATCAGGGCCCACTCTGTGAAGTGTGGTGGCTAGGAACTCTCTCCTTATACTCCTGAACTGCCTCCAGTTTTAAGGGCACTGACAAAAGGCCCAATACTTCCCCCACTAAAGGGCACGAGCCAGCTCGATGGTTAGATTTGGAGAAGAGAAAAAAAGGAAACTATTTTAAACTGGGGATAAATTGAACCTGCTAAACCAGAAAGAAAGAAAAAAGACCACACATTAAACATCCCTGGAAATGCCAACATTCCTAAAGAACAGGAAAAGAACATTGCTTATGAAAAGATCTAGTTATTCATGAGTATATAAATGAGAGAATTTCTGAAATTTTGTTAATGTTGGACTGTTGAAGCTGTATTAGTTTTTCTCTATGAAGCTGCAACCCAGCTCTATAGCCCTCTGGATAATTTGGAACCTCTCAAATTTCCATATACAAACTGATTTGTATTTCATCCTCAGGACCCAGGTTTTGTGTGTGTGTGTGTGTGTGTGTGTGTGTGTGTGTTCGTGTTTTGTTGGTGGTGGGTTTTTGTTTTTCTTTTGTTTTGGTCCTTTTTTTGGCTGTGTGTTTTTGTTTTATCCTACTGAAAAACTCAACTTATTTTGATAATAAGAATATATTTGGGGGCCTCACAAGGCCTGCTCAGGAAGAGAAATCTGCTATCAGGTAAAATGCAGAGTAATCCTGAGAACTTCCTTGATTCATGTGCCTGGCATTTCCTGTAGCTCCATGGACAGAGTGGATGTTATCACCAGGTAGAAAGTGGCAATATTTACTCCAGAACAAACACAGACTCTGTCAGTGGCGGCAGGGCGGCAGCGGTAGGGTGATTGTTGCACATGCCTGGTTAAGGCCAGCAGGCACCAAGGGTTTTAGGTCAAAGGCATCTAAAAAGGAAAAAGGAATTCAGTAGCTGAAAGGGAGGACAAATGAGGAAGAAGAGGGGGGAAGGAAGGAAGGAAGGAAAGAAAGAAAGAAAGAAAGAAAGAAAGAAAGAAAGAAAGAAAGAAAGAAAGAAAGAAAGAAAGAAAGAAAAGGGTAATCACTAAATCTCCCCATCCCTAGAAAGCCAAGGAGCTCAATAAACATAATATTTTTATTGAGGAGGCTAACACCTCATTGTTGTGGTCTAGGGAGACACGGGCACTTTCAGGGTGACTGTGGGATGCCTGGGGCTCCAGACCAAAAAAGCTGAGCAGGCACTCAACCCAACCGACCATGTTTAACTTGAGTTTCTGAGTCACTGTATTTACTTTCAGACAGCCACATCAGGTCAGTTGACCAGATACCCACAGTATCCCACGGTAGACTCTGTTGTTCTCCTTCTCAGAAAGTCTCAGTGGGGATAGAACAGAGCTCCCACTCAGAGTGGGATTGCCACGAAGGCTTACACACTTAAACAAGATAAAATAAAGAGAAAGAAGGAAGGAAGGAAGCTCAGGTTAAACACCCTGTCTGGTGCAAGGGGGAAAGTCACTGTTGAGAACAACACATCTGCTCTCCACAAAGGCTGATAAATATCCAAGTGCCAAAGCCATGGTCTGTGAGGCTGGTAGCGGGCACTCTAATTCCCTCCTTTAGCAGAAATGGCCTTTAGATGCAGTACCCGAGCTGACTTTCTAACCTTGGTCAGAAGTTGCAGGCTTCTGGATCCCATCCAGCCTAGAAGCCCATTTGGCCATCCTACAGGGCCTTGGCTAAGACCAGACTGTACAGCTTGTAGTTGGGCATCTGGCTTATTTTACCAGACAAATAGGCAGGGACTACTGAGTCCCAGGAGAGTCCTGGATGCTACAGAGAATTTGAGGAGAAGGCTTAGGGGGTGGGGTGGTCTATGAATTGCATGAAAATGACGGGTCAAATCATAGGAATGCAGATTTAGATTTTTCATAGGCTAAAAAGTCAGAACTACCCTTGGGTTACTCAGAGGGCTCCCTGAAGCACTATAAGTTTAAGTAAGAGGGTTTATCTGTGTCTGTCTCTTTATTCTTGTAGCCTCTGCTATCTCAAACATTCTCTCCAATATCCACTGGTCCTTTAAAAACCACAGCCAGGGAAGCTCCTTTTTGCATGAGATTCAGACAGGGACTGCTGAGGGCTCTAACCTTGGTTCACAAGCCTGCTGCTGCTCCTTTTTCTCAAGGAACATTCAATACTCTTGAGACCTATTTCCTCACATAACAGCTCTCCAGTGAGGTATCTGAATTGCTCAAGAGCAAAGGGCCATTTTTTTTTTTTCAGGTAGCCTCAGCTTCAGAGCATTTCTATGTGATATGATGAACACAAGAGTCCCACCTATTTGATGAACAGAGTAGGGACCAAGCACATCCCTGAAGCTTCAATGCTCTGAAGCTTCGCAGAATTCTGGCTCTCTGGCTCCTTAGGCCTACCCAAGTGAAAATTTGCTTTGGCTTTGGGTAGAGAGAAGTAAAACAGATAATTAATGAGGTCTCACATAGATCCAGCTTTTATTTTCTGGAGTGGCTGCTGTAGACTGAAAATACTGGCTGCTGAGAGCTGATGCTCATCTATGTTCCTACTTTCTCTCTTCTTCCACCTTTTTCCTCTTCCATTCTTTTCTTTAGCATTCAGATGCTTAGTCACCAAGTCCTCCCAGATAGTCGCTTTGGGGAGCCAGTAGCAAGGTAGAAGGTAGAAGCAAAGATGCCTCACTGGTGTTAGCAGAAGCACAGCTTCCTGGGCACGGCTGGACAGGCAGCTGAAAACAACTTAGGTTGCTTGAATCTCAGAAATCAGAGGCTGGAGTGGCCTAGCCCTATATTCTATGTGTTTTCACTCTTAGGGTTCTCTTTGTTCAGTGGCTGGATTCATTCTGAGAGGAACCAGAACAATGACCATCTAAATGCAAGAGTCTTTCTCTACCGTTTGCAATGTAGTTCCTGGGATCTGGGCAGTCAGCAACTCTCCTGTTCCAACTGGAGCTGGCAGGCCTGGGGGGCATCCAGGAGACCTAGTAACCTTGTGGGTTACAGATTGGGGCAAAGCGTCAACTGCACAAGAGCCACTGGATCCTGACCTGACGGAAAAGGTCACATTTCCTGAGCTTGATATGAGGCACACATTTGGAGGTTAGTGTGTCCCAGGCTGACCACTCACAATTGCTTAAGAAAGCACCCCTGAATAGGACCCAGTGTCTGCTAAGCAAAGCTCCTGGTCTCTGTCATCTTTTAAAATAGGGCCCAAACCCAGCTTAGCCTTCCAGGGAATGGATTGCCTCATCACCACCTTGTTAAAATGTGCACACTATACTACAAAATGGCTGGACCAAGAACAGCCCCAGTATGTCTTTGGGGGAGGTGCAGTGGGGTGGGAGTGGGGACAGCAAGACAAGAGTGTAGTGACAGGTTTTTGTCATAACCCCAGGGAGCATAGGAATGCTAAGGCTTACAGGAAAGCAAGAGAAAAACCTGCCTGATAGAGATATTGCTGGACCCATTCTTCCCAGGTTTCGCCTCCAGTTCTCCCAGTGCAGAAAGACTGGAGAACCAAGACCAACATTTTAGTTTCCCAGAGGAAGTGAGCTTGGGTCTCCTCGGGATGAAGGGGAGTATGCATTTGACTCTGAGCCACAGGTTTGGGGGGAAGAGTCTTACGCTAGAGTTGTCAGACCTCTGATTTTCACCTTACTAAGCCAACTATGCAAGACTGAATGACGGAAGTAAAGAGCAGGAACCGACAGAGCACAGTCAAGGAGAAAATCTTGACTGGCCAAAGGAAGGAGTAAGAAAGTCGTGAGGGCCGAGGAGCCAATACATTTCGGACAGTATTCTTTGTGCGATGTTCGAGCGGTTCTAGCCAGCTTCCAGTTCACTGTGGATTCTGGCCACCTCGGGGGTCTTGACAGCCTTAGGACCCTGCCAGCCGCTTTGGGGAACCAAATTTAAGATCTAGGGCCAGCTCCAGGTCCAGAAATGAATAGAGGGGGAGAGACTTCGACAGGGCCTGCGATCAGGGAACCGCAGGGACTCATGACCACTCCACAGCAGACATGAGAGCACCCAAAGATGACTGGGGTGCACATAATAAACACCCCACTTGTTAATAGCGCAGGGTCCAAGGGCACTTCCAAATATATTCTTTGCTGGGGGGGGGGTACATGCTCAAGGACCAGGTCCCCCGACTGCCACTTTGAGGCAGCCCCCACAGTTCGTTCTGGCCTTCAAGTCATAGGTGTCAAGCGTGCGTCTTCTGGCCCATCAATACAGATTACATATTTATATCAATCGCGGGCTCGGCGGAGGGCGCCCTCAGAGAGCGGCCCCGCGCCTACGAAACCAAACTGGGAGTGGTCGCGTGGAAACTCTGGCTCGGGATTGGCTGTGGGCGCCCGCCGCGGTGCGGGGGGATTGCTAATCGTATTCAGCATGTTTTGCACAAGAAATGTCAGCCAGAAAGGGCTATCTGCTCCCTTCGCCAAATTATCCCACAACAATGTCATGCTCGGAGAGCCCTGCCGCGAACTCTTTTTTGGTCGACTCGCTCATCAGCTCCGCCAGAGGCGAGGCGGGTGGCGGTGGCGGTAACGCAGGGGGCGGCGGAGGAGGCTACTACGCCCACAGCGGGGTCTACCTGCCGCCCGCCAGCGACCTGCCCTACGGGCTGCAAAGCTGCGGGCTTTTTCCGGCCCTGGGCAGCAAGCGCAATGAAGCGCCATCGCCTGGAGGCGGTGGCGGTGGTGGCAGCGGGAGCCTGGGTCCGGGGACTCATGGCTACGCGCCCGCGCCCCTAGACCTGTGGCTGGACGCACCCCGCTCCTGCCGGATGGAGCCGCCCGACGGGCCGCCGCCACCGCAGCCACAACCCCAACAGCAGCAGCCTCCCCCGCCGCAGCCACCCCAGCCCCCGCCACAGGCCACTTCGTGTTCTTTTGCGCAGAACATCAAAGAAGAGAGCTCCTACTGCCTCTACGATTCTGCGGACAAATGCCCCAAAGGCTCAGGCACCGCCGACCTGGCTCCTTTCCCGCGGGGTCCGCCGCCCGACGGCTGCACCCTGGGCGCCTCCAGCGGAGTGCCAGTGCCGGGCTACTTCCGCCTGTCCCAGGCCTACGGCACGGCCAAGGGCTTCGGCGGCGGCAGCACGCAGCAGCTCGCCAGTCCCTTCCCTGCGCAGCCCCCGGGGCGCGGCTTCGATCCGCCACCCGCACTGGCCTCGAGCTCGGCCGAAGCAGCCGGGAAGGAGCGAGCCCTCGACTCCACGCCACCGCCCACACTGGTTTGCGCGGGTGGCGGCGGCGGCGGCGGCGGCGGAGGCTCGCAGGGTGACGAGGAGGCACACGCCTCATCCTCGGCGGCTGAGGACATGTCCCCGGCCCCTTCCGAAAACAGTAAAGCCTCGCCGGAGAAGGACTCTCTGGGTAAGCAGAGTGCAACCGAGGGCTCGAGTCAGGCGGGCAAACAGACCCATAAGGAAGAGCAGCGGACCAGGAGTCCGCTCGGCAGCCGCAGGCCTTGGCCCAAGCTGAAGGCAGACTGACCTTCTGAACTTGATTTTAATATTTGGGTGTGGGGACACTGCAAAAACTCATGTCCATCTTAGTGCCCCACACCAAGACGTCCTTAGAGCTGGCCCCAGCTCACCCAGACTTGGGGGATGAGGACACCAGTGAGCAGCCTTCCTCCTTCCTCTACGTGCACTTTCTTATGGCCCTGAGTACCCCCAAGCCCTGGTTCCCAGCCCAGCCCGCTCAGCGCGACCCACGCGGGGGGGAGGGGCAGGGAGGGAAAGTGGCTCGCCTGCAGATAGCAGGGATGTTTGTAAGGCATCCAAAATAAGCAGCCGCCAGCGCCAATAAATAAGCCCATTAACCGGCGAAGTTCGAGTTTACGATCCCCCATGCCTTTTTCAAAGTTCCTGGAGGGGCGGGAATCCTTGTTGCAAGAAGAAAAGGCAAATCCCGCCCGGACGCCTGGGCCCTGAACTGAAATCCTAGGAGTGTCCATTTTCCTTCTCTTGGAATTTGGTGTCGTCCAGCTGCACACCCCAGTTTTTTGGAGAGACAGGGGTGGAACAGCCCTTGACCCCAGGATCGGTTTTTCAGGACTTCCCTATTGGTCCAACTATGTTCTTCTCCTCTGGCCTAGGGCAGCTAGGGGCTAGGGTAAGCCAGAGAAGCGGCTGACTTCTTGTCCAAATAAGATCCCTGAACCCCAGCCTGGGGGCCGCAGGAAATGCTTCCCTGCCACTGGGTGAGAGGCAGAGAAAGGCGTTAAGTTCAAGATGTACGGCCTTGCCTACTCTGGCCTTTCATTCTCTAAGCGCCCCGCGGCGTGGTGCTAAAACAGGTGCCTGGAAAAAAAAGTAGAGGAAAATGTAAATTGGGAGGACTGGTGTGGATTTGGGGCCCACTCGATTTTGTCATGCTTTTTGGAGGGATTTCTTGTTCTCCAAAAGTCAAAGGAGGGCATAACCCTCTCTCTAGGACTTCGGGAATCCCTCTAAAGGGAAAGACCCGGAATTCACCCCCCTCTCACGCCCAAGTGGCCTCGACTTAACCTTCCCCTCTGTATTCTCTTAAACTCCAGGCAATTCCAAAGGCGAAAATGCAGCCAACTGGCTCACGGCAAAGAGCGGCCGGAAGAAACGCTGCCCCTACACGAAGCACCAGACGCTGGAATTGGAAAAGGAGTTTCTATTCAACATGTACCTTACTCGAGAGCGGCGCCTAGAGATCAGCCGTAGCGTCCACCTCACGGACAGACAAGTGAAAATCTGGTTTCAGAATCGCAGGATGAAACTGAAGAAAATGAACCGAGAAAACCGAATCCGGGAGCTCACAGCCAACTTTAATTTTTCCTGATGAAACTTCCAAGACAATGCCGTGTTTTCGCTTCCAGAGCGCCTGTACCCCTCCTTCTGCCTCCAGCCTCTGCCCCAGAACTCGCACCTGTGCCGGAGTCCTAATTCTCCCTTCCACATTCGCCATCTCCCTGGCCGTTTCGTCTGTGCAGGGCTGGTTTGTTCTTACTTTTTGTTTCTTTGTCTGTTTGCTTGGTGTTGGTTTACTTGTTTTCTGGGGGAAAAAGCCATATCGCTAAAAATTCTATTGAGATTGTCCTCACTGTCAAGTTCCGACTGGGCTGGGTTCGCTGTCTCGGGGGTCCCACTGCTTAGAAGCGGCCTCAGTACTCCTACACGGATCTGGTTTCCTGCCCAGCCCTGGGTAAACTTAGCCGGAAGCCCTAGGTCCCATTGTCGGCGCTGAGGTGTCTGGCCTGAGGTCAATGGTGCAAGGAGCCGCCACCGGGTTCGCCAGCCTGTTGTGCTGGGCTGTGTTTAATCAGGGAGTACAGGCCTGATTTCTCTTTTCTTTCTTCCTTTCTTCCTTGGCCAAGAGCAGAGTTTTGAAACATGGACATGCAGATTAACTAAAGGGCCTGACCTGGCTGATTGAGAAAAAAAAAAAAAGGGAAAGAAATAATCAGAAGATTATTTTTTTCCTTCCTCTGTAATGAAAATTAAAATGGCCAAGGGAAGGAACCTTCTCTCCCCGTTTGCCTAAGGTCCTGCTTGCCTGACTGAAATCCTTCATTTACCTTTGAATTTCTCTCTCTTGGCTGTTGATAAATGGTGTAGGTTTGTTTATACATGCGGAATTAGTGGGTTTTTGCCATTAAAATTGTTACCAATTGGTAACACGCGAAAAGCACACCACGATTCTCCCTACCTTTTGTAGTTGAGTTTTGTTTGTTGCTTTGCTTTAATTCACTATTTTTTGTTTTGTGGGCTTTCTGAAATTCATGGAAGCCTAGGAGGGCTGGGGCAAACAGATGAGAGAAGGGAGACATTGTTTGCATTTCCTTTATACTGTGAAGTTACATGCATAAAAGGGTCAAACCTGTAGGTGCAGAAAAAGAAAAAAACCTATAAGTACAAATCTGTATAAATGTCTATTATTATGAAAAATGCCAACCTTGTTTAAGCAAATGCATTCTATCGTTATTATAAATGTTAGTTCTAGCTTTATTTACTTCAAATCTTAAATCAGAATAAATTAATATTGTATTGCTGCTGTGCGTGGAAAAGATGTTTATGTTCTTATAGAATAAAAGCTGTGGAATGAAGCTTTTTAATTTTCCCTCTTTTTTGACTTCTCTTCACTTTTCTACTTTATCCTGTCCACCACTTTTACAACAGGAGGGCTAGCCCGAGCCCCCTGCAATTACTTTAGGCATCTATTTAAATATTACCTAGACGGTCGTAATTTGTCTGGGCCCTATAGCCCTGGAGCCTTAAGGTTTGTCGGCTTTTGTTCAGTTTTATGACTTGCTAGTATATCTGGATTGTGCCTGTCTTGGACCAGTGGTTTCAGTTGAGTGGAGAGCTGCATAGACAGAGGAAGCTAAACAGGATTTCATTCGGGAGCCCCAGCGAGACTCTCAGAGGCCAGTTATTTTGCGGGTGTCTAGGTCCCAGAAGACCCTATGTCTTAAATCCGAGGAGGAGAGCCCACTCACAGAGCACCACTAGTGCCTACGGCAGCGGTTAAGTGGACCGGGCCGAGATGTCCAGGGTCACCCCCTCCCCCTGCCGGGCCTCCCCCACCTGACGGCCCTCGCTAGGCCACGCGTTTCCTGCTCGCCTCGGAGGTGGGGGGGGAGCGACACTGAGGGGGGGAGGGTCGCGGGAGCGCGCGCCTCAGCGGGCGGGCGGCTAGGAGGGAGTTGAGGGGGGGGGGGGGGGAGAGCGAGCCGCTGCCGGGAGCAAGTCGAAGAGGCCGCAGCCAGATGCAGGACTGGGCTCAGTGCTGTCCCCTGCGGTTTCCGATCATCCCAGGCCTCTGCCGCACTGCTCTGCTTCGTGAAGCTGCAGGATCCGGGGAACCCTCGGCACCCCACTCGGCCTCCCCTCTCTTCTCGCTCCCCCCCTCTACCCCCCCCCCCCTTTCTCGTTCCCCCTTCCTCCCTTTACTCTTTCATTCTCCTAGGCTACCTTCCCGGGGACCGGTGGCTCCTTCCACCACGGGTTTAGGGCAGTGGCTGGCGCAGGTTGTGGAGGGCTGGTCTGGGCACGATCGCAGCGCAGGGCTCTTTCCTTGGCGGCGACGGTGGCGGCGGCGAAGGCGGCGGCGGGCCAGGCAGCCGGGCGCCAGCAGCAACAGAACTGGTCGGTGATTTAGGTAGTTTCCTGTTGTTGGGATCCACCTTTCTCTCGACAGCACGACACTGCCTTCATTACTTCAGTTGAAAGCGTCTCCAGGTACCAGCCGGGGTGGCCAGGCGAGCCATCAAGGCCCCAATCGTGCCAGGCCTGCAGTGTGGCAACCTTGGATTCCCAGTGCAGGAGAAGCTTCGGGTCCTCAGCGCTGTGCCATTCAGCCCGCCTCACGCTTTCCGCCCCGCACCTGGCCCGGGGCAGGTACGGTCAGGTTAGGGGCTGATTTTGGGACGCCGGGGGCGTGGTAAGAATTCTGGGCCCCGGGCCATTCAAGGTCAGGGACGCTCGGGTGCAGTCAGAGTTTTGCCTACTGTAAACCTGAGCCTGTCTGGGGCTTCTCCATTCTTCTGCAAGGCTGGGCTAGAACACACGCAACACGCCTTGAACAGAAGGAAACATTCTTTTGCCCGCAGAGCCCCAGGCTGAGACAGGAGTGTTGGGGACGGTCCGGGGCTGATATCCTGGCCTTGTTGCGCGCCCTCTTCTCCCCTGAGTCGCCGCTGTATATTTTAAGCATTTCCCCACCCTCTTTCCTTCTATTTCTCTATCCATTTCCTTTTCATTTTTGTCGCTCCTTCCCTTATTTTTCCTTTCCTTTCCTTTCTTCCTTTTTTTTCTTTTGCATCTTCCATCCTTCGGTCCAATTCTCTGTTTCTCGGTTTCCTATCCAAATCGTCCTCCCGGAAGGGAAAGAATTGACTTGGAGAAAGCTTGTGGCTTTCATTTTTTTTTTCTCGGTGCCAGATTTGAGTGTGCGGAGGAAGGGGTGTGCATAAGGGAGGCTGTTCAGGTCCGTGTTTTTTGGCCTGGTGGGCCTCTGCGCAGACAAGGCCTCGGTTACGATCACGACCGGATGGCGGCGGCCTTGCGTTAGCAGCTGCCTGAGAGATCGGCTGAGGGGGCACCCGCGGTGTCTTTGTGTGCCTACAGCGAGGGCAGGGAAGCCTTAGCAAGCTCCACTGGTTCAGAAGCTGGAATCAGAGCTGAAGCCCCGGCCTGGGTTCTGTGGAGCCTGGCTGCGGAGAGAGCTCCAGGAGGAAGCTTCAGGCCGGCTCTGCCAGCTTTACGGGTCCGGACTCGAGCTTTGACCATGATGAAGGAGTCTGGCTGGGGCCAAGGCTTGACTGTTTGCTGCCTTGCCAGCAGTAGCAGATACAGAAAATGTCAGCCGGTCTTCCCCTCAACTCCCTTGTTCAGCTGAGTGTTTGAGAAAGGGGATTTTCCCAGCTCCAATATATTTTAAATGAGGGAAAACAATGCCAAATTCAAGAACTAAGAGGCCACAAACTTGAGAATAGGTTTTCAATTGTAATTCATGAAAGCCACCTTAACCACTTTCAATACAGAAAACCGAAAAGAAACCATCCCTTCCCCCTGCAACACATGCACTGCCTAGAGACTATAGAACTCGGTTTCCTTTCCCAGCTCAGGCTGGGAATTGTTTTCATTGCTAAGCCCAGCAACCTGTTATCTGAAAGACCAGTACAGCCTCCAACTCTTCTCTGCCATTTTCTGGATCAGGGTATTGAATTTATTTCAGAGGCCAAGGTTTTGGAAAGATTCTCAGTTGAGAATTTGGCATTTTGTAATTATACCCATTTATTGTTTCTAGACATGCATACAACCCCTTCCATGTCCAAAAGAAAGCGAGAATAAAAGGCTGAATACTCTAGCATCCAATCTCTGGGCTCACAAGAACAATATCTGCTTTGGGAAATTTCCCTCTTCTGCCCACCAGTAAGCAGCTGTTTAATACTCAATGACTACTACTTATTTTGTAATTTTCCTACTTGGAGACTAATGTTGTTTTTAAAAACTATTTTAATAAATAATAATAATCACCATCATCCATGTTTTCTCTGGATTAAAAAAAAAAAAGTGAAAAGGGGCAGCCAGGGAAGCTCTGCCACTTACAGACAATTACAACTAAGAGCAGAGTTATACTCCAGGGTTATTGCTTAAATGAAAATCTGAACCTCTGAGGAGTACCGGATATTTAGAACACCTAAGACTGTGCTGGGGGTGGGGGTGGCAATGACTTGGAAGAATTTGTAGGGAAAGGAAAATATTAGGGGGAGGGGACTGAGGCAGCCGGCACAAGCAAGGTCCAGTTCCTGGTGTTGGTCACTTCTTCCTGCTGACAAGCACAGAAGGGGTTTGTATTCCCAAAGTTTCAAAGCCTTCCTCCCCGGTAGAGCCTAATATTTTGGGGATTTCTGTCTCTTGGGATAGGAATGTGTGAGAGTGTTGAAAGTGTTTGCTTGAACTGTTTGTGAGAAAGAAGACAAAAAGAAAGACGGCAGTGTTGGTCCAGCAGTTTTGCTGATAGTGAAGTAATGAGAAACATATTCCTTTGGAAGACGAAGAATTCACACGTGAATTTAATTACACACTTTCTAGGAGTTGTTGCTTTGTGCTCCGAATTGGGATGGGGTCCCCTCCACCCCCCGCACAATTAACAACAGTGGTTATGGCCTTTTCACTTTCTCTAATCCCCAAAGATTCTAAGGAGTAAGAAATAACATGGCCAAGGGATAAGATTAAAGTCAATGTTCAGTGGTCCTTCCTGTTTAATCTGTATCACTGGACTTGAGCCGCAGTCGCCTGGTTTGGGGGATCTCTGTCGCTCTGTTTTATGGATAACCAAGGCAGGAGTGCTGGAGGTAGGAAAAGGAAGAAAGAGAAGGGGTTGGGGGAGGAACCGAAGGAAAGAAAGGAGGGAAGGATACCCGGATGGTTGTACTGGGCCCTGGAACTGCCCCTGCAAGTGCTGGTCCTCCTAAGGTCTAAGGATACCATTCAGCAAGGCAGACTCTCCTGGTATGGATGTTTTCCCCCAGCTAAGGTCTGGGGAGAGGGCTTACAGACGATAGATTTGAGAACCGGATCTCTGGCTGAAGTATTAAATTCACTGAACCGCTTGTGCTCAAATTTGTGGGCCAGGGTTGAGGCAGTGCTTGACACAATTAGGTTCTCAAACCTTTGAGGGCAGCTGGCTGTTTCCTTCGCAGCAGTTTCTCTGTGGAGCCTTCCCTCTGTGGGGCTCGGGCGACTTGGGGGCTGTGGTCTAGCAAGGCTCGGTAGGTAGCCCACTCTAGGTGGTGGTACCAAGGATGGAATAGTGTGGCTCGGCAGGGGAGGTGGCCACTCTGTTTGAAGTGGAAAGAGCCTTGCATTTGACTTTTCGAGGCAGGCCTGGGGGGAAACCCGCATCTCTGAGGACCGAAAGGATTATTTACAGGGTGCTCACCAACCAAAACACAACAGTCTAATTTACCCTTTCCAAGTCCTCGTAAATTTTTACAGGGACCCGCAGCGAGGCAAAAGAATCTGTTGGTTGTTCTTGACTTCCCACCAGCCTGTGTGGCTTCCGAAACAATAACTTCTTATGAAATATCATAAATATAGATTTAAATACAGTGGAGTGAGAATGCGATTTGGCTGCTTTTTTATGGCTTCAATTATTGTCTAATTTTATGTGAGGGGCTCTGCTGGCCGCACTCGCACGCGGGACCCGCGCCTTCCTGATGGCGTGATTAATTGTGATATAAAATAGTCCGCTTAAGAAGTGTGTGTGTCTGGTGTGTGTATGAGTGTGTGTGTGTGTGTGTGTGTGTGTGTGTGTGTATGAGTGTGTGTAGGGGGTGGCAAAGAAGAGTACGGAGGCAAGTCCAGATTTGATCTTTTAATCTTCGTTGGCCACAATTAAAACAAACCAGATCGTGGAGCGGCGTGATCCCTTTGCATAAAAACATATGGCTTTTGCTATAAAAATTATGACTGCAAAACACCGGGCCATTAATAGCGTGCGGAGTGATTTACGCGTTATTGTTCTGCCGGGCGGACACGTGACGCGCGTGGCCAATGGGGGCGCGGGCGCCGGCAACTTATTAGGTGACTGTACTTCACCCCCCCCTGGTGCCACCAAGTTGTTACATGAAATCTGCAGTTTCATAATTTCGGAGGGTCGGGTTGGGCCGGCCAGGCGCGGGCTACTGCGATGGCCACCACTGGGGCCCTGGGCAACTACTATGTGGACTCTTTTCTGCTGGGCGCCGACACTGCTGATGAGCTGGGCGCTGGACGCTACGCGCCAGGGGCCCTGGGCCAACCCCCAAGGCAGGCGGCAGCGCTGGCCGAACACCCTGACTTTAGCCCTTGCAGCTTCCAGTCCAAGGCGGCGGTGTTCGGTGCCTCCTGGAACCCGGTGCACGCGGCGGGCGCCAATGCGGTGCCTGCTGCAGTGTATCACCACCACCACCATCCCTACGTGCACCCCCAGGCGCCCGTGACCGCAGCGGCGCCGGACGGCAGGTACATGCGCTCCTGGCTGGAGCCCACGCCCGGTGCGCTCTCCTTCGCGGGCTTGCCCTCCAGCCGGCCTTATGGCATTAAACCTGAACCGCTGTCGGCCAGAAGGGGTGACTGTCCCACGCTTGACACTCACACTTTGTCCCTGACTGACTATGCTTGTGGTTCTCCTCCAGTTGATAGAGAAAAACATCCCAGCGAAGGCGCCTTCTCCGAAAACAATGCCAATGCCGAGAATGAGAGCGGCGGAGACAAGCCCCCCATCGATCCCAGTAAGTGTCTCCTCCCTGCAAGGCGGCCGCCGCCTCCACGCCGGCCACCAGGATCTACCAGCGCGTCAGCTTTCTCTCGAGCCTGCCTTCGCTCTCGATGGGAGCCTCTGGATCTAGGGTCGAGAACCAGAAGTTGGTGTTTGGAACACTTCAGATAGGGGCCCCAAGTGCAGAGAACTCTGTGGAGCAGGCCAGGCCGGCTGGGGGAAGGGGAGGAGGATGCTGCAGCAAGAGGGGGCGGGGCGGGCGCAGCGAATAGAGCCGAGACCCGCCGCCCCACTCCTAAAGTGCCCAGGCCCAGGACAGACAGACTTTGGGCGGTTCTTCGAAAGCAGCGCAGAGAAGTCTTTTGTGCGGCTAGATTGTTCACGCACTACAGCATCATCAGCCCAGCAACCTGACCCGGGACGCTTGGGGAGACCTCCAATTCCTTCCACTTCTTACTTTTCGGCCGGTGGCCTTGTAAATCCTGCCCTAGATGAGGCTGCCGGCAATGGAGCCACGAGGGCCCCTTTGCCAGATTTATTCAAATAAAGTGGAGACGCAATCAAAGGCCTTGGGGCATGCTGCCTCCACCCTCTAGCTCCCACGGCCTTCCTCCCAGGAAGGTCAAATAGAGTGGGAGACAGTTGCAGGAAAGCCGGAAAAGGGGAGACGGTTATGATAGAGAAAAATCGTGTTAATCTTGCTACATGAACACAGAGCAGCCGGCTCTTTGCTTTGCTGGCAAACAGAAAATATGGTTTCCAGTTTTCAGTCCTTCACAAAGTGCAGACCGTGGGAGGAAGGAGAGCAGGGGAATGGGGGAAAGATGGTGGAGATGGGAGGGGCGCTGTTGTAAGTGACCCTCCGTGGGTTCCGTCTGCCAGGGCTTCATTGTTTTCTTTCTAACCAATTCAGCAGCGGCGTCCTGCACTTCGGCCAGAGACCCCCAAGAGGTTCCTTCACACCCGTCCACGATGCTTCTCTTTCTAAACCCAGTGTCTCTCTCCCCCGCAGATAACCCAGCCGCCAACTGGCTCCACGCTCGCTCCACACGGAAGAAGCGGTGCCCCTATACAAAACACCAGACGCTGGAACTGGAGAAAGAATTTCTGTTCAACATGTACCTCACACGGGACCGCAGGTACGAGGTGGCCCGGCTGCTCAACCTCACCGAGAGGCAGGTCAAAATCTGGTTCCAGAACCGCAGGATGAAAATGAAGAAGATTAACAAGGACCGAGCAAAAGACGAATGAGCCATTCAGGGCTCGTTTGGAAAAGAGCAAGCTAGAAAGGAAAAGAAAGATTGTCCCCCTTCTCCCGTCTCTCCCTGCCACCCCAGCTTCCACCACCCGCCCAAAGCGGCTCTAAACCGCAGGCCTCATCTCCCCCTAGCAGCCCTGTTCAGGCTGGCTCTTAGGCCTGCGGCTTTATTGGAGGAGGTATTGTACGCTTTGCATTTTCTATAAGACATACACACAAGGGAGGGCATTAGCGCGGATAGCTGTATGTGCTAGCTTGTATATATATTTAAAAAAAAATCTACCTGCTTCTGACTTAAAGCAAAGGAAAAAAAACTACCTTTTTATATAATGCACAATTGTTGACGGGCTGTATAGTTTTTAGTCTCTGTAGTTAATTTAATTTGCTCTTCGTGTGGCAGATCGCTCTGCCAAAATACTTGAACACTGTGTTTTATTGTGGTAATTATGTTTTGTGACTCAAACTTCTGTGCTGGGTGAGGCACCCATTGTGATTGTGGAAGCTAGGATTCAATTTGAACTCAGGTTGTTTATGGGGTAAAAGAAGCGGTTGCATAGAGTATAGCTCTGTAGTGGAATACTGTGTAACTAGGCTGTCAACCTACGATTGTAAACTAGCTGTTAAGATTTCCCAGTGAAATCAGATTTGGAAAGAAAAGGGAGATAGATTTCCGGGATGCATACATTCATGATTTTTCTACTTTTGAAATGTTGGCTTCTTCATCTTTACATCTTCCAGACTCCAGTCTTGTTCAGTGTATATAGGATCTCCATACTAAGGAAATACTCATCACCAGACAAGCTTGAATATTGTTTTTGCACCAGAGGAGAAGTTTGGAAGTTCGGAGCTATACATATGTGCAGAGGGTTACTACCTATGGTTTATGCTTAATTTTAATGGGGGGAAATGAGTGCTTATTGTAATGGAGTTAATTTTATTGATAATAAATTATACATCATGAAATCGCTATTGGGCTATTGTAGATTTGTATCCTTAATGAATTTGGGGTTTTCATCTGACTGAACATACACTGTATATTTTGCAATAGTTACCTCAAGGCCTACTGACCAAATTGTTGTGTTGAGATATTTAACTTTTGCCAAATAAAATATATTGATTCTTTTACTTTGTACGAGTCTGTTCTTTACACCTTTATTTCTGAGTATATTTTCTGGGTGGAAGCAGGGCTGAAGTGAGGGGGAAAAGAGCCTTAATTCTGTCTTCAGCAAGGAGTTGGTGTTGGCATCTGTAGTAATCAGTCCGGCCAGGCCTAAGCACTCCTGACTCAGTCAGTTGCCGGTTGTTAGAAGCAGGGCCTAAAAGCTGGGGAGACAGACAGGCGGCAGACGGCAGAGCCAGTCTCTCTGGCCTTGTGTCTTATTTGCCAGACGACAAGGGAAGCATCTGAGATCCTGAACACACTGGGCATCTGTGGCCGGCAGCGGCGGAAAGACCATTCTTTCATTTTGGAGCCTCAAAAATGTTCCCAAACCTGGGCCCACGAAAAGGGCTGAAGCCTTTGTAAGGAGGATGGTAGAGTTGAGGGGTGCGGGACCAGAAGCTGGGGGTCTGTGTCCTGATAAGGAGGCTCAGATGAGACAAACAGGATCCGGATGTGCACAAAGAGGTGGCCCATTCAAATATTTGGGGCTTCAGAAGATGAAACTCAACACCCTAATGTCCCACTGGGTCCCTCCAGCCCTGGCCGGCTGGGTTTGGGGAGGGAGGGGTCAGTATCCTACACTGTTAAGTCACCTCCGGAGCTTAAGTCCCCACAGAAGCAGGCCTTAGCAACCGACAAGCCCCGAAGCGCCATAAAAGAAAATGAGGGCTGTTACCCTTTATGGGGTGTAAAGGGCTGCGTGGGGGCAAGGGCTACAACTTCGGAGGCTCAAGCGCCTTCCAGATGTAGCCAGGGGATGCTGCTTTGCTTCTTCCCCCAACCCTTTTCCCGCCAACCCCCCCCCCCCAATGTTGACGGTCTTCTAAGGCAGGAAAGGGGGACTAAAGGCGTTGGTGGATGGGGCGCCCCCACCCCCAATGTGCCGCCAGGTTGGCACGCCCTCTGTTGTTGCAGACAGAAAGAACTTCAAAGCCTGGGCAGTAAGGGTGTGCCATAAAGGAAGGTCTGCGAACCGTCTGGAATTCGGCTCTTAATGAGTTTACAACTGTCCAGCTCCAATTAGGGTATCCCACCAAAACCCTTTCATTTGTTTGCTCTGTCTGCCGCCGATAAAGAGACTGCGGAAACAGCCCTCTTTTATGGGCATTGCCCCTTCTGCAGCTCAGATTCCCGGCTCCCTGAGGATCCCCGGGGACAGGGCCCTCGCTCCGCCCATGGGAGTGGGACGCTGGTGGGGTCACCGGCGTTGCCGAAGTTCACGCGGGCCCCAGCAGCTGCGCGGCTGCAGTACCGAAATAAATCCAGGAGATGGCAGTGTGGCTCCACGAAAGAGGTACTCCCGCCGCCATCTCCCGCCGCCGCGACCTAGGAAGCTCCTAAAATGTCGACTTGAAGCGCGCCTTTCTGGAATGGGATCTACGTGAACAGCAGTCGTATATTTTCCCTGCTGCTCATGCCAACCTGAAAGCCTCCCGGGGACACAAGCATGCGCTGGGGCTTGCCTGACCGTCGGCGCTCGCTCCTCCCAGGCCCCATTCCAAGAGCGCTGCGTTGCGTGGCAGCAGCTGTGCTGACGGTTCGGGGCTGCGGCTCAGAGCCGGATTCCATTACGGGGTCACAGTCCTCGCAGCAGCGATCTAGGGGCAGTGAGGCGCGCGGGGACGGTCATTCACGACGGACGGACAAGGGGACGAACACCTACAGACCCAGGACCAGATGACCTCACAAAGAACGGACCCGGTGGCCACAGGTTCCGCCGACCTTCGAGGCCCCGAAACCTGCGTCCCGGTTCAGGGCAGGGTACGGCGCCTAGCGAGCCAGCACCAGAAAAAGAGAGAGACCAGACGTCAGGACTCGGCCGGTTTGAATACCTGACTTTAAAATTAGGCGGCTGAAAATTGGTTAGTGAGAAAACCATACTTGGTGGCT
This sequence comes from Phyllotis vaccarum, assembly GCA_033318265.1. Classification (NCBI taxonomy): domain Eukaryota; kingdom Metazoa; phylum Chordata; class Mammalia; order Rodentia; family Cricetidae; genus Phyllotis; species Phyllotis vaccarum. Next base: position 79,545,033 of record JARWLC010000014.1, on the reverse strand, counting down.
GTCCAGTGTAGATCTGCCGCGAATCTGGCCCCGCTGGGATAACTCAAGACATAGATTATGAGCAGTTAGGTTATTCGAAAATAAATGATATGTTTAAATAAGTAGAATAACACCCTAGTTCCATTATTGGCGTTCACGTGGTTGAACTCACTCTTGCTTCTGTGGCAGACCTATTTCTTTGGCATTGAAATGCCAAGGCTACTCTGAAGTCGCCAGCTGTGGAGGCTAGAAGCAAAACAACAAAACCCAATCCATTCCCAGCCTACTTTTAACGCAAGATGTAGGGGATATGCTCCGGGAGTCTGGGAGGCCAGGGTGCAGAGATCAGCCCTTGGTGTGGGACGGTTTCAGAAAGAAAGCACCACCGCAAACAGAACCAGCCCTTCGAAGTGCCGCGAATAAAGGCTGTGCTGTGCATTTATTTGGGTTGTAATAGTCTTGGCCAAGCCCACAAAATGTTTATGACTTGCATCTCCGTGCTGAACATGCTGTAAAACTAGGGACTCAATTTTGGCTGACATTTCTCCCGGGTCTCCCTGTCTCCCTCCTTCTCCCTTTTAAAAATCTTCCTATATATACGTGGGCATTACAGACACATATCATCATTATATTTTCGTATTAGCACATGCTACTTCACAGCCTCTGTGTGTAGGGAGGGTTTTATAGCTTCCTGTGGAGAGTCACCCGTGCTCGCCTAACCTAATCCTCAGAAATCTTTCTCTATGTAACTGCAAATAAACGGGTGAAATTGCTGACCAGTGGACACACATAGAAGGCTCTATTTTTCTAACAATGAAAGTCTCAGGCTGGCAGTAACCCTTCTCTCCGCCATCACAAAGGCCCCAGGTAGGTGCGGGCCTCTAGGGGCTCAGAGGCCTGTTAAACTGCTTAGGCCGCCAGCCTCCGTTGCCCTTGGCCGACTGGAGGCCGGCGGGCTGTTCTCTGGTTTTCGCTGCCTGAGAAGCTTCTCCCAGACAAGACCGCTTATTTATTCGCTTCGGGGAGGAATTGATACCGGCGTCCAAGATAGAAGCCTCTCACCAGGTGAAGGACAGAAGCTGACACCCGCAGCCTGTGCCGGGGGTGGGGGTAGAAACATTTAAAGAACCCCAAACTTGGAACCATTCGACTCTCTAGAAAGCGCCGTTCGCTCTCAAGGGCTGGGGTTTACATTCTAGATCCAGATTTAAACATTGAGGACTATTTGGCTACAGGAAACAAACTGACAGCAGGTTTTTGAAAGCTAACCTTGGCGTTGAGAAATATTTAGATAGTTCCACAGATTAAAAACTGGCTTATAAGGAATCTTCTCCAGGGCCTGGGTTAAATAGTATGAGACTATTATCATGCATAATAGATACATTTCTATCAAATAAGTAGGGAATCAATCGAATTAAATAGGCCTTATTGAGAGTCTTATTTCGTCCAGACTTTGGTTGCTAATGTTCTTGGTTGTGAAGTCTAGCCAGGGAAGAGAAACCCAGAAACGAAGGGAAGGTTTTCGGTGACCCCAGGACTGCTCAGATGGAAGATTTGGGCCCAGAAGTGCCAACGCCTTGAAAGCGGCAGAATTTGGACCCTATTTTGGTTTTGGCAAACAGGGACAGAGCCTCTTGCTGGGACTTCTTGGTCCTGCCCGGGCCAAATCCAGACTACCTTCCTAGGCTTGTGAGTGTGATTTTATTTTTCCCGTGCTACCTCAAAATGCTCCGTACTCTGTTTGTCGGGTCTCCTTCTAAAGGAAAGGTCCACTTTAAACATCGTCGCTTTGGGCTCGCTCCAGTCGCCTGAGTCTAGACAGACCGCCGCGGCCTGCCCAGTCTTTCACTTTGCGCCTTGCTCTGTGTCACCCCAGGAACAATTTATTGGTCTAAAACCGCCTAATTTCTTTGTCTTTGATCTCGTAGCCTTCTTTTTGTTTGCTCCGGCTTCCTTTAGCTTTTTTAGAATTTTATTTCTGTTAGAAGAAGTGCTGTTTGGATTTTTTTTTTTTCCCCTTCCTGATTTGCCCCCTCTGTTTCCCATCCTGATCCATCATAAATGGGAGCCGGGATACTACCGCCCCAGGCTCCCTATGCTCCAGGGGAGATAGCCCAGATCCCACCTGCTTTCCTCCCCACCAAAGCCTGGGCCCTTTGCTAGTTAGGCGCTGGGGCTCCGCTGGAGTGGGATTTGAACCAATGCTACCTCTTTTGTGCTCCCAAGGCCCCCCTGAGAGGATGCGGTGAACGGGGGTGGGAGCAGCCTGGACCTACTGAAAGTGATAAGAAAGTGCTTTGTACATCAGGAACCAAACTCTATAATTTAGAGGAGAATTTCCGGGGCAATTCCATTGTGAAGTCGGGTTTATGATGTGCAATCGAGTTGAGCAGTAAAAGGTGGCCAGTCTTCCAGCCAGGCCTGGGCAGTTTATGAGGCGTTTAGGGAAAGGGTTCACCCAAATATCCTCCAGAGAGCGCTGGGCAGCAGGGCCTTTATCTGACCTATCACTACTTAGGAGGCTGAAGCCCCCGCAAGGTAGGCCCCCAGGGTGAGTGACTATTTGGGACAGAGGGAATTAGAGTGTTTGTGAATCGGTACATAGAAAGGTGATGTTTCGAGAACTGGGTGGCCCCTGAGAGGGTTCCCTTATTTTGCATTTATAATTTTTTTAATGGGGCTACAGCGCCAGTCCCTGAGACCCCCCTCTTTCCTCTCTAAATCGGCTTTAAAAGTCTACTGTTCCCCAGTTTACAAGGTGGAGGTCCGGGGTAGCTAGGCTGAGAGCTGCCAGAAAACCTCTCAGTATGATATATTTAGAAAATCATGGACCTGAGCTTTCAAGTTGCAGAAGGATGATCCAGTTTCCCTGTGCTCCAGGGGTAACACCAGGGGTTTTGAGAAGGACAAAGGGGGTGTTGAGCCACCTATTGGGTTGCAGCAGGCCAGCCAGGTGCCCGGAAGCGAAAGCAGAGAGACTGCAGGGCGGTGGTGTCCGGTAGGAGGAAAGGGAATCCCATGTTAATAAATCTGTTGGCAAATGAGGCTCATTAATAGATAAATATTTCACTGCTTCCTTTAGGGCGGATAAACAGCCTCCGCCGATTAAAGAAAGGAAGCTGGGGGACATTGACTTCATTCGAACCACATGGTTCCAGTTTGTGGCAGCATTTTCGCTGCTCAGCTAGAGCAGATGCCGGGCCTGCGGAGTTTGCACTGGAGCATCAAATCTGGCCTTAAACGTTCTCCTGCTTAGAGAGAGGGGTAGGCAAAGGGTAGATCTTTCTCTCAAGATCATCTTTGGGCCGACAGGTTGCAGAGACCGCCCCCCCCCCCCATGTAGGGGATTGCGTCTGCCAAGAGGACACGGACAGGGGGGAATCCACACATTTGATCTGGGGTTCAGGAATAAGTATGAGGTTGTGGGAGGCGAACCCAGCCGTAAATCCGCAGGCTTGGAAAGCGAGATGGGTCTCTGACTGAGTCGGGCGTCCGGGGCGGGCCGGGTGAAGGCCGCTATGTGGGCCGCGTATTTGAGCCTCTTCCCGTTCCATTCTAGGAGGCCGACGGCCCGTGGCGCGAGACCACCTGTGAGGGCTGCTGAGATTGGCGGAGGCGGTCATGTGGGCGGTCACGTGCCGCGGCGAGCTCCGTCCAAAAGAAAATGGGGTTTGGTGTAAATCTGGGGGTGTAATGTTATCATATATCACGCTACCTCGTAAAACCGACACTGAAAGCTGCCGGACAACAAATCACAGGTCAAAATTATGAGTTCTTCGTATTATGTGAACGCGCTTTTTAGCAAATATACGGCGGGGGCTTCTCTCTTCCAAAATGCCGAGCCCACTTCTTGCTCCTTTGCACCCAACTCGCAGAGAAGCGGCTACGGGCCGGGCGCCGGCGCCTTCGCCTCCACCGTGCCGGGCTTATACAATGTCAACAGCCCCCTCTATCAGAGCCCCTTCGCGTCGGGTTATGGCCTGGGCGCCGATGCCTACAATCTGCCCTGCGCCTCGTACGACCAAAACATCCCCGGGCTCTGCAGTGACCTCGCCAAAGGCGCCTGCGACAAGGCAGACGAGGGCGTGCTGCACGGTCCGGCTGAGGCCAGTTTCCGCATCTACCCCTGGATGCGCAGTTCAGGTAGGCTCCCCGGCCCGCCGGGTCGGCGTGCGGGCGGAGCGGGGGGGGGGTGCGGGCGCGGGACGCGGGGGGCCCCCCGAGAGAGCCCAGCCAGGCGGCTTCCAGCCGGCGGCTCTGCAAGTCCCGGTGGCGCTGCCTTTCTGGTTTTAATTAGAGCTGAGGCGCCATTGCGTGGAGAGACCCATGGCATTGTATGTAAATGAGGCTCATAAAACTTTTTATGGCCCAATTAATGGGTTCGATCCTCGTAAATTTATTTAACTCCATTTGCCTTGGAATTTTTACAGTAAGTTTCGGCGCTATTCTCATATTCTTTCTCTCCCCCTTCTTCCTCTCCCTCAGCCTTTCTCCTCTAGCCCCCTCTTTCCTGTTCTCCAGTCCTTTTTTGACTCCAATTCTCCCCACCACCACTACCACCTTTTCTTTTGGTCTGGCTTTCTTTCTCAAAGGCAAGGAGAGTCAGAACCTCTGGGATCCTACACCCACCCCTGTACCAGAGGCCATTTCCAGACCCAAGCTGGAGCGAATGGGACAGAGGGTGGGCTTGCTACAGGAAAGTCTTGTGCATGGGGCTGCGGAGGAGGGTTGCCCACTTTCTAGCAAGGCTGGGGAGCAGCTAGGCTTGCCTTTGAATGGCAAAAGTGCAGAGTCTCCCACTCACTTGCCACACTCTATATTTACAATTTCCCTTTGTCAAGGGGAAGCAGGACATTGTAGAAACGTAGCCGGCTGGAAAGGCCGGTTGTAAAGTTGGAATTCTGCTCTAAGGCTCCTCACAGACAGGCTCACTTGTCTGGCCCAGGGGTCTTCCGCTCACACTTCTCCTCCCCCATCTCAGTTGGGGGTGATGGAGATTGCGCCCGGGTTTGGGTAGTGTGGAAGGTACAAGCTGTTGGACAGTATGCCTGGCTAAAGCGCTCTTCTGTCCACATCCCAATCTGCTTGTCTGTATGTCCAAATTTCTGTTCTCAGGACCCGATAGGAAGCGGGGACGCCAGACCTACACGCGCTACCAGACCCTGGAGCTGGAGAAGGAATTCCACTTTAACCGCTACCTGACCCGGCGCCGCCGCATCGAGATCGCTCACGCGCTCTGCCTCACCGAGCGCCAGATCAAGATCTGGTTCCAGAACCGGCGCATGAAGTGGAAGAAAGAACATAAAGATGAGAGCCAGGCTCCTACTGCAGCCCCCGAAGACGTGGTGCCCTCAGTCTCCGCGGCAGCTGCTGACAAGGCCGATGAGGAGGATGAGGAAGACGAGGAGGAGGAAGAGGAAGAAGAGGAATAAAGGGCCAGCACAGGGCCCTGGCTGCACAGGACAGTCAGAAAAGCGTCTTTAAGAGACTCATTGATTTCAGTTACAAAAATGGGGGGGGGAATAAAGTGTAAAAAAGAGAGAGAGAAAGTCCCCACCTTCATCCCACCCACTCCATCACCCTCTTTAGCTCCCAGGGAGATTAGGTCACCTTGGGGCCCTCTCTGTCTCTGAGGACCCCTGTAGACACCCCCAACCCTGGGCCAGTGTAGTGCGCTGGCAGGCCAAAATACTACCTAGCACAGGCCTCCTTGAGAGGCATCCCCAAACTACCTATGGGCCCAATCCCAGTGGGCCACCACTCCTAAGAAGCCCCCGTCCATGTCCTAACAGTGGCAAACACCCAGCACCCGCCTCACCCACCCCCCATCCCTAACAGTACTACCTACTGGGCCTAAACTACCTATTTTGTGCTGGCTAGCTTCCTGCTTTTCCACGCCCCTCTTCCTAGGCCAGGCCTTGATGCTTCTAGCTGACAGTCTTTGGGGTCACCGAGGCTTCACTGACAAGGCAATGAGGTTCAGGGACCAGGGCATTGGCTTCTATTTAAATTGAAAAATAATATATTTATTCCAAAGCATACCAAATGCTGCAGCCTCAAATTCCTCTTTCTCTAGCTTTGGCACTTCAAGTTCAGGGCCATTACCCCTACTTCTGGAGGGGAGCATTCCTGAGCTAGCTGCAGACCTCTGGAATAGCTTCAGCTTTGTGGGACTAAGGAGATGTTCCCAGCCCCACTGTCTTCTCCTTTACTTCTGTGTTCAGACATGTCACATACGTATACCCTGACTTTTCCTACCGAAAACAAACACTGTATATTTGAACCAGATTTTTTTGGTCATTTCTAGAATCTTGGAGCTCATTTGTAAAGGAATGTCTTGACTTTGGAAGGATGTTTTAATGGGGAGACTTTGTAGCATGGTTGTTGTATTGAACTAATTTTGTTGTGGGTGGAAGACATCCAATTCCCGCTCCGGTGCCCATTATCTCCCATGTTGTCCCATGTTCCCCTTAGACCCAGCCTGGTGTTCAGGGAAGGCATGCTTCCCAGCCCAGTTACCTATGTTTTATGTAACAATAAAGATGCTTGGTGACAAAGAAAAATGGACTGCTTTATCCAGAGGGTCTGGGGCAAGGGGAGGTGGCCATAGCGGAAAGGCAAGCTCTGGCTGTAGGTCAAAGGACCCAGGAGAAGCCAATGTGTGAAGACTGTCCTTGAGTCCAAATTTTAGATACTCATATAAATGTATCACGTCTCTTTTCCCACATTTTGTGTGTAGATATGTATGAATAAGATTGTTTCTATTTTTGTACATGGTTGCTTATAGTTTTCATAATTGTGTAAATTTCCACATCCATAATGTGTGTGTATCTGTATTGTGTGTCAACATTTTCCATGTCTATAATTGGATATGTAGGTTTCTGTGTTCCACTGCAGGTTTTTTTTTTTTTGGTTTTTTTTTGTGTGCATTTTTCTGCATTCATAATTGTATATGTGCCTTCCTCTTTGTAGATGTTTTTGTCTGGCTATTGTGTGTGTGTACTACTATCTAGATCCATTGAAAACAGCTGTTAGCTAATACGATATACTCTACCTAATGGCCTCCCAAACTTCCATAAATTCCAAGAACGAATTTCAAATATAGTCTTTCCTCTAAAGATGTAGGCTGAGCTCTCAAAGGGTATTACCTACCATCCAACTGATTCTGCATGCGCCCTGAGTCCAGTCCCAGAGTAAGAAATGGGATTCAGGGTCTTTGCCGCAGCACCCCCACTTAGTCTTCAGTAGAGGTGAGAACGCCCCAGGGCCCAACACTGTAGCGGAGGGGTTCTGGGACTGCCAGGGGCCTCAGCCCTGGGCAAGTACTGTTGCTGAGGAGGGACTGTGGCTGGGGAAGGGGCGAGCGGCGAGGGACCAGGGACGTGTCCCTGGACGAGGCACAATGGAAGTAGTTTAGAGCTGAGAGCATCTTGAGCTTGGCCCGCGAAGATCTCCATTCTCATCTCCTAGCTGGGTTGAACCAGCCTCTTAGGACACTTTTTAATAAATTCAAACCTAAAAGGGTCTGTAAAACCTGCAGCCCCAAGTCGGGACAGCCTCTGTGGTAAGATGGCGCCGGTGTAAGAGCTGCCTCCTCTTAGTGATGGGAAAAGGGTCATAAATCCGTTGTTGTTTATGAAAATTTACAACTTTGCAATACAACTTTATGAGTTGTTCGGCCCTTCCATTGGCCGCTGTCGGTCATGTGGATAGGAACCGTGAACATGAACTTTTTTATAATTTCCCTTGCGAGAATAGAGCCGCATTCTTTTGCTCTGCTCCATCCTGCGTGCTTCGGAGCTCTGCCTTCCAAGCCTGCCTGGGCTGCGCTTTGTCCGGAGATGGCGAGCGAGGGGAAGCCACTGCCAGGCCCAAGCCGGCTGCAGTCACTGGAGGTGGGGCGCGTCCAGTTCCTGGAGCAGCCGCCGCCGCTTTGCAACGCACAACCTGGCTAATTTCCTGCGTCCTCGGGCACCAGGAAGGAGGACAATTCGTCTCCTGGGCTGCCGAAGCGATAGCTGTCAGAGAGGCGGGAGCTTCTGGGATCCGCAGTCTGAAGGTGAGACAGGGCAAAAGGTGGGTGAGTTGTCACAGAGGTGGGAGAGGGCACCCAGAACGACTTTGAAAAGGGACATTTCTCACCATCATAGACACTGTTCCTTCACATTCAGCCTCAATACACACCACAGCCCAAACACGTCACTCATTCTCACTACTGCCACCGCCTACATCACTGCCTCTCCTCCCTCAAGACAGATCAGCCTTCCCTCTGTGGCACAGTGCCCTGGCACTGGACAGCAGCGCTTAGGTCTTCATTCCCCCTTCCCCAGTGACCTAGGAAGCCCAAAGGGAAGTCAGCTGGCATCCTGCTGTTCTCTATCAGTCTCTGGGGTTTGGGATTATTTCATTTATGATCCAATTGATTCAGTTGATTCCCCTAATAATCAAAGAGAGTTCCCGACCTGGAATGTGGGCAGAGCAAAGCGAGATAACCCATAGACATTTTGTTAGCTTTAGCACACTGTTCTCTCCTGCGGGGCTAGTCTCAGAGAGAAGGGATGGTGAGGCTAACAAGCAAACACAAAAACAAAACTTACTAATTCAGAGTTCTCCAATGATTGCCTGCTTCTTTGCCCGGTTTTTCGACCAGAGTGATGTCTGGAGTCCTGGAAAAGGGACTCGATACAAGTGTGGAATTCTGTGTTGGAGGAGAGAATCGAATTAATTGGGTGTTACTGGGGGATGTTTCGGTGCAGAGGACTGTTGTGTTGGCGCGTGTGAAAGGACCAGATCTAAGCTTTCTAAAGGAGGGTTGCAAAACGGAGTCTGAGAAATAACAGGATGGCAGCCCCAACCCACCTACGGGCAGTGGTAGGCTGGTGCCCACAGTCCCCTACCTCCCAAGCCACCAGGGAGAGGACAGCCACAGCCGTGAGGCTGCACTGAGTGCTGCTGTCCTGGCGGTAGCATAGCATTGCGCGGTGGTACCAGACATAGTAGCTGGGCCTGAAAGTGCGCCTGACTAGGTCAGATTTGCCCCGGAGAGACAGAGCCACTCGAGAATCAGTCGTGAGGTTCTGGGATAAAGATCTTTTTGTTTACTAGGTTTTTGACTGTTGTGGTTGTTATTTTCCTATCTCAAGATAGTATCTCGGCATAGGCCAGACAATTAAGGGCACATTGATATTTGGGATGTTCACTAGATAACATTGTGGGTGCACCCAGGCAGGGGCAGATAAAGCGCCGCTTTTGCCTCCAAAGGGCCGCTGGCTGCCTGACTGGCTGCCTCGGGCAGATTATTTATTGCGACCGTGCTGGGAGCTCGCTGCTGCCACGCTGTGGCCGTCACCGGGACCGGCGCCAGCAGCGGCCCGCCTCTTTGAGCCTGGCGCGACTGCTGTACGGGCCCCTCAGAGATCCCCCCCCCAAGCAGGGAGGGGGGACAAAGGGGGACATCAGGGGCAGTCTCCCAGGGTCTGTTCGGCTGTGAAACCTCCCTGCTTCGGCTACCCATGACAGAAACCTCAGCGGCTGGAATATGCTCCGGTCCTTCCCTCGCCCCCAACCCAGCACCATGGAGACTGGTTGTACAGGCCGCCTGGCCGGTCGTGACTGCTTCGGTTCAAACTACGCGTCCCAAAGGCGCCCTGGGGGCGCACGCCAGTTGCCAGTTGGGGAACGCGTTGGCTTTGCGATTCTGACATCGGAGAGACCAGTTGTAGTTCTGAGGCCTGCTGGTCTGGCTGGCCCTGAGAATTGGCTATGGCATAGAAGGCGGCTCTTGGAAAGGGCCTGTGACTGGCAGAGGCCACACCTGTGTGCTATGGGTTCTGGGCTAGAAATTTGGCTGGATGGAGATGGACCTTCGGGGTCCTCCCACACACCTGCAGGCTCGGCTCCAGGCTGGCCGAAGTGGAGGGGCTCAATGGGCAGCCCAGGGATAGGGCAAATTTGTGCGACCTTACTGCCATCCTATCCCCTTTGAAGAGAAGAGATGAAAGGTAAGTTTTCTATGTGGTTTTGACCTAGCAGAGAATCCTGGGGTGGTCACTCCTATGACCTTAGGAAAGACTCTATTGAGGGTGTGGAGTTCTTGTTTCCCACTCAATGGGATCAATCAGGACTGACTCTCTCTCTCTCTCTCTCTCTCTCTCTCTCTCTCTCTCTCTCTCTCTCTCTCTCTCCCTCTCCCTCTCTCCATATATATATACATATATATATACACATACATACACACACACATATATGGAAGAATACATAGATCAGTTGCCAACTTAATTATGCAATAGACTTGCCAATTTAATATTTTTTCGTCTTAATGTTTACAAAAGCTGGAAACACATTTTCTGGCTCCTAGCTGAGAAATCAAATTCTCTTATTGGTTGAGACAATTATATCTAGAATCCAGGTCAAAGCATAATAACAATAGTGGTAAACTGTACCAGCTCCAACCCTGTGCAGAACATGGATGAATGAGAAGAATGTTAAATGTAAACAATTAGCACCTGAAAATGGCTATTTTCACTTCAAATAATGCTGGTTAAAATAATTACTATCTGATTTTTGAAGGACCAATACCTCAAACTTACTTTCTTCACACAGCTTTTCAACAACCTCCCTTCTTCTCCTAAGTTTTTTATTTTCTTGTATTGCTAACGCTAAATTTTATACTCTCCTGGATAACTCTTGGTTTTATGGAAAGAAAAAAACTTTCTTGGGTTGTCGAGATAAAGACTTAGGCACATGATTTCTAACACAGCCTTCCTTCGGTGTGCCTTCATAGGCTCTCTGGAGGAGACCTCAGGCGGATCTTTAGCCATTTTTCTCTTTTGGGGCGAGGAAAGTCAGGGGGGGAAAACCCAGCAAAGCAAAGAAGAGATTAAGGAAGTGTTACCAGATTCCTCCTACAGGACCATGAGCAGTTGTCACCTCGGCCCAAACCCTAACCTCACCAGTCCGCATGGGCCAGGGTTTTACAGAGCCTGTGAACAATCTTCTGAATTCCAACCAAATCTCGTAAATAGTTTCTCCGCCGCCCACAGAACTGGGGATTTTAAAGCTGATTCAAGAGCTTTTACAAGTCCAACAAACACAGTGGTGAATGCCATTGAACCGATATCACGTTTTTTACAAAATGAGACTGATCTCGTGCAAGCAAGCCCAAGACAGGCTTTCCATGTCTAATCTGGGGATCGCCAGGCCTGGGTCGGTGATCAAGGCGACTCAGGATTCTGCAGCTAGTGACAAGATGACAAGGTGCAGCAGTAGGAATATTTTGGGGGTGGAGAGGCAGTGGACAAGTAGGTACGTCCCCACGACAGTGCAATAATCTACATAGTACCAGGGAACCAAGCTCATTAATTATCCTGTGCAGAAGCTTTGGGCCCTTCTCAACTGGGGGCCCTGCATCTCTCTTGCTTCTGGAATAAGACTAGGAATAGACTGCATCTAGAGTTTTATTGGTCACAGCTCGGAGCAATCCCCGTGGCTTAGGGGAGTCCTGGGACTCTGGGTGAGGGGACTTGAGTCCCATGAATAGCTTCCTAGTCCGGGTCTCACAAACACTCCTCTGTAGATCATTTCTTGTTGAAACCATAGGTTTTTATCCTTTCCTTTCTCTGGGTTCACAGATAGGATGCGGTGCACAGCCGGTACAGCTGCATACTTTAAGCCCATGCAGGCCCGGGCCATTGTAGGCAGTGAAACGTGGAGCGTGGAGCGCGGTAGTGGGGAGAAGGGGCTGCAGGAAGGCCCTGCTTCTGGCCTGGGCCTGGTCATTGAGGAGCGGTCTTTCAGCTTTTGGCAATTAGGCGCAACCTGTATAAGAATGAGACACAGATCTCTAAAGAACAGGGCTGAAAAGCGGAGTAGAAGGCCAGGTTTCTCAGAGCCCCTTCTCCAGCTCAAGAACCCACACCCACGATTAAGGGAGCACAAGGGGAGGGGCCACTCAGGACCTGCCTGGGACAGGGGGCTCTTAGGAGTCACCGCCCCTTCTGGCTCAGGTTTGTCAGGTTTCCTGTTTGGAGGGAGAAACCAGCAAAAGCCAACAAGGCGGAAAAAGGAAAAGAGGAAAGTGCAGGCCTGGTGGGGCCTTCTCATGGACCTGGGCACTAGTTCCTCTACTGGGTTCTGATCTGCACACCCCTGCCCGGGCTGTGCCCGCCGCTGGCGTCCGGGGATGTGTGGGGGAGAGCGGGGGCCGGCTGGCTGTGTGTGCCCATTAATCTGCCGGGCGGGCGGCGGGCGGGCGGGCGGGCTGGGGGCTGTTTGTAACTTTGCTGCCTCGGTCGCCGCGGTCCCCGGGGAGCGGGCTCCGGCGCTCACTCCCATTGGCCGCCTCCGCGTCAGCTGGTGCGATTTGCTGCTGTCGCTTTTGGCGTTCGGCCATCCAGAAACAAACCAGTTCGATGACTACTAATAGTTATAGCCAGATGTACTAATACACAACAAATCACAGTCCTGCAGAGGGGCGCGCAAATGAGTTCCTATTTTGTGAATCCCACTTTCCCTGGGAGCCTGCCCAGCGGCCAGGACTCCTTCTTGGGCCAGCTGCCCCTCTACCCGGCCGGCTATGACGCGCTGAGGCCCTTCCCGGCCTCTTACGGGGCGTCGAGTCTTCCGGACAAGACGTACACTTCACCTTGTTTCTACCAACAGTCCAACTCGGTCCTGGCCTGCAACCGGGCATCCTACGAATACGGTGCCTCATGTTTCTATTCTGATAAGGACCTCAGTGGCGCCTCACCCTCGGGCAATAGCAAGCAGAGGGGCCCCGGGGACTACCTGCACTTTTCTCCCGAGCAGCAGTACAAACCTGACAGCAGCAGCGTGCAGGGCAAAGCCCTCCATGAGGAAGGCACCGACCGGAAGTACACAAGCCCTGTTTACCCCTGGATGCAGCGGATGAATTCCTGTGCGGGTAAGGCATTTCCCTGCTTCCTCACCCCTGAGAGTGTAGGGAAAAGGAAAAATTGGCAGGCAGTCAAGAAAGGAAGGAAGGAAGGAAGGAAGGAAGGAAGGAAGGAAGGAAGGAAGGAAGGAAGGAAGGAGAGAGAGAAGGAAAGGATAGACAAAGTTTCCCTCTTTCTGTGTTTTTTTAAAGAAAATTTTTAAAAAGAAAAAAACTCCAAACATTCCCAGTGGTACAATCAGGCCCAGCCAGAGGAAAGACTGGGCCATGAGATCCATGTAAGGTGACACTTTAGGGGGGGTGTGAAGGATTCACTACCAAGCTATATGAGACCTGTAACAGGAGGTAACAGAAGAAAGAGGGAAGCTTGTTGAGATGAGAAAGCCTGCTCAGCTGCACCCTTGTAACACCCCTCAGGTTTCCAAGCAAAGGGGGGCGTCCTGAAGGCACCACAGACAAACTCCTTCACATGCTCCCCCCCCCCTTTTCTCTGCCCTTCAGAAGCCCAGAAGCCCAGACAGGCAGAGGCCTCTTTTTCTCACTTGACCTCTTCCAGGATCTCCAACAAAACTATGGAGCTATGGAAGGGCCACCTTCTCAGAATATTCATATACATTCTCTCTCTCTCTCTCTCTCTCTCTCTCTCTCTCTCTCTCTCTCTCTCTCTCTCTCTCTCTCTCTCTCCTCCCTCCCACCTTTTACCAACCTTTTACACTTTTAGGCAACTTCTATCTTCTTCTGCCTGAGCCTCACACCTGACTTGGTACCTCTGGCACCCAGACAGCCCAAAGAGTCCCACTTTGCCAGAATCCCCTCACCTCACCTACACAACCACCTCTTTACCCCAGGTTTTCAAAGCTCCTTTCTCCTTGCAGCAGGACAGAGCCTAATGAGAACTTTAAAACTCACCCTCCCAGTGGAGTATGCTCAGATGAATCAGGTATCTTGCTAACAATATGCAAAGATTTGAGAAGGCTAGCCATATTTACATTTCCAAAAATACATTGAGATTTGACATGGGAAACCTCCATAGCATCTTTCACAGACACCCCATTCTAGAATTCACTTTTCATGCTGCTTCCAGGATCCCCACTCCACCCACAGACAAATAAATGCTACCCCCTCCCTTGGAACAGTGACTCTGGCCCCTCGAATTAAGAATGCCCATGCTATTTCTTTGCTTCTAATGGTTTTCCCACAAATCACATTTGTCAAAAGCAATAACTCCCCACCCACCCCAAGTCGTTTTTAGGTGAAAATCATCTCTCTTGGTATGAAATTATTTTTGCCATCCAGCTGGCTTTTTGCCCTCGTGGTGCTAGAAAGCTGGAGCTGAAGTAGGGTAATTTCAAGCTTAGAGACTGCTGATGGGAGGCATGGGGAGTGGATTCTTTGGCCTCCCTTACCCGCACCGCGTTTCTGCCTGCAGGTGCCGTGTATGGAAGTCACGGGCGCAGAGGCCGCCAGACCTACACGCGCTACCAGACTCTGGAGCTGGAGAAGGAATTCCACTTTAACCGCTACCTGACCCGGCGGCGCCGCATCGAGATCGCCAACGCGCTCTGCCTCACCGAGCGCCAGATCAAGATCTGGTTCCAGAACCGGCGCATGAAGTGGAAAAAAGAAAATAAACTCATCAATTCCACACAGCCCAGCGGGGAAGACTCTGAGGCCAAGGCGGGCGAGTAGACTCCAGGGCAAGGACCAGGCCAGCGTCTTAACCTCTATTGGCTTTGCTCCCTGATGTCCTGCCTGCTCCCCAAGTTTTCTTCCAGCCTGCTCCAACCCGGGTGCTTCCGCAGTTTAGGGAAGTCCAAAGCTTTGCAAGCGTCTGAGCATTTACTTATTACAGAAAACAAACAAAACTCACACACCCAATGTCAGCTGTGGAACAGATGCGCTGTACACAACACACGCGCGCGCGTACACACACACACACACACACACACACACACACACACACACACACACACACACACACACAGAGGTTTTCTCCCCAAAGCTGACCGAGCCAGCTTGGGAGTCCCAGGGTGCACTCAGAATTGGCCCCGCTGCTGTGTTAGCGCCTCTGCGCTCCCTGAGCTAAAGACGTTGGTTTGTTGGGGAGAAGAAAGAGCCCCAGGCAATGCCCGATTTAGTATCTGGGCTTTTTTGCCTTGGTCCCTGGCCATCAAATCTTGAAGGGCATCGCCAAATCAGCTCTGGCTACTGGAAAGAAAAGGCCTAAGAGCTGGGCCCCAGCCCTATCGCGGCCTTTCAGGATGCCCCTAATCGAGAAGCCAGAGGAACAAAGGGGAACTCCCCTCTTTCCTGACAGAACCAAATCTTTCTGCCGGCGCATAACCGTCAATGGGAGAGCTACAGCTTCAGCCAAGGAGAGCCAACCTGGGCAAGAGCCGAACAGTACAGCTTTGGGAGCTACTAGGCTCATGCAGGCATCCAGCTCCGGATTCCCACCCTTTGCCTCTTACAACACGGGCGCCGCCACCTAGAAGCTCTCAGGACTCGAAGAGGGGGCCCAGGACCATGGGAGCCGCTAGAGTACAAGCTTCCAAGCGTGCCAGGGACGCCTGAGATGCCAGGCCTCTAGTGGGGAGAATCTGCTCGCCTCTCAGCCACCTTTGTGATTTACTTTCGTCTTCCGGCGCCCAGGAAAATAACTACGGAGATACTAGGCACTGCCACGAAATGATTCCATTAGTTCCCGCAATTTACTCCTGGAGGTCTAAGCGAGACCCCAATAGCTCTACCCACGGATCCCAGCTTCCAAGCAGCCTCAGAGGCTGCTGGGAGTTAGGGCCCACTCTTTGGGTTCACCAGGAACCCTGCTACCTGGGGCCCTGCTGGCTGGAGGAACCAGGGATGATGATACTCCGAGCTGGATAAGTAAGCAAATCAGATAGCAAACAAATGACACGAAAAACATATTTACATGGAAGAAAAATCGACTCTGGTTACACGCGTGTATGGAATTTGACCTCGTCTCAGAGCAACACTACCCAAAAGCTATCTTTATAACAGACGTCTGTCATTTAAGAGCGGCAGGGACACTGTCCTTCATGCGCTCACAAAAACAGCCGTAATTGTGACTGCTGCTGTGGGCAGGATTTATTTCTTCAATTGGCTAAATGGTCTTCCCATCCCCGAAGGTGATATCTGTGTTTTCAAAATTCACAGCTGCTGGCCGGACGGGCAGAACCGACCCCAACCCCTACACAAAAAATAAGAGGGGCTGCAAAGCTAGGGAAACAAAGTTGCTGTAAATAATTCCAAGTTACCACCTCCCTCTAATCCTCTGTATCCTCTCCGAGCGTGCGATCGGCAGCTGACGGCCTCACAATTGGTACATCCTAATGGAACCGAGAGGGAAATGCAATAATTTTGCCATAATGGGCTGTAACCTCAATTCGACCCCGGCCCTTGCAGCCCGAGGTCGGAAGCGATGCGATGCTCGCTGCCTCCAGAGGGTGGCGCTCGAGTCCGACTGAACTGCGGCGGTGGGCGGCGGGTACGCGCCCAGGGCGCGCGCGCCACCACTCTCGCCTCCACCCAACTCCCCCATTAGTGCACGAGTTTACCTCTAGAGGTCATCAGGCAGGATTTACGACTGGACAACAAAAGCACGTGATTCGAAGTCGTACCCCATATTTGGGTGCCTACGTAGGAGGGAACCGAGTACATGTCCCAGTCATTTCCATAATTCATCATAAATTGTGCAAGGGTGCTATAGACGCACAAACGACCGCGAGCCACAAATCAAGCACACATATCAAAAAACAAATGAGCTCTTATTTTGTAAACTCATTTTGCGGTCGCTATCCAAATGGCCCGGACTACCAGTTGCATAATTATGGAGATCATAGTTCCGTGAGCGAACAATTCAGGGACTCGGCGAGCATGCACTCCGGCAGGTACGGCTACGGCTACAATGGCATGGATCTCAGCGTCGGCCGTTCGGGTTCCGGCCACTTTGGCTCTGGCGAGCGCGCCCGCAGCTACGCGGCCGGGGCCAGTGCGGCGCCCGCCGAGCCCAGGTACAGCCAGCCGGCCACATCCACGCACTCGCCTCCGCCCGACCCGCTGCCCTGCTCGGCGGTGGCCCCCTCGCCCGGCAGCGACAGCCACCACGGCGGGAAAAACTCCCTGGGCAACTCCAGCGGCGCCTCGGCCAACGCCGGCAGCACCCACATCAGCAGCAGAGAGGGGGTTGGCACGGCGTCCGCAACCGAGGAGGACGCCCCTGCCAGCAGCGAGCAGGCGAGCGCCCAGAGCGAGCCGAGCCCGGCGCCTCCAGCTCAGCCCCAGATCTACCCCTGGATGCGCAAGCTGCACATTAGTCACGGTAAAGCCAGCCGTTTTCTGATCCACACGTCCGTGGGGGACGCGGGTCTCTTTGCAGCCTCTCTCCGAGTCTGTCTCCTAGTCTCTCGCCTCTCTCCAGCCCGCAGTCTCTCCCTGCGGCTCTCCTTTCCCTGCCTCCCTCTTTCCTTCCTCCTCATTACAGCAGCAGCATCCTGTATTCGCAAATACTGGAGGATGGGGGTGGGGGGAGAGAAAATGGGGTGGCCGAGCAAGTTTAGATGTTGAAAGAGAAGAAATTCCATCTGAAACCCCAGAGCCTCAGAGATGGCTTAAGGGTCAGTCCATCTGAGTAGGGTATGGAGAGGTAGGGATGGTAGTAGGGGCCGTGAATCGGGCTTGTCAGGGTGGATAATTTATGAGAAGGCTACGCTGGGGGAAACGGCGTTACTAATTAGAGCCCCCCAAAGAGGCTTGGGGCGAATAATCCAGGCGAGGACAGGCGAGATTCTGAAGTTTGGGGGTAAGAGAAAGAGAGAGAGAGAGAGAGAGAAGGGAAGGGAAGGAAGAGAAAGCGGGCGCCCCAAGCGTACAGGCTGGAACAGGAGGCGGCTAGGGCGGCTGGAACTTTAACGGAGGGTGACCTGGAGGCCACTTGGGAAGTCAGGAAAAGGCAGTGCTTCTGAGCGGTGGGCAGCCTGGGAGGGCAGTGCCCCTGCTTATGACAACTCGTGCAGGGCCACAGAACAGAGTGGAGGCAAGGAGAGCCAGGCTGTCCTTCAAGACAGGATTCCAGCCTCAGGTGGGCCGGTTGTTCCCACAGTCCAAATCACGCTGTTTTTCTCTTCAGGAAGGAAATTCGGGAAGGGTGGGTGGGGAGCGAGGGAGGACTTGTTGAGCGTCCCCCAGCTCAGGACTCTGGCTGACTTTAGAAGCTGGTGCTAAGGAGTTGGTGGCTGAACCGCTGACTTTTATCTTGCAGACAACATAGGTGGCCCAGAAGGCAAAAGGGCCCGGACGGCCTACACTCGCTACCAGACCCTGGAGCTGGAGAAGGAATTCCACTTTAACCGCTACCTGACCCGCCGAAGAAGGATTGAAATAGCACATGCTCTTTGCCTCTCCGAGAGACAAATTAAAATCTGGTTCCAAAACCGGAGAATGAAGTGGAAAAAAGATAATAAGCTGAAAAGCATGAGTATGGCCGCGGCAGGAGGGGCCTTCCGCCCCTGAGTATTTGAGTGTTTAAAGTACTGAGCAGTATTAGCGGAGCTCTCCGTAGTCAGTACTAAGGTGACTTTCTGAAACTCCCCCTGTGTTCCTTCTGTGAAGAAGCCCTGCTCTCGTTGCCCTAATTCATCTTTTAATCATGAGCCTGTTTATTGCCATTATAGCGCCTGTATAAGTAGATCTGCCTCTGTTCATCTCTTTGTCCTGAATGGCTTTGTCTTGAAAAAAAAAAAATAGATGTTTTAACTTATTTATATGAAGCAAGCTGTGTTACTTGAAGTAACTAAAACAAAACAAAAAGAAAAAAAAAGAAAAAAACCCCCACAAAAGTCCCCATGAACCTCCTTTAGTGCCAATGTTGTGTGCTGCAGCTTGAGCTGTTAACCGTGCATGTGCGTGGAAGTGTTCCTGTCTCAACAGCTCCAAGCTGTTAAAGATATTTTTATTCAAACTACCTATATTCCTTGTGTAATTAATGCTGTTGTAGAAGTGACTTGATGAGACACAACTTGTCCAACGTGTAGTGCTAGTGACTGTGACGAAAACTGTGACTCCAAGCGGTGTGTCCCTGCGTGCCTTTGTAGGACCCTCTGCACGAACTTTCCAAGTGGCTCTTATAAGCTTCAGTGATGTATGTTTTTGTGAACAAAGTTACAAATATTGTCCAAGTCTGGCTGTTTAAGCAAACTGTGATCAGCTTTTTTTTTTTTTTTTGTATTTGTTTTTAAGGAAAAAAAATACTGACTGGAAACAAAAAATAAACTTTGTATTGTAAGTTGTCTTGGTCTCATTTGTGCCAAATAGCAAGCGGCTCTTTCTGTTTTTCTGTATGTCCAGTAGAGCTGGTGAGTCTGAGGCTACCTGGGCATTTTGTCTATTCATGGTGGCCTCTCAACCAACACCTTGACTCACAGCCTTTCTAACTCTGAGCCATCAGAAAATTCTGGCCAGAGGAAGGTGGGAAGAGCTGTAAGGAGGTTCCAAAGCATGAGTCTACCCTGTCTATCTCTGAGGAAACCAAGTTAACTTAGTGGGTACCAGAAAGGAGAGAAAGGAGAAAAGAGAGAAAAGCCAGGGCTTTGTTAGCCACACTGGGGCTCCCACAGATCCTTCCTTTCTAAGGCTGTCCTAGGCCTTGCTGAAGGGGAATCTCTGCCAGGACATAGACCCCAAGCCCCCTGCCACTTACCCACCCAGCATTCCTTCCCCACCAGTCTAGTCTCTCTTTACCCAGTTGACTTTTTTTTTTTTTGCTACAATTAATTTGCTACAAATGGAAAGTACTTACCCCATCCTAGCTCCATTGGGAAACTCCTCAGAGCAGCTAAAGCGCAACTAGAGATTTGCACATTTACCGACTGCTTACACGGATGCCTTCTTTCCTTTTAAAAGTTATAAAACAGTAAACTTTATAAGCCCCAGTTCCGGCTATATGACATTTGGGTGCCAAATGAATAGGGTTTTGTCTATGAATTAGATCGTAAAATCATCCATAGCACAGACAGATCGGCTCACTGGCTATAAAACGTCACGTGGGGCCATTAAAGTAAGTTTTATGGTTTTGGGGAGTTGACATCCAACATTATATACCACATAACATATAATCTCACTAACGCTGGACTCCATTTGACTCTTTTGCAGGCTACGTGTGCTTCCTGGTCATTCAAATTGTCAATTTTAGGTCCAGAAGTGTCCAAACCACAAGTTCTCAAAACTCTCTGAAAAATGGCTCCCTCCAAGTTAAGGTAAGCTCGCCTCATGAGTTTATTTGCACTCTGAAAAGTTTCTTGCTCTTCTCTCTCTCTGGCTCAGTAACACTGAAGCTGTTTCTGAATTCAAAATGGGAGAACAAACTTTTCCCTCTGCTCAAATTAGCAAAGCCAGAGGCAGCTTTGTAGAGGCAGCATGGTGAACAGCGCCTGTGGCCGAGCCGCATCCCAGGCCTAACTTTAATTGCTACACAATCGTGGATGTTAATGACTTCCGCTGCTCCCGCCGGCGTGCAAAAAGATGATTTTGTGTGTGTGTGTGTGTGTGTGTGTGTGTGTGTGTGTGTGTGAGAGAGAGAGAGAGAGAGAGAGAGAGAGAGAGAGAGAGAGAGAGAGAGAGAGAGAGAGAGAGAGAGAATATGTATCTGTATGTGAAAACTTGGCAGCCCTTGCCTCTCTTTCTAAGCTTGGCCAGGTCCAGGTTCTTTTGGGGGTCGCGGTGCTCTGGGGTGAGGGGGGTTAGAAGTTGAAGGGGCCCGGACCACTGGAGTAGAGGGCTGAACCGAACTGGAGAGTTTGAAAGAAAGGCCCGGGCAGGGCCGAGGCCCACACTGGCGGGATTCCTTATGGGGCTGTGGCAATATGTCTTCGCGGGCCAGGGTCATTTGGCAGGGCTGAATTGAGGCGGCCTTCGGGGCTGGGTTTCAGAGTGGCTGGGGAGAGTAGAAGCTGGCTGGGGCCCTGGCTGTGAGATCAGACTGCTAGCACCCACGGGATGCTGGAGATGGTCCCCACCTAGGAGGTAGGGGGTACTCAGCTTCCCCACACCGGGCGGGCCCTGAACCCTGTTCGCCAGTTCTTTTCATTTGGCTGGCTGTGTTCTCACCCGCCTGCGAGTCTGAAGCAATAAACTTTATGGCCGGATTTAACTTTAGTCTTTGAATCCTCAGACTAATTGAAAGAAGTTAAAGCGCTTTCTTTTCTTCCGCCCTGCCTTTCTTCGGCCTCTCTTCCTTCCTTTCCCTCCATTTCTTTGTAGGAGTAAGACATCAATGCTCAGGACCCTCGAAAGGCAGCTTAGGTGGTTCCCTAGAAAGCACTAAACATAGAGAAATGTATCTCTCCTCAACATGCAGACAAATTCCCGCTTCTGAAACTGTGCCTAAAGTTTTGAAGGAAATTGAGGTGTCTTCAATGCGCAACTTAAAAGTCCCTAGAGCTATTAGGTTGTTTTCCTTGACACACCATAAAGGGTAGTTTAGGAAGAAATTGTCAGTAGATTTCCTTGTCTCTTTTGTTATTTGTTCTTTCTGTTTGATCCCAGGAAATTTACATAATATATGTTTTCCCAAACAGTCTTCAGAATTGCACCAATGAGCGAATTTGGGTAAAATAAAATTTCCTGGGTACAATACCATCCGGGCCCCAGCCTCCCATGTCCTCCAATGGCAAGAAAAACCAACTAACTAGGGACTTGGTGGCCTGATATTTTCAGTATAGGTACCCACCAGAGATTTGATAAATTCCCCCAGTCCTGTTTGAGGAGTTCAGCCAAAATTTCCAACTATATTTAGAAATGAAGCAAATATATACATATATAAAGGGATCCCCCTTACCTCTAGAGCTAGGTAGTTCTTTTAAGTACTATGACAAAGGTATTTACTAAGTACTGAAAGAGAAACATCTTAAAGTATTGATTCGAAATCCTAACAAGCATTTTTATGCAGATGTCTCTTTCATTCAACATAAATCCACAAAACCCCCAAATTCAGAAACTCAAAGAAGGCAAAACCTAGCGCATAAAAAAAAAAAAAAAAAATCAAAACTCGCTCAGAAATTCCACTCCCCCTAAGCAGTGGAGAGCTAAAGTATCCACGAAGTTACTTTGTGTAAAGTGAACATTGGCATTTCAGCACTCAGAAAGCTGTGTCCACTTCTTAGAAAAAAACTGGAGTAAAAAATATATATGGAAAAGGGTTTTTACTATTTGACATGTCTGACAATGCTGGATTCTTTGTTTTGCTGCTCTGAGTTTGGGTTATTAGAAAATATTAGGTTGTGGTTCTTTTGTTTTGGCTATATGTCTGGTGATTTTGCTTGCATAATTTTTTGGTGGTTGAAATTAGGAGGAAAAAACTCTCAAGGGTCATAGAAATGCTGGTGCTCAGGCATGTACCTAGGAGAAAGAAAGTATCCCCCAGCATCTGTTGGCCACACCCTGAGGTGTGGGAATGGGTAAAAGGCTGATGGTATTATAGCCAACCAAATACATTCCTAGGAATCTTTCCCACAAATTAAACAAAAAAAATACAGGCCGTGAGTGTTGTCAGCTTGCTTATTTCTGCCTGTTTTAATCTTCACAGGCTTAAGTAGAATTTAAGAGGGCAGGTTGACCCACGTGGAGTTAAGTGACTTTTAAGAAATACAGCATCCAGTCAGATCTGCGTGACTGTTATTGAAGGACATTTTTTTCTTTCTTGCTGTTTTCACGGGAAGTATACTTAAGAAAGTGGATGGTTATCTGCTCATTTTGTGGATGAATTATATCTTTTGTTAATTCTTCTGTCTTTTTTAAAAAGAGAAACTTACTTAGAGGGGGGGAAAGCCCTCTCCCACTGAAGGCTTTATGAAGACATCCAGCTTCAGCTGGTGGCAGAAATCTGTATGTTCTCTTGTAAAAGGAGAATGTGGCGGAAATGTGCAGGGGCCTGTTTGTTTCTACAAGCCAAAAAGAATATATTTCCTCGGCTATGAGTATCATAGGAAGCTTCTGGTCACACTTGCTTAGGGGCTTGTAAGGGTTTCCCTGGTCTGATTTCACAACAATGTGCCATGGTTTCTCACTTTGTCCTGTCTCTTTTGGTTCCAAGAGAACAAGATAGAGTTTTCTGCCAGAAACAGTGGGTCTCACTTGTTGAGAGCTGGAGAATGTTATATCCCAACAGCTACAGTACAGAAGATTGGCTGTTAGAGAGATAGACCAGTTCCAGCTTGCAAGATGCCCTTAACATCTCCTCTTTCCTAGCTGGGCTCTACCCATGGCTTGCCCATCATAAAGAAGGCAGAATACCTTAGGCTGAAGACCTTTGGCTTGGGGGGGGGGTTGCTTCTAGTTAATGGCAAGAATATAAACAGGATGCCAAGGCAAGAGTGAGAGGCTCAGTCTAGGGGTTCAGTCAAACAGGGAGGGGGGTCCACAGTCCTAAGCTCCAGAACTGGAGGGAAAATCCAGATTTGTTTTAATGGTTTCTGAAAAGAATTCTGTCCCTTCCATAAGATCTCTTCACAAACTAGCCTTTTCAATAATAATATTTGTTATGAAGGTTACTGGGTAATTATTGCGATTTTTGTGAAGCAGCCCTTGCTGGAGGTGAAGTCTGTCATCGCCTAACAAATGGCGCCTGTGCAGTTCACTGCCAGGTTAAGTAAATGCAGAGAATATAAATCTGCACACCCTAGGACCCGCCAGCAGAGCACGCTTTAGTACAAGTTCACAGTCAACCAGCCGCCCGAGCCAGCTCTCCCAACAATTAAGCCTTCGGCTTTATTTTTAAATAAAACAAAAACCACCCACACCCCTTTGCCATCTCACCCTCCCCCCCTCTCTTTTCTTACACTTCTGCGTCAAAAGATTCTCCAGTTCTTCCCTAAATTGTCCTTGTCAGTGTGGTCACCAGTGAATCTAGCTCCTCATTCCTACTTAAAGAATAAGCAGGAGGCTGGTTTGGCAGGAGGACATGGTGACAAATACACAGAAACATACACTCCACCCTCTAACTCCAACAGAAGTGGAAGGAGTAGGATTTCCTAAGATCTAGAGGGACCCTTTCCCCTCAAGAGGGGGCTCAGGCTGTGTATCTTTGTGGTTAGTGTGTTACAACTGCAGGTCAGAAAGTTGAGGGTCAAAAGTTTACATCGTGCAGCTCTCTTAGTCATCTGCCCAGACAGAGTTTGATGTCAATGTTAGAGCTGCTGCGATCTTGACTATCAGCACAAAAGATAAAATGGCTCAGAGTGACGCGTGTATCACGGTGTGGACTCCAGGTGAACCCTAGTGGTTGAATGACCTCAATTACGGAAGAAAGAGTAGAAAATTCCTCTTTTCGGGAGTAATACGTGCTATAATTCACATTGAATTATCACCCCCATTCTGAGGTAATAGCTGCAGGTAAATAGGCATATTATTACCAAAACACCAAAACCTTAAATGCTAGAGGACCAAGAATGGTTTGTGGGCTTGTCACAAAATAGAAATGCTTAGAACTCAGGAGAGGACCATTGAAAAACCAAGTGGCAAGTTTCTAATGTTTCTTTATATGAAAAAAAGGGGAGTGATTCTGATTAGTCAGGGTGGTTTTCTTTAAATATAGGGATCTCTAAAGTGTGGGAGAAAAGGGCAGATACCTTGCAAAGAATATTCCTGGCAATTTTCAAGCCCTCCCCCCCAAACTGCAATTCACGAAGATTGTCAGAGAAGGGAGGTGGAAGTCCTAATGAAAAGCACAGATTCCTAAAACCACCACTACCAGGATGAAAATGCTTATTAGTGTTGCTATGTTCACAGTGGTTGGATGTAAGGACTGCTATAGTCTGCAAGTGAGTGGTCTTACAGAAAGCAGAAAGCTGGGCTCCTATATACCATGACACATTGTAAAATGACCAGGCTTCTGCTCTCCAGAAAACGTTTCTACAAAATAGTGTGGAACAGGGGTGGAGGATGAACTGAAAACATGGGAAGGTGCTAAGGAAGAGGCTGGGAGGAAAGGGGAACAGTGTGTCCAAGAATCAGTCAGGGAAGCATGCCTCATTTGTCTGTTGCAAATGAAGTGTTAACCAATATTTTATTTTCATACATCTAGGTTAGCTTTAAGTGTCTGGGTTGGAATCTATTTTCTAGGGGACATATTTTTTTTCCCTATATATTGACCTTCAAATGACTAAGACAGATAAACAACAATGAAAAAAATAAAATATTTTTCTTCTTAATATTGGGAATAATTTAAGGGCTCAGAATGTCAATCTTGCAGGTATGCTTGAGACAATCCCTCCACATTTCAGCTAATTAGATTTAATGGTGCCAGGTAAGGTAAATATTTCCCAAATGCTGCTTTCGTGGAAGCAAGTAATCAGAGTATCTCTACTGTGCAATGTGTAAAGATTTTACTCTGGCCAGAAGCTTGGAGCCAAATGGGGCTTGCTGTTTCAGCAGTGAGCACTTCACATCTGGTCTCTTTAAATGAGAAGAATAGAACCCAGCCCTGTCTTACTCACCCAGAAATTATGTCTCTTCCAGGGAATCTTTTCGTTGTATTTTTGTTGTATTTTTGGCTCAAGCCATGTGACACACCTAAGATACATTTTAGCATCAATACTCAAAAATACCTTGTAAGCTAGTCTAGTGACAAAATGAGCCCGTAGAAGTCACTGTTTTGAGAATGTTTAGTTCTTTTAAGGATTTTAATCATTAGGCTTTTTCCCCTTAAATATTATCCTGGGTAATACTCATGTAATAACCCTTAAATGAATTATCAGTCCCAATGTCTGGGTTGTATTTGTATTTTAAACCATCATCAGGAAATTTCACGTTAAACAAATTAATTGATAAAAATGGCCAGTCAAGTGTTGGTCCTTTATAACCAAATGCCTAGTGTAGGTGGGAGGAAGCCTCTAAATGCCACTACCAATCAGTTTAAAATCCTGCCATTGCCCAACTTGCTCCAGAGAAGTGCTTGAGATTGAGGCCAGCCTGGAGGCCTTCACTCGAAAGAACAAAGGACAAATACAGTCAATACATCCCATAATGCTTACATTTCCTTTGCCTTTCCCCTTGGTTTTTCCTGGGAAGGGCCGACCTGGGCAAAGCACCCTGCTCTCTAAAAGACACTGTATAGACCTTTTAGAAGTGCAAAGTCCAAGGCTGAGGTGAACTTCAGGTCAGCGCGTCTAACAAATATGAAAATGTCGGCTGGTGAGGGCGCGCCTGTGACTTAACAAAGACTGTCAATGTGTAAGATTAATAAGAAACAAAATGCACACGGTGTCACTGTTCGGTCACTTTGAAACTTGGGACAGGGTTGCATTCAAGTGGGAAGGCTGTTCCAAATATATTCAAAATGATTCAAATCAGATTCAAACCAAGCTGCAAACACTGCCTCCTTCCAGTGCCCCCTCTCTCAGACTGTCTCCTACCCTGGTTCATCTGAGGTTCCCGGACATGATGGAAAGTTATTTCACTTAATGGGATTATAAAAAAAAAAAAAAAAAGCTTTTGGGGAATATTTGTTATTCCTGCACATGGAAATGAACAAATGTCCTTACCAGTTTCCCAAGGAAAAGGTAGCGCTCCAACCCCGCTTGGGTCTAGAGCCAGTTGGTGTGCAAAGATTAGCATGCTGTCTCTCTCTCTCTCTCTCTGCTTCATTCCAGGGCATCCCAGCTCCCCCTCCCCTCCTTGGGCAAGATGCTGGTAAACTTTGGTTTGTTTTTCTAACTGAGTTAGTTTCTTCCCAGCTCTTCTTTGGTGTAGAATATTATGTAAAGGCAAGAGGTGTGTTTTGGCATTAATGTTTTTCAAAAGATTATTCGATTCAATGGGATTATGCTATAGCTTGCTTGCAAAGGGAGGCTGTGGAAGGTTCAGGAAAGGTACTGAGACTGTTTATTACAGCCATAAATCTTGCAGTAAAATGTCAAAATGTCGGTGTGTGAGATAACACTTGGTGGTCCTGGCTCCGTTTGTGTTTATGATAGAAGCGCAAAGACAAGTTACAGGCCTTGAGGGATTCTGTGTAAGCCCATTTTCCTCAAGTTATAGAACCTCCGGAAACAGGCATAGTTAACTCATCCAGCTTAACCATATACAAAACACTGCCAGTGTCTCCTTAATACTTAAAAGTAGAGACGCAGTAGACCATTCTGAGGCTAAACAACATGAATTCTGTGTCTCAGTGCCTGTAAATAATACTAAACAGACATGGTTAGGACTCATGTGCTCAAGATTGGTGACACCAGGAACAGGCGAGGGGTTTCATGCTTTTCTCCAACTTGAAACATAGCCAGATGTGTAATGTATACATATTTGTATATATAGTATATATGTATGCTACTTATGTTGGGTAATATATAATTTACATATACTTTTTCTTGCTAGAGAGGGTAGCCACATCGAGAGGATATCTAAAGATTATAATCAGTGTTGATTTCTGTTTGTGGCTCAGATTTCATTAAAAATAATTTAGGGTGCCTTATGTCAGCAGACAGCTCTCTATGGACACAGGCACCCAGTGTGGAAAACCTCTTTGTGCCACTTCAGGATGATTCCAGTCTGAAACTAACATGATCCTTTTTTAAGCTTCTTTTTCTAAATTAAAGATTAGTTTCATATAACAGTCTTTATGTGGCTAAGCATTAAATGACTATCCATCAAATAGATATATCCCAGCATTTAGTAAGCCAAATGAGTAACCTGTATAAATGAGGATAGAACTGATATTCTTTTTGAAGTGTCTCCAGCCTGGGTTTATAACTTTGTCTTGTGAGAAGGTTGTCGGATTATTCTGCTGTCTGAAAAATCAACCAGGTGCACCAACTCAAATATCTTTGTTTTGTATGCCAACATGAGAGTTCTTTTTAGAATGGTGACATGCTAGTTTGCATTATTGTACCATCATGCAAAGGGGATCTAGGTGTGTCTGCTATTTGAAAGGAAAGAAGATGAACACAGCACGAACGAAGCAACAGTATTCACTTCAAAGATCAACATTAGGTGGAATTAATAAGTAATTTATTTGTTAATAATGGCATAATTAGTTTACTCATCAAATTTCAATTACCAAAAGGCAGACAACAGTCCCCTCTCCTTTCCGGAGCTACTGATATCGTTAATATGCTAATTTTCAGCAAATCAGAAATTACAGGCTGTCCTGTAAATATAGCCCTCGCCCCAGATACAGCCTGAGGAAACAGTATCCAAAAGGAGGAGGAAAGACAGGTTAGAAATGATCACCAGCTATCTTAAGCTTTTTGTTGTTGTTGTTGGGGGTTTGTTGTGTAATGCGAAGTTACTGGATTCAAAGCCGGGTTTTGTTCAGGCATCGCCCGCCTCTCCATTCCCATTCTAAGGTAGAGGTCTCACAATAGTGCCTAGTAAGTTCTCTTGTCAGCACCTCCATTAACTGCAATATAGAAAGGTTCCAAATCGTAAATGAAAAATGCCGTACAAATTCTGCCTCTGGAAAAAAAAAAAGAAAAGAATTAAGTATCCATGAAGTTTTACTGGAACGCCTCCGCTGTACATCCTTTACAGGACTGTTCAGCGGCCCATTCGACCCACCCACCCTTCCTCTGTGGCTCCAGGCCGGCTTCAGAAAGCAGAGACTCCCCAGGAGCCGGGTGGATGGACTGTGGGCAAAGAATCAACGGGTGAGAAAAATGAGTCTGTGGGTCTCCTTAGTTTTATTCCAGGGCTAGGATAAAGAGGCTGGATCTGCCTCTTGGCCCCTCTCCTAGAGGGCCTCGAACCCTCGGAGAATCACCCTCGGAGGCCCGGATAGACAGGAGGTCAGCGCTGAGCCGTGGAGACCAGAGGCCTAGGACAGACGTGGACAGGAAGAGGGCTCGAAAGGACCCACAGCCTAGCGATCCCCGACTTCTCAGCCGGAATCCAAGTTGGGGGGCCGAGGAACCTAAGCCCCTGCTGGCTCCTCCCGCCCCGATGGTTAGCAGCATCCATCACGCCCCCGCGCGTTTCCTGATCCGGGTCCGCGCGCGCCGATTGCCCATTGGCCGGGTCGCGGCACGTGGGGCGCGGGGCGGGGCGCGCATGGCTGCGGGGAGCGCGCGGGGGCGGGGGACAAGCGGCGCGAACTTCGGCAGCGGCGGCGGGAGGGGGAAGGGCAGGCTTTTGACAGCGGGGGGAGGGGCGAGCTCCGGGATGGGGGGGGATGGGAAGCGCGGCGAGAGGGGGAGGGGCCTCGGCGAGCGCAGAAAAACGACACCGCGAGAAAAATTAGTATTTTTGCACTTCACAAATTAATGACCATGAGCTCGTTTTTGATAAACTCCAACTACATCGAGCCCAAGTTCCCTCCCTTCGAGGAGTTCGCACCGCACGGCGGCCCGGGCGGTGGGGACAGCGGCGCAGGCGGGGGTCCCGGCTTCCCGCGGCCCCAGACCACCCCGCACCTGCCGGCCCCGAACCTGCACGCTGCCCGCCAGCCCCCTGCATACTACGCACCAAGGGCGCGCGAGCCCAGCTACCCCGGGGGCCTGTACCCCGCACCAGCCGCCTCCTGCCCCTACGCCTGCCGCGGCGCCAGCCCCGCGCGACCCGAGCCGTCACCGGCCCCCAGCGCGCACCCCAACTCGGCCCCGCAGCCCCCAGCACCCGCTCGGCACTGTGCTCCAGGCCCCGCCACCCAAGCTGTCGCGACGGGGGGCAGCGCCCCCGCGTGCCCACTGCTGCTGGCGGAGCAGGGGCCGGTGGGCCCGAAGGGCAAGGAGCCCGTGGTGTACCCCTGGATGAAGAAGATCCACGTGAGCGCCGGTATGTGGCGCCTCCGGGAGGGCAGCGGGGCGAGGGGGCCTGGGGCAGGGCGCGGGAGGGACC
The DNA here is from genome assembly GCA_033318265.1 of Phyllotis vaccarum. NCBI lineage: Eukaryota > Metazoa > Chordata > Mammalia > Rodentia > Cricetidae > Phyllotis > Phyllotis vaccarum. Next base: position 79,515,296 of record JARWLC010000014.1, on the reverse strand, counting down.
CCCCCCCATATGGCCCGCGCTTTGGCTGTGGGTGTGTGCGCGCTGCCCAAAGCCTGGTCCCAACGTGAGAACCCTTTTGTACCCAGGGTCCCTTTATCCCAAGATTTACGAGACGCCAAACTGTTAGGGCAGTAATTATAGCCCCCATAAATTTAATTGCCCTGGCAGAGGCTCCGGGCCATGTGTCTTTGAAGCTTTTCTTCAGCCCCAATGCTCAGCACCATTCTTTATGGCTCTCGGGTGTTTCCCGTTGTCAATAGCCTGTGAAACATTTTCTTTGCTGTTTTATGTATCTTGCATGAACTTGGTGTCAGGTTATTATATAATGATGATGTCCAATTGCTCTTCCCCACCCTATCTCCTCTCTCCTCCTCTCCTCTTCCACTCCCTGCTCCTCGGCCTATTCCTCTGGGGTTTTGGCGTTCAGTCAACCCCAGTTATAACGGAGGCGAGCCTAAGCGCTCTCGAACCGCCTATACCCGGCAGCAGGTCTTGGAGCTGGAGAAGGAATTCCACTTTAACCGCTACCTGACCCGGCGGCGCCGCATCGAGATCGCCCACACTCTCTGCTTGTCTGAACGCCAGGTCAAGATCTGGTTTCAGAACCGGAGAATGAAGTGGAAGAAAGACCACAAACTTCCCAACACTAAGATGCGATCTTCCAACCCTGCCTCGGCCCCTGCCGGCCTGCCTGGGAAAGCACAAACTCACAGCTCCCACCCCCATCCCCACCCTCTCCCTAATGCCTCCACACCCATTCCCTCCTCCATATAACCATCTGGAGACTTAAATCAATTTCTGTCACTTACCTGCCCTTCTCCTCTCCTGCTCCTTCTCCTCATTAACTCTTCCCCAATGAAACCACAACAACCAAAACAAAATTCAACTTGGTGGAAACCAAAACCAAAAAGAAGACATCCTTGGTAAGTGTCTGTGCGATCCCCAAGAGGACTTCTGTCCTGGACACTGCCTAGTGGAACAACCTGCTGACCTGGACAACCTTGCCAGGGTTGGAGGCCTGTGAGGAAGTACCTGTCATTGCATACCTTTGAGTCAGCTGGACAGCACATGCTGACTGGGGACATGTACTTGTATGTTTGTTACAAGCAGAAGAAACAGGCCCTTCTCAGCTTCCTTACCTTCCTCTTCTACATTAAGGCAGCTCGCATGAGCTTTCCTGAGTAGACATTGTGGATCTTACCAGATTATTTAATTCTCAAAATGTGTAGACCTTGCTGGTAGGTGTGGCATGTAGTTTTCTTCCCCTTGCACTTATTTAAGATATTGTTATAGATATATTATTGTCTTATTCTTGGGCACCATCTTGGGGGAGAGGGAAATGCATTTAGACCCACTTGCAACTGTAAAAAGTGGTATGGCTGTGTAAAAAGGGATGTGCTAAGAATAAACATTTTTAAAAACATTAAAAACCTAAGAGACAGATTTGTGTGTATTCCAAGCTTCTCATAAACAAACAAACAAAAACAACTCTTGGCGGAGATATTTGACCTTGTGTGTAGAAGCCTTGTAGACATTGTGAGCTGGGGTCACATTCTGAGTACTCTCAAAATTTGTGTCTGTGCGTGTATGTGTGTGTGTGTTCAACTTGATCTGAATTCTTGTCAAGCTTGACCCACCGTGGAAATGTTCCAAAAAGCAGAAGGCTCTTGAGTTCTGAGAGGGCTCCTCTTCTTTCCAAACTTGGCCAGGCTTTCAGGCTTCAAGTCTCTGTAAGGCATAGAAACGTGTCTGTCCCTGTAATGAAAGGTGAAACCGTGCAGAGCAGAGACCAGGGAGTTTCTGCAGCTGTTCCACAGGATGAACTCTGAGCACACTTGGAAAGAAGCGTCTGCTTGGCATTTGTTGCACCTTCACACTTAATCTGCCTGTTTCCCTGGAGATAAAACATAGTTTATGCAAAGAGTTGAGATTGCTTTTTGGTTTTTGGCTGGTCTTAAGGTCTTCTTGCTGAGCACAGCTTGGGAATTTTTGTTTGCTTCTCTAAGAGGAGCTTTTAGAGTGAAGTGAACTTTCCCACCACACTTTCCAAAGTATCCTCTGAGGAAATAAGAAGCATGATGACACCCCAAAATATACCATAAGCAAGATAGATTTGGAAGAGTTCACTGTTGGAAGAAAGCCAAATTCTGATTAGGGTCACTTTCTACAGTGCTGGGGGGGGGGGCTTGTGTACGCTCAGAGATTTAGATCTAAAGGGTGAAAAAAAAAGAAGAAAATTTGTCTCAATCTCTGTAACCTAGTATTTGTTCATTGACTGAAATCTGTTATTCAGGCGTCTCTCTCTCTCTCTCTCTCTCTCTCTCTCTCTCTCTCTCTCTCTCTCTCTCTCTCTCTCTCTCATACACACACACACACACACAGAGTACAGAATATTAGAACTGCCACCTGACTTTGAAACAGAACAGTTTGGGGGGGGTGTTATAGTAAATGTATGGGAAGGAAGTGATATTCACCTACTTCTGTAATATTAGAGGATATTTAATGTCATTTCCATAAGTGGGACAAGCTAAGCCACCCTTGTTGTAGAGTACAAGCCAGGGGGATCTGTTCTCTACCTATAGGTAAGCTAGCTTTTAGAAAGACATGATAGGCTCTAGGTTCTGAGAGGCCAAGAAAATTCATGGGGAAAGAAGTGTCCATACATGCCTTCCCAAGTTAGGAAGAACCTGGCATAAAGTGCGTTTTCTAAGGTGTGAACAGGTGCTTAGCATTTCTAGAGCCAATGTAGCTGCTACTACAACTTATTAACCCCCCTACTGAATGCAGTTGTAAAGCAAATTTAAATCACTCTGAAAATAGCAATTTCCCCAGGAATCATTAATCACCTCATACAATAAATACTTCTTTGTAATTCAACAACAATTCTGAAAGGCATTCTCTGGGAAAAGTCTTTGGAGAAGAGAGGGATCCTCTTGCTAATAATGGTTTCTGAGGCAAAGAGGCAGCATTTGGTTGTCTGCATATATCTATATCTATATATAGATATATGCATGCCTGGGCTCTTAATGGAAATTGAATGTCAACCCACAAAACCTCAAATGGCAGATTTTTATCACTTAAGGTAAATTCTTTTATTTCTCCTCAGTGGGGAAGGAAGGATGTGAGATATTCATTGGCTTCTTTCTGGAGCTCTTTGTAGGTAGGTAGAGGATTCCTTCCATTTATCCATTCAGAAAAGGAAGTGAAAAACAAGGTCTTTTTAAATTTTTCTGCTGTTTTCGGATAAGATGCCATTTTTGTATTGATGATTGAGGTATTGGTGTTTTGCAAAATCAAAATTATTGAAAATGCTAAAAATGATGATGCCATTTATTCATGGTGGGTGTTCTATTTGCGATTCAACCAGTTTTTAAGGGAGCTCGTTATAACAGCTTAGGAAATCTCACTGTGTGCTTTAAAATCTTTCATTGTGTGCCCTCTGTCAGGGCAACCATAGGGGTTCACTGAGAGGACAGATTTTCTATCTCATTAATTGTTTTTCTTTTAAAGCAAACCCACTAGTCCTTAAAACCCTTGACCTTTAAAGACAGTATTTTGTGTAAGCTCTGTAGTTCTCTCACCAAAGCGACCCTTGCATATGCTCCCCCCGCTTTTTGTTTCTCTTCCTTCAGTCTATACTCATCTGATTCTGTCACAGAGCCAAGCTGTGCATGACTCTGGAGAGAAAGTTTTGTCAGCATCTGAAATCAACCTAAATCAGGTAGAAGACACTTTAATGGTCACAGTTTGAATTAAGTACTTAACACTCTCCCCCTTGAAGAAAAATGGCAGTTTGCACGGTTTCTGTGCTAGTTTTGCTGAAATCTACAATATACCTGGTGTTTTATTGCAGCAGGAACTCACCTGTGACAGGCATAGTGGAGAACTTAACACTCAGGACAGAGCTCCGGGGAACTTTCCTCAGATATACTGGGTGGGCCCACTCACACTGTCTCTGTCTCAGCAATCCCAGAGTCCCTAGTCCGTCTACTTCCTTGCCTTCTCCCCACATCTCTTGGACACCACTGTTCCCCTAAGCATTCACTCTGAGCCATTGTCCCCTGCTGCTTTCTCTCTAGCAGATCCAGCACAGAAACAGATCAGCAATTCTAGACAGCAAAAGAGAGACACTTCAAAGAATAAATGAAACAAATGGCTACCCCAGGCTTCCCATCCCCATGACTGGCTTCTGTACAAGCATTAGGCCTTTACATCAGTCCCCTGATGTCTGCATCAATAGGTTCTATAAGGAAGAATTCAGACCTAACCTTTCCCAACTGCGATTCCAGGTGTCCCTTTCCTATATTATATACTCCGTCAAGAAAAAAGAAATGCTTTTGTATCTCAGAAAAGATAATTTATGCCTGGCGGTGGAGGTGCATACCTTTAATCCCAGCACTTGGAAGGCAGAGGCAGGCAGATCTCTGAGTTTGCGGTCAGTCTGGTCTACAGATCTACAGTCAGGGATACACAGAGAAGCCCTGTCTTGAAAAACAAAAAGGAAAAGAAAAGAATGGTAAGCAAAGTAGAGGTTCAGTTATTTCAGTTTACAGAAGAGGAAACTGAGGCAGTTGAATGACTGTTGCATGAATAAAGGAAACTCTGAGCCAGATCTCAGGGAAAGGCTGAGATATCAGAGTAAACCCCACAGTCAAATCTCACTCAGCTGTCATCCAGCTTCCTCAACCTCGCTCCTCCTGGCTTCTTCTGACTGCTGTCTTTCTCTGCCTGCCTTAAATATCCTCTTAGCCCAGTTATTTTACATCTAGGTTAAGATTAAAGGCATGGTTCCACCACTGCCTGCCTTATGCTAATGAGAATGTAGGTTGTAGAACCTTTGGATGCATCACTCTGGGTGGGTATAGTGCATAGGCATCTTTCTGCTGTAGGATAAACAAGAACAGACAACTGGAGATAGGTGTCCAGGCTTGGGCTGGTGTGTAGGGCCACAGGTGTGTGAATAGCCTGGAAGAAGAATGGATGTATTATTAAAGCTGCCCTTGGAGATTGTGTACTGAAACTGCCCTATCCTTGGCAATCAGACAGGTGGGCTGACCACTGTATTCAGGCGAGGAATTTCTGGTGCCTATAGTGCTGGTATTGCCAGAATGGCTAATTCTGCAATGCTCAACCCAAGACTTCTATGACATTCCCTTTTAGGACAGGGGTGGTTGTGTTTTGGAGGCCCAGGGAATAAAGAACTCTTAAGTGTGGACCTTGGTTTCCACTGATAAAGGTGTAGTGCCTACTAGAGTAGAGGGAGATATCGAAATTGTGATCTTTGTGGTCACGTGACTCATTAAATAATTAATGAAGATCATCAGGAATGAATCTGAGTCGTCAGGGCCTCACTAGGAATGAATCTCTCAGTAGTGAGACTCCAACTTCTTATTTGATTTTTTTTTAAAAAATACATACACCTTCAGCTCTATCTCCAAAGGCACTTAACTCCTTCAGGAAAGCAGACAAGAGCCCCTCAGCGTGGAATATGGAGCTGTCCAAGGCTTTCTTGTAAGATTGCTGCGAGTCCAGTGAGGCTCTGTGTCCAGGGAAATGTGAGTTTGGACTCAGGTTTTTTTCTTTCTTTTTTGCTTGCGGTCATATCGTGATTTTGGTGATGAAGTGGGACAGAGGTGCAGACAGTTGGTAATGTTCCCATTCACACTGGGCAAAGGCTGCAGAGATACCACAGGAGGAGCACACGGCTTTGTTCAATTTTTCCTGGCGTTCATAAATCACTGGCGCTAGAAAGCAAGGGAGCCAAAAACACGGGAGAGGCTATAAAGGCTGCAGCGATTGCAGAGTGAGAGACCTGAACAGCATCTCTCCATGACTTATTATCCTGAAGGATTTATGAGAAACAGGAACCATGAATATTAGACTTAAGGATAAAGAGATAGCAACAATAATAACTTTAATAATTACCATACTCCTAAGGTGTGTGTGTGTGTGTGTGTGTGTGTGTGTGTGTGTGTGTGTGTGTGTGGTGGAGGAGGAGGAAGACAAGGAGGGAGAGGAGAAGGATGGGGCACAGCAGATCATTTTGGGATGAAGTTGAGTAGTAAAGCACATAACATCTAGGCCCCCACCCTGCTCAGGATCACACCAGGAGTCCCAAGGCCAGAGGTCTCTCCCTTGAAGACATAGAGCGGGAGTTGGAACAAGACAAAGGGGTCCAGAGTGGATTCTGGTCCTAAGCACCCTATGGAGGGTAAAGGCTGTGGGTGGATTGTGGCAGAAGGCTATCATTTTGCTGCCAACCCTCAGCATTCTAAGAGGTTCCCAAGCCAAGAGTCAGGCAATTCCCCAGCACCTTGGTAGAATTTTTTTTCCTTTTTTTTTTTTTTCCTGGCTATCAGCTGAATTTCAGAGGTATATGTAGGGCAGAATTACACAGGGGCTGGTTTACAGCAAGCTGGCAGGTGGGTAGTGATGGGTTAGCGTCAGGACTGTTGAAGCAAAAATCCTGCACAGTTGCTACAGTGGACCAGCAAGCTGGGATCACTCTCTGTACTTCCCCACCCCAGAAAGTCACCTGGGGGCACTTTGACCATTTTCTGGTCAGCAGGCAAAGGGTGTGCTAAAATGGGGAGGCAGGAGGCTTCAGTAGAGTCAGAGGGATGGGGATGGGATGGGGGCTGTTGTGTGGGGAGGCTTGCACAGGTAGGGCTGCTGTTTCTTGCCTAGCACTTTGGTCTTTCTGCATAGTTGGTCTGTTCTAGGGACTGAGCACTGCTTTAGTCCTGTCAGCCCACCAGCACCAAGAAATAGCTTGTCCAGCCCTTGAATGAACCACAAGACAAAACCTCCCAAGACTGCCCGATCTGTGGATTGAGCAGGGATCTGCTTTCCCGCCAACAGAAATGAACACTATTAGTGAGATTTCAGCACAGCCTGTGATTGAATGCTTCCAGACAAGGCTTTCCATTGTTTGCAAAAGAAAATAAGGCTTGCGTCCACATTCCCCCAAGTTGGGGTACAAGTGAAGCTCTGCCAGCGGATCCCGCATCACCAGCAAAACCATCTTAGCCTTCTTTCCCTCTAATCCATTCTCCATTCCCCCCAAAGCTATACAAAAGGAAAAGGAGATTGTGGGTGCAGAGATGGAGTATGTATTTGTTTTACAAAAATAAATCACCATCTTCAGGCCATTTGTAGACTGGAATATTTCGAGCTATGAGTGCGTCTCATGGACCAGTGCCCTGGCGACAACTCCGTGTCCGCGTCACCCTGGGGCCACCCTGGCGCCCAAACAGAACACATTTCTAACTCCAGTCTTCATTCTCTTCCTTCGCAGCCACCATTCACCCTCTGGTGTTTATTTGTCTGCAGAGTGCCTGGACACTGGAAAACGAGATTCCCTGAGCACCTGGAATTGAAGATCATTCCTGGTTCAGATTTAAACATCTTTGGAGGTAAGTGTTACTCAGGCTTGGGACTTTGAGCTAGAAGCGTACCTCCCCCCACTCCTAGCAACTAGAGCTGGTTGAATGAGGTTTTGGTCAATATTTAACTTTGGCAGACTTTAGAGCTGGGCTCCGGGATGACCATGTGGTTATGAGGCAGACAAAGAGCAGGCTCCAAAGCCTGTAGTAGGAATGAGCAGAGGAGCAAGAAGCAAAAGATGAGGTACCCAATGCCAGAGGGGGTGTGCTTGCGACTTCCTGTAAGCCCCAGACACCCAACTGCAAAACAGAAGCAAGAAGGAACCAGGGTAGCAAGGTGGCTGCAATGTGGGCTGTGGTTGGAGAGGCTGGAAGTTGTGAGTTCTGAAATTGCCAGCCAGTTCCAGCTCTGAGTTGAGAAAACTTGTCTCTATCACCTGCATTTTCTCTAGTCTTTCTGTCTGTTCTCAGCAAGCAAGAAATTGTGGTTTTTCCAGTGTATGGGCCCTGCTGCTCAGGCAGAGTCTACTCCAGTCTTTTATCAGAGCAGATCCACAGGAAAAGCTCAGATCTCTGTGTCTGAATGTTTTGTTTTTCTATTTGGAACAAGGGAAGAACTCTTTACAATTCTTTTCAAGTTCTGGCTTAATTTGTTCTTTTAGTTTGAGATGCAGGGAGGTAATTACTGTGGTTTATTACCTTGTAAAGGAGCCATAAATTATGGGCCTATTTGGGGGAGGGGCTGCTGGAATAGTTTGCAGAAGTTTAGTGTGAATGAGTTTGCTTTGTTCTTTCAGGGGTTAATTTTTTTTCTGGTGCTAGGGATGGAACCCAGGGCCTCTGCACATACTAGGCAATCACTGGATCATTGACCTATGAGGTTCCTCCAACCCAGGGATTACTTCTTTTAAAAAAAATAAAATAAAATAAAAAGCCTGACTTTTCAGATTCTGTGTTCTGTTCCTTAAGTCCGAATCTTTCCTAAAATTCACTCCCCAGACAGCTATCAGATTGTTGATTAATTCTAACATGCTACTTAATGGTGCTTTAAGGCTGGAATGCAGTTTGGGAAACCATTATTTTTTATTAGATAGGAAGTCAACAGTCCTAGTAATGGAGTTACTTTCTCAACTATGGGTGTCTGTTTATATCAAGCATAGATGGAACATTTTAGATATTTACAACTCAGTATGTGTACATAATTTGCATATCTGTAAGTGCCAGGACAATTGTCCATGCAGAAGTATAGCATGATATTCACACATCCATTTGTCTAGAGAGCTTGGAGCCCATTTGTACTGCTGTTGTACCCACAGGAAATATCTCATGTTAAATAAAGATTTATCATTTAAATAGAGTTTTGATAGAGAAATCAGATTGCAGTGTTTGAGTACAGATCTATCTAATCTGCCAACAGCCTGACAAATATTGACTAATAGTCCGTATACTTGGCTACCTGCTCCTTACAAGGCAACTTTCTCCCAGTTTGGTTCTCAGGACCTGCCTCACAGCATGGGTTCTCAGGCCAGAATTAAGTGGGTGGAAAGGATCTGGAGGAAAGTGGGATTCAGAATGGTGGAAGAAGTTTTCTGGTTTTGTTTTTTCTCACAAGATGAATTTCTTTTGATTTCCTTAGATTTCTTTTCCCTTCTCATTTCACCAAATCACCTACAGCAATCCCTAATGTGAATTGTTAAGCAGCAGTTGGAGTGTTAATGGGGATGTTAGTGGCATGGAGACCCCAGCATGGGACTGAGATGCCAATGGGCCTCACCAGAGATTGCTAATATTGACTTATGGCCTCAAGAGTTTCTTGAAACTGTTGAGAGAATTCAGAAGGAGGCCCTTCTCATCTTTGAATGTCTTAGGGGAGGAAACTGTCAGCTCTATTTCTAGGTCCCTATCTAGGGTATCTGGAAAGCTCAGTGTGAATAAGTGGCACTGGGGAGTGGTTATCATGTTGGGCAGAAGACACAAAGATGAGTGAATTGAATCCTGGGAAGACAGAAGAATATGTTGTGGAAGCCAGCACTTGGTCTGCTCTTTATCTCTCAAACCTGGGCCAAACAGGTTTGGATTCTTGCTTTCCAGCATCTGAGTTAAGTCATGGTTAGGAAAGTTTCTGTGGAAGCCTTCCAACTCTACTACAGCTAGAACCTTAGATTTGTGTTGCCACCAACTCAGGCTCACTTCCAAGGTTGTGATTTGGATACATCCATCCCTTATGAGAAAGTCTCTTGATTTAGGGCTTTACATTCTCAGCAGACTCCTTTTGGGTCCCTTCTGGAGAGAAAAGACAGGGAGACTCATACATAGTCCCCTGTAGTTGTTACAAGTAAGTCCCCAAACTTAGGGCCAGCTGAAAACTAACTCTCCAGGAATAAGATTATGGCATGCTCAGACCACTCAAAGTTCAGAAATGAGGACAAGAAATTTTTTAGACAGCCCGTGAAAAGGCTGAAATGTGTGAGTGATGTCACCAAACAGAAGGCAAGAGTAGGGGTGGAGACTGGGAGGCCAGTTTATTTGTCTTAGCCAGGTTCTACCAGTTCAGTTCAGTTTTAGCTGGTAGATATGGAATTGTCTTAGGTGGTGAGTGTACAGAACAGTCTTCAGGGAGGGTCTCAGGCTGTCTTGTAAGTTAGCATGTGAGACTCCAGTGGAGTTCAGTGCTTCCCCCTATTTTAGAGGCAATTAGATCATTTCCTCTTACATTTTTCATCTTTAGAAGCATATAATTTCATGTATCACTCAGCTATGCACTGAGGAAATGCATAAGTATGGGCTTGGCTAGGGCATTAGGTCTCTTCAGATTTAGCAAAATCTTGACTCACTACTTTATAGTGGATCACGGCTTTCCTAGTAGGCTGCCACTGAACAAAACCAACTGGACTTGGAAGAGACTTTTACATTTTTTCAGGTAATTATAGGCCTTTTTGGTTTCTCCAGTGACTGTGGTGTATGGCGTGGGTGTTAGCAAACTCCATACAATTGCATGCCATAAAGAAATCCGCTGACTGATCCACTAACTAGCCAGTCTTTCTGGGCTTGGCTCTTGCCTTTTGATTTCCTGATTTGTGGGTCAGAGAAGCCTGGAGGGGGTAGTGGTTGGGCATGTTGAATTTAATTTGTCTATAGATGAGAGACCATAGGGGAAAGTTAAGTGAACACTAGGAAGACAGACAGCATTGCTGTTCCCATGTGTTTAGTGTGTGTGGATATGTAAGTGGAGATAAGTACCTTTGTATGGTGTGCATGTGTGTGGGGTACCCCCTCCCCATAGTCCTGCCGGTAATACAAAACTTGGACGACTCTCCCTCCGACCCTGGTCAAAATCCTCTACTTTTCCTCCTCCAAATCTAAATGTTCTGTGTGAAAACCTGGGTCCTTCAGTGATTCCCCATTTTAAATAAAAGGATTTAAGTTGACCACGGCCACGTGAGCACATAATACAGCACATTATTATGGTATTTGGAGCGGAGACCCAGGCAGGCTTCATCTGTGATTACGCTTTTCTAGATTCTCTTTAGAGCGAGAGCTTTTCCCCCACCCCCACGCACCCACCTCCTCCTTCTCCTTCTCCTTCCCCTTCTCCGGAGCAGGCGCTCTTCCAGTGGGTTGCAATTTTCAGTTCTCATGGAGCAGTTCTGGGCAAGCTGGCCGATGGGACTCCGGGCCATACGACGAGGATGGAATTTATTTTAAGGTATTTCCTCTGATTGTTCATATCTAGAGTGAGTTATGGCTATGGGAAACAAAGGTCAGGCGAAGAGACACTGGATCACGGACGGGACCCTCAGCCTCTGTCTTCCTTTGTTTCTGTTTTAGAACCGAAAGCATTTGAAATATTCCCAGTAGCTCCTCACACTGTGAGTTGAATTCCCTGGAAATACTGTTGAGATGGGAAGGAGAGAGCACTTGGGGGCTACTACGTGGACCAAGTACTCTCTAGTATTAGGATTGCTTTGTCCCACAGAAACCGGCAGGGCTGAAGTCCCAGGAGCTAAGCCTCAGGCAGAGGGAGGGTTCTGATGTCTGAGGTAGCGGTCAGGCAGAGGTGGCCGGGAGAGAAAAGAGTGGGGGCCAGTAGCTGAGAAGGGGAGCCTCTCTCCATTTGGCCACTGTTTACTGAGGAGGATGGAGGCTTAGGGCTGACCTGGGCAGCCTGAGCAGATGGAAGAGGAAAATCAATGAGGAAACCGGGCAGATGCGCTGCCATTTTATTGATGATGCTTCCAGCCACTTTGTTCAGTGTTGGGTTGCAGGGGCAGAGCTCCCAATGCTGGACCCAAAGAGTCCAACCTGGAGGGCATGCCATTGTTTCCAGAGCAATATCTGCCTGGGAGGGATGGAGAAAGACAGCTCAGATCTAGGGGAAGTTGGGGTGCTGGTGAGCATGCAGGTTGCCCAGTGTTTGGGCCAGCATGATTTTTCAGGGGACTGGGGTTTGATTTGGGCTTCCATCAGTGTTTTTGGTTTAGGTGCTTTCTGTATACCCCTAAGCCTGCCAGAGTTAAAGAACTGGCCTATTCACTCAGGATCAGAGGAAATTTTGCAGGTATAGTCTTCACTAAGCAAAGGCAGACATTTCTCTGGCTTTTATATTCCCTGAAAGGGAGCTGTTGCCAGCTTGGAGGCAGATGAGTTAAACTGCTTGCTTCCAAAGTACTGTCCAGGCCCTGGGCTATTGGGGCGTTGGGGGACCTTCTGCTCCTGGGAAGAGTGGAAGTCTTTGGAAGATGGAAGAAATTGGGCTTTACTTTGCTCCTTGGAGCAGAGAAAGGGATTCCTGGTGAGGAGTTGGAATTAAGTTTGCTCTCAATAATAAAACAAAAAAAATCATTTTTTAAATTTAAAAAACAAACCCAAAATTAAATCAAGCTTTCTCTACTTGAGTGAGATTTACTTTCCCAGAAAGGGCTGCCTCTGCCTTCCCTCCATGCCGACCTCGGAGGTAACTGTGTTTAACTGAGGCCCTTTCAAGAGCTCTAAAACACCCCTTGGAAATAAAATGTAAGCTTTAATTGCTGCTAAATTACTTGTCAGCATTCATATGATTTATGACCCAGTTCTGATGCATTTTGACCCAGTTAAAGACTCATAAATAATATAGTTTCACTAGAAAGAAGGAGAAATGGAGTAAAGGTTTGTTAGAGGCATCTTTTTTATTGTGGCTTCAATGCTGGCAAGCTGAAATAAATATCTAAGGACAGACTCTTCAAACTGGTTCTATATAAAAGCATGCACAGTGAGAAGCCAATAACTGTTTTCATAGAGCACAGTGTTTTTTCCCCCTCCCAGGAAAGAGCTAAAGCCACTCTCGTATGGCCAAACGATTAGCTATTAAAAAGACTGGTCCCCCAGGCACTCAAAGTACCAGCCTCAACCTCACAGGCCAAGGTATTTCTTCAGTACCTTCCCTCCCCGTCCTTGAATTTTAAAGCTTCTTGCCAAAAGTTACTCCTCACCTTCCTCCCTGGATTGTACAGATAGCCTTGGAGTCGTGAGACCTCTCAGAGATGGGCAGAAAGGTTCCCAGTTCTCCTCTATGCCTGAGAAAAATGCTTTCTTTTAGTTCCTCTGGAAATCACGGGGTTTAGGGAAGCTCAGGGGGGCTGAGCAAAAACTTGGCGGGTTTGGAGAAGCCCAGTGAAAGAAGGCATTTACCTATAAAGGTTTCCGCGGCAGTGAGCAATTTTTAGAGGTGAAAATCAAATAGCTTATTTTCAATCACAGCACAGTAACAAACCAACAAAAACCTCCTATTACAAATCATTAATTTTAATCAGCTCGTCTATGCTTGCTCCAAAGCCAGCTTTTTGGATTTCGGATGAGGCATAAGGCCAGGATACAGACCCGCGTCTTGAAACCAAAGCTCTAAATTGCCCGCGGGGGCCCATCGCCCAGAAGCCACCTAGCCGCGGGTCGGTGGAGACCCTGATCTGAGTTGAGCTCTCCTCCAAGCTCTCTCGTGGCTCCCGCAACTCCTTAGGTCGGGCCCAGTCCCAGCATTTAGGTGGCTGGCCTTAGTGTGGTCGAGCCGGAAAGGTAAGCGTTGCAGACGCCCCAGCCCCGTGCTCCAATGCAGTAAGCCCCTTAGACCAGACAGTCCACTCCCAGGTCTGGTTCTCATGGCCTTCCCTGCAGCTGGTGTTGCTGAGAAAGGCGGTGAGAGTCACGTCAGCAGTTTGGAGGAGAAAGTGCGGGTTGATTATTGACCCACGCCTTCTTTCTTCAAATGCCACATCCGACCCTGAGGGTTTGAAGAGAAAATGCCGCCGGGAGGATTTTTGCGGCTGGCTCTCACCTCCTACACATCCCGGCTCTTCCCTTTCAAGTTGCGCCGCTGCAATATGCCATAAGGAGCAAGTGTTTGCTGTTTTGTGCTCTGTTTACAGCTTTGGGGAGCCGAGTCATAAATCTTGCCCAGCCATAAATGACAAAAACCATTGGTATGCATGAGGCCACCCTGACCCAGAGTGCCTTTTGATTTCTCCCTTTCCCCCTGGCTTTGTTTTTGCTCTAAGGTGACACTTTGGCTCCCTGACAGTTTAAACATACTACTTATATTTTTAACACCTTTCTCTGAGAAAGGACCCTTGTTGACGCCTCGGAATTGCAGGAAAGCTCGCTCTCTTTCTCTCTCTCTCTGTGCCGTACTCCTACCCTGGAGGAGTTTGCTTCTGAAGCTGGGAAGCAGAGGAGGGCATTAGGAATGATCCCATTCTCTTTAAAGTTGTGCATATAACCAAGCAAATTTAGGCCTTTGGTCAACTCAGCAAAAGGAAGGCCACTCAACTGACCAGGGGGTGAAATATCATGGATGTCCATTTGTGTTGGTGGCAGAACCTTATCTATCTTCTTTGTAGGCGACCTCCTTGAGTGCCCATGAAATGGGCACGCAAGAGGTGGAGACTCAAGTTTCTAGGTATCTTTGTGTATGTCTGAGCCCAGAGAGGTTCATTTCGCTGTAGGGACAGTTGTCTATCTCCCCAGGACACTTTCCTCCTTTCGGCCTAGAAATATAACCAAAACAGTTGAATTGCATTGGGGGAGGTGTCTGGAAACAGGCCCTATTCCTACACCAAAGGGATTGGTTTTGGGGTGTCTGTATTGGGAGCTGCAGGTGAAGTAAACTACCCAAAGTCAGGGCAACTCATTTCCCTTTCTTCCCCACCCCCAATAAAAATGTCTAGGGCAGGGAATTGCGTGGTTTCTCAGACAGATTCTTAAGAAATAGAGCCCCGCAAGAGAGCCCCGCAAGAGAGCCCCTTTGTGAGAGCCGTTTGTCCTCATTAGCATAATTTTCCTGGACTTTAGTGACGCCTAGGAAGGAGAGGGAGGGCGTGGGGTGGGGGAGGCCGCCCTCCTCCCGCTGCCGCCAAGCTCGCTCTGCTCCTGTTCCTCCCCTCGACTCAGCCCCATCCCCCACGCCGGCGCTTCCCTAGCCGCTCGGCTCTCCCCTCCCGCCCGCCCTGGCACCCCTTACCGCACCCCCCGACCGACCCCTGCTCGGCGCAGTATTCATAAGAAACATACCCAAGTCCGTGCCACTAGCCCCGCGGAGCCCGGCTGCGCCAGCGCTTATCTGGGGCCGCGGCCGCGGGCAGGGCGGGGGGCGGGCGTGGGGGAGGGGAGGGGAGGGGGTCCAGTAGCCCCAGTCCGCCCGGGGCCAGCCGCCCGAGCAGCTAGTCGCCCCGCACTCCGCGGAGCCCCCGCCTCGGGGTCTCCCGCCAGCCCGCCCGCCCGCCGCCTCGGCGGATGCTGAGGGTCGTTGGCCATCCCGCGCCGAGGGGACCCGGGGCCGCAAGCTCAAGCCCGAACCCGCAGCGGCCGTCAGAAGTTAAGGTAAGCGGGGCCACCGCCGGCCTCTCTCGGCGCTGAATGGGTAGAGTGTACGTCTCGGTGATTTATGGCTGCAGACTTAAATCTCGGTTCAAGAAGAGTTCACAAGCCGGAGCTTCCTCGCCGGCAGTGACTGATACCCTCACACTTCAGTTCAGGCCGCGCTCCCATCCCCGCCCCCCCTCTCCCCTCTTCCCTACAGCCCAGCCTCAACTTTTCTGGGATGGTGAGGGAGAGAGGAGTGGGCTGGGAACGCGGGCTTCTGCCTCGACGTCCCCTTTTAAACTCGGGTGAGGGCAGCCAAGGGAAGGAGAGGGAGCCGAGTCTGGAGAAGGAGGTGGAATTTGGGCATACCTTGTGTAGAGACTACCGGGTTTGCTTCCTGTACTCAGTTCAGCCTCCAACTCACTTCAGCTCTTGCACCTGGAGGTTATTGTCCAGGAGCAGATCTTGCGGAGGAATCTCCCTCCACCCTCAGCTCTTGCTTGGGGGGACAAAGCAAAGTTTCCTGACTGGCAAACATCCAACTTCTTTACTAGGTTGAAAACTTTGGGGGCTGTAGGGGGCGGGTCGTGTGGGCTCCTAGGTGATTTCGGACCTCAGACAATGGGATCTCTAAGTGGAATTGGTATTTTAAGTTTGTGGACGCTCCCTTACTTATACTATTTGATTTTAAAGCGTTTTTGTTGTTGCTGCTGTTATTTTAAAGGACAATGCACAGTCTGATGATAAGGTTTAAGCAAGCAGCAGGCTGGTATAGAAAGTAACTGGAAAGACTTCACGTTCAAAATCAACTCAATTTTATTTCATCTAATATTTTGCTGTTCAAATGTCTAGAGTAATTTTTTTAATCTGACGTTTTACCTTAATAAAGCTTGGTATCTCAAAAATTTACAATGACAGCATTAACAATGCCAAATATAGTAGGAACTGTTTTCAGTGTAAGAACGAGCAAAGTAGACATTAAATTGTAATTCATTAAAAATTATTTTACCCTTTATTTACTTTCCATAGTGTTGCTTGCAGCTTCCTAGATATTTCCAAAATGGAAACAATACTCCAGGGTTTATGACCATGCACAATAACTCTGGATAAGCTGCTGTAATTCTTTATTGAGGTTCTGGAAAATTAATTGTGCCCGTTTTCCAGATGTTGATCAGATTGTTGATTTAGTGATGAAATCTAAGGGAGTTCATTATTAAAAACAAAATTATAACCACCCATTGGTGGATACATGTTATATCGGTTTTCTGGTTGATATCTCTTGTTTCTAGAAAAGTTAAATAACTCTGGGATTGAATAGTCATAGTTGGGGGTTTGCAATGTAAAACATTATCTGCATGATTGTATTCGTAATTTTCTTAATGGTCAAAGGGACTAGTATTTTGAATGTGTGTGTGTGTGTGTGTGTGTGTGTGTGTGTACATGTATGATGCTCAAGAAACTTTTCTTGCTGAAAATTGTAAGTTCACCATGCAAAAGTTGAAAATCAAGAGAACACAGGTTTCACTCCTACAAACCGCTTTCTAAATAAAACAGATTTTTAGCTGGTTTTTAGGTTTCTCTTTACTTAGTATTTCTGGAGGAGGGAAACAAACCAAATAACAAATATGATCAACAACAGTATACAAAGATCAGGGAAGTCTGGCAGGAGTTTATGGTTTGTGCTTCCATATGCCTCCTCTGGAGCCAAATGACCCCATACATCAAATTGCATAGCAGTTTCTAAGACAGCACCTATTATCGTTAAGTTGGAAGGAGAGTTCAAGCCGTGGTCATGGAGATGAACGCTGGTTTTTCAGGTTCCTGGTGGGTTGTTTTTTTTCTCTAATCCATCATGTTTTAACAGGTAGAATTTGATAGTTGCCCAGAATAACAGCACCCCAGAAAGTCCAAGGCAGGAGAGTCTGGGAACCTCCTGTAACTTAGAAAAAAAGGTTGATGTGGCTTGTTTCAAAGGGCCTGAAAACAGGGCAGGGTAGAAGAAGAGGCGAAGAAAGTTACAGGATTTGAGTTATAATTTGTGGGTGTGTAATTTGTGTAATGTGTGTGTGTTGTCCTTAACCCCCCCACACACACACAGAGATATCTACCCAAAGTTTTCTCTCCCAGCCACCCATTTCTTGACCTCATAGGGTTCATTTGGAGGAGGTTGGTCCTCTTTACTGTACTAAAGAAAGCTAACAGGCTCAGCTTCCGAAGTCCATCTGATAGGGCAATTGCCCATGTTTTGTGTGTGTGTGTGTGTGTGTGTGTGTGTGTGTGTGTGTGTGTGTGTGAGAGAGAGAGAGAGAGAGAGAGAGAGAGAGAGAGAGAGAGAGAGAGAGAGAGCTCCAGGAGAAGGCTGGCTAGGAAGGAAGTCTGACTATCTTAGGTCTTTGGGAACAATATAAATCCTAAAGTGGGGATTGGGGAAAAATGGCCACCCGTTGCCCTCTTGAGAGTTCCCCCAAGATCTCATAAGAGCCTCAGCCTCTACTACAAAGGGACATCACGATTTCTTCTGGGAAAGAAAGACCCCAACCTATCTTCCAAAGCCTTTCTCATTTTGGACCTCCACTCCAGAGACCCAGCTTCCAGCCTTTACTGGTTCTGCTCCTCTCTCCGCGAAAAATCCCCCAACTCCAGACGCAAGTTAAGCAAATATTTGTAGCTGCCAGTAAATTCCAGCAGCTTTTTATAGCGCGGCTCCCTGCGCCCGGGGCCACGTCGTGCTGCTAAATATTGCTGACCACTTTTTCTTTTATGGCTTTCATGTCACTTAGCTATTGAGAGTAAGATGGATTTGCGCGGAGCCCTCACGGCGCTGCACTTCTCCCACCCCCCCCTCCCCAGGTCTGCGCGCGGCGGCCATTGGCGGCGGAGTGTCACGTGACCTCGGGGGCGTGCCAATGTGCTCCCTTACGGGTGTCAAGCCCCTGTCAGAGTGTGCGATCACGATCGTGAAACATCGCGATGCAAAAAGCGACCTACTACGACAGCTCGGCGATCTACGGTGGCTATCCCTACCAAGCAGCCAATGGGTTCACTTACAATGCCAGTCAGCAGCCATACGCGCCGCCTGCGGCTTTGGGCGCCGATGGCGTTGAATACCACCACCGACCAGCCTGCTCCCTTCAGTCTCCCGCCGGCGCTGGGGGCCACCCCAAAGCTCTTGAGCTGAGCGAAGCGTGTCTGCGCAGTCTGAGTGGCCCTCCTAGCCAGCCTCCAGGCCTGGGTGATTCGCCTTTGCCTCCACCTCCTCCCCAG
This sequence comes from Phyllotis vaccarum, assembly GCA_033318265.1. Classification (NCBI taxonomy): domain Eukaryota; kingdom Metazoa; phylum Chordata; class Mammalia; order Rodentia; family Cricetidae; genus Phyllotis; species Phyllotis vaccarum. The sequence continues at coordinate 79,496,817 of JARWLC010000014.1, read as the reverse complement.
GCAGCTCCCCCAGCCCCCCAGCCTCCACAGCCCCCTCCACAGCCCCCTGCGCCCACCCCTGCAGTTCCCCCGCCTCCCTCTTCTGTCTCCCCCCCTCAAAGTGCCAACAACAACCCTACCCCTGCCAGCACAGCCAAGAGCCCCCTGCTCAACTCTCCCACGGTGGGCAAACAAATCTTTCCCTGGATGAAGGAGTCAAGACAGAACACTAAACAGAAAACCAGCGGCTCCAGCTCAGGTAAATGGGTGTCTTCTGGAGGCGGGGCCTGTGGCCAAGTCAAGGCCCTAAGCCACCTCCAGCCTTTACCAGCACAGCCTAGGAACAGTGGAAATTCATCTCCCTCTATTCTTCCCACACACACATAAAAAGATAAGGTTTCTGTGACAAGGACCCCTCAGATATAAACCTGACTGAAGTCCCTCTGGACATCTCTAGGGCAGTTTCAGCCTGAAGAAGTTGGACTCTGCTTGTTCCACTGTTAAGTTGTGATCTCTAGGCAGAACCATCCTGAGGGTCTCTGTCTCTCTAAGCAAAGCCCCTCTTTTCTAAGCAAACAGTGGCATCCTCCATATAAAAATGTGGAAGAATAAAAGCAGGCCCAATCATCACCCACGTCAGAATCAATGGTTTATCTATAATCAGAGCCAGTGTTTGCTGCAGCAGATGGAGTAGCTGCCTTAACTCTGGGAAGGCCTTAGTCTTAGTACAATGAAGGAGGCAGCCAGGCATCTCCTGGGGGAGGGGATTCAGTTTATCATCCTAATGGGAACCACATGGGCCTTTGGGAACTAGACTCCAGTGGAGAAGCCTTCCCTCAAGGCCTTGGGCTTCCAAGCCTTGTGGATATCTTGCAGGCTCTTCTCCAGTTTCACTCTCCCCTGAGCCTGAAGTGTCTGGAACATCCAGAGCCAGTATTTGGGGAGCCAAGAAAGGCACAAATGTGATGAGCAGAATTGGGCAGCCTGCTTGATGACACTGAGAGCCCTAATAACCAGGACTCCCCAAGGGCCTGGACCTCCCTACCAGGACTAGACAGCTTCAGCGAGGTCTGGTCTGCTTTGGTCAGAGCAAGTCTTCCAGTTTGACCTTACCACTCGGTCTACCTCCTCAACTAAACTGGTTAGTTGAAGCTGATCACTCTCTGTCACACAGGAAGGATGAAAGGCCTTCATGCATACACTAGGTCTCTCACATTTCAGCTATTGAAAGAAGATAGTGACACCTGCCCACAGGAAGCTTATTGTCTGATGGGCCAGTAAATAAGCTAGACAAATGAAGGATTAGAGAGGAAGTATAGGCCAGAGAGGCAAGCAGGAGGCTCTACTGCTCTGTCCTCCTCTTGAAGAAGCCCATGATTTCAGCTAGAGCAGAAGGAAGGGCAAGCCAACCGGGCTATTTCCGCCCACCGAGAGGACTTCGGAAGTCTGAAGGAGCAGGAAGACTGAAGTCCTGCTCCTCTCCGGCATGAACTTAGGCTTCAGTGGGGTGAAGAAAGGAGGAGCTAGACTAGGGCTGGGGAGCTGGGAGGGGTCGCCAGCAGCTCCTGATGGCTCTCTTCTTCTCTGTGTCCTGGCAGGGGAGAGCTGCGCTGGTGACAAGAGCCCTCCAGGGCAAGCTTCGTCCAAGCGCGCGCGCACGGCATACACGAGCGCGCAGCTGGTTGAGCTGGAGAAGGAGTTCCACTTCAACCGCTACCTTTGCCGGCCACGCCGAGTGGAAATGGCCAACCTGCTGAACCTCACCGAGCGCCAGATCAAGATCTGGTTCCAGAACCGCCGAATGAAGTACAAGAAAGACCAGAAGGGCAAGGGCATGCTGACCTCGTCTGGGGGCCAGTCCCCAAGTCGCAGTCCCGTGCCTCCCGGTGCTGGAGGCTATCTGAACTCTATGCATTCGCTGGTCAACAATGTCCCTTATGAGCCCCAGTCACCCCCTCCCTTCTCCAAGGCCCCCCAAGGAGCCTATGGGTTGCCTCCAGCCTCCTACCCCGCTCCTCTGCCCAGCTGCGCTCCCCCTCCCCCACCTCCCCCACAGAAGCGCTACGCAGCGGCGGGGTCAGGAGCGGGGGGCACCCCTGACTACGACCCGCATGCTCACAGCCTACAGGGCAACGGCAGCTATGGGACCCCACACTTACAGGGAAGCCCCGTCTTCGCGGGGGGCAGCTATGTGGAGCCCATGAGCAACTCCGGGCCAGCACTCTTTGGCCTGACTCACCTCCCCCACACCACCTCGGCTGCCATGGACTATGGGGGCACTGGGCCGCTGGGCAGCGGTCACCACCATGGGCCGGGGCCTGGGGAGCCGCACCCCACCTATACGGACCTTACTGCCCACCATCCTTCTCAGGGAAGAATTCAGGAAGCGCCCAAGCTCACCCACCTGTGATGATGGGCACGGGCTGCGTGCCAGGAGAGTTGCCCTACCCACCTTCTTTGGTTCTTTTTCCATTTTCTTTAGGTTTTTTTTTTTTTTTAATTGTTTTATGTTCTTCCTGCCTCTCCCTTTCCCCCCTCTGCACCCATCCCTCATTTTGTTTTCTTTGGTATTGCGTTTTTATGGTTTATGTGACGTAGCAATCTTGGTTGCTAGAAAGGCTGTCAGTATCAGTAGTGACATTTACAACCCCCACCCCCACCCCAGCCCCGGCCTCTGGCCCTGCGCCCTTACCTTCTCTGCTCTTTGATAAGAAACAGGGTATATGAACAAACTTTCTAGTTGAGTTTTCAATGTGAATTTGTTTGTACGTTATTGCTCCCGAGAGGGAGCGATTGCGGTTTTTTTTAAATTAAGTTTTAGTTTTTAAAATTGCACTTCTTGTAATGAGCAAGAAAAAGAAATCAAAGGCGCTTTGAAACAGGGACTCCCTGTGCAAAGATGATTGAGTGTACGTCTTTCCGTGTGTGTATGCTTGTGAACAGTCAGATTTATTTATATTTTTTGCAAGCATTGAATAGTTTAAAATATTATTTATCCCCATCCGTTCGTATTTATATTAAAGAAATTCTGTACCCTGATTGTTCAGAAGGTTTCTTGAGCCTTTTGTTCAATGGTGTATTGGCATACATATAAAATTTATTTGAAAGGGAAATAAATTCCTTTATAAAAATCGTAGCGATGCAATAAGAACAGAGAAACACCCAGCGTTTAAAAACAGTGGTTTGGGTTTGTAACATTCGGCAAAACTGAACGCTAAAAATACTAGATTTGTTTTGAGAGTTTTACATTCCTTGCTGCTCACATTCTGAGAAACAAAACAAAAAAATAAAGTTTTTATTCTGATTAAGAACGGTGTCAAAGGGGGTTCTTTGACTGAAGACGGGGCTTTGCGTGGAGTACATGCAGAAGCGAGTGGGCTGCAGCTGCCGCAGCACCGAGACTCCGGTGTGCGGCCTGGTCCGGCGTGTCGCCAGGAAGTTCAGCTTTTCTGGAGAAAGAGGCCGCGATTTCAGATGATCACTGCAGCTCAGGAAATGCTGTGCTCCGGGTCCGCTGGACTGCCTGGTTCCCAGCTGCCGCCCAAGAAGGAGGGCGCCTGGCTGCGAAGTGCCCGGCCGGCTAGGAAGAAACAAAGACGGCCGCCCGAGGCGCGGCGGGGGGCGCACAGGTGCGGGGCGCAGCGCAGCCAGACCCTTGAGCTCCTCTCCAGTCCGGGACACCGAAAGCCCATCGGCCAAGGCCTCAACCTTGGAAATCGCACAGGGTCTCGAGCTCTTCCCACAAGCTATCTATCCATACCAAGTCTCCATCACCGATGCTTTGTGTTTCATTGTGGCTCCTGATGAAGGGAGGGTAAAAAGCGCTTCTAAATCAGCTCAAAAGGAACCGACGTTTTCTCAGGTCGCCAGCGAAAGAACTGAGCTCTAGAGAGTCCCCCAGGCTTTGCTTGGACTGGAAGGAATCCCTTCCATGAATTTCAGAATTAACTTCCTCCCGGAATTCAGCGTTTGGCATTCTGTGGATTTATTTCCTCTCTTTTTATGGCCCCAGGGGAGGAGGACAAGAGAAAGGAGATTGTATCTTTCTAATAAAAATGCAATTGTACAAGTGCTTCTTTCATTTGCTGCTACACAAACTTAATATTACATTTTCACATTTGGATTTAAGATAGGATGCAGGCTGACTGGCTGGCAGAGTCAAAGGCAGACACAAAAAAATGGAAATATTTTCATCTGCAAGGTAAAGAATTACAGATTCAAGAAGCCAAATACAGAAAAGGCAAGCCTCAGAGCTGCACCCCATCAAAAACCCACCAGATCTGGAGGTGAATGGCCTGTGTCTGAGAACTGGGAGGATCTGAGCCCCCATTCTCCCTAGTTTGTATCTTTCAGAGGCAGAAGTGGAAAATGTCGCCATTTTGTTTGCAACCTCCAATACCTACTACCATCATGGCCTCTACCCACCCACTACTCCAGCGCCATAAGAAAATTCTTAGAAGTCAGCATTGGAGTCATTTCTTGGTACCTGCTGGGTCTCAGAGAGCAGCTTTTAGAGAATCCTTTCCATGTTTTAGGGGGGCAAAATCTCGGAGGATACAAAACCAGGCCGCTGTGGAAATATGGGAGTCTCACAGGAAAAAGCTTCCCCCACATCTATTCTCCAAATCTTGATTCATATTTTTTTTTTTTTTAAAAAAAAAAAAGATTTCGGCCTTCGGGGAAGGGAATTTGTTCCCATTGTCCCAATCTCTCTATCGAAAATATGAAATATAGTGCACACATCAGAAATACAGAGACTAGAAAATCAGTCGTAGTGAGGACCGGAGACTTTTGGTTGTTGATACCGTGCTGATAGTAGTTTTTTTATGTAAGCATTTTAGAAACATACACAAAATTACCTGGGAAAACTAGGACCAGAAGAATCAAGGGAAAGAGGTGTGTGTAGAGTCTTCACCTGAAAACCTTTCAGAGATATCTGCACTTGGAGCCATTTCTAAAATCTTCCCTTTAAGGCAAGAAAGGTTTGGGGGCTTCCTTCTTTCCCCAGGGCAAAGATTATACCAGGACATTCTAATACTATTTACCATATCTTGCCAGTTCAGGCATTCAGTTTTTGCTTTCAAAGAAAAAATATCCATCTTGCCCTCAGCCCTCTGTATATTAAAGAGAAATCTTTATTGAAATATCTCTAGAGTTAAAGTAATAGATTGGGGGAAGATCTGAATGCTGGGCAGTCTGTGGAAAAGGTTTTTCTTCCAGATGGCTTTTAGATTAAGGCCGTTGTGGGAAGCGAAATGCTCTCACCCACACAGCCTGACAAAGCCCAATGGTGTGGGCAGCCCTTGCTTTCTTACTTTCCTTCCCTGCCCGTCAATACTTCCTGATAAAAGCAAATGCCCCAAACCACCACCATCGAACCCCCAAAGCACATTTTCTGCCTTAGAACCTTCTCTACTGCCAAAAACCAATCTTTAAAAAGACAAATTTTCCTTGTTTACTTGCGTTTCCTGCTTCTCCTCTTTGCTCGGCCACATTTGAGCTTGGAAAAAGCTTGAAGCTGAAATGTGTTCTTAAGGGCCAGAAGCTGTCAAGGCTTTTGGTGAGCAAGATTGATCGCACCCAGACTTCCTTCAGAGCTTTGTTTGGAATAAAAGCAAGAAAACTGGAAAACCTTACATTTTCCAAAATAGCATATCTATGTGCAAGGCAATGCTCTGGGCTGATCAAGGTTGGAGATCACTTTATAGCTCATTTCCAACCCAAACCCTTTGGATGCTGGCCTCAGAGATGGAGTTCTGCCCTTGTTCCTTGGTTGGCCTTTCTCGTTTTCTGCATAGAATTTTCTCCCCCACCAACCTCTCTCTCCTTGGCCATCAGAATGATTTATTTTCCTGCCACTGATGCCTGCCGGCCTGGGGCAGTCTGACCACTTGGTCCATTTCAAAGGAATCGTCATCCTTAGGGTTTGTGGGAGAAAAGGTACCTTCATCAGCTCTCTCAGTCTCATATTCTCTCTCTCTCTCTCTCTCTCTCTCTCTCTCTCTCTCTCTCTCTCTCTCTCTCTCCTTTCTAGTTTGGTGTTTTTTGTTTTTTGTTTTTTTAAATTCTTGCTTGGTACCTAAAGGTGTTATCTTTTGAATCCTTCAGCACTGTCCAGCACTCAATCTGAAGTCCTGTTTCAGAACTGGAGGGAAGAGGATGAAGGAGAAGCGATGTAACTCCACCTTGAGTAGCCCTCTCCCCCCGCAGTGCTGTTTCCCACAACAGAACCAGGGTGCAAATCTCCCTGGTGCCCCAAAGCGGGAAGGTGTGGGAGGCAATTCAGGCTGCCAAGAAATACTAGCTGCATCTGAATCCACCACCAGTCCCCAGTCAGAGCCACAATACAAGAAGAACAAGAGGGAAGGACAGCAAGGAACAAGAGTCCTCTCCCTCTCAGCTGATAAGTTCCAGCAGCCTTCCTGGAAATCGGAAATACTCACCGCACCCGAGCCCTATGGGTATGAAACCCAGAGTGCTAGGAGCCGCACAAGCCTGCTCAGGGCGGCATCTCTTTGGCTGGCCGCCGCCCAGGCTACGGGGATTTGGACACAAGGACCTGGGACTGCTGTCTCTCTTGGCACATGCATCTATCTCCAGCCACTCCTGAGAAGTTGATGGCGTAGGAAGATCGGCAAGCTTCGAGAGCCGCGTTTTCCGCTGCCCGCAGGAGCCAGATGCAAAGCTGCCGCGGAAAAGCGAGCTAACAATGGGCGGGGGGTGGGGGGCGCAGATCCCAGGCAGGACATTGAGAGGAGGCGAGGGTCTGTGAGAGAGGAGAGGCAGACAGGGCTGAGAGGGGTGGGGGAAGGAGAGAGGAAAAAGAGGAGAAGAGAAAGGAGAGGAGAGAGGGAGGGATGAGGGAGGGAGGAAGGGAGAGAGAGGAGAGAGAGAGGGAGAGAGGGAGAGAGGGAGAGAGGGAGAGAGAGAGAGAGAGAGAGAGAGAGAGAGAGAGAGAGAGAGAGAGAGAGAGAGAGAGAGAGAGAGAGAGAGAGAGAAGAATATGCATAGGTTCTGAGATCCAGGAACTGATTTTAGGGAAAGTAGAAAAGGAGGAGGCAAAAGAAAGGGGAACCCCAATATTTCTCTCTCTCCTCTCTCTCTCCTCTTTTCTCTTGCCTTAGCAGAACTTATGTGGCTGGGATGCAGGGCCCTCGGGTGTCAAAACTTTGAAGATTAATGGATTACTTTGTTAATGACTACAGGCGTCAGGCTGAGGCGCTTAAATGATTTGTGAGGTGCGAGGCGTCTTCCCGACAGTCCCAAACAATGCGCGGAGTGTGCGGGGGAGGCAGAGGGCAGCCGCTGGCGGGACCAGCCGCGGGTCTCATATGCACACACTCATGCACACTCCAGGGAGAACACTAGATCTTACAGATCAGGAGGCAAACAGGCACTCTCGCCCCCACGCACTCGGGGCATTCCCATCCACACCCACATATATGTATTTTTGCCTAGAAAAAAAAGTGTAAATAAAGCCTCGATGGCCCCCAATGAGGCGTTCCTTTCTGACTTTTTTGGATCAATCAAACAGACAGTGGCTTCTTTTGATTAAAGCCCAAATTGTCATTGGGCAGAAGCAATCATGTGACAGCCAATTCGGTCCAATTTCAACCTTGTCTCCATGAATTCAATAGTTTAATAGTAGCGCGGTCCCCATACGGCTGTAATCAGTGAATTAGAAAAAAAACACCCCAGCAGCGATCTTCTATGATAGATTTTTTTTTCCTCCGCACTAGCCTTTTTCTTGGGTCTTGCCCCCCCAAAGCCCCTCCAAAAGAGGGAACTTTTTCTCCGAGGGGGCTCCAAGGAGAAGGCCATGAATTACGAATTTGAGCGAGAGATTGGTTTTATCAATAGCCAGCCGTCGCTCGCTGAGTGCCTGACATCTTTTCCCCCTGTCGCTGATACATTTCAAAGTTCATCAATCAAGACCTCGACGCTTTCACACTCGACACTGATTCCTCCTCCTTTTGAGCAGACCATTCCCAGTCTGAACCCGGGCAGTCACCCTCGCCACGGCGCTGGCGGCCGCCCCAAGTCGAGCCCCGCGGGCAGTCGCGGCAGTCCGGTGCCCGCCGGCGCCCTGCAGCCGCCCGAGTACCCCTGGATGAAGGAGAAGAAGGCGGCCAAGAAAACCGCGCTGCCGCCCGCCGCCGCCTCCACGGGCCCTGCCTGCCTCGGCCACAAAGGTCAGTCCCGAGACTTGGCCCAAGGTCCCGGGGACCCTCGTTCCCCTGTGGGCTTCCCTGAGAGCGGTTATGGGGGAGGGGACCATGGGCTTCGACGGAAGGGGAGAGAGAGAGAGAGAGGTGCCTGGTGGCGAGTCCCCTGCCCCTGTGGGCTCAGGAGTGGATTTGATGGAGGAGAAAATAGATCCTGAGCTCCACAAGGAGACATATATATTTTGAGGAGGGGGGGACTTTCCCTAACTTGTGTAATGTAGGATGATTTATTTGAGTTGGAACTGACCTCCTCTTGTCTAGTTGTCCTAGAGTTTGGCTTTTTGACAGTAATGAAGAGTGATAGACCGCTCTTGCTCAGCTAAGCAGCTGATGCATTAATTATAAATTGTGTTGTAGCTAATATAAAGTTTGCTCCCGGATGAAGAGGTTGGGGGGAGCCACAGTCAGGATCTGGTGGAGGTGGAGGAGATTGGGCTTCCCCGGGCTGGGCTCCCAGGAAAGCCAGCACAATAGCTGCACTGCATCCAGGGGCGGCCATTTTGTTGCAGCTGATTTTTTCTGCTGTATTTATTCTCCAGTGGAATAACCCTGCTCAGACCCCTCCACCTTCAACTGTACGTGTGTCTCTCGTTGGTTTCCCTTTTCCGCAGAATCCCTGGAAATAGCTGATGGCAGCGGCGGGGGATCCAGGCGCCTGAGAACTGCTTACACCAATACTCAGCTTTTGGAGCTGGAGAAGGAATTTCATTTCAACAAGTACCTCTGCAGACCCCGGAGGGTGGAAATCGCCGCGCTGCTGGATTTGACTGAGAGACAAGTGAAAGTGTGGTTTCAGAACCGGAGGATGAAGCACAAGAGACAGACTCAGTGCAAGGAGAACCAAATCAGCGAAGGGAAATTTAAAAGCCTGGAGGACTCGGAGAAAGCGGAGGAGGACGAGGAGGAGAAGTCTCTCTTTGAGCAAGCTCTCAGCGTCTCCGGGGCCCTACTGGAGAGGGAAGGTTACACTTTTCAGCAAAATGCGCTCTCCCAACAGCAGGCTCCCAGCGGACACAATGGGGACTCCCAAACTTTCCCAGTTTCGCCTTTAACCAGCAATGAGAAAAATTTGAAACATTTTCAGCACCAGTCACCCACTGTTCCTAACTGCTTGTCAACAATGGGCCAGAACTGTGGAGCTGGCCTGAACAATGACAGTCCTGAGGCCCTCGAGGTCCCCTCTTTGCAGGACTTCAATGTTTTCTCTACAGATTCTTGCCTGCAGCTTTCAGATGCTCTGTCACCCAGCTTGCCAGGTTCCCTGGACAGTCCTGTAGATATTTCAGCTGACAGCTTTGACTTTTTTACAGACACACTCACCACAATCGACCTACAGCATCTGAATTACTAAGAACATTAAAAAGCAAAACAAAAGCTTCCCCACACAAAACCCCTTTGACCAGGTGGTTTTGCCTTCTTTTGTTCCGGGAGTTTATTTTTGTTTTATTTTCTACTCTCTCAAATGTTGAGGTTTTTCTGTTAAGCTCACCCCTAACCCAGTTTTGAAGCCATCTCTTTACAAATTATGTTGGAGTTTTAGTCGTTTTGCACCGAACCCAACACGCTTCTATGTGAGTTCCCTGAAAGCAAAACACGAGATCTTCAAGAAAGTGACCAGAAATTGTCGTCACTTTCTTTTTTATTTTTGTATCACATTAGGATGCATTGTCATGCGTATTTTTGGTAGAATAAATTCTCCTTTGCTACAAGTACTTTCTTATTTTTTTTCCTTTTCCCCTCTTCTAGGCTCATACTAACTTCTTTTTACTTCTTGGTCTCTAATACGGTAAATAAAAGTCTGGTCACAGTTTACCTTTTTCAACTTTAATATATTTTATTAGGGTGGCATGTTCAAAGTCTGCAATAGACAGCAACAGAGAAGAAAGCCAGGGCTTCTGGCGAGCGTTTTTTTTTTTTTTTCTTTTTCTTTTTTTCCCCCCTAAGGGAGTGGATTTGGTTTTCAGAGTTGAGACTCAAGCCATAGAATGAAATTATTAATAGAAACAGGACTGGGCTGCCTGAGTTGGCCCCAGCCCAAGCTTTTGAAAGTGGAGAAATAAAGTGCCTACAGAAACTCCCAGATCTAGGATGAGTAAAGTGGAGTTCCCTTAGCAAGCTACCCGTCTCTAGGTCAATAACCAAGTTATCAAAAATTCATTTATTTATACACGTTTGTTTTAAATATCTACAATCCAGCTCCTCCCCTTCCTCTCCCCATTTCCAGTGTGGCTGATTAATCTCCCAGTTGTTGATGGGTTCACGCAAAACAGACCTAAAAGATAAAGGGAAAACAAATAAAACAAAACAATGGTTACTAGCTGAAAAATGCACACCAGGAAAGATTCTTCCAGTCACCCCAGGATTCTTGTCTCCACAATACACACACACACACACACACACACACACACACACACACACACACACCCCTATATTTAATTCTTAGATCTGTTTACATTGCTAATAATCTAATAATAGCATTAAAGGTTTGAAGTCAGGTTAGCAAGCTGAGATGTTGAGCTTCTGCACCTTGGATTATTAATTAACCCAGTTTCTTAGACAGAGAAGGAGCACTTTAAATGAAATATCAATAAAATGTGATCTAGGGTGTATTATTGGGGTGTTCTGGTTTTTTCCCCTCTTCTTTTGTCTGCCCCTACACTTATTTATTTTTCCTTTCTGGGCTGTGTTCTGACGACTTAACATGAAAACTGTGGCAACATGTGCATGGGGCAAGCTGATTGATATTTAAGAATCCAGCTCTTAACTGCAAAGGCTTGGGAGTTACAGTAAAACCTGGATCTTTATTCAGGCCTTTGCTTCTTGCCTTTACTCTCCCACTCCTTCAGGAGCCCTGGTGTGTGTGTGGGGACTGTGTAGGATCAAGCCTCAGGCTCTGAGAGAGCCGAGCAGGGCATCCTGGCTGTGGCAGGGCTGTGTAGCTCCTGGATGCGATTCGTCCTAAGCTCATAAATCAAACGCTTTCTATGAATGAGAATGTCATCAAAGAGATCAATTGCAGGAACACATGCACAAATAAAAATCCTCTTACGTATTTGCTGGGGATCCCCGTCCGAAAGCATTAAGTTAGAAGGCGTTTAAGTCATAATTCATTTTTATTGCTCTTTTAAAACAACAGCTTGGCTGAGCCGCGGATGCCAAGAACAGCTCCGGGCCTCGGTCTGTCTCCTTGCTCATTCCCTTTCCAGTAGAAGAGCCCAGAAAGAGGCACTCGGAGCCAAGCAGGCCACTTGCGGAGGATTATTTCACAGATGGCCATACTCGCCTTTCACCCACTCTCCTTGGGGGCTATTTAAAGAAACTTTAGTTCGATTCCTGCGTGGGTCGCTGATCTCCTTACTCAAAAGACCAAAGGTCTCTCACCCGGCTCAGAGGCCCTCCCGATTTCTCTCGGGTGGGGGCTGGGAAAGAATTCGGACCGCTGAAGCCTACCCGCTCCAAGCTGGGGGGAGGTTGTCTTGGAGAGCCTTCCCCGGAAGGCATGCTCTCGGCAGGCAGCCGGCAGAGGCCGAGCCCGCAGTTATTAGGGCAAGGCCTGTGAAAGTCGGGTTCCAGTGCGTGTTTGTATCTCGAGGAAAACACCCCATCTAGGCTGCCCAGGATAAGAGGTGAGGGGAGAGGGCTACAAAGAGCCAGAACTAGCACAAGAAGGCCAGCGGGGGCCTAGAGCAGCTGTGGCTGGTGTCCCTTAGCTAGAAGATTAATGCAAATCTGGAGGGAGGAGGCCCGCGGAGGGCCAGGAGTGAGGCTGGGGGGGGGGGGAGAGGGGGGGAAGAGGAACGAAGGCCTTAGGCTAAGAGAACCGCTTACCAGCACTCTGAGAATTGAGCCTCTCACTTCCTGTTCCTGAGGATTCCCTTTCCTCAGAGCTGCGGGACTGCCCTCCCAAGAGAACCTCCTCCGGGCTTTCCTCTCCTCAGGCGCTGAAGCTAAGGCAGGAGAAACTTTCTAGCCCTTGCCGCCCCCTAATTATGCTTTGGGGTGAGTCAGAGGTCACAGAGAAATACCTCTCCCCAAAGAAGTGGTTGGGAAAAATGTTGGGGGGGGGGCACGACACAAAGGTCTGCTTGGGTTTTTCTAAGGTTGGTCAGGTTTGGGGTGGGGGTGGGGACCACGACTTCTCTATGTGAACAAAACACTGAAGTCTAAAGAGTGACTTCATATTTGAAAAGTGCCTGCCCTGAGCAAAACTTACTTCTTCTATAGAGAAGAGACCCCGAACTCACACATAAATTGTACTGTTAATTTCATGTCTGAATCCAAGGCTAGAAGCATGGTCAGAGTAAAAACTGCAGAATTGTCTGCAAGGCTTCTTAGGTGACCACTGAATTTCTCCTACTTAAGAATGTGTCAATTCTCCTTTCTGTTCGGCCTTTTCTTTCTCCAAGCCCAGGGCTGACAGTAAACCTAATAGCAAAGAGCAATTACGGATACCATCAGCGTCATTGTAGGACGAGGTTGATGGAAAACAGGACCCCTGTCCTGGGATGATGCTCACATTTGCACGTGTCTCTCTGGGGAGTGACCTGAAGGTTCACACAAGCAACTACACAGTCGGTTGGAAAGTGTCCCATCCATTCAGCCATCTGCCCACTGCCCCTCCCACTTGCCAGTCCTCACCCCTCACTCAAGACAAGCAATAGTGGGAGAGGAGGCTCTCCCACTCCTAACATGCCCCTCCTGAAAGAGAGAAATGTGACGGAGGAGGTCAGCATGCTTCCTAGAAGCTATGATCTGGCCTTCTGAGGCCTACACTGGAGTGTGCAATGCGCAAGCTCCTGAATCTCTAAGAGCAGACAGATGGCCTGCAGCTCAGGCTCGGCCCTCATGCCCGCCACGTCTGCTGGCATCATCTCTCTCATCTGCTTTCTACCCCCAAACTCCAGCAGCAGAGTTACTATGGATCCTGCAGGCCTACCTAAAGCAAAGCTGACTGGGGTGGAGAAAAGGGGAGTGGGAACACCAGGCCTTTCCCAGAGAGCTAGGTTGCTGGGGCTCCCCCTCCCTCTGGGATCGAATTACAGAAGGTCCCATCGCCACGCTATTGGTCTGTAAGGAGTCAGGGAAGAGGGTTCTGAGACCCTCCGGATGAGGATAATAGTTTCTCTTCTTTCTCTGGTCCCCTGCACACACACCCTGGTTCCTCCCAGACTACCTCTGCGCACATCCCCCTACATTCCGAGACTGACGAACTAGTGACGCAGCCTAGCCCTAGGCGCGACGGTTCCCGGCTCCTGTCTCGGCAGAGGCTGAGTGGTGGCGACCATCCCGAGCTGAAGGCAGGATGTCTGCTGGATTTTTACTCTCCCCACCCTGCTTGCTCCCGGCTCTGCCAGGTTCTCGCAATCATGCAGAGAACTCTGGCCTACGGATGCCCTCAAGAGGGCCGGGAGGCCTCGTCCCCTCTCACCTCTTGCCAGTTCAGCTTTCTGGGCTGGGTGGGGAAAGGGCTTCGGAGGGTCGCCTCCCATCCCCCACATCCCGGAGGCGGAGGCGAGCAGACTCGGGTGCGCGCAGACGGCAATCTCTACTCCCTTTGGCCCCAGTGCTCCAAGTCAGCTCTGGCAGCGGCCGCAGCAACCGCCGCGGCCCAGGCTGCCTGGGGGGGCGACCGCGCGTCACCTAGACTGAGGAGCGCCGGGGATTTAAATGCCACTGAAACGGTGATCCATCACCGCTGCAGCCCGTAAACTTTCGCAGGCGGCTCAGCCATTGGCTGACAAAGTCACGTGTCCTTTCCCCTTGAGCCCTCCGCCTTCCCGCCCCGCCTCTTGCGCACTGTACATTCATATCATTTTTCTTCTCTGGTCCCATGGAGGAAGTGAGAAAGTTGGCACGGTCACCCAGGGCTTCGCAGGACCCAGTCACTCAGTGACAGATGGACAATGCAAGAATGAGCTCTTTCCTGGAATACCCCATCCTTGGCAGTGGCGACTCCGGGACCTGCTCTGCCCGAGCCTATCCTTCTGACCATGGGATTACAACTTTCCAATCCTGCGCAGTCAGTGCCAACAGCTGCGGCGGCGACGACCGCTTCCTAGTGGGCAGGGGGGTGCAGATCAGCTCGCCCCATCACCACCACCACCACCATCACCACCCCCAGCCGGCTACTTACCAGACTTCTGGGAACCTGGGGGTTTCCTACTCCCACTCGAGTTGTGGTCCAAGCTATGGCGCTCAGAACTTCAGTGCGCCTTATGGCCCCTATGGATTAAATCAGGAAGCAGACGTAAGTGGTGGGTACCCCCCGTGCGCTCCCGCTGTTTACTCTGGAAACCTCTCATCTCCCATGGTCCAGCATCACCACCACCACCACCACCAGGGTTATGCTGGGGGCACGGTGGGCTCGCCTCAGTACATTCATCACTCTTATGGACAAGAGCACCAGAGCCTGGCCCTGGCCACGTATAATAACTCCTTATCCCCTCTCCACGCCAGCCACCAAGAAGCCTGTCGTTCCCCTGCTTCAGAGACACCTTCTCCAGCGCAGACCTTTGACTGGATGAAAGTTAAAAGAAACCCTCCCAAAACAGGTGAGTCCTGCCGGCTAGCAAACAAATGCTCCTTGATTTTGAAAGGGGCCGGTGCGCTTAGTTTCCTAGGGAAGTTAATGATTTTAAAAGATGGATTGTTGCTTCTCTCTATTGTCCTCTGGAGGTGTAGTGTGTGGTGTACGGTGCTCAGGTGTGTTGGGGCAAAGGAGTTTCTGGGCCTGGCTTTTTCAAAGAGACTGAGGTTTAAGTGGTCTAGCGGTAGGAAGTGTGTGTGGGGGGGTGTGGGAGGTGTCGGTGGAAATGGAGTTCTGTTAATATCTACAGGCTCCATTAATCATGAGCCTGACCATGCTAATGCTTGACTTCAGGTTAACACTTTACATACACATCGTTTGTCACTGGCACTTCCCAACCGGGTTTGTGCCAAGCAGTTAACCTAATATTGCCCCAAACACAGTGCAATCGGATAAGGGTTTAAGAAATTTTTACCTTTTCCTCTCTTCTTCCGTTACCCTAGGGAAAGTTGGAGAATATGGGTACGTAGGTCAACCCAACGCAGTGCGTACCAACTTCACCACCAAGCAGCTCACAGAGCTGGAGAAGGAGTTTCACTTCAACAAGTACCTGACGCGAGCGCGTAGGGTGGAGATAGCCGCGTCCCTGCAGCTCAACGAAACCCAGGTGAAGATCTGGTTCCAGAATCGCCGCATGAAGCAGAAGAAGCGGGAGAAAGAGGGACTCTTGCCCATCTCTCCGGCCACTCCTCCTGGAAGCGACGAGAAAGCTGAAGAATCTTCTGAGAAGTCCAGCTCCTCGCCCTGCATCCCTTCTCCAGCATCGTCTACCTCAGACACCCTGACTACCTCCCACTGAGGCCACTCCAGCCCAGCTTTTCCCAGGGCTGGGATTTCTTAACCAAAGCACATTCTTAGCTTATCTTTTCCTTCTTTACAGTCTCCTTCTTCCTTTCTGGTCCTAATTCAAAGAGCTCCTGGCCAAGATAATGTAGTTCCAGAGAATTCTGGAGATTTGGTTGGATGTTAACTCCTTAATCCACATGGGGTGCTCACATCAATTTCCGGTGGTCCCCTTCCTCACTGTTGTGAGATTTTTCACACAACCTATGGTTCCTTTCAGATGTCCTTTGGAGGACAGTTCCCTTTGCCAGCAGACATTTGCAGAAGGGAGGTATCTGACCTTTTATCTGTGTACTGTTCTTCTCTACCTGGCTCTTAAGTAGGGCACACAGAAAAGAGTATCTGAAGGCTTATGAAGAAGAGATGCACTGAGTGTGTTTACACAATCTGCCCCTTAACTTACTTGGTTTCATGTGTGTATGTTTGCTGGTTCTAAATGCTTTCTCTCTCAAGATTTATCTTAGTACAGATTTTCTAGAAACATATAGCCAACTATATCAAACAGGGTGGGCAAACTCTCAAAAACTGGTATAGTTTATGTGTTATTATGGGAGAAAAAAAGAAAAAAATCTCTCATTCAAACAGAACCAGATACCTCAGAAGGTAGCCTCAATTTGCTCATTCAGAATCAAGAAAGTCTGAGAAGCCCAAAGTTGAGAACCTTTGCTGTGCCAAGTCTTTCCAAACTACAGATTTCTTCCTGCTTCTCTGGCCACCCTCCATTTAAAAAGTGTGCTGGACTATTGTAACCTAAAGGTATTCTTTCAATGGCGCTTTCTTTCCACGGTTATCTTGGCTGAGTACAATATATTTTCAGCTAAGTGTTAATGTGATGGATGGCACAATGAATGTATATTTTATGCGATTCGTGAATAGTCTTCTGCATGTCGCACACTGTTTTGATGTTCCTGAATTATCACACTGAGTTCTATCAGTTATCCTTTGTGAGCCTATGATAGTCCCCATTTCCTGTACAATCATGAACAGCTCTGAGGGATGTAATCGGAGCAGAGTTTACGGGTCTTAAGATGTCTGTAATAAAAATATTCAAGTTTCAGGTATGCTCAAGCATTTGTGTATTTGGCTAGGCTACGGTTTGTGGCTTACTACAAAGGAAGGGGAAGGGTATGTGGGGGAGGACAGAAGGGTGATGTTTATTTTAAAAGAAATGGGCCTTCCATTGTCATGCAGCTTTCCCTGTAAGTATGTTTTCATCCAACCAATGTCTAGTTAATGCACTGATCTTTTTACAGTGACAACAACTCTTATTACAATCAAAGTTCAAATAGAAAAAAAAAAGCTAGTGAAGAAATTTATGAAGGAGATCTATTTTTGAAACAAACACGGATACTTCCTGGGTCAAGTGCTGACCTTTTCACCCCCACCTGAATGTTGACACATATATAAACAGAGCCCCTTCAAAAGCTGAGAATTGTCTTCAGTCAGTCTTTCCTCACATTAGGGAACCAAGAGCAAAGAGATCCACAGTATAAAGCTGTGGTGAGGATTCCCTCCTTTCTTTTGATTGTTGGGTAGTGTTTCAATATATTCTATCTTTAAAATTGAGTTTGGTCTGTTTTCAATGGAGTCCTGCCTCCCTTACCCCCCCCCCCATTCTCTCTATCAAAGTCCATCTTTCTCACCGCTTCCTCACATCCCTGCATTGCATATCCTATCCCTTCAGATTCAATGTTCATGTCATCGCCACCATGGCTGTAAAGCGACTGTATTTCTAATTCCATGCCACATAAGCTGGAAAGAAGTTTATACTCTTTTCTCTAGACTCAGATACTTCCAGGAGACCCTACTGAAACCAATTCACAATTCAATTGTATATTCAAGTTGTTTCTGATTGAGGCATGTGTCAGATCTTAGAGGGGGTCAACAAATGAAGGCGTTCAACATGGCTCTTCTTAGACATCTTGCCAATTTCCTTTTTATTCTTTTAAAAATGTATTTCAGGGTCTATACAACATTTTCTAACATCTCTGTTGGTGCTGAGGATAGAACCTAGAACCTTGTACACTATAGACAAGTTTGGACCAATGAGATGCCCCCCCCCCACATTCCCATTCTCAGTTTTCACACATATTTAGAGGCGTTGAGCCCTAAGAGCAGGGTAGAAAATTTACTGCACCACAAATACAGACATGGCTTCCTTTTCAAGGGGTGTGTTGAAAAGATGAGCTGGGAGAAAAATCTACAAAACTTTCGAGTTTACAGGCCTTCAAGAACACCTCTGAGAGTTCCAGCGCATCCCCGTTAAATGGGATGCACTTTGTGCTGCCTGCATATCAAGGGCTCTGGGCACCCTCCTCTCAGCTGCTGGCTTCTAAAAGATTCAAGTGGATAGAGGGGACTTCAAAGACGCCACTCTTTTCTTTCATTTCCCGCCTGGCTATACTGTATCTTTTGTTTATTAGTGTAAGTCCACAAAGCAAAACAGATGGCTGGTTCTCAAATACTTTAATGTGTTAAAGTGGCATTTGCATACCACGGTCCTGATTTCAATATCTGAAAGCAGGGTCCCGCCTGCTGGAATCCTAGAGCGTCCTGTCTTTAAGGTGCTGTTTAATGCAGCTGTGAGGGCAGAGAACAATAAATTACAGCTAAAAATCCCTAGCCTTTCCTAGGTTGTAGAATAAATCAGCTAACAAGCAATGCATTTAGGAGACATTAATATACCTTTCAACAAGGAAAACATTTGTATCTTTTTAACTGTCCCAATCGATTAAATCAAAGGCGCTTAACACATCCTACTTCAAGGTCCCTTTTTCTGTTCTGGTCTCTGAGGGGCACAGCTAACGCCTTGAAAAATGACAGCAACCTAAATTGGGACAACAGAAAATAACATCTTGTTCATACATTAAAAAATGCACCAAAGGTCTTTATCAGGGATCTCGGGTAACTGCAATACGAAATTTGTTTTCAAATGACCCCATTTCCTCTACCTTCACCCACAGTACTGGCTAGACCCGGGGGTGTCCTCAAACTGGATTGAGATAGGTCTCTGAGATTGTGAAGTCTGCATCGGCTTCACCTTTGAGAGTTTACTTTTGGAGGCTATTCAGATGCAGCGGTGTTTTCCTCTGGGGCAATCAGATTCAAACCGATCAATATTTACTCAGTCTGAAAGGGTTGTTGAAAAGGCCTGCTAACAACAAACTGCTTAGCTGCTCACCCCTGTTTAATCTCAGGTTCACCGAAAGTTCAAGAAGAGATGAGAAGCAGTGATGGGTCACTTTAGAATGAGTCCCAGCAGTTTATCTGAGCTCTCAGCTAAAGGCAACAATTACAGTTTCATCCCTCCCCGGGAAAGGGGCAACCTTCCTATTATTCTTTTGCTAAACATTGTTTACCAGAAACTTAAAACACTTTCCTCCTTCCTTTCGGTCCTTTTTTTTGGGGGGGGGGGAGGTGGGGGGGAGATTCTAGCTGCCCTTCCACAGCGCCTCCTCTAGTTTTTCTGCCAACCCACTTAGCTTTCAGTTAGAATTGGTGACACTGAATACTTTTTAAAATGTTAAATCATTCTAGCAGAATTCCCACTTATTTCAGGTGCCATGAACTGAGGAACCAAACTCATAGGGTCATTAGCGATAATCTTTGTGCAAGTGTGGGGCAAGACTGAATTGATGCTTTTGGGGGATATAAACAACTGGAGCCCCGATATCTGCTATAGACGTTCAGACGGGACTGGAGAGCAAAACTGACTTGTGTGGGAAAAAATCTCTGCTGGAAAGCAAGCTTTAATAATGTAGACTCTCCTAGCGCATAAACTACAGAGAGAAACAAGGAAGTCTGTGGGGAACGGTGTCCAGAAGATCCAGGACACTGAACCTAATTGCTACAGCTCTTCAGAGGTCAAAGTTCATGTAATCACTGCATAAATGCATACTAAATAGGGGTTTATTAAGCTTTCTTGATGGCTGAGCATGCCTGTGAAAAATGGCCACTGCTGTTTGTGTTTCTTCCTTAAGAATAATCTTTCTTAACGTAGGAGTTTGAGTCTAATTTACCATTGTGAGAGACAGGCGACCTTTCTGTTGTAAAAATTTGAAGTCAGTGAATGGGCTGTATCTCTCTCTCTCTCTTCAGTATCTTTATGTTGGATGGGACTGCAAAATGCCTGTCATTCCTAGGAAAGCTCAGGAGCACAACTTAGCCTGTCTGTGCCAGATAAGCATTGATGGCTAACCTTGGCGACTCTTCATAGATTGGAAGCCTGTGTGATGCCTCACCAAAGCTTAGAATCCCTTGTGCCTACACGAGCAGAATTGAGTGAAGCCCATCTAGCTAATCACTCATTTTTTAGAGCCAGAAAAAGAATCCAGTGATTATGGATTTGAAGGAGAGCCAGTGATCAGTACCCAATTCCCAAATATAAACCAGGGTAACTTAGAGTCCACGTCTAGCCCACTTCTAAGTTTTAAAATTTTATTTTTGATTTTTTTCTTCACTCTTTATTCTACGTGCTTTCTTTCATTCTAGTTATTGTTTACACTGGAACAGCCTTTAAATTAGCGGTTTTTATATTCTTGTTTAAGTATACAAGAATATAAAATACAGCTTTAGCCTCTTATTCTTAAAGGCATACAGTCTTAAACTACACAGGAAGAGCCTGAACACACACATATTCTCACACACAATTTGCTTTTAAAACTAGACTTGTGAAGAGTAAGTAAAACAGTTTTCTCCACCGCATTTTGGTCTCCATTAAATTGACAAGGTTTTCAAAATATAAGTAACCTTCCAGGAGCCCTGAGTTTTTATTTTTATTTATTTATTTTTTGGATGGGTTTGCCTCCTGACTTGTTCTGACCCATATTTCTTAATTTATCCATGACTCAATCACGTTCCTAAGATGCACAAACTCCAAACATTTAACATATTCGTTTCTACCTTCTCCTTCATCTCCTCCCCATGGGGTCTCACTAATCTGGGCAGAACCTGTTTTCTGAGGGACATCAAGCACTGTCATTGTTTGAAGAGTTGAACTGGAACCCTCAGAGAGTTAGTGCCCTATATTTGATAACATCATTAAGTACAACTGGCTTTGGATGGCAGGCCTGCAAACCAAGCATCAGTCAGGCAAGTGTGGGGGCTAGCCTTTAACAGCTTTGGCTTTGGGGGGCGGGGTCTGGGAAGTGGGAGTGGAAAGGTCTAATTATTTTGTACAGAATTCCCTTCTGATACCGTGTTTAGAGTTTATTGGAAATACATGAAAAGACGAATGTTTCTTTTTTTAACGTCTCCAGGCAAAACTAAAACGTTTACCTCCCCTTTTCATAATTTTGAGTTATTCCGATTAAAAACGCGCTGCATAAAGGTTCAATCACAAAGCTAATCTATAAAAATCGGACTCTCTCGGGTTTTCCCTTTAGGCGTGTGTGGTTAATGGCTTAGGAAAAAAAAATACGCAAGTGTTGCAACACAAGATGGAAAAAAATGAACAATTTTATTTTCAAACTCGGTTATTTTTAGCAGCGTTGGATCTTTGACAAACTACGTGTTTCATGGTAAAGGAAGAATCATCGCTCACGACAAGGGGAACGGTTTGGAATGGGGGACTCTGCTCCACCTCCTCCCCTCCCTCCCCCTCCCCCTGTAATCTGGCAGAGTAGCGGGGAAGCTCTTCTGGTCAAGTCTGAAGGGGACTTTCCATTCTGAGGAGCAAATGGGAACCCTCCTTCAGGGACAGCTGAGTCAGCCTCACAGGCTCGGAGGGTACCCGAGGCCGCAGGGTCAAAGAGCCTCCAAACTCTGCTCTTTCCTCTGAGAGGAAAGCATGGAGACCTTGGTCCGTGCATTTGCTAGCTCACTTGGGAGTCAGTGGAAAGGGAGTTGGGAACACACCTTCCCTGGCTGCATAAAGCCCCAACTCTGCCTCAGGGAACAAGCAAGCCTGCGTGTCCTCAGCAGCACAGCTCTGCTTCCAGGTGCTGCAGAAGGTGGTTCTTTCTTGACCTCTGTGGGTTCTGAGAGGTCCTGAACCAAGACACAGGAGGAAGACTCCAAATCTGGCAGTTCCTCTCTTCAGGAGAAACCCAGGCCCAAGGCCTAGAGAGCTAGCTACCTTCATCTGTTCATCCTTTTTAAAGATTGAAAGGAGGCCGCTTGCCTTTCAGTCCCCCTCTTGCCCCAAGAAACTTGAGAATGAGCTTCATTCTGTAATTTCACTCTTCTAGTAAGGGCAGGGGTAAGGAGTGATGGGTAGAAAGTTACATACATTAGGTCTCTCTCTCCTCCTTCCCTCCCCTGCCTCTCCCCCACTCCCCGGTCTCTTTCCCTCCCCCTTCTTCCCTTCTCTCTCCCCAGTATGTCAGGCTGACCTAGAATTCAGCAGAGGACCTTGGATTTCTGATCTTTCATCCTCCCGTCCCCAGTGCTGGGATTACAGGTGCATGCCACTGCACCCCATCTCTGAGGATTTCCTGTGTGCTTAGGGAGTGCTCCACTGAGTGAGCTAGACTTCAGCTCTAAACTTAAGAGATTCTGGGAAGCAGCTTTGAGACTCCCTACTTCCACAATTAGTCTCCACCACAGAACTTTTCCTTGTCTTACTTTTACTAGAAATTTTCCTGTTCTTCTTTTTGATAAACCCCTCCTATGAACATCTGTTCTTTTCTTTTTTTAAACACTTAACTGGGATGTGGACTAGGCTATTCATGTTAGCCTTGACTTTCACCACAAATCTCAAGCTTCTTGAAGGCACAGCTCTTGACTTCCTGTAACTTGGAGCATCATCAGTTCTTTATGGTCAAAAGATCTCTGGATTATGGAGCTATAGCAATGGCTCAGCTGGTAAGAGCACTGGCTGGTCCTCCGGAGGACCTAAGTTCAATTCTCAGAACCCACATGGTCTGTCTGTTGCTCCAGTTCCAATGCACATAAAACAAAACTAGATAAATTGTGGGCAATGGTGGTCCAACACTCAGAAAACAGAGGCAGGCAGATCTCTGTGAGTTTGAGGCCTACAAAGTGAATTCCAGGACAGACAGGGCTACATAGAATAAACCCTGTCTCAAAAAAAAAAAAAAAAAAAAAAAAAAAAAGTCTGCAGTATAATGTGATTGATTCAACTATGCATTGTAGTGATCAACTTAGGGTAAATAGCAAACCCAACACCTTAAACTTTTACCATTTCTTTGTTGTATTTTTGTATTTTCAGATTTCTAATATGAAATATATAAGGCATTATTACTAATTGTATAGGCAGTTGTAGTATAGAATTCTGGAATTGATTCCTTTCTCAGAGGATGTCAGTTTCTTTTTGTATGCCTTTCCTTCCTTTCTCCTTTATACCCTCCACCATTCCACACTCAGCTTCTATGAGATCAAGATTTAGATTCTACTTATTCTACTTATGAATGTGATTATGCAAACAAACCTATGGTTCCTTTTTCTCACTTAGAGTATAAACTTAGAAAGGGTGGGAGCTGCACCCAAGAACTGACACATGTGCCCTTTTATTGAGTTATATCTCTGCTTCTCACATTCTTAAATTACAAAATGACAATTTCTGTAAATGTTCAAGTTGTCCTATCCAATTTATGTGATTTGTCAATTCCTGAAATTCTGAGTTAGAATTGTTCTGAGCTAAGCTCTGTGACAAATATTTTACAAGTACAAACTCATATACTTTGTCCCAAGAAGATATTTTTGTTGTCTTGATTTTGCAGATAAGAAAAAGGAGCGGTCCAGGATGTTAAGTAACTCATCTGCTGAATCCAGAAGGCAAACTCTACTCACTGTGTTGTATGCTTCTCTACAGAGATAACCATAGGAATTGGTATAAATCTTTTATCAAAAACCTTATTAGGTTGTTATTATTATTATTTTAGTGGGGCTTTTTTTGGGGGGGGGGGGCAGAGTTCCTGTCTGTCCTGGAACTCACTCTGTAGACCAGGGTGGCCTTGAACTCATAGAGATCCACCTACCTCTGCCTCTTGAGTGTTGGGATTAAAGGTACCACAGCTACCACAACCTGGCTTCTTAAACTATCCTTAAAAAGTGAAGCCATTGAGGCTTGGAACATGTTAGCAGCAAGAATGTAATAAAAATATTTACTCATATCCCAAATATACCTTTAAGCCTATAGTAAAGCAGCAATAGAAATTAAGGCTCAACATTTGACCCCCCAGTAAAAGTGAAGCCTTGCAAGCCTGATGACCTGAGTTCAGACACCTGGGGTCTGTGTCAGTGCCAGATGTATTGGCACAGGTCTGTAACCCCAGCACTCCTAGGGTGAGATGGGAGGAGAATATTCCAGAAGCTTTGGGCAGGCTGATTTGGGGTACACAGTACAGTGACAAAT
Organism: Phyllotis vaccarum; assembly: GCA_033318265.1. Taxonomy (NCBI): domain Eukaryota; kingdom Metazoa; phylum Chordata; class Mammalia; order Rodentia; family Cricetidae; genus Phyllotis; species Phyllotis vaccarum. Next base: position 79,472,867 of record JARWLC010000014.1, on the reverse strand, counting down.
GACGAAAGAGGTCCTTTTTCAAAAACAAGATGTTGGCACTACACCAGAGGTTGTCCTCGAACCACGGTACAGGTACATACTTACACACTAACATGTCACACACACACACACACACACACACACACACACACAAACATGCATGCTAGCATGCATGAGCATGCTTTAAAAATTAATTGCATGGTGCATATAGTAACATTTATAATTACTACAGTAAGCATAGCATTTACAGTAGTAACTAAGTATTAAAAAATATATTTAATATATAAAAATATTAAAGTTTTTATATGTAATAACTAGAAGTTATTAAGAATAGTCAGATATAAGCAACTAGATTTTGGTCAGACATTTTCTCATATCTTACAGGAAACTGGCCAATTTACTTTGTTTCTTCTATTCTAGAATTTTGAAATTTACTTCTGTGCATGTGTTGGTGTGGTCTGTGGTCTGTGTACACACGTGTGTAATGATGCACTCACCTGTGCACGTTGGAGTGGAGGCCAGAGGTCTTCTTGGCCTATTTTTCTCCACCCTGTCTTTTGAGGTAGGGTCTCTCACTGAACCGGGATCTCATGCTTTAGGCCAGACTGGATGTTCAGTGAGCTCTGGAGACCCTGTCTTTCCATGCAGAGATAATGTTTCACAGAGATAGTGTTGCCAGGATGTGCTGCAGCATCTGGCTTTTATGTGGTAATGGGGATCTGAACTCAGATATTCTCTTTACCCACTAAACCATTTTCCAGTTTTGGTCCAGATTCTTGCACCCCCTCCTCCCCCACCCTGAGACAGGGTGTAACCCAGGCTATCCTGGAACTGGATCTGTAGACCTAGCTGGCCTTGGACTCAGAGATTCTCTAGCCTATTTCAGATTTTTTTAAAACATATTTTTCTATGTGAGACAGAAACAGCATCATGAGAGGCTGTCTTACCAAAGCTCCTTATATAGCATGCTGGCTCGCTCCTCTGTCCGTGTTCCACTCAGGCACCATGGAGGCAGAGGGCATTCTGGATTCACTGGTCAGAGAGTTGGACTGAGATACTGTGCAGAGTCAGTATAAGGCAGTTCAAGGCAGTGTCCCTGTAGGAGCACACCTGACTGTGTTAGACCTGGGGACAAAGGAATGGGAATTTCTTTGCCTTCCAGAAATACGCTGTCAACTGTAAAAGCAAGGGGGACCCTCCCGTTAATCTCACTGTATGGGAGACTATTTTGTAGTAAGAATGTTACCTGGTCCTAAACCTTGGTTATCCTAAATGTGAGAATGAAGACAGATTCTAAAGGTTAAAGAGAAAGAAACAAAGTGTAAGTTTTAAGAATCTGGGTAAAGAGTCGTGTTTCATTGTTGTACCCTGATGCAAAAGTAACTTTCTGGCCAGCGCTGGCTGGGTTTGAAGATTTGTGAAAATGCGGCACCTGTCCTCCCCTGTAAGCCGTCAAGGCCGTCCTGGCAAGGCTTGTCATCAACTGGCCTCTCTGCGTGATTGAAGATAAAGGGAAAGACCCCAGCTGCCACCCTTATCTTTTTTGTTCATGGCTAAGGGAGACACTGGGTGTGTCATGAGCTTGTCATGTGCTAAACCCTGTAGGCACATAAAAAATGGTCATTCTCCTGTTGCTTCCCATCTTTGGTTAAAAACTGGGAAATCCACCTTGTTCCATTTTTGGCCTTTTAGCCCGAGAGACTCCTTCAAGCTGAACTTACAAGGTCGTGCTCTCCTTAGCCCATCCTTCCTCTCATTTACATTTCTTCTTAAGACCTTCCGACGTGCTGGTGACTATTCTTATTGTCTTTTAAAGATTTATTTTATATTTATCTTATTAATGTCATGAGTTTATTTATTTATTTTTGAGTTATGTGCACCATGGGCTTGTGTGTGTGTGTGTGGGGGGGGCTCTAGGAGGCCAGATCCCCTGGATTTAGAGTTGCAGGCAGTTGTGAACTACCATGTGGGTGCTGGAAACCAAACCTGAGCCCCCTGTAAGAGCAATAACTTAATTGATGAGCTATTGCTCCAGCCCATGGTGATTTTTTTTTTTTTTTGGACAGGATCTCACTGTGTAGCTCTGGATGACTGTTCTTGATCTGCCCAGCTTAGGGATGTTGGCCCCATGCTTCTCTCTGTCACTCTCAGGACACATGACAGTATGTACAGAATCTGTGAATGAATAAATGATTGAAATAGCCAATCATGCTTTGTGCTTTTCTGTAGCCTTCCAGTGTGATTTGTGACAGCCCTTCCTCACAAAGCTACAGTCTTTCTCCTTGTTTCTGAAATATTTTCTCATTGTTTGGTGAAACTGAACTTCAAAATTAGGTAAATTAAAGTTTAAATTCTCTAAGGAGAATCCTTCAACCTTCTTATTTTTTATTATGGAATGAGGGGTAATGGGCTTAAAATGCAAATGAAGCATGAATTAACATAGGGTCTAAAGCTTACTGAAGCTAAAGTGTAGCCCATCAGTCAGTCAAAAAGTGTAAATAGCTGATACTAGGGTCTTTTCTGTTTTGACAGGGGGTAGAGGTCAGAGAGAAGTCGGTGTTTGGGTCTTCCCAGGGACAGGAGTTCAAAAGGTCATCTGGGAAGCTACAAAACTAGAGGAGACTTGGGCACATGGATTTTGGATTTCCTTAATGTCTCAGATTTAGAGGTGAATTTTGACAGTTGCTTATGCTGTGAAGACAGTGCAGGGGGCTCTTTAGTCCACGGACAGTATTCTATAGATTTTAAGATCTTGTATATGTGTGTGTGTGTGCTTTAATAAGTGGCTTCCTTACAAAGAGATTACATTTCCATAGAACTAAAGTAAGGATTTTGTAATCTAGATTGAATCTTAAAGCATTTCAACAGAGTATTTTATGTGATTAACTAAATGATGCTGGGCATGTGACTTAAACAGAAAAGACTTGGATATAATACACAACTTGATTTTGAGTTGGGCTTCTTGAATGGGGGAGGGTATCTTATATATAAATGGCTAGTATCAAAGAACCTTTGATTTATCAGATTATTGCCATGGGTTATTTAAGTAGCTCAGGGTGCTTTGCAAACTTCTGATTTGTTTTCTTAACACTTTTGGAAGCAGAAAGTCAATAGGTGCCGAAGTCTAGAGCTATTCAATAGGCTAAAAGCATGTTGTTGTTTATCTTGTGTGAAATGGTCAATATATATATATAGTATTTCTGCCCCCCCTTAAACTAGAAGCCAAATGTCCAAGATTTTTATTTATGGTTCCACAACTGACCAGCAGTGGAACATTTTCTTTTCAGATCCTAGAGACACTAGAGAGTCTTGGAGTCCACTCCACATCAAATAATTTTCTACAGCTTTACTCAATAGTAACAACTAACAAGCAGTTCACATTTCAGACCAGTAGCCGAGATGGACTAGAACGCCCTTCTCCACCCCTCTCTTCCTTTTTCATTCTTTCTTAGACTGGTTCTCTCCACTTAGCCAAGGCTGGCTGTTCTGGAGCTCTCTATGTAGCCCAGGCTGACCTCGGACTCACAGATATTCGCTTCCCTCTACCATTTGAGTGCTAAAATTAAAGGTGTGCACACTATGCCTGGCTAGAATGCCCTTAGAAAAACATAAATTTCTCAGCACCCCAGAAGCTTGGTTATTCCCTTGTCCATTTATTTAATACGGTCCCTAACTTTACTACTGGATTAGAATCCCCGTTTTTGTGTTTTATTCAAACCAAATTGTGCAGTAGGTGTTCTATGTCCCATGCCCCCCCCCACCCCCACCCAGTCTCATGGGTCCTAGGTTGGCCTCAAACTTGGCTATGTAGCCAAAGATGTTCTTAATTTTTGATCTTCCTCCCTCTGTCTCCTGAGCACAGATGTTACAGGCATGTATCACCACACCTGATTCACGTTGCTCTGAGTAGTAAACTCAGTGCTTCTCATATGCTAGGCAAGTACATTACCACTTGAGCTACATCCCAAGCTCAGCCTTGTACATCTCTTAATATCTCTAGGATTCATTAGTATTTAAAGCTAGAAATAACTGTTCTTTGAAAATGACCACTTGTGTAGTGGTTCCTTGTAGAAATAAACATTCTGCATACAAGTTATCTATCTGTTGTGATGGCATTTCAGGTTAGTTTTCTATCCTTCCCTTCATTCTCCTCCTTCTCATTCTGTGGTTATGGAGAGTAAACTCAGAACCTTGCCTATGTCAGGCAAGTACTTGCTGCTGACCTACACTTGAAGCTTCTAAGTAAATCAGTTTTTAAGGAGATTCTTTATTTTTAATTTGTGTGTGTGTTGTAATGTATGTTAGTGTAGGTGCCCACAGAGCCCTGAGAAATTAAATCCCTTGGTAGTTAGAGTCACAGGAAGTTAGCAGTTGCTTAGCATGGGTGCTAGGAACGGACCTTGTGTCTTTTGCAAGAGCAGTATGCAGTCATAACTTCTGAGCCATCTCTTTAGCACCTTAAGTAAATATTTTATGAACATCCTTGTTACTATATTTTTTCCAGACTCTACACCCTTGTCTCTGGATTTATTACTAAGTGTGAAATTGTTGTGGTATAGGCTAAGCATATAAACGTTCATAGATGCTGCTAAGTTTCCAAGATGATTACACTGATTTTTCCCTTCATCACTCATGTTGGATGGACTCCACCTCCTTGCCAATGCCTAATGTAGCCAGTCTTTAGTCTTTTGGAAGTGTGCATCTTAATAAAACTTTAATAATAAATTAAGTGTGTCAGGACAGTGACCTGATGCTTTGTTTTATGCACATACACTGAAATCACATGTATAGAACCAGAAGTGCCACCCAGAAGTGCGGACAATCAGTGACAAACAAATCATTTTCTTCATGCTTCTGGCAGAAGCTTCCTGGAGGTATCAACAGGAGCACATGGTGGTGGAACTGCCTTATGTTGCCAAAAGGACTCATTATTACTTTTAGTAACCACGTCACCACATTGGTGGTAGCAGGGAGGCTTGCTTCTCTAGCTTGAGAGTCTCAAGGAACCTCTGTTCCCTAGAAGACAGTATCTGGGAGGCTGATTGGTCAGGACCTTTCCCACTGAGCCTTCTTGAGAAATAGTTCATTCACCATCATCCACTGAGGTCAAAGGAACATTTACTCAAAAGTGGCATGACAGCCCTTGAATGAAGTGTGAGTAAAGTTTTACCTCTGTAGGAAAAATATGGCCCTTCTTTGCAAAGATAGCAGTTTCTTGGAAACACAATGAGGCTAAATGGTCCACTCAGAATTCAACTGTTATTCTTGATGTTAATAGCAGCAGGTAGGTCTGAGCTAGGTGGCCACGGTAGGCACTGCAAAAACATTTGCTTATCTATAATATACCTAGGAAAGCATAGAGGGAGCCCAAGATATTTACACTCTGAATCTAATATGCACTATAGAGCAAGGGCTTTACATACCTGAGAATCACTATGCATTTTCAATTATTTTTGCCAACTCCACAAATACATGAATCAGATTTAAAAATAGCTAGAGAGACTTGAATTAAATGCATATTCCCATAATGGTTATTATCTTTTCTCTTGGCCTGACATTATTAAAGCAAGCTGAAATAACAGGAGATAAGTAGCTATTATAAATGAACCATTAAGAGCAACAGCAAGGCAACATTACCATTGATCTCCCATGACTTTTACTTTATAAAAACTAATGTACTGAATTGCTACGGTGTTACCTACTTTAATAATAAATCTGTTGTGTCAGGACAGTGACCTGATGTTTTCTTTTACATTAATTTATGGTGTATCGATTTAACTCTCAGACTACCTCACCTTATTGATGCCACAAGCAACCATTTCTCAGTGGAAAGACAAAAGAAGCTTGGACTAGTACCAGCTGGTAGCTCTTTTTCCCTCCTCACAGTACTGAAGATTGGATCTAGGACCTCACACATAGATAGGCAGGTATTTTATCTCTGGGCTTTAACATCAAGCCTTTTTTTAAAGTTTTAAAAAACAGTTTTGAATAGACTCTCACTAAGTTTCCCAGGCTGGCTTTGAACATGTGACCATCTATTCTCGGTCTCCTGGGCAGCAGGGACTATAAGCCTGGGCTTTGAGACCCAGCTTTTGTTTGTTTGAGACAGAGTGTCACAGTATAGCCCAGGCTAGCTTTGAATTTGAGATCTTCTTCCTCCAGTCTTCCAAGTGTTGGGTATTATAAGTGTGTATGACCATGTTTTGTGTAATAATTCTTTTGTACACTCTGAAGAATTGCCATTTGGATTGGTTTAATTAAAAAAAAAAATGATTGGCAGGAAGTAGAGGCAGAGCAGCCAAGCTGAGAATGCTGGGAAGAGTCAGAGGAGTTGCCAGCCACATGCAGAATGTGTGGGATACACAAAAAGGAATAGAGGAGAAAGCCACATAGTAAAATGTAGATGAATTGAAATGGGTTAATTTAAGTTGTATATCCCTGAGCTATTGGTTGAACATTCATAACTAATATTAAGTCTCTGTGATAGTTATTTGGGAACTGGCGGGTGGGATAGAAACTTCTGCTTACAACCAAGGCTGACTCTGGAGGACTATTTTAGAAGAGGATTTCTACTTGGTCAATAGTTTAACAAATTTTACCTTGTTTTCAGAGGAGTAAGGATTAAGAATGTTTTAAGACACTAGCTGCTTGTTCATTTATTTACTTATTAGTGAGCCATAAAGTGGAATAAGAAATTGAACTCAAGTAGCAGATAGTTTAATGTAGCAACTTTAAACATATATGTGGTGTAGGGGAATTATGTTACGTTGCAAATAATTGTCCCGCCTATCAGTTTAATAAAAACACTGACTGGCCAAAGGCAGACAGGAAGTGTGGGCGAGGCTACCAGATTAAGAGAACAGAGCAGAAATGCCACAGAAACTCCAGAGTTGCTAGTCAAGCCAGAAAATGCAGAGGATAACTATGCTGCTCTGATAAAAGGTACCGAGCCCCATGGCTGAACACGATAAGAATCATAGGTTTAAGGGTAAATAATTAGCAAGTTATATGCCTGGGTCTTAGGCAGATCAGCATAAAATTAATGTAAGCATCTGTGTGTCTCTGTGGGACTGTGGGTCTGCAGATCCAAACCATGAGGTTAGGGCTGAAGGTCCAGGCCAGAAACCTCATACAACAATGTAGAGCCACTGAGTAACACATCCTGCTTTCCCCCTCAAGCAGGATGTGTTACTTTTCCATTTATCAACACTTGCCTGGATACCAGGCACCACACCACCACTCTTTCACAGGCTCCAGGCCACAGACTTCTTCTTGCTGCCAGTTTTAAGTTTCCATCAATGATAGGCTATTACCATAGCCCTGTTGTACCGCTGGCCCGTATGCCTGTACCTTGAACCTACTGTCCATCCAGCTTTCAGCTTCTGACTTGTGTTCACTTGTTTCAGAGAAAAGTATAACGAGTTCTTTAAGGTACTCTCTGAGGCTGAGTGGTGATGGCACAAGCCTTTAATCTCAGCACTGGGGAGGCAGGGGCAGGTGGATCTCTGAGTTCAAGGCCAACCTGGTCTATAGAGTGAGTTCTATGAAGCCACGGCTACACAGAGAAACCCAGTCTCAGAAACAAACAGACAAAAAAATCCAAACCCTCTGAGAATGAAATGGGATGCACTTCCATTTTTCTTCCTTTGTTTGGTGCTTTCTTTGAATGTCATGGTTCTTTTATTTATTTATTTATTTATTTATTTATTTATTTATTTATTTATTTATTTATTTATTTATTTATTTTTTGTATTTTAAGACAGGGTTTCTCTGGCTGTCCTACAACTCACTTTGTAGACCAGGCTGGTCTCAAACTCACAGAGATCCTCCTGTCTCTGCCTCCCTAGTGTCGGGATTAAAGGTGTACACCACCACCACTGCCTGTATATCACAGTTCTTAATGAAGAAAACATAAAACCGTCTATGCATCATTTGCATAACACAAACATAACTTGACCTGAAAGTTAGCAATTTAAAACTCTAACCTATTACTATTATTTTTCTCCATCTGATGCACATAGCCACATGGAGGGAGCCAGGTGTGGAGGTACACACCTTTAACTCCAGCCCTAGAGAAGCAGAGGCAAGTGGATCTCTGTGAGTTCCAGGACAGTCAGGACTACATAGAGAGACCTCATCTGTTTTTTTTTTTTTTTTTAAAGAATGGGGTGAAGAATATGCAATGGACCTAAACTCACCCAGGAGAAGAAGCAGGGGTTCTCATCTGTAATAGGTCTATGCTCAAATCAGAGTACTTAGATGGTGTGACAGTCCTACCACATGTATGCAAGCCACCACCTGGGTAATAACACCCATGCGTGTATAGTTAAGCCTTGTCCTTCTCCTTAGCATAGAGTACTGTGACAAACACAAAACTGTGCAGGCATAAGGAACCCAGAAGGACACTCATTACAATAAAAGCACCAGGTGGTGGTTTATAATGTCTCCTTCCAGCACATATTTTTGATCAAATCGTAATTATCATTGTACCAAGAAAAGGTAGGATCAGCTACTTTCAACCTGCTTTTTTTTTTGTTTTACATCCCCTTGCTTTTTAAAACATGCAAAGCAGCGTAGAACCATAAATGTTTATTCATGTAAAAGGGTATTTGTTCCAGTTAACTGTTAAGGGGCAACCGATTTTTAGCTACAGCACATTGAGCTTTTCACATAGCCACACACGTGCTACAAGGCACACCACTAAAGATGCATATGGATAGTATGGTTAGTTTCCTGAATTATCACTAGAAATCTTCAATATGACACAGAGAAAGGAGGCTTGAAGGCCAGCCCAACAGTGCATTGATAGCCATCTTTAACCACGGTGACCTCAGAATGACCCTGGGCACTGCTGGGTGCAGCAGTGAGATCTATTGCAGAGCACAGGAATTAGATGTTTAACAGGCTTGGAGACCCCACTGTGCAGCAGCTGCAGAATCTCTCCAAGTCTGCTGCGAGTGTAGGTGGCCAACAGAAGGCAACGTCATACTCTTTATTACGCATTAGGAAATAAACAGAGTTGTGTTTCATGTTTATTGCCTCTACCTTGCAGTATTTAACACCCAGAGCAATCACATCTTTCACATTATTTAAAATGATCTAATCTGGCATTGTCTTCAATGGCCTAATATGATGTGAATACACTTTGTATGTACACAAGTCAATAATTTTAATTCTGAAGTGCCTAAAATGTCACATGTCACTTTATGATAAAATATGCCCTTTATTTTGTTTTTTTCTAGCTCTTTAACCTTGAGACCTGCTTACATTTTGCATGTCATGCTTGCTTCAATCTTTGTAGCTGGGTCAACGATGGTAGTTGAGGGAAAACTGCACACACAGGGATGCAGAATGAGGCTGTAAATGCCATTGTCAGGATGCCCTGTTACAGAGAGGCTGTATTAAAGCTACTTGCTATTTACTTTACTTTTATTTTATTTATTTATTTATTTTGTGCTAAACCCAGGCCCTGCTGATGCCAGGGCCCTGCTTCTAAGCTTTGTCTCCTCTCCTCGATGGTTATTTGAATAAAGCAGTTATTAGTAAGTGGTTACTAAGCAACCATGTTTGATACCATATTAGCTTTCAGTGAATAAAGTAGAGAGTGTCTTGCTTCTTTTTTTTTTTTTTTAGGATTTTTACAAATGAGAAGTAAGTATACCTGCCTGGAAAAAATTATAATGATTAAACTATTTGTACTATTAGCTTCTACATAATACCTAACGTATTTATATGTCAACCACTAAAAATGCAACTGATAGTTTCTGAACAACCTTCTGCGTTAGTCACCTTTCTTGATCTGTCTGTGATCAAGACAGAAAGAACTCGAGGGAAAAACATTTATGTCGACTCACGGTTTCAGAGCTCAGCCCATGCGGCACCCACCGTGTGCTTGGGCAGAACGTTATGAAAATGGGAGCACAGAGAAGGGGGTTCTTTATCTCATTATGGACAGGAGCAGAGAGGAAAGGGGCAGAAACACAATGTCCTCAAGGACCCGCCCCCCGGTCCTACCTCCTCAAATTCCAGAACTTCCCCAGCTACTGTGGGAGACATTTCATATTCAAGTCATAACACCTCCATGTGTTAGATTCAGTGAAAATTAGTCACCAACCATAAACATGCCAATAGCCTTTGGATTCTTTTATTTTCAGCCTCTCAAAGCTACTGAAACCTGTGGAACCGGTTACTGACTTCAGGCTGGGTTTGGGAGGTGTATGATCCCCAAACCTCACAGACTTGGAAATCCCACTCCAAGATGGCAGAGGGCTCATATTTGCATCCTCAGTAAATGGTAAACGTTTTGAATGGAATCCTTATATGGATTTTGGCTGACTCTCCTTTCCTCCAGGGCCATTAGAAGATTCTGAACTCAACTCCCCTGTGCACTTTTAAGCCCAGGCTTTCCCCGGGACAGCATCTCATGATTTTATTCCTTGCTGTGTTTATAATGAGAGAAGCAGGCGGGATCTGCATATTCTGATGGTTTCTAACCAAATTCTAATCTGAGTGGCTGTCCGAGACCCCTATGATACAGAGAAACTTGTAGCCAAAGAAGAGTATTGCCTCCCCAGCTCTGTCAGAATTTTAATCTAAGTTTTATAAACCATTCTATCTTATCAGACCACCATACTTGGAGACCTATTCATTAATGTTCAGCATTAGTCCTGAATGCCTACCATAAATGAATAACAATTAGTGAGTTCTGGTGACCTTACTAACTGCTCGAGCACTGTTAAGTGAATGATAGGCATACATAAGTGTGCCCCCATGGTCACCTGTCTACCCTAGGACAGTAGCACAGTCTTAGTATCGGCTGTTGAAATTTTCATGCTCTGCCACACTCTCCATTTATTGCTTTAACAAATTGTGCAGTTTGCCCCCAGCTTTTTTTTTTTTTCTGAAAATTACCTTAGAATCTTCTTTGTTTCTAGCCTGTCCTAGTCAGGGTAAGTATTGTTCTGACTAAATGCCGTGATAAAAGCTAGCTGGAAAGGAAAGGCTTTCTTAGACTTACACTTCCACATCATAGTCCATCCCCTAGAGGAAGTCAGGATAGGAACTCAAACCTAGAGGCAGGAGCTGATGCAGATGTCATGGAGGGATGCTGCTTGCTGGCTTGCTCCCTATGAGTTACTCAGCCTGCTTTCTTATAGAACCCAGGACAGCCAACGAGCTGGACTCTTTTCCATCAATCACTAATTAAGAAAATGCTCCACAGACTTTCTTACAGCCTGATCTTATGCATTTTCTTGACTGAGGCCCCTCTGTTTTTTATAACTGCAGTCTGAGAATGTCATCTGAGCCTCTATAACTCAGGAGGGAAGTTAGGACACTAAGCTTTGTTATTACAATAGTCTTAAAGTGTTCTGCTATAAACATTTCAAACACAGATCTGGCAGTTGGAGAAACTGATATACTTAAGAACTGCATTCATTTCTCATTACGGAGCTGTCCTGATCTCGCTATAATCAGCACTTAGCACAGTTACAGAGCAGGCATTCAGTCATGGCTGAATTAATCACAGAATTTAGTGCTCATTGAAGCCACATTTCAAAAACCCATTTATATATTTTGATAAGTAAGAATCATGTTTTCAGCGTGTGCATCTTGCCTTGGAGCACCCACCTTGGTACTGTTTTTAAGCTAGTTGACTACACAGTATGGCTTATTTGCAATAGAAAATCAATAACCTATGGCCCAGGCAGGGCTCTTAGGGTGATTTATGTGCTCATAAAGGCAGGGACAGTACTCAAGAGAAGCTGGCTAGAGTTCGTGTGATGTCCTAAGAACCTCCCATGGTTACATACTTCTGTCTCCTGTGTTTGATTCATTCTCAGGCTGTACAAAATGTCTTCAAGCAACCAAGGAGTGAATAAAAAGGAACTAGAGAGCAGGATCTTCCTATGTAACTCAGGTTGACCTCAACTCCCTATATTGAGGTCTGTGGTTGGCAGGACTTTGGTTCGCTTCCTGTTGAAGCAGTACAAACATTTGAGAGATTCTGTAGTTCTTAAGTTCATGAATCTGACCATCTTTTTTTTTTTTTTTTGCAGGTTTAAAAAAATATTTATTTATTATATGCATTGGTGTTTTACCATGTCTGGTCCCCTGGAACTGGAATTACAGACAGTTGTGACCTGCCATGCTGGGATTGAAACAGGTCCTCTGAAAGAGCACTCAGTGTTCTTAAACACGGAACCATCTGTCCAGTGCCAGATCTGACCATCTTTAACTCTGGTCTTACTCCTGGACAATCAGACTCTGACTGTAAGCGTGATTGTTTTCTTTTCTGGAGACTGAACTCTTTAGAAAACTACATACAAATATTCATCTCAAATGTTATTTTAATTGAATGTGTGGGATTTTTTGGGGGGAGGTTATTGTTTATTTATTTTCAGACAGAGTCTCCCTATTTACCTTTGATGGGCCTGAAGCTCACTATGTAGATGAGACTAGCTTCAGACGCACAGAGATCTACCTGCCTCTGCCTCTCAAGTGCTGGGCCCTACTACATTCAGTCTATTTAAATTTTTTATTACATTTTTTAAAAAGTTACTTTATGTGGATGTGTGCATGTGTGTGCTTGAAGCATGCATGTGAAGAGCAAAGGGTAGGTTGAGGAAGTTGATTCTTTCTGTCTCCCATGTGGGCCTTGGGGATAGAATTCAGGTCATCAGGCTCTGTAGCAGGGGCCCCAACCTGTTGAGCCACCTCACAGCCTCCTATTTTAATATTTTAAATTATGATTTGGGTTCAAACATAGACACCCTCATTATCTTCAATCTCCTATGTACAATTCGATATGCAGGGATAGCAAAATTCTAAAAGGAAGCAGTAGCTAGAATTTTTCTATTAAATTTTTAAAAATTTGGATTGCAGAGAGATTATACATCGAAATCTAACCATATGGGTTAGTAGTATCTTTTTAAGTGAAATATCTAGCATGGTTTATACTAAGACTTCTGTAAGCACTGTCCACTGAAGCTGTGATTTGGGAGATTCCATGAGACCTTGGTCTCTGCAGCAATTCCATTAATATTGATCTGGTGAGATGAGGCGAGTGAAATAGTAATTGATTTATCTATCCAACAAATACTGTTGAGGTTTCTCTGATGTGCCAGGCACCATGCTAAATTCTGTGAGTGATTTAAATAAGAAATATCATAAGTTCTTAAACAAAGCAGAAAAATTATGAAAATTCTGAGGTGATCCATCAATTGCCCAATCTGGGCTGTAAAAATGGTTACAGGACACAGGAGTAAGAGGATAAGAAATTTGAGGACAGCCAGTACCACAAAGGAAGTTGAGGTCAACCTGAGTTACATAGGAAGATCCTGTCTCAAAAGAAACTAAGAGGCTGGAAAGGCTGTGGGCTTTGTCCAGTGGTAGTATACTTATCTAGCATATAGAAGGGCCCATATTCTATTTCTAGCATGCACATACATACAACACACACTTTACACACACACACACACACACACACACACACACACACACCACACACACACACACACACACACACACACACACACACACACACACACACACACACACACACACGGGGGGGGGTGGGGGGTGGGGGGTGGATAGAGAGCAATCAATCAAAAAAACCAAAAAAAAAAAAAAAAAAAAACCCAAACCAAACCAAAAATCCAAACCTAAACAAAACCCATAAATAAATAAATAAACCATGGAACAAACAGATAAATAGATACAAAGGAAAAGATAGATACAGTGTAGGTCTGTAATTCCAGCTACTTGGGCATCTGAGGAGGGACAATTAAGAACTGAAGACCTACCTAGGCAACAGAGTGAGTTCAGAACCGGTTTGGACAACTCCGAAAGACCCTGTTTCAAAATAAAAAAGGCTGAGGGATGCTCAGTGCTAGGGCACTAGAATAGCACCCTGGAGGAAGGGTCTCAGTAACAAGGCCAGTGATAGCAAGCAAGGACTCTGTCCCAGAGTCCTTGAACTCATGCCTAATGTGTACAAGTTAAATCCTATTCCCTCTGAAGGAAAAAGATCACCCAGATGACTCTTGTGCAAAAAGAAAAAAGAGAAAAGAAAAGAACACTAGAAATTATTAAGGAGCAGGGGCAAAACCACAAAAACCCCAAGCCCTTCCCACAGTCTTCTTAAACCAGAAGTTAGCATTGTTATGCTGACATATTTTCTTTGGACCGTTTTTTTCTTTTAAGAAATCCACTTCCCCCCATGACCCTGTTGAAGCTGTAGAGCTGTATCCTGCCTCTCTTTTTTCTTTCTTTCTTTTTTTTTTCCATTTTGTTTTGTTTCGGGACAAAGCTTTCTTATGCTGCCTGACAGACTTTGACCTTTCAACCATCCCTCCCCAGCTCTCAAGGGCTGTGATTACAAGGTGTGCCACTACGCCTGGCTTACACCTCACCCTTTTACTCAGCATTATACCATGAGCATTTTGGCTTACCTTTTAAAAAACATTGCATGCATAACTTTTAACTGCTGTAAAATATTTGCTTATCATAACTTGTTTAAACATATCTTCTGTTGGGATTTTAGATAGTTTTTTGCATTTTGGTATCACAGACATCTCTAGTAGACCTTGGAGGGTAAAAATGCAACATTGTTTTGCATTACTTCCTAATGGCGACCCAGAAGGGGTAATATGGGTCAAGCGTGAGATTTTTTCATAAGGATCTTGATTTGTGTAACCCAATTCCTTTTGAGGAAGTACCAGTTGGCTTTCCTACCAAGGAGCAAAGGTTAAGAGTCAAATTGTACCATTGCCAGTGGTAGGAATGAAGAAAAAATTAAGTCTGTACCAATTTGACTTTTTAAGGTAGTATTTCATCATTTTCAAATACTGTCGCCTTCCACTGTGGTGATATTTTGAGTATTCTCTAAGAAATAAAGTTTATTGGAAGTGTTAGTTTCTAAAGCTACGCCCTCCTCTGAGCTCCCACGTGCATCTCCCTCTCTCTTCTTTTGTCTTCTCCTGGGAGTTCCCCCATCTCACTCTTCTTCCCAGCCCTTTCTCTTTCTTCCTGCCTTCTCTGCTATTACAATCGTAACCTTTCTGTTAATCATAACGGTATTTATCTGACAATAAAGCTCTTGTCTACATAGAAACAGCCATTAAGAGTCTCCTGCTATCTGCAGCTACCCTCCTGCTGTGTTTTTGGGTTCCCACGTGCATCCGTAGAAATCTGCCGCCAGGTGATAGAGTATATGTGAACCATAACAAAATACGTACAAAATTCTAACAAAGATCAGAGGGCAGAGTCAACCACAGAGTTAGCCAAAGAGTCAGGCAGTGATGACACACACCTTTAATCCCAGCTCTAGAAAGTTGAGACAGGAAGTGATATGGCTGGATGGCTGGGCAGAGAAAAGGAATATATATATATATATATATATATATATATATATATATATATAATATATTATATTCTATAATATATAATATATATTATATATTTATATATATATTCAGAGGATTCAGAGGCATTCAGTCTGAGGATTCATGGAGACAGGATATTTCCTTTTTGGCCTGAGGATTCAGTAGTGGTGAGAAATTTCTCTAGTGGTTTGTCCTTCTGTCTCTCTGATCTTTCAGCTTTACCCCAATATCTGGCTTCGGGTTTTTAGTATAAGACCAATTAGGATTCATGCAACTTCCACTTTTTATTTTGGTTTATACCTTTTTAAAAGTCAAATTCCCCAGCTTCCACAGCACAGCACCTGTGCCTCCACCGTGGTGCTGGCTTTGGCTCTGTGACCAAGATGTACAAAGTATGGCAGAGAAATAGTGTCATGCCTAGCCACTTCAGCAGAGGCTCGAAGACTGTGATCTACTGGGTCTTCCAAGGCCTGGAGAGGCTGAAAATGATAGAAAAGGACCAAGATGGTTCTTTTTCTCAAGTTAGCACTTCAGTGTCAAAGAGAGCTGGATAGGATTGCCGGATGGGAGGCAGATGCAAACAAAAGACATTAGAACAAAGGATGCTGGACTAATAAATTGCCTCATTAGAAAAAAAAAACAAGAAGAAAGAAAAAAACAGAAAAAAATTCCCATGTAGAATCTAGCACTCATAAGAAGAAAGTTAGCAGGGCAGTGGTGTGTAGTGGAATTATGTTGGTACATTGTAAATAGTTGTCCTGCCTATTGGCTTTAAGAAAACCCTGATTGGCCAAAGGCAGATAGGAAGTGTGGGCAGGCCTACCAGACTAAGAAAAATCTGGGAACAGGAAGAACAGGGCAGAAATGCCAGAGTTGCCAGACAAGCCAGAAGATGTAGAGGATAATTATGCTGCTCTGAGAAAAGGTACCGAGCCGCATGGCTGAACAGGGTAAGAATCACGGGTTAGTTTAAGAGCAAGAGCTAGCAAGTTATATGCCTGGGTCCCAGGTCAGTCTAGCATACAATTAATATAAATGTCTGTGTGTTTCAGTGGGACTGTGGGTCTGCAGGTCCAGGCCACGAGGGTAGGCCGGAAAGTCCGGCCAGAAACTTAATACAACAATGGTGGGCATGCCTTATATCCCAGCACTCAGGAGGCAAAGAGAGGCAGATCACTGTGATTCTGAGGCCAGCCTGGTTTACAGAGTACGTTCCAGGACAGCCAGGGCTGTTACATAAAGAAATCCTGTCTTGAAGGTGGAAAACAAGAAGAAAGCTAAAAAATTTAGCATTTGTCTTTGGACAGCATTTATTTTATATTCCATGGGGATTATAAAATCGAGCAATTATAATATATACTGTTAAAGAGTTGTGTGTGATCACTCTCTAAGTAGTCTGTATTCTGCCTTTCTTTTCATTGTGCAATGGGATGACATTCTCTACATGATGAGATGAAGTGAGGTGAATGACCCAGGAACTACCACACAGCCCCAGGGACCTGTGTAAGGGATTACGTGAGTACAAACACTGTGTTGCACTCACAGGTGAACTGATAACTCAGATAGCTACTAAGTAACTATTGGGCAGGTGGCATATACAGGGTGGATACTCTGGGCAGAGGGATGAGTCATATTTGGGCAGGAGGAAGCTGGATAAAGCAAGATTTCATGTTACTAAAACGCTTAGCAATTTAAAATCTATGAATTATTTATTTTGGGAAATTTCCATTGAATGATTTTTGATGGTTGTTGATAACTAAAATCTCAGAAAATAAAGCCTTATATGAAAGGGTACTATTGTGATTTGTCTAAACTTGAGATAAGCAGCTGGTGGATGGTACTATGCCAGGGTAATATCTGTAGCCAGAGGAGAACCTTCGTGATCAGGTTGCCAACATTGTTAAACTTCTCCACTTCTGCAGAATAGAAATGGAAAAATAGAGGCTTGAAAAGGTAAAAGCCATTTGAAATCTACTCCCAGAAAAGACTAGTAAAACTCCCGCAATGCTGAAACCAGAAAAATCATTTTTACTGTGAAGTAAGTAGCCACGCCTTTCAGATGACTGAAAGACATTCCTGTTCAGTTTTGATGTCTTGAAATGATTCATTTTCAACAACTAATAGTCCTGGGGATGATCCCCATGTGAGTGGTGTTCTTAGCTCCTTAACAGATCTCTGTTCATTCCTTTAGCAGCTTGGTGGTGTCCTTTTTTACATAGCAGATGGCAATTGCTCTTTGCTTCTGTATTTCTTGGGAGACTTGGATAATAGCAGGATTCTTGTAAATGGGCAAATCTGTGGAATATTGCTTTGAGTTTTAGAACTATAAAACTTCTTGAAAGAATTTTTTTTCTTTGTATTTGCAACTTATAGCATTTTTGGAAGAATTATATGTGTTTGTAAGCCATAGCAGATTTCTCACTGTAAACTGGTAGAAATGTGCTGTTGTCTGACAAAGTGCCTTAATATATTCGTGATCTGACTGACATAAATCCTAGTCTATAATCTCAGATATAATCCAAGAACTAGGTTTTTTATAATAGCTTATATTTACTTCTCACTTTTAATGGAAGCCTTTTAATATAGATATACTTTATAGATCCTTCCCTAATTTAACAATTATTACTCATTTTAAAAGACAAACAGATGTGTCAGATGTTAAGTGGTTTGCCACAGCCGTAGAGCTAAGAGGACAATAATATGATTACTGATCTAGTCCTTGCCCATTAGCCCAAAATGTTAGTACATAATGATATATAACAGATGCTAACCTTTCGGGGCCTCTGGAAAACACATATGTACACATGTAAGATCAATACAGAGCTAAACCAAGATTTGACATAGGAAGAGCTCATTTAAAAGCATTAAGAGCTACCGTGGTGGGTTTTTTTTTTTTTTTTTTTTGCATTATCTCAGCATGCTTGCAAAGTATTATATAAATAAATATAATGTCCTCTTCACTTTCAAAATGAAAAAGGGATTTCTTTTTGAGACAGAGTCTTACTATGTAGCCTACTTGATGTATAGACCCTGTTCACCTTTGCCTGCCTTTGCCTCCTGAGGGCTAGAATTAAAAGTGGGTATCATATGCCAAGCAAAAACGGATACATATTTAAGCTAATTTATTTTATGCATCTGAGTGTTTTGTCTGTCTGTTCCTTCACTGCAGGCATGTCCGGTGCCTCGTGGATACAGGAGACAGAAGAGGGCACTGGATCCCCTGGAGAATTATGAGCTGCTGTGATGCTGGGAATTGAACCCAAATCTTCTGGAAGAGAAGCCAGTGAGTTTTACCATTTTCTACCCTGCCACACCCCAGACTGATACTTTTTGAAAAAGAAATCTCCATAAATCATTATCTCACCTTGGCTTTTCTCCTGGGTGTGAAGCATATTGCTATTTTACAAATTGTTGAACTGACTACTAGTCTCTGGGCCAAACTACCAGGATCTTCAGAATCACAGACACAGCTGTTAAAGAAGAAAGATGCAGGAATTCTCAGGATGTGTCAGAAGAGCCAAGTGTGAACAGGCTCCTTGGGGCAGGATGGCTATAGGGGAAGAAGTGGGTTATAACTGAACTGTGACTCAATTATTAATTGCTGTGCCAGGGATTCAATGCAGCGTCCTGTGTATATTAGGCTAATCTTATATCATTGAGCTCCAGCTCCAGCCATGAACTAATTTTTAATGATTTTAATTAATTAATTAATCAGTTAATTGAATTTGAGACAAGCTCCTGTTATGTGGGCCTGGCTGGCCTAAAACTCACAGAGATCTGCCTGCCTCTGCATTCCAAGTGCTATGAACGGAAGCTTTTTTTTTCTTTTTTAAAAAAGATTATTTTTTTATGTGTATGTATATGCCTGTCTGAGTTTATATGTACCTTGTATGTGCAGAAGCACACAGAGGCCGTAAGAGGATGTCACATCCCTTGGAACCAGAGTTACAGATAGCTGTGAGCTGCCAGGTGTGTTCTGGGAACTGAACCTGGGTCCTCTGCCAGGAATAATAAGCTCTCTTAACTACAGAGCCACATCAGCTTATGCATAGTATGTGCTGATGATTTATTTATTCCAGCACAGTGATCCACAATTTCAAGGCATGCATAGCTTATACAACAAAGAACAATAAAATGTGTCAAATTCCGAATTTCTCTCTCCTTTGTCCCAAATTAGCTTTCTCCACCTCTTTTCCTCATTAGCTTTAACCTTTTGTAATCTTCTAGGAGGGAAGCACCACAGGCCGATGATTACAGAGAGATATAGACGGTGCACTAACAGAACACTTAGCACTTAGTCTGGGCTTCAGGAACAGTAACCAGTTAATTCACACAGCACCCTTGGGAAGCTGGGCGCAGTATTATCTCCACTTTCACAGTGAAAAGAAATTGCAGAGAAGCTGGTTAACTTTCCAGAGACCGGAAAGCTAATGGGATCATAAATCTGAATGAAAGTTCTATTGTATTCAGATTTGAGGGTCCTTGGAAAAGATAGAGTTGAAGCTATTTGTCTTGTATCATTTTCTTTACTTTTGCAAAAACAATTTATTAAAATTCTATTATCTAAAAAAGTAGCAGTGCTTTTATTTGGTAACGAGTTTGAATTGAGTGACCCTTTATAACAGCCACGAGGAAAGAATCATCTTCAAAGTCTAACCTTGTAAAAAATTTTCCAGTTATAATAAAAAAGAGACAGGTTGTGTAAAGTTTGTACTTAGTTCAAGATTGGCAGTTTGTCCTAAGCTGCTTTCTATTGCTGTGACAATGGCCATCCATAATTTGAAGCAATTTGCGGTAGAAAGGGATTATTTGGTTTATATATCCCAGTTACAGTCCATCGCTGTTAGAAGCAGGGACACAGACACAGACACGCACACACACACACACACACACACACACACACACACACACAGAGTCTCATGTAGCCTAGGTTCACCCTGTAGCTAAACACAACTTCTTACTTTTCATCTTTCTGTATTCTGGGGTGTTCTATGCTCAGCGTTCTTCTATAAGATTTCATCGTGTGTACTTGTATATCCAACTCTCAAGTG
The DNA here is from genome assembly GCA_033318265.1 of Phyllotis vaccarum. Classification (NCBI taxonomy): domain Eukaryota; kingdom Metazoa; phylum Chordata; class Mammalia; order Rodentia; family Cricetidae; genus Phyllotis; species Phyllotis vaccarum. Next base: position 79,452,454 of record JARWLC010000014.1, on the reverse strand, counting down.
CTAGGATTACAGATGGGGCACCTGTAACATATGGGCATGCCTGGTTATATGTTATGCTGGGGATTAAACTCAGAGCTGTACATGCTAGCTAAGAACTCTACACACTCACCTACATCCTTAGCCTGGAAATCATTTTTCAGTAAGTGACTTATATTATTGTGTCATTGGATTAGCAAACAGTTATACATACATGTATATTCTAGCTGCTGGTACACAGAAGTCAAGGAAACACATTCTCCTCATCTTTGGAAGTAGCAAGTAATTCCTAAATTCTCTATGCAAATGAAAATACACAGTCTCTGAATATCATTCTTAGTTTTGCTCATAAGTTGCAGTAGGAACGGCAGGAAAACAGTGAATCAACTCTGCTGCCTGGTAGCTGGCTGTCGCTGGTCCTCGTGCATGAAAAATACAGTGTGTCTCTGCCAAAGAGATGGTATATGGCAGAGTAAGAGCTGGCTGTGCTTCCTCTTTGCATATTAGACAGTGTCACTGGCAGCTCGGATCCTGAAGCCCACTTGAGACATTTGCCACGACAGTGGGACAGATGGATGCAAAAGAACTCATCCGACAAGCACATTCATAGCATGAATTCACAGTCAAAATGCAGTTCTCCACTTCAAGGGATATAACAGGAAGATTTAGGTTCTGGAGAAATTAATGGTTTTCTCTATGAAGCTTAATATTATGAGTATTGTTAGAAAGGAATTGAGAGTTAAAGCTACAAATAAGAGATGAGATTTAAAAGCGTGTGAAAAGCTGGGTTTGATGGTACGTGCTGTAATCCTAGCACTTAAGAGGCTGAGGATCCTGAGTTCAAAGCCAGCTAGGCTACACAATAAGACCCTGTCTAACAAAAATAAAGCCAGTCATCCCCATCAAATGAAGGCAGGTATTTTGAACTTTATGTTTAAGGCAAAACACATTTAAGCCAAGTCTTTGCAGAGCGAAATGTTTTAAAATTTATCTACTTTATTTTGTGTTTGTCTGCATGCATGTCAGTCAGCACATGTGCCTGCCTGGTACTGGAAGAGGACATCAGAGGTCATCGGATCCCCTGCCACTGCAGTTACTGATGGCTGTGAGCCACCACGTGAGTGCTTGGGACCAAACTACTCTTAAGAGCAGCATTTGTTCTTAGCCACTGAGCCATCTCTCCATCCCTGATAGAATAAGAATTTTGACAAGTGATAAATACTTGCTTTTCTTTCTCTTCATTAAGGCATTTCTTCCAGGGTAAAAACATTTAGTACATGTACTATCTTAGAAAAACTTGTTAGCTTTGACTTTTAAGAATGACCTAAGAAACACTTAAGATTGCTGAACACACAGGCAATAGAAGTCTTCCAAACAGAGCAATGTTTTCTAAGACAGAAGCAGGAGTGGAGAAAGGTAGTGAGTGGCAAATTCTCAAATTCCCTGATCAAAATTTTAGTATTATTAGTGTGTGCCTATGTGTTCATGATATACACACATGTATATGCCTGTGAGTCTGGTGAGTATATGCTGTGTGTGTGTGTGTGTGTGTGTGTGTGTGTGTGTGTATGTGTATGCCATGTGTGTATATCTGGTGAGTATACGCCATATGTATGTGAGTGCCAGAGGAGGGTCAGGTCCCTTGGAGCTAGAGCTACAAACAATTATCAAAAACCCAACATGGCTTCTGGGAACCAAATCCTCTGGCTGAGTGGGAGTTTGCATCACTGCGGGCTGTTGCTCCAACTTCACATTATTGTATAACATACTCACGTCTATAATTTTTCCTTAGGATTGACAATGGATAGAATAATTAGAAATAAAAAGAAATAATTTAAGGCTCTTGATAAACACTGTCAAATTATTTGCCGTAGACTGTGCTGTGGTATGATTTGTCTGCTCCCTCAACTCGTATGTGGAACCCTTATTTATAATTCTAGATTTGGAAGCTTTGGAGCAATGATTAAGTCAGGCTAGTTTTGCTCTTATGAATAAAGCTAATTCTTTGTCACAGAGGCATGATGAAGCCTGTCTGTCCTGGCGTGTGGTCATGCAGCAAGACATACCATGTGAAACAGAGCCCTCACTAGACACTAAATCTCCTGGGCCTTAATTTTGGACTTAACAGCCTCTAAAATCCCAAACAATAAATTTCTGGTTTTAATAGTGCCAAACTGCCCTCTGAATTTATCTCTCCACTCACAGATTAGTGTGACTCTCAGACTGCCTCAACGAAGCTTCTCTGTGCTGTGTGGATAGTGGTCAATGCAGAAACTTGAAGTGGGCAAGGGGCAGAGAACAAGTATCTGTGGTCTGCACAGCTGCAGTGGGACATCTGTGTCATATCCCTTAGCCCAAGGTTTAGGAAACATCATGAAACATAGGATATAAAGCTTGTAAGAGTCAGAGGACCAGTGTGAAACAGTGTCCTCTACGCATAACAGGACAGCTGCACACATGTAGGCATTTTACAGCAGCTCTGGTTGCCTGCACAAGATGTGGGCAAGCTCAAGACAGTCAACCTTCAGTCAACCTTCCAATATTGAGGGGGGGGGGTGCCATGAGCTCCCACTGCTAGTTGAAGAGCCATTGACAATGGCTTGTGAGGGAGGATCATTTTTGTTTAAGGGTGTGGCTTCTGGTAGCTGGGCTATGTGAATGGCCCCATACTCCTAAGCATAGGGGCAGCAGAAATTAGATCCAGTGGGCTACCAAAAAAAAGACACATGGAGTTAGGAGGAGATAGGAAATAGATACGGGATGAGAAGGGCATGGATACAATCAAAATACATGTATGAAGTTCTAAAACATTGGTAAAATATCATAATAATATGTTGTGTATCAATTACTTAGAAAAGAATTATTTTTTTAAATAGAAGTCCAAAATAGACTCAGACAAAATATGCAGTAGTTAAAAAAAAATAAACTTTTCAGGGCTGGGGATATAGCTCAGTCTGTAAAGTTCATGCTAAACAAGAAGGGGGACTTGCATTCAATCCCCAGAACCAAAAGAGAGGGGGGAGAGAAGGGGAGGGGAGGGGAGGGGAAGGGAGGTGAGGAGGGGAGTGGAGGGGAGGGGAGAGGAGGGAAGGAAGCTGAGCTTGGAAGTGTACACTGTAATGTTAGAGTCAGGGAGGTAGAGACAGTTGGATCATGTGGCTCACTGGACAGCCTGTCAAGCCTGCTTGGTTAGTTTCAGGCATGTGTGAGACCCTGTCTTAAACATGCTGAACAGTGTCTGAGGAACAGAACTCAAGATTGACCTCTGATCTGTACAAACCCACATAGACCTGTACATTCACACACGTCTACACACACCCCTCCACACCTTTGTACACTCACACACCCACAAACCTTTCAATATTTATTGTCTTACTTGGTAGCATAATAAAGTAGTTAAGCAGAACAGATATGCCCATTTTCTAGATGTGGAAATTGTGGTGCATAAACAGGGACTGTACAGACTCCCTCATCTGACCATGAAGAGAGCATATACCAGGGCCAGGAATGATGGCACATGTTTGTAATACCCAGAGTTCAGGAGAAAGAGGCAGGCAGATCTTTGTGAGTTCAAGACCAGCCTGATCTACATAGCAAGTTTCTTAACAACCAGAAAGCCAGGGCTACATAGTGAGACAGAGACAGAAACACAGAGAGACAAAGCAGTGTGATATGTTAAAGGAAAGAGCTCAGAACTGAAGAGATAGATGGTAGCACCAGTAACTAACTATAAAGCAAGGTGGGCAGGGAGATGCAAAAGAGCTGGGAGAGCAATGAATTGGCGCCTAGATTTCTCTGAGTGCTCATATTTCTTCTCATTCTCTTGTGAAGACATCTTAGGGTAAAAGCTGGGCAGCAGTGAGGACGTAGGGGGTGACAGTGTGTGTACCGAGTAGTGCAGGGTTGACAAGGGTTTTTCCCAGGCATGGAAGTCCAACAGTGCATGAGAGGCGGTTTGGCCAGCTGGTCCAGATAGACAAGCAGAGAAAGAAGGGTTGAAGACATGATATCTGGAGAATACTTTTTAGCTGAACAAACAGTTATTTTTAAAAGATTTATCTTATGCTTTAAGTGTGTGTGTGTGTGTGTGTGTGTGTGTGTGTGTGTGTGTGTGTGTGTGTGTGTGTGTACATGAATACAGGTACAGGTAGAGCCCAGAGGCATCAGCTGCCCCTGGAACTGGAGTCACAAGTGATTGTGAGCCAGCTGACCTGGGTGCTGGAATCTGAGCTTGAATTCTCTGTAAGAACAGTATGTTCTCTTAACCACTGCCATCTTGCCAGCCCCTGAACAGCTGTTTTTATGCTTTAGAAATGTATTTACCTCCTTTTCCAGCTGGAACATGGAGAATTCTGGAGAGAAGGAAAAAAGGAAAGGAGTTTTTCAGAGCTGAAGATCAAGTTCCTGGAAAAGAAAATTGTTCAATAATCTTTGAAAGCAAACATTGTACCAGAAATATGGACAATGTGCACAACTGGAACTCATTGGCTCTAGAGTGCAGGGGTTAGTGAGATCTAGGGCTGTGTATATCCCAGGCAAATCTCTACCACTGGATCCACACACCCAGCGCCAGAACTGAGATTTGAGTGTTTAGCATGGTGAGAAAAATCATGTAAATTCTATGTTCTTACAGAATCCAGCTGGCTTTGGTCTATGGTGTGAGAGGGATCAGTGTTTTGAACCCAAAGGCCTGAAAGGTTTGCATCTTCTTCAGACTTGCCAGGGCACCTTTGTTAAATCCATCAGGGTTTCAGGTGACACTCTGGGAATTGTGGGACCATGTAGCAGAGGAGGTTTCTTGGGTCCCGGGTGGCCAGAAGCCCAGAACCTGCAGAGCCAGACCTCTTAGCCGCCCACCGCCCACTGTTGCTGTTCAGGCCCCCAGAAATGACTCAGACACTTATATTAACTTCATGCTGTTTGGCCTATGGCTCAGGCACATTGTTAGCTTGCTCTTACATCTTAAATCAACCCATTTTTATTAATCTGTCTGTCACGTGGCTTGTGGCTCACTTCTGTTCCTTACATGTTGCTCCTTGGGCGGCTTGCTCCATCTGCCTCTGACTCCGCCCTTCCTTTCTTACCTATTTTGATTTCTCCTCCTACTTTTTCTATGGTGCCTGTCATGGCCCAAAACAGCTCCTTTATTTAAAAATTGGGATTCACAGCATACAGAAAGGCATTCCCCACATCAGGACCAGACCTTGCACAGTGCCCAAACCTGAAGTTAGTAAGTGAATTCATTGCAAGAAACATCAACAAGCTGCAAATCTCTCAACACACGTGACACTGATGGTCTGAACGCTTGGCGAATAAGGCATTATTTTGAGTTGAGGATCTGAGTCCTGAGATCTAGACATTTTGAGATGTTTCAAAGAAGCAAATATCTTCCTTTAATCTTGCAAAAGATCTCTGTGAGGTGGGACAAAACCTAAACCAAAATACTGGGAATAACAGTTCACAGTAATCCCAGTGCTCATGGGCAGAGGCAGGTGGATCTCTGAGTTTGAGGCCAGCCTGATCTTCACAGTGAGTTCTAGGACAGCCAGGGCTACACAGAGAAACCCTGTCTTGAAAAATCAATATATATCCACACGCACATCTGTATGTATATATATATTTATATATCACATACATCTTCAGGCACACAGAGGATGGGAGGAGGCATGGAGGAAGAGAGAGAACTTCTGTTAGAAGGATTTTACTCAAATATTGTTTCATTTTTTTCCCCAATGGCTGGCTTTTACTAATGCAAAAGACATTGCTTTGTGGAGATATTTTACATTAAAAATAAACACTGGGGGATTGTTTATTAATTAACCCCAAAACATCATGCTGAGTACTGTACTTCTTGGGGTACTAACTCACCAGACTTCTCAGTTTCGAATCACTTAAAGACTTCTTGAGACAGCTGAAAGGCAGGCAGTCACTGGCGAGCACCCACAGCGCCTAATGGGGTAACAAGCGCTGTCAGGCAGTCGGGCATTTCAGCTGTTCATTTTGCTGAAGGCAGATAATTTATGCTGCATCCCACAGCACAGACCAAGTGCATAACACCAGAGAGAAATGCTAATGGAGAAAGCATTACAAATTCTTAAAGTGACAGCTCTGTTGTTGCTGTTAAGTGATCTAGCCTGATTGCAGCCAAATCCTGCAGGTATTTCAATAAATGTGGGTAATAATGACATGTAGAGTTTTGGTAGCATGAACTTTTTTATTCAACCACTAGCAACGGCTGAAAAAGATGAGTGATCTGTACAACAGAGGGTAGTGTTCAAGTGTCTGGGAAATTTGGGAACTTTAAAAAAATAAATGTATTCTCTCTCTCTCTCTCTCTCTCTCTCTCTCTCTCTCTCTCTCTCTCTCTCTCCCTCTCCCTCTCTCCCCCTCTCTCTGTGTATGTGTAGGTTAGAATCACTGGTCCTCCTGGAGGTGAAGGCACTTGTAAGCTACTCATATTGGGTGCTGGGACCTGAACCTTGGTCCTCTGTAAGAGCAGTACATGCTCCTATACATTGAGACATCTCTCCACCTCTGCCTAGGACATTTTTCTTGCTTTTTTAAATGAATAGGGGCTGGAGATGTATCTGAATTGTTTAGCACTTGTTTCCCAGAGGCCTGTCCTCAACACTGTTGTTTGAAATAAATGATGCTTTGAACTGGGGAGTCAATGGGTAAAAGTGTTCTGCAAGCATGTGGCCCTGAGTTTGGACTTGAAGCTCCCACGCAAATACCTGGATGTGGCTGCACACACCTGTGACCCCAGCAGTGTGGGAGGCAGAGATACGCAGATGGATCATGGAAACTTGCTGGCTGCCAGTCTAGTCCAGGTTCAGTGAGAGACCTTGACTCAAAGAGATATGGAAGGAAGGGATACAGGAGAACAGCTCTGGCCTCCGTGTGTGCACAGGCTGCACATATGTCTACATAAATACCCACACACACAAACACACACGTACACATGCTAAGTGTGATTAATTAAAATTCTTTTGAGTTTAATAATACTCTTCTGATTATTATTTTTTTGAAGTGAAAGAAACAATAATAGCAAGCAATTACTAAGCACTGCTCATTTGCCAAGGATTGTATGAGCACCTGTACCAGCACGTACATTTTCATACCTACTGCTAGATACTGTTTTTATCATTCTCATTTTATAAATGTGGAACAGAGTCATGAAGCTGTGACTTTTCAAGATGTCAGAGCACATGAGGGATGGAGCCGGATCTAAACACAGCTCTGACATGAATATTTAGTCACTAGGCTTCTTGCCCTTCTGTACGTATGTTTGACTATCGTTCATAAAATAGAGGCATTTGGGGGCCGACCAGATGGCTCAGTGGTATGGGCTACCGAGCCTGAGTTCGATTTTCCTGGGGCTACACGGGTGGGGGCAGGGAGGGGGGAGTGATTCTTGTGAGTGGTCTTTTAACCTTTACATGCCTGCTGTGATGCAGTACTCCCATGTGAAAAAAAAAATCATAGAAGCATTTGAAATGTCTCTTAGATGCTTGTGAGTGTGTAAGGTCTGTTGGTATACTTGATGGTGTGGAGCAATTTTTGTCTCCATCTGTCTCCCATCTCTAGACCTTAGGAACCAGGTCAACTAATCCGCTTCCCTTTGGAAACAATTCTGTAATCGTCAATGCTTAATGTTGGCTGCGTTTGTGCTGGGTACTTTTTAATTGCCTTATCAACTACTGTTATTTGCCCCTGTTTTACAGAGCAGGAAATTAAAGCCCTGTCAAGTTTATCACCTTTGCCACTAAAGTTAAGCAATTTAACAAAATAAATAAATAGATAAAAAGAAAATGAAGCTAGGCTACGTAGGTGAGATAAGTGGTGGGACAGGGTTTGAACCCAGGTTGTTTGCCCCGCTCTGCTGGCTTTTTAGATCAGAAGCAAGGACTTGTCCCCAGGCAGGTTCAGACATCACTCTCCCCTCCCCAGTGAAGCGTGCCTCCCGCTGACATTTCCCAGTCCACCAAAGTGAGAAGCCTGCAATAGTCAGGCTCCCAAAGAATATCTCCTCGCTATCAGGCCTCCACATGTTGGAATGTTCCATATAGATTTTTTGTTTTCTTATGGCTAGAACATTGACAGCCTTCAAGATTGCCCTAGGGAGGACAACTCTGTTTCTGACATGTGAGCCACTCTGATTGCAGATGGAGGGTGCGGGTCGCATCTGTCTTGGGTCGGCCTCTGTCTCACTTCCCAGCTGAAATGCCCCAAGCACTTGCTGCTGCTTTTAGGTCTCTTTTAGGTCTCTTACTATTTCCCACAGTCTTTTTTTTTTTTTTTAAAGTGAAACATAGACCTCTCTGTTTCATGTCTTGCCAGCTGTCTGGCATGCTCCCTTCACCTCTTACCAGCAACCTGCTGTAGCAAATGGAACCAGTACATTTGTTCAAGGTGGGATTTACCATGGGGTCTGCCTTTGTGGTCTCGGTGGGTGCTCTCTGCCGAGGGAAGCAGGGTGAATGGTTATAATGTTGCTACTCTCCCTGGGAGGTCTTTTAAGTTTTCTTTTTAAATCAGCCCCTCACCCCCAACCTCTAACCTACGTTTGATCTTGCATTCCACTGCTAAATCAGATAACAACCTCCTCTACCCTCGTACCTGGGATACAACTTTACAGTTTACAAAGTCCTTTTATAACCACTCTCTCTTTTAACCCTTACAACCACAGAGTAGTAAAGAATTATTCATACATTTTGGAATGAGAAAGTTGGCTTAGGGTCAGTTAAGTGGTCTCCTCAAGTTCTTGCCAATCCTGGTTAGGAATCCTTTTTACAACATGATAGCTTTAAGTGGATCATCACCAAGTTGCATGACACTAAGAGGCATTTCCTACTTACACTCTTCATGGCACAGAACATCCTGGAATCTGGGGAGCACAGTAGCCACACTAACAGCTGTCCAATAAGGCAGGTCGGATACTGTATGCAATGCATCTTCAGGCCACCCTATGAACCTCACTTGTCCTCTGTCACATGTCCTGATGGTTTCAGAGGACTGTAAGGACCCAAACAGCTAACCTATAGCTTTACAGAGTGATCCGGAAACAGGAGGAATTACCTTTACGCTGATGGTTTTAATTCTGAATTTTCCTGGCAAACATCTCAGGCTCTATTTCCCATGTGAGTGTCCTTCTTTATAGTGACCTTATCTCATAAACTCTGTGGGAACATTTTAAGTTACATCCTTAGAGTAAAAATCAAGGTAGGGAGAAGGGAAAGGGGAAAAATACCGTAAAAGGGAAAAGAAACTGGTAGTGTTAGGCTGGGGAGGGAGCTCTGAAAAAACAAACAAACAAACAAACAAACAAACAAACAAACAAACAAACAAAAACACCAAGCAAACAAAAACTATGAAGTCAAGGAGAAAATAAGGCAGATGACAGCTTATGGAGAGTCAAAGCTATTTGTGATCGTTTTCTGTCTTATTTACCTCTCTTAGTCACTTCCTGAGGCAGGAATTTTTCTTAAAAATTAAAGATATACTTGAAACATACGTTTATGTTTAGAATGTATTGGAATATCAGCTATCCACCACGATCTCCCCCAACTCTCCCTAGTGTCCCCCAGTTTCCCTCCTAACTTCACATACCCCTCACTTTTTGATTATCAATAACCTCTTGACCCCACTTAGTGTTGCCCATAAGTTCATGAATGTGGGACCATCCACTGACGTATGGGTAACATACTAGTGACCATGTCCCCCAAAGAGAGTGACCCTTCCTCAGTAGCCATCAGCTGTTAGTCCACTGTTAATGCCTCGATGTACAGATAAATCAGGCACCATGTGGTTGAATAATGTGCACAGGCCTGGCAGCCCCTCGGTGGCTGTCCACAGCTTTGCTTCCAGGGCTTAGGCATCCCCTGACCTGAGCTGTCAAGGTGTGATACAGGTAGCCTGAGGAACAACCTTTAGAAAACTGAAGAAAATAATTCAGGAGAGAGCATTTAATCCTGCTCTCATTCAAAACTCCCCCCCCCCCCTCTCTCTCTTAATTTTAAAGCACAGAAGCTAGCCACAAAGCCACAGGGTTGGTGGCTGATGCTGTAATGTCAGTTAGCTTGTCCTATAACCCCAGCTACTCTGAAATTCTTTCTCTGGTGCTTTTTAACTGGTCTCTAGAGATACTGCTCGACAGTTAAGAACATTTGCTCTTTTAGTGGACCTGAGTCGGATTCCCAGTATCCATATGGTGGTTCACAATCATCTGTAACTCTCATTCTAGGGGATTCACCCTCTCTTGACTTGGGTTCCAGGCATGCACATGATGCACATACATACATGTAGGCAAGCATTCACTCACATAAAATAAATAACTCTAAACATTTTAAAAAAATAAAATCTTGCTTTTTTGAGTTCCTGAAACTTGACTAAGTTGCCTATGGCCAGAATTTTGCATGTTTCTCCATTCTTCTAGCATACTACATGGAGATGTGAATTTTCCTTTCTTTGAATATTCAATATGTTTATACACTTAAAAGTAAAATGCATTAAAAAAAAAAAAGTGAAAATTCTCTTTTCATGCCTGGTTTTCACAATGCCCATTTCCTACCCGGTCAGACCCAGGTCCTAGTGTTAGTGGTTGTTAATGTATCTTCAGAGTTTCTACATGAGCATGGAAAACAATTACGTTTTTTAGAACACAAAAGATCATACCCTTCCATTGTTGTGCGCCTCTCATTTTCTCCAACGTATCTTGAAAAATCATTCTGTATTGTGACCTAAAAGCATTTCCATTTCCTTCTCTCTCAATCCTGTCCCCAATCCCCTTTCATCCTTTTTTTCTGGGTATTAGCAATTCCTTTTATGGAATGTCATTACATTAAAGCAGGCCTGTGTTGATGGACATGTGAAGTGTTTAAGCGTTTTATAGTTGCTGTTTTAAATGCTTCAGTGAAGGGCTGGGAGACGGCAAAGGTTCAAGAATAAAGAGCAAATTGAGACTATCTTTAGCTGTGAAGTCCTGATCTGAGAGGCAAGAAGTAAAACCCTTCTGGTGATGCCTTGTGATGGAGCACATCTGGAGTGCCAGAGGCTGCGTTTTGGCTACAGCTGTTCACTGGGGGGGGGGGGGGGGGCGGGGGGCGGCAATCTTTTCTGGTGAGACCGAAACGCACCTGAGCTTGGTTTGCTGTCTCAGGGTGAGGACAGATTGACAGCTGGTGTATGAGCTGCCCAAAGGTAAACTCCTGTAATAAAGAAATTGATAGCATGATAGATAGCGGCAAGATAGGACTATTATCCACAGGTAAAGTTCTTTCAACAGGCTGCTACCAATGTGATCATGTAACTTGCAGATGAAGAAAACAGTTCAACAGCTCATTCTTAAATGTCTGAGTAAGCTCTGACACCTCACCTAGCAGCCAGGGATTTGTCATTGTACCACAGACTCATGTCAAAAGAAATATCCCAGTAAAGGGCAAAGCGATTAAAACAGAAACAATATATCTTAGATGTGTAATATTTGGTGATATAGTAATTGCTTATTTTGATGATAGAGTCACGAGGAAGTTTTATTTTAGGCTTTTTGAGGTTAGAAATCACATATGTGGGATTTTATGTTGTCATTTAGGTTGCGAAACCTCAGTTTTTCACTGTAAATAGATAAGGAATAACTTGTCTGCTGATATCACAGGTCATCACTATACTTAGAAATGGATGCACCTGAGAAATTTGAGGGATATACCAGAGAAATTAGAATGTGAAATTGTGGAGTATTTCTTTACACTGTGTGAATGTATGTCTCTGTGATTGGTTTAATAAAGAAGCTAACTGGCCAGTAACTGAACAGGATAAAGTTAAACAGGAGGGCTAAGCTGAGAATGCTGGGAAGAAGGACAGAGTCAGAGGATTCTAGAGCAGATGCAGAGAGAAGCAAGGTGGACATGCCATGCTGAGAAAAGGTACCAAGCCACATGGCCAAGCATAAATAAGAAATATAGGTTAATTTAAAAATGTAAGAGTTAGTTAATAACAAGCCTGAGCTATTGGCCAATCATTTATAATTCATATTAAGTCTCTGTGTTGGTTATTTGGGAACTGGAGGGCAGGAAATAAATGTCTTCCTACATGAAAATATCAGTGTTAAAACAATGCTCTTCTGTGGACTGGGTGACAATAGCAACTATTTTGAATTTATGTTATTTATGTTGCAAGGCATTTCCTGAGTTCTAAATTTAAAGGTCAATGAAGACTTTACTCCCCCCCCGCCCCACACACACTCCACCCCCTTTGAGAAAGGGGTTCACTATTCAGTGCTGGCTGTCCTGGAACTCTCTATGTAGACCAGGCTGGCCTCACACTCACAGAGATCCACCTATTTCTGCCTTCTGAGTGCTGGGAATAAAGGTGTTTAACGCCATGCCCTGCTGAAATCATATTATTTTTGAAGTTTAGACTTGAGTTTAAAGGTTTTATTTATCATGATTGCTCTGCCCTTTTTTCTTTGTTTTAAAATAACCAGATGGAAGTCAGGTATGATAATTTACAACTTAATCCTGCACTGGGGTGATGGGACCAAAGGATCAGGAATTCAAAGTTCTTCTTGGAATACTGTAAATCCTGGCCTGCCTAGGCTGCATCAGACCATGTCTAAAAAAATAAAAGCAAATGACCAACCAAAGAATCAGAGAGAAAATGTCCTGAAACATTGGTTGTACTTTATCAACATTATTGCTGAGTGGCACTAATTAGTGCTGTCAAGGCAGATGAAAGAACAATGCTGTAGTATGATTGACATGTGGGATTTCTCAAGCCTTGATTTTCAGGAAAAGCTTTTCAAAAAAGGCATTTTGTGAATATATTTATTAGAAAAGCAAAGCTCTTGGAATTTGGAATTTGCATATGCCACCATGTCTAGCATGAAAAAACTATTTTTCAATTCATTGAAATCCAAGTAACTTTGGAAGAAAGTTACATTCGAACTTGTTTGTTCCTCTGTGACAGCCAGTGAGGTACAAAAACAACTAAACCAGGGGATTTTATCTTTGTTCCATGGGTATACGGTAGATCAAAACCTCAGGAAAGGCTTTCTTTTCTTTTCCCTTCCCTGCTTTTTGTTTTAAAAACTTAGAGCAGAGAACAGCTTACAGGACTTGGTTCTCTCCTTACACCATATGAAGCTGGGGGCTGAACTAAGGTCTTCAGGCTTGGTGACAAGGGCTTTACTTGCTAAGTCTCAGTTGTGTACAGAGCCATCCTGTCAACCCCAGTTTTATGTTTTTGAAAGTAATTTTTTAAAGGTTTGAAGGGGGACAATTCCAGAAATATGGGTGAGTAGTTTGCTCATGAACCAAAAGAACTTGAGGATCCATGATAAACAGATTCTCTTTTCACCAAGCAGGCCACTTAGACACAGATTAAACACTGCAATTCTCTGAAGTCAGTATTCCTGAGTGTGGACCAGTTGTGTTGGAGTACTGTGACTTTCTCTCACTTTTTTAAGTTTTATTTTTATTATAGGTGTGTGTGTGTGTGTGTGTGTGTGTGTGTGTGTGTGTGTGTGTGTGTGTGTGTGTGTGTAAGTGTGTTCAGTGCCTGAGGAACCCAGAGGATGGTGTTGGATTCCTTGCTGCTGAAGTCATAGGCAGTTGTGACTCAACTGACATGGTGCTGGGAACTAACTACCTCAGCAACATATTGAGCACATGCTCTGCGGTTGAGCTATCTATTTATCTGCTATTACTTGTCATTTACTCAAGAAAGCCCCTTTTCGATAGTGGGCCTGAGTCTGGACCTCTTCTCTGAGGCTTCACACTGTACGGTGGTGTAATATGAAGTTTCTGGTCTCACCTGGCCAGGACACAAACAGGATTGAAGATTGATAGCTCTTTCTTGATTCCAGACCTGGAGACCTGCAGACCTGCAGACCCACTGACCCACAGCCCCTCAGTCCCACAGAAATACACAGACAGTTATATTAATTTTATGCTGATCAGCCTATCTCTCTGGCATATCGCTAGCTAGCTCTTGCTCTTATCCATTGTTCTTAACCTGTTCAGTCATGAGGCTCACTACCTTTTCTCAGAGCAGCATAGTTGTCCTCAGCATCTGCTGGCTTCTCTGTGGCATCTCTGCCCTACTCTTCCTGTTCCCAGAGTTTTCTTAGTCTGGTAGCCCCGCCTACACTTGTCTGCCTTCTGACCAATCAGCATTTTTGTAAACCAGTAGATGGGACAATTACATACAATGTAACAACATAATCCCACTACACAGTCCTTTTGTTGAATGCACTCTAACATGTTACACTTTGTGCTATGGCTCTATTTTCTAGCCCACTTCTCTTTTTTCCAGTGTACTCTGTACTTCTGGTGCCCAAGGATTGTATTTTGTTCAAGATCATGTCTCTGCCACTGAGTACTGTGGGGATATTTTCAAATACAATAAAAGCAGTCGGAGATATCAGAGGGATCTACCCACAGTCAGTCTAGGAGGATCAGACACTGGTAACTCATACCTTTAATCCCAGTACAGGGAATATCCGGGAGTGGTGACCTATGCCCTTAATCCAATCTGAACTCAAGGTCATTTTAGTTTACAGAAGGAGTTCCAGGCTCCCAGGCAGGTAGTGGTGGGGCCACGCCTTAACTGAGCAAAGAGAGTATTTAAGGCAGATATAGAAAGACAGGAAGTCAGAAGAAACCATGGTTCACACTGTTAGTCCCAGCACTTGGGAAGTAGAGGCAAGAGAATCTCTGTGAGTTTAAAGCCAGCCTGGTCTTCAAAACAAGTTCTAGGACAGCCAGACAGCCAGGACTATTACACAGAAAATTCTGTCTCAAACATAAATAAATAAATAATGGGGTAGCTGAAATGTTAGAGCACCTCTTTTTTTTTTTTTTTTTTTTTGGTTAGGTATGGTTAGAGCTGTGCAAGAACTGCTTATACAATGGAAATAAATCATGGTGGAGGGAAGAGGCTAAAACAATAGAACAAAGAAGCAGGGCCAGAGGCATAGAAGTCTCCCAACACCAACTTCTTGGGGAGGGAAATTATGCTGATATTGAAAGGCAGTCTTTATACAATGAACATATTCTGGATTTATGTTGCATGGCAGCTTTAAATGCCTGGGACCGGATTGAAGAAACAGGAAAGAAAACTGAATCATTCACAAAAGTAATTCAAAGCCCAAAGAAACTTTTTCAGACTTTTTGTGCAGATTAACTGCAGCAGTAAACAGAATGATACCAGATTCAGAAGCCAGGCAAATAATAACTGAATCACTGGCTTTTGAGAATGCTAATGCACAATTTAGAAAAATACTTAGACCTTTAAAAGCAAGGTCAGAACCTTTGGAGGATTGGATTCGTGAGACAATTAATCGAGAGTCTTATGACAGTGATAACTGGGTAGGAGAGCTTATTTCTAGAGGTATAAGAAAAAGTCAAAATGCTAAATGTTACAATTGTGGAAGGCAAGGTCACATAAAAAGAGATTGTAATCATGGCATTCCCAGAAACAGTGCTTTTGTTGGAAATAATCCCAAGAGAACAATCCCTCCCTTCTGGAGTATGCAGAAGGTATAGAAAAGGAAGACATTGAACTAATGAGTGCAGATCAACAAGGGACAGACAGGGTAACTTTCTGCCCTTGGGATATACCCCAAGGGGGCTTTCAAAAGCCCCCATATCAAATCCAATCCAATCTTACCCTGCCATTATGGAGGAAACACCCTCCCAGAACAATTAAAAAAATTAAAACCTATTTTAAAAAGACATACTACACGGAATGATAGAAAATCTACAGAAAAGGAAGCAATTCAGGAAAAATTATAAAGTGAATATTTTGACAAGCTTCTATCAATGAATAAAGGCCAAAAATTAAAAGTAAAAATAAATGATGTTATTATTGAAGGCTCATTGGACACAGGCACGGATGTATCTATAATTTCACCAGAGTCATGGCATCCAAGTTAGCCCCTTCAGGAGGTAAATGTTCAGTTTTTGGGTATTGGGTCGATATCTCAGGTGAAACAGAGTGCAAGATGGCTTGAGTGTATAAGACCAGAAGGACAGAGAGGAGTATTAAAGCCATATGTGGCTGACATTGCTATAAATTTATGGGGACAAGATTTACTGCAACAGTGGAACACACAGATTAATATTCCTCCAAACACAGAAATAAATGATAAACTAGCACATGGTTCCTGAAAAAACATCAGAAGGTATTATCAGAAACAGTCACAGACCGTTCAGATTATAGAGAAACAAAGCAAAACAGCTGCTGATCTTTCAAAAACACCCATAGCACTACCTCTAAAATGGCTAACAGAGAAGCCTATATGGGTCATCAATAGAGAAATTTCAGGCCTCAGAGCAGCTCATACAGGCAGGAGCAGTTAAATGCTCAGCATATAGAAGAATCAACCAGCCCTTGGAATTCTTCTGTATTTGCTATTAAAAAGAAATCTGGAAAGTGGAGAATGTTAGCATATCTAAGGGTGATAAACAAGATGATCCAGCCAATGGGCTCTCTACAATCTGGGATTCCTTTGCCTTCTCTGTTACCTAAAGAATGGCCTGTTATAGTTATTGATTTAAAAGACTGTTTCTTTACAATACCTTTACAAGAACAAGACAAAGAAAAATTTGCCTTTACAGTGCCCATTTATAATAATTCTCAGCCTGTAAAGAGATTCCAGTGGAGGGTCCTCCCTCAAGAAATGCTGAATAACCCCACTATGCGCCAGTGTTTTGTACAAAAGCCAGTAGAACAAATATGTAAGAAATTCCCACAATCTATAATTTATCATTACATGGACGACATCTTGTTGGCTGATTCAAATATTGATACCTTAGAAAAAAATTTTTGAATAAGTGAAAAAAATTGTGCCTGCTTGGGGATTACAAATTTCCTCAGAAAAAATACAAAGAGGGGATTCCATTAATTATTTAGGCTACAAAATAGGCCAACAAAAAATTATACCCCAAAAGGTACAGATCAGGAGAGATAGATTGAAGGCTCTTAATGATTTTCAAAGATTACTATGAGATGTTGCCAATTTACAACTCACTATTGGAATTAAAAATGATGAACTGGATAATTTATTCAAAACCTTAAATGCTGACAAGGACTTAAATAGTCTGAGAAAATTGTCACCTGAAGTGAGAAAGAATTGGCTTTGGTGGAAGAGCAATTACAGGAGGAACATGTGGATCATGTGGATCCAGACCTTAATTGCATTCTAGTTATCTTGCCCTCTAAGCATTCTCCTACCGGAATTTTAATACAAAGGGAAAATTTTATATTGGAACAGATATTTCTTCCACATAAACAAATAACTAATGAAGAAACTAATGAAGAAATTATGGGTAGAAAGTGAACCTTTGCAAAGAGCCTGCAGTAATTTTTTGGGAGATATTAACAACAAATATCCTCAAAGCAAAAGAATTGAATTTCTAAAGAAAACTAATTGGATTCTTCTTCGTATTGTACGAGATAAACCAATTTCTGGAGCCCCTACATTTTATACCAATGAAAACAAATCAGGAAAGGCAGGTTACAAATCACAACATATAAGTAAAGTGGCTCAAAGCCCTTATAATTCTGTTCAAAAGTCAGAATTATATGCCATTGTGATGGTATTAATAGACTTACCAAACCTCTTAACATAGTCACTGACTCTCAGTATGCAGAAAGAATTGTTCTAGACATTGAAATGGCTGATTTTATTAATGATGAATCAGAATTAACTTCATTATTTATTCAGTTACGAGAAATAATCAAGACTAGAAATCATCCCTTTTATATAATACACATTCGATCCCATACAGGTCTGCCAGGTCCTTTAGCACAAGGTGATGATGAAATTGATAAATTATTAATAGGAAATGTACTAGAGGCCTCAGAATTTCATAAAAAGCATCATGTCAATAGCAAAGGATTAAAAAAAAATTTCCCTATCACTTAGAAACAAGTCAAAGAAATTGTAAAAAGGTGTCTCACCTGTTCTTTCTATAACCAAACTTCACTACCATCAGGAAGTAATCCTAAAGGTATACATAGAAATGAAATCTGGCAGATGGATGAATTTCATTTTACATAATTTGGGAAATTAAGATATGTCCATCATACAATAGATACGTTTTCAGGATTTCAATGGGCAACTGCTTTGAGTTCAGAAAAGGCTGATTCTGTAATCACACATTTGCTAGAAGTTATGGACATCATGGGAATACCTGTACAAATTTTGAGTGTCTCTTAATATGTCTCTAGAAAAATGAAACAATTTTTTGCTTATTATAATATAAAGCATATTACAGAAATACCACACAGTCCTACAGGACAAGCAGTCATAGAGAGATCAAATCGAACTCTAAAGGATATGCTAAATAAACAGAAAAGAATACCAAAGACCCCCAGAGATAGACTACATAGTGCTTTATTAACTTTGAATTTTCTCAATGCTGATGAGACAGGAACAACAGCTGCTGAAAGGCATTGGACCATAGAAAAAAACAGCTGAGCTAAATCAGCCTGTCTACTTCAAAGATGTACTAACCTCTAAATGGAAGCCAGGGTATGTGCTACGTTAGGGAAGGGGCTTTGCTTTTGTTTCCACAGTGAAGAAAAGTTATGGATACCATAAAATTAATAAAGACTCGATTTGCACCAGAGAAACTTCATGAAACTAAGAATTGATAGCTCATCCACCCTTATTACAATTCTTTAAGTTGTAGGAAAAAACAAAGGGTCAGGGCAGGTTTCTGTTTTTGTCTTTACAGAAAACTGGAAATACCCATCTTCAAGAAGTGAAAAGACCTTGGACATCTAGATGTCTAAAGCAAAAAGGAGGCTATCCAGAAAAATTTACAAGCAAAAGAATATCATAACTATTGGTACCAGTATACTTCATAGGGTAAAATCTCATCGCTTAACCTCTACAATTTTTTTTTTTTTGTAAGTTGAAGTTCCAGTTTAATTATAATTTAAAGCTGGCTTTACAGTTGGAGTGTGGCTCTCTTCTTCTCTAAACTCAAGCATACTTGTTAAAGGAAAATACAAAATCTCTGTAATCATATCAGAAGAGCCACCTGATATGGGACAGAAGGATAACTAAAAATAAGGGAACATCTATTGTTACTAATCCTATGCTGAATAAATAGTTATATATTTAGCTTTCTGTACATTGTGTTGGGTTTTAGTCTTTTATCAGTTTTCTGCAGTGTTCCAGGACAAGGCCTAATTGCTAACTTGAAGTATTCAAAAGGAAGATGGGGCCCCACAATGATGATTTCACATAGACTCTGACAAAGCCACTAGGCTGACAAACACCAATGAAAGATTAGATTTGGACTACAAACTTCTCAGGACAATTTTGAGGCAGCTCGCTGAGATGAACCAGCTTCACAGACTACTATAGCCAGGACTTGAGACAAGCTGTGCACTTTCCTGTTATGCAGAGACTGGACAACAAATGACATAGCTACTTATTTCAGGACTTGACGTTTAACAAAACTTTTCTTTTCAGGATCCCCAAAAGATGCCATTGCCCCCAGACAGCAGGAAGTAAATTTAAGAACAGGGCGCCCACATTCCCAAGTGGTAGGGTGGGTTGTTTTCAGTTGTTCAATGGGTTATGGATGATTATTATTGCTTAGGTTAGTTGGTTAAAACTTGTTAGTGGTTATGGTTAGAAAAAAGTTAAACAAGACCGATTAGATTCAAGATTTGTGTTTAAAAAAATAGAAAGAAAAAGGGGATAAAGATATATAGGATATAAGGATAGATTATTGAATCTTCTTTTAAAAGATTTTACTAGCTTTAAATGTTTTACATTGGATTGGATTTTTGTATATTGTATACAAATTGTGTATATTGAGATTAATTGTGTTACTGTAAAAATATCTCTATGCTTGTTCAAGGTAGTATACTTATTTAGTTCATTGAACAATATGATACAAGTTTCTAGTCCATGAAAGTTTTTATTACCAATGAATTAGAATATAAAGTAATGCAAGTTAGTAGTTAGACATTACGTTCAAACATAGTCATATTAGATATGTTTTCAAAATCAAACAAATATATTTTAGATGAACAGGTCTTCTTCAAACACTTCAGAGATCCATCCATCGAATATGGCATTTAAAATATTTCAAGAACTTAGACTTTTCTGGACAGTAAGACAAGTCTGCTCCTGGCAGCACCAATCTACTTCAAGAGAAAAATGGGCATCGAAGAAACTCCATATGGAGCCTACTTTCTTTGTGGCAACGGTTAGCCACTGGACAAGAACCTATTCTTGTATTGACTGCTTGACAGTATGCCGTTTGAACTGGACATGCAGGTTCCCTAGGAAAGTGACCTCTGAACTTTGACAGAACAAACAGATATGGTCCTTCAGGTTCCTGCTTTTCAGAGAAAACTGTCAGATATTCTTCAGGACACAAGAAGAAGCTATTGATGAACTGTACCAGAACGGGCAGAGCAGATTTCCTGCTTCACTGAAAGGAAAAGAGACTCTGGGCCTGTAGGCTGAAGCTGGATGCCCCAACTCTATAAAGGAACTTTCAGTGACTGTCCAGGCAGATGGGTGTCATCTCTGTCACTTCTAGTTTTTGGAAGTTGCTTGTACTTCCTGTTTATTTGGGTAAATATTATTTCCTTCTTGGGTCTCTGAGGTAGTTGAAGATGAGATAGTTATAGTTTTCTAGTGACAGTTTTAATGAAGAGATTTTGAAGTTAAAGTGTATAAGTTTAAGAGACATCACAATAATAGTTTTTAGTTAGTAATACAAGGTAGAAGGAAAGTGAATTAGGCATAATCCTTCAGACTCATCAAAATAGGATAATTAATTAAATATTTTCTTTGAATTGTCAATTGTTAATGGACTGGACATTACCCATTTATTGTTTATATATATTGTATATAATTATTGTACCTATTGTATATGGTTTTTCTTATGTTTGGTATAACCTTCATTTTTTTAAACTTTACACCAAAAGGAATATGTGGGGATATTTTCAAATACAGAGGACAGTGTCAGGTATGTGGGAAATGCATATGGGATAAATGATGTACAGCTGAATAAGGTAACAAAGTATTTTAGCATTGTTTTTCAAACAGTGCTTTTCTGGATATAAAGCTCTCTTTGGCCATAAGTATAAATTTTGAAATTAGGTTTCAAAATGGAGAGGAGGTAGAGAATGCATTAAGATTCTCCATTGAGGGTCTTGAGAGATGGCTCAGTGGTTAATATGGCAGACTATGCGAAGCTTGGTGGTGTATGCCTTTAATCTGAGCCGATTAGCTGATGGGTTGTAGTGAGACTATGTTCTGTTACATTGTAAATAATTGTCCCGCCTACTGGTTTAATAAAAAATGCTGATCGGCCAAAGGTAGACAGGAAGTGTGAGTGGGCTACCAGATGAAGAAAACTCTGGGAACAGGAAGAGCAAAGCAGAGAAGCCAGTGGAGAGAGAAGCTGAAATGTTCTGAGAAAAGGCACCAAGCAACATGGCTGAACAAGATAAGAATAATGGGTTAGTTTAAGAATTAAGAATTGGGGCTGGAGAGGTAGCTCAATGGTTAAGAGCAGTGGCTGTTCTTCCATAATACCCAAGTTCAATTCTCAGCACCCATCTGGCAGCTCACAGCTGTCTGTAACTCTAGCTCCAGTGAACCTATCACCTTCACACCAATGCACATAAAATACAGTTAAATTAAAAAAAAAAAAAGGATTAAGAGTTAGCAAGTTATATGCCTGGGCCATAGTTCAGTCAGCCCAGTTTCAGGTCTTTCTGTCTTGGGTCTGTCTTGAATATTCAATCCATTTTCCTGTTCTGCCTTTCCCTAGGAGCGTTTGTGATTTCATTTCACATTTTATTTACTGTGAATCAAAACAAAAATTTGAATTCAAAGTTCCTTCAGATATAGTTTGTTCATAGATTGGCTATTTAAAAAGGCTATGGTAATGCTCTATAAATAGGAAGTGTGGCTATTGTAAAATCTCTCTCTCTCTCTCTCTCTCTCTCTCTCTCTCTCTCTCTCTCTCTCTCTCTCTCTCACACACACACACACACACACACACACAGAGCGTGCACACGCAAGCTCCCACAGTTTAAAAATGAAGTCTGAAGTAATGTGTCCCTCTAGGTTCTGTTTGGAGTTACTAACCATAGCTTTTTTTCGGTTGCAGCTAACATCTCTGAATCTTCAGAGCCCTCCTTGGTAGGAAAGCTCCCTGAGTGTCACTGCTGCTATTATTGATGTTAGTAGCAGAGCTTTCTAACTCTAACCCCTGCTGAGCCTTTAGAAACCTGGTAGATTGTTAACAAGGTTAGCTGGAGTTCATGAACTCTGCTCTGTAGACACGCAAAGTCTTAAAGCTTTGATATGGAATTAGCAGGGAAAGCGGTCTCATATTTAAAAAAAAATACTAAATTGTTTATAAAGGACAGACTTGTAAAAGCATGTTAGGTTTTAATATAGTTTCTGCTGTATGAAAATTGCATTTTCAAATACGATGTGCTTAGAGAATTGTTATAAAAGCTTGGCTCTGACAGCGTGCAGAGAATCCCCCCAGCCCTTTAAAAGCAAATAACAAATGTTTTTCTTTATATGTTAATGGAAGCAATCTAGAAATATTTGATTATTTACATAAAGAAAGTGTATGATGGCAATACCACGAAAATCAGTCATTTGGAAATGATCAGAATGTGTTGTTTATGAGCGTGTTTGTTATACACATATGACTAAGGAAATATTTAGAGGAAAAATTGCTGCATTAGATTTACATTAAGACACCCTTTGGGATACGCTGTGACTGCAGAGTCAATGTATTTTTCTATGGGGGGCGGTCTGGGTATGGAAGCTAGAAGAATTTTTCTGGTGGCCACTTTGCTTCCATATGCTTACTGCAAGCGACTTCAACTAAAGCAGGTAAAAGACAGAGAGGGGCAGAGGTTGGGATGGGAAGCTGAGTTCATTGCAATTTAATTTCTTCACGGGCTTCCCGAGAATCTTAAAAACAGCCTTTGGAGAAGGCTCCGTTTATTGTCAGAGTTTAGCAACAGGAGGGAGAAAACTCAGAGAATCACCAAACATGGACATCCTTTCCTCCTCCCCTGGCTCTTGGTCCTGCATCCTTTCAATAGGTCTTTTAAGCTAAAGGAACATGTTTTGACCTCATTCCAACTATGGGCTGATTCACAGGGTCAGACTCCACTAGCATGAATAGCTCTCTCCAGGGAAGGGAGGTACTTCCTGGTGGGTGCTGGGCTTCATTGTGTGGAAAACTACCCCCCGCCCCACCCTATTAGCATTTATTGAGTGTTTGGTGAACAGCTGGGCGCACCAAAAGGATGAAGAACTGATCTTTCAGGAGTCTGTCCCGCGTTTGTCCATGGAGACAACTGCGGATGCCAGTACTTGAAGAATATCTTTAAAAGTGCCCCACGGGAAAGGATCTCCCACTTAGCTGCGATCACATTGGTCGGTGAGGAAAGCTTTACCCGGGCCAGGAATCTTGGGGTATGGAGGAGCCCACCTGGCGGCAGAAAGCATTTTATCCAGACAGCGCAGAACAAAAGAATCGTGCTCGGTTTGGAAGGCTGCAAGATGCCTGGTGTGACCTTAGGGTTCGGAACAAGGCTTGTGGGATGCAGAGGTGGGAATCACAACAGCTGAGCAGCTAGCTATAAAGTGAGTGTGTGTGTGTGTGTGAAGCAAAGGAATCTATTATATGTTATACACGTTGTCAAAAGAAAAAATATTAGGTGTGGTAAAAAGACTTTGACACAAGGACTGATCAGAAAATAAGTTAGAAACAGAAATTAGGAATATAGGTGAGAAGTGATAAAAGTCTCATCTAAACCCTTCTAAGTGGGAGTAGAGGAACACAAACTAGGAAGATTTGGGAGGCAAAAATGACGTGTGCCGATAGATTCGATTTGGAGGTTGTGGTGTTTTGAAAGAAAATGGCCCCCAAAGAGAGTGGCATTAGGAGGTGTGGACTTGGAGTGGGTGTGGCCTTGTGGGAGTAAGTATGTCTCTGTGGAGGCAGGCTTTGAGGTCTCATATATGCTCAAGCCACGCCCATTGAGACAGAGCATTTTCTGTTGCCTGTGCAAGGTGCAGAACTCTCAGATAGCTCTCCAGCACCACGTTTGCTGCATGCCGTCAGAGCCACCATGATAAAATAGACTGAACCTCTGCACTGTAAGCCACCATCCCGATAAAGCGTTTCCCTTTAGAAGAGTTGTCGTGGTCCTGGTGTCTTTTCCCAGTATTAGACACTCCAGCGAAGATGGGAGAAGGAAATAGGAGCAATGGAGTAATGCCTTCAGAGTCGCTGTAGGAACCTGTACATATTGTGTGAGCAGTGAGAGGGCAGGACCACCAGCCTACAGGAGAGGGCCAAGATGGCTTGTGGATTTTGGAAGACAGAACGTGTTAATAGTGTGCACTTGGGTAGAATCATTATTCAAAAGGCAGAGCAAACCCCTAGAGATAGTCATTGTTCAGAACTTGTGAAAGCCACAAGTACGGACACTAAGGAAAGGCAAAAGGATAGAGGTTATACCCAGAGAGCCAAGCCCTCGAGGTTCCCATGAGGGAACAGTAGTATTGCATCACATCCTGTCCTCCTGGATTTCTTTTGGATTACTCAGGAAGAGGCAGGGCAGTTTCTTGAGGGCCAGTCATCTCCTGAGGAGCCAATTCTTTTTCTCCTACTTTCTTAACTTCCCACCTTAAGTAATGGCTTCTTTCTGCAGTGACATTGAGTCCACCAAACCACTTGACATTTTATGCACAGATCACAGTTAAGAACTGCTACGATTGATTTCACTCAGAGTCACACAGAATTTACTTTTTTCTCTCTGTGTGTGTATATAGGGTAACTCACATCTCTGCTCCCAAAACTTGCTTACCAATTAACTTAAGAAGCCAGTGTCCCTCACAACTCAAGTGTTATTGATGGGAGACTTGGGCTCAGCCCGGGTGGAAGTCTCTAACACTAACTTCAGGTCACATTGATTGAGGGGATCCAAGAACAAACACTGATTTCCTAGAAATTTCCTGTTGTAAAAATAGTTCCCCAGGGTCTGGAGAGGTGGCTCAGGGTTAAGCACACTTGTTCTTATAAAGGAACTGGGTTTGACTCCCAGCACCCACAACCACCCATAACTTCAGTTGCAGGTACTGGAAGTCCTCTGCTGACTGCCATGGATACCAGACGTGGATGTGATGTGCATACATACACGAAGGCAAAACATTTATACACTTAAGACAACATAAATCTAGACAGTTCTTCAAGCTGTGAGCAACAGGAAACTCATTCTCTAAACTCAGGCAACAGTGGATGCCATTAGCCCTTACACCTGAACTCTGAGTATTATGAATTTTTCTTTCCCCCAAACCCCTGACCCATAGAAAATGAGTTTGGAGGGGAAGGGCCCACACTTACATCAGCTGTGAAAGGCAGCTCAAAGGGCAGGCAATAGGCTAAAAAGAGCAGAGAGTACGTGTTGATGAATTTTAAAGCAGCTTCTAGGAGACATTGCCACCTGCTCTACCCTTACATGATCTCAGCAACAGGGATACAGCTCATGAAGGTCTTGGATTCTGTTTTCAGCACCCTAAAAAGAAAACACTGCCCCCAACAAGGGACTGACAGACATTCATGATCTCACTGAGTCCTCACAACTGTGGCATTATTTTACCCATTTTACAGGTGGTGAAGCTGAGGTGTTAGAGATGTTGAGCAAGTTGCCCAAACCAACCATTGATTCTCATTGTCCTGAGAGCCAAACCCTGGTTTTTGTCCCAAAGACTGTGGTCTCACAAGCAGAAGAGAAGGTGGCCAAAGAGACAAAGCTGGGTGTGGTTATGCCTACCTGTAACCATAGTCCTGAGAGGACAAAGCAGGAAGATCATGAATTCTAGAATATTCTGGGCTACACAGGGAGACCTTGCCTCAAAACAAACTAAGCTGAGCATGGTGGTATATGCCTGTAATCACACCACTGAGGGGCAGGAGGCAGGCAGATAGGCAGTTACATGGTAAATTTGAAGCCAGCCTGGGCTACATGAGAGTCTGTCTCAAACAACTTTAAAACCCCAAACCAACCAACAGATAACAACAAAAACAACAATAAAACTCCAAACAACTGGGAGAGAGAAAGAGAGAGGACAGAGACTGTGTGCGTGCGTGCGTGCATGTGTGTGTGTGCGCGCGCGTGTGTGTGCACACGTGTGTGCGCGCGTGTGCTTACTGCTTACTCTCCTCAGCCTCTGGTTTTCAATCATGGCCGTTTTTTTTTTTTTTTTTTAATTTATTTTTTGTTAGCTGTTTCTCGAATCCTAGTTGGTCTTATAATAAAAATCTGGAGCCAGATATTGGAATAGATCAGGGAAGCAGAGAAATAACCCACAGCCACTTCTCATCATTACTGAATGCTCAGGCCAAAAGGAATTGGTCCTGTCTCCACCAATCTTCAGACCGAAAGGGGAAGCAAAGGGCTGAACTCTTGTCTCCTCTGCCTTACGTTCCTTTCTCTGCCCAGCCATATCACTTCCTGTCTCAACCTTCCTAGTGCTGGAGTTTAAGGCGTGTGTGCTTCCCCAGTACTGGGAGCAGAGGCATGGGGTACCAAATGCTAAGATTAAAGGTGTGTGCCACCACTGCCAGGCCCTGTTTCTCTTTTGGATTACAGTAATCTCCTATAGTCCGGGCTGGCCTTGAACTCACAGAGATCCAGATAGATCTCTGCCTCCAGAGTGCTAAGATTAAAGGTGTGTGTCATCACCGCCTGACCTCAATGGCTAACTCTGTGACTGGATCTGTCCTCTGATCTTCAGGCAATCTTGATTAGATACACAATGAATCACCACAATCAGCCATCAAAATGTTTCCTTTCCACTGCCTTGTGCTATTAGTTTTGCCTGCCATGGTCTCCCAGCTCAGAGGCCCACGCACATAGCTAACAAAAATCCTTGCAGGCAGAGCTAAGGCATGCTCTTCTCACAGTTTGCCTGCACGGGCCTGCTGTTTGCACAGCTGGGTTTGTTGCTCCTGATGGCAGAGCAGAGAGGCTTGAAAAGACACTGGGTTTCAGAAAGCTTTCGTGGTCTAAGCAGAAGAAATTAAACTAATATCTGGAGGTTTCACGCTGCCTTTTTAGAGGCCAGCGTTCTTTTATTTTCAAGTTCCTCCTCTTGTTAATGGGCAAGGGGGACATTATAACAATTACTGTATAAATGTTGCCATTTGGCTTTGAGATTTGCCCAAGGGAAGTTCCTTCCCAAAGAAATTGGTTTTTTCTTTACAAATATTTAAATCTCTTTTATAATGGAATATTTGTGACCTTTCTGTGATCAGAGCTGGTCCATTGTGTTCAGTAGCTGCCTGGCCCACCCCCTTCCTTTACTTCCCTCAACAACTCTGTGTCTGTTTTTTTAATTGAAAGCAACTGTTCATGGAAATCTCACCATGAAGGAAAACACTGTGAGCCAATACACTTTGGGCCAGGTCCAAAGCTCAGATAATGAAGTCAGTGATGCTGATGTAAGAAGGGATTTGCCCCATGATGGTAATAAATCTGTCATTTGTATGCCATAAACACAGAATGGCTAGATGTATTTGAAGGCCCTGTTTGGAATTAGTTGAGTGGGTTTTCATTCATGATGAACTTAGCAACTATTCACAGAGCTGCTGTGCTTAGATATTAATTTCTAGTGAGTAGCCTACGTATAATTTTTTAGAAAATTAGAACGATATAAGAGAATTAGTCTGAAATAGGAAAGAGCTATGAGAGTAAATCAAGAGCCTCACAGGTATTACCTTGTGTTGTGTGACCAATTACACTTTTTCAGGCAATTTGATAACATCTTATCATAGGTGACTCAAGGGACAGGCTGGGCAGGTGACAGAAACACAGCACTGTGTGATCTAGGAATGTCAGTCAACAGAGGGATGTCCAAAAAACTCATGGGATGTTACAGAGAATACTGTCAGAGCTGGTGCACTGTTCATGTGCTGCCTCTAAACTAAGTGGATCCCAAATCAGATTCGGTGAAGTAGAAACCATATTAAATATTATATTTGGACCAAAAGTCTCTTTTCCTTCTCACAGGAATTACAATTTTGATCAAATCAATGCTGAACAATATTACTTTTTCTTCCTTGCTATGGTGTGTCCAGAAATGGTTTGTGACAGAAAGTCTTTTTATAGCTTTGCTTTCAACATGTATTTGTGTTTTAATGATACATTCTCTGCCTGTAAAAAAAAATGTAATTATAGCTCACAGAAAATCAACACATTTTGAGCTTTCTAAGTATATTTAGGCTGTCAACAGTGTGCTGTTTGACATCCAACATTACTCTGCTTCTGCCTTTAATGGCTAGATTGCTTCCTAAAGACAGTCTAATGACACAAGACTCCTAAATTCTGTTGGACCATTGAACTAAGAATGACCTGAGCAGACAGGGATGCTTTGGCCATCTGTCACTGATGGACGTATTGATCTGAACATGGTGGCTGAGGGCACTGTGTACTGAGGTGTTGATAACCCTCCTTGATATGTTTGTCATGGGTTTGATTTCTCATTGTCCTTCCCAGCAATGGAGCCCTTGGGCAGTAAGCAACCTGGCTGAGAAAGCACATCACCAGGTCAAAAGGGTATATCAGTCCTCATGCATTATCCTCTCGGGTCACCCTGTAGCACGTCTAAGAAAAGTACAAGAGAAGGAGCCCTTTGGAAAGTTTTTATTTGGAGAACTTTCAAACACATGGGAGGTTGCTTCTCACCTAGCTTGAATGCCTGTTTGCCTTGCTTCTACCTGCCAGAACCCTTTCAAACAGTCTGAAGTCCACTTGTGGTTAGCATTTTACATCTGTTTGTTGTGCCTCTGAGTTCAAAGGGGCCTGGTTTTAATATTCTGGAAGCACAGAGTGGTGAAGTGGAGGAACCCTGCTCCTCCAGGGTTCCAGATCTCAAATTTGATTGTAGAAGTAAAGAAACAAAGTACTTTGGTGGCTCAAAGAAGTTCAGTGTATTCCTCGGAAGTAATCCTTTCTCACTCAGTTTAAATGGTGGAATGCAGCATTCCCTCACTAGAGCATGGTTTCTCTTTTGGATAAGCATCTTTTTACAATCTGTGCAAATTGACAAAAAGCTAAATCCATAAAAAGCTTGCCTTAAATATTTATATATGGCCATTTGGAACAATTAATGCATTTTAAATATGAAAAGTCACAATTGCAAATGATTCGCCATCTTGAAAGTAGTGAAAAAGTAATATATACATATTATACTTATATGGTTATATACTTATATAGTATACATGCATACACAATACACTCTCTCACACACACATATGAACAGCTTCCTTTTCACATCTCCCTGTGGTCTCATAAAAAATAATTCTGGATAGTTAATATTCTATGCTATTGCCAAATCTATTAAACTTCAGCAAAATCCTATCTGATTTGTTAGTACTCTGTAAACATTAATTGTTGATGATACATAAACTATCTTTGTTTTTGGGTTGTTTAGTGTGCTGGAAATCAAACCCAGGGCTTTTTTGTGTGTTACGTATACACTCTTAGCAGTGACTCCAAGATCACACAATATGGAACAGGGTTGGAAAGTTATATAATATACCAAGGGAAGAAATGCTGAAGGAATCAAGAAAAGTTAAGAGAAATCCTTAAGAATACAGTCACTTATGGGGATTGAGAAATGTCCATCGTATTTGCTTATTTATAACACTCACTCATCAAATATTTGTGAAGAATTTTTTAAAATTCTTAGAAATTCTTGGGGGCGCCATAGAGGGATTATATTAAATCTTCTCCAAGACCGAGGTTCAATTTCCAGCACACGTATGGCATCTTCTAACTATTTGTAGCTTCGGGGCTAGAGAATCCACCACCCTCTTCTGGCCTCAGTGGGGACTAGGCATGCATGTGGTGCAACAATGTATGTTGTGTACAGTGTGGTTTGGAGCCTTGAGCTGACTAGAGAAGTTCAAGGGAATAAAGACAAGACAGACACACAGACACAGGTACAGAGAAGCCGAGGGCAAGTGGGCCAAGTGCACTCTGATAGTACTACCTACTACGGCAGGCGGCCCAGAACATATGTATGCTTCTGTGTATAGCATAGAGGGAAAGGTTAGCTAGTCTCAGGGGGAGGTGTTTTTAGGTGAGCAGTCTCAGAATATAAGCAAATGAGAGAAGGAAGCTGCACTTGCTAGTTTTTGCATGCATTGTTTGGTCCTTCATACACAGCAGGGCTTGCACACTGTCAGACCAGAGGAAGTCTTTGCCATCCTGTTGGGTCTGACCTTGGAGGGAAGACTTTGCCACTGGATTTGAGGCACTGGTTCTTGACACAGCCACTAGGTTGAACACTACACATTCACTCAGAACTTCATCCACTTTTTACACATCTTCTCAAGCCTTCCTTGGCTCCCCACAGATTTACATGTAGGAAAAACACCTATACACGTAACATAAATAAATTTAAAAGTTGAAGGATTAGAGGCAATAGTAATGCAGAAGTCTTGTGGTATTTATCACTTTGTAATAAATTTATGATTCAGAAAAAAAAGTCAGGGATGATTTTATTGGTAGCAGTGGGGAAAGAAAAAGAGGCAGAGGTTCAAGCAAGCTTCGGCTCCATCAGTTGACTTTTAAAGTGGAAATAACAGAAGTACAGAAAGGGTTTTGCTCCCCAGATCCTTTTTCACAGTTTCCTGTTTGTTTTTGTATTTGCTACATTATATTTATTTTGGGCGTATATGTGTGGAGGCCAGAGGACAACTGACAGAGCCAGTTTTCTCTTTACCATTGGTTGTATCCTTGGGTCTCTGGCCGCCATATTTGCACATAAAATTCTGTCCCTGAGTTTGTACCTTGAATTCCAATCCTTTCTCTCTTTTTTAAAAAATTTAATTAAACAGGTTTTTATTCCCGTATATATCACTGCTCACCCTTTCTTCCCTCCTCCCAGTCTCTTCCAGTCCTCCCTCAGCCTTCCTCCACCCCATTCCCCCATTAATTCCCCAAGCAGGGCAAGGTGTCCCAAGGTGGGTCAGTTCACTCTGGCATATCCAGCTGAGGTAGGTTTGAGTCCCTTGTCCCAGTATTAAGGCTGGGTTAGGTGTTCCTCTGTAGGGAATGGGCTCCAAGATGTCAGTTCATGCATCAAGAACATAGTCTGACCCTACTGCAAGAGGCTCCACAAACCATTCAACAGTTGTCTACCTTTGGAAGGTTTAGTTCCTTTTCCTGAGGATTCCTCAGCGGTTATTTCTGACTCAGAGAGCTCTCAATAGCTCCAGTTAGTCATCTCTGTGGGACTCCTCCTCATGATCCTGATCCCTTTGCTCATATTCTCTCTCTTCTCCTGGACCTCTGCTTCTGTCTCCATCCATTGCTGGATGAAGGTTCTATAATGACAATTATAGTGGTCATTCATTTGATTATAGGGAAGTCCTGTTTAGGCACCCTCTCCACTATTGGTTGGAGTCCTAGACATTGGTTGGAGTCAGGGACATCTTGTGGGTTCTTAGAGGTTTCCCTAGCACCTGGTTTTTTCTCCAGCTTCATAGTGGCTTCCTCTATCAAGACATTCATTTAATTTTTTTCTCCCTCTTTGTTGCTCCTCTCACTCAACCATCTCCTTCTCCTATGATTTGTTCCCACCTCTCCTTGGTCACTACCTGTTATGATCCCATCTTACGGAGGAGATCTTCTCTATTTCCTCTTTCCATGGGGATTTCTGGATGTCTCTCTTAAGTTCCTTCTGTTCCCAAGCTGTTCAAGGGGTTGTGGTTTACAGCCTGGATATTCTTTGCTTTTTGTCTAAAATACACTTATGAGTGAGTATACTCTTTGTCTATCTTTCTGGGCAGTTACCTCAAATCCACCCATTTGCCTGCAAATTTTAGGATGTCTTTTGTTTTGTTTTGTTTTGTTTTTTACTGCTGAGTAGTACTCCATTGTGTAGCTGTACCACAGTTTATTAATCCATTCTTCAGTTGAGGGGCATCTAGGTTGTTTTCAAGTTTTGGCTATTACAAATAATGCTGCTGTGAACATAGTTAGCTAATGCCCTTGGGGTAAGAATGTGCATCCTTTGGGTATATGCCCAATAGTGGTATTGCTGGATCATTGGGGAGATTGATTCCAAGTTTTCTGAGGAACTGCCATACTGCTTTCCAAAGTGTTGTACCAAGTATACACTCCCACCAGCAATGGAGAGGATGCTCTGCATCCTCTCCAGCATTGGATGTCATTTGTATTTTTGATCTTAGCCATTCTGATAGGTGTAAGATGGTATCCCAAAGTTGTTTTGATTCGCACTTCCCTAATGGCTAAAGATGTTGAGCAATTCTTTAAGTGCCTTTCAGCCTTTTATAATTCTTCTGTTGAGAATTCTCTTTTCAGCTCTGAACCCCATTTTTAATTGGATTATTTGGTGTTTTGGCATCTAGTTACTTGAGTTCTCTATATATTTTAAAGATCAGTCCTCTGTCAGACGTAGGGTTGGTGAAGATCTTTTCCCATTCTGTAGGCTGTCATTTTGTCTTATTGGCTGTGTCCTTGGCCTTACAGAAGCTTCTCAATTTCAGGAGGTCCCAGTTGATTATTGTTCTTAGTGTCTGTGCTACTGGTGTTATATTTAGGAAGTGGTCACTTGTGCCAATGCATTCAAGGTTATTTCCCACTTTCTTTTCTATCAAGTTCAGTGTAGCTGGTTTATGTTGAGGTCTTCGATCCACTTGGATTTGAGTTTTGTCAGGGTGATAGATATGGATCTATTTTCATTCTTCTACATATTACCATCCAGTTATGCCAGCACCATTTGTTGAAGATACTATCTTTTTTCCATTGTATATTTTTGGCCTCTTTGTCAAAAATCAGGTGTTCATAGGTGTGGGAATTAAGGTTGGGGTCTTCAATTTGATTCCATTGATCCACAAATCTGTTTTTATGGCAGTACCAGGCTATTTTTATTATATTCTTATAATATTTTACAATATATTATTACTGTTCTTTCAAGGTCTGAAAAAAGTTGTGTTGAGATTTTGATGGGGATATTGCATTGAATATGTAGATTGCTTTTGGAAAGATTGCCAAGTTTGCTATGTTAATCCTACCTATTCAGGAGCATGGGAGATCTTTCCATTTTCTGATATCTTTTTCAATTTCTTTCTTTAATGACTTAAAGTTCTTGTCATACAGGTCTGTCACTTCTTTGATTAGAGTAACCCCAAGATATTTAATGCTACTATTATAAAGGTGATATTTCCCTGATTCCCTTTTCAGCCCTTTTATCATTAATTTTTTTGAGTTAATCTTGTACTCTGCTACATTGCTGTAGGTGTTTATCATCAATAGGAGTTCCCTGGTGGAATTTTGGGGGTCACTCGGCCCTTTCTTTTATAATTAGGGCCATCATTCTCTTTAAATTTTTTTCTGCTGTGATGAAACACTCTGTCCAAAAGCAACGTAGTGAAGGAAAGGATTTATTTGGCTTACACTGCCAGGTCACAGGTCATCATTGAGGGGAGTTAAGGCAAGTCTGCTTGCTGTCGCATACACAATTACCTCCCACCAAGCACTTGCTTCACAGTAAAGGACAGCGGGAGTCATGTAATGTCTTTCTATATGCTGTGAATAAAGGAAGCATTCTGGCTTATATCAGGCACCTCAGCAGTAGGCAGGAAATTTGACCATAGGTAGGAGAAGGAGGGCAGAGTCAGACAGAGACACAAGCCAGCCACCCAAGATTCAGCATGTCAGGTAACACAGGTGAGCCATGGGCCACATGGCAGGACAGAACAATGAAAATGGATTGAATTAAGATGAAAGAATTGGCTAGCAATATGCCAGAGACATAGGCCAAACAGCATGAAATTAATATAAGCGTCTGAGTAAATTTTTTTTTTGGGGGGGGGGGAGCAGTGAAAGGTGGGTCTGAGCTGTGGGGAAGTCTGTGCCAGAAACCTCTTGTTACAGTCATGGAAGATCCCCTTGATAGCTAACTACAATCAGGCTATACTCCAGCTGGCTTTTTTTTTTTTTTTTTTTTTTTTTTTTTTTATACTTCAGGACCACTTGCCTAGATGGTGCCACCCATAGTAGGTTATGTAGGAGAACATTTCTTTCACTCCCATCAGTTCCCAAATAATGACATGGAGACTTAATATTAATTGTAAATGATCGGCTTACAGCTCAGGCTTGTTAGAAGCCAGCTTTTACATTTTAAATTAATCCATATTTCTTACCTACCTTCTGCTGTGTGGCTCCACTTGTTACCTCATTTTCTACATGTACTACTTCCTCTGTGTCTGCTGGTGTCTTCTCTGACTCTGCCCTTCCTCTCAGCATTCTCTGTTTGTCCCCCCTATACCTCCCTACCTGGCTGTTGTAGTGGGTTTCGGGTCCCGGGCGCCAGAGGTCCGGGACCCACAGACTTGCCCGCCTGAGACTGCTTAGGAACCCACCGCCGCCCAGGCCCCCAGAAACGACTCAGACGCTTCTATTAACTTCATGCTGTTTGGCCTATGGCTCAGGCACATTGCTAGCTAGCTCTTACATCTTAAATCAACCCATTTCTATTAATCTGTTG
The DNA here is from genome assembly GCA_033318265.1 of Phyllotis vaccarum. NCBI lineage: Eukaryota > Metazoa > Chordata > Mammalia > Rodentia > Cricetidae > Phyllotis > Phyllotis vaccarum. Next base: position 79,417,875 of record JARWLC010000014.1, on the reverse strand, counting down.
GCCACATAGCTCGTGGCTCACCCGTGTCTCCTTACATGTTGTTCCTTTGGCGGCTTCAGCTCGGTCTGCCTCTGCTCTGCCCTGCTTCTCCTACCTAAGCTCTGATTTCTCCTCCTACCTATTCTACGGTACCCGCCATGGCCCAAAACAGCTCCTTTATTCAAAGATTGAGATTCACAGCATAAAGAAGGGCATTCCCACATCACCTGGCTCCCAGTCGGTTAGCTTTTTATTAAACCAATTCAAATGACAAATTTTCACAGTATACAAAAGGATTATTCCACAGCAGGGCTGGACCTCCCAGTATAAATAATACTCATGATAGTGGGGAATCCCTCATCTGAGGCTTCCTCTCTCAGATAACCCTTGGCTTTGCCAAGCTGACAGTTTAAGCTTACCAGGGTAACTGTATGCCATAGTACCCAGCATAAAAGGTCATGAGAAAACCTTACTTTAGAAAAAATAGTGCTAACGTCAGAGTTTCAGTAACTTCATGCTTACAGAAGTAGAAATATAATCACGGTGCTGTAGTTGCTGACCCAGTGGTCTTTCTCCTTCACCATGTAGTTGAGACCCAGGGATCTCAAAAATGTAAAACTTTCTAGAATATCAATACAAGGAGACAGAATGAATATTATTCTGGTTTAACTTTAGGGACACGATATTTTAATATTTCACATAATAAATTTCACTTTCAGTAGTGATTTCTCTACTTTATAAGTATGTATATAATTTCCATTTTGTTTTGTTTGTTTTTTGAGACAGAATTTCTCTGTATTACAATCCTGGCTGTCTTGGAATTCAATTGTAGACCAAGCTGGCCTAGAACCTAGAGATCTGACTGCCTCTGCTCCTGAGTGCTGGGATTAAAAGCATGTGATAACATACATGGCTCCTGTTTCTTATTTTAATATTATATATTCCACATAAAATATTGTCCAAATTAAATAATTCTCTTTCAAGTTCTATAGGGCTTTGAAATGTAAAAATGTTGTTAATATCTATTATCTGGTATAGGAGATATTAGAAAATGTATACCTTCAAATTAATGAAAGGGTTCCTATGAGAAGCATAACAGCTATTAATATATATCATCCTTCTTACACATGTGAATATAGAAGCTATTATATTAAGTTATCTTGCTAAAACTCATATAGCCAACTCACAGTCCAGCCAGGATTCAATTTAAGTCTTTGAATCCCAAATCAGTACACTTCCTCTTGCTGTCTCTAAGTGCAGGAGAGACATTTTAAATCTTTCAGCACTTACCAGAGCAGAGTGTGTTATTACAATCAATTCTTTTGTCTTCATGCAAAAGGCTCCCTAATGTTTCTAATTATGGATTATATTCGGATCGCCTCTGTATGATGATAGACTTTAGACTAAATTTAATCTGCACTCCGAAATACTTCATGTCCCAAGAATGTTATAAAGGTGGAACACAGTTATTGATCTAAACCAATCACTTCAAAGCAATATGGTCAGTATGGCCTGAATCTGTTATCTTAGCCCACACACTATGTCCTTAACAAATACCATCTCTCATACTTCACTGAAATTAGCGGTGAAACTATGACTAATAAAATTGGTTTAGAACCAAAATTCAATAAGAGCAAAGTTAATTATATGCTTGTAAGAAATAAGCATACAGTTAGATCAATATGCAAATCATGACCTTCAATGGTCTTCACTGTCTTCTTTTAAGCTCTTAGTCTTACAAAGATCAACTTACTACCCAGAACTTCATTTCACGAGGCTATCCATACTTAAATTACTAGATTTTTAATTGTTTGTATATAAATGATATATTCGTGTCCATGTCTGGGCAACAGTATATAAGACAATGATACCTAGCTTCATGTTAACAAAAGATCAGAGCAATTTAGGAAACTAAATTCATAGGTACTATGGTTTGACATCATGTTTGACACTACAGCAAATACAAATTAATTAGACATTAAAGAGCTTATAACCTAGAGTGGAAAAGATATCCAAGCTTACGATGTAGTCTTTGCTGGTTTGTTTTTAAATAAAGACCCAGACAAAGAGCAATGGAGTAGAAAATAGGTGCAGATGGAGAAAATTATTGCCTACTTAGGCAGTTTTCACCAGAGATGGCACTTGATTGGATCGTGAAGAATGAGTATCCATTGAGGCAAATAAGAATGCATGGGTAGGAAGAAGAAATGACCGAAAACAAAGGATAGAACATGGTGAATGTGTATCTGAGGACCAGAACATGGCTTCTTTCACCGTACTGTTCAGATACCCTGGAATAACCCTGGCATACAACTTTTGTTTGGTGTGTGTGGTTTTTTTTGTTTGTTGGTATGGTTTTTGGTTTTGGTTTCTTGAGACAGTGTCTTTCTGTGTAGATATGGCTCTCCTGGAACTCACTTTGTAGACCAGGCTGATTTAGCTTCTGCCTTTCAAGTGCTGGAATTAGAGCCATGCACCACCATTACCTGGCAGTATTCAACTTTTGACTTGTGACATTGTACTGGTTAACATAATATATACACAGTATGGTGGTTTGAAAGAAAATGGCCTCCAAAGAGAGTGCTGTTTTTAGGAGGTGTAGCTTTGTTGAAGTAGGAGTGGTCTTGTTGGAGGAAGTGTGTCACTGTGGGGTTGGGCTTTGAGGTCTCCTTTGCTCAAGCTACACTGAGTGTGGTAGACAGTTTATTGCCAGTTACCTTTCAATCAAAATGTAGATCTCTCAGCTACCTCTCTAGCACCATGTCTCCCTGCACACAGCCATGTCCCACCATGATGCTAATGGACTATACCTCGGAACTGTAAGCCACCCCAATGAAATGTTCTCTATTATAAGAGTGACTATGGCCATCGTGTCTCTTCACAGCAATAGAAACCCTAACTAAGACACATGGTAAATATGCCTGAAAGTCATTTTTACACTTGGCAACAACAGGTACTAAGGTTTATTTATCTATAAACATGACTACAGAGCCATCAAGATGATTTAGTGGGTAAAGGCACTTGACACCAAAGCCTGGAAACCTGAGTTTAACTCTTTGGACCTGTATTGTACAAGGAGAGACTGATCCCTAAGAGTTGTTTTCTGACCTCCATACTTATGCTGTGCCACCTCTCTCTTTGCCTGTGTGTGTGTGTACACGCGCATGTGCTCACCATACATAAATGAAATTAAATTTTTTAAAAATGGAAGTATCTGGAAAACATACCCAATTAAACCCAAATTAAATGCATATGCTGACTTAACTTCCCTTGGAGTCTCCAAATGTGTGTAACCAGTCTAGAACTCTACTACAAAAGAGGGAGGAAGTGGGGTAGAAAGAACACGAGGGACAGAGACAATGAATGGTCTTACTCAAGTGAGGGCAATATCTTAGTTCTGCAAATTAAAGAAATATATGTAATCTTACAACATGTTGCTGGTAGCTTAGGATTTGCTAGTTTTATGGTAAATCTGCTAGCAACTTTGCTACTGAAGTCTCCAATAATTCATGAATGACCTCTCATAGCTGCTGGTGTCAATTTTGGATCTCCAGTTTCCCATCCTCTCTTTCTCATACTCCTCATACTCCTTACTCCTTCATACCTGGTTTTTTTTTTTTTTTTTTTTTTTTTTTTTTTTTTTTTTTTTTTTTTTTTTTTTGAGACATAGTCTCACTATGTAGCTCTAGTTGACCTGAACTAGCCTTGTAGACCAGACTGGCTATGAACTCAGAGATCTGCCTGTCTCTGCCTCCTGATTTGGGGAATTAATGGTGTTCAAAATCAAGTCCATAGGCCATGGATGCTTGCTTCTGCAACACTAGTTAAGAGTTTAGAGCAGGGGGCTGGAGAGAAGATTCAGACCTTAAGAACACTGGCTGCTTTTCTAGAGGACCGAAGTTCAAACCCTAGAACCCATGTGGTAGCTCACAGCTGTCTGTAATGCCAGTTCTAGGAAATCTGACCTTCTCACACCGACATACATGCAGGCAGAGCACAATGCACATGAAATAAAAAGAAATACATTAAATCAGATTTAGAGCAGAATTCTGGGATGGTTCAGTGTATGAAGAGGTTGTGAAGCCCAGTGAGCTGGGTTACATCTCCAGAATCCACAGGAAGGAGAGAACTGGCTCCTACAAGCTTCTTTCTGACCTCACATGCTCACCCCCCCCCACCCACCCCACCCCCTGACTGCCAAATAAGAGATTAGAGCAGAATTCCCTAATGTTACTTGGAGATTTCCTGGAGAAAACCACTTCCTTATATTGTTGTTAGAGTGGACTATCATTTGGCCTGGTGGTACAGGCCTATATTTCAATTACTTGGGAGGGAGAGGCAGAGTGATCACAAGTTCAAGACCCACCTGGGCTACAAAAAAAAAACAAAAAACCCTTTAAAACCAGCATCAGCAATAGTGAGACCTTACCACAAAATAAAAATAAAGGTAAGAAGAGAGCTGGAGGGGAGGGGGTAGTAAAATACTCAGTACCAAAAAGGAGGAGGAGGAGGAGGAAGAGAGAGAGGAAGAAGAAGAGTAGGAGAAGGGAGAGAGAGAGAGAAAGAGAGAGAGAGAGAGAGAGAGAGAGAGAGAGAGAGAGAGAGAGAGAGAGAGAGAGAGAGAGAGAGAGAGAGATAGGGAGGGAGAAAGAGAGACTATAAAAAATGCACTTTCTGTATCTTTTTGTTCTGAGGCAGCCTGACGAGTTGAAGAAACTTCTTCAATTCCCAGATAACTTGAGAGTCTTTCCCTTGGCTCCTTTCCTTTATTTGGTTTTCTCCATAACTTTTATTTTTAATGAAAGAAAACATACATTTTGAAGACTAATATTCTGAGGTCATTTATCTTTCCCTGCCAATTATGTGATCTGGAATAAAGAGTTTCCGTCTCTAGGGCAGCAAGATGACTGAGATCCTTTGTGTGTGGAGAAAACTCATTTTCAAAGAAACCAACTGTTGTTGTGAACTTCCTGCTCACTGGCAAGAACAGACTTCCCACTGATGTCCATTTAAGCCCATTGGCTTGCAGGGTCCTTAGGCCCTCTCTGGACCACCGAAAAGCTGGAGCTTCTGGGTAGATGTATGAGCTTTCTGGGATAGTTATACAAGGCTTTGCTTTGGGTGGCAAAAAGGAACCATGAAAAAAAATCATTAGTTTTTATAAACACAAGCATTTTTTGAGAGAGAGAGAGATCCTGCAAACATAAAAATGAAGAACACAGATTCAGACTTGAGAGTACAGCGGCCTCATCTCCAGCATAGGTTGGGATTGGGGGGGGTGGAGGTGGGGACCCTGAAATCTAATAAAGTTAAACACACAGCATTATAGAATACACTTTGCGGAGGAGAACAGAGCCAACCATGTGGCTGCTTGCTTTGTTTGGGCTAGGGAGGGCTTTACTGGGCAGCCAGTTTTGACAGTGGGCCTTAGGATCTGTGCAGTAAAAACGACAAGGCCTTCCAGGCTGAGAGGATGGCCAGTGCTTATGGGGATCTGTTTTATATTTAATAAAACCAGTCTGGAATGTCAGAGAAGAGATCCACCCACAGTCATCTAGGAGGAACAGAGAGTGGTAACTCACACCTTTAATCCCAGCAGGGGAAAGACGGGGAGTGGTGCCCTATGACTTTAATCCTATAACTCCAGAGACAGAGATATTTCTGTGTTTCTGTGAGTTCAAGGCTAACTACCAAATAGTAGTAGCCCAGGCCTTTAATCTTAACCTGGCTATGAAACAACTGGGTGAAGAAGGTATTTAAGGCAGGCGTAGAAAGACAGATTCATTCAGTAGAAGCCACAGGAGCGAGGCTGAGGAAGCTGGAGACAGCTGGGTGAGATCTGACTGTGGGGTTTCCTCTCTCTGATATTCTAGACTTTCCCTGAGATCTGGCTCTGAGTTTCCTTTAACACAACCAGAATCTGTGCTGCATGTGCTAAGAAGGCTTCACTCTGTTCTGTATGAAATAATATAATGTAAGAGGCAGAAAATATGTAAAATTTGAGGATTATTTTAAAAATTCCACCGTGACCGATTCATTCACAGCAACTAAAATTTGATCACTCACATGATATTACTTAAATTGTCCATTTTCATTACAATAAGTTGATCCATTTCATGCTTTTAGATCATTTACAGTCATTACAGAACATTGACCACAGGTTTTCAGGTCCAATTACAAAATACATCATTCTTCTTCTTCCTTTAGGTTAGAAAAATAATCATAAGTGTGGGTTGTTACAGTGGCAAGAAGCAAGCCTCATAGTTTTGAAAAGGTAATAAGATTGTTTTTTCTTCTCAAGACAGGGTTTCTCTGTGTATCCCTGGCTGTCCTGGAACTTGCTCTGTAGACCAGGCTGGCCTCAAACTCAGAGATCTGTCTCTCTCTCTTAGTACTGGGATTAAAAGTAAGTGCCATTGTAGTATGAGTTTTCTGGCCTGGACTTTTGGGCCTAGCCTCTAGGTTTAGGCTGGCAGACCATCAGCCGCAGAGACACACAGATGCTTACAATAGTTTTAGGCTGATCGGCCTAAGGCCCAGGCATATAACTCGTTAACTCTTTATCCTTAATCTAACCCATGACTCTTATCCAGTTCAGCCATGCGGCTTGGTACCTTTTCTCAAAGCAGCATAGTTGTCTTCTGTTTCTTCTGGCTTCTCTTTGGCTTCTGCTGTGGTAGCGGGGTTTCTTTGGTCCCGGGCGGCCAGAGGTCGGAGACCCACAGACCTGCTGAGCCAGACTGCTTAGCCACCCACCAGAGCCGCTGCTGCTCAGGCCCCTAGAAATGACTCAGACACTTATATTAACTTCATGCTGTTTGGCCTATGGCTCAGGCACATCGCTAGCTAGCTCTTACATCTTAACTCAACCCATTTCCATTAATCTGTCTGTCACGTGACCCGTGGCTCACCTGTGTTCCTTACATGTTGCTCCTTTGGCGGCTTGCTTGATCTGCCTGACTCCCCCCTGCTTCTCCCTACCTATTCTGATTCCTCCTCCTACTTTTTCTATGGTGCCTGTCATGGCCCAAAACAGCTCCTTTATTTAAAGATTGAGATTCACATACAGAAAGGCATTCCCACATCATTCTGCCTCTGTTCTTCCTGTTCCCAGAGTTTTCTTAGTCTGTTAGCCCCGCCCACACTTCCTGTCTGCCTTTGGCCAATCAGCGCTTTATATTAAACCAGTGGGTGGGATAATTATTTACAATGAAAGAACACAATCCCCTACATGCCATTCTCCAGCAACATTAAGATGTTTTAAAAGTAAGATAATCTAACTCATGATAATTCAAGTTCTATATTGCACTGGGTACCATTTGATGGGTACAGTCAATTATACCTCAGTTTTGTAATTATAAAGAACATGTTTTTCTCTAAACCATACACAAATACTTATGAAGGAAGCACTAACAGCCAATCTGTGAAGTGTCGAGGTTCCATTCATTTTTATTTTATATATGGGTGCTTTGCCTCAATGTCTGTCGGCATACCATGTTCATATACAATACCCATGTGGGTCAGAAAGGGGTGTTGGATCTTCTTGGATTCCAAGAAGACCGACTGGATGCTAAGAACTGAACAAATAAATGGTTTATTTTTTATTTATAAAAAGATACCCCAATTTTTTATTAAGTATTATAAAAGGTTACTCGTTGTCAGAAGGAGAGAAATAGAGTAACAGCCTTTTTATATTTATGAAAACTATAGGTCATAAAAAATGACATTGTTTCACATTACTCAAAGCCTTTTGGAATTAACTTGTAAGGATGGAAGCTGTCACTTTTCATATTCTGTATTATCATTTGTCCAAACAAGATTCACATCCAAGTGCACATCTTTAATTCTAGCACTTCAGAGGCAGAGGTAGGGGGACTCTGTGGGAGTTCAAGGGCAGCCTTGTCTGTATATGAGTTCCAGGCCAGTTGGAATTATATGTGAGACTCTATCTCAACAAAGACTTAAAAAAAAAAAAAAAAAGAGTAAATCGTCATAGGATAATCTTTTTGTTCGCTGTGAAGATGCGTCTTTGCTAAGGCACCTTGTGATTGATCAAATAAAGAGCTGAACAGCCAATAGCCAGCAGGAGAGGATAGGTGGGACTTCTGGACAGAGATAAGAATTTTGGGAAGAAATCAGAAAGGCGGAGATTTGCCAGATAGACATGGAAGAAACAAGGCATACAGCAAGAAGGAGAAGTAATGAGCCATGTGGCAGAATAAAGATGAATATAAATAAGTTAATTTTAATGACAAGAGATAACTAGGAATAAGCCTAGGACAAGGCCAAGCTTTCTGGGAGTTAGCGGTCCAAAGAAAGTCTCACTACAGTGAGCGAGATCACAGCACACGTATCCTGTGTATACGGCACACATTGGTGTGATTTTGTGGGAAGAGATCTCACACAGTCCACTCAGGAGAAAGCGAACTGACTATGGAAAGCACAAGCAAGTTAAAAGTCAAGGACATGCGCCATGAATGAGTCAGCTATAAGCACAGGCATTCCTGAGAACATTCCCGAGGGTGGGTGTCAATACTGTTAAAACACATTTTGTGAAAATGAGGCCATAGGGTACATGTGATTGTGTGGCTTGGTGTATAACCCAGCAGTGTGTTTCAGAAGTCTTTCCATGCCAGACCATAATAGACCAGCCTCATCTAGAAGTTCTGCTTTCTTTACTGTCCTGTTTGTATAGTAGCCTACTGAAGCACCACCTGTGTCAGCTGACAGTTCAGTCACTTCTAAAGGAAATAAACTTGAAAAGGTTTCAAATTTTGGATAAAGGTGCAGAGAACTTTAGCTCTATTTGTTAACTTAATTTTTTGAATAAAACAGACATGTAACTGTATACCCTGTTATACTTGGCTTGGGGCAATCATTCAGTATTTGTCGCCCATTCTTATTGTTTATGGCATGCTGATAACCACTTGCCCCACCTTTAATGCATACTACAGTTAATCAGTGTTCCCCTGGGGTTGGTACTGTCCTTAAATCTCAGTTCATTTCTCTGAAGCTTCATTTTTTTTTTTTTTTTTGCCACATTACTGTTTTTACCTACTTAACTGCCTCTAGCAAACAGAAGGTAGCACACATTCTAGTTTTCAATGTGCTTGACTTTCTAGACAGTCTTAATTTAATGCTGCTATATGGTTAGCTTAGACTGACCTATATTTCTATTCTTTGTATTAAAAATTTGAAGTTGTCTGGGATGTCGCTCCATTTGCAGAGTGCCTAGCCAGCATGCAGAAATCCTTGGGTTCAGTCCTCAACACCATATTAAACCCTGTTATGGTGACACATGCCTGTTATTACACCACTTGGGAGATGGAGGCAGGAGGATCAGAAGCTGAAGGTCATCCTTTGCTGCATATTAAGTTCAAGACCCAACTGTGCTGGAGAGACTTGCCAGAGGTAAGAAAATGGGTATCTCATGCTTGATAAAGCTAACTTTCAATGTACATTTCATCTTTGATGGTTTCACTTAGGAAAACTTGGCCTTAAGATTATCTGAACTTTAGCTGAGAGAAAGCTCCATGTAATAGTGAAATAAGGGATGGGTAGCATCAGCACTATATACTCTGAACATGTGGTAGCCAGTAGGGCTTGAGCCTAGGAGCCCTGTGGATGCCAGAGTATGAGTAGACTTACATAAAATGGTGTGGTGTTTCCATGGGCCTCCAGCATACTTTAAACCATCCCTAGATTACTCATAATATCTGGCAGAATATGATGCCTAAGTTGTTGTACTTTATTGTTTAGGAAATAATGAAGAGACAAAAACAGGCTATATGATCAGCAATTTTTCCCTAAATGTTTTCAATCTGTAGTTGGTTGACTCTGTGGATACAGAGCCTACCTTGAAGAGATTTGCAGTGGGCTCTTTTTTGGTGAATCTCTTCACACTGTGTATTATTCCATACTCTCCTTACTTGTTAAGCAAACAACACAGAAGTGAAAGGCTGCTGTTTCAACATAGAAATATTTCTGGGCTTATTTACGATATTTCAGAAAAAAAAGGCTGTAGGCCTACTGTAGTCCTTCTTAAAGAAACGATCACATCTGTAACCTCAAATTCACTTCAGTAAATTGAGAATAATACACAAAAGTTGGAGTATTCCTTTTTCCAAGTAAAAAGAAAATGGTCTCTAAGAAGAATTTTAAGACAAAACAACTTAAAAATTGCATTCTTGGTATTTTCAGACATTGGAACACAAATATTTGCGTATTTAAGGCAGAAGTTTAGCAGCAGCAGCAAAAAAAAAAAAAAATTAAATAAAGTTCTTCAGAGATAAGGTTTTATCTTCTTTGTCATGTTTTGGAAGTGGGTGGGTCGTCACATGGTGAGGGTGAAGGTGAGGGACGCCTAGGTAGTCCTGGCATTTTAGAGCTTTGCTTCCAAACATGCTCTTAAAAATGGAGGTTGGTGGCTTTTTCCAAAATAAAAGCAGACTGTGAAAGACTTTAGAGACTTGAAAAACATCCAATTCCTCGTCGTGGAACTTTCTAGGGACTGTGTCTTTCAGCGTTTTTGCAGAATGGATTCCATCTTTGACTTCTGGACACAGCAGTGAGTGGGTATAGAGAAGTAGGGTACAGGCGGTAACCAACCTAAATGAGAACAGGGTCATTGAAATCTAAAAGGCGAGGAGGATTCGATCTTTGGGCTCACCTATAATTTGTGCACCATAAATGTAGAAGGAAGTCAGCAGGGACTTTTTAATGACAGTGCTGTCTATAGCTGTAGCATCAAGCAAGACATTGGCATAAATCATTGGCACTTTGCAAAGTGTCACTTCTGTCAACCGCCCGGTGATGTGATCTTTAGTCTTTCAAATCCATAGACTGGCATTTGGATCAGCTAAGCATCTCACACTCCGTCTTGCATATTAAAGCTTATGCAGCCAATACTGCGATGCTGTAGTAATGCACGTTTTAAACAGTTTTCAGCCATCGGCCTAAGAAATAAGCTTTGTTCTTGATATAGTTTGCAGAATTTCCTGTGCTCGGATGCTGATAAGTCTGTTGATTCATTTTATGAATCTGGGAGGGGACAATGAAGCAGTAGTGATTCTTATGTTAAAAGACTTTTAGTATTACAAATTTTTATTTATAGTTCAGAGGCTGTTTTACTTTGGGTTTATGCTTCACGGAGGTAACAAAGGACTAGGTAAAGTAATTGCTTTTCAGGAATATACGTGTTATAAGAACAGAAACAATGTCATTGACAGTCACCATCAATTACACTTGATCTGAGGAAATAAGGTTAATCCACCTATGTGTATAGTAAGATGGGATATCCATACACTGAATTTTGAGTGAATGCATGTGCTCAGCAGGGCTGGCTATTGCTTCTGCCTGTGGGGCTGAAATCCTGAGGAATATGCATTGATGTTCAGTTCCGAAGTTGAAATGAAAAATATCTTGAGACACAGAGCTGGCTTCGTGGTTCCTCTTCAGGTTTCCAGCATTTTATCTCTAAATGTCATATTCTTAGTCTAAGGCTTTTTTGTTTTGTTTTGCTATTTTATTTTGCATTGTTATAGGAAGGAAGGAAGGGCCTTCAGTATATTCCTGCTTTGCCTTGCTCTAATCTCTCTCTCTACTTGCACCCATGGGCAGCATCTCCTGAGCAGTGTCCTTTGGGGTAAAGACCGCAGATTCAAGGAGATGGAGGGAGGGAGGGGGGAGGAAGGGAGATATAAGGAAGGATGAGCAAAAGGATTACTTCGAGGAGGTGTGTGCTCCTGGGCAACTGGAAGTCTCTTAGCTTCTACAAAGTCAGATTCTCCCACATTGCAACTTTAATTTTCTTTACATTCCAACGCCTACTCATCCCTCCAGATTCCTCACTGATGGCTCTGTGTGTGTGTGTGTGTGTGTGTGTGTGTGTGTGTGTGTGCCATGACATATGTATATGTGTGAAGGCCAGTTCTCTCCTTTTTGCTCTCTGGGGACCAAACTCATGTAGTGAAGGTTTTTGTTTATTTAGTCGTTGCTTTATATAAGAACGGACACATTGATATTCACTTATTTTGTTGCTTAAATTGCTTGATAGTCAGTGTTGGCTGCTAGTGAACCTTCGGTTGACTTGGGCGGTGCTTTGACACACAGTCACTGTGGGGGCTTTGGAGTACTTCTTTATTCTCAAGCACTACTAGATACTTAAACTCACTTTCTGACTCTGTTCTGAAGTCACCTATTACCTTCTGGCTCAAGACATGGAATCCAAGTGTACTATTGCTGCCTAAGTGACCCCACTCTCCTTTCATGCCCTTTGTTACCAGAACTAAATGATAACTCTCTAACATAAAGGAGTTCCTTTTGCTTTTTTTATTCTTGAAAATAACTTACATATCAATAAAGCCAAGAATGAAAACTGGAGAAAGTGTTCAAATTCAGTCAGTTGGATTTCTAAACTACATGAAGGGATTTGACCATATGATGCCAAAGTCATACCCAGTGTCAAGGATTTTGATATTTCATTCCAATGGCTTGATGTAGGACAGCAGAATATTTACTTTTAAGGTGGCTTCAGATAAGAGATAAAACTGTAGTTGGGAAGTTTTTATTATTGAGTACTGAGAGACATGGTTGGGAAAAAAGCTAGATGTATGGGAATGCCTGGCCTTGAATCCTAGGCTGTATTTTATAGACTGTGGTTGCTATATTCCTCAGCTTATGCCCTGTGAACCCTGTCTAGTGGCTGTGAAGGAATGAAGAAAGGACAGACATACAGATACACAGACACAAAACCATGTAGAGAAAAGCTAGGATCAGATGGGCTGTGCATACTCTGATGGAGTGCCATGAACTAGCCTGGGCAACTGCCTTGAGTGTGTTTATTATGTACAGTGGGGCGGTGTGTGTGTGTGTGTGTGTGTGTGTGTGTGTGTGTGTGTGTGTGTGTGTGTGTGTGTGTGGTGGGGGGGGGTTGCTGGTCTCAGTAGGAGCTCTCTGGACGTCAGCAGCTCCAGACTATAAACATCTGGGAGGAGGAAGCTGTTGTTGCTAGTTTTTATCCACAGTGTTTAATCATCCACTCATCATTGGACCAGAGGAAGAATTTGTCTTCCCCGGACCCAAGGGGAAAGCTTTGCAAATTTCTTATCAGTCTAAGGCCTTGGTCCTTGACACATTGTGCCCATGTCAGCAAGGTACATTTGCTCAGGACTTCATCTTCTCTTTACATACTCACTCAGAACTTCCTGTGCTCCTCACATGTGATGCCCATTTTAAGAAGTCAGACCCATTTGTCCAAGGCTCTGAAATAGATACTGAAAATTTTAGTTGGAATGAAGCTGGCTATGTGTGGGCATTGAAAAAGTAATATTTGACATTCAGGTTGTTGACTCCATTAGGGGTCAGAGCTGGGGGCACCAATTGCTTCTCTGTTCTTTCACTGATACACTCATTTGCTTTATTACCTTGTGGACATAGATGTTCAAGTAAATTATAGGAGTATTTTAAATATATTGTATAAAATTAAGTCTGAAGTGGACTGTACAGACTCATTTGCTTTTATAACACTCTATTACTATTAGATTTTAAGCAATGCTGGGAAGCCCAGGAGGAAGTAGAGAAATGTTCTCCGTAACCTAATTGTCTCCAAAGATGATCGCATGTGCTCACATAATCTTATTGTTTGTGGCTGGAAAATTATAGGAGAGTGAGAACAATTTTAAAGCCTCAGGCAGGAAACAGTAATAGATCTTAGTCTTCAAACTGGCACAATAAATACTGTCCAGCTTGCATTTTTCCTTCGGAGTTTGTGTTATTTGTTAATCCCCCCTTTTGCTGTGAACAACTCTGCCTGCTTCTTCCCTTTACATTTCTGAGCTTGGGTAAGATGCTTAGTAGGCCAACCACCCTCTGGTAGGATAATAATTGATTACAGAGATGATTTACTTTGTCTTAAGCCTTGAAAATGGAATTCTAATCTTTTAAAAATTCTTTAGTATTTTTATGTCTCACTTTCTTAACTGTCACCTTCAGCTCTGTGACCTTTTCAAGCTAACTCTGAATCAGAATGCTCACATTGACCATCTGCAGATGATAACTGGCAAGGAGAAGCACACATTGTTTTCCTTACGACCAGGTCTTAGATTCTTGGTTCATTGTATAATATTTGCATGTTAAGATGGGCTGTCATTTAAGGGAAAAGACATTGCAACAAGAATATTTGCATTTTGATTTTTTAAAGGGTTTATTTTATTGTATGTGTATGAGTGTTTTGTCTATGGATAAATGTGTACATGTATCTGTGCACCACGTGTGTGTTTGGTGCCCAGGGAAGTTAAAAGAGAGTGTTAGATAATCTAGAACTGGAGTTATGGATTGTGATGAACTACCATATGGGTACCAGACTTGAACCTGGGTCTTTTGCATGAACTGCAAATGCTCTTAACCTCTAAGCCTGTTAGATAACTGCATTCAGCAAGTATTCTAGAAGAATTTCACAGTGGAGTATTTGAACCTGGGTCTTTTGCATGAACTGCAAATGCTCTTAACCTCCAGCTGTTAGATAACTGCATTCAGCAAGTATTCTAGAAGAATTTCACAGTGGAGTATTTAAAAAAAAGACCTGAGATATCTTTTCCTCCTGTACTATATCCCCTGTAAAATAGATTGTAATAAAAAGACAGAGAGAGAGGTAACACCCTGGAGGTAGGGAGCATTCCACAGCAGGTGGCTGGAGAGCCAGAGGAATGCACCTGCCAGAGGAGGAAGGAGTTTTTGGATGAACATAATTGAGAAGTGGTGGGTTATCTCTTGCTGCCTTTTCTAGAAAATGACTCAAGATTTTAACAAGTGACATGGATAGTAAAGACAAAAGGCATATTTGGGTTCCAAAAGAGAGGGGTGAAGGAAAAAGTCCCTCAAACCCAGCGGTATAACTATATCAGGTCAGGATGGAAGGAAGATTCCCATAGCTAAATTATGTATTCTTTACCAGCCTGCTGACACAGATGTGCATTTTTTTTCAGTCTTACTTAATAATTAATTGTGCTACTGATTTTTTGGCACATGGAGAAGGGGGGACATTTGACCTCTTATAGGTCAGTTTGTGGAAGAATGGGACAGTTGGATTCTTACATTCTCCTGCAGTGACTGGATTCCCTTAGTTGATGGCATACCTTGGCATTTTCTCTATTGTTTCCCCTCACCAAACAAATCGCTGGGGTGATGGCATTTTAAGTGGCTGTATGAAATGACAGGAAAGAGCTATGCATCTTCATCACTTCCCACCTTCCCAAGCATCACAGTGTAAGTCTTTGCCAAATGTGAGTGGAGAGGAAGGGGCCACGCGGACATTCTCCGGCTGGCCTTGGACAATGCTGACAGCACGCATCAGCCACTCAGCACTTTTCCAAGTAGCAGCTAATGCCCGAGTACTCAACTTT
This sequence comes from Phyllotis vaccarum, assembly GCA_033318265.1. Taxonomy (NCBI): domain Eukaryota; kingdom Metazoa; phylum Chordata; class Mammalia; order Rodentia; family Cricetidae; genus Phyllotis; species Phyllotis vaccarum. The sequence continues at coordinate 79,402,495 of JARWLC010000014.1, read as the reverse complement.
AACCCGGGAAAAGGAGGTCATCTCAGGGAAGAGACACACATCAAAGATTGTGCTGGCGGTCCGGCGAGAGAGAAGGTTATTTTCTGATATTTCCTTTAGCTCATTGTCAGCACCCTCTTCGGGGAGAAAATACAAGCACTTTTCTGTCAAGGCAGAAACTGTGTGTAGATTCATCATTGCAAGCCGAGAAGAAGAAAAAGGGTTTTATCTTGAAGGCTTGGAAGAAGTCAGAAGCATTAGCATTTTTGACCACGTGTTAGGCATTGTACTTGGTGTCTTACATAAATTGTCTAACTAATCCTTACAATAATCAGAGCTACACCTCATTTTTCTCTTGAGATAAGCTTCTTCCTTCAGTAGACATTGTGATTAAAGTGCCACTTGTTTAAAATTACATCCTGTTTCTGACCTACGCTTTTTGATCATTGTTCTATGTTATAAAATATTCTGTCTGACCCCTGCTTCATTAGACTCAAATATGCCATGTTTTTCTGCGCGTCTCTTGCTTCGCTATCATTTACTACCATGGAGAGGAAAAATAGAAAATGACTCTTCTAGATTCTTTCATTGTACTTTTAATGCTGCATATGTGCTCATTCTCACAGCCTCATCATGAGGCCTGACACTCTAGAGATGGCTAATGACCCCCAGCTACATCTACACCCTGAAGCCTGCAATCTGTAGCTGTTACTACCATGACAAACGGGACTGTGTCCTTAAGAGGGAGATGGGAGGCTGAGAGAAAACTAAAAAGAAGGGCCATGTAATAGGGATGGAAATAGAATGAAGTACTGTGAAAATGGAAGAAGACACAAGCCAAAGAACCTAGACCTCTGAAACAATGAAACCAGGGCAAAAATACCTGCTCAGATTCTTCAGAAGGAACTAACATCTCAGTGTCCTACTGATACCTTGACTTTTGCCCAGTGAAACTTAAAAGCTCCAGACTCTAAAAAGAAGTTCATATCATTGTCTTAGTTCAAGTTCGTGTAGCAAGACTGTCATAGACTTAGTGTGTTAATTTTTCACGATTCTTGAGACTAAGAAGTTTACAACCAAGATGCTCACAGTTCCAGAGTCTGGTGAAAGCCCACTTCCTGATCTGAAGATGCTGTGTTCTCTTTGGTTCCCCACGTGGTAGACAGCGAAGAAAAGAAGCAAGTTCTCTTGTCTCTTCTTGTAAAGGCATTAACACTGCCACAAAGGCTTCATGCTGATGGCCCACCTACCTCTAAAGGGTCCCGTTTCCAAATACCATCCTAGTGGGATTAAGCTTTCAGCCTGTGATTTTTGGAGGCCTGAGTTCACAGCAGTTGATTTAAGGTTTGATGCAATTTGCTATAGCAGTGATGTAAAATGAGTACTGTAGCATGCAGGTCTTAGAAGATAATTATGTAGTGCTATCATATTGATGTTTAGATAGCACAAAATACATGATATTGCAACTGTGAGTTTTCAAGATGCCATATTTTTGGTAAGCACACACAGGAACAAAACAGCTTTCCCCTGGCGACTAACTAGTCTCCGTTCTTTGAATGAGAGTGGCATTGCGTTTAATGGAGGTGTGGGAAGGAAAAGCATCTCTGTTCTAGTCTTCTCTCACCTGCACTTGTTTGATAGGGCAGGGTTACCATAGCAACAAGAAGGGATGGGCTTGTTCTTCCTTGGCTTTCTCAGGAGAGTGAAAGTGATGAGCTTGCTTCTCTCTGGGAGCGTTTCTGTGATTCAGACTTGATGGGTTTACTTAAATGTTATTTGCAATCAGGAGTTGCTATAGCACAGTCCTGTGTGCATCTTTATTTCTAGATTAGGATCACTAAATCACCCAGGCTGGTCTTGAACTTCATCTGCAACCCAGACAGCCCATGCTTTAGCCAATAGTTAAGATTACAGGCCTGAACCATTAGGTCTCCTGGCTGAAGGGAGCATTTCTTAACACAGTCTTATCTATCTATTTATCTATCTATCTATCTATCTATCTATCTATCTATCTATCTATCTATCTATCTATCTAGTTTTCATAGGTGAATGTAAATTGTCCAAAGTGCTCATGCATGAGTGAGTTCTCTTCTCCAATTCTGTGGGTTCCAGCAATGAAACATAGGTGGGTAGGCTTGGTGACAGGTGCCTTTAGTCACTGGGCCATCTTGCTGGCAAGAGGACCTTTGTAGTGGATTTATGAGGTTACATTGTAAATAATTGTCCCGCCTATGAGTTTAATAAAAAGCACTGATTGGCCAAAGGCAGACAGGAAGTGTGGGGGAGGCTACCAAACTAAGAAAACTCTGGGAACAGGAAGAACAGAGCAGAAATGCCACAGAGACTCCAGAGTTGCCAGACAAGTCAGAAGAAGCAGAGGACAATTATACTGCTCTGAGAAAAGGTACTGAGCCCCATGGCTGAACAGGATAAGAATCATGGCTTAGTTTAAGGGTAAAGAGTTAGCAAGTTATATACCTGGGCCTTAGGTCAATCAGCCTAAAATTAATGTAAGCATCTGTGTGTCTCTGTGGGTTTGTGGGTCTGTGGGTCTAAACCTTGAGGCTAGGCCCAAAAGTCTGGGACAGAAACCTCATACTACAGACCTTGCTTTATATTTCTGCTGGTCAACACCATTGGTTGTGAATGTAGTGTTTTATTGGTTCTGAGCAATGAAATATGCTAAAAATCATTTCCTTGTTTTCATTGTTAGGAACTTAGGCATTTTTCCATCGTGCTTTATGTATATGTATGTTTCGCATGCTTGTCTGTGAACTGTGTTTGTGTCTTTGTGTGAGGAGGCCAGAAGAAAAAGTTCCCTAGAACTGAAGTGTATGAGCTCCATGTGGGTGCTGGGAATCTAACCCTGTCCTTTTCATGTGTCCTCTCCATCCACATCCTCTTGAGAGTGGCCGGTCTCTCCAACCCCACTGTAAGGAAGTTAAGTCAACGCCATTTACTTTTCCTTCTTTTTTGTTTAGATTTTTTCTTTTTTAATTTTATGAGTGCTTTGCCTGCGTGTACATCTGTGTACCACATTTTTGCTTGGTGGTCCAGGAGGTGGTTAGCCTTCTTGTGGATGTTGGGAATTGAACCCAGGTCCTTTGCAACAGCAAGAAATGCTCTTAACCATTGAGCAGACTCTCCAGTCTTACTTTTCATTTTGTGCAGACTCTACTGAGTCTGTACTGGACGTCTCTTCTCCCTCACGGCCCTGCAAAGGATGAAAGTGAGGCTGAGTGAAGGAACAGGTTTGTTAGTCTTAAGCAACATCTTAATTTGAAGCTGCAGTCTGCAAGTACACAGATTAACAGTACTCTTTAGAATGCTTTGTGCCTTCACATATTCAGTTTCAAGGTCCCAACCTAGGCCAAGTCCCAGCTCTGTTTCTGGAAGTGTTCATTTTCCTCTGGCATATTTGAGAACAATGTTCCAGCTCAAGGCAACCAGAAAGACAAGCGGAAATTATAAAAATATTTCTACTAACTGCTAGAAACTCTTTAGGAAACATAAAGAAAGCAAAAAGCATGTGTTCCTAAGGAAGTCAGCTCCTAAAGGAGTTTCTGGACAATTATTCCTCCTAAAAGTACAATTTACAACCACCCAGTCACCACCGGTAGTTTAGTTACAAAGTGTTAGGCTGAAAATCCAGAGGCATGTGTACAGTCTTTCCAGAAATATCAAATGGGAAACAGCAGAATATGCAGTATAACAGGAGGTTTCTGGCCAGCCTAGTCCCAGGGTCCAGACCTGCCTGCCGCCACTTATCTGGACCAGCAATCCCAAAGTCCCAAGGAAACACACAGACACTTATATTAAGATTATGCTGTTTGGCCTATGACTCGGGCATATTGCTAGCTAGCTCTTTCATCTTAATTCAACTCATTGCCATTATTCTGTCCGACCATGTGGCCCGTGGCTTATCTGTTGATTCTTCATTGGCTGGATCATCTCTTCTGATTCCAATCTCCTTCTCCCACTGATTCTCTGATTTCCCTGCCTGCTCCTACAGTTCCTGATATAGGCCAAAACCATTCCTTTATTCAAAGCATACAGAAAGACCTTCCCACATCAACATAGAGAGAAAATAACTTTTCCAATGTCACAGTGTCAAGTCAGAACTAAATGGAGCTGCTTATGTTATAATAATCTGTTTGTCTAACGACAACAGTATAAGTATTATGTTATAATAATCTGTTCATCTAACCACAACAGTATAACTGCATTCCCACATCAGCGTATTACAGACAGGAAGACAGAAAACTAAGCAAAACTCTGATTTTTTTTTATTACCTCCTGCATGGAAGTGAATGTTTCTAGATAAAATATTTTAAACATAAAGAAAAATCTAAAGCCAGACAGATTTATTCCTCGTTTATATATTTGGTGCTCAGGACCTAGCCCAGGTCCTGTGCTGGAAAGGATTATGCTCCCCTCTAACACGTCTCCTGGACTTCTCCATTAAAATTAATCTGGCTGGAGGGATGGCTCAAAGATTAAGAGTCCTGGCTGCTTTTCAGAGGACCAAATTCAGGTCCCATAACCTGTGTCAGGTGATTCTTAGCTGCCTGCATCTTCAGCTCCAGGGCGTCTGATATGCACACACCCACACAAAAACATTCACAGTTTATTTGAAAGTCAACTTTGTACTTTCCTTTATGGCTAGTATTAATTTTTGTTAGGCTGAGCTTAACACACACACACACACACACACTTAAATAATAAAATCTTTAAAAATGTGGAACCAACCACTTAAAGTGAATTTAGATTTTTTTAGTGACAAAATCAATTGTATTTGATAGTAATGATGTGTAAAATAATTTAATAAGCACATATACCTGTATCGTACTAGAACTTCTGATTTTAAGGCTGAAATCATAGTCTCTTTACTGAGTTGACTCATCACTGCCTTTTGAGATGCTCTCATTGTTAATTGAGCCATCTTACAGTAAGACAGGCAGATTAAGGAATGTAATTTACCATGCCGCTTCTCAGCTCATTGCTAATTTTAAGGATATGAATTTTTTTTTCAACAGTGTTAAGTTGATCAAAGTTACAGCTGTTTCTGAGGGTTTCTCTGGGGACTTGAGTGATTTAAAATAATGTGCCCAAAATACCGGTTTTCCCACTTAGTTTGCTTCCATTAAGATCCTCAAAGCTGGTTCTACATTTATCTCTCGGAGGAAGAAAATGAGTGAATGATTTTATATGCCTCTTTAGCTGACTAACAATTACACTTACGTTTATGTAAGATGATGAGGAGAAAATATTGCTTGTGTTCACCATTCAGTTTTCAGAAAACTTAAAATTAGTATCATGTTCTTTCCCTGTTAAAATAAACTTCTGAGACTTCACTCTGAGGCCTTAACACCTAACAATTAACAAGGGTTTGAAGAATGCACTTACCACTAGTCCCTTTTGAGAACTTTGTAAGCTTTGTGTGTAAATGCAAACAAGAATTTTAAGCCCTTTGATCTGGGACATTTGGACTGTCCGAATCTGCAGAGCAAATTATGAATTCTAAAAGCAGACCCATGGAACCAGGGCAAATTAGCAGTGAACATGCGAAACTGGCACCAAGCAGAATACCATAGATTCATATTTTGTGATGATTTCTAGTCTGAGTCACTAAAACAGGTGTCAGCAAGCTAGGTGGGAGGAGAAAGCTGTCTCCCCATTGGCCACATTCACACTCTTTATATGCAAACAACGTGGTTCACTCTAAGGCTTCATTTACTATGAGTCTTTTTTCTTTCTTTCTTTCTTTTTTTTTTTTTGACATGGTCTAAACAGAGTGAAATTCAATTCTAGTCAGGCCTGGGTCACCAGGGAGTTGGTATCCCGAAGGCCTTTTTGTTCCCCTTGGGTCAAGATCTGAGTGAGTTGGCATTTAGTTGTTAGAGCACAGGAAGCCTCTTGCTAAGCAAGACAATGACCAGGGCTTGTGCAATCTCCATAGCTCCACCCACTCACTGTCATTCTGAGAGGTGATCTATGCATTCCCTCTCCCAGTTGGTAGCATGGTGGAAGTTGACCTGGTCATCCTTGGTTCAAGTGTCCTTTGGCTGATGATAGACAAGGCACAGCATGCATGAATCTACTTGACATTTCACTCAACAAGCATCTTGGATTTATTACCTAAATCAATCTTGTTTTTTCTTTACTTGGCCTAGAGGTTAGCAATAGGAGCACGCTGGGACATAGCCCCTTGTTGGCATCTGGTAGTGACTATTGGACCGAGGAAGGTCGCTTATAGCCTATGCAGGCATTCCACATTCCACAGCTATTGGAGAAAACAACTGATCCTAACAGAAATAAAGTAACTGAAATGAATGTGTTATATCCAAGGAAGAGAGCAGAACATGTTTTTATGTTTTGTTTTTTATGTTAAGAACTAAACTGGTGCTTTCTTCTCTCACATGTTTCAATGCTGATTAAAAGCAACTTTAAACAACACAAGTTTCCTCTTTGGAGTATTTCCCCATAAATGTGTACAGAGTCTGTAAATCTGAATATATGAAACTTGAAGGATTAATTCAATGAAAATCATGGTGATGAGCATATTTCTGTTTATATGGTCAACATTTGCTTTGGTTGGCTTCTGTAGGCCTCAATGTTCTAAATGTAGTGAGAAATTGTAGGCACTCAGTGTTTGTAGGGGAATTAAGTCGGTCCAATGTAAATAATTGTCCCACCCACTGGTTTAATAAAAAGCACTGATTGGCCAAAGGCAGCCAGGAAGTGTGGGCAGAGCTACCAGACTAAGAAAACTCTGGGAACAGGAAGAACAGAGCAGAAATGCCACAGAGATTTCAGAGTTGCCAGACAAGCCAGAAGATGCAGAGGACAACTATACTTTCCGAGAAAAGGTACTGAGCCCCATGGTTGAACAGGATAAGAATCCATGGGTTAGTTTAAGGATAAAGAGTTAGCAAGTTATATGCCTGGGCCTTAGACCAATCAGCCTAAAACTATTGTAAGCATCTGTGTCTTTGCAGGTCTGTGGGTCTGCGGATCTAAACCCAGGCCAGAAAGGGCCAGAAACCTCTTACTACAAATGGCAGCCCCCCCCCCCCAAAGTTGGAGAAAGCTTAAAAACAGACTAGAGCATAAAATTAAAACCAAAAATAGCTTCTGAGTTGTGTCTCTTACATGAGCTGTGGTACAGAGACACCTTGGTGTGACCTTGGTAGCACAATGGCAGGCTTTTGGAATGCAGCTTAAGGTGTAAAATGGCTTGTTCCTGAAGTCTCACAGGACCCGCAATATAAGCAAAAAGTTGTAAATAATATATTTAAGGTTTCTGTTTATAAGGACAAAAAGGGAACAGAATCAAAGATGGCTTCCTGAGGCTTGACTTTTTTAAGAGAAGCTTCCCGATTCAGCCTTAGAGGCAAAACATTTGTGATTCTTTTAAGAGGCCTTGCTGCCAAATACTTAAATGGAGTTAATGAGCAGCAGATGGCAAAGCTTTACTTGGTGATTATATGGACCCTAAAATTCCCCAGAGTAGCTACCAACCTTTAGTCCTTAGCCTAGGACCTTGGCAGATTAAAGGTGTGTTCAGAAACAGAAAGAAATAGAAGAATATGGGTGGAGTCAATCACCCTAGCCAAGCAAAGGTGTGGTCAGAGACAGAAAAAGTTAAGAAATAAATATACAATAAAGACAGTTTTTTAAAACGTGTAAATGGTGTAGATTGTGTTGAAAAAATATATATATATATAGGCTTAGAGAGAGAAAATATAAAAAAGGAAGAGAAAGCCTTAAAAAAGAAATAAAGTAAAAAAAAAGCCATGTAAAGATGGAAAATACAAAGAATGTCTGGATACTGTATATTATTGTCTTATCTTTAAGCTTCTTGACTGAAAATGACATAGTAAAAGCTGCTAAAAGACAGTTGATTATAAACTGTTGGTTTAATTCGACCTATATATTTTGTAAATGAGTTTACTTTAAAATTGAAATGCAAAGATATGCTACTTTGGAGAAGAGGTTTTCTTTTTATTTCCACAGAAAATTAGAGGATGTGGATTTATTCCTGGATAAAGAACATAAAGTTTGATAGAGGAAGACCCCCTGAAAAATCTCCAATGGAAATGGATGGACCAGATGATTCAGCATTTCAGAGCTCCTCTGTTGAAGTTTCCTGAGCTCTGAATCCAGAACAATTTTAAGAAGACTGGCTGAGATGACACAGCCTTACAGACTACTCCACTAAAGACTTGTGCATAATCCTACATTTTTCTTTGGATTCCCATGACATTGCCAGCACCCCCATTCAGCAGGAAGTAGCCTAGAGAATGACATCCACATTCCCTAAACATGGATTATGGATGTTTGTGTTTATTTACAGTGTTGTTTATAAGTTGTTATAGATAATGGGGAGAAAAGGGGGGGAAAAGGATATTAGATTTGGAGTTCTTTTTGTTTTACAAAGAGATAAGGGGATATGTAGGGGATTATGTTGTTTCATTGTAAATAATTGTCCCCACCTATGAATTTAATAAAAAGCGCTGATTTTCCAAAGGCAGACAGGAAGTGTGGGTGGAGCTACCAGACTAAGAAAACACTGGGAACAGGAAGAACAGAGCAGAAATGCCACAGAGACTCCAGAGTTGCCAGACAAGCCAGAAGATGTAGAGGAGAACTATACTGCTCTGAGAAAAGGTACTGAGCCCCATGGTTGAACAGGATAAGAGTCATGGGTTAGTTTAAGGGTAAAGAGTTAGCAGTTATGCCAGAGTCTTAGGCCAATCAGCCTAAAATTAATGTAAGCATCTGTGTGTCTTTGTGGGTCTGTGGGTCTGCAGGTCTAAACCTTGAGACTAGGCCTGAAAGTCCAGGCCAGAAACTACAAGTGCTGGTCATAAAGGTGACTAAAACTTCTCTAGCGTCACACTGTGTGCTCAGTTGTCTAGTGTCACACTGTGTGCTCAGTTGTTCTTATTTCTCTGCCATAGAATGAAATGACCTAGGAAATGGCCTTGATGGTGTCGGCTATCAACCTGGACCAAAGAACAAAGACTATTGAGACACACTTGTAGCTTACATAAGAAGTGAGAATGTGTGTGTGTGTGTGGGGGGGGGTATATGTGTGTGTTTGTATTTCTGACTCAACAAATATGTTTTAGAAATCTAAACTCAAAGCTGTAATTGGAAGGCCGCCAACTCTTTGCCCATTGTATCTGGTCCCTTAAGAGATATTTTATATGTAAGGCAAAGGAAGCATTAGAAATGTATTTTTCTGAAAGGTGAAAAATGCCTTTTATCTTTACAGGTATAATCTGAAGACAGCAGCAGGCGATTTATATGTATAATTCTGCAATTTGCTGTACTAGTTAAACTATTTTATCTGGCCTTTGCAATGATAAGGACTCACACTCCTACGGTGCTTCAATATAACCACAACTTGAAGCAGAAACAGAATAGAGATGGATAAAATTGTGTAATGTCCTCGCAATGGTGATTTGAGCAGCAATTGCTGAGTTCCATTAAGAAGAGAAAGTACTAGAAGACATCTCAGAAGAAGCCATAATTGCCTACTTAGAGACACAGGTAAATAGACTTTATCTTTCTGATTTTTCCGATTTATTTTGTGAGTTCAAGGCGTAATTTTAAAATACAATTAGTGTTTAACTCCCTCCATCAATAAAATGGATGCAAATGAGTATACTTGTAAATGGTTTTTGCTGGATAAAAGGCAAGTTGCCACAAGCTGATTATCATTTAAGAGCTGAAAAGCTGGAGTGCCCAGATAAGCCCGCTGGTTAGTAGAATTACTAATTAAGCCAACTTTAAATTGGTTGTCAAATATCAGCATAAATTCTCAAATCATGACCCTATGTACATTTAAAAAAATATTTTTATTATTTGCTTTTCTCTTTTATGTGTAGGAATGTGTTGCCTACCCTGGTATCTGTGCACCACATTTATACCTGGTACCTGAGGAGGCCAGACAAAAGTGTCTGATTTCAGCATTACAGATGATTGTGAGCAACTGTGTAGGTCTTAGGAATTGAACCTGGGACCTCTGGGAGAGTAGCTAGTGCTATATAACTGTTGAGCCATCTCTCTAGTCTTACAAATGTAGGACATTTGAAATATATATGCTATTTTTCTGTGACTTTGAAAGATAATATGCACTAAATACCAATCTGGGGAAGTGCCACACTGCAATATTTTTCTTGCTATATTTATTTAATACCATAACAGCAATACATTCATTTTACATATATATTAGCTAGAACTAAGAAGTGTTTATGCTTTTTAGGATAACCTATGTAATATGATAGCCTATTCTTCTCTTACTAAATTATCTTTCAGAATGTAAACACTCTACCATTAGATCTTTAAGTGAAGTGGTTGAGTCTCAGACAGGCTTGTCTCAGCAATCAGCCAAACCTAACAAAGTGAAGGGATTCTGAGGATTCAGCAACAATTAGGATATCAATTCCTAAGTATCTATTCACTTTTGCTTACTGATTTAATGTTGGTAAGTATAATATGATCTCTGTCTCTGAAAGATCTGAGAAAATTTCAAGCTGGGAGTGTTTCTAGTTATAATTTGCAGAAAACAGAACAAAACAAAACAAAAAAACTTACCTGGCAAAGACACCTCAGTCATAAATTGATGTTCTTCTTGGTAGCTGATATTAAATTTGGTTTTTATTTGTGTTAAGAAATTCATAGTTTTAAAAATTAAATTGTTCAGCCGGATGGTGGTGACATACACCTTTAATCATAGCGCTTGGGAGGGAGAGGCCAGTCTGGTCTACAGAGTGAGTTCCCGGACAGTGAGTTCTATCTCAAAAAACCTATTAATAAATAGATAGTTTACATGCCTTCCTAGAGGATTTAATAGGTCACTTCTCAGCCACAAAAGGAAGCCACCTGAAAAGCTTCTTCCTGCTCCTCTTCGCTTTGATCCTGTCTCTACATTTCCTCATGACCTGCTTCTTCACCACTTAGTTTCAGGCCCTTACCTATTGGATGGGGAAAAATGAGAATTTATCTTTCTTTATGCTTTCCGGTATTCTCAGTATTGCTGAAACATTTTCAGCTTTCCAATTAGCCTCATGCAATTATATTGTAATTGTGTTTTGTTTATACTATTTGGGGTTCGCATAATCTGACTACATGGTGCTGTTCATAACTGAACTGTGTAATATACTACTTAGTATAAATTAGTATAATAATGCCATTTATTGCTGTGTCACTTAAAAAATATAGTTTATTTATTTGAATAATATTCTTGGTTTTCATTTATTTAATTTTCTGTGCATTTGCAGCTGGTTTGTCCCCATCCTTCCCGTGTTGTAGAATATTATTTTAAAGTGTGTTACTTTTATGTTGCATTTATTTAACTCTGTGAAACTGTGCTACTTTGACTGTATAAAATACCTGATGATCTAATAAAGAACTGAACAGCCAACAGCAAGGCAGGAGAAAGGACAGGTGGGGCTGCCAAGCAGAGAAATTATATAAAAGGTAAAATCTAGGAAAGGAGAGAAGAAGAAAGAACGACAGAAGGAGAAGGGTGCCAAAGGCCAGCCACCCAGCTACACATTCAGCAATGGGGTAATAAAGATATACAGAAATAAAAAAGGTAAAAGTCCAGAGACAAAGGTAGATGGGATAATTTAATGTTAAGAAAAGCTGGCAAGAAACAAGCCAAGCTAAGTCTCCGCATTTGTGGTTTATTTGGGAGCTGAGTGGTGGGCCCCCCCAAAAGAGCAAAAACAAACAACTTTCCAGTTTGTTTAACTCTATTTGAGGACTTTGGGAGTCCATCTGTTTCTGTGGTAGTTGTTAGGATTGCTCTTAGATACTCTCCTGGTTTGTTCAGTTTGGGCCAGTTGTCCTCTAGGCTTGCTACACTGTCCTCCAGGGCAAAGAAGCTTTTCCCCACGGAGAACCATGTAACACATGCTTTAGTTTTTCCAGGCCAAACGTAGCTGGCACTGGACTTCTGATCCTTGTGTTTCTACCTCCTGAATGCCCAGTATTGTGAGTTCTGGGAATCAAATCTAGGACTTGGTTCACACTAGATGAGCACTCTGCTGATCGTTCAGTCCTGCAATCTATTTCCTGTTTCTGTTTCACACATTATTTTGATACATCGTATCCTTCCCTCCCTTACTTTTTCTAGCTATCACACCCAGGCTGGTCACAAACTCCAGACAGATCTGCCTCAGCATCCTCAGTGTTGGGATAAGAGAAATGAAATTTCTCAGCATCAAGTCTGAATATTAGATCTTGTCTTCTAATAGCATCCTAAGAAAAAAATTAAGATCTTAAATAACCAAAGCCCATTATTATACTTTCACATTTACTTTATAAGATGTATAACTTGGGAGACATTCTACATTGTTTGCTAACTTTCACAGTTGCTACTGAGAAGTCTGAGTTCGCCACGATTCTTTTCTTGATCAGGGTACTATTGCCCTGCCTTGTCTGCCATGAGGTGGCATGGGTGAGGGAAAGAGGCCCACCTCTCTCTTCCCCTTGCTACCTGTGACAGGTGAGAGAGCTGGCCCCAGGAGTGAGAGAACTAGCCCTGCCACAGACCTGCTACAATACACAGGAGAGTGGTCTCTGCACCCCACCTGGGCCAGCAGAAGATGTGACCCTGTGATGTGAGATGTCTTTCTGTACACTGTGAATATACTTTATTACCATTAATAAAGGAGCTGTTTTTGGCCTATGGCAAGGCAGCTCAGAGACAAGTGGAAAATCCAAGCAGAGATAAAGATGAAGAAGAGCAGAGTCAGGGAGATGTTGTAGGCTGCTGCTCAGAAAGTAAGATGTAATGGAACACAAGTAAAGCCACAGAGCCATGTGATAGTACATAAATTAATAAAAACGGGTTGCGTTAAATTGTAAGAGCTAGTGGGTAATAATTTGAGCCATAGACCAAGCAGTTTATAATTAATGTTAGCCTCTGAGTAATTATTGCATCTGCGGACTGTGGGTGGGAGAGCTTTGTACAGACCGAGGAGCCCAGATGGGTCAGGAAAACTTCCAACTACAAATAGCATCTACTGTCGGGCAGTGAAAAAGCCTTTAAAAAGATTCTGAAAGCACAAAGACAGAGCCGCAGTGGACTTCCTAGTCTCATGATTTCATGCAGTAGCACCACAGAAACTTCTCTCCCAGCACCTGCCTGGGAGATGTAGCCAGCCACCAGCTGCCATGAGCTAAGCTGCATGTCGGATTTTCCAAGTCTCTCTCATGGACTGTGGTACAAAGAGGCTTCTCCCAGCCATTGTTTGCAGGTTTGGGAGCACAGCCATGGGCTTAAAAGCACAGCTTCATGCTACTTAATACTGTTTCCCAGAACTGGGAAGGTAAGCATGACTGATTGGTGCCTCCACCATGCTGAAAAGCCAATGGGGTGGAGCCAGAAGCAAGGGGTCCTAGCCATAGAGTTTAGCAATTTAAAAACTTTGCTCGTCAAAAATATGATTAAAGATACACAATAAAACAGATTCAGATGGGAAAAAAAAACCTTCTAAATAGGTTATAATTTGTGTAAAAAAGTATATAGGCTTGGGAGAGAAAAGAAAAAGGTTAGAGAAAGTCCTTAACAAAGAAATAGAGTAATAAAAATACAATAAGCCATGTAAAGATGGAAAATGCACAGATTATGCATATTATTCTGCTTACTTTTTGTAAGGATATGTTTCAAATATAATAAAAACAGTTGGAGATATCAGAGGGTTCTACCCACAGTCAGTCTAGGAGGATCAGACAGTGGTAACTCACACCTTTAATCCCAGCACAGGGAATATCCTGGGAGTGGTGACCTACGCCCTTAATCCAATCAAATCTGAGTTTGAGGTCATTTTAGTTTACAGAAGGAGTTCCAGGCTCCCAGGCAGGCAGTGGTGGTGCCACACCTTAAGTGAGGGAAGAAGGTATTTAAGGCAGGCATAGAAAGACAGAGCAGGCAGAAGAAGCCAGGAGGAGCGAGGCTGAGGAAGCTGGAAGACAGTTGGGTGAGATCTGACAGTGGTGTTTCCTCTCTGATATCTCTGCCTTTCCCAGAGATCTGGCCCTGAGTTTCCTTTATTCATGTAACAACTTTTAATTTTTTAACAGTTAATGAGCTAACTGTAGAAAGACATTTACTAAGTTAAATCAACATATATATTTTTAAAGGTATTATGACTTTTAAATTTGGTTCTAAGGATATGTTGCTTTGAAAAAAGAGGTTCTGCTTTTATTTCCACAGAAGATGAGAACCTGTGGATTGCTTCTAGACTAATATGGCATGATCAGCCAAGACCCCTGAAGGCAACTGGCTGAGGTGATGCAGCCTCACAGATTACTACAGCCAAAATGTAATCATAATTCTAAATTTTCCTAGGACCCCCCCTAAGTTTGCTGGCACCCCCAATCAACAGGAAGAAGTATGGAAAGCTACACCCAAATTCCATAAATATTGTTTATAAATGTTTATTGTCATTATAAATGGCTAGTTGTCAATCTCTAGGGAAAAAAGGGATATGATATGGAAATAATTTTAAAAAGGTAGATTATTGAATCTACTTTAATCCAAGAAACAACTGTTAATCTCAAAACACATTAGTATGGTTATTAGTTTATTGATACAAACTTAAATTTAAGGATAATTTTGTTATGTTTCTACTCTTGCTTAAGGTATTATGTTTATGTAACTTAAAGTGTAATGTTTAATTAAGAAATGAAAATTAGTAGTCAATCACATATGATAATCAAACTTATAGTCATGTTAGTTAGGACTTTTAGATATACAAAGATATATTTCTATTAGGTAGGTAATCTTCAAACACTTCAAAGACCTAAAAAATATGGCATTTAAAGAATTTTAAGAACTTAGGCTTTTCTTGACAATGAGACATCTCTGTTCCTGGCAGCACCAATCTACTTCAAGAGGATGATGGACATGAAAGAAACTCCATATGGACTTTTCTTTCTTTGCAAAAAAAAGTTAGTCACTGCAGGACCCATAGGAAAATGACCACTGAGCTTTGCTAGAACAAGCCAAGATGGTCCTTCAGGTTACTGCTTCTCAGAGACTGCCGGACATTCTTCAGGACACATGGAAAAGCAACTGACAAAACTATGCCAGAAACTATGCCAAAACTGAGCAGAACAGTCCTTCAAATTTTCTGCTTCACTGAGAAGATATGGCAGAAATTCTAGGTCTATAGGCTGAAGACAGATGCCCCAATGTTACAGAAAAACTTTAAGTGACTGTCAAGGCAGCCAGATTTTTTTTTTTATTTATAGAATTAATTTTATTTCTAGAATTAATTTTTAGAATTCAAAAGTTGTTTGCAGTGCATTTCCTGTTTACTCAGATAATATTATATATCCTGGTTTCTTTGATGGAGTTGAAGACTAGATAGTTATAATTTTCCTTAGTTATGATAAAATGTAAATTAGATATAAAACTTTAATCTCACAAAATAATGTAGATGAAAGATTTTTTAAAAAAATTTTGCTAAATACAAATAGACTCCTTGCTTGACAACTATTTTTGTTATATGTTCAATTTTACCATGTTAGAATTGAAACCTTCCTTTTTGATTAGACAGAAAGAGGGAAGTGATGTGGGTATGCCTTTCTGTACACTGTGAATATACTTTATTACTATTTGTTAATAAAAAGGTTGCTTTGGCTTTTGGGAAGGCAGCTTAGAGTCAGGCAGGAAATTTAAGCAGAGATAAAAATGAAGAAGGGTGGAGTCAAGGAGAAGCTGCCACCCATAAAGCAAGATGTAATGGAACATAGGTAAAGCCATGAAGCCACATGGCAATACATAAATTAATAAAAATGCGTTGAGCTAGGTTGTAAGAGCTAGTTGGTAATGAGCCTGAGTTATAAGCCAAACAGTTTGTAATTAATATTAACCTCTAAATAATTATTTTATAAGCAGCTGTGGGAATGTGGGTAGAAGAACTTTGTTCAGACTGAGGGACCCAGATGGGTCAGAAAAATTTTTAACTACAAATAGCTTATCCTCTTATGTCCCATACAGCAGTCAGGATAGAGGGCCCTACATCTTGGCTGGGCAAAACAGTGCAACTGGGCCTTGGGATAAGTGAGGGATAGTGGATTTGAGGGCCTGAGAGCAGAATTGTCTCCCCCCTTTGCTGTAGGCTGCTTTGGGTGAACTAGCCTAGTCAAGCAGTGCTGGAGAGTTCTTGGGTAGTAATGATGAGGTAAAGCTAGGGAGCTGACCAACCCAGTTTGCCTCACAGGGCCAGAACCAGGGCTCTGAGTTAGCCCACCCCAATATTCACTGAATCTATGAACTGTTGGAGCATGTAAAGGGAACGAACTTACAGATCCAAAAACTGCAGGATTCCCATGACATGGGACAGACAACAGGACATCCAAGAGGAGTCCCAGTGAGGGCCCATTATTGGTGTAGCAGAAACCAGAGGTCTGGAGCCAGACCAATGACGTGTGGGGATGAGCATGTGCAAGTAAAGATGGATGGACTAAACATTAAACTATGAGTCTCAATGGGCCACACTACAGCTTGCTGTGGGATATTTTTACAGTGTGTGAAGAGGTATTATTGAAATTGGTATGATAAAGAGCTGATGAGCCAGTAGCTAAGCGGAAGAGGATAGGTGGGACTTCCTGGGACAGAGAGAAGAAGAGGAAGAATCTAGGCTCTCAGATTTCACCAGCACACCAGAGCAAGTCAGATGTGCTGTTCCAAGGAAATGTTAAAACCACATGGCGGCTGTGTGTAGATGAATAGAAACAGGTTAATTGGCGTTATAAGAGCTAGTTTGTCATTATTAGGGGCTGGTGGTCCTGATGAGAATGTACTACAACAGCTTCCACAGCAATGCTCATTTCTTAAAAATTGTTTTTGTTTGGTTTGGTTTGGTTTTGGTTTTTCTCTTATGGTTTTGTTTTGGAGGGAGGTTGTAAGGGCAGAGGGCAGATTCAAGGGAACAGGGAGATAAGTGGCTTTGCACCCATGATGTGAAATCCACAAGGAATAAATAAATGTTAAAACCAAAACAACAGAAGAGGGTATTATGTATTCCAGGGTGGTCTTCAGACCCACTGAGTATGACCTTGAACTTCTGACTCTCCTACCTCCACTTCCCAGGTGCTGGGATTACAGATGCGCACATGTGATCTGGTTTTATGTGGTTCTGGGGGCTGCACCAAGGGCTTCATACATGTTAGGTAAAACACTCTAACAATGGAACTGCATTCCTAGCCCCCAGGGAGGTTCTGTCATTTTATCTCTTTCTTTGACATTTACTTATTTATTTGTAAATGGTGTGTGTGTGTGTGATGTGGGAATGTCTTTCTCTATGCTGTAAATCTCAATCTTTAAATAAAGGAGCTGTTTTGGGCCATGACAGGCACCATAGAAAAAGTAGGAGGAGAAATCAGAGCATAGGTAGGAGAAGCAGGGCGGAGTCAGACAGATTGAGCAAGCCACCCAAGAAGCAACATGTAAGGAACACAGGTGAGCCACAGGCAACAGACAGATTAATAGAAATGGATTGATTTAAGATGTAAGAGCAAACTAGCAATGTGCCTGAGCCATAGGCTAAACAGCATGAAGTTAATACAAGCGTCTGAGTCATTTCTGGGGGCCTGAGCAGCTGAGGGGCGGGAGGCTAATCGGTCTGGGCCTCTGGCCTCCCGGGACCAAGAAACCCCACTGCTGTGTGCATGTGTGTGTGTGTGTGTGTGTGTGTGTGTGTGTGTGTGTGTGTGTGTGTGTGTGAGAGAGAGAGAGAGAGAGAGAGAGAGAGAGAGAGAGAGAGAGAGAGAGAGAGAGAGAGAGAGAACACAGGAGACCTTCTGTTATGTGGGTTCCAGGGACTGAACTCACATGCACTGTCAGGATTGGTGGCAATCCCCTTTGTCTGCTGGGTACTCACTACAGCTCTTATACTTGTTTTTGTTTATTTATTTTGTGGTTCTAAGGATAGAACCCAGGGCCTCTTGGATGCTAGACATGTATTCTTAATACTGGGCTAATCCTGGCCGAGAAAGCTGTATGTGTTTAAATCTAAAATCTTAAAAAAAAACAAAAATTCTTTACCCTACTGTTGTAAAAATTTATAACTTAAATTTTTAAATTTTTCTTATGTGTATGTGTTTGTATGGGTATGGGCATATCTTCTTTCATTTTTTAAAAATAGAATTTTCATCTCATCTTTCTTGGTGATAACTTAGATCCACCATGAATTCAGTTAATTTTTTTCGTGTATTTTAGGCACACACACAATGATAAGAGTTAAAAGGTAATGGAAACTCTGAAGTCTTGGACCAAGCACGTTGAGTTGGGCTACTTATAGGAAACACAGACAGTAGATGTGTCATCATCATGGCCTGGCCATATTCCTCCAAAGGAATCAT
The DNA here is from genome assembly GCA_033318265.1 of Phyllotis vaccarum. Classification (NCBI taxonomy): domain Eukaryota; kingdom Metazoa; phylum Chordata; class Mammalia; order Rodentia; family Cricetidae; genus Phyllotis; species Phyllotis vaccarum. Next base: position 79,384,123 of record JARWLC010000014.1, on the reverse strand, counting down.
ATGACTCCCGCCTTCCTGCCTAGAATATTTACGTTTTGTTGCTAGCATTCTGGAAATAAAATAAAATTTTAAAAAAGGTGGGTTTTTTTCCCACATTTTTATGAGTGGACAATAGGGAAGGGGGCCTCTTCTATCAGTAGGAGTATTCACAGGTTCCCCACTGGGCATGTTCCCATTACCTCACATAGACACTGGGTAAAGTTGTAGGGTGTGGCCTGGCTGATCATGGTGGCATACTTGGTGTAGGGGCTGACTATTGACATAATCATACAAGGCCTCAGAGAAGGACACCACCAGCTCCTTTTGTCAGGCATTCTTGAGGAAGGCAAAGAGTCTCCAGGCCATCTTGCTCTTGGTGGTGAAAAAGGCAATGGGGGGTGTGGTTTTTGAAGTTTCTACATAATCCGCTTACTTTTTAGTATGGCACCTCCATTTCAATTTTGCCTAGGTTCTACCAGTCCTGAGTCCCTGAATTTATCTTCTGCTCAGGAATAAAAATCGTGTCACCTGATACTAGTGAGGGACAGTCTATAGCTTAGGAGTGAAGAAGCAATAGCTTCCTGTTAACCTCCTATAGTTATATATAAACTATATATATATATACATATATATATATGTATATATATATATTGCTGTTTCAGAATTTATTCAAGCATTTATTCATCCATCCTTCAGACTGGAGATATGGTGGCTCAGTGGTTAAGAGCATTGACTGTTCTTCCAGAGGTTCTGAGTTCAATTCCCAGCAATCACATGGTGGCTCACAACCATTTCTTATGAGATCTAGCGCCCTCTTCTGGCCTGCAGACACAGCACTGTAAACATAATAAATTAAACTTTAAAAAAATAAAATAAAGCCCATCTCTCATTTCTTCCCCCAGCTCTTCCTCTCCATGGGCTCTGTTTTACAGCCCCTGAGATCATTCAGTACTAACTGTATGTGTATAGGTAGGTGTAGGACCCCTCACTGTAGAAGGGGAAGCCATGTCATTCCTTGGACTACTTGGGTTTTGGAAGCAAATGAGGTTCTTAGGACCCATGGTCAATTTACATTTTAGCTCTGTTTACGTTTTCTGGTTTTTGCTGTTCTGTGACTCCACCCCCTCTGCTGCTCTGTGACCCCCACCTCACTCTGCTGCTCTGTGACCCCACCCTGCTCTGCTGTTCTGTGACCTGCCCAGTCCCCCTGCTGTTTTGTGACCCCCCAACCCCCTCTGCTGCTCTGTGATCCCACTCCACTCTGCTGTTCTGTTATTCTCTTTGTGGGTTTATGTTTTACAAACTGTATGTCATTAATGGAGTCATGATCAGAAATGGAGTATTCAGGTTGTCATTTTAAATTGAACTCATTTTATGGGAGGGGCTCTCCTCTCATGAAAACAATTCATTCTTTCATATGTTTCAGTCAGAACTCACATGGTTTATAAAGTGTGTTTCCATGGAAACAATGGGTTGTAAATAAATAGCTCTATTCTCGAGAGGGTAATAGCGAGTTTGGCTTCGTATGTTTTTGACAGATGTCTGGAGTCATGTGTCCTAAGGTATTATATGTTTGGAACGTGTAGGGTTAATCTCTGTAGGAGTTTTGTCTTGTATTTTTGAGACAGGGTTTCTCTGTGTAGTCCTGGCTGTTCTGAAAGTCACTTGGTGGAATAAGCTGAACTCTGCCTGCCTCTGCCTCCTAAGTGCTGGGATTAAAGGCACGCACCACCACCATCACCACCCAGCAGGACTTGTTCTAAAGTACATTATGGTCTGTTACATTGTTATAATGATTATCTTATACTTTTTGTTAGCACTAGATCTAGCTGGTTCTGACAAAAACATTCAAATAATAGTGGCTTCAATACTATGTAACTTTCTTATGCAAATGAAGTCCACAGATATGAAAACGGTTCATGAAAAGCCTCAGCTTTCTTGTGTGTTTTCATCATCTACGTATGTAGGCAGCTTCTTCCACATGGCTCAAAGCAGCTCCCTCAGTTCCAACCAGGTTTTCAGTTCAGACAACAAGTGGACTCAAGTGTATGTTTGTACTTCTCTTCTCGTCATGGTACATTCTAGAAACTGCATATATTATCTTTAAATATATTTCATTGGGCAGAAATTAGTCAAGTGACTGTATCTTAGTTACAAAAGAGTCTGAAAATTATAACTGTTATTATAAACAGTCTGAAAATAGCTTGTTGTTTTTTTTAAAAAAAAGTAAGGGAGTGGGTCTTTATAGATACACGTGGTCTTCAGAAGTAGTAATACACATTAAGAAGTAAAAAGTGAGAAAAAGGTATAATGTTTTAGAAAGCGTGCAAGAGGGTCTCCAGACGGGGAGAAGGGAAATGGGTGTGATGAGAGTCCCGTGCAGAGTCTGAAGCCTGGAACAGCTCCTGGTTCTAGAGCACAGGTTCCTTCCTCGAGTCCCTCTCTGTGAATTACCTCTTCATCAATATTGTTGAGGACCATCAAGTACTGAGTGCAAAGACAGGGATGTTCTAGAGTCTGGGTTTAGTCCCTAATCCATTGTTTACTCTGCACATTCAAGATCTTTAAGACTGAGTTAAGTTTTAGATACAGGATAAACTCTTTGTATTCTACACACAGCTTCTGATTTGGATTTCTTATGATCAGGAAAAAAAAAAAGAAAGTTCATTAATTATCTTGGACTTATCAGTAAAGGAAGATATTAAGACTAGACTTCCAAGTTCAGAATCATGCAGCAGGATGCCCTGGGGTAATTTATAAACTAAAAGGAAGGATATTGCAGAATGTTATAAATTTTCAAGGGAAATAGAAATTATTTCAGATACCAGGTAAAATAATATCTTGAAATGATTCATAGCACTAATTCATATTATGTTCTATCTCTCTCTTCCTTTCTATTTTGAGACTGGGTCTCTTTTTGAAACTCTTGGTATCCTGTAGACCTTAATGGCCTCAAACTCACAGAGATCCCCTTGCCTCTGCCTCCCAAGTGCTGGAATTAAGACGCCACTACATCTGTCTTTATACTATGTTTTTGATGCCATCCTTTTGTAAAGATGGATTTTTGGGTTATTGCTATTTAAAAAATAAAAATAAACACTACCTGGAAATCAGTATAGAGACTCCAAGGTTTTGATGTACTGTACAAATAATTATGTACATCCCAGTAGGCAATAATTGTAGTTAAGAATTAAGTAAAAATATGATTTTCTTTGTGTGTTTGTTAAAAAAAAATCAGCTTCTATTATGTTAATATAAGAATTCGTATTAAATATCTAGACCCACCTATTTGATAAATGAGACTGCATACAATCCCAGCACTTGGGAGGCAGAGGTGGATGAGACTGCCCCTTCTGCTACTGACCTGGGAGTATTTTGGGAAAAAAAAATTTACTAAGAGATTCATTGGCTGTGACCCAGGAAAGTTTGGGTAGTTTTGGGTTAGATCATCTTTAAGATGTGCTCAAATTGGTTGACAAATGACACCTTCTAAGTCCAGAAGCTTCTCTGACGGTGGTCAAAGGCTGAAAGCTTGAGGAAGGAGAAGATTAAACTAAGAGTCTGGTTCTAACAGCTCTAAACAGGATTGCATGCACAGTGTCCCTGATGACGCTTAGATCACAATCGGGCCATCTTGTTGGGGAGCATGTATCCTTCCCATTTTCAAATGTAAAGTTAGGTCAGTTAGGAATAGCTAATCCTTGCTGACAGAGATGCTTGCTGGATCCTGAGCCAAGTCCCAGCCAAGGGACTGAGGCAGAGAGCCGTTCTTGTAAGCCAAACTGGGACTTGGGATATGATGTCATAAAGAACAGTGTTAGGTACTATAATCAACCAGCCCAATTTTTAACATTTGTCAAATGTTCAAGAATGTGTGTGAGATTCAGACTTTTGGCTTCCTGCAGATAAAAGACCCAAGTGACTAACCAGGATCTTTTTCTGGAAATGGTTGATAACAAAGTCACTGCACTTATCACTAGGCCTTTCTTACAATGCCTTCCCCAAACTCTCAACCATATGAGGCCATATCTTCAGAGCAAAGAACCAATCGAAACTCCAAGAAAGTCAACAAGCCTCAAGGTTCAGATAAGCTGGCTGATTAGAAGGAGGAAACTATATTGAGAAGCTTGGAATGGTTTAATGGAAGTATTAACCACAGGCTGCAAGTTTGTATAGCATTCCTGTGGTTTCCCAGTCACACAAGAGCCCATCCTGAGTGTGAAAACTACCTTCTTACAAGACAGCAGGCAAAAAATAGACCAGACAATTGGCCTCCTCTCTCCAGTTGTTCAGGAGCCTATGGAGTTGTTGCATAGCCCTAAGGCACAAGGCGGGGCAAATGCTTGCCTCACGCTCATCCTGTTTATTTAGTCATCTGTCTTCTTCCTCCTCCTCCTCCTCCTCCTCTTCTCCCCCTCCTCCTCCTCTTCTCCCCCTCCTCCTGCTCCCCCTCCTCCTCCTTCAGCTTCTTCCTCTTCTTTTTTGGGAGACAGAGTCTGTCTACATTTCTATGGGATGATCCTTCTATATGCTGTGAATATGCATTACTCTCATTGGGTAATAATAAAGCTGTTTGGCCTATAGCAATGCAGGACAAAGTTAGGTGGGACAATCAAACTGAGGACTGGGATGCAGAAGGCTGGAGCTGGGAAAGATGCTACCCAAGCTACCCAAGAAGCAAGATGCCAGAGGACTGGTAAAGCCATGGGCTATATAACAATCCAGAGATTAATAGAAACGAGTTAATTTAATAGTAAGAGTTAGTTAATAATAAACCTGAGCTGCTGGCTGAGCATTTTTAAGCATTTGTGTGTTTATTTGGGATTGGGTGGTCGGACAGAAAAATATCACCTTCGCTTATACTACATAGCTCTGGTTATTCTGAAGCTCACTATGTAGAATTCCATCTCAGAATTTAGAATCAGAGATATCTACCTGCCTCTGCCTCCCAAGGGCTAAGATTAAAGAGCTGTGCCTCCTAACCCAGTCCATAGCTGTTTAATTTTTTTCTATGTTTATGTGCTGCTTCTATAATAGATAAATCTTGTACTAAAGAAAATTCCATAAAAATTTAATTCATCTTCAAGTATCTTTTGACATTATTCTCTATACTAGATCACTGTGTTAAGTGAAATTAGCCAGATGCAGATAAATAGCACTTGATTCTCAAGTTCAGAATCTAGGTTTAAATTAGTGTGTGTGTGTTTATGTGCATGTGTCAGACACGGAAGTACAAAGGGACTGTAGGGAGAAAGAGCTCTATGGTAGATGCGGAATAAGAATAATGGAATATGTATGACATGGAAGCAGAGGGAAACTGTTGAGAGGAAGAGGACCATGAGGAGCAGTGTGGAGGAGGGCAGTGAGGAGCAAATAAGAACAAAGTATTACTATATATGTATGAAGATGTCATAATAAACCACATTTCTCGGTATACAAACCAAAGAGTAATTTAAAAAAAAGTAATCTAGGGGCTGAAGATGGTAGAGCGCTTGCTTAACTAATTCCTGGGTCCCAGCCTCAGCAGAGCACAAAAATGGGCATGTTGGCACATGTTGGCACACCCCAGCATTCGGGAAGGGAGGCAGAAGGAACAGATGTTCAAGGTCACCCTCAGCTACAGAGTGAGTTCAAAACGAGCCTCAGCCATGTGGACAGGCCTAAAAACATTAATTTAGAAAATCAATCATTTTTAAGAGAAGAAAGATTGTGGGGTGGAGTAGATGGCTGAATCTGTAAAGTGCCTGATGCATAAGCATGAGGACCTGAGTTCAAGTACCTAGAACCCACAGAAAAGCCAGGTACAGTGTAGAACCCCTCACAGGCACAGGGAAGCAAGAGGGTCCCTGGAGTTCACTGGCCAGCAGTGTAGCTGAATTGGTCTCCAGATTCAGTGAGAGAGCCTGTCTCAAAAAAAGGAGGTGGGAAGTGATGGGACGTGCCTGATGTTGACCTCTGGCTTTTGCACGTATACACACACATGTGCACTTGCACCCACAGGCACATGTACACACACCCACACAAACAAGTACACACACCATACATATACACACGCTGTATTTTGGTAGGAAGAAAACCACTGAATTTAGATGAGTTCTTTGTGTTCTCTGGAACAGCCGTGCCATTTAACTTCTGTGTACTGCAGCTCTCTGTCCCTACAACCCTGAAAACGTTATTGGCTGTGTGTAGTACTTATCCCATTCCTAAAGCTTTAGTTTCTTAGTCCTCAGAGACCCATATATTTTATTTCTTGTGTGTATGCTTCTCAGCCCTTTTAAGCGTATTTTTCTAGAAATGTCCTGTTTATATTTAGGATGAGCTCTAAAGTGATGTTGTTAATACAGAGGACAGATACAGCCATGACAGAGCATATGTGGGGTGGTGGTTAATCCCTAACTGGGGTAACCGTCTTGCACGAAGGTCACCTGATGTTTTGGCATGATATGCTTTTAATTCTGGGTTTTTAGAATGGCAGATGAAATGACTTAGGGAGTTGAGGAACTCTTTCTTTCTGGTGCTGCCTCCCTGCCCCCATGCCTTATGTTTCCAACCGCCTGTCACTGCTGACCTTAATAATAACCTCATATCCTCAACAGTCTGGCAACGCATAAGAATGAATGTTTCCAGAACAACATTGCTACATTCTAACTCCCTTGCCCTGCTCCCAGTCCAAGATTCAATGTAAGCTGGAACTAGTTATGCAGAATTATTGAGCTGTTGAAAGATAGTACTGTAGAGTAAGGGTGAGATCTGTTGTAATCCTGGAGTTCTACAGGACAGGAAAGGAAGGCCTTGCTGTCCAGCAAAGCCATAAGCATGCACAGGGAAAAAGTTGTAATTAGCAGCCAAGTGAGGATTACAGCAGAGAACAGAGATGCCTGCTGGCTAAAGTGCTGTTTAGAAGCCAGCTCCTTGGCTACAAATACGATGCACTGCATTCTTCTGGGAGGGAACAAACCAGGAGACACACACATGAAAGCTTTTTTGTTTTGGGGATTAATCGAGATCGTGCCATCAGATGAGCTGCGCTCTGTTGTGCGTGTTCTCTTGGTGATTTGCCTTCTTGGCTTGCTCATGGGCCTGCCTGTTTTTCCTCATTCTCTGCTGGTTGTTAGACAGCACTGTCTCCAGCAGCAAGCCGGATAAATCATCAACTGCATGCTGATGAGCTGGCTCCCCTTCTGTTTAAGCCAGGACAGCCACGGAGCCCAGGAAGGGACAGGCTGGCAGGGCATCACTCCAGCCCCTCCCCCTCTTTTCCATCCGGGACCTTCCCATCCTCGGACTCCCTTCCGCTGTGTCCTCAATTTAGGACACTTCCTCTCCTTCACCTTTTCTTCCAGCAAAATAACTGTTCTATTGTCCAGATGATTTGTTCTCTTGCTTTTTACTGATCTCATTCTGTTCATTCCTCATAAGAAAGGAAACAAAATTGAAAAAAAAAAAGATAGTGGAGAGAATCCACTCATTCCCGTTCTCAGACAAGAGGCAATGTTCACAAATTGAATTTTCTCATGCAAGCTAATAATAAGGAAAAACCCTATTTCTCAAATCTGTTTGGGGAAACATATTCCCCAAACTTCATGACAATGTGCATTACAGATCTCTAGGACACTGCACACTCTCTTTGACAAGTTTTGGATGGTAACTCCTTGGTTCCACAAACCTTTCAGTAGTATACCCCAATCCAGCCTCAGAAATGTTTCCGTTTTCTGTTTTCCCTGCAACTGAAGTGATAATTAAGATTTATGTATAACTTGGTAGCTAGCTATAATTTCAGCGAACCACAAATTCACATCTTTAAAAATTGATTTTTTAGATTTTTATTTCATGTGCAATGGTGTCTTACCTGCACTTGTGTCTGTGAGGCTGTCGGCTCCCCTGGAACTGAAATTAGACAGTTGTGAGCTGCCATGTAAGTGCTGGGAACTGAACCCAGGTCTTCTGGTAAGGCAGTTAGTGCTGTTAACCGCAGAGCCATCTCTCCAGCCCCTTCACATCTTTTGGTTTTGTTTATTTATTCAAGACAGGGTTTCCTCATGTAACAACCCTGGCTGTCCTGGAACTCAGAGACTCTACCTGCCTCTGCCTCCTGAGGTCGGTTGGGGTTAGAAGGTGTGCACTAACACAGCCAGCTTCTCTTCTCCGTCTTTGTAATCTGGACCTTATACAGAAGGTTGGCTGGAGAACCAGTAAGGCTTTATTATAATTTGAATACGCTATGAATTGTGTGTTTTTTTTTAAACAGGAAGCCATCTTTCTTCAAATTATCCTCACATTTACTCTAAGAAAAAGTGTGAAGAAAAAACAAACAGAAAAAAGATGTGTTACAGGAGTCCAGCACTCCCATCTTATTCATTACTGTTTTATGTGCAATAGGAAGAAGTAGCTGAGCCATGGATACAAATACAGAATTTTACCTGCCAATATGAGTCTTGTGATTTGTCAATACTTCACAACATTGCTCTTGGGGCCAAGCCTGTCACATTAGTATACAATGAAGCGTCCTTTCTCTCCTCAAATATGTTCTGTATCATGACTATGCCCCAGTCAAGGACTCAGTCATCAACTTTAAACCCGCAAGGTCACCTGGTCATCTTGTGATTACAACAGCAGCTTTGCTGCTGGTAATTGTCCGACGGCTGTGGCAGGTCAATGGAAAAATGTTCTTTAAACGCCATAAGCATCTGATTGTGCAATATCGAAATGAGACTCATTGATTATTCACACTGCTGGCTGGCCAAGGCTGGGGAAGTAATTAGGGCTTTTTGTGTGGATTATCCACTGAGAAAAGGTCAAATAACTACAAACAGTACCAGGAGAGAGGAGCCACCAAGGACCGCAGCATCCGTGATCAGTTAAGAAATGCTAAGGCCAGTCTTAATAATGACATGCTTATGCCAGGTTCTGCAGAACGTGATCGTCTGTCAAAGAAATCCAATGAAGTGTGAGTGATGGCTACTTTTTCCCTAGGAAGCTGGCTTCAGGTCCCTGATGCCCATCAAACAGGTTTGTCAAGGAAACCGGACTGAGACGAATTTAAAGAGCAGGGCTGACCATCTTCTCCTTTCTTTAAATCCAGAATAAAGAGCTTGGGACCACTCACCATTTTTTTTCCATCTCTCTGTCTACAGTACAGTGTATTGGTTTTCATGTTCGTGATATGATATCCCATCAAATGGGGATTTGAAGCTCTTTATTTGTGGACTCGGATTAGGAGCATAGAAAAAGAATTGCCCAGAGCTCCCACAGTTGTGCTCATAGAGATATGAGCACCGATGGAGATATGCTCACTGAGCATAGACATCAGTTTATTCAGGTATCTTTCATATTTTCCAAGTTTAAGATATTTCTTCTAAATCCACCTTCCATCCCCCAAGCTCAGTGAATCTGAAATTCTGAAGTAATGTCTTCTTTGCATCCTTTTACCTGATGGGTTTCTATGAAACAACCTATTCTTTGTAAAGCCAGCAATTTGGCCATTTTTCTCCAAGTAGAAAATGCTGAGAACTTAGATTTTGAGATGCTTTAGAGAACTTACATCCTGAATGGAAAAGAAGTGGTGGGGGGTTGTGGGGTACCCAAAGCAAGCATTCATGGTATATGTCCTAAGTCTACCCAAGATAGAAAGTTGGGGAAATACAGGGTAATAATGAGAACACCAACTTTATGTGTTCAAATCCTGGTTCATGACCACAGGACACTTGGCAAATCGTTTAATCTTTCTCAGCCTTGGTAGAGAGTGAACAGTCTGATAATGTCTTATCAGAAGCCAGCAAAGAGGCTGGTAAGTAATGACCTAATGCAGAAAAACAGAGGCTCTGAAGATCACCGTATCTTTACAGATTGTACCTTCCAATACCTCTGGACCACTCAGTGCCAAAATGCTTGTGTAAACATAAAGACCCCGTCCCAACCACCAACAAGAAGCCAAGTGAGGTAGTGCTTACCTGGGGAGGCAGACATCGATGATATCCAGGGCTTCCTGGCCGGCAAGTCTAACTACATCAGTGTGTTGCCAGTATAATGTTTGCATATATATACAGAGAGAGAGAGAGAGAGAGAGAGAGAGAGAGAGAGAGAGAGAGAGAGAGAGAGAGAGAGGAGGGGAAGAAGGAGGAGAGAAGGGGATAGAAGAAGAGGGGTGGGAAGAGGGGTGGGAAGAGGGAGGGAAGGGGAGAAGAGAAGGGAAGAGGAGGGGAGGGAAGGGGAGTGAAAGGGAGGGGAGGGGAGGGGAGGGAAGGGGAGGGGAGGGGAGGGGAGGGGAGGGGAGGGGAGGGGAGGGGAGGGGAGGGGAGGCCAAAACATAAAGAAATAGGAGTTGTAGCCAGTAACTTTCCGAGTATCTTGGGACACATTGGCAGATTCAAAGTTGGATACTCTGGTCTCCATTATCTGTTCTTTCTATACTTTCCCCCATCCTAGGGCTGAGCTCCAGAATCTATAGTCATACTTGAATGGATCTTAAGAAGCCACCATGCAGAAGAACCTTTACACTTAATGGTGGAATTTTTGGCATAGTAACAACCCAAAAGAGGTTTTAAGAGCAGGCACCCAAATTGATTCCCCAGCAGAGCATCGGCCTTTGTCAGCCTTGGGGACTGGAAATTTCTAGGAAAGGCAGAAAGAATTGTGATGAAGGTGAAAGAACATAATAAAATATGCTCAGCAAACACGCACAAAGCAGATTCACTGCGCAGATGCGTGTCCAAATCCTGGGGAAGCAAAACTTGATTTTAAATATTGCTGTACTTTATCTGACAGCATTATTGTTATGTTCCACAAGCAGAACTGTCTGCTACACTTCATAAATTCCCTTCTCCGTCCTCAATCATTTAAATAGGGGACAACCTTGTTTCCCTCATTCGGCCCTGCGATGCACTGTGGACAGCTAAGCAGGAATGCCCAGTACCCCTGAAAGTTCCCTTCTCCCAGGAACCTTCCCGGACATGTTTCTGCATCACCAGAACAGATCTCCATCACTCAGCTCTGGGAGGAGAAAATGGAAATAGGAGTCTTTGGTGGTAAGAAGGCAAAATTTCACAATTGTCATGACTTACTTTTAAGAATAGAAGTGGAAACACAGGTTAAATTATTTTTATTTTTTGTGTTCATTTTTAGGGGATGAAGAGCCCTTGTATTTTCTGCTTGCCTTACTATAGTGTGATGGGGAAAGCGGTGTCCTTGACAATCCCAATGCTTTGTCCCTGACACCACTGGGCCACAGCAGCTAGAGTTTTGAAAAGTGTTTCTCTGCAGCCTCCATACCTGTGTGGTCTCTGGGCTGATGGAGGAGGTGAGTGTCAGTGTCTGGGAGCAGCAGGGGCAGAGCAATTGACTGAGAGGGGGATATATTGAGAGAGCAGCAAGGGTCCCTGGTATTCCAGCCTCCAATCAGTGTCTTTAAACAGTTAGAATAATATTCTTGTTCAGGTATCATCTACATGATAGTGTTGTTAAAGAGTGCAATTAGAGTTTTAGTCCATCCATAGGGTGTTACAATTATTTTCACTTTTATGACATTTTTGATATGCCCCCAAAGAAACCTAACCCCATTACCAGTAATTCCTCATTTTTCTTACCCCCTCCACCTCCAAGTCCTGACAACTAGTAATTTACATTCTGACTTTGTGGTTATGCCTGCTCTCAGTATCTTACGTGACCGAGACCAAACAAGCTGTGATTTGTGTGTGTGAAACTTTTTTTTGGGGGGGGGGTTGGCATAATATTTTCCCACGCTGTAGTTAAGTGTCTGTACTTTATTCTTTTATAATGTGAAATAATATTCTATCTATGCATATTCAAGTACAATCTTTCATTTGGTATAGATGGTTGGAGCAAAGCATGGGAAGGGGTAAAGCTTCCTATTGTTTATATTCTCCTGTGGGATTATCCCAGTAACAGAAGTTCAGTCCAGGGGCATTAGAGATTGGCAAAACCCAGGCAGTGGAACAAGCTGAGGGTATGAATAAAATCCTCCCAAGAGGGATTCCGGAAAGCTACATCAGAGGTCTGACTAGGCAATGGGGACCTGAAGCGTAGGGACAAGGATGAGGGACCAGAGGGCTCCATGTAAGTGTCCCAGCCTTACTTGGCTGTAGACAGCAAGACGATTCCTCAGTAGGGCTAAGGATAGTAGGGTCATTGGTGCCAGCAACAGAGCAAGTCCTACGGGAGAAGAAGAGGGACATTTTCTAAGATGAGGCGTCTCAGCAGTGATGTTTAGGAGGGTCACAAGGCTGATGGGTGTGAGCACTTTGAGACTTCTGGATGAGGACTGGGTTTGCTGTAGAATCTCCTATACCAGCTTCTCCCCTGCTAGTGGCTGGCGTCACTAAGGATGATTTCCCAGACATGTATCTTTGCACATCTCTCTAGTGAACCTCGAAAGAACCTTTATTATTTCAAACAGCAAAGCCTTCTCTACATGGGGAGGCACTGGAACTGGAGTTCAAGGAAGGGCCTAATAGAGAAAAATTTGGGGAAATCGTAAATTTGGAGATTTGAAGGGATTACCTGTGTATGTGTATATGTGTGTCTGTGTGTGTGTGTGTGTGTGTGTGTGTGTGTGTGTGTGTAAGCATATGCATGTGGAGGCCAGAAGTCAGCCTCAGGCATTGTTACTCAGGAGCCATCTCTGTTTTTTTGAGGCAGGATTCGTCATTGGGACCTGTGACTCACCAAGCAGGAAAGCCTACTAGCTTTCGAGCCATAGAAATCTGCCTGCTTACCTCTCAGGTCCTAGGATCACAAACTCTCACGACCATGCCCAGCTTTTCAGATGGATTCTGGGAATCACACTCAGGTTCTCATGTTTGTACAGCAAGCAGTTTATTGACTTAGCTACCACCCTAGCACCCAACCTCCCCACCCGTCATGTGCAATTCTTTCAGTGTTCTGGAAAAATCAAGATCGTAAAAAAATCAAGTGGTAAGTCAACTGTAGTCACATAACTGGTAAGGGGTGAGTCCTAAATTCAAAGTCTGTACTCTGAAGAGATAGGCTCAGTGACCTCCCCTCTCCAAATAAAAGTTGATTAGAGGTGAGAGCGCTGCTCTAAACAACCAGCCCGGGGGTGGGGTGTGGGGTGGGGGGGGGTGTTAATCCTTTAGGGAGTGTGTGCCTGTTTGACCTACTCTGTGTAGACACCACCCTCCAGTTTAACACTAGCAAGAGAGTTTTTACATACAGAGGAATGTTTGTGGGGCACAAACTGGTTCTTGAGTCTCCCTCTGAAAGGAGCCACGAGGGCAAAGCTTTCAAGAAAATGGTGACACGGGTGATCATTCATTGCTTCTCTTTTGTCTGAGGCCTTTTAACTCACCACAGGAGTGGAGTGGTGCCGCTCAGTGGAATAAACACCTGGGAACCTCACCTTAGGTTGAAAGTTCTTCCTCTTCCAGGTGGTAGAAATGAAGCATGCTTGTTTGAACATCCATTTTTACCCTTGTGTTGCCTTCTGTATATTTTTGTAGAAACCGAAAAGCTTTTATTCTGAGCTGTAAGTGACCTTGACAAAAGCTGGCTTTACTCTGCAAAAGTTTTGAAGTTGTGGGAGATGGACACACCTGATTAATATTTTCTTCACACCCATTTCTCTGCTGTTTATTTTGACTTGCATAACTTGCTTGCATTAGCTTGTGCTGACTCTTCATTCTGCAGTAATTTTTTTATTTTATGGCAGCCTTCATATAACAGTAGTTCTTGGCGTGGAGTGAGCCAAGATAACACACTAAAAACTAAAAAGGACCCTTGTTTACTCAAGACTGAACTCCAAGAAGACTCCAAGGCACTGCTCTTCCAACACCAAGCGGTGAACCAGCTAAAGGCTATTTACGATGTCTGAACCTCATTCAGTGAGCACGTCTATAGACAAACTGCATAGAAGTTGTGGCAGAATTTCTTTCTCCTTTTGCACAGAATCTGAAAGCACAGGATGTCTTGCTGGCTGAAACCTGGCTTTCTTTTCAGAGGGTAATTGACTTGGGGATAGAAGAATAACCTATTTGTTGGGGGAAATTTCTTGGCTCTTAAAAATCCTATTGAAATGCCATTATACTGTGACAAGTTCTTGTTACCTGGGGCCACGAGGATGGGGTAGGGTGGGAAGAGGACTAGACAACATACCTGAAAATCTGAGGGTATGTATCTGCTTCTTTCTGTGCAATTGTAAATTAGCCCCTTGTTCTAAGAGTCATTTCCTTTAGAGAAGTAGTACATGTGAATTCCCCACATATATTTAAAGAACTTTTGTTCCATATGCAAAACATAGAGCATAACTCAGAATAAAAATTTCCATTTGTACGCTTATACATCAAGTATGCAAAGACTGGATTCAATAGCTAACAGAACAAACAAAAAGCACCCTGTCAAAGGGTACTCACTGGTGCTTGGCTCTTGAAATAACTGAGTTTTACTGCCAAGACTCAGCACTGGCCTGCACATGCCACGCTAGTCCTGAGTTACTTAGTCCTAAGGACCTACAGCAGAACTTTGTAATGACAGAAATTAGCTTTAACTTGAGAGCTTTCCTTCCAATGTTCTCCTGTAATAAATTAGCCTATGACACAACCAACCTAATCAAAAAGGTACCATAGGTGAGAGCAGACACATACTCATTTACAGGAAGCTGGCCCGCGAAAAGTGAAATATATTCATGTTATATTCAGCCACTTAGTGACTGATGGCTGGGGTGGTGATATCTGGGGAGATGCTTAAGACTATGTTTGGTACAAGGAAAAGGACTCACTGAATCAGTGGCACTCTGATGGTGGGTTAAGACCTCCCCATTCTCTGAAAAAGCTTTGTTATTGAATCGAGGTGATGCTTACACATCTACCACGCCCCACATACAGAAGAATCACATCAAAAATGTCAATGAAAAGGGGCACACACAAAAGCCCTTTTGGAGTCATGCAACATATCTTTCCTTAATTCATATGTAATAGTTCCTTTGTGAGAATCTGAATGAGAGAAAAGAATGTGTTTCTCCCCCAAATTTACAGATGGTAACTACTGAACCATTTAAAAATATGTATAAGTAGGATTTAGTCATAACATTTTAGGAATTGTCTAACATGTGACCAACCCTCCCTTAGCAAAATATAGTTTAGACATTAGAAAGGTCATCCCACACCTGCTGCTTGAAAAGGTACAAGATGTGTGGGTAGAATACCCACTCTCTTATTGAGGTTAGTTTGGCTGTCTTATCCAGTAAAGCCACTGTCCAAATCCCATTACCCCATCCCTACCAGTTCCCATGTTCTACCCCGTTGCGTTCAAATGGTCTGTACTGCTTTCCACCTTGACATGTCTCAAGATAAAATTCCACAACATTTCATGACTTATTGTCATCATCAGAGACAGAGCCCTGCTATGAAGCTCAGCTTCTCCTGCCTCAGGCTTTGGAGTACTAGAATTACAGACATGCAACTTCACATTGGATCCAAACATGCAATTCTTTCTTTTTCTGGGAGAGAGTTTCAGGGTGGCCTGGAATTTACAGCAGCTCCTCTACTTTAGATTCCCAGTGCTGGGACTATGGTGTGACTCTGGTATACCCTTCTGCAGCTTGCTCTTCAGGGTCACTGTCTACTATGATGAGAGGTCATCTAGATATTGATGTGATGAGCTTTGCAGATCTCTTCCTCACTTCTATCCCTGTGTATATTATCTTTGGAGAATGTATAATAAATTACTTATCGAAATACTAGAAAGTGGTTATGACTGTCATCTCTAACACAGCCCTGGAGAAACTGAGATAGACATTTGTCACGTAACTTTCCCAAGGACACACAAACTGAGAAGTAGCTAGGATACAAACCAAAAGATTCAATACAGACCTCAGGCACTGTGCCTTCACCCCGCTACTTCTTCAGTAGTAACATTTATAGAATCCAGTCTTATGCTGTGTAATTTGCCATGGTAGCTCATTGTTAAAACTGCCCTATACTACTAATGTCTGTACTTTAAAAAAAGAATCAGTTTTCCTTTTCTGTAAAATGAGGCTATGATGTCAACAATCTTATACCGACTTATTATCTCATCATACTTGTAATAGGGCATGTGATGGTGCTCTACTGGCTTACATCTCATACCTCATTTGGAAGTCAGCGGCTGAGAATTTGTGTTACCCACTTTTGTGTGCTCCGCAGGGAGTGTGTAGTCTGGCACCATCTATAAATTATTTGAAGAATGAATGAATACTAAACTCATTCAGATGGTTAAGACGACTGTGTGATGGTATAATGGAAACTTGTTTTAAAAATGCAAATCTGGTTAATGGCAACCGTCCACTGGAGTTTGCCTTTTAGTAAGATAGTCGGTCCCTTTTCTGGGGATGATGAATATTTTGACAGGGGTCTCCTGCATCATTGTCTTTGCCTGTGCTAACTAGCCTGAAACATACTTTTTTCCTGACTATTTGCAGGGGAAGAGAAGGCCACTTTCTTTTGAAGATCTAAGTGTCATTTAAAGGGTTTGTCTAATCTGCTCTTTGATTAAGCTTTTCCAACTGTAGGAGCCAAGACTGATCAGTCTTTATCTGTAAAATGAGAATGATGAGAAAAGTATGCATTTATTCATGCAGAGCTGGAAAGACCCTCAGATGACATGCAAGTGGATTCGAATAAAGTTCTGTCAGTGAATACCTGAGATAATTATTATAACTATTTTATGTGTGTGGATATTTTGCCTGCAAGTATATCTGTGCATCACTTTCATGCTTAGTTTCTGCAGAGGCCAGAAAAGGCATTGAATCTCTTGGGATTACAGTTGCTATGTGGATGTTAGGAATAAAACCCTGGTCCTCTAGAAAAGCCGCCAGTGCTCTTAACCACTGAGCCATCTCTCCAGCCCAGCTCAGGGTACCTCAAGCTGTGTGGAAAATTGGAAGACAGTAGCTCTACAGAATATGAACCCTTGAAAGCAGAATCCTGTATCTTATTTATTTGACAGGTACAATTGAGTTTTATTTTTGAGAATTTGATGGGAACAATCTCACCATCTTTCAGGAAAGCCATTCTTTTGGCTACCTGAGTTTTGTCTGTTAATGCATTCCACCAAAAAGGACACTTAGATTTTCATAAAGTTTCTGGAAATGATGTGTCCACTTAGGTCTGAACTTTAAACAGTTAGAGAAAGAAATAAAAAAATTCACCAAGTTTTTTTTTTTTTTTTTTTTTTTTTTTTTTTTTTTTTTTTTTTTTTTTTTATCAAATCCTGTGAGTCTCATCCTAATAAAAACCTCAGAGCAGAGTAACATGGCAAGTTTTGGGTGTCCAATCAATGCCCTTCAAATAAATGGATGAAAATCTAAAGTTGTGAAATAGATTGATGAAGATGTGATCACTTACACTCCCTAAAGGTTTGTCTACTCCTGTGCTTCTGACTGCTGACATTAAGTATGGATTTTTTTTTGTGTGTGTGTGCTAGTATTAGGGAATAAGAATGTGTGATTTTTCTTTTGAAGTCACTTAGTCCTTTCTCCTCTGCAGGATTGTACATGCCACCTCAACCGCTCCCCACCACATGTGTGATGGAAGATAAGGTCCCTCATTCTTAGATGTTCATAAGTGCTAACATCTCATTCTTTTAAAAAATAAAAACCTGCTGGACGGCCACAATATACAGATTTAAAGTGTGCTGTAATGTGTTATGACTTAGCATATGCAGCTTTCCCTCCAACATCTGTATCCTGATTTGTAGTCCAATAAACCTCGCTGCTGCAGATGGCATGTGCATAGTTGTTCTGTGGTGCAATGCATCAACACAGCATTTCTAAACACAAAGCAATAATGTATTCAATTAAGAGAGGAAATAAAACATTGGGCTGCTTCTTATAATAAATCTTTTACTAAGTTTCCCACATCATATGTTTGCTGAGGAAATAATACATGTCATTCAGACTAAGGGTTATTGTAGACTGCTGAGGGAAACATGAAATTCTGGAGGCTTCAGCAGTACTGGGAACCCCTGAAACATGGAAAGTGTACAAATTAGAAAAGGATGTAATATGTGACTAATGATACCTCTTGGGATACCTTGGCAACCCATATTTACTGTTATGATCGCTAGATTCATTTAAGCCACAGGAGTTGAAAAGCAATACCCTTGTAAGTGAGAAACACCTCTGTGTTCATTAGATGTGGCTGTAATTTAAGCTCTGAAGGCTTTTCTCCTCACTGCCATTCTTTATACTTCTGGAAATGTGGTACTTAAACTTCTAATAAAAGTGGCCCGTATCACAACCACGTAATCTACAGTTCCTGGAAAGTACACTTACACCTTCACATTTGTATCTGGCTCTGGGACAGAAACCTAATTCACCCCAGATGTTGCCCAAAATAAAATTCTGGAGCAAGGCTGCTAGTCTTAGGATTTTTTCTAGGCACTATGGCCCAGGGTAGGGTATGGGTATTTAGTCCAGAGTCTCCAATTCCTAATATTGAAGATGTTTTTACCTATGATGCCAAGAAAAAGAAAATTACTGGATTCCATAAAGTAAATCCCAAAGCTCTCCCCTATTTATGAGGAAAATATTGGATAATTTGACATTATTTAGACAGATGGTTCTCCGTCTTTCTGTCTAAGCATCTCAAAGAGAAATGATGTTCTGCTGTATTCAAAATACAGCATTCTCTGGTGCCACAGGAAAGCTTACATAACAGCTTATTTTTTTTAAAAAAAAAAAAACAAACAAACAAAAACAATGTATACATATGTGGCTTGGGTTACCAATCACCAGAATAGCCTTTACTAGAACAACACAATTAGGTAGTCTGTTTATTTCTGATAATACTGTTTTTTGTTTGTGTGCTTGCTTTTTGGAGGGAGGGGTGGGTGGAGTCCCATGCAACTCTAGCTTGTCTCGAACTTTCTATGTAGCTAAGGAAGACCTTGAACTCCTGATCTGCCTACCTTCACCTCCCAACTGCTGGAATCACAGGAGTGAGCCACCTCGCTCGGCTTCTGATGATATTTTTACACTGCAATAACACTCTTCACTATTTGCCTTTAGGTTCCGATGGCCCTGTCCTTCAGGGATGGACTCTTGCTATAGAATCAGTGTCCCTATCCCATGTAAATGCTTAATTTCAGGCTCCATGAATGGAGAAAGCTCATTCACAAAACATCGTTAGCTACAGTATGCAAAAATTAAGAAGGGCAAGTCTCATAATGACCTTTTATCTCCTTCTCCTTCTTCTTCCTTTTTTGCCTTAGGCTCATGCGTTCCTTGGGGACTTGATAGTCATCTTCTTGACATGTGAGGTCCATCTGGTGTGTGAGGTGGCTAGTCTGCACAGAGGAGGCTTGTCTGATGTTGCAGCTTCTTGTTTGAAGTACAGGGCAGGCCTCTGCAGTCCCTCTGAAGGGAGACCACTCAGGTGGTATAACTACTCGTAAAAATCGCTACTTAATAAGGATAGCTCCAATATTTATTAAGGGAACAATGTGAAATGAAGTGAAAGATAGCTTTGACCTTTGCAAAACTATTAAAGACATTGTTCACTGATTATTAAATAATTGATCAGAAATGTATCCATCCAACAGCCTTTTGAAAGGTGTCTTTTGACAGCCCAATGTGTTTCTCTGTTAAATGTTGGAATTTAAATTTAAATGTTCATAGCTCCTGGTTTGGCTACAAAGAAAATAACTAAGTTTCCTGCTTTAGATTCTGTCAACCCTTTACTCCCAGTTTCCTGTGTTTTTCATTCCATCCTTCAGTGGTGGTCTGTGGGATCATTGGTGATATATGAATTTCCACGTTTGGATGCAAAACTCAGTGTGCACGTGTACTCACATTTTCTGGGGAAGGGGTGAGCCCGAATACACTCTTGCTTGTAGAAGTGTAAGATGGAACAAATTCTTCCCTCCACAAACTGCTTTTGGTCAGTGTTTGGTCACCACGGAAACGTAACTACAACAATATCAAATAGCAGGGAAAAAAATTATAACAACAAAACCCCAATCCAGACCAAAACAACACACACAAATATCTGTTTAGTCAAGGGACAGCTTAGATGGAGTGTAGGTGACTTGCATGCGTGTTTGAAGCCCTGGGCTGGATCCATGTCAGGGAGAAGAAAAGTATCTCAAAGATAAATGCATTGACACATTTTGTTGTTAAGTGTTTGGTCTATTATTAGAACGGACTTTGGAGCGGATGAAATGGCTGAGAAGGAAGGATTACTGTACACAACTAAACCGGAGAGCCTGGACCTGTGTGGTGGCAGGAATATCATCTACTTCTATACGGTGTCCGCTAAGCTCTACATTCACACAATATGCACCGTAAATAAATAAATAAATAAACAAAACAAATAAATATACCTAATGCAATTTTCAAAGTGATTTTATAACGTTCCTTTCCTGCCACCAAACGGTGGTTCTCAGCCTGTGGACGGTGACCCCACTAGCAGTCAAATGACCCTTTCACAGGGGTCACAAATCAGATATCCTGCATATTGGATACTTACATCGTCATTTGTAACAGTAACAGAATTACAAAATGATGTTATGGTTGGGGGGTCACCACCATGAGGAACTGGACGAACGGGTTGCAGCATCAGAAGAAGGTTAAGAACCACTGCCCTAGAATTAAGGGACTGACAGCAGTAACAGGAGATGGCACACTTCTGTGGGAAAATATAATCTTCTGTCTTTTCTCTTTTTATTTTTCCCTTAAGATGAAACAATTGTGGCAAGTCTGTCTGATAATACACAATATAGGGTCCCCCCTGAATACTGTGGGAGAAGACAGCTGTAGACAATTCTTGTACTACATAATATTGATACATATTGACCTAGGGGTTGAAGAACTCCCTTTGGTTGTACATATTAATGTGGGATTTTAAAAGACAACCCCATAGGACTTGCTTAACTAATTTGGGAACTAGATATGTCCAATAAAATGAGAATGTATGCAGAGAAGAGGCCTTGATGAGGAAGGGTCTCAGGAGACTAAATACTAACACCAAACCACAGGAGGAACAGGTAGAGTACCCCCACAACACAGATCCTCCATCTCGATTTTTCCAAAATAATTTTTATGAGCACATTCTGAACTACACAAGACACCAACCCCACTGTTTGGGGAATAGAAAGTCAGAGCTGACAGATGTAGTTATTTGCCAGGATCAACCATGTGAATTTATAAATATTTTACAAGTGCAGCTTTCAAAAGAATGACTTTTACTGCCATATTAATGCAACCTTGCAAATTTATAGCCTGGGCATTTGTGGGTTATGAATGTCCACTATTCCAGGCTAGTGCCAAGAACATGTTTTATGTTTTAAAATTCTTTTCCCTTCTCTGATCACAGACATCTTGGCTGTTCAGATCTGTGTAATAATTCAGCGGCACATGAGGTACAAGACCACATCAGTTCCCTCTCGTGATGGCTAGACTCATAAATATGCTCACTACAGCATACTGCATGTGACAGAATCACCCACAAAGCATAAACATATTCCCAAAGAATAGGGGATTAGTAGTAGTGGAAGCAACACTGGCATTCTTTGTTGCTGGCCATATTCATAATATGTGACCAAAAATTACAATTGCATGTCACAATACAAAGACAACTAAAATAAGATGTTTAAGAAAATGATATCAGTATATATAGATCCGCATAGTGATGAGCAGTTCATACTCGTCCAAGGCTGTGCTACTGAAATCCTTTAAAAAAGATTATGACACTTATTTTGTGTACATGTGTGCTCCTACACACGTGGGCCCATGTGGGCCATAGCACATGTGTGAAGGGCAGAGCACAACTTTCAAGAGTTGATTCTCTTCTTCCACCACGGGAGTCCTGGGGTCACACTCAGGTCATCAGGCTTGGTGGTAGGCGGCCAACACTGGCTGTCCATTCTGCCAGCCTTACTGAAAGGCTTTAGTCCCCGTGTTCCTTTTCCAGTAGGAAGTTCGTGGAGGGAGAAGCACACTGCCACTCTTCCCTCGTGTATTAGAAAGTTGCTTCTTATGCTGCTTATGCCCATTCTCAGTCTTTCTAGCGTTGCAGATTTTTGAAAAAACTACCAGGCTCCTGGGGCTCGATCAAACAACACCTCACAGTGTCCAGCCTTCCTTCACGTGCCTGAGGCCTCTTCTCTTCCAACATGTATGACCTGGGCAGAACCATTGGCTGCAAGTGAAAGTCAGGGCCACGGTTCATCTTTCCCTTCTAGGTAGCTCTGTTCTGAACACATCAAACATCTTTAATTTTTATTTTTATTTCCTCTTTTGAAAAGAAGTTCAAGATGTATTATGTGGTGCAAATTCTGTTTCAGTTATGATGATTTTTCCCGTGTGTGTGTGTGTGTGTGTGTGTGTGTGTGTGTGTGTGTGTGTGTGTGTGTGTGAGTTCCAACATATTTAGGTATAGGATAGCATACTATAACTTATAATATTAGTTGTTTTGTTTATTGGTAAGCATGGTTTGCTTTCTCTAAAAAAAAAAAAAAAAACAAAAAAAAAACCAAAAAAACAGGGGTGTGGTAGGTTAGTGATGATCGTTAACTTGTATGGAGTCATCTAGGAGACCAGTCTGCAGACACACTGTGAGGGATTGTCGTAATTAGATAATAGCCGTGGAAAGATCCATCTTCATTGTGGGTGGGTCATTCCCTGGGATTCTGGGCTGTTGAAAATGGGGAAAGTGGTGCCAGAAGATATCTAAGCAAGTAGAAGCCTGACAACCTCAGTTCTTGGAGCTCATGTGAAAAGCTGGATACAGTGGTGGGCATCTGTAACCACTGGGCTTCTCCAAAAGATGGGAGGCAGAGAACAGAGGATTACCCTGAAGCTCAGAGGCCAGATGACCTGGAATATGTCATGTAGACGAAAATAGCAAAAAGGACTCTGCTTCAACTAGATGGAAAGCAGAAACATTCTCTCTCTCTCTCTCTCTCTCTCTCTCTCTCTCTCTCTCTCTCTCTCTGCTTCTATTAAGGGAGCTCTCTCTCTTCCTCTCATAACATATACACACATGAATGCGCGCGCGCGCACACACACATACACACACACACACACACACACACACACACACACACACACACACACTCCTCACACTGCTTCAAGATTTATTATTCTTTAGTTTCTTGTGGTTATCTGGGTAAGCATATGCCGCATGTGTGCAGGTGCTCACGGAAGCCGAAAGAGGGCATTGGACCCCTGGGGCTGGAGTTACAGCCAGCTGTGAGTTGCCACAGTGGGGCAGAAATCAAGTTGGGTCTCTAGAAGAGCAGTCGGTGCTCCTAACTAGGCTGAGCCATCTCTCCAGCTTCTTACCACCTCACTCTGTGCTTCTAGAGTGTGCATGCAATGTGACCGGAGGCAGCCTCAAGCTTCTGGGCTGTGGTTTCCCCACCAGGAGCCAAAGCAAAACCTTCCTTCCTTGAGTGTTCTGTCAGAGTATCTTACCACAGCAATGGAAAGGAGTGGAGCTGGGGCTCCTCCTGCGTTGCTTTACTCTGCGATAGCCACCATTGCTCTCTCAGTGTTTGGAAGAATTCATGAGGGTCTAATGTTCTCTAATGGAGGTTTGTCTGTTCGTTCACCAAACTTGTTTTAATGCAAGCAGGAAGGATCTTTTGAATTACTAAAGCTAAAAAATTAATAAATAATCCTTGTTTATTCCAAGGCTTAATCCTACTGAGGCTCCCAAGCTGATTAATCACTCAGCAGGCACCGATCAGCTCACACTAGCTGATCTTACACATTTTAATGAAATGGACTACATGCTGAAAAATGGCGCGCGCACACACACAAATCCCACACAGTAATTATATGAGAGGATACTCTGTTAATGGCTCTAAAGACAGCCTTATTTTTAAAACTAAGATTCTGTCAAGAGTAAATCCTTCCTTGTCCATTTGCTGCTAACCTGAAGGGCAGAAGTAGCCAAATGTCAGAGTTAGCCAGGAAAACTTCAGTTTTAAAACCTATCGAATCAATTTTCTTTTTCTTATTATCTTGGACTATAACAATTTAAAAAGTTCCAATGAGAATAATAACTAGCCACAGTTCAGATGCTCCTAACATCTCTGGATAGTTCACTTTCTTCCCTTCCTCTTTATCTGAAATCTCTATCATTCTGTTGGTATAAAAGTAGAAATGGAAAATAACTATCTATTCATATTCTAATGCAGCCACATAGTCATGGGATAAATGGAACGTTACAAAATTGCTAAAATGGCATCCTTTTTGCAGGCTCAACTAACTTTGTGTCTTCCAACTATTATGTCAAGGGTCACTCATTCTGAAAATTAACTCCGATATACATTTAGAATAAGAAAGTAAAAGCACAAGGAAAATAGTTTCTATCCAATGTATGGACAACATGTGGGAAAGTACAGATTTAGTCAATGAATGAAGTAGGAAGTGCTAGATAGTTTTATGACCAGTCATAATACTGTAGTTATAGGTAGGAAGACAATAGTAATGGCATCTCGTGCTTCCGGGCACAGCTGGTTCTCTGAGGGGCTTTGAAGGAATTCTTCCTTTCCCCAAGCCTCTCTGAGTGAGTGGCTGGATTCACACCGAGGTTTAAAATCTCTGAAACCAATGATGACTACTATAAACAGGATGATATCCTTAAGTCACTCTTTTTAATCATGGGGAAGAATTTATTTTGGAGCATTTTGAGAAAGTGTTTTCCATAATCATCAGGTTCTCTGTACAACTGGGTGTCATTGGATCACAGTATTAATGGGCTGCCCAGACTAAAGCTGCTGTGAATGAAGAACTGTAGGAAGGACATGGTGTGACCCAGAACTCAGGAAGTTGAACAGGAAGATTGCCAGTGCAAGGCTAGCCTGGGTCACTCAGTGAATCCTGGCAGTTCAGGATCCAGCACTGAATCCTCTCTGGACAGGAGGACAGGCCCCTGACCACTGGCTCCAGGAAGATGCTGACTCCAATATGGCCTCTTGCTCTGTCTGACAGGACCACTCAGTGAGCATTTCTTCATCCCAGGAAGATGTGGCAAGGCAGGGGCTGCGGCAAGAAGGGTCAGATGTCTTGGGAGAAGGGATAATTGATGGGATCAGGAGGAAGCCACTCCACCTCTGGGAGACCCAGTTTCATCTTCCCAAGGTCCTAGATCCCCTTCCGAAGTCCTTCTCCTTACCTAGATCACATTGCTTATTGTTTTTATCAAAAAACCAAAAATTAAAACCACATAAAATAATGACAACAAAACCAAAAACACACACAATGATGTCAGAATTTAATCCTCAGTTCAGAGACTATGCTGGGTCTACCTTGTTCTTAGTGTTTGGGACACTGCAGTGAGAGAGAGTAAGGCATCAACAGTTCTTAGCTTTCAGGATGTTTTATACTGAAGTAACAGGTTGGAGAGCAGGATCTTGTGATTCAGAACTAGTCTAGGTGTGAACAACGCTCCTTAAACACAGAGTACCAGGCATAACATCCCTTAACTCTCTGCCCTTCATATCCCAGGCCCCACATAGCCTAGTGAGGTAAGGATACAATGACTCCAACACACTGTAATTCAGAGAAAGGATAGGAAACATGGAGCAGTTAGTGTGTCTGACAATTCTAAGGCCTTGTCTAGTACGGTTATCCAGCTTCCTCTACTCTGCAAGTGTGGCGTGTGTCCTAATGAGACTGAGTTCCTCCTAGGCCTGTCTAATGCAGGCTTATTGTCCTCAGAAATCTTTCTAAGTGGAAAAGGGCTTTATTATTCTCTCTCCTCCGCCCTCTGAGATACCCCCTTTTCAATCAAAAATAGCTTCTTTGTAATTAGGTGGCTTAAAGATATCTTCTGTGTATGTACATATATGTTTGAATGTGGCATATATGCATACAAGTTCATTTATATGCATCCTTGGAGGCCAGAGGAGACTGTTTAGTCTCATTCTCTATCATTCTTTACCATATTCCTCCAAGGTAAGGTCTGTCTTTGACCCCCAAATTTTGTGATTTCCAACTCCCCTGGTAGCCAGTAAAACTCCAAGAATCATCCTGTCTCCATGCTTCCTATGATCAATGCCAGAGAGCGTTTCTTTCTCTGTCCTTCACATGCTGACATTATAAGTGCATCCAGCCTGTGATGTAGTTTCTATGGTACCCATCGAGTCATCTCTCCGGCCATTGTAACTTGTTAGTGTTGATACTTGCAAGCCTTGACCCTCACACCTGAACGAAAGCAAGACTTTACCATTTCTATAGTTTGAGGCATTGGGTCCATGTCAACAATACACATTCACCTGGGGCTTCATCTGCTCCCCACACGGTAGCTTCTTATTGGCCTGCTTACTGCATAGAAAATTCAAGGCCCAATGAAGATGGTCTCATGTAGCACAGGCTGGCCTTGAGCTCACTTGTTATGTAGTGGAGGATACCCTCAAACTTCTTGTTTGTTTGCTTGATAGAGTTGTTTGTTACGTAGGCCTCACTAGGTAGCACTCGCTAGCTCAAAACTCAATTTAGACAAGAGTGGCATGCGGTCGCGCGCAACCTCGCCAGCAAGGACAACGTGACACCAGGCTCTTCTTTCAGTAGTTTATTCAGGACCTTGAAACTTCTGCTGCTGCTGGGGAAAGCCCGCTCCCAGCTAAATACCTTCTGGACTGCTAGTCACGGGGCGCCATGTGGGCCATGCCAATAGATCCAGGTGTGCAGAAGCAAGCCACACCTGGAAGCAAGCCACGAGCTTAGCCTTAGCCAAATAAGAAGTTGTTTATCTCAGAGAGCACTCACCATGGGGAAGGTGGAAGCCAGCACCATCTTTAAGGTGCGGCCACGCAGCTCTCTACAGCATGCGGTTTACCTGCCTCTGCCTCCTGAGTGTTAGGATTCAAGGTGTATGATATCACCCCTGGTTTATCCTTGACCTTCTGATCCTCCTGCCTCAACCTTTCCCAGGCTGAGATTACAGCCATCCAACTCTACAATCGGTTTATGTAGTGCTGGGGCTCAAAACCTGAGTGTTGTGCATGCTAAGTGCACAAAGTAGCAGGTGAGCCAGGCCAGCCCTTCCAGTCCCAGCCAACAGGGATTTATTAATAGAACTCTCAAAATAAAAAAATAAAACAAACAGTGAGTGTCCTCTAAATCTGGTTTTGCCCTTCCTTTTTGCCAAGACCACATCACTAACACCTTCTGAGAAGGCCTGCTCTCACCTTTGGGCCAACGTCAGCCAAACCCATGATGTGGGTCTGCAATATGAAGTCATTTTCATCTTTCAAATCATCAGAGCTAACAGTCTGGGCAGTGTTTCTCCACCACTTATCACCGCTGGCCATCTTTCTAAGGGAATACGTTGCCAACTTTGGATGCTAACTTTCCAGTCATCTCTATTTACCATTTGCTCCCAAGCTGATGCTGTTAGTAGAATACACCTCTTCTCAGTGCCTCTTCTACTGCGGTAACCAAGGCAACAGATAAAAGAAAACCTTTCATTGGGAACTCAGTTACAGGTAAATCCATGAGCCTCATAGCAGGAGGATTAGTGGCAGGCAGGTCTGGTGCTGGAACAGTAGCTTAAGTCTGATCCCTAGTAGGAAGCAGAGATGAGGAGAGTGAGTCTGGTGTGGACTTTTTGAAACCTTGGAGCCCACCTCCAGTGACACGTCTTCTCCAACTAGGTCACCTCTCCTAATCCTTACTAAACAGTTCCACCAACCAGAACCAGACAATGAAGTATATGAGCCTACTGGGCTCTTCTCATTCAGACCACCACACTCCTGAAAATACTTTCTGTATCTGTTAGCATTTGCTGAATAACACACTGTCCAAAACTGTGAGGATTGTGAAAATATTTATTCTCAGGGTTTTTGGAAAACCTGTGGCTTTTTTTTTCTCCTAAAAAATATGCTTGACTAAAGATAGATTATCTAGGATGACTCTACACAC
Source organism: Phyllotis vaccarum (assembly GCA_033318265.1). Taxonomy (NCBI): domain Eukaryota; kingdom Metazoa; phylum Chordata; class Mammalia; order Rodentia; family Cricetidae; genus Phyllotis; species Phyllotis vaccarum. The sequence goes on along the minus strand of JARWLC010000014.1, from coordinate 79,356,261 downwards.
ATACAGTGAGTGTTTTCTAGTTGATGGAGCAATAGCTGTGTGTCTGCCGTCACTCACGGCCATGCTCAGGTTCATTCACATGTTACAAAGTCCCACTGTGCAGAGGGAACCTCACTAATCCATGGGCCACTCTGCAATCTACTGCCATCCTTTTTTTCCTCAATTCCATTTACTCCATCATCTTGGTTGTACGACTGAGGGAAACTGGCTTTATTAGCAGTCAATGTGATTGATCCCCTTACCAGTTATGACTGGATTTCTCATTATGCCACCTGATCAAAGCTTTGAAGATTTACTAAGGCTATCCATTTGGCCCAATACTTAATTCTTTAGATCTTACGGGTAAGTTTAATTCTTTCTATCTTGTATTTGACAATGGTATACAAAAAATGATTGACAACTAGTTCTATGCTGAGTTAAAGCTGTCAGTTTTCTAGAACCACCCCTTTGGGAAGCACTCCCATAACACCCTTTGCTTACTTAGTGCACTGATATTTTCCACAAGACTTACCTTGTCCATAAGATGAATATTTAATATAATTATAAATTTAAAAAGTAGATGGACACAGAGAGCTAGCTCTTGACACTTTTACTGAGAACCTGACTTTAGTTCCCAGCACTCACATCAGGCAGCTTACAGTCACCTGCAACTCCAGATCTAGAGGGTTGCCTTTAGTCTCCCTGGGCACCTATCTACTCACCCTATACATAATTTAAAATAATAAAGTAAAAGTATGAAAGAAAATATTTAAATATAGTAGTGGTAAGTCACACAAAAAATTTTTTAAAAATGTTTTTTCTATATTGGAATTAGCGGGTCACGAAAAGGACAGTGACCCATGCGGAGAGTGGGAAATGGCACTATATCTTAAGGAAATCAAGCTTCTGTGTTCTCATATCCATCAAAGGAATCATTTATTTCTCTCATAAATCTGTAATGATGGCACAGTTGCACATAATGGTTTGTAATTTCCTTTGGTCAGCAAAGAGAAAAATGTAAGAAACAAACCTGTGCATGGGCCCAGTAATGTCTACCCAATAAGTCTCAGCCCCGAGATGGCAAACCTAAATGACCCTGCTCACGGAAAGCCACGGCACTATCGAGTAGATGAGCTTCTGGTCATAAATAGAGTACAAATAATGAGGTGATTTCTTTGGCTCGGAATAACTGAAATGCCAACCACAGTTCCCTGTGACGAGCAAGCCTGACCTGTAATAGAATCGTCATCCAGACAGACCTGTAATAGGATCGTGTTCATTTCCTCTTCTAATCACATTTACAAACTTACACTTATGAACCAATCTCAAATTCATATTTTACTACTTCAAGATGGCTTCTTCTCCTCTTAAATTGCAAAGTTTCTGTCCAAATAAATAATCCTACCTAAAGATTTCTATTTTAGCTGTGAGCTGAATGCCTTTGAATGTAAGTTTTTGTTACGACTGACTTTATTTTTCTTCTTTATCAGGAACTCTCTAAAGAAAAAGTGGTGTCCCTAAACCGTTGGTATTAAAGACGATTAAAGAGTTTTTATGAGAAGAAACAACTTTCAGTTTTAAGATATATCCCTATATTCAAGTTACTAAGAACTACATACAAATCAATAAACAAAAAATGAGAACAACCTGATGTGGGAATGCCTTTCTGTATGCTGTGAATCTCAATCTTTAAATAAAGGAGCTGTTTTGGGCCATGACAGGCACCATAGAAGAAGTAGGAGGAGGAATCAGAATAGGTAGGAAAGGAAGGGCGGAGTCAGAGGCAGATAGAGCTGAAGCCCAAAGGAGCAACATGTAAGGAGCACAGGTGAGCCACAGGCCACGTGGCAGACAGATTAGTAGAAATGGGTTGATTTAAGATGTAAGAGTAAGCTAGCAATGTGCCTGAGCCATAGGCCAAACAGCATAAAGTTAATATAAGTGTTTGAGTCATTTCTGGGGACCTGAGCAGCTGGGCGGCTAAGGGGTCTCGGGCAGCAGGTCTGTGGGTCTGGATCTCTGGCTGCCTGGGACCCAGAAACCCCCATCTACTACAACAACCATTCTTGTTTTACTTGAAGTAGTTACTTTGTGAAGTGGTCACCTTAAAGACTGTAAGATAAACACAGTGTCACTGAAGGGCAACTACTCATTTCCTATGAAGTTGAAATACTGTTAAGGCTGTTTCTAACGCTGTGTAACAGCAGCACCATTTACTTAAGCATCCGATGCCTCTGGTCTGGAGCATTTCATTGCCTCCTAATTACCATGCCTGCCTCACTCCCATCTACCACCAGGGTGTTTTATGCAGCACCATCAAAGCAATTTTCCTTAGCGGTCACTCCCAAGTTCAGAAGAAGTACTATTTATTTTCATTCAAATAGAATAAAAATTCCAGATTCAAGGCTGTGAGGAGAAATCACATTTCTTTTCTACGTTCATCTTCCTTTAATGGTCTGAGAAGCGAGGTTAGCCCTGGCTCGGCCACCAGTCTTATTTTGTCTGAGTCAGCTGAAGTCTTCTTTTCACTGAGGGAACCGAGCGGTTCACACGTCAGAAGGACAAAGAGTTTCTTAGTTCATGCAGACAGAAATCTCAAGGTTTTTAATTCTTTTATTATTATATGTATATGGGTAATTTGCCTGCATGAATGTCTGTGTGCCACATGCATGTCTGGTGCCCTCAGATGCCAGAAGAGGGTATCAGAGCCCCTGGAACTAGAGTTACAGACAGTTGTGAGATACCATATGGGTGTTGGAAATTGAGCCCAGGTCCTCTGGAAGAGCAGCTGTTCCTAACTGATGAGTTCTTTCTATCTCAGATGCCAAGGCTTTTCTGTTTTCTTTTGTTGCTGTTTTTTTGAGACAGAGACTATTATGTAGCTCTAGCTATCCTGGAATTCACCATGTAGATCAGGCTGGCCTTGAAGTCACAGAGTTCTGTCTACTTTTGCCTCATGAGTCCTGGGATTAAAAACATGAACCACCTCATTTAGACCCAAGGTTTTAATGACTCTAAAGTGTCTGTAACATTTTAATTGGGAAGTCTACGTGATGATTAATATTTATTGTCCTCCTGACAGGTCCCAGAATCACCTAGGAATCAAGCCTCCAGGCATACCCATTTGAGGTTATTTTATTAATTGATTTATTAATTGTGATCCTTAATCACAATGAATGGGCTACCCACCTCAAACATGATAAGCACTATCCCATAGTTGATGACTGGATGAAGGGAGCCGCTCATTGTATTCATCTGATACAATATGATGGCCTGCTGCCCAAAGCCTCTATGGCCATGACTTCCAGGCCATGGTGGGCTGTCGTATAGAGCCAGGAGCCCAAATAAACCCTTCCTTCTTTAAGTGGCTCTTGTCAGAATGTTTTGTCACAGATACAAAGCAGGTCACTAATACAGCCCGATACAGGTCCAGACCCTCTCTGAGAGTTAGAGTCAACAAATATTTATTATGAATCCTTTATTTCTGCATCATTTGCACAAAATGTTATGTGTAATCTTCAAAACAGTATGGGCTATGATCACGGCCAGTTTTCGGACAAGGAGGTTGAGCTAAGGGATTAGCAAATATCTGTTTTGTGTTTTATAAGTTGAATGACAATCTCTCAAATTTACAGCTGATGTTCTTGACCCCTTTATTACATCTCCACCATGAATTTGTTCTAATTCTCTTTGGGTCCATTCCAGAACCTTCCTATCGTTTTCTTAGGCAACTGCTCTGCCAGGATGATTTTGGAAGGCAACAACCCGATACAAACTTCTTTAACTTGCCCGATCCTTTTTGAAGGCTAAGTTATTCCGTGAGTTCTAAAAGGTGCTTGTAATGCAGTTCTCATCAAAATTCCACTACAATTCTTCACAGATCTTGAAAGAACAATTATCATCTTCAGACGGAAACACAAAAACCCAGGATAGCTAAAAGAATTCTGAATAATAAAAAAAGGACAGGAGTTATCATTCCCAAGTTCAAGTTGTACTTTTAAGCTATAGTAACAAAAACAGCGTGTTACTGGCACAAAACCAGACACAGACATGCTGATCTGTTGAATTGGATTGAAAACCCAGACAAAAATCCACCAGGCAATTGATACTTGCAGTGGAAAGTATTGTAGGAATCCTGAGTTTAGAGACCCAAATAATTTGAAATGGCTAGAGAACATGTCTGCTCCAGGAGACAATGTCTCTATGTTCCTGGGCTAAAGCTACCCTTCCCTTTGATCTAGAGTCAGATACTACCTACATCTCCCCTAGTGACACATAGATCCTTCAAAAGACAGTCAGAAACAGACTGGCAAGGTGTGCAGTAATGAATAATCCACGGGTAATTCCACCCAATCCCTGGAATCTCAAAAGCTTTAGCGAATGTTTTCAACTTGATACACCAAATAGAAATAAATGAGCAGTTATAGGTAGTGGTGATGCACGCCTTTAATCCCACAACTCCAGAGGCAGAGGCAGGCAGATCTCCGTGCGTTCGAGGAGGCCAGCCTGGTCTACAGAGTGAGTTCAGGACAGCCAGGGCTGCACAGAGAAACCCTGTCTCAAAACAAGCAAAACAGTAATTATGCCCCTGGCTTGTGAGGTCCTGTCCTGCACTCTGGTTTCCAGTACAATTTAACTCAAGCTTTAGAATACACATGACCCCTTATCAGAGTTCAAACGCTCTAGAGGGAGCTTCAGTGCAGTCTTCCTTCCCTACTTTCTCACATAGAGGCTGGCTACGTAGAACAACATTCTGAGCTTCAGCTCTGATCCTGCGTTGACTACACTGGACCTCAGTTTTCCTGTCTGCTAAATACTAAAACCTATGAAACAATGGAGAAATGCTACCAGAAATTCAGAGAGAAAACACCAAAGCAAAATTCTCTATCTTGAGCATAAGTGATTTTGGTTGTTACTGCTTCTCAAAATCGCATGGGAGGGCATGGTCTACTAAAATGAAGAAGAGGGCATGTGAGATGACACAGCGGGAAAGGCTCTGCCACCCATCTGGGATCTAAGTTCAATTTTTGGGGACCACGCGGTGGAGAGAAAGAACTAACTTCTACAAAATGCCCTCCAATGCATGCATGCACACACATAATACACACATAATAAATACATGTACTAACTTCTTTAAAATAAGTAGGGACTGGGGTGCAGTGCATTTCCTAGCAGAGGCTTTCCAAGCATGTGTATAGTATTGGGTTTCACCCCAACATCACCAGAAAAAAAAAAAGTAAAATGAGAAAGAGGAAGTCCTAACAGAGACTAATAAAGATAAAGGGCCTGATGTGAGAAAGGCAAGAATCTCCTGGGATAATTATTTGTAAGGAGTCAGGGACAGACGCTGAGGGAACTGTGGGCTTGAGGGCTGATTTTTGTCATATTTTACTTCTTAAACTACGAAAATGTATTATAGTTAAAACAAAAATGAACTTTAAGACATATGCATTAACTGGTTTGCTGCCAGCAGACTGTTTAGTAGAGACTGGCTGAAATGGATTGAGAGGGAGCCCTGTGCACTAAAGAGAACACATACACAGAGCGGAGGCGATACTACTAGGAAATTGCAATTTTTATTTACAGTTCCTGCACAATATTTTTCTAGTACCAGCCCTGGCTACATCGTTGATCACACATCATAGTCGGTGTCTGAGTATTCGTCACCTCGAGAAAGCTGTATTAACTCACTTACGGCATATATGGGAAGTCACATCTCAAACACCATCATCTCAGATGAAGTTCATACATCTTTGCCAAGTGCCTAATTCAGTGTCAAGGGGTGCCTTGACTCTCCGGAGGCATATTGCATTGTTTATGAAGTGCATGTGTGTGTGGGGGGGGTGGTGGTGAGAAGGGCAGAGCAAGAACATTGCCTTTTCTCCTTATATTTCTGTAGATCTGGAGAATTTAAATTATGGCTCTCCTGGGGAAAGATGGTGATTTAGCAATTGTTATCGTTCAATAAATACTATGGTAGTAATTCTTGGAGGGCTGGGATGCTCACAGTTTAGCAAGGCTGTCACCAGTTGTGAGGAGCTGGGCTTAAAGTGCTGTCATATTTCTGACATGACAGAATCTAAAGCATTAAGGTCCTGCTAGCATGCTCATCATGTGGTATTTTTTCCAGCAACACTCCTCAGGACTGAGCAGACACAAGGGCCTCTGAGCTCTGTGATAGTCAGTTTGTTCTTTTTGGGCTGTATGTCAGCTGTAATCTGGACCCAGGAGTTGGGAAGTGGCTGTTCAGAAAGGAAACTCTAATTAGGGTTAGCAGGCCTCAACATCCTCCTCTGTTTATTTGTTAGAGAATCTGAGCAAGCAGCTATTATATGCAAAGCACAGGGTTGAGGAGAAGGGTGACAGGCCTTCAAAAACCTACCCTATATCTCAGCACCTAGATGGAGGCAGATTTGGATGCTACTAGAGTTGGGTAGAATGCCTTCATAGAGTATATTCTCTCTCACCAGAGGACCTGAACTTTGATTCCCCTCTTCTTAGTTTCACACTTATAAACCAACAACTTAGTTTGTAGAGGACCTTATACTAAGATAGAGTAATTATAATGACAGTTGAAATAATGCTTGCTGAGCGAAGTGTCTCACACAGCAATAGCCTTTTCCTCCTACTTTCTCTTTCCTCCTTCATTTCTTTTTCTCTTTTTTCATTTTGTAAAAACAAAAAAACAAAAAAGATACATTGAAGCTGGTTGGTGGTGACACATGCTTTTAATCCCAGCCCTTGGGAAGCAGAGGCAGGTGGATCTGTGAGTTCGAGGCTAGCCTGGGCTTCAGAGCAAGTTTCAGGACAGCCAAGGCTACACAGAGGAAGCCTGTCTCAAACAACAAAACCAAGCAAAAAGACATTAATTTGTGTGCATGTGAGCAAGTAAGTGTTTTACCTGCATGTATACAACAAGCACAGGATATGCACCCAGTGCCTGGGGAAGCTAAAGAAGAAGTCGGATCTTTGAGTCACCATGTGGGTGCTGAGAACTGAGCCTGGGTCCTCCACATGAGCAGCCAGTACTCCCACAGCCCATCATTTCTTCTGAGACTATGTCTCACTATATAGCCCAGGATAGCATCCGTCTTGAGCTCTTCCTGACTGGGCCTCCTGGATTGCATTACAGGCATGCACTCCGCTTTCGGATCTAATTAATACATTCTAATAAATGCATTATTATGAGATGTGCAGGGAGGAAGCTCTCTAGATGAGATTGCCTGAGGTTAACTCTGGAAGCAGTGACTGTGTGGAGCACCAGACAGGATTTTCATGTAATTGGAACAGGATGGACTGGCATCTCGGTGCTGAGTCTGAGACAGTGCACATGAAAGTGGCATGATGTTTCCACCTTTTTAAACTTACATGTTTGCTGGAGGCACGATTCCAAATTAGAAAATACCTCCACAGGAATTCAAAGTGTATGCTGTTGGCAGAGTTAGGGATTGAGAGGAGCTGAGCAGGATTCCTGTGAGCTGCTCTTGGGATACTGGAAAAGTGATGTTACTAAGGGACAAGATAGGGGGTAGGGGTGAGGGTGAGGAGGCTTGGGTGGCTGGGTGGTGCCTGTGCCTTTGATGAACAAAGCCCAAGAAGGTCTGATTTACAAAAAAAAAAAAAAAGGACTGGGTTTTTTTTGTTTTTTGTTTTTTTTTAATTGGTGGTTATGTTAGTTCTTAAGATTATTAAAATTTTTTCTTCCAAGAAATTATTTCTTAAAGAAATGACTCTAAGAAAGATAAAATTTTGAGTCATCCACATCATGAGTAATATGATTTTCAAATGACTTCCTATGAACAATGCCAGGAAGTCACATAATATGTAATGAATTATGTCATGTGCTTTTGGCATAAGGATACATTAGGCATATTAACATTCTGGGCACTCTCTCCAATTCCTCTGCATCCCTCTACACCTTAACAGCACTAGACCTAGTGATGATTACTAATAATTTAGCAGGAAGAATAGATCTTCACATCTGTATTGATTTATCTTTGCACCCGCTTAAATGGCCTCCAATAAATATTTAAAAGCTATGTATGCGCTTACCAATAAGGTCTACATCAAGAGTCATTACAGAATATTCTCACAATACTAAATTTGGTTGAAAAGTGAGCAAAATAAATTTCAAACAAGATGTCTCTTTTGAGTGACAATACCTTTATTTTCCTTACTGACAGATCTATACTGAGATGAGTCCCTGAATTCAGTGGTTATTGTACATGCCTCAGACATATAAGCAAGGGGAATAGTAATGTATCTTATAGCTCTTGAAAAATCCATCATTATGGTCCTAGTTAAGATGATTTCTGTTAGCAATATTAGTTATGGTCTTGGACTCTGAAGGTCACAGAAAGATGAGTTGGTCAGGAATTAAAAGTAATGAAGCTGAGTGAGAGGCACATGCCTACATATTGAAACTATTATCTCAAATTATAGATTATAGATGTATTGCAACCCATTCTACTCTTCATTTACCAACTGACATCTATAAGGTCAAGGGGAAACATCATAGGTTTGTACTGTCAAGTTTTCCTTATGGAGTTTCCCTAGTGCACACTTTCAAAACTAGTTATTTCAAGCTTGGCCCTCCCTCCCTCCCTCCTTCCCTCCCTCCCTCTCTCCCTCCCTTCCTCTAATTTCTTCCCTCCCCTGTGTGTCAGGCACAAATTTTTAGGAGCAGAATGTGTTTCTCTCTTCTTTCTCTCTGGGTGGGTGGAACACAGACGTAGGAAAGCCATTTGAGAAGGGCCAGAAGGGAGGATGGATTAAAAACAATAGCAGCTTGGGGTGCAACAGAGCAAACCCACTGTATCAGCCCGAGGGGCTTGTATCTGTACCGTAGTATCAGAGAAAAATTGTAATCTTATTTGTTAGTATTCTGTATCTTGTGCAGTTGAACCTATATGGTTAAAATAATTAGTGAGCTAGCGATGTTGACTTTTAAGAAAGAAAAAGTCACCTTGGGATTCCACCAAGCTAATAACTATCTTCAAATTTGCATATTATCTTCTGTGCCTCCCCCACATGCATGTTTTACATAACTGTAATACATTTTTGTACCATTTGACACCCTCTTCTAGACTTAAGTGTATACACGCACGTATCATGTTCTTTATGATTTAATCTAATTCTTAATTTTCTTTTCCTGGGTTTATCTGGCACACATATAAACAAATATGAATGTAGATTCTTATGTTTCCTCCTTTTACACTTCTATTTTTAAGAAGCACTTGTTTGTTACCTAAGCTGAATTCAAAATTTTAGACTCAAGCAATCCTTCTGCCTCATCTTCACAAAATACAGGGACTGCAGGAAGGTGCCACCAACTTTAATTCAAGAATCATTTTTGAATAAATGGCTTTCAGTATATTTTTTCAGTACATTTTTGATGATACAGAGGTGATAAGATTTTTGTGTGTAGTGTGTATGAAGATGTTTATGCGTATCCACATGTGTGAGCATATGTATGCATGCACATGCTCTGTGCATATGGAGGCATGAGATTGACCTTAGATGTCTGCTTGTCACTCCGTACCTTTTTATTTCCATGTTTTTAGTGTGTATGCATTTCTGTGTACATGTCATAAGAGAATTACTATTTTATACGATTGACACACAGCTCATGTCACCAAGGACCAATGCTTTTTCTGAATTTACCTGTTATCAAGTATGTTATGTTCAGTTTGATTTTGAGCACATTGGAAGGAAGACTTCTGCTATTAGTCAGGATTCTTCACTTTTCAACATGGAGGGTTGTGGAGCAGGGAGAGGTAACCAAGGAACACTGAATACTAAAGGATCCATCCACACTGGATGTCTGCGGGCTTCCTGCTAAATGGATAAAAAAGCAAGGAGAGCAGGTGCTCATTCTTAGAGACTAGTTTCAAGGTCAGCCACTTCAGCTGAAGTTGTACTGACACCAAAGTCAATGTTCCTGACAACAACCCCAACACTTGGGAGGCTGAGGCAGGAGGATTGCTGTAAATTTCAAGTCATTATATGGTATATTCCAGGCCAACCTGATCTATTTCAACCTCTTCTCCCCAAAATAACTAATACAAACAAACCAGCAAAACCAGAGGCTAGACATTATTTGTTTAGCTTTTTGAACTTTTAAAAATCCCCCTGAGGGGAGGTATCCTAACAAGCAGTCAGGGTTGAAACCATCTTCTGGGAATAATAGTGATCTAGTACATTTATTTACCTGTTTGCTTATTTACTTACTTTAGTACTGAAGATTGAACCTAGAGTTACATGTGCTAAGCAAAGCACTCAATCACTGAGATTCCTGGCTGCAGTTCAGTGGGAATTAAGTAAAGATGACTTTCTTAAATGTCTCAGTTCAGGAAGAACACGGTAGAGGAGTTGCATAGAGTTAACTTGTAATTCCCAAAGAGAAAATAGTGGTCATCAAACATCTATTAAACATGTAAATTGACCAAAATCTAAAAATGTCCTATATTCTAAGAAAATAAAATTAGAAGTGGAGAGAACATATGTTGTTATGGCAACAACAGATACTGGAAGCTATAAACACTTGTGCTATTTTGGTCTCCATTCATTAGTAATTAACAACCCACTTTCTCATCTTGACATATTTAGGCTTCTCAACTATTAGATCTTCCTATCTTTTCCCTTCTGACTTTATTGATGCAATATTAGGTTGGCCCAGAACAATCTTCCACTTGTATTATTATTTAGATATGAAGCATCCCCCACCAAGGTTAATGTGTTAAAGACTGCTCTTCAATGCCATATTCCGAATGACTGGACCATGGAAGAACTAATTTCATCACTGGGTCAATTCACCAGTGATTTAGCACTGAGTATGCTATTGGGAGGTTATGTTTGGCTGAAAGAAGCAGGTCACAAGGGTGCATCTTGTCTCTGACCCCTTCCAGTCTCTCCAGCTTCCATGGATGATAGAAATAGACAGTTCTCTCCTCCCTACTTGTCCACCATGATGTGCTGTTACTCTGGCCCAGAAAGGATGCCATCAGCCTCCATGTACTGAAGTCTCTGCTTTGCTCTTGTTTGCTAGGGCTAGGAATTGACCCCAGAGCCCCACACATGCTGTTCTAGGCAAGCTTTCTACCACTGAGCTATACCCCGGCCAGGCTTCTGGTGACTGTGTCAGGCATTTGGCCACAGGGATGAGAGGTTGAGGGACACAAGCTGTATCAGTGTGCCACCTCCTAAATGGACTCAGTCTCTCTTCTCTGCAATACGTTACTTACAAAGCTTCCAGATGAATTATCTCTTGTTAAAATAATATTTTACTAATCATATAATCTCACTGCTTAAAAGTCACAAATTCCTGAGCCTAGCCTCTAGGACTTGAATCAAGTCACCATTCTTGTTTAATCTCATGATGCCCCTTCATTCACTCCATGCTTTGGGTAAACTGAATTAGTCTTTCTATTATACATACATGCTGACTGCTCACTTGTTAACACCCTGTTTAAGCTCACCATCTGAAAGAAATGTCAGCTTGAAGCTACATAAGATTTTAACTGAATTTCTCTTGTGACCCATGTTCTGCTTTATATAGTTTTATGTAACTGCCCTTACCTCATAGTGTGGCATCTTTGCATCCTTCTCTACTGTGTTAAATGACCAGCTGGAAGTTTAATAAGATGAATGGGTAGCACAATGACTTGTGTTAACCTAGCAGCATGGTGATGTTTGTTCTATGAGCATGTGCCAAGCATACAGACTTAACTAAGAATCCCAGAGTGCTTTCATCTTTCGGAGAGTAAATGGATTATCACTCATACAGTATAAACATCGTACCCAAGTTCCTTTGTAAGTTTCAGTAACTGCTCTGTCAGACATCATTGCCACACAGAACATGGTTAAAACTGTAGCTGAGATGAGTGCCAGGCCATCAGCTGCCCCCTCCGCAGGCCTTTAGACAAGGTCAGGTTTATATCTGCTCATTTATAAATTAGTCTATTTTGTCTCTTTTCCTAATTTTACCAGCCAAGCTACTTCCTCATCCAAATGAACAAAACCAAGGGCTGAAATGGGAAGCTCAGGCCCTGCCTGGCATTTTACATATTCATAGCAATGGAAGCTCCACTCATTCCCCCTCAAATTCCACTTTCAAAGAATTTTCAGACTGTTATCTGGATGTTTTCCAAGTAACAAGATTTATTTTAAGCCCTTTAAACACTGACCTAACATTTTCTTCTTCATCCACTGACAACCTTGCAAAAAACTATGAACATCAGTTGAATAAATACTTTTCTGGTCTTGTAGGTTTAGGCCTAGAGAATTAGATGTAATGAGAACCTGACACCCTCATTCTATAGCTCTTATAAGAACAGGGTTGTAATTTAGTTTGAGAGGAGAACATCCATTTTTCTTGCTCAAAGGTGTTCCTGGAATATAAATCCCCATCCTAAGCCAGCCTTGAAAAGGCCAAGTGTGAAAATAAGAGGTAATGGCATCAGGGAAGGACTCTCTTTAATGTGTGAGAAAGATGGGCAGGATCTGATAGTTTCAGGGATGTGGAGAGACACTTTGGATTTTATGGGAGAGTAGGGGGTGACTTTAAGCTTCACCTAGGATTCATTTCCTTTCTTGATCTCTACGGAGAGTGACTGACATGGTTGAGGTTATGATCAGAGCCTTCCAGAATCAGAAGTCTTTAGTAGAGGTTCAGTTTTGTCCTTACATAATAACATATAGAAGCAAGGCAAAATGGCTCCTTGTGTGCTATAGGAATTTCGGAAACTGAAGATGAGACATATCTATCTCAGAATCTTTAAAGGAATTACAATGTTTCCAGACTGCTACTCCTTTTATTAGTGTTTTTTTTTTTTTAAATTAGTCTCTATAACTGTTAGCTAACCAGTTCCACTTGAGAAAGGATACCACATTGGTCATAAATATAACTTCTGTTTCAAGTTAGAGAACCAATTAGGAAACCACAATAGTGGCTGATACTATTGCTCGTCAATTTCACAATATTCTAATCATTCCTAATGTTTTTCTGTAGGTTTCACTCTGGAAAAAAAGTCCCAACTATCCTTTGTGTTTACTTCAGCAGCAAATACACTAAGAGTTGAATAAATTGGCTTAAAGTATAGGTCAGTGGTTAGATTTCAATCCCACAAAGTAATAGCCTCAAATCCAGCTCTAGAACACTGCAAGAGTTACTACTGAGCACCTTAGAGTTTATTTCTGTTTCCAGGCTTGGATATTAAGATCATGAAGGCTTCAAACCAAATTAGAATAATAAGCAAAAATATGCAAAGTTTCTGGGCTGATTACTAACAAGTTATTAGGCATACTTATTTGTAACTATGTTTACGAAGATTAGTATTCAAATTAGCATACACTCTTTAGAAGCATTTGGAAAGACTTATTAAAATTCATAGTAATAATATTAAAAAAGGAACTTTTCACTTTATATCAAGATAGTTCTTTTTGTATGAGAATGTTTTATGTTCATATTTTAAATTAAATAAAAATAAAGATGTCTGAGTCTTTGTGTGTGTGTGCTTAGGGTGGGAGGTAGACACGGGTTAGCTTTTTTTCTCTCTTGTTGCCTCATATTTTGGGACAGAGCTCTCACTGAACCTTGAGCTTGCCAATCAGGAAGAGTGACTGGCCAGGGAGCCCCCGGAATCCTCCTGTATCTGCGCCATGCTATCGTCTGGCTTTTACACTGATACTGAGGATCTGAATCTCATGCTTTCAAGCTTCGCCCACTGAGCTATCACCCCACCCTATGGTGTGTTTTTAGAAGTAGGAATGCTCTAAGGATAGCTTTAGATCCAGTAGTTACACAGATAAACATTTGTTTGTTTATTTATTGTGTGCAGGCATATACTCACTCATCCATGGTGTGTGTGTGGAAATGAGAGGAGAGCTTGTGGGAAGGTCCTCTCTTTCCACCCATGAGGGGTGGGGGGACTCAGGTTGTCAGGCTAGCCACTAAGTGCTTTTACCTGCTGAGCCATCTCAGCAGCCATGGTTCAGGTTTAATTCTTACTTTGGGATGGTAACATTGGGCTGGGAGTGCAGCTCTGGGTTGAACACCCAGCACTATGGAGGGGTATAGTGAAGGCTTTAGTGTACCAACAGCTTCAACAAAGGCACACATAGTCTGTATTCTTCATATAAGACATGACATTTCACATCAAAAGGCTCTAGGATAGATGAGAAGCAGTTTTTCAAGAAAACCTTAAATGACAGTGTAAAGTTGCACACTGCCTTATAATGCAGAAGGCGGGACAAGAGGAACCAGAGAAAAGCCTGTGTCAAAGTCTGCATCCAAAAGGTACCAAGAAACCTCCCCAGAGCTTCTTCTACAGTCAGAGCCAGAATGTCGGGAGGGAAGGAGAAAATGAAAGGCGACCAAAAATGAGCCAGTGTCGAAAATATGACACTAATAAAAGATTTTGACTCTGTCCTTCAATTTTGTCCTCTGAAATTACTTTACACCACAAGACATTTCTGAGTTTCCTGCAAGCTTAATCCATCCTTCACTAGTAGACATGGGTTTACTTTTTTTAATAAAAACTTGGAGGCCAGCAAGCTGGTTTAATAAGAAAAGATGCTTGCAACTAAGCTTGCCAATTCCCAGAACCCAATTGGCAGAAGGAAAGAACCAACTCCCCTCAAATTGTCATTTGGCCTCTGCAAGCACACTGTGACATGTACATTCCTTCATAAATAAATGAATATACATTTTAAAATAATTTATATTTAAACACTTTTTAAAAGAAACATTGTCTCTGGGACTGGAGTAATGGCCCAGTGGTTTAGAGCACTTGCTGCTCTTACAGGGAGCCTGGGTTCAACACAGCACCCACATCCATGGTGGTTCACAATCATCTGTAATTCCAGTTTCATGGGATCCAGCACTAGGTATACACATGATGCATATATACATACACAAGAAGAATGTCCATTGATATAATAAAATAAATATTTTTTTTCTAGGCAGGGTTTCTCTGTATAGCTCTGGATGTTCTGAAATTCACTCTGTAGACTAGGCTAGCCTTAAACTCACAGAGATCCTCCTGCCTGTGTCTGGCTAATTAAACAAAAATTTAAATGCTCATTAATAAAAAGATAAATCTAACAAACAAACAAATAGTATTTCACCCAATTTGTGCAATAGTGACAAAGAGCTTCTATTATAATAGACTGTGAGGGCTCAGAGACCCACAGCTGTACCACATGCAGAGTGAAAGAGAGGCTTTGGAGTGTCAGCCCTGAATGGATGTCTGTATCACACTCAAGGCTCAGGGGCCTGGGCCAGAAAGACCACAAGAGCCAGATGTGGTGGGTGACTTTAAGGAAGTAGTATTTTCTAGACACATCAGGGCTTATGTGCTTATGAGCTCACAGACTGTGATAGCACCCACAAGAGCTGCAGCGGAAGTGGGCTCCCACCTCCAACCAAGATATTATTGGAAAATTAAAAGCTGCTGGGGGAGGGTCAAGTGAGTGTTCCTCAGTGGAATACACTGATATTACCCACACTCCCATGCAGGCCCTACGTTCAGGGATAGTTGACTAACACAAACCAAATATGTATTTTTATTTATTTATTTATTTTTTTAGTTTTCTTTTTCTTTTGCTTTTCAGAGAGAGAGAAGTAATACGAAGTTGAAAGGCTATCTGGGAGAAGATGAGCAACAGAAAAATTATGATAAAATGTACTGCATGAAATTGCAAAATAAATGAATAATAAGAATTTAAAAACTAAAAAAGCATGATAGCTTATCTCAAGATTGGTTAAAACCAGATGAATTAATGAATTCACTTTTTTTTTAAAAGAGAGAGTTATTTCATTTTTAATCATGTGCATATGTCCACAGAGGCCAGAAGCATTAGATCCTTTGGGATCTGGAGTTATAACCAGTTGTGGGCTGCCTGATGTGGGTACTGGGAACCCAACTCTGGTTCTCTGCAAGAGCAGTATACAAAGTTAATGGCTAAACCATCTCTCCAGCCCATAGTTGAATATTCTTTCTTTGGAAATTCAGTTGATATATAGTCTTCTGTCTTAGTTAACAGAGTGGGTTCCACACCTAAGGCCTTCTGAGATAATGGGGTAACAGTGGCCAGACTGCTGCATCAAGGATGGGCCTCTGGCATTTGAGAAAACAATTAAGGCTTCTGGCTGTCTTACTTGCCATGTTTCCTAAAGCAGGCCATGAAAGAGCTCTCTGATGGTCCTCCAAAGTCTGTCTTGGGCTGGAGAGATGGCTTAGAGGTTAAGTGCACTGGCTGCTTTTCCAGAGGACCAGGCTCAATTCCTAGCACCCACATGGTGGTACACAAATGTATGTAACTCAAGTTTCAGGGGGTCCAGACCCTCTTTTGACCTCCATGGACATGATGCACTGACGTGGTACATAGACATATAGACAAGCAAAATACCATACCCATCAAAGTGAATAATTTTTTAAATGTTAGTTTTGTGAATCTTATTCCAGGGATATCCCGGAGAGAATGTATAACTGTGTAGAGAAAAAAATAGATCTTGCTAATACCCCCTCTTCCCACCTCAGATTTATGAGTATATTACACCTTTGGTTTTCCAGTCACATTTATGCATGGTAATCCAGAAAAGATTTCCAAATATCTGAAGATGTCTTGTATAACATAAAATTGACATTAAAGGTGTGTGTAGGGGGACTATGTTGTTCCATTGTAAATAATTGTCCCCGCCTATGAGTTTAATAAAAGTGCTGATTGGCCAAAGGCAGACAGAAAGTATGGGTGGGGCTACCAGACTGAGAAGACCCTAGGAACAGACGAAACAGAGCAGAATGCCAGAGAGAAGCCAGAAGAACTAGAGGACAACTATGCTGCTCTGAGAAAAGGTACCGAGTTGCATGGTTGAACAGGATAAGAGTTATGGGATAGTTTAGGGGTAAAGAGTTAGCAAGTTATATGCCTGGGCCTTAGGCTGATCAGCCTAAAACTATTATAAGCCTCTGTGTGTCTCTGTGGGTCTGTGGGTCTGCGGGCCTAAACCTTGAGGGTAGGCCCGTAAGTCTGGGCCAGAAACGTCATACTGCAGATGTGTGTACTGACCTTGTTATCCTGTGTTTTATTACAGAAGCCTTACCCTTCAGACCTAACATTGGGGAGGAAACACTACTTTTTCTCTCCTATAATTAGCATTTGGCTTCTTGAGTCTTGCAAATTTATTTCTGAGCCTCTTGGCATACATGAAAAAAATAGAACAAGTTAGTTTTCTCCTTTTCTCCTTATCTGGAGTTTAAACAGATTGTTAGTGTTTCAAGTTCAGGAAACAGTACAGTTGGGCTTGTGAAGAAAGTTTTTTTTTTTTTGTTTTGTTTTGTTTTTTTTTTTAAAATCATATCCAAACACAGGAACAAGGGAATAGATTCTGGAAAACACAAAAGCATCTGTCAGGAGGGCTGTGTCAGGACTAGCAGGTGACAAGTGGTGGCAGAGGCCATCCGTCGGGTCTCTGTTCAGACTCCTTCTCCAGGCATTCGGCATTCTTCTATCTTCCTACTCGGAATATGAATCAGATGGTGAAACTGAAAGCTGGCATTATGAAAAACCCAAGGAGCCAGAGACTGCACAGAAATGCCCACAACGGCCATGACTGCATACTTACGGTCCTAAAACATGAGCAAGAAGCTGAGCATGGTAGGACCCCACTGTGATCCAAGCACCCAGAAAGCTGAAACAGGATTGAAAGTTCAAAACATTTTAGGTACTTGATGAATCTCTGTTTCCGTCAACCCATATTTAAAAAAAAAAAAAATTTATGTATCATGCTTAAGTCACTGATTTGGGGGCTTTTTGTCATTCACAGGCACACCTAACTCTAACAACTATAGTAACTTTAAGACTCACTGATTCTGGGGTTTGCAGCTAAGAGACTGTCTCTAGACAACACACTGCTCTTGTAGAGATCCCCAGCACACATGCTGGGCAGCTTACCATCACCTCTAACTCAGCTTTAGGAGATCTGACTATCCTCTGGTACCTACACTCAGGCACAGACACATTGCTCATTCTTGCACACGCACACGCGTGTACACACACACACACACACACACACACACACACACACACGCAGAGAGAAAGAGAATAGACATAATAAAGCCAGCAAGATGGCTCAATAAAAGAGTGTTTCCTATCTAACCCCAACAACCTACATTCAACCCCAGACCTCATGGCAAGAGGGGAGAACCCAAAGTTGTCTTGTGACATCCACAAGTGTTTCCTGGCATGCATATGCATGCACCCAAATTTATAACACATCCCTAATATATAAAAATAAGATTGAGGAAATATATGCTGCAGTGAAAAGGCAAAGTGAGGCCGAAATTCCTATCCCAGTCAAGGTTTCTGTCATTCTTTAATGAAAGGATCCCTATGGAAGTTATATAGATGCACATCAGCAGCTGATATGCTCCTAAGAGTGTGCAAAAGCCATTAAAAGAGGACACTTGATGACATTGCACTCTAGCCAAAAGCTAGTGGAAGAGCAAAGTATCCTCTCTCCACATATTCGCCAGATAACCTCAGCCTTCTCAGCAAAACCCAGCTTTCTAACAGTGAGTCCTCTCTCTCTCTAGTATCAAATTTCCAGACTCATCCTGTCTGTCCTCATCTGGTCCGAGTTCTGTGCCCAAGCCTGTCTCTCTCTACCTATATTCCGGACCCAGTACTTGCAGTCCCAGGAAACCTGGATTTTGTCTTCTCAACGTAACCATCCCTCGTTTCTAAACAACCTTCTTTTCCCCACAGGGTATTAGCTAACAAAGTCTGCTCCTTCTTTAGTCAGTGCACTTTGCCAGTATTTGTCTGCAAGATTCTCTTTTTGGTACTTTTAAAGCTCGCCTAATAGGTGAGAGCACAGGCGCCATAATTAATCATGTTGAAGCCAAATCCATTCTCTTCCATGTCAATTTCCTCATGGAATACCTCAATATGTCAAAATATGTCATTGCACTTTTATAAAGTAAAAATCCTTATAATCTGGATATGTAGGTGCGCACTTAGATATTAGCATATTTTTCATAATTTTTGTCTCCTATATTTATAGTTTTAAAATTATATATATACATACATACACACACGCACACACACACACACACACAAACACACACATATATAACTTAATGGGAACATTGTTGAATAGTTACACTCAAAATGTGATTTCTATCAGCTTTTATTGAAACAACTTGTGTTTCAATAAAGAATTGATCAAGACTTCTTTTTAGAAATTATTTATTTAACTTTATTTTATCTGAATTGGTATAAAGGTGTCAGATTTCCTGGAGCAGGAGTTACAGCAGTTGTGAGCTCCCACATGGGTGCTGGGAATTGAGTTTGGGTCCTCTGGAAGAGAAGCCAGTGCCCTAAAACCCTGAGTCATCTCTCCAGCCCCTGACTAAGATTTCTTATAAGTTAGTGTTTAGTTTGTTAGATGGAATTTATTGCCATGGAAATTAATAGTACTATCCTAATAAAAGAGGGGGTGTTGTAGAGAAACGTTAAATGCTTCACAGTTATTGCAATTTGTTTATTATCTATCTGTCTATCTGCCTATCTGCCTATCCACCTATCTGTCTATCATCTATCTATCTATCTATCTATCTATCTATCTATCTATCTATCTATCTATCTATCTATCTATCTATGTTTGCCATACTGGGAATTGACCTAGGGCCTCATGAATGCCAAGCAAGCACAGTACCACTTATACCACCAGCTCTGCAGATTGATGTGTATGATTATGTGCTTCAGTAAAAAGAAATTGAATTTTTTTACCCCACATAAGAAGAAAAGACTTTAAAGTAACGGGAGAGAAAAGATGTGTTTCTGACTCCAGCTCATCAGAAGATGGATTTTAGGAGCAGACTTTCAATTACATTGTCTTCAAATAACAAGTGAACCCAGGCAGTGAGAATGGCTGCTTCATCTGAATTTTGTGATGGTTTCCTGATTTGTTGTTGATTTAACGCAATTACATGAAGGCAGTGAGTTCCCCAAACAATGGAAAATGTAGTGTTGAAACATTTCCAGTGGTGAGTCTTTACAGAAGGAGTTTCAGGGGTAGATAATTCGCCTATCCATGTATTATGAGGCCGCACAGGGGTCACTGTGATTAAAATAACAGCTTCCATTTACCTGATGTACCATCAACTCTGGTCACCTTCTTTTGGGACACCAGCATGAGATCATACTTCGTTCAGAGGTTCTCACTACTAAAAGTCAACCACCAAAAAGAATATGCAATGAAAATCCCGAGCCCTCTGGCCGAGATGGACAATGAACTGGACAAACAGCTAAGCCTTTCCAAAACTGAAAGCTTGAGCTGCCAGCAGGCAGTTAATAATCCCACAGCGTACTTCTCAGAGGCTTCCAAGTGAGCATTGCACAATTCAGCTCATATTGTTTTTTTTTCTTTTTTGGCTTGGGATATTTCTGAATTTTATTTAGAACAATTTATTCTAAATACAAATAAGAAAAAGGTGGCGCTACTTTGGCAATCATGAAGAACTTTAGAAAATGACTGTGGAAACTCATTAAGATTAGACAGCTAGAGTGTGGAAATCTTGATAGAGGAAGCCAATGTGGGATTGGAAAGAGACTGGGTGCTAAGGAAACCTCCAAGAATTCACAGGATGTCCCTGGCTAGGTCTCCAATCAATAATGGATGGGGCGCCTAAACAGGATTTCACCCAAAACCAAATGAATAACCACCCTAAGTGTCATTACAACACTTGAATAAAGGTGGAGGCAGAGATCCATGACTGAGCACTGGGCCGAGCTCCTGATCCAGCTGAGAGCCAGGGAGGAGAGTCTATATGAACAAGGGGATAGGGGTGATGAGGAAAATTCCCACAGTGATGGCCGGCTGGAGCTCTAGGGAGCTCACTGAATCAAGAACAACCACTGGGGAGCCATTGGGAAAGGAGCTAGGCCCTTCCAATGGTAGGCTACTGTCTATTGGCATGGGCAGTATGTGGAACATCCAGAAGTGTGATCAGACTGTGTTCCTATGCATGGGCTGGCACCTTGGAGCCCATTCCCTGCAGAGGAGCACCTAACCCAGTCTTGATTTTAGGATGAGGAAATCGTACTTGACTAGAGCAGATGTGCCACTGTGAGCTGACCCATCTTGGGACTTCTTGCCCTTTTTGGGCAGGTGATGTGGGGAATGGAGGGGGTGTGTGGCAGGGGCTGAAGGCTGACTGGGAGGAATTAGGAGGAGGAAAGGGAGGGGGAGCAGGGGGGATACATGGATAAAAAAGGCATTCTTTTAAATAAAAAATAATAAAAATGAACATACAAAGAAAGACAGCTAGAGTATCTTAATAATTTTGAGGTTGTCAAAATATTCATTAGTGAAGCCAGAAATTTATCGATGATGCTAATGAAATATCCATTTAATGCTTGAAATTTTTCAATGATTATACACATGAGTGAGTAAACAAGAGTCACAAGCACTAGCATATTTTCTATAGTCCTATTAACTAAGATGGTATGTGTGTGTGTGTGTATGTGTGTTTGTGTATGTATGTGTGTGTGTATGTGTGTATATGTGTTTGTGTGTGTATGTATGTGTGTGTATGTGTGTATATGTGTTTGTGTGTGTATGTGTTTGTGTGTGTGTATGTGTTTGTGTGTGTATGTATGTGTGTGTATGTGTTTGTGTATGTGTGCGTGTGTGTTTGAGCACAGGCACTCCTGAGCTAGTTATAGGGTTATTGCAGTCTGGCCCTTTACACATGCTAGGCAACTCTGTCACTGAGTTGCACCCCTAGCTCCTTCTCTATTTTTGAGGCAGGGTTTCACTAACAGAACCTGGCCTTATAGTCTCCATCTCTTGGCTCAGCCTCCTGGGTGCCTAGGATTATAGGCCCAGGCCAGGTTGTCATTTAGTCATGTTTATCAATGATTTAGATTTACTGTTTATTAATTTAGATTTAGATATTAGTTTCCTATTGCTGCTATAACAAATTACAAGAAGCCCGGCAATGGTAGTGCATGCCTTTAGTCCTTTATTCCCAGCATTCATGAGGTGGAGGCAAGTGGATCTCTGTGATTAGAGTCCAGCCTGGTCTACAGAGCTAGTTCCAGGACAGGCAGAGGTACCCAAAGAAACCCTGTCTTAACAAAACAAAACAAAACAAAACAAAACAAAACAACCTCCTCCAAACCAATCCAAACCAAACCAAGGAACCTAGCAGCTTAAAAACAAATAAACAAACCCAAGATTTCTTTTCTGAGGACAAAACTCTCAAATGACTTTCACTGTTGAGCTAGGCCAAAACTAGCTGATTTGCAATCTGTCTGAAAGTTCCAGTGAAGAACTCTTTCCTTTGCCAGTTCTCGTTTCAAGGGCCACCTGGAGTTCTTAGTTTTTGGCTCCTTCTTTCTATCTCAAAGCCATCATCATAGCATCTTAAGGCTTCCAAGTCTCTGTGGTGTCTGGCTCTTGGTACTTGGGGTCAAGCATGCAAGAAAAGCACTCTGCTGTGAAGCCCGACACCAGCCCTCTGCTTCCTCTGTGTTGTTGGAGCTTTACCTGTACATTTGGTTCACCTGAATAACCTTCCTAGCTCTAGTCCACCGCATTTTCATTCTGGCCCTGGCTGAAATCTGAGCCACCAGGAAGCTGAAGCAGGAGGATTCACAAGTTCAAGACTTGTCTGGGATACAGAATGAGTTCAAGGTAGCTGGGGCAACTTAATGTGACTGTCTCAAAATAAAAGCTAAAAAAAAATGGCTAGGGATATATAGCTTTCCTAGTGTGCATAATGTCCTGGGTTCAACTCTCAGTGACACCTGGAGATCACAAAGACAATTTAGTCGGAAAAAAAAAGGCTAAAACTTAAAATTTGTATAATTATCTATTGACTTTAGTTTATACTAGTGTTTCTCAGGTTACCTTTGATGGACATTTTCTTTTCTTTTTGATTAAACAGTTAAACTATTATAACTGCTACATTTATAAAATACAATATCAGACATCAAGGCAGCATCAAATTACTGCCAATATTTCTAAATACACTCCTTTCTCATGCACACTTTCTCATGGAATGGTAACAGTCTGTGGAGCCATCCCTGGCTATTGCCTCTACCTGAGGTAACACTAACATTACCTTCCATCACAAGCCAAAGATGTGAAAATTTGAAAACTCCTGTCAATAAATTGTGTGTAAAAGTTAGTATATTTAACATTAGTATTTTCTCTTTAAAATAAAGAAATGATGTAAAGATGGGAAGGGTTCTGCCAATTATTTTATGCTTGCCTTCTATTTATGATTCTGGTTTTTTGTTTTTTTAAATGGAGGGATGGTGGTGGGGCTTGAACCCAGGGCTTCCTGAATGCTCTGCCAGACCCTCCCTGAGCTACATCTTCACTGTGGCATGCTAAGTTTTAGACAGACATACTCAAATGACTGAAACTTTCCCTGACTGAAACTAAATCATGAAAAATAATTTCCATTTATTTTCAAGTGTAAAAATAAAAACAATTACTAAAAAATCAAGCACACAATATGCACACTCATACACACACACACTTCAAAATAGCAGAAGATTATCTTCTGTTATCTGCTACAGGAAATTATTTCAAATTTTAGCTAAGATTTGTTCTTTTATGAAAGCTGCATGCCTTTTTATTTTTAAAAGGTATTTCCTTGAAAATGTCTATGAATTATTTTCCCCCAATGAGCATATAGTTATAGTCTATTAGAACTTATAAAAATGAGAGATATTTTTATCTAATGTGTAGCTGTCAAACACAGTAAGAGAAAGCATGTTATTTAGGAATGATGCAGAAAGTCATTGTTTATGTTCCAGGAAGTTAAAAGTAAAAAACAATGCATTTGCTAACACTGCCTAAAAATATAAGACTACTTTTTAAAATCTCTCTGCAAAAATTAAGCTAACTGTTTAAAAGCTAAAATTAAACGCTAGTATATGTAAAATGAGCTGGCAGAAGAGAAATCAGGCTTGAGAGTTCCTGTTCTAATTGATGACATCTGAGTGACAAAGCTTGGCGCGAGGGCCAGGGCAAAAAACTTAAACAGGAAGGACCTTGGTTTTCAGTCTGCACTGTGGCTTTTAGAGTGTTGAACCAGTGGACCTCGGGCAGTGAAGCAAGACAGCAAGAACTGCACGACTTCCGGTTTCCTTCTTGATACCGCTGATATGTCAGGCTCAGTCCACAGGATGTAGATGCTGGCTGGCTGTTACCAGGACTGACTGCTACCAGGACTGACTGCCCACTGAAATCAGGACAGCCGGAACATTAAAGCAGCCATCCAACAAGGGGAAGCAGAGGGGAAGAATGGAGATTCAAACTTTTAGTGTAAGAGTGCCTTGCAATCATGTTGCTGGGAACGAAATGTGTGTTCTGAAAGGAGATGGCACAGATGTGATGGAAGGGATATGGGACCGGGAGTGGAGTTCAAAAATTAAATAAAGATGGCCAGGTGTGGTGGTGCACCCTAAAATGCCAGTATTGGCAAATTCAAAATAGGCCTGAATTATATGCGACCTTATCCTAAAAATAAACAATGTTAAATGTGTGTGTGAGGAAAATATGAGTTTCTGAGTATAGTAATATCTGATGCAAATTACAGGCAAATACATAATGAGGTGCCTAATGGCTGAGATAAACAGGCCGCCCTGACTGTTTTCTCTGTAATGGTGTACTGTAGAGAAAATGAGCACTTGGTTGAGACTTTTAAATAATATTTGCTTTTATTCTTATTGGCCTTAGTGTAGTAATTTGTAAGGCCCTACTGTTTAATATTGACAACTTTGAAAGTCACTGAAAAAAATTAAATGGCAATTTAATGTTAACAGCTGCTTATGGTTATCAAATCCATCAAGACCCTTCATGAATATATTAACACAAGCCCACTAAATTACTGTTGCTATAGACAGCTTGGTATTTTAAAAATGCCTAGTGAGAATGAGGACACTGGAGTAACAGGAAGGGCCCGGGCCACAGCTCAGTTTTATACCGACAAAGGGCAAGGAACTCAGACCTGTTTTACTTTATATTGCAGAATTTCTGATAACTCTAAAGAGATCTCTAGAAATGTGTTAAAATAACTTGTTTGACCTAAATTCGTGTTTTTACTTGCCACAATAAAGGAACAAAAATAAAATGCCCATAGCAAAAATAACTTGTCTGAGTAAAAGGTTAGAGAAAATCCAACTAATAGTGCATGCTTGTCTGTGTGCCTGAAACCCAGTCGTGAGCTTAATTAACTAGGCGGCCATGTTCTTCTGTACCTTCTCACCAAATGTTGACAGAAGGTTGTAGGAATCTGAATTATTAAAGAGAAAGCAGTGTACACTGAACAACATGTGTCCACAGATGCCTTGCTTGCTTCACACTGGGAGTCTTGGAGCCATTCTTTGGAAGAACCATATATTCAAACTAGAAAATATTGTCTCAGTTATCTTTAATCCAAAAGTTGCAGGTTTGTTTTTTGTTTTTGGTAATGCTGGGCACTGAGCATAGGACTTCATATTTTACTAAGCAAGCACTCTACAGCTACATCCCTAATCTTCTTTTACTTTTTATTTGAGACAGTATCATTAAGTGCCAGGGTTGGTGTTAAACTTTGTAGCCAATGTAGAAGAATGTTACCATTCTTCTGCTCTGGGATAATAGGCTTGGGGCTACCAGGCCTGGCTTGGCGTTTGCTCATCAAAGGAACCAGAGGATAAGGCTTCACAGACCAAGGTTTCTCATCTAAACCCTTAGTCTCAACTGGTAGTACTTTATGGAGTGATGATCAGAGCCACCTTGAAGATAGAGGGCTAGGGAAATTGAAATTACATGGGCAGCCTTGAGTCTTACTCTTTTCTGAAGGACAACTCTGTGATGAACCCAAATAAAATAGAGTTTTCAAGGCCAGCCATCTTGTCTCTCAAGTCAGCCATATCATAACCTCTCAAGGTCAGCCGTATCATACTTCTCAAAGTCAGCCATGTCATGCCTCTCAAGGCCAGCCATCCTGCCTCTCAAGGTCAGCCATGTCATGCCTCTCAAGGTCAGCCATGTCATGCCTTTCAAGGTCAGCCATGTCGTGCCTCTCAAGTAGTCAGCAGACTGGGATGAAAAGAATTAAACAGCAGGGAAAATGTTTTCTGAGTACTTGTTCATGTTTCAAACTAAGCTCATGAGTTAGGGCAGGAGCAAGTAGTTGGTGTGGAGAGGACTACTGCTCATTTAAGTTGAGAAGCATTTCCTCTGCACGTTCTTAGTGAACCACAGGGACTAAAACTAACAGTGGCAGAAGACAGCACAGGGCTCTGGGTCCTCTCTTCTCATGAGTCCCAGGGAGAAGAGAACCCCAGTGTGTAAGACTGAGTGACCTAGCTACTTTTCTTATCCAGTGAGAATTTTTTTTTTTTTAAAGGAACTGATTGGTTTTGTATCAGTTCAAGAGGGTACAGTTTACCATGGTGGGGGAGTGTGGCAGCTCTGGCTGCTTGGCATATACAAGGCAGCTGGTTCTGTTGTGTTGGTGGAGAAGTGGAGAGCCTGAGGTAAGAATGCAGGCTCAGCTATCTCTTTCTAGTTCCTCCTCTGGAGTCCTGTATCTGCCAGTTAGATCCCATGTCCAAAAGGTTCCACACTTTACAAAATAGCACCACAACCTGGGGGGACCAAATGTTCAAACAGGCGAATCTGTAGGGATCTATTTCATATTCAAATCATAACAGGGAGAGAGGTAGTCATTTTCAAAGAAGACTGGATGTAATCAAGACTAACCATGTTCCTTTACTGAAAGTAGCTTTAATTAGGATTTGGTCTCAGAGATACTTAGAAACAGGATAAAAGGTTAGAATTAGATTGTCATCCAAATTGAAATTATGGGTAGGCTGATGGTATGTAGCTCGGATGTAGTGTTTAGCATGCACAAGGCCTGTGCTAATCGTTGGTGAGGTGTGTGAGCACTGAGAGTCTGGGAATCGAGAGGAGGGTTATGACTGGGTAAGAGCCAACCCTCTGACAAGTCCAGAATCCTAAAGACATAGAACATCTTGGAACTCAAATCCAACCCATGTAAAACTGTTTATTCTCCTTATATTATTAAATAATTGCTCTGGATGGAGAAGGATCTGGGCACATGTATATGCAAATAAGAGAGACAACACATTGAATGGACCTGTATAAACTATACTAAAAAGAGTAATAATGATGTGGGTTAGGACTGTAGCTCGGGGGATGAACATTTGCCTAGCAAAGCACAGGCTGTGACTTTGATCACTGGCACAGCAACCCAAGACAAAGCAATTATAACCTAAAAGCTCAGCAATAAGCTACTTCTATCAGAATTTTCTGGTTCTCATTGAGTTCAATGTCACATTTTTTAGAGGGAATAAATTCATATGAATTCTAATGAGATTATATTTTTTCTTGTTTATTGCTACACAGTGATAAACTCACATCATATCTAGAAACTTCAAATGGAAATAAGTTAGGAAACAAATCTTCACTTTTAAACATCCTTTAAAAGCCATTACTAGGTGACTTGCAAGACAGATAGAAATGTTTTCCATGGGTTAAGCTTAGAACTAAACACCATCTCAATTATTTCTTTTGTCTGATGCACTCATGATTACATGAGCACAAGTCTGTCTTGGTCGCTCCATCTCTTGGTACTTGCTCTGGAAAAGCCAGTTGCTATATGGAAAGGGCACTCATCTGCCCCAAAGAGAAGTGCATGTTGTCAAGAACTAAGGCCAATTTCCAGTGGCCAATGAGGAACCAGGGGTACCAGGCCAAGGATGAGTAATCTTCAGTCAGATCCTCTTAGCTATGGTCAAATTTGTGAATGACTGCCGCTGAGTCTCATGAGATGCTGAGGCAGGTTTGTGTCAGTCTGTTCATGGATTCCTGACTATCATAGCTGTGTAACAAAAGCTACTAACTTTTATTATGCAGAAATTAATAACAGATTCTATGCTGAAGAGTAATCTTTCTTCCACATGAATGATGAGCAGCAGAGAAAAGCAAACTGTGTTTTGGCCATTTCCAACTTTTCTTCTGGGCACATCTAAATTCTTTTAAATATAGGCCTGTGGGTGTGTCCTTGGTCAGCTCTATACATTTATTTTGAAAGTCACCAGAGAAGGGGGTAGTTTTACTTCTAGGGATGTATATTATTTTCTTTGAACTGGAGAATCTACTGAGAAAACAAGAGACTTTCTAAGAGTCTAGTATTTTGCTCTGGAATGGAATGGGGGCCTGGACCTCTTCTGGGTTGAGATTTAAAGTTTTATTTATTATTATTACTAAATACTAATCTAACTAAAGTATGAAAACTATTACTTGATTTCTCTACTAGCTTTTGTTTAAAATTTGAAGACAAGAGAAATAATGATCCATTTCTTTCAGCTTCTCTATTTCTCTTCCATCTTTACAACCAATGCTGTAACTTAGCAAGAAACACTAAAAATAATGGCATATACAAAGCATTGCCTAATATATCATCCATCACAGACACAGACAAACCCGGTGTCTGGAAATGGTTTTCTAAATAGGGGAAGTGTGCTTCATATAAAAAGTCCATTTTCTTTTATTGCTTTTTTGATTTGGACTACTAGCTACTGCACATTTTAAGGCCATTTTAACAGTTTCATGTCTCTTGCTAACAAGAATGACTTGTCATAATGAGCAGTGTAGACACCACCCATTTGATCTACTCTAGAGAGCTGTCTATATGGTACAGAGCAAACTGCCTTAATTCCTTTGTGGAATGAGCTGAGTACAAATAAATAAGACATAAGAATAAAAAATATGTGGTCAGTTTTATCTGAAGGCAACAAAGGCTTGGGATAGCTAGAGGCTTTTAATAAAAGACTTGACAAGGCAGGAAATTGTATGAGGAGTAAAGGGGGGAATAGTTTTTCCTGACATAAACTCTCCACAGAATAGGTTCTTATTTAGGTAAGTGGATGGTTTTGCAGTTTAATAACAGTTTCTAATTGCTTCAAGTTGGAAGAATAAAATTCAATTTTAACCACACAAAAATAATTTTAATTTTAAGCACTCTTTTTATAATTTATCACATTGCTTATTTGGGTAGGGATTTTGGTTTAACAGACACCTTAAAAGTATCTTTTCTGTTATTATTTTGCATGTTTTACTTCAGTGGTTAAATTTTTGTTCTTGCTGTTTTGTGTGACCTGGGCACCTAAATTTTTCCCTTTAAAATGAGTGTTTAGTAGTTCCTGAGAATGACATAAATGTCATAGTGCATTTGAGTATTATTTCTTATAAGTACTCTCTCAGGAATACAGGTAATTATTCATTTGGTGCTGGGAATTGTAGATGCTAAGCACATGCTCTGAGCTATCCCCCAACCCTGGCATTTTTTGATGAAACATTAATAGAGATATTATCCTGTTAGGTTTAGGATTCCAGGTGGGGATGACACAACAAATTTTACTCTATAGAAATTAGAAAATAGTAGTAAAATGGTTCTCAAGATCAAATCTCAATATAGCTCATACTTATCTCTTAGAGGCTGTTTTCCATTTAATCAGAATCTCTGGGGTAGGACTTGAGAATCCACACCTTAGTAGTTTCTCTCTGTGATTCTAAGGCAGACTAAATTATGAGGAAAATTGGTCTAAAGAAAGCTGAAGGGAAAATAAGGCATTGTAGCACATGCCTTTAATCTCAGTGCTTATGAGGTAGAAGCAGGCAGATCTCTAGAGTTCAAGGCCAGCCTGGTCTATATAATGAGTTTTAGGACAGCCAGAACTACGCAGTGAGATCCTGTCTTGAATACAAAATTTAAAAAAGAAGCTGGAGGGTACAGAAATAAGCAATTTATAGTTTGATTGGAGCTTTGACAGAGTTCAGAGTACATCATTAGTACTTAGGAGAAATAATAAATGATAGCTACTGTCTTTACCAAGAGAAGTGTAGTTAAGGTGATATTCATGTGTCCTTTTGAAAATAATGTACCAAAGGAAAGATGGAAGGTGCAACTTTGGACATTTCAGTAGCCACTGTTTAAGCATATATTTACTAAAAGAAGTACACAGTGAACACTCAAAATGTTTTGCCTTGTCAATTTCTATTTGAAGACCTCTACCAGCCTTCTTTCTATTTTTCAGCAACTCTGGTAGCTTCATTTTCTTTGATGACATATGTGTCTACACAGTAGGTCTTAAGTGATTGTAAAGGTTAATGACACTTTAATGTTATCATTTCTACACACACACATACACACACACACACAAAGTTTTAAAGACTAATGGAGTCAGAACTTGAATTTTTGGATTTTAGAGTAAACCTGTAAGATTTAAAGTCAGAAGGCTCAGTCTTCGATAACTAAAAACAGATTTTATATATTTATTCTCCTAATCACTACTAGCAATTAAAAAATACTTATAGGTGGATTACTAGTACCCATTTGCCGTTCTGGTGCCCGTCCACCAAAGGATAATATCTAGAACTTCTTCAGTCAGAACAAGGGAAATCATTCATTCCAAGAATAAGTAGAAAAGCAATATCAGGACCAATCAGAACGCTCCGCTGGTTTATGTTTGGGGGCCCTCAGGAAGGACTGGCGGAAAATGGGAACTTGTTAGCTTCTTTCGGTCGGACAAAGAAGGCCATACTGGGGCGAGGGTGGGGTGGAAGCTTCCTGGTGGGTTACCAAAAGAAGGGTTTAAACCTTGGTAAGAACGACCACTAATCAGATGGCCCCTTATCAGGAAAGCGGGTATGCACTGCCGAGAAATTATTTTCCGGAATCCTGGAGAAAGAAGGAGGCGTGGCGGCCGTACCAGTACCAAAAATGGCGGAGTCGCACGTCAAGGCCCGCTCAGGTGACAGGGCTCCAATCCACACCCTTCTCTCTGCGGCCCCGCCTCCATGTGTGGGCGTGGCCCTCCCGGAGGGGACATGGGCGTGGTCTGCCTGGAGGCGCTTTCTTTGGATGGGCAGAAAGCCAGAGCTACGCAAGCGCAGACGGGCTTCAAGGCCGTTCTCCCCGCCCCCTCGCCCGTGGTCCGGCCCCGTTCTCCCGGGAGGGACAGGGCCCGGCGTCCAGTGACTGGTGGTTGGAGAGCCATTGACTTCCTTGTTGTGAGTCTCGGTCTGGCCGTGTCCTGGCTCATAGTCCCGCGGTGCTGGCCCGGACGTCTTGCGTGAGTCTAGGTCCCAAACACAGCCATGCCCAACCCCAGCAGTACCTCGTCTCCCGGCCCGCTCCCTGAGGAGATTAAGAACCTGTTGGCAGGTAAAGAGCGGGAAGGGGGCAGTGACACGGGGGCGGGGGCGCGGGACGGCGAGCCGGCAGGGACAGAAGCGCTCAACCTACACTTCTGCTGGCCGTGGGGGCGGGCCCAGTAGGGGGTTGGGGTGCCGGGACGAGAAGGGAGTGGGCGTGTATGCTGAAATGTGCTGATCCACCCTGAAGAGACTGAGGGTTAAGAGTTTCCTAAAGACCCGACTGTGAGAGAGCGCGAGGTGGATAGCAAATGTTGGTGGGTGCATGTATGAACTGCGCAGGTAGATGTCCAAACACTAGTTCCTGGGTGGCTAGGCCAGTAGGGGTGCAGCGGTTAGTTAGCAAAGAGACTGTAGGGCCGCAGGTATTTGGAGGTAGGAAGTGAAAAGGTACTATTTCCCAAACCCTCAGTTTCTTGACGAGTCAGGCCATACATGTTTACATTTTGAAGGGTGCCTGATTTTCAAATGGCTACTGCCTTGAGCCTCAGTAAATATTAAAATGAAAAAGGGAAGAATATGTCAAAAGTCTCACTTCCTGTGTCATGTGATGAAAGAACTTCGTCTTTGCACCCTCACCTTCCTCTTTTCGGTTTTACATTCCCATTTATAGGAACTTTGAGGAGCTGAAATGTGGTTCCTCAGTGCTCTTACGAGTCTACTGTTAGGTCAGTAATGTACAGAAGTGTGTATTTCCACTTAAGGATCAAGGAAAGTTCTATGGTTCTGCACAAAGTAGAAAGTACATCGTTTTAGAGTTGCACAAGATTTTCCCATTCTGATGGTTTTGGTCGTATAGACGTCAGAATTCTGGAAATTGAATTAATTTTAGTTTGGTTGTCTCTAAAATATTTCTTCCAATACCGATCATGGATGACTGACTTTAAACGTTTCTCCAAATGCTTATGTTGTAAGTTGTGTATTTTAATTGTTAAAAAACAAGGTCCTCGAAAATGTAACAATTGAAATAATAAGTTACTGTTTCAGTAGTGTGAGAACAAGCATCACAATTCCTTGTTAAACTGTTGGATTGTGTGCATCTGAGTAGATTGAAAAATGCAAATACATATGGATGCAGACTTGTGTTTGTATGAGCATGATGCAGAATGATGGGGGGTACTCTGTCACTCTCAGAAGTGCTTCTTGACATTAACTAGTGTCACTAAGAGAAATGATGAAAGACCTGTAGATGCTGGTATAAGGAAGTACTAATTCTTTATATGAGGCTTATAGGAGTATTGGTTTTGTTTCACTGTAGTTAATTTTTTTTTGGGGGGGGTTCAGTGCATGTTTAGAAAAGTATCTTAATAACTAGATCAGAAAATTTTATTCCAGAAATGTCATTGTTTTCAGGTTATTCTAGGTCCATCTTTTTTAATTAAAAAAAAATAACTGTTTAGTTTTTAAAGCTTCACAGCTCCCTTGATAGGCAAATTACCATATGGCTCCATAGCTATACTTCTGATGTAGTGTATGTGATGTGTGGACTATGAGACCCAGCATTCTCTGACCCTCATAGATTACAAATATTTTTTGTGGCACTCTGTTGTGTTATGTAAACCAAAGCTCAGAATTACACATTTATCTGCTAATGGTAACTTTCTGTATATTTCTGCCTTCTTTTAAGTCAGAGGTTGTACTAGCACAGCTTTTGAAATTAGCTTTTTATAAAATACATGAGGGATTAAAACAGTAAATGTTTGCATATTACAAGTTTGCTTTACATTTTATTTTTAAAGATGATTTTAACTCACGATATGGTATATAGTAAAAGGATAAAACAAGTGAATTAGCTTTCTTGATGGCTTAAAACAACTTTTAAGTATTCAAAGATGCTTGTTAAGAGTTTATATTTAATTAACATCTTTAGACTAAATGTTCTAAGCAATTATTTCACCCTTGAATCTTACTGGGATTCATGTTGATGACTCCCTCACTCAAGTGTTTTGGGTGATAGATACATGATTAAATATAGAATTGTAAAATTAGAGAGAAGTGTTTTAATTGATTTGGATTTTTGAGCTATTGCTGGCTTAGTGCATTCTTTTTTTAAATTGGAGACGAGATACTGATCCTGGTACTTGTAAGTAGTTAATGCTCTTAAAATTTGTGGCTCAGTGTGAATTAGGTAAGGAATTAACCTTTACAAGAACATAAAATCCTCTGCTTTCAGAAGAAAGAGAAATGACATTTTATGTTTTATATGCTCGTTATCTAAGTCATCATCTGTTACACATATTAAGTGCTTGCTTGGTGGAGATGGGTGCTCAAATGTATGTTTTGTAATCATGTTTTTTCTTTGTCATTGTTTTGCTTTTGATAGTAGCTTTAGACAGCCATCTCAGTATTTGTCCTTCCTCATCTCTTTCCTCTTTAAAGACAACACAAAACTGAAGTTACTGTTTTTAGCTCACAGTTAATAATATCCTTGAAAAAAACAACAGAATAATTTAAACAGTTACAGTTTCTATAGCATCGACATACTAAAAATTAAAAGTCTATATATTTTTTAAAAATAAGAAATGTTAAATTATTATTATTTTTTTTTTAGAATATATCTAACAGTTTATATAACATTTTGTTGAACCAGCTTTTGACCTCCTCTCCAACAATGGGAAAACAGGTTTATCTTGGATAATTAAAAACCAAAGGATAGCCCCAAGTCTTGGCCATTTAATCTTACACCATACCCAAATATTTTGACTTGGGCTAATAGCAAGAACGGTTGATTTATGTGAGTTCTCCTCTGGCGGGCAGGAAGGTGGGCAGCTCCGGGTGCTGCCTGCTGTTCTCCTTAGCTTAATTACCCTTTAAATATGGGTTGGCCAGTAGTTTGCAATAAAATATTCAGACTCCTTCTCAACCATCCATATCACGACAACAATTTTTAAAAGGAAAGCTGGAAGAGTGTGTTACCTTCTTAATAAATTAGAAAATAAAGCCAATATTAGAAGAAAATAGCTATCAGTGTGCTGAAAAATTGAAACCAAATCGAACACACCATAACAAAGTGACTATATAGTTTCAGCAAAGTGACCTTGAGATTTTGTTCAGATGATAGTTTTGATTAGAAATATTGCCCTTTTCCCCCATTGGGGATTTCTAGAACATTTTTTTTTTTTTAAACCTTCACACAGTGTAATCGATAACCCCTTTGGGGGTCACCTGATTAAGAATGCAACTCAGTTGACACCGAGGCAGGATGTTTTCAATGCCAGATACAGCATCGTTTGTTACTTGCCTTTCCTATTTATGATTTGGTCAACATTTCAGTTTTATTTTCCGTATGAGAATTATTTATGGTTATATCTAGTGTTCCTTCTGGAGCATTGGCTGAGTATGCAAAGGAAGAGTGCCACCTACTGAGTCACCAAACAGCCACCTACTTCTTAGTACCTGGGTTATCCAACTCAGCTAGAGCTAGCCAGCCCCATTTTGGCAGTGGCAGCTAATGAGTATAACGTTGATAAGAACATTTGATCTGAAAATGAAATCAGCCTGTGGCATCTCTAAGACACCTTCTTTCACAAGTAGGGATTATGAGTTTGCAAATCAAGTGACGAGAAGTTTAATAGAGATTTTTGTCAGGGTCAAATAGTATCTTAAACAAAGATGTAGCATTAGGAAATTTATTTATCTATTTATCTTAAGAGTAAAATGCCATCTTTTTTTTTTTCCTGCCGGGAGCTGTTTGGCATGGCTTTTCAGTGAAAGTATTTTCACCTTGGATTAAGTCTCTTGATTTAAAGTTAATCTAATCTTAAACAATATTAATTTCTTTCAAAACACAAAACCAAACCAAACCGAGCAGCAGGCTGTAAGCTTTCCAAGCATGTTTATCTCTGCTGTTATTGATCTTGACATACTTGCAGAAAGAAGGGAAGGACACCAGAGGAAGGAGAGCCTCTGGTGATTTGAAATACAGTTCAGTTATCTCTCATAAATTGAGTATTAAGTGCCATATGCGGGTGATAAAAGTGGCACAGGCTAGGTTTTACACACTCATCATTCATTTAGTTTGCCTTTTTCAGTTAAAGCCGAGTCTTTTTTATTCCATTGTGTTTACATTTCTTTTTCAACCACATTCTGAGCACATCACAATAGATGCCACCCAACGATGGTGGGTAGATATGGTATAAATCTCAGATCAGTGTGTGGCTTCTTTGAAAATGTGTGGTGAAAAGATTTTGATTAGATAAATCTAAAGAGCTTGAAAGATGTCTAGGCTTATCTTTCAACAGCTCAGCTTTTAATCAAAACCTTGTAAAGCCAGTTTTGAAAATTTTGTAGGTGACTGGATTAAAAACTCAAGATACTCGTCACCCACTGCACTTGGGGGTCTGTGCTCCTTCAGATCTCATTCCGTGTTTAAAACGCCCACAGTTGAGCTGTAACACGGGAAAGTGAAGGTGATCCAGGAAAGGCATGGACTGAAACAGCCAATAACTTTTCAGTTAGCCATTTTCCAACTTTGGGTATTTGGCTCCATTGATCTGCATGTGCCCAGTTTAATTGATTTTTATATTTTCCCCAGTAGCTGGTCAGTCCTTTCCCTGGCTTAACCGAAAGGAAAGTGTGATTCTGTTCTGATGGCAGCTGAAAGTGTAGGCTTTAAGTTAATACATTAAGTTGGGTGACAGCTCAAAGAACACAGAGTAAAATCTGGTTCACACCAAAAGGTAGAAAAATATGTGGATTATGTAGTAAAGCCATTCAGGGTTCCAGGATTTTACAGTTATTCTATTGATCTGGGACTAAACAAATGGTGGTGGAGTCATGCCAGCTCTCTTAGGCAGATTCAGGCTACCCCACAGATGGCATGTGTGTTCTAGATGGACCGAAGAGGGAGGTTACCCTAGTGGCCTGTGCTCCACCTCCAGGCTGCAGCTCTTATTCTAGGCTGTTCCGTAGTGTACCTTTACTATTTGATCCCCATGGAAGTTGGTAAAAAGCATTGTGTGTGTAAGAGAGAGAGAGAGGGAGGGAGAGAGGGAGGGAGAGGGAGTGTGCTGTTCTCACTCTAGAGGAAGACAGGGTGGCAGTTTTTCTAGGGATTCATGTACAAAGAAAAAGAAAATGGAAGTACCATTCTTTGATTGGGTGTTAAGTGCTTGCCTCTTACGGGTCAGATGACTGCTGAGTGGCCTCTGAGTTAACTACTTAAGGGCAGTTGAGCTGGACACGTCATCTTTTGATTTTGTTTTCAGGCTTTCACACTTATGTACAAAGCAGTTGTAAATCTGATCTTTCAGCTGCCTTGCCCCATAACTTTACAGCTGTTCTCTCTGGAAGGCTTACTCTTGACAAAGTTAAGGTGTAATAGAGCAAACATTACCGCCACGTTTTCTTTTGCTAGGATGACCTTTTCCTGTTGCTAACTTGCGGCTGGAAGCCCACGGACCCGGGGGTGATCCCGCTGTTAGATGCAGGCCGTGATGACCTGCAGTCCTTGAGGCTGCGGGAGGGTAAGAAGAGGTGGGGGACCTTAGAATCTGTTGCGCTGGTGGCACTGTCTTCCCAGGCTTTATTAGCAGAAGCCTGTAGCTTCCCCATCCTGCTTTTCCCTGGCCGGCGCCGGTGGGTAAAATAAAACCTCCCCCTCAGAAAAAGGGAGTCTCAATCCCTGGGCCCAGTGGCCAGTCTGCGCTGCTTGACCTTTTCTTGTAGTCAAATTACCACATTTCCCTGAATTACAGGCAGAAAGGAGTCAGTGAAATCTACATATGAACAGAAGGACACGACCCCTAAAGGAAGGTAATAGAGGGCCACAGCCCCTTGCTAGCTCACCGCAGCAGGCTACTTTACCGTTTGCGGGGCTATTTAGAGTATAATAGAAAGCTTCAAATCTCCTTCCCAACCAGCCAGAGGAGCGCTTGATTTACCCAAGAGTTTTATTGCTGGCTTTTGAAATATTACTCTGGCTATGAGGTACAAAGCCGCAGATCCAGCCCCATTTGTCTGGTGTGGCTGCTCCCAGCTACGAGGACAAGAACCCCGAGGTTTAAGGCTGTCTGGGTTTGGGTCGGTTTCTGGAGGAAAGGCTGGGGTGCCCCAGGACAGCCTGGTCCCTGGTCCCTGCTCTGAAGCTGGTAAAAAGAGACCAGAGTCGGCGAGCTGCGCAGCGCCGCTATCGCTGCCTGGACAGTTAGATCTGACGCGGTGTATATTTTAAGAGGCACCCTAGACTTCAAAAGCTTAAATACCAACCAAGTATATTGACAACCAACAAACCAGATCATTTCAGCCTTTCCCAGCTAAGGTTCTTGTTAAACACCAGTACCATCAAAGCAATTTCTTCTCTGCATCTCTTTGGACAGTTATCAAAAAAGCCAATGTTTGGGAAATTCTATTAATTGCTTTTAAGACCCCTCTTTTTTTTTTTTTTTTCTAGGAAAAATCTTGGGAACAAATATACTAAAAAGACTATCTTTAAAGTCTAGGTGTTCTCCATATTCAGTCCTCCTCTCCAAACATACAGATTCCCCCCCATAGTCTTTAAACAAATACTTTCTCAAAATAGAGGCACGGACTCGCATCTTGAGAACTTATTGGGGAGGCTTTTAGGAAACAGCACATAGAGCACGCAGCCCTTTGATTGTTGTTTTCTGAGTTTTTAGAAAACTGAAAAGACTTTTTAAAGAGATAACCTGGGCAGTAATTCATTCTGTTATTGCTTCCGGAGGTAGAAAATGGATCCTGTTTGTTAAAAGTGGGATTGCATAATGAAAATGTAAAGTAGGCAGTTAAATACTCTTGGAAGAGGGAAATAAAGACAGACATTGAGTGAAGATAACACTAAGCAGACTGTTCACCCAGCTGTGTACCTGTCCCTGAGACTAGCACCAGTAACCTGCTCCTTAGTCTCTGCTCCACATTTTAAAAACAGATGCTAGGGAAGCCAATGATCTTCTCTTTCAGCCAAAGTATGCTTGTCCGAAGAAGGCTTGCTTCTGTGGGTAGAAACTGCTGCTTCCAGTTTTACTGTTCTGAACCCACTTGAGAAGTTAACCCCCCCCCCCCATGATGCCTTTTTTTTCTCCTTAGTTTAGGGGCCACAGAAGGAGTCAGGACAGTTTGCTTTCATTTCCCTTTGATACTTACTTTTATCATATTTGACGTATTTGTTACTATTTAGCTTTAAACTAGAAGTTATTTAAGAGATTGTTTCATGTTTTAGTTTTATTTTCCCCTTGTATTTATTGGTTTAGCAAAAATTTATTTATTATGAATTTGTAACAGCTTAATCAACATTCCTCATTGGAGCAAAATACCTTTAAATTCAAAAATTTAAAGTTGATTACATTCTGTCTTATATATTAGTTTCTAAATGTTTATTATAAATACAGTTGAGATTATTGTACTTTTCATTACTTATGTGTAATATTATGTTTTGATCTTTTTACCAAGGTAAATTAAGAGACAAAGTAGTTAGATTAAAAAAAAAGTAAGACATACATCTTTCCAGCACGAAATGTGGGTAGTTTATAGTTGTGTTTAAAATTTTAATGTAATTCTCTAAGACATATTTTAAAGTGAGCCATGAAATTCTGAAAATAAGATACATGTAAGCTATCCAGTATTTCATGAATATTAAAAATGGATGTCTAGGAATCAAGCCAGAAATGACGTATTTATTTTACTAAAATTTTAGAAGAGACCATAGGAGATGCCACATGAAGCCATGGAAGTCTATTTCCTAGACACTATACTTTTAAATAATAGAAGAACCTATTTTTCATTTCTTTATTTAAATAGGATTGCAGGCAGCTAAAAGCAGTCTGGGAAGCAAGCGTTCAAATAACCACATAACTGGTTGTCTTGACTTTTGGGTAGCCAGCATGAGCGGGGCAGGTAGCAAGGAGAAGGCTATGCTTTGGGAATTCTGGCTAGAAAAAAAGAGATTCTTTTTTTTTTTTTTTGATCATTAGATATATGTTCCTGGAAGTGAATTACCCTGGGAAAACAAACTCTTGTTAGAGATGTCAGCTTATCTTTATAAAATATTGCAAATGACTTGTTCTTATAGCAGCTTAAAAATAATTATAAAGCGATAGTAGCACACCCAGAAAAGCTTTCCACTTGCTTTATAGAAGAGAATTTGTTTTTATGGAGCACCATAGTTTATTAAAACTTGGGTGCTTCTTCCTAGTTTAATGATGCCAGACATCCAAATAGCATTTGCTCTGCTAAGCATCAGTAAAATATACAGATTTTATTAGCTAAGTGGTGAGCAGATTTGTTCAACTTAGTTTTTGAAACATACTTCAACTGATAAGCGTTGGACTGATAAATAACCACCATAGATTGCCAAGATATTAACACTTAAGTGAAGAAATAACCATTGACCTATTTGTCTTCACAAAAATGGTTCTTTTCTATAATCTGAATCCTGTTTTTATATTTCATGGCTTAGATGTTGAAACATTTGTAGCTGACACACTGAAAGGGGAAAATTTATCCAAGAAAGCAAAGGAAAAGAGAGAATCTCTCATTAAGAAGATAAAAGATGTAAAGTCTATGTAAGTCACTTGTTTTTTCTTAATAATTTCTTACCAGGAAATAACTGTAATTAAAGTTTATTATGAAGTTAAATTTCAAGTGCTGATTTATTAATGTTAAGTATTTTTAGAAGTCAGAATATATCTCCATTTTAACAGTTCTAAACACAGATGTAATATCCTTTTTGTTTATAGTTATATATTTTTCCTAAGTATACTAGCAAAATGCTATGTTTATTTTGAGCGTCTGAGGACATATATGAGGATTTTACTACCCATCAGACCTTAAAAGAAAATCCTTTAAATTGTTACTGTGTTAATGGACAAATGCAATATATTGTAGATATTAAAGATATATGTTCTATTATATCTTAAAAAATTCTCCCTCTTTTATACTTCAGTTTAAAAATGCATGTATTATAAATTTCTGAACCTCTCGGAATTGTCATTTCAGGATAGAAATAGTTTTTTTTAGATGTATATTTATAATATAGACTTGGGGTTTGAGTTATTGCCACTAATCACACCTTACTTAGATTTCAATCACAGTTAAATGTTTTGTTTTTGTTATTTTGCAGCTATCTTCAGGAATTTCAAGACAAAGGTAAATATCAAATCTGAAATGATGGTCTTTTGTGGAGTTTTCAAAAGGATAATCTAACATTCTGAAATTTTATAGTTGGAATCAAAAAATTTAATTTCCATACTATGTGGTTAGACCTTCAAGATGAGAGTGCTAGCTCCCCCTGCTGAAAGGAATGTTAAGACATGTATCTAGACTCCTATGCATTTCGT
Organism: Phyllotis vaccarum; assembly: GCA_033318265.1. Lineage (NCBI taxonomy): Eukaryota > Metazoa > Chordata > Mammalia > Rodentia > Cricetidae > Phyllotis > Phyllotis vaccarum. The sequence goes on along the minus strand of JARWLC010000014.1, from coordinate 79,315,734 downwards.
AGTCTTAGGGCTTGTGTTTGTCCTGGGAGCAATCTAGGTACAGGCGTGTACCTGCCACTATTGCACACACACAGGCATGTGCCTGCCGCTGTTGCACATTTTGATCATGTGTATCTGCAGTAGCTCATAGTACTTAGATGAAGCAGAGGTGAGCTGTCACCCATTGCTGTGTCACACCACAGAGGTTGTTTGATAGGGCGTAAGTGGACCTCAGCTGAGTGATCAGGATTCATGCTTTTGTGTCGCAGGAGATGGGACACAGGGTTTATACATACTAGAAGGCACTCTACCACTGAGCTATGTCCCTAGCCCTTAGGTCATGTTTTTAAAGGATGAGTAAACATAGTTACAAACTTTATTTGATTGCATAAATGATATATTTTCAAATACTGTTTTTATTTATTTTTTATTTGAATAAATGTGCGCTTTAGAAGTTTGTAGAGATGGGAATTTGGTGTCATTGTTTTGAAATCTATGGGAGTACAGGTGAGGTGACAGTTTTCCTTTAGACCCAAGGGCCTGTTAATCCGAAGGCACTGGAATTCCAGGTAGGTCATATTTTCAGTTCTTTGAGAGGACACCTATGTCCTGTCTTTATCTCCAGGGCACCAGCTCACAGGTCATGACCTTCAGCTTACGGAATTTAGGATGAAGATTGTGCCTTGGGATTGGCTAATCTGTGCAGCTAGCTTCTGAGTGTGGGTGAGAAGACAGTGAGCACCTCTCACCTGGTCCCTATAATAACTCATATTGGAGATGATTGTCAGTGAGAGGGCAGCCATAGCTCCAGGACACCAAGCGCTTGGCCCTACACACCCCATAGTTACCAAGAAGTCACAGTTTTTATGACATTTGTTTATCAGGATCCTTCTGATCCAAGTGGACCGGAAGAGGATTTGCCATACTGAGATGTTTGAAATATGATAAAGCTAAGGGCAGGAAAATGCCTCCTCCTCTTTTATAGTACTTATGGTTCTGTGCCACAAGGACTCTTCAACTGTGGATTTAATCCTGTTGTATTTACTTAGGTGAATACAAAAATGAATTTATACATTTTGATAATTTTTTAAATACAGTACAGTATTTGTGAAGAAATAATAGATAACAGATCTTACCTCTTCTTAAAAGGTGTGTTTTGCTGCATTGATTATTTATTGAGCTCTCATTGTGTCTTAATTATTTGTGCATTAAAAAATTTTAAGCTAAAAAGGCATAATAATGGGAAGCCATCGTATAATTGCACGTTGTTCAGTAATAGTGTAGGGGCTTTTCCTTTGGGATTCTGTTTTAGAACTTGTTCAGGTGTGTGGATATTAAAATTACATTACTGAGAAACATTCTTTGTCTCCAAAGAGAATGGAAATTTATATAATATTTGATAGAAATTGAAAAATGAGCCTAGAAGAAGACTTCAAATAATGTGGAATTCAGAGATTTCCCCATAATCATTTTCTCCGCGTAAGTCGTTTGCAGCTCAGTCCTGCTGTATTGAGTTAACTAATCACAAAGACTGCCTGCACAAAGTAAGCCCGTGGATAAATTAGATGTATACCTTGGAGAAATATGAGAAGCTGAGTAATTTTATGCCATCACACCCTCACAATATATTCAACTTTGTTCTAAAAGGACTATTTTATAGCTTATTGGGACTAGAAAAAGACGTAGATTTAATAGTTGCAAAGTGGTTACCCAGGCAGCATCTTCTTTAGAAGATCTCCATGCTGAATGAATTCAGTGGTAGGTTGTTGGATGCTGCTATCTGCTCCCAGTGTCCCCTGGGCATCTGGGGCATTGTCCTGTGTTTTTAAGCCGGTCCCAATCCTCCTATCTCTGTCTTGTGGCTACAGGATCGAAGTGAAGTGAGCAGAAGCTGGTTTCACTCTTGCTTTCCATCCTTTGTTAAGTCAGTGATAGGTAAATTTTAACATCATTGTTGTGAGAAAGAGGTTCAGGTAGAGAGTTCTTAAAATGAATAAATTGAGATTTACTCATCATGATTATTAATTTCTATAATGTTTCTGTTTCTTTCTTATGATCCCCCTTTATTCCTTATACATTGTAGGAAATCTCCCATCCGAAGCAATGTTTACAGATTGAAGTGTTCAGTTTTATAAATTGTTTGAATTGATATGATAGTTGCAATCATAAGCTGTAGTGATCTTAGAATATTTCCTTTGGTATGTCTACATTTCGCGAGAATAGCTTAACTGCAGTGGCTTTTATATGTTGAGACTTACTTAAGCTTTCCTGTGATTTATATTTATTTCTAAAGGAAGATATTGTTTTAAAACTTCCCTTTCCATTTATTTGATTTTTAAGGTTCTTCTTATATTATTGAGTATAGATTAAGGCATTTAGATAATCAGCCAATAACTTGAGAATAATTATCAGTTGCTTATCTAGCCTTAATTTTTACTAAGAAATGTTTGAATCTAGACAGAGCATAGTTTGCTTGGGATAGTCTCTGTTATTTGGTAGAAACATTGACTATTCATCTAGAATAACTGTGAAACTCTTGAGACTGACAAATAACTAATGCTGGCTTGTCAGTTACAATATGTCCTGATATGGTCAAGTGTTCTCCTGATTCCTAACCCTAAGGGCTCCAGGTCTCTACACATTGGAATTATGCTATATTGTTAATTTTTTGTTGAGACAGGATCTCTTGTTTTATCCCAGGCCAACCTCTAGCTCAGGATTTCCCTGCTTCTGCCTCCCAAGAGCTGGGATCACAAAATTACACCACCATACCCATAACACACAATTATTTTTTAATTGTTCCTCATTATAGGTCTCTTAAAGTGACTTAAAATAGTTATTTTTGCAGTTTATACATTACTATTTTGTAAAGACTATTAGTAATTGAGCATTTACTAAAATTTTCTAATACATATTAGGTCCATGACAAATAGTTATTTTCTAGTTTACCTTGACTAGTCTCAGGATGATCCAGGCATTATTTCCATTTCCATTATAGATATATTGGGATAAGATACTGCAGCACATAGCTGTTCAGTAAGTACTGACCCAGTGTAACTTTATTTGTCGGGAGGATTGAAATTAATCTTGATTTTGAAGTTCAGTTTTGGAAAGTTTTTAGTAATGTTTAAGTCATTAAAAGAAGTAGATATTACCATTTAAAGAGAATGGTTTTGTGATTACTGGTATCTACCTTTTTTCTTTCCCTTCCTGTGCTGGGGACACTAGGCATGAGCTTAACCCAGAGCCGGAGTGCTTGCTAGCGTCTAGCTTTTAAATGTGATTGTTTCAGATGCTCCAGCTCTCGCTTTTTCCTTAGCTTCTTCTCTCTCTAACTGAAAAGCTCCAATAGATTCTGTCTGCAAACTCTGTCAATGTTGTTAAATATGCACAGGTTTATTTAGAAAGCAGTTTTCCTTCACCTTCTCATTTGCATTATCTAAGCTTATTAATGAAGCACTTCTTAAAAATAGCAGGATGTTAGGTAAGCGGGGATACATTTTAGTTTGTCCCAGTGCAGTCCTCAGAATAATAGAAGAGGCAGTCTTTGGGTTTAGTTTCCTTTTTTTTTTTTTTTTACCCTTCCTAACATGGTATATTTTCAATCAGAAGTTAATTCTATAATGAAATCTGAGCAAATTAAACTCAAGGAGTTCCATTCCGTCCCCCTCCCTCCTCATGCTTGTACAAGTGTGTTAAAGCACATTTGAGATAATGGGGCCTGTAATGTTAGACGCCTACTTCTCAGGTAGTCCTGGGAAATGATGGTCTTACTCTGAATCTCCACCTCAGTTTGCTCTGAGCTATGTCTGTTATTTGTTGGCTGTAAGTTGGCCTTCTAAAATGAGAGGAAAATCTTATTTGTGTCACTCGGTGGCTTAAAAACTGAACTTCCCTTAAGAAATTGCTAAGTAAATGCATAATTATGTTTAGCTGTATATTATTACTTGAGAAATCAGATTGGTTGAATGAACTGATAATTAGGAATTAATTTGTTTTCACTTGGAATTATTTTTTCCAAATTTTGTTTCTGATGTTCTTTGAGGGAACGGTTATTGGCTAAACTGTATTTTAGTTATAATTTCCTTTAAGCTAATAGCTATATATATATATGGAGTACAAGTGGTATTTCAATATGCATATAAAATAGGATCTAAATCTTAGGTATATTTAGCTAATTATCTGATTATACTTAAAATTGGATTATATTTGACAAAATAGGTGATAAATTGGGCAGAATGCTTTCCGTGGTGGTGGAGATCATGACTGTGCAGTCACTTTTGGCTGCATCCGTAGGCATTTAAGAAAATGGTAATTGATTATAAGCCATGTGAAAAGGGATGGCTAGGAGTATTATAAATTTCAAAGTAGTTATCAGGGACCTATGCTGCTGTGGTACAATTAAGCCTTGAAGTTGCCACTAAAACGCAGGGAAGGGAAGCCTTGCATCATTGTCTTTTAGATGGTTAACTTTGTATCGTTAATTAAACTTTTGAAAGTTGTGGGATAAATCAAATGCTTTTCTAGGGAAACAAGAAACAGTATTAATGAGCAACAACCCCATAATTATCCTTGTGAGTACATATCAGGGACACATTCATGTCTTTTCTTTGCGCAATAACTTTTACAAAGAAGTATTTTTAAACTGATCATTAATTTTATGACCACCGAAATGAGATGCAAAATTTATGCTGTTGTCATTGGCACAGGCTCAAGGCACCACGGACATTATGTGTGATTGTAATAGAATGGCTGCCAACTAATGACTCTGCAGACATTACATTTGAGCGTGCTTTTCTTTTAGATGTCTGATTAGTCTGTAATGCTTTCAATTATGTCTGTAAATTGTATTGGATGCCTTTACCTGATGCCCATTGTTGATTCGAGTTCAGTATTTTATTACATAAACACACATTGAACATTTTCCTTTTAATTTATAGAAGCTTTTACAGGTATAGCTATAGATACTTAGCCCCGGGGAAGAAGATGCTGTGTACTACTCAACAGCGACCCCTGTGTTCAGTTACAGAACCTCAGAAGGGAACAGCTCTTCCCGTTTACTGGATGGGGAAATGGTTGGGAAAAAAAATCAGAGTAAAAGATGGCTCATTAGTGTAGTAAAGCCCTGCTGAAAAGCCATGTTCTTTCAGCTTAATGCAGTTTTAAGAAATGAATGCTCCTCACACAGGTATTGTATAGATTCCTGTACATTTGGAGTAGTTCTTGGGAGCAAGAGGTGGTGTGGGCAAGGGAAGTAAACAGTCCCAAAGCAGTATTTAATTTAGCTTGTCTTTGACAAGTACAAATATCACACTGACTTTAAAAAATCAATTCTTTCAGTTTCAGTATAAGCAAAGTGAAAGCGGTTTCATTTTCATATATAATCCAAAAGTATTATTTTTAGAACAAAACCAGAGAAGTCTTCAGCATCTTAATGACAGCTTTTAATATAATAAATTTTCTTACACCAAATGTTGATTTTTATAATCTTTGTTCTACATAACATATATGTACAATATGTATTGATATATGATCACTAATTACATATACATTAAATATAGTAGACATATCAAAAGTTAAACTATTGATTTTTAAAACTTTAAAGCAGTTTTAACTTATCTGGTCATTTCCATATAGAATGTGAAGATTAGCCTGAGTATCTGAGTTCATTTCCGTGGATTATTTAGCTTCGTTGTTCACTGTAGTCATAGCATCTGAGCTACTGAATGCTAAGCTCCGGTAAGGTATATGAAGTATTCTGACACCTTAAACATTCAGCCAGGAATTTATTATTATTTATTTAATTAATATGACAATTCTTACTTCATTAAAAACAGGGCATAGCAACTAAAAGTACTCGAGTATTCTGTGATCTTTACTATACATTCCATGCACTATTACAATGTGCTCAAAAATATTTTAGTAGCATTTCATGAGGCTCCTTTTTATGCTTGTAATCAGTACTCTCTTCACAAGAGAGATATTTTAATGTTCTAAAATGCACTCTGAACATCCTGAGAAAGATGAGCTCTGAAGAGTTGGTAGCATCTCTGTGCATTCCTTGGGATTTTAACTGGGGAAGAGATGTTTCCAGATGTAGTGTGTCAGTGCCAGAGCTGAGAATGAGATAGCCATCTGTATTCTGCTCTTGTTCAAGGGGATGTCACCATCTTTATGTTTTTGAGGATAAGGATGATGGTTGCTCATGGAATAGCAAAAACCATAAGGAAATAGAAATTAACATTTAGTTCTTAAATTATGTGGACAATGTTGTCTTGAAAGAAGCTCCCTCTGTTCAAAATGTGAAGGAAAATACAAGGCAGCCATCAGATGGATGTCAGAGGAGACATACACACACAGCACACACTTTTGGCAAAATTTCCTGTAATTGATAACAGATAATTTCAGTTGTTAACAAATAACACACTGTTAAGCATGTTTTTCTGTGTTGTTGAATTCATAAGAAAACTGAGGGTGTATAACTGGGCTTAGCAAATAGCTAATTCATTTTTAAAAAAAGTATTAAAATAACTTTAACCAAGTACATGGGAGAAAAACTCCACAAGTTTTTAATCATGCAGATTAAATATATAAAGTAAATAGATAAGCAAACCCCTACAAACCAACCTAGGATTTGGGAATCCAATAGGAAACAGGCTATCACATGAAAACAGTGGCTTATGTACCACTGCGTGAAAATGGAAAGGGTTTGTAGATTAGTTGTGTTTGAATTTAGAGGGATTATGTGAGTCTTAAGGCATTTCCCCTTAATGAATTCCCACTCTTGAAAATTTAATATTTTTAATCTAATATAATCCTGTGGTGACTTTTAATGAAAACAGTATCCATGTGAGTTTACATAGTCAATTTCTTATTACAATTTTTCAAATTATTGAGGAGGTAAAGAGGATTGCTCCATTGCGTTTTCTGCTTTTCAGGCTTTTTTTTTTTTTTTTTTTTTTTTTTTTTTAAGATACTTTGTCATGTTTAATCTTTTTTCTGTTTTTTGAGTTTGTAGAAACCTTCTTGGGATTGGATCCACTAAGTCATCTCTATTCTGATGCATGTATGAGGAAGTCAGACCTCTTTTTACATAGTTCAGAAATGCTTTGTTTGTTTCCTGTTTCAGTAACTAAATTTGATGGTAAACTGACTTCTTCTGACAGGGTACTATTGGTTTCAATGGGCAAGTTATAAAAGACATTTCTCTTGATTCGTTTACAGGTGATGCTGAGGAGGGGGATGAATATGATGATCCCTTTGCCGGACCTCCTGACACTATTTCCTTAGCCTCAGAACGCTATGATAAGGATGATGATGGCCCCTCTGATGGTATGTGACACCCTACTGTAGAATACACCTCTTGGCACTGTCATAGACCGCCACATGCAGAGGCAGTGAGCTTATCAGAAAGTACAGGCCTGGGGTACCTCACCTATAACAGGACCTTTCAGGAACAGAAGAGCTCTCTCTAGTGATCCTCTGGAGGCTTCTTAAGTGTGTAGTTGCTTCCCCTTTTTTTTTTTTTTAAAGGAAGTTCTCATAACTAGAATTTTTAGGCAATTACTGGTATTGTTATAGGAAATTCTTAGTAACAGTTTGTTGGATAATTTAATATTATCAGATTCTTGCTTAATATTTGATTGTTCCCCTTAATGATTTTTTTTGTATTATTTAGTGTATAAATAATGAAAAAGGTATTTGGTATATTTTTTCTTAAAACTTCATACAAAATGAGTTCATAAAATATTAAATCAATTACTTCTACATTGCTTTCTCATATTGAGGTTTTTTTCTTACCAAATGCCTTTAACTACACATTTTTGTTTTTCTGATTACTGCTTAAAGTTGTACCATATTATGCATTAGTAGTACAGTGTATTTTATTAATTGAATTAGTAATAGAGCTCATTGTTTATATTTTAGCGATTTAAAAAAATCTGTGGACTTTTGTCAGAGTTATGAATCTTCTAGTTTTTGATAGCCAGTCAAATAAATCTGTACTCTGGAAACCTCGTAAGAGTGATCTGTGGTTATAAAGTAAGATGCACACCCACACATTAGCTATGCATATTAATTTGTACCCTCATACTTTCACACAGACATAGAAATGAAGGATGCCTTTTGCTACCATATGATGATCACACTGTGCAGTTCTGTCTCTAAGTACAATTGCTGAATGAAAATGTGCTACTTGCATCAGAACACTCCACATTCTGTGTTATCCAGATCATTCCCTTTGGAAACATAAATTGCTTTTATGAGGTATAAAATTATGTCTATTGCAGAACAGGGATAAGTCAAGTGCATGCATAAGTGATAAACATTCTAACCACTGACTCAGAACAAAACAATCTTTTTTATATTCAGAACTTTATCCAATGTGTAGCAGTGATAATCGTATCCATTTTTTTTGTTAACTTTTACATTTAATTTCTGCTTTTAAAGGGAGGAGTGATTTCTGTCTTCTGTCTTTTACAACGATGCACATTTCTCTTCACCCACGCTTGCTGGTTATAACCAAATACCACCTTTTCTGTTCTCATTCTTAGCGTTTTATAATGGATGAAATGATTGCATGCAAAATAATGAATTAGTATTTAAGTTGTATTGTTTTAAGACTCATTACAGTTATTTGTTTTGCTCCTCTGTAAAATGTGTGTGAGTGTATGTCTGTATGTGTCTGTGTACACACAGAGAGACAACATTTATATTTAAAAGAATAAATATATACTGACTGTATTCATCAAGTACATTTATCAAGTTTTCAAAATAGCACAAATATGTCCAGAAATAGTCCTAATGAATTTTAGAAAAGTGAATTGTTAGTAGGTCATAGAGTACTTCTATGATTATTGTTTTCTTTCTTAAGAATAAATGATTTGGGGTGGGGGTCTGTAAGATGGCCCAGCAGGTAAAGTTACTTGCCACTAGGCCTGAAGACCTGAGTTCTATCCCCAGGGCTTACGTGGTTGAAAGAGAAAACCAATCCCCACAAGTTGTTCCCTGATGTCCCCTTGAGTACTATACATGCGTGCACCACTCATATCAATAAATAAATGTCAAGCAAATTTAAAATATGTTCATTTGTTTTCAGAATCAAAATACAGAAGAAATACATTAATATGAAAAACTTGTTAAAAGATATTTAATGGCATGTTTATGTGGAGCACCAGTTTTTTGTTAAATATCCGTGTTTAATTCTTAGTACTTAAGCAATTCTTAAGCAGATTAGGCATTCTACTTTTATTATGATTCATTTTGATATATTAGTAATAGGATTAGAGCAGCTTTCTATTTTCTTGGAACATGATAGGTTAATTTTCAGACAGTTACTGGACATTTACTCCAACAGATCATCTCTTTGTGTTCTCTCTGATTTGTGGCGTGTAATTTCCTTTACTATGATCAGTCTAATGATGTGCTAGTTACAAAAATGCAATGAACAATAACTGTAACTACTTCAGCCTTCGTCAAGTCAGGCTGTTACTCTGTCCTTTTGACTTTTACCTTATGGTAGGCACTAACAGTATCTGCATGTTGATGGATTGTAAACTCTAAGCATGATAATGTATTTTTCATAGAGTTAATATAATTTTCAAGGTATTGCAAAGGTCAAACCTGCACATCTCTGTGAATTCTAAGTCTGCCTTCTCTTTAATATTTCTTTCTCTCTGTTCCTCTGGTTCAAAAGTTCACCCAGTTCCCAAATGGCCACCTAATTTTCCAGTTATTCCCTCAAGCCATATGTGTTTTGGTTTCTTTATGGTTTATTAGGTACTGTAGGAAAGTAGCATAAGTTATATCTTCTAATGAAATTCAAGCACACTTCAGTGATGCTTCGACTTGATTGCTGGTAGCAATTAAATCACAGCCACGGAGAAAAATGCACAGTCTCACCAAGTCCAGACACCCTGTCGACACCAAATAGGGAGAAACAGAAACAAAAACATCTTCAAACCCTGCCAGACATGCTGTTTCCAGCCTGCCTGCTTTTTGTTGTTGTTTGGTTATGGTGTTTTTTTATTGGCCAGCTGCCTGATAGATAGCAAAATCATAACTTGCTGCGTGCTAACAGGCAGAGTTCACATGTGGGTTATTGAGAGCTGATAAAGGGCTAGATGGAGTTTTGATTTTCGCATTGGACCTTGGTACACCAGATTAATGGAATTTCAATGAGAGACCAGAGAAGCCACAGCTTTGTCAGAGAAACAGATGGAGATTCTATAGTCACGTCTACTCATTAATACTAGTTGCATGAAAGGTGCTCTCTCCTCTATACAAACGAGTTGATATAATTGATTTTTGAGTGGTACATTGAAGAAAAAAAGCACCTTATTGATGACTAGACTTGTAACATAAATGGTGACAGATTTTTATATAGTTTGTAACACAAAAATGTACTTTGTGATTTTTTTCTTCTCTCTTTCGAAACATTTTTTATTTTTATTTTTTAAAAGCAAACTATATCTTGAGACCAACAGCTTAAAGAGAGAAAATGCCATGCTGAAAAAGAATAGCAGGCTATGTTTATTTATAAATGATTGTCAGAGCTTCATTTTGATATGGTAAGATCGGAAAGAAAGCAGTTTCTTTTAATAGCTTCATGCCTTTCTTTTTCTGGACGATCAAGGACACAAGTTAGTGATTGTTCCACTATCAAAACTCCTACAAACTCTTAGGATGCTAATATATATATATATTCAGGGGTCAGATAAAATTAGAGATAATTAAGTGGACAGCTTCAAAGATGCTCCTTATTGACCACACAGTGCAGTGTTTGTGCTGAAGCAGTACCTGTATAGTAGTTGTTAGTCACTGTACAATGACCTGAGTTTCCATTTTTCTACAAGGAGGTCATTTTTCATTTATGTTTGTTGTTTGTGAAAGGAGGTCTCTAACCATACAGCATCATAGCAGATCTCTTGAGTGAGGTGAAAGAATTCACTAGGCTGGAAGACATATATTGGCTCTGCTTGTCAATGATAGGTCGAAGAATCCCCATGGACATTTGTTACAAATCTGAGTCAAGACTAGACCATAATCACTCCATGGATAAGAATCTGGACCCTCTAGGGTGAGAATGCTGGAGAGCTAAAGTGAAATGGAAAATAGAGGAGAGCCATTGTGTGTGTCTTTCTAATTAGAATTCCCAGTAAAATGGGTTATGGAGAGCTCTGGGCATTGACCTCTGGGACTAGTGCACTCATATGTACACTTTTCTTAAAGCTTGGCAATTAAGAGAAAGGGTGAGCTATTTTGATTATAATTTATGAAAGCAAATAACATTTTTCTTCTTTTTTCATATACCTTTCCTTAAGAAACTACAGCATACAAAAATTTTGATTTATAAAACATGTATACTAATTGTTCCAAAAGACTGCTTAAAAAAAACAATGATCTGGGCCAGCAAGATGTCTCAGTGGTTAAGGAGCTTGCCTGGTTATCTGAGTTTGATCCTCAGGACCCAGATGATGGAAGGAGACAACTGATTGCTATAAGTTGTTCTCTTACCTCCTCACATGCGCATGTACACACACACACACACACACACACACACACACACACACACACACACACACACACACACGTGCACGCGCGTACACACACAAATGTAATTAAAAATTTTAAAGGATGCTATCTAGGATGTGTATAAATAATGAATGTTTACATCTGTCTGACATGGGCTTAGATGTGAACCCATCTACATTCACACTATAAATTGTATGATACTTTTGAGGAAGACTTTTTTTTTTTTCATGTGTAAAATCAATTATAGCGCTAAGTGGTTCTTATAAAAGTCAAGCAATAGTTGCTTTACTTTTTTTAGGGTTCTGCTAGACTATAAAACTATATAAATTTTTATAACTAGAAATTTTTTTCAAGATAGCTATTTAGGTGCTTTGAAAAAGACCATAGTACATGTGTTTTTGATATATAAAATTGCATTTTCTTTTTATTCTGAGAATTTATTGATCAATTGGGGATTGAACCCAGTACTTTGAATGTAGGACTGGCATTGTTGGTCTCCCAAAAGTTTAACTTTCAGCTTGAACCTATCCTGTGTGTGTAATGCATGTTAATATTTTATATGTTTAAATTTTTTGTTCTTCCAGTGTTCTAATTTACTAGCTTGTATTTTTTAGCAATATAAGAATTATTATTTTATTTCACTATTTCTCTTAGATGTATACAATAGTTTTAAGTATTGGTAGAAAGGAAGGGACTATAGTTTAGGTACGTATTTTTACAGGACATTGTTAAGTAGAGGACATAATTTTATTTTAAAATTATTTATTTGTGTCTATTAGGGGTGGGATGTATGCCATGCATGGTGTGGAGGACAGAGGACACTTGTGGGAGTTAGCTCTCTCCTTCTACCCTGTGGTGCCAGGGATTGAACTTTGGTCGTCAGCATTGAAAGCAAGTATCCCTACCCATTGAAACCTCTCTCCTGCCCTCTAGGACATCTTTTTAACCCTAAAGATACAGATTGTGTGACTGAGGTTTAAAGTACACAGATGTGTAATATTTTTATGGTATAAATGGCAGGAAAAGTCATTTTTTCCAGGTTGAGGAGATGGCTCAGTGATTATGCACTTGGCACACAAGCATGTGGACAGGAGTTTGGATACCCACAATTCTTCTAAGTGGCAGATGGGTATGGTGGTCTGCTAGTAATTGCAACCTTGAAAGGAAGGCAGAGATGGGACATTAGAGCAAGCATGTGACAAGACTAATCTACAAGCATTGAGCTTTGGGTTTGCCTTAGATTCTAATAAGGTAGAAGAGTGAAGAAAAATGATTCCTGACATTAACATTGAGTTAATATTTATTGATTAAATAGCCATGCTGTCCATGTTTAAATCCATTAAATACTTCAACAAACCTATGAAGCAATACTAAGCGCTTATATCCTTATTATTTTATGAGTGCAAACAATGATATTTGTGGAACCTTAATACCTTCCTCAGGAGCATCCATCCAGTTGTGTTGAGTAGCAGACTAGAACTTGAATTCATGTCTTTTTGACACAAAAATGATGTATGCTTGTACGCCCATTGAACTTTCTTCTTCTTCAGATAGGCTGCTGGTTTTATTTTAGGGGTTATGAAGGAGAGACAGAATAGAGTAGTGCATATTTGCTGAAAGAGAAGAATTTTCCTGTCTATACCTACTTCAGCATTCCTATAGCAGCCGTAGCACCTAGGAGCTTGGAAGAAATGCTATCCCCACCCAGTCTATGATCCTGGAGCAGTTCTTTAACTATATCCCTAGGCGTGCATTAAAATATGAGAACTGTGTTTGTCTTAGTAAGTTTTTCTATTGCTGTGAAGAGAAACCATGACCATGGCAACTCTTATCAAGGAAAACGTTTAATTGGGGCTAGCTTAAAGTTCAGAGGTTTAGTTCATTATCACCATGGTGAGAAGCATGGCAGTGTGCAGGCAGGCATGGTGCTGGAGAGGTGTCTGAGAGTTATACATCTGGATCTATAGGCAGCAGGGAGTGAGAGAGACATTGGGCCAGGCTCAAGCATCTTATATCTCAAAGCCTACCCTCAGTGACGCACTTCCTCCAACAAGGCCACACCTTCTAACATTGCCACTCCCTATGAGCCTCTGGGGACCATTTTCATTCAGACCACCACAGTTTGTACGGGTATTTATTACATTGATCTTTGTCATTATAAAGAAGCACAGTTGCACTTGAGAGTGTAATAGGAAGTTTCTGGCCTGGTCTAGTCCCAGAGTCTGGACCTTCCCATCTCTTCTTAGGCCCCCAAAATGACTCAGATGGTTACACTGATTTCATGCTGATTAGCTTATGGCTTAGGCATATTGCTAGATAGTTCCTGCATCTTAATTCAACCCATTTCTATTAATATGCCTTGCCACGTGGCCCATGGCTCACCTGCACTATTTTTACATGTTGAGTCTTGGGCAGCTGGATGGTGTCTCCAGTGACTCTGCCCTCCTTCCCCTTAACTATGCTGTGATTTCCCACCTACTTCTAAGATGCCTGCCATAGGCCAAGACAGTTGCTTCATTAACAAATGATATTCACAGCATACAGAAAGACCTCCCATATCACTTCCCCTTTTCTGTGTCATCAAAAAGGAGGTTTCAATTTCCACATAGCAAAATTGCATATAACAAAATGGATATCAAGCAAGAATTATAGTTACAATATCTAGTCCATTTGTATTTAACAAAATTAAAGAAAATATTTTATCTACTTTATCCTTGTGAGTCTAAAGTTTCATATCTAATATACCTTTTACATATTAAAAAAAATCTATACTTATAACTATGTAATCTTCAGCTACATCAAAGACCACAGAAGGATATACTATTACCCCAGTAAACAGGAAGTGCAAGCAACTTTCAAAATCTAGAAATGACAGAGATGACATCTATCTGCCTGGACAATCACCCAAAGTTCTTTTGTAACGATGGGACATTCATCTTTAGCCTACAGGCCTAGGGTCTCTGGCATACCTTTCAGTGAAACAGGAAATTGTAAAGACTGTTCAATTGCTTCTCCTTGTGTCCTGAAGAATGTCTGACAGTTTTCTCTGCAAAGCAGGAATGCAAAGGACCATCTTGGCTTGTTCTGCCAAAGTTCATAGGTCACTTTCCTATGGGTCCTACATGTCCAGTTTATACAGCTTACTGTCAAGCAGTCAATACAAGAACAGTTTCTTGTCCAGTGGCTAGCCATTAACACAAAGAAAGTAAATTCCATATGGAGTTTCTTCAATGCCCATCATTTTCTTGAAGTAGATTGATACTGCCAGGAGCAGACCTGTCTTACTGTCCAGGAAAGTCTTAAGTTCTTAAAATATTTTAAATGCCATATAATGTAGGTCTTTGAAGTGTTTGAAGATTACTTATCTAACTGAAATATATCTTTGTATAGCTAAAAAAAACTAACATGATTATAAATTTGTTTATCACAGATGACTATTAATCAGTATTTCTTAATTACACATTATAATTTTAAAGGAATTGCATAAACATATATATCTTAAACAAGAGTAGAAATATACATACAGTATAACAAAATTGACCCTAAATTAATATCAATAAACCAAAATGTATAGCAATGTAAAATATTTTGAGAATAACAGCTGATTTTTGGATTAAGTAAATTCAACAATTTATATTTTTAATCATTCCTGTATCATACCTATAACACTGGCCTGGACTAGTCCCACAGTTTGGACCCGGCTGCCACCTCTTATCTGGACCAGCAATCTCAAAGTCTCAATGAAACACACAGACGCTTATATTAACTTCATGCTGTTTGGCCTATGGTTCAGGCACATTGCTAGCTAGCTCCTTCATCTTAACTCAACCCATTTTCATTAATCTGTCTGTCTGCCACTTGGCCCATGGCTCACCTGTGTTCTTTACATGTTGCTTCTTTGGGCATCTGACTCCAACTGTCTCTGATTCTGTCCACCTTCTCCTATGCTCCTGTCTCTGGCTACGGTGTTCACCAACAGTCAAAACAGCTCCTTTATTTAAAGATTGATATTCACAGCACACAGAAAGACATTCCCCCATTACTCCCCTTTTTTCTTAGAACGAGATTGGCTATGTCTATTAACCTTTTGTAATGAAAACAAACATTTATAAACATTACTTTGGGAATTTGGGCGTAGCTTTCCATTACTACTTCCTGGTGATTGAGGGGTGCTGGAAATCTTATCAGGGTTCTAAGCCTGGATCATTTTAGTCTGAAGCCATGAAGCTGATGTAACCATCTGTTCCCATCAGAGATTTTTTTTCAGGGGGTCTTGGTTGATGAAACCATATTAACCTGGAAACAATCCACAGGTTCTCATCTTCTGTGGAAACAAAAGCAGAACCTCTTTTTCAAAGCTGCATATCTTTATACTCAAATTTCAAAGTCAAGATACCTTTAAAATACAATCAAATGTCTTTCTTTAGTTAGCTCATTAACAGTTAAATAAAGAGAAAACACAATAATAACCATAATCTAGACTCTGTATTTTTCGATCTTTATGTGGCAATTATATTTTTATTACTCTATTTCTCTTTTTTAAAGAAATTTCTCTACCCTTTTTCTTTTCTCTCCCAGCCTACATATTTTTTTTTCACACACATTTTAACCCATTTAAAGGTTTTCTTCATCTGAATCTGTTTTATTGTGAATCCTTAATCATTTTCCATCCAGTAGAGCTTTTAAAATGTTAGACTGTAAAGCCCAGCTCAGCTTTTCAACATGGTGGAGGCACCAGAGCCACCTTACCTTCTCAATTCTGGGAAGCAGTATTTAAATATTGTAGAGCTATTTACCACCTGAACTCTTCGGAATCTTAGGGTTCACATTATATCAAGTAGAAACCTCTGCTGCTCAAGAACTCCTCCAAGTATTTGGCAGCAGGGCCCCTTAAAGGAGCCACACAGTTTTTTGCCACTAATGCTGAGTCAGGAAGCCACTCTTAAAGGAGCTGCACCTCTACTTGCTGCTGTCAAACAGAGCAGCCCCAGAAAATGCTGCTACCAAGAAGTCATCTTTGACTCTGTTCCTTTTTGTTCAATATAAACAGAAACCTTAAATCCATCATATGCAGCTTGTTGCTTATACCGAGTCTTCTGTGACACTTCAGGAACTGCCTTGTTGCAGCTTAAGCTGCATGTAGCAAACCCACCATTTTGCAGTTTAAGCCTGCATGCCACACCATCTCTGTACCATAATCCATTTGAGAGACACAACTTAGAAGCCACTTTTGGCTCTGTTTCTGTGCTCTAGATCCCTTTTAAAGCTTTCTCAGGCTTCATGTGGGTGTTTGTGCCCCACGTTTGTGCCCCAACTACACACACTGTAGTGTGAGGTTTCTGGCCAGCCTAGTTCCAGAGTCTGGACCTGTCCACCACTGCTTAGGCCCCCAAAATGACTCAGACACTTACATTGATTTCATGCTGATTGGCCTATTGTTTAGGCATATTGCTAGCTAGTTCCTGCATCTTAATTCAACCCATTTCTATTTTTACATGTTGATTCTTGGGCAGCTGGATGGTGTCTCCCATGTTTCCACCCTTCTTCCCCTAACTAAGCTCTGATTTCCCGCCTACTTCTAAGATGCCTGCCATAGGCCAAGACAGTTGCTTTATTAACTAATGGTATTCACAACATACAGAAAGACATCCCACATCATGAGAGGCTTTATGTATATGTGCGATGAGGAATCTCTATAGGCAAAAACATTTCTCTGAACCTACCTACCCACCTCTGTTCCCAACATTTTTTTTTTTTTTTTAGTTACTTGAACCCTTAGAAAAAAAGCTGTTTTTTTGTTTTGTTTTGTTTTTTTTTTTTGTTTTTTTTAAGATGCATAAAGCTACTTTCCCAAGATTGCTGGACTGTTGCTGTTTCTTCCATTTTGAGATAATATCTCACTATGGAGCCCAGGCTGGCCTTGAACTCTTGGTCCTCCTGCCTCTGTTTCTGGCAAGTGCCACTGTGCTTGGTGTAGTTTTTCTACTTTTGAACCGACTTTTCAGAGCCACTTTTCCCTCTAATAAACTTCTTTGTTAAGAGAACCTTTGGTAGGTTCTGATATATAGCCCTAGGCATGTTTGTATGTTAACTGTGCATGTTAAGGTAAGGGAGGCCGAGTACCACTTACCGAACTTAGTTACTAGAAGTAGGACAATGGTGAAGAAGTTTTTCTTATTGCTGAGTATTCTCAGAGGGCAGAGGCTTGTCTTTCTTTACTGAGCACATGGTATTTGGACCCTTCTTTTCATTTGGGGAGAAGTTGTTAGGGCTTCCTACCTTCACTTGTGCCTACTTTTCTAAGCTGAACCAAAGAGCGGATTTAGAGTCTAAAAAGACAGTGCAAAGACCAGTTGGTTTCAGAGGAAGATGGATGTTGGACACTGGTTCCTATCTTTGATGCCATCTCTTCCCACAGAGTCTGGAGAGGTTTTGTTCTCAGCCCGCCATGATGGAAGACCCAGTGAGTAGTAAGGTGTCCTGTGTGGGATTCTCCCATGTCTAATGTGTGATTGCACCACTCCTGTCGATCTGATTGGTTAGCAAGAGAATGAGTTAAAGACAGACAGACAGACAGACAGACAGACAGAGAAAGCTGGAATTTGGTGGTCTGGGTTCTCTGGTGGAGAAACTGAGTGCCCTGGAAGCTCAGTATGCTTATTATATAGTGTTGAACAGGGAGAGAGGGTTAATGCATTTTGCTGAACAATGAGGTGCGGTTATTACATACAAATACACAAAGAAGGAGAGTTTATGGTATACAGCTGGATCAAAGAAGTATGTTGAGCTCATCTCAGTAGGAACAGTAAGGGAACAGTCTTTTAGGCCATGAATATCTGGAGAGAAGAAAGCTATGGTGAACTTTTTCAGCACACACATGGACCAGAGGAAGGCTTTACCATACCTCTGAGCCTCACCCTTGGGGACAGGAAAGCTTTGCCAGTTTCTCATCCATCTAAGGCTTTGGGGTCCTTGACATGGCCATGACCATGTGAAAGTACACACTCGGATTTTACACACCTAGGGCCTTTTCTACTTTCCACAATCTATTGCTTTGAAAGGTTTTCCTCTGAATGGAGAGTTTCGGGTTGAGAGTAAAGTGTTGAGTAAGCTGGCTTGGTAGCTTGTCTGTAAGGCCCCTTGATCATGACCAGAGGGGGAGCAGTCCTTTTAAAATTGCTACATTAAGTATGACATTCTTAGGGGGAGTATAGGTCTGTAATTCCTAGTTTCTGGGCTTTGGCCCTATCTGTCCTTTTCCAGTGTTAGGTGAGGCAGTCTGCAGCCATCTGCCAGTCTGGCTTCAGAGCTTCTACTGGACATTCTTTTTCGGATTTGAACTTCTTACAGGGAGGAGTTAAGGAATTTTCCAGTTCCACAGCAGCTTTTCCTGCCAGCTCCACGTGGGGATGGGCCCAAGAGCTCTCCCTGTACTGGTTGTGGTTCTTCTGTGCATGGCCTTCTTGTCCTGAAGGAGGATGGTCAGATGAAAGCATATATCCACTTTCCTTCCTGCTCTCCTGCACTTGGTGTCTTCTCTCGTCTCATTTCCTTCTGGTCTGTTTTCTGTTGTTAGCAATTCTTCATAAAAAATGAACTCATGACTCCATTTCTTTATTACTAATGATATTCTGGCTTTGTTCCTTAGAAACACACTGATAAGGAATCAAGGGCATAGCTCAGTGGCATTGTGCTTGCCTGAGGTGAACAGATCTTGTGTTCCATCCCCAGTGCTGATCAAATAGATATAAAAGAATTTCAGGGGGGCTTCAGAAGGCAAGGAGGCAGGGCTGGTAGGGAGTGTAGCTGGTAGATCTGTGCTGTCATTTTTGTGGTACAAGGGCGCTGCTTCATCTTATATTTTATAAGCGATGTATTAAAATAGTTTATTGGGGAAGACATAAGCTCCCTGGTCACCAGTTGGAGGCTGACATAAATTTGTTGATGTAACCGTAGTTGTAGTCACTTCAAATAAACATGAGCTTTCTGGAAGAATTTAGATTCTGTAAGCACCAGCCAAGAACTATCCCTTCTAAAATAACTGCAGTCTGTCTTATTGTGGCTATGATGGTAATACCACAATATTCTGAGTGAGCCTTCAGAAAGAATATTGCAAACTGGTATTAGTAGGTACATTATAGGAGAAGCCAGAGTGATAGGTTCTAGAGTGATAAGGC
This sequence comes from Phyllotis vaccarum, assembly GCA_033318265.1. Lineage (NCBI taxonomy): Eukaryota > Metazoa > Chordata > Mammalia > Rodentia > Cricetidae > Phyllotis > Phyllotis vaccarum. The sequence goes on along the minus strand of JARWLC010000014.1, from coordinate 79,296,046 downwards.
TGGGTAGGACTGCACTGGGTGGAGGAAGACTTGTTTTCAGATAAACTGAGGGGATGGGGACAAGAGTCATGCTGAAAAGGAGCCAGTTGAAAAAATAACTGAGAACCCTTAGAGAAGAATAGGCAGTGAGGATTGAGCAGAGAGGCAGGCAAGATACAAGGGGTTTGGCTTCCTGCCTTTAGTTTTGAAACAGTCTCACTATTACCCCTGTGTGGTCTGGAACTCTGTAGACTAGGCTAATTTTAAACTCAAAGAGATCCTCCTGCTTCTGCCTCTTGTGTCCTGCATGCATGGTTGGCTTCAGGTATTGATCCAGCTACTGACTGTCTTTGGTGAAGGTACTGCCATTCTATTAGTTTGCACTTAGAAAGAAAAAGTATTCTTAAGAGCATTGCTGCTCTTCCAGAGGACCTGAGTTCAATTCTCAGCACCTCGTGGCAGCTCACAACTGTCTGTAACTCCAGTTCCAGGGGACCCAGCACCCATGGCAAAGCACCAGTGAACATAAAATAAGAGAGAGAGATTCTTTCAGAATTCCAAGTCATGTAAAGAGGTGATTCTGTAAGCCAAATAAGATAACATTTTGACCAAGATAATGGGATTAAATAGAAATGGTATTGTGGACAGAAGTAGCTAGTTATAGCTGCTTTATTGAAGTGTATTTAATGTAGCTGTAGGATTTGGCCATTTAAAGTTTATAACCCAGCATTTTTTCATTCAGTTACAGAGTTGTGTAAATATTTTCTCACTGATTTGGGAACATCTCCATTACCACAAAAGGAAACTCTGTGGCACGAGTGGACATTGCCAATTTCCCCCAGTCCCGTCTCCTCCCTCGCTCTTAGTCATGAATGTGCTCTCTTGTCTCTATGCAGTTTTCTTATGTGAATAATTCATATGACTGCAGTTGTCTAACATGTGGCTTCCTTTTCTTAACATAATGTTTTCAAGGTTCATCTCTTGTGTAACTGTGCCAGTGATTCATTCCCTTTTGGGCCCTACATTCATCACCGTGTGTACCCCACTGCTGTTTATTTATTGCTTAGTGGACATCTATGTTGCTTTCTCTGTGTTGCTGGTAGACTACCATTTCTATGAATAGCTGAATGACTTTCTGTGAAGGTGTGCTTGCATTTCTCTGAGGATATGCATAAAGTGACTCATATGTGGAGATTTACTTTTTTTTTTTTTTTTTTTTTTTTAAATTTCCAGACTTTTCCCAAATGACTGTGACACTGTATGTGTCCCAACAGTGTATGAGGGTCAACCTTCTCTACAACTGCTCTACAGTTAATGGCCTTTTTGTTGGTTTGTTTTTTGAGACAGAGTCTTTACATAGCTTGGCTGTCCTACTCACTTTGCAGACTAGGCTGACTGTGAGCTCACAGCAGTCAGCCACCTTCTGCCTCTGGAGTTCTGGGATTAAAGGCATGGGGCACCCCACCTGAGCACGTGACTGTAGCCCATGTAGTCTGGTTTCCTTTCATGTGTTTGTTAGCTGTTTGTATGTCTTTGGTGAATGCTCATTATATTATTTTTCCATTTTCAAAACTGGATTTTTATTTTATTTCTACGTTGTGGGTTATTTATATATTATAATTCCATAAATATATTTATTTATATATTTATATATATATTTATGGAATTATAATATATAAATAACCTGCATAAATATATGATCTAGAAATATTTTCTCCAAATCTTGGGCTGACAGTTCACTTTCTTGTTGGTATACTTGGGACAGGACATTTTTGTTCTCACTTATTAAAGACAGGGTTTCCTGTGTAGCTTTTGCTGTCTTGGCTCTTGCTCTGTAGACCAGGCTGGCCTTGAACTCACAAAGACCAGCCTGCCTCTGCCTCCTGAGGGCTGGGATTAAAGGTGTGTGCCACCACTGCCTGGCAAATTTTTAAAAGAGGTTTAATTTATCTGTTTTTCCTTATATTTGTGCTTTTTGTGTCATGTCTAAAAATATCTATTTTTTTTTAACATTTTTAAAAAATGATTTTCTTAACTTGAGGCTAAAGTGATTTATCAGAACACCGAGTTCTACTGTAAGGGATTGTGGGATTATGAGATAATTGAAGGGGACACAGTGTAGTCTTCCTTTAATGCAGTTGTAGCCTGTGCATATTTAAAAGTTGTGCAGATGGCAAGACATAATTTTCTTGCTGTCTTTTCAGTTCAGTGAACTCTCAAATTTTGTAGCCTTCAACATCATTTAAAAAACAATCCTCACTTTCCCATGTGTGTATATCACTGCTCTCATTTCTAGCGCTGTCATGGTTTTGACATGTCAAAACAACTGTTTGCTGCATTACAAATATAAGCACAGGGTTCTTCTACTTTAGTTTTACTAGAGTATGTTATTTCTGAGTACATGTAGTCTGTAGATTATTTGACAAACTTAGCACTTTTCTGGCCAAGGCTGTGTGTGTGTGCTTCATTACGGAGGCAGGTGGAATCATAGTTTTGAGAAAGTTGTTGCTGCCTTTTTGCATTGAACTCTTCACCCTTGTAAGGATGTGGAGGTGACTCCACCTATCACCAGTTATCAGGTGAGCAGTCTTGTCAGGTAAGGGACCTGAGACACAGAAACATCATGGGAATGTCAGGGCATCACTGTTCAGTGTGTGGTCTGCAGGCTGGACCTGCTCTGTGAGCTGCATGTGACAATCTAGATATAACAACCCAGAGTAAGCAATAGAAGGTGTAACAGCAGCCTGACAGTCCTGCTTCATCCAAGTGCATAATCACCCTCTTCCCTAGTAATTGGTGTTTTATTGTTTTACAAAAATATTAGTTTGTAGTTTTAGGGAAAGAATGGGGAAACTAGGTTCAAAAAGACTTATCATAAGAATACTAAAATATTAGCTTATTATGTCTTTTTTTTGAGTCCTGCATCTTTTTCTGTTTATTCTTCCATAGTCATAATTATGTTTCAATTTAAATATGAAGTTTTTTTCACTGTGGAGAAAGTTTGGGGATTTTAATTTCACATTTATTGTCAAATATATATTCATGTTCCATAGTTATAGTTAGATATTTAATTAAATTATATTTTTGTATGAAAGCCAGAGGATAGGGTGTCTCAAAGCTTTTCATTTGCAGCATCTAGAGAAGAAGATAATGGAATTTGAATGTCATCTAGTTCTTTTTCCTGCTTAAACAGAAGCATAAAGCATCATACTTAATGATGGTCAGAAAAGTAATCTTGGTGGTGTGCTTTTGCCTCCGTTTGTGTGACTGTTCCAGAAGCATCTCCTTACTTTTTAATGCCACTTGTGAGTGGTTCTCTTTGGAACCTGTTCATCACTTTCTTAAACACTAACAGAGGTTAATAAAAATACTATTTTAATATCAAGAAGTAGTAAAATGTTTTACCATGGGGAAAAGAAATACAAATCCATTTCTTTCATTGAGTAGGACTTATTTTGTTATTGGTACCCTGGGACCTATTTTCTGGAATATATGTATGCTGCAAGCATCTAATATGCTTCGAATAGGATTTCTTTTCTAACAGAAAAGATGCCTGAGAAGAGATAGGAATTGATTTTTTTTAAATATAGGTAGTAAGAGAAGGTAACAGTGTTGCATGTTTCAGACAGAGTTATGGAGTAAAAGTTTAATTCAGTAGATTTTACTGTTAGGGTAGGCTGAGGAGAATAGGATGATTAGATTGAGACACCCACTGACTTTAGACCTTATGGATTTGTAGAGTGTAGGGAAGTAAGTATTAACTATAATTCATAGTCACTTGTATAAGAAACATACAAGTAAGAAGATAAAAATGATGATTGAGATGAAGACAGACTTGACAGTGGAGATGGCGTTTGGGAGAATGGGGTTTCTGATGTATGTATGGGTCATGGAGATAATAAATAGCCTGGTGAAGAGATACATTGTTTAGAACTATTTGGATTAGATCAGTTTAGGCAAAAACAGACATGATTATGCATTATTTTACCCAGGAGAGAAGGATACACTTGGCATCTTGCCTTATGCCTACCTAGATCCAGGTGGGAACATTCTGAATCACCAGGTGGTGAGCATTCCTGAATCACATCCTGCTTTTCTAGACCTAACTTCCTGTAAGAGACTGTTATGTAGGGTGTTGTAGCAAAAATATATCAAACACGCACATCAGTTTGTTGGATATTTTCTACTAGCCTACCAGTCCCAAAGAGAAGTCTCTCAACTGCTACTGTTCAAGTCTGTGCCTTGGCTTCTGTGTTTATTTTGAGGCAATCTCTGCGGTATATACACATGTGTGGTATGCTCTATTGGCTGGGACTTGGTCAGTGTTCCAGTCCAGTCCAGCTGGAACTGTATAAGGACTGGGGGAGTTGCCATTGTCCAAAGGAGAACTGAAACACACTCAAGGACAGGAGCAACAGTTGAGAGCAGACGGAACCAAAAATCCACTCCACGGTGGATGCTGAAAGTACAGCTAAACAGAGAGGTTGTAAGGCTGTGAGAACACATGGTCAGGTGGGTGGGACGCAGCTTTTTAATGCTTAGTCAGCAGTGAGTATTTCAAACTCTTAAAGAGTATTGTTTCTAAAGCAGCGGCTTAACATAATGTTGCAAGCAAAAATTCAAAATGATTTAGACAAGGAGTAGCTGGAGGCAAAAGAAAAAAGTAGGGCTGTCTAGACTAATTTTTCACCTATATCGGCACATGTATATGTATATATGTTATGTACTGCCCTGCTGCAGATTCAGTCAGGGGCCTCAAAAGCATGTGACATGTACTCCCGATGAACTCCTTCCTGGCCCCAGCTATTTTAATGAAACCTTCAAACCTTCCCTGAGGGCCAGCTTTCAGCTTAGTGATACTTGTTTGCTTTTCACATTTCATATCAGAGCACTAGCCTGTAATTCCAGTGCAAGGAGGCTGAAGCAGGAAGGTTGCCCAAAGTTCAAGGCCAGCCAAGGTTCTCTGAGGTAGGCCTTATCTCAGCAAAACACAGCAGGAAGCACAGTTCTCTGGCTGTTTTTCTCTTTCTGGCCTTACATGGTAGCTAAGAGTTCATCACTCCTAGCTTTTGGCACTAACACAAAATGCAGAATTGTAGCGATTAGGTACATTAAAATTAGAACCTCAGACTATTTGAATTAAACTTATCCTGATTAGGATTGCTTTTTTGTTTGCTGACTTATTTATGTGTATCAGTGTTTTAGCTGCTCTTTTCACCACATGAGTGCCCGGTGCCCACAGAGCTTAGAAGAAAGCAGCAAATCTGGAACGGGAGCTTTGCATGGCTGGGAGTGGTGTGGGTCCTGGGAACTGAACCTGCCTTCTCTGCAAGAGCTGCAAGAGCTGCAAGAGAGCACTCTTGTCTGTGAGATAGCTGTCCAGCTACCAGGACTGCTTTTGATTTTATTTTTCCAAATTTATATCATTTTCTAAAATCAGTTGAGGCATCAAAAGATCCGGGCACATATATTATGCCAAGGTCAAAGTGAGTTCGGAGATGAGGGACAGGGAGGGCAGGAGAACTTGGGAGATAAGTGAGGGTCAGTCTCTGCACTCCCCAGGACTCCAGCTCTGCAATGAGGGGAGCTGCTTATTTGGCCTTGAGGTTTCTGTGAGTCAGTGCAAAGATAGAAAGCTTATCTAGCATTATTTTTAGTGTTTTTGAAATAAAAATAAATCAATAATTCAAAAGAGATACGGCTCTTAGTAGGACCAAGATCAAGTGAAATTTCTTGTAAGGAGGCTTTAAAAATGGTTCTATGTGTAGGCTATCATGCAGGTTTTGTAGAAAAGATTCTCAAGTTAATTACACTTGGAGTTTCATCTTAAAGGTCCACTAGCTCAAATATGAAGCAGAACAGTGTAGAACAAGTCATTTTATGGGAATCATAATACCAGGGGCTTGGAATCTATAGGCCATGGAATAAATCTGGCCAGTTGCTATTTATATATCGATGATTTTTAAAAATGGTGTACACCTATGCCATTTTTCATATGTTGTCTGTGGTTGTTTTTATTTACAGCAGCAGTGAAAGTAGTTATGCTCCTCGGAGATATTTTGGTAAATGATGAACCACATGTGTGATGGTACTGGAGGAGGAGGAAACCACCTAGGGACGTGGTAGCTGTTCAGTTAAAAAAAAAAAAAAAAAAAAAAAAAAAAAAGTAGTTCTCATGGAATGGCCTACTGACATTTTTCATGAGAATCCTGGTCAACCATGCACAATGACACTTGCTTAGAACATTTCTTGTCTGATCCTCTACTGAAAAGATTTGTAAATTCTTGGCCTAGAAGTACAGCTCTTTGGTAGTCTGGTTTAGAGTCAAGACAATATAAGAAGTGTATAGAACAGAGTTTCAGACTGATTAAGCCATGTTCCAAGTTTGGCTTAAAGGCATAGCTTATTCAGCCAAGTGATGATTTCCTTTTTTGGAAATTTGTGTTGATCCCCTAAAAATTCTTAGACAAAAGAACAAGTTGGTAGCTCTAGGTTTGTATTTTTTCTTTTTGGATGTGTCTTTCCAGCATTTGTCTGTCAGTGCTCCCTGACCTCCCAGCCCTGGTGTTCTTTTTTGGTCCTGAGTTGGGAAGACAGTTGCTTTGCTTGTACTTCGTCTGTGTTCATGTATACTGCTTTCTGTAGTACCGGGCAGCAGAGGAACTTGAGGTGCATTTTCTGAGCACTCACTGGAACATAGTTCTCGTCACTACTTAGAGGCAGATCATACATCTTACTCAGGTAGAAGAGTTAGAGTGATAGGTGGAGGCCTACCAAGGCCCATGCCAAGTGGAGGATTAGCCAGCAGGGCTTGGCCTGAGGCCGTCTCAGTTTTCCTCAGGAAATAATTCTAGCTCTTTTTCATTACAGAGACAAATAGGTAGTTGCAGACCAAATGGCATCTATGTTATGCTTATAGGTTTGGATCATCTGTTGTTCTATTTAACAGAAGTTATAATTAGCTAAATTACCACCAAATAAATAAATAAAGAAAACTAGCTAAGAAAACGTGAGATAAAGCAAGGAGGGGGGAGTTATGAGAGTGAATCAGGACATATAATATTACACTGGGGATGTAGTGTGGTGGCAGACAGTTTCCTGACATTGTGAGGACCTGAGTCCATTGCTGGAACCTTAAACAAAACACACACATAAAACAATAAACATAAACTTAACTTTGTTAGGTCAGAATAGTTGGAAGTGGGAAAGGAAAAAGGAAAATGTGGGGCCTTGGTGAACTTCTTAGAGACAGAAGCCTGAGAAAGACCAGCTGACCATCTGTGCTCAATATGATGGGTAGAGACAAGGGCATTGGGAGCCCCAAGAGATATGGAGAAAGACCAGTGGTAGACTTGCCTGATTTTGTTCTGTTTTTTTTTTGTTTTTTGTTTTTTGTTTTTTTTTTTTTTTTTTTTGTTTTTTTTTTTTTTTTTTTGGTGCCAGCAGGACACTGACTAGAATCGTCTTGGGAGAGAGGATGTCAGTTGGGGAAATGCCTCCATCATACTACCTGTGAGCAATTCTGTAGGGTATTTTCTTGATCAGTGATTGACGTGGGAGAGCTGCCCAGGTAGCTCTGGGGTAGCCGCCCAGCTACCCCTGGTCGGGTCCTGAATGGTAAAAGAAAGTTGTGCCTATGCTCCCCTGTGGTCTCTGCTTCAGTCCTGCCCTGACTTTCCTTAAGGATGGTTTGCAACTTACAAGTTGAAATATGTCCTTTCCTTACCATGATGATTTTGGTTATGGCATTTTATCACAACAGTAGAAAGTGAGCCAGGACAGACTTCATGACTGTGACATGATCCTTAGATTCTGCTCTTGAAAAAGTGATACCATCTGAGAAACAAAACAAAAAACCACAAAAAAGCAAACAAATGGGGAAGTGGACAAGAAGGATGGGTCTGTTAATCTTGAAGGACTACTGGGAAAGTTAGTCCAAGCTCTCTGAGAGCAAGGCTGAGATTGGGATCGAGATACGGCGAATCACTGGTTTATTTGCCTAAACATGTTGGCTGTCATGAGAGAGATGAGACTTGCCAGGGACTGTAGGAAGAGATGGACTAGGATGTGTGGAACAGAGACATCCACCCTCACTTTCCTCACACGTGAACCAGGAGAACCGTGGCTTTTGTTTCTAAGCTTATGATCCCAATTTATAGAATTTTAGAAGTCATTAGTTACCTTCACTTAGCGTGATTATATAGTCATGGGGATACATTTTACTGTGGTAGCTTTGGCATTCATTTGAATATTGGTCTGATCTTATTTTTTTTCTCTTTTTATTGTTTTATTATTTTTCTTCGTGTAGTTCAGATACCATGTTAAATCATTGTGTTTTGTGCTGGCAGCTTATATAACATTAAACAATATTTAAGGCAGATCAGAATACTTCCTACTATTTGCATGCTGTATTTTCAAGGGCCTTCAAGCGGCTAAACATTAGTTCAAGAATAAATTATACTGTTGTAGTTAGGCAAACAGATTATTATAAGCAGCTCCATTTAGTTCTGGCTTGACATTGTGACACTGGAAAAGCTACTTTCTTTCTATGCTGATGTGGGAATGCCTTTCTGCATGCTGTGAAGTAAAGGAAATGTTTTGGCCTATAGCCGGCACCGTAGGAGTAGGCGGGAAATCAGAGCATAGGTGGGAGAAGGAGAGTGGAGTTAAGGGAGCTCGAGAAGAAACATATAAGGAAATAATAGGTAAGTCATGGGACACGTGCCAGGACAGATTAATGGGAATGGGCTGAATTAAAATGAGAGAGCTAGCTAGTAATATGCCTGAGCCGTAGGCCAACCAGCAGGAACTTAATATAAGTGTCTGAGTCATTTTTGGGGGGGGAGGGAAGCAGCCGTGGGAGAGTATGGACCTCTGGCCAGATGGGGCCAAAAACCTCCTGTTAAACTATGCCTTATTTTTCTAATTTACAAAATAATGGTAATTATAGTATCTTGTAAGATTATAGGAAACATAAGTGCATGGTACATAGGACATGTCCTGTTGTATACAAAATAGCTCGTGTTGCAAGGTGACTAAAGAATGTATGACTTGATTTTTGTATGTTTCTTTCCTCTGGAATTTTTAATCCATGCTAGAACATAGACAATTTTAAGTTATGTTGGGCATTATTACATTTAATTATATTACATTATAATAGCTGAAAGGAGAGTTGATGATCTGCAGTTTTTTTATGGCTTGGTATTCAGCAGGCAGGTGTGTGTTACAGTTGACATGCAGCAGCCATAGACTCTTATGTGGGTGAAGTGCGTTTCTTTTTCTGTCTCCTGAGCAACAGGAGATGATGAAACTGTGGCTTACAAATCTGATAAAAATAAGTCTTAAAGCATCGACTGGCTTATTGTTTAAAAAAACACCAAATGTGTTCAAAGGAGGCTCATCTTGACATGCAGAATGTCCTTTGTTTGGTTGACCATTTGTAGACTTGACTAGAAAACTACAGTAGACAATTACTGTAGAGTAACAATAAGACAAAACGTTACATTCTGTTACATTTAAGTTTAAGAGAATGTATTAGTGGATTCTGTTTTATAGATGGAAGATTTTTTTTTGTGACAATAACTCCTTATTTTAAAAATAAGTTTCTTTAATATTTGAATTTTTAAGAAGAAAGAAATCTGTATCATGACTATTTTACAGTGGAAGAAGACTAGTGTTAATGTTGTTGTCTTGAGTTGTATATCTTGGAATTATGATATTGTTATCTGTAGTTTTCCTTTGTATGATAATAGCCTGTAGAAGATATTTATATATAAGATGTGGTTGAACTTATATATGGTAGCTCCTCTAGTTTATAACTATTCTGTGATGTATACTTTGTTTTGTTTCTCATTGAACTTTAATACGGTGCTTCTTGTCATGTTCTGATTATCTAGCGTTTATTTCATTCCATAATCCTTTTGCTCTTGTATCTGTATGCTTTTATTAATCTTCACGCACATACAAAACTTCCTACCTATATGAATACAGATACTTCTGTGAATTAGTTGTATTCCCCTGAGACTGTAAAGAACATTACCATTAACATTACTGTATTATTTAGTCCAGAAACATGAAGATTGAACAACTATTTGTCCCAAAGATATACTGGAGGAACACCTAAGAAGTTGATGCCTACCTAAAATTTTAAGTGTTTCTGATCTTGAAGCATATATGCACAATTTTGTTAGGTGAGGAAGAGAGAGTTAGGTATTGTCTAGGTAAAGCACGTCCTCTTAGATTAAATTTCTACCACTGTGGATGTTAGTGCTTGTGTTAGGGATTCAGATAGCACATTTGACAACATGTTGTGATGTGTTTCTTGTCCTTTTGGGAATATTGGGCAGCGTGTGCCTTGGATTCACTTTCACTTTTCTAGAAGCTTTATATATAAATTCACTTCTTGCTCTTAAAAACTAATTAACTAGAAAACTTTCTTGCCTTATTAAATTATTAATGAAATTTATTTTGATCTGCCATTGATTGATACTTGAGACAAAATTCAAAGGCCATCTGTCAGCATAATTGCTAATATATTAAATGCACCAACACATATTTATATGGTAAATTATATGTTCTTGGAATTAAAAAAAATCAAGTGTTTTCTGCCCTTAACTCCTTATAGTCTGCCTCAGTGTGTGCATATGTGACCCCCAAGTGGTAGGAGATCCAGGAAGACCACAGGAGGACTCAGGCTCTAGCAGTCATCACTGAGTGCCCAGCTGTCATGCAGCGCAATAACACGTCTTATTTTTCTGTAAAATGTGACTTGGAATATGTCTTGAGATACTGTTGTTTTCTAGCAGTTCATACATAGTACAGAATTACATTGTGAACAAAAAGATAAAATAATCTTTAAAAATAAAGCCTGCAAATCAATCCCGAGATGAACATATGGAACCATTAACTAGGCAGAATTCTCTCAGAAAATATACAGAATTTAACCAATGTCATCCTCAGCTATGAAACAAAAGGAAAGGTGGGAAAAAGTATACACCGCTCAGCAGCTTGACAAACATGCTTTAGTGTTTATTGCATATGGGTTTTCTGGGCTTGAGTACAGTTTTTAGTCACTGTTCAGCCAATGATGAAACCGAAATTATGTTCAATCTCTTATTTTATATGTCTTATCATTCCTAAGTAGCCTGGACTGCTTAAACCCTCTGGCATGGTGTTTAGAATCTGTCTTTAGGTCTTCATAGGAAGGAGCAGTGAGTTGCCAGTAACCGATTCATCCCCATCACACTGAACCTCCTGCTTGTCTTCCACTTTGTCCTCCCTTGGGCAATACTCACGGGTCGAGCTGCCAATCTGTAGACTTAATTTTTCCAGCAGTACCATCTGGCTCCTTGGCACCAGAAGTTATATTGGTTCTTTGTGGTTGTTATAAACAATATGAATTTGTCATATTGTTAGACAGCTTATAGGTAGTTTATTGCTATTTGAGCCTGATTTTCTTTCAACTAACTGTGATCATTATTTAGAGAATCTTCTTTGGTATTTATGAGAGCACACCAAGGCTTTTTGTGACAAGAATGGGACAGCACTGAAACAGATTCTATGTCAGCTGGGGATTCTGTTGCCTGTGCTGAGTCTGTTGAATTCTTCAGGAGCTCTTCCTTTCAAGACAGATTAATTTCAAGTTAATAGTAGAGGTGTTTCTATTTCATTCAAAGCCTGTGCATTGGTTTTTAAAATTATTTGAGAGTGTGTTTAAAATTCCAATTTCATTGTCATCACGACCTAAACATAAACATTTAGAAATCTCTGCCAGTGTGCAGATAGCCTTCTAATATCTGCACTGCTATCTTTCTCTCTTCATCTGTCATTTTAAAAAATGAATATATGCCTATATTTTTTGTTTTGCTTTGTAGATGGAGGATTTTACTTTTGTGTTTAATAACAAACAAATCAAAAGGATCATTATGAAAAGTTCATCTGACTTTCAGTAATTGAAAAGATATGTCCAGGCATGTATTTGTACAAACTTAAGCCATTTTTCATATTACATAGTAAATCAGACATATTTGTTTCTAAGGTAAATATTGTAAAATTAATTTCCTAAGCTCATAAGGATTCTTTGTATAAAGCAACTCATTTTGACAGGGATTTACTTGAATCACAGTTACACTAATTTATCATGGAATACGATATACATATTTTTAAAGCAGTTGGGTAGAGTTGTTCATATGAAAGTATTTCTACTGAGTTTGAGTTTTTAAATTTGTCATTGTGTTGCTTCATAATAATGAAAGAATACTTATGTTAGAAATGTATACCTTTAATCTTTTTACTTGCTGGCATAAGGCTATTTCAAACTCATATACTGATTTAGGGGGGATCATTTTCATATCACCATATTGGCAAGCAGTAATTACAAAGTTGACTTTTCGGAACATTTTTAGAATGTTTGGCAAAATGCTCAGCTAAACTAATGTAATTTGGCTGTGATGGGATACTAGAGTCCAGTTGTTAATAATCGTTTGGTTCTAAGTATGTGAAGAAAAGGAGCAGTGGATATCACTCTGTGAAGAGCTAAATCAGATGTCACTGAAGTGATTGATGTGCTGACTGCAGTGGTTAACATGCATTTTATTTTACTGTCTAGCAGAAAGAGGTGGGCTATAGAAAAATGAATTCTTCACTGAATAATTCAGAACAATTATCAAATTTTAATAACAAGCTGAGAAGGCATACATATGACCCATGTTCTCAGAATCACCCACATTAGAGATTAATTGTTCTTTCTTTAAACGAAAATCTACTCAGAAGTGTTTTTAATTGGTAAATTATGATGTTTTGTATTTATAGAGTAGCATCTTTTTTTAAAATCAGTTTTGTGAAGTTTACATATCACAACTCATCTGTTGTCACAAATGCCTGCTCATTAGAATTTGCTTCTAAAACAGCAACAACAAAAATACCTTGAATTGTTTGTTGGCTTTATCTCAAACTCAGATATGTAAGGGGGACAGTAGAACATTTTTCTTTGAAATCACAAAGAGTTCAGTGACCTTTCAGTGGCAAATTATGTAGAAAGAAAATATTTATATTCATTTAAAATAACCTCCGTGAAGAAATAGCCTCATTACCGTGTTTGATCAATTTCTTGTAGGCTGAGCTGTAGCTGCTGTTACCATTGGTTGATGGAATACCACTGAGCAGTGGCTAATGGTGATGGCGCCCATCAGGAAGGGTTCAGCCAGCGGTCAGCAACAAATAACCCAAGGCTGTTTCTAAGTTTGTGGCTGGTGGAATTTGCTTCTTGCCCCAAGCCAGCAGCATTGCTGAGCTGGGCTATTTGATTAGAAGAGAGGCATATTTGCTTCTTAGCAACTGCACATTTGCACAACCCATAGTCCTGTGCTGCCTCTAAGGGTTTCCCTTTTGTGATGGTAGAATAATACTTTATTGTTGATTGACAGACAAAAGAGGTTCTAATACAAGGCAGGCTTATAACCATTTTTTGTAGTTTTTGGCATTAGAAACTGTAGCTTCATATTCCCATTTTTAAAGGAAATATAGACCAGATGTATGCATAGGGTAAATAAGCTTTGAAATCCCAGTGTGTTAGAATTTTAATATGCACATCAGCAAGATTTGCAATGTATAAATATGATTATGATTAAGTACTATTACATTTTTGCCTACCCATGTTCAGTGATAGAAAATAAATTTTGATGTGTGCATTTGTGTGTGTGTGTGTGTGTCTTCTAATTGTGTATATTTTCAAACTAGGATTAATACTAGTTAAAACTTAGCTAGTATTGTTGAGAGAAGGCTTGATGTTAGTAGCTTTTTATGGCCTTTTTACATTCAAGAACTAATTTTTATATGAAATTAAGTTAGATTTTGAATTCTAAGTGGATTGTGGGCACAAGATTTAGAACATAGCTCTCAGAGGAATGAGTCTATGAATAAAAAATGTCTTCAGTAGTAGATTAAGTGTTTATAACTCAACAGCTAAGCGAGAAAAGAGGAATGTGAGAAACAATCTGGGTTTCCTATGTTCCTGGGAAACCAGAATGAAAGGAAAACTAGAACTGGTTTTATAGCTTTTTTTTTTTTTTGTCATTCAGATTATATGGGTTGGTCTTGAGTTATAAGATTTTAAAGAAGTAGTTTGACCCGCAGTAGTGTTAATTGTATCTTGCATTTTTTGATGCTTTTGATTTTTAAAAGAAAAACATTTATTTATAATACTTTAATGGAATAATGCAAAAACTACTTCAGCCAATGTGTAAATTTAAGGTCATTATTTTGTATAGTTTATATAATTCATGGTCAAATGAAATTGTATACATACAGTGGATAAAAAGTTTTAAAGCAGAGTGCTTTAAAATATATTTCTATGTCTCTGAAGATTTGGGAGAGATATGAAGAGTTTCCATAATCTAAGATGATCAACAAGAAAGTGCATTGATATGAGTTTTCTAGTTAGCAAATCTTGAAATGTGTTTTGGGACTGAGGGGAAGTTAAAGCTCATGCAGACATTAACATAGACATAAGTGTATGTGGGCAAATAGTCCCATTTCCCTACAGGGACCGTAGGGCATATTAGTATGCATAATATGACCATCACTGTATTTACTCACTAATAAATAGCTGCTTTAGTGACAAGCTAGAGTCCAAAAAAGGGAAGAGGAATGAGGTTGAATGATTGAGTACAGCAAGGCGGTAATCTGCTCAGCGTATCAAGCAGCTGCCCCTGTGCAGTTTCAGCTAACATGTTTGAAGTAGTCCTTTAAAAACAAATGGGAGACCAAGAGAAAAGGGGAAACGCTTCTGAGAGTACTTTAAAATCATTCAAAAATTAGCATGCCTGCAACTAAATTGCCCAAGTTAGGATGTGCATTTTATACTGTATGAATTAGAATTACAATTTTTACTAACATTTTATTTATAAGGTAAATTATGACAGTTTGGGATAATAAGGAAAATGATCTCTAAATTACAGATAGTTCAAAAATGGCACTTAAAAACCCTAATCTACTGCACTAAAGCTATATCTATTTGTCTGTAGCATTACGTGGTATTTGTTGTTAAATGCCCTTCTCTCCTTTTTAAATAGTCTTGAAGTGCCTTGTTTTGGGGGGACATAGCCCACAGTAGTTTTCTTAGTGGACTTTACAGCAGGTGTCATCTCAGGTTGAGGGGGCTGTTTCATTATTGAGGCTCCCCTCTCTGTCTTTCATGTTAAACTTAAATATTGTGATGTTTGGGGGACATAAGTCTTAATTTGTGAGTCCATTTTGCCATGGAAATGAGCCAGACAAAGGTTTTTAGTGTTTCTTGCTAGGTAAGGAAGATACAGGATTAGGCAAGGAGCAAGACCATGGGGTTGGGATGGGGCCGGATTTTGCCGTCTGTTTACCAGAATTTCAGTGTCATAAATCAGAATTACTGTTTTCTTATTGAAGAAACAGTGGCCCAGCGATATTAGATGATTAGATGGTTGGCTCAAAGCTACAGTGTAGTGTCCAGGAGAGAGGAATGGTGGGTCTGCTTTTTTTCTGCTTTACAGCCCTGAGGATGGATGGAGATGTTTATATATATATATATATTTAAGGACTTTTAACAGAAAATTTTATGTGTATATGGGGGGTGATTTTGACCTATGTGTACATTGTAGAATAGCCAAATAAAGCTATTTAATATATATATATTTGTGTTATAAGAATATTCTCTTAGCAATCTCAAGTATACATTGTAGAACCTTGCTGCCAAAATAACTGTCTTGAACTTATTCCTCCTGACTAACTGAAATTCTGTGTCATTTGGCCAACCTTTCCCCAATTCTCCTATTCCTCAGCTTCTGTCAAGCCACATTTTACTCTCTTTTTGAGTGGGATTTCTAATACTCTATATCATCAGTGGGATGGTGCCTTTCAGTGTCTAAGTATTTAACATAATGCCCTTTAGATTGCAGTGAGATTTTTTTTCTTTTTTAAGGCTAACTATTAGCCCTTGTATATATAATACCTCATTTTCTTTGCTAATTAGCAATTTCTTCAGCTAATGGACACTGACGTTGATCCCACATCTTGCTGTTCTGAAGAGTCTTGCAGTGAGCATGGGGCAGATGTGTGCAGGACATTTGTGTTTCATAGCCAAGGCAATACACCTATTAAATCATGTATGCCTAATGCAGAGGCTGTTATGGGTTGTTGGGTTTATAGTAGTTTGTACGTTTTTGAGGAAGACTCCATTGCTGTTTCTCTCAGAAGCCCATCCACACTGGGTAGGAGGCCTTTCCAGCATTGCTTCTCAGATCTTTTACAATCACCTTTCCATGAGGTGAGAAACATTTCCTGTCATTTAACTGGCATTCCTCATGGTGGGAATGTTGAACACTTTTTTTATTTTGTACGTAAGTAATGGCTAGATGTATGTCTTCTTTTGGGACATATCAATTTAGATTCTTTGCCAATTTTTTAAAATAAAATTATTTTTGTTATTATTGAACTATGCCCCTTAAATATGTGTATCAATTCCTTATCTGCTCTGCCCTTTGCTGTCATATCTTGCCATCTATTTTCCTGTTACTTTTGCTCTTGAAAACCTTTCCATTTGATGGGTTCTCATTTATTTATTTTTGCTTTTGTTGCTTCTGGTTTGGAGTCTTACCCAAATGGTATGCATACGCAGTGCTGTGAAGATTTTCTCCTGTGTTTCCTTGTAGATCTTTTATAGTTTTGGATCTTGTGTATGAGTCTGTAACCAGTTTTAGCTGATTTTTGTGTATGGTGTGAGTGCAGGTCTACTCTTCATCCTTTTGCTTATGAATATTTCATTTCAACAGAATCATTTGTAGAAAAAAATGTCTTTTCTCCATTGTATGTTCCTAACAACTTTGTAAAATTTAATTATAGTACATGTGCTAGTACCATGCTGTTTGTTTCTGTTCCCCTGCCTTCCTACCTCCACTTTCCCTCCTCTGCCTTTCTGCCTCTTCCTTTTCTGTTTTTGAGGTAAGGTCTTGAAATTTAATCCTGGCTCAGTCCCTGAGTGCTAAGACTACTCTTTTTAGATTTTGCATCACTATGCCTGGCTCGTTCATTGTATGTATGTACATATGTGTGTGTGTATGTATGCATGTATGTATATGCACACATATACATGTATATATACATATATACACACAACGTACAAATATGTATATATTTTGGTAGCTATTGTGAATAATTTATTTTATTCCTTGTGGACAGTGGAGGGGAGCTTTCATTGTATATAGAAATGCTATTAACATAATTTGTTTTGTATTTTGCAACTTTACTGAATTAATTAGTTTGTTTTATAGAACTTTTTTTGGGGGGGAGAGAAGGTATAGTCTTTAGGGTTTTCTATATATAAGACTGTCATTTAGAAACATACAATTTAACATTTTTTTCAACTCATATACCTTCATTTTTCTTTCCTAATTACACCAGCTAGGACTCTACTAATATGTCAACTACAGTGACTTCTAGGTGACATTAAACTTTTCATTGTTGAGATGTTAGCTCTGGCTTTGTTTCATTAGGGCCTTTACTGTGTTAGGGTACATTTCTTGTGTATCTCAGATGTTGAGTTACTTGGCATCTTTAAGTTCATGATCTCACTTGGATAATACAATGATAATACACCCACATTGTGGATTTAAATCCAAATGAGCTAATCTGTACAAATTTTATTTGTAAATCTGAAAATAATTTACAATCATAAATTGTTTCCCAGTTTAATAAGTGGTAGAGCTAAGTAATATGAAGATGTTGAATTTACATTTCTTGATTTTTAATCATATGAAGGGAATTGGTGATTTGCTACTTTATCATATATCTTATTAGTGAACACTTAGTCATAGAATAAGTAAGTCAAGTATTTAATTAATATTATCACATCCTTACCTGCAGCTACCACTTTTGGACTGTAATTGACTAGGCACTGTGCTAGACAGTCTCATGTATCTATCCACAGCATTGTGACATGGGAAGTACTGTATCGTTTACTGAGATTTAGACTTGTTACACAACTTGGAGATGAGAAGCCAGGTTTCAAACCAACCTCACTTTAGTGTGTATGCACTTAGCCAGTGTAACCTACCTCCATGATACTGGGTCCCAAGCATTGGCCTCCTGATTCTAGTTTGTGAAATACAGTCTCTTCACGACATATTTATATTTTCTTTAATGGCTTTATTAAGATTAGTAGGTGTGAAGTTTAAGTCATTTAAATATATTTTTATTCATCTGCTTAAAAAAAAACGAATCTCTCCCTCCCTTCCTCTCTAGCTCTCCTCTTCCCTCCCTCCCCCTTTCTTGTAATACGAGAGACTTCTGAGATGATACTCTCAGTATCAGAATCTTACTTTGGTTTCTGTGGTTTGGTTGAGAAGACTTGGTAGGCTCACATATGGGAATGTTTGGTTCCAGTTGTTGGAATTATTAAGGAAACATTAGGAGGCATGACCTTGTGGAGCTGCTGAGTCACTGTTAGGCATTATGCTTTCAAAAGCATGTGCTGTTCTCTCCTCTTTGCTTTGTGGCTCTCTCAACATGTAATCTCTTAGCGACTGCTCCAGTGCTATACTAGTCTGCTGCCACGCTCCTACTATAATGGCCCTGGACTGTAGCCCTCTGGAACTGCAAGCCCCAATTAAATGCTTTCTTTTATAAATTGCCTTGGTTATGGTGTTTTGTCATGGCAATATAAAAGTACCTAAAATGTTTCCCTGGTGGAATTTTTTTTTGTGCAAATAGATATGAAAATGTCAAATAGATATTAGTAAGACTAGACATCATTGTAATACTGCAGTCTTGTAGCTATTATTTTCCTTAAAGAGGGGAACTAGTGGTAATCTATAACACCTGCTATTCCAAAATTAGCAATGTGTGGATTTAAAATAGGTAATTGTTCTTTTTCTAATACAAGATTTCTTATTATAATTTTACTTGGATTAATAGAAAAATTTTAGTTTCTTTCTAAAAGTACAAGATACTTGTAGAGCAGATGTTGACAACTTTATGTTGTTTAGTGGTGAGTATAAAATAAAACAAGAATGAGTAAGACATTAAGCATTTATACATAGTTATAATAATTGTAATGTGGATTGCTTTGTAGTTGAGTCCTCAAAACAGTGCAGTGTAATCTTAGGGCAATGTGCCTCCAGAGCCTGTTCACTGGGATGGCCTTATGTGGTAGATCACTTTTAGAAGGATGATCTTTTGTCAGTTTAGTAGCTAATTCTTTTTCTGACTCCACCTTTCATTGAATGAAGTGTACTATATAACTCATGATATGATGATACTTTTATAAATCAGCATTTAAATTTTCATGTTATAATTTTTAAGTAAGGAAAGGGGAGAGAGGGAGGCATTCAGAAGCAACAGGTCACTGCATATAGGAAGTAGAAACAGCAAGGCCCGATAAGGAAGACATTGTCACTGATCCTAATGCAGTTTAAATTGGCTTGATACATTATTAACTGAAGTCCATACTTAATTCGGATTTTCTTGGTTTCCCTTTAATGCTCCTTTTCTATTACAGGATTTCATCCAGAATCCACACATTAGTCACGGTGTCTTAGGCTTTAGATTTCCTTTGTTCTTTGTGACCCTGTCAGGTCTGAGCAGTAGGTACTTGTCTTATGCAGTGTCCCTCAGTTTGATTTGTCTGTTCTTTTTCTTATAATTAAGTTAGGATCATAGGTTTAGGGTAGGTGATGACTTAAAAGTGAAGTATCATTTTCATGGTGTCCATATCTAAGTGCAGGCATGAGTATGACATCACTTTTGATGTTAACCTGGATCACATGTCTGAGGTAGTACTGTTAAGTTTATCCACTGTGAAGTTAATCTTTTCTTCCCTGTAGTTTTTAGCTTTTACTTTGATAAAATTTATGATTATAGGAAAGTTAAACAATAGTACAGATTTTATGCAGATTCACTAGATGTTCATCTGTCAACTCCCTCCCTCCCTCCCTCCCTCCCTCCCTCCCTCCCTCCCTCCCTCCCTCCCTCCCTCCCTCAGTTATCAGGAGCAAGTTGGGGCCAGAATGGCCCATTGAAAACAGGTGTGTTGTCCTTTTATGTAGGAGGACTCCATTGAAATGGAATTGTGCTTTCTGTGTGTCACAGTAGGAGATGTATGTTTTCTTGTCCAGTATTGCTTATGTTAACTTTGACCAAAGCTGATGACTTCAGGTTTCTCTCCTCTGAAGTTACTTCAGTTCCTTTCCTTTTAAACTAAGGATAGTTATGTATATATCCCATTTCTTACCAAGTTTTTGTATATTAGTTTCCGTATCCATTTATTTTTAATGACATATTTATTAGTTGATATTCTATATAAGCAAAACATTTCCCTTTTCACTTATGTCTGTTAATATAGACTTGTAGATTATGACTTTGTTCATTGTGTCATAGTATTCAGCCATAGTTTAATGTCACCGTGTTGATACTGAAATTGTCCTAGAAAGGACTTCTGGGTTCTCATAATGTACTGCTACCATTTTTTGAGTTCTTTGCATAATAACGTGCTCTAGACTCACCTTGTACTTGTCTTGTTCTAGTCTGTGTTCAGCCCTTTCTTTAAGAAGCAGAGTCCTTTCAGTAGAGATTGATGCTGAGAAGCAAAGATGTCAGTGCTTTAGTACGTTCATGCTGCTGGAGTAACATTGCTTTAGGATGTCCAGAGGGAAATCAGTGACTATTTATGTCTGCACCTTGGAAATGGTGCAGTGTAACTGCTCAGGCTAGGCCATCAGAAGCTCTGCAGCTTTGCTCTGGGTCTTTCTGAATGCTCACAAGTGGAATGTTTTCTCCTGGATACTGATTGTTTACTATATATGGGGAAATTAAGCCACATGAAGAAACTATGTCCATGGACTCTGTGTGCCATTCCCAGATGAGCTCTGTCCTATACTTAACATCAAGTGCTAGTCGTGTTCGGAAGCCATCTTGGATGTTTTAGCCTAGCTGAGTGAGCAAATGACAGCAGATGTGCTGGTAGTATATAGTGGAGAGGTAATAACCACCCAGCTAACAATTCCCTCAGCTTTTGCTACTGTTTAGTAAACCTCATTATTCAGATCAGAGACAACTACAATTGCCAAGATGTTTCATTTCTTATAGTTCTCCAAAGAAGAAGATTCATCACACCACTCACAGCCATGTGGGGAAACACTAGGGTTGATCAGGAAGCAGAGGGATAAGGGGGAGAACATGGATAAAAAGGCTTTTTTGAGGTGGGGGGAGGAAGGCAAAGCAGAGTGAGCAGACAGAATCAGGTATCTTGACACATTTTGACAGGCACCTGGATTGTCCTTGGTATGGGCAATCACTAGAGGTTTGATACCGGATCTGGGGTAATTAGTGCAGGTGGCTAGTGGCCCAGAGTGTGAGGCCTGGTTACAGGAGGTAGCTGAGCTCTGGAGCAATGGCTTCCTGTGAAAAGCACTATGCAGCAGAATCCTTTTTAAGTCTAGGCATTGATTGACCTTGCAAGGAGAACTGTCTTGATGATCAGCAAACCCTTCCTCCCACAGACGTTAAAATATAAAGAAATAGACACGACCAATGCAACGAAAAATAATGAAGTGGCTTCACATACACTCCGTACATGATTATCAGCTCTGGTTAAGGTCTGAAGTACTAAGTAACTTAAGACACTCATTTACATAGCCCACCTACCTCTCTACCTAATTGCCTGTTTGCTTTCCACGTACTAACTTAGAAGTAACTGTTAATCCATTCTGATAACCCTGGTTCCAGTCCAGTACCACAGAAAGCAAACTAACTTTCTTTCTCACAGAGTTTAGGAGACCTGGCCTCCATTATTCTCAGTATATTTACTATAATTCAAATTCAGAGTAAGTAATTTCAGTAGTGATAACTTATGCTCATGTGAAACAGATTTATACCCAGTATTCAGTGTTTTTAGTTTTAAAGATAAATACCACCCAGAGAAAAAAATCTGGAATTCTAAGTATGTAGTTCAGTGAGTTTTGAAAAACATGATTCTAGTTACCTGCACTGCTGTCAATGTAGAATGCTTCCACTACTCTGGAAAATTCCCTCATACCCACCCCAGTGCCCAGCACATGGCTTCACATTGGTGCTAAATGCTGTCAGGAGGTCACAGTTCCTCTTCATAAGGCCTTTCCTACTGGCTATATGACAGCCCCTAAGATATGGTTGCTGGCTTCTTCTGCCATGAGTGGTGATCCAAGAAAGAGCTACGTGGAATTTGTATCATTTTATACAGTCTCATATTTCATATAACATCATCAGCCTTGTTCAGAAAGTCACCGAGTTGACTCTCATTCAAGGGGAAAGCTATCAGATTCTATCCTGTAAAGGAAAGAATGTCAAGGAATTTAGGAATATTTTAAAAGTGTCAACAATTAAAATGCTTAAAGAAGTTAAAATAAATCTGTAGTAACAGGACAGTGGAAATAACTCCTGCTAAAAGGATCTTACATTTCTGTATATCTGATCTCATAGTTTATATACTGCCTTATGATCTGATTTTTAAAATAAGCTGAGATAAAACTATGTTCTGCTTATTGATATTTGTGCATATCAAACCTGATAATCTAGTCACCATTATTTCCAATTTAATGTTCTATAGGAATATGTTTCCATGATATTAAATATTTTTCTTCCAATAATGGCTGTTAATTTTAAGTATATTTTATTGTTTTAAAAATTACATTTATTTAAATTCAGAAAGATGCTACATTTTCTGATATTTTAATTCATTAAATTACCTTTTAAACACTTTATATTTATTTTATGTGTGTGAGTATTTTGCTTCATTGTATGTCTCTGCAGTCCATGGGCATGCTCAGTGCCAAGGTCAGAAGAGGATATCTGAGTCCTTAGAACTAGAGTCAGGGACACTTGTGCACCGATATGTAGGTGTTAGAAATAGACCCAGGTCCTCTGCAAGAACAAATGTCATCTCTCCAGCTCTCACCAATTACCTTCTTACACATGACTTACTTAAATATTGGCATATTCTCTGTTAAACATCCACTTTGTGTTAAGGATTCTAAAACATTACCAAATAATTTATAAATATTTCTTTTTTGTTTAAAAGGGCTGCTGTCAGTTTAAAAAGTAAACTGTATATGAGCTGAAAAAATGTCTCATTGATAGCCTACTACATAGGCGTGAAGACTTTAGATTAGGTGTTCAGAACTCACAGAAAACTGGGCCTGATGGTATGCTTCTGTAACTTGGGCTGGTGTGATTGTGGAGGCTGGAGACAGGAGGACCCCTAGAGCCCTCTGGGCTAGCCAGCCTAGACAAATTCTAGATAGAGCTTCAGATTCAGGGGGAGACCTGGTTTCAAAAAACTGCAATGTGGAGAGCAGTTGAAGAAAGATATGTTTGGCCTCCACGTTTGAGTGTACTGGCACCCAGACATGCACACACAATCTAATGCACAGCACATACATATACTACTTGAATTGTGTGGTTAGAAGATAGAAGGAATCACAGAATTTCTAACAAGTAAGACCAGAAAGGAGAAAAGCAGGAGAGGTCTGCAGTAATGGGGAAAGGTGTCTTAATCATCTGCAGGCCTCTCTTCCGCTTTCTCCTTTCTAGGCTTACTCATTAGAATCATTTGCCCAGAAAGTCTGTGCCTTGCTAATGGAAAAGAAGCAAAGAACATGTTAGTGTCTTTCCATGTGTGCTTAATTTTAGCAGCCTTAGTTAACCACTGACAGTGCATTTGGTATGAACACTAGGGAGTTAGAAAGATTTTGTTAGGTAACATCCTAACTTTTCACACTTGGGACTCTGATGCTGATTTTCCATCCTTCTATAGAGTAATTGTTGTCCAGTTCCAAATATAGAGGCTTAGATAGCATGTATTGTTTATACTTCATGTTTTACTAACAGGGTTTAAAACTGTACTTTGATAACAAGATACTGATAAACTGAATTCATCTCTTCTAAAGCTATAAAGATGAAATACTAAGAAGTAAATTCAAACAACCACTTATGAACATATTCATCTTTTGATCCAAGATAAAAGCATGTGATACTTGTATTATTAATTTTATTAAAAGGATTGATGCTCTCTGGTAGGAAATAAAGGTGATATGATTTAGTATTAGTATATTCATTAAAAGAAAAAATTGTATGAAGCAAATGTCTGAATCTCTTACATTCTTCATCTTGGTTGCGCATAACTGCTGATTTGTACCCATCACACTGGTAAGGAATTTGAGTTCCATAGATGGAGCTACTTAGTGTATAACCTGAAGATGCTAGGTAGCAAGAATATTGTTGATTTTCTGTGCCTCTTATTGTGAAGCCCATTAGGACTTTTATTGTTTATGTACTGAAACTCATTGTTATCAAGCATGTTATCTTATGGTAAACTTTATTTTATCTATCTTTTATTCAGTTTTCTCTGTGTCTAAGATTATTAAGAAATTATGAGTTAAATAGACTAGCTTTATTATTCTGATGGACAAAATTCAAATTTTACCTAGATCGAATGTTAAAAATATGAGAACATGAATATATCATTTCTGAAATGAACAAACAAAACCCCACTCCAAACAGATCACCTTTTAAAAATCTGACTTCTAATCAATCGTAGAGCCAGATAACTTTCAGGTTTTCATCTTTTAATTTGTTGTGATCCTTGCTAAGTAGAAGGATTGGATGAAGCAATTTCTTCATAAACACTTAACAAGTCTCTTCCTTTGCATGTTTTCGTGTGTGTGTGTGTTTTCATCCTCAGATGTCCTACTTACCTAACTCTTCTTGTAATAATGGAGATACACTTACTCGGATGTGCTTTCCACCATACTCACTTGAGGTAAAACCTTTGCCTTCACTTGGAGTTCCCATTTTTCTCTCAGGAGGACAACCAACAATCCTCAGATTCTTTTGTCTCCAGCTGCTGAGTTCTGAGATAACATGGATTCTGGAATTAAAATCCAGCCTCTCGGGTTCTTTTAAGTTCTAATTTTCTAAGACAAATATACTTTCTCTTCGTAGTCCTGGCTGTCCTGGAATTCACTCTGTAGACCAGGCTGGCTTTGAACTCATAGACATTCATCTGCCTCTGCCTCCCAAGTGCTGGGATTAAAGGTGTCCACCACCACCACCTGGCTAATTAATTGTTTTTAAGGCTTCCATTGTTGCTTTACAGACTCTGTCAATATTAGCACATGTAAAACTGAACTTATTTGATAGTTGCTCAGTATTTCATGCATTTTTGTTAGTTTTTTCATAAAATATACTTTATTTTCTTTTCCCTCCCTCAGATCCCCCCAGATGCTTCTCACCACCTGACTTGCCCAACTTCGTGTTCTTTTTCTCTCAAAAACAAAAAATAGAAGCAAAGCACAATAAGACACACAAAACAACAACAACAAAATGAAACAAAAAGTGCACAGCCCCCCCCCCCCATGGAATCTGTTTTGTGTTGGCCGATTCCTCTTAGACCTGAGGTCAGCCTGTAGGGCCTCCTGTGGGACTCCACTAGAGAAAACTGTTTTTTTTTTTCTTTTCCAGCAAGTATCAGCTGCAAACAGCTTCTTGGTTAGGGTGGGACTTGGTGTCTGCTTCTTCTCCACACTGGAATTTGTCTGGATTGAGCCTGTGCAGGCCTGGTGTGCGCTGCTCCAATCTCTGAGTGCATAGGTACATCAGCCCTGTTGTAGACACCCAGGACCCTGTTTCTTTGGAGTGTCCTCCACCTCTGGTTCTTACAGCCTTTCTACTCTCTCTTCAAAGATCCCACCGCTGCACACTGTCCCACTGTGCTCTCTGTGTTAGTTGTTATCACTGCAAGAAGCTTCTGATGAAGCTTGGGTGATGCATTAATTTATGAGTATAGTAATAAGAATTACTTTATTGCTATGCTCTTCTAAAAGGATAATAGCAGCAGTTTTTCCCCAGGCCCATCTCAGCTCAGTTCTTGGCTGTTTGAGCAGTGGAGTATGGGTTCCATCTTATGGGTGGGCGTTAAGGCAGTAGTACAGTGGTTGGTTACTCCCATGACGTTTGTGCCATGATTTCGTCTGTATATCTTGTAGGCTGGTCACTGTTATAGATCGCAGGGTTTGTACCTGGATTTCAGTAGCAAGCAGAGTACCTTCTAGCACCATGAAAGCTAGCCAGTAGGGGTGAAACTTCTAATTGGGTAGTGATTCAATTTTCCATGTTCAATGACCCAGGTAAGTAAGGTAAGTAGTGTCTTCAGCATTAGGGCCTTACCCTTAAGTTGTAGAGAGTTAATAGATAGCCTTGGTAGTAGTGTGATGTTTGGGTGTCCATGAGACCCCACCATGATCAACAAGACGGAGCCGATTCCTGTCACTGGAGGTCTTACTTTGGCTTATAAGATATCTGTCTGGGGCATTGTGTCCCCCAGAATATGATGGTGCGGTTTAAATTCCTTTCATACATGTGTCTGTTTTAGGAAGCTTCTCTAGTAGTAGGCTTTCATGTGGCTTTTCTAAAGTTCTGTGGTGTCAGCTGTTGTCCTTTACTGCATTTCCTCCTTTGGTCTCTCTTCCCTTCCTCATTCCCACTTACTTGTTATAATAGGTTTTTTGACTTTGTTTGGTTAGAGGTTTAGACTTATAGACTTGTCATTTTAGACCATTTAGTTGTTTATTGTTGATGAGGCTCTTAAAAATGGCTTAGACGTTTATATTAATTTTTATGTTGTTTGGTTTATGGCTTAGGCATATTGTTAGTTTTTATATTTTAATTTAATTTATTTTTATTAATTTATTTTGTTATGTGGACTGTGGCTTATTTGTATTTTTTATATGATTTTTGGGGGTTGTTTGGCTTGATTTGTGTTAAATTTTATTTTATTTTTTTTTTTATATTTATGTTTTGATTTTTTTGTTTATTTTTATGGTGTTTGCCATGGCCAAAACAGTCATTTACTTAAAGGATGAATTTACAGCATATAAAAAAAACATTTTCACATCACCTACTCCTCCTACTCTAGCTTCCTCTTTATCGCTTTCTAACACTATATTCTATTTCCCCTTCCTGGGAAGATCCCCTCCACCCTCTGGTCCCTTATGAGTTACCAGACTTCTGTGGTTATTCAGATTGAAGCATTAAATTGGCCTCAAAGCTTATTTTAGAGAAAAAGGAACTAAAGTTCTGATGGGTTCAGTGATCCATCCAAGATTGTACAGCCTGCTAATGGCAGGAGTCCTCTGGTTTAGATTATGTGCCCTGGTTAGGGCCGATACTTCCTGTTCTAACTTTCTTGTCTATTCAGGCTCTGTGAGTACACTTTTAATAGAAAGTAATTTTTTTTTTTAAAGTTTGGAAGTATGAGAAGGAAATCATTTGAGAGGATTTGGTGTGTTTCATTCATTATTTGGTTTGCAACTTGAGTCTTTTCATAAAACTATGGTGGCATAGTGGTCTCTCCCCAGACACTGAGCAGTGGGTTTCTTACGGAACGGAACGAGAGACCACTGAAGGCTTTTAATTTTGGATTGTAGGTCACAGGGTTAAGAAATGAGCCCTCTGCAGGCCTCTCAAAACTTTCTTAACTAGAAAATTAACAAGTTAATGTCTGGCCAACCTTGTTAAAGATAGCTGCAAATGTACCTTTGTTTACTTCCACATGGAGAAAGCTCACAGCCATACAAGTAAACTTCCCAGACCCCAGGAAGGTTATATTAGAAACAGCAGGTAGGAAAGAAGCTTAGCTCTTCAGAAATAAGATCCTGATTTCTCGCGGGTCTGTCACTGCTAGTCTGGCATCGCCTAATTGCCATTGGGAAAGGGTTGCTTTCTTAGAGGGGAAAAAAACGAGGGAAATTTGCTTTATCAGGAAATTATTTCTGGAATGTATTGATTAATATCTAACCTTAAGAATTTTATGTAGGCATCTCACCATTATAATTTTGAAATATGGAAAGTCCTTGCAAACATTCTTAGATTGCCTTCTGTCTGTCTGCCTTGTAAAAGATCCTTTCAGTTAAATGGACCATCTTCCTTAAATGATGTCATTAGCTCAGATTGAAAAGACATTGCTGCAGGGAAATCACTTAATTGAACCACAGTGCCTTATTTCTGTGGATCTTGGAGCAGTTTGCTCACTTTTGTCTTCAGATTGGTTAATTTATAGTAGATGATTTTTTTCAGCTCTACAAATGATAAAATGTTGAGAAAAGAAATCTCTAGTAAAAGTATTTTGATGTTTTGTAGTTTGCCATTTCTGAGTTGGACTCACTGGTTCTTAAGCTGCATGGTCAAGTCTTATTTTCCAGTTCAGTGTTTTAGTTTGTTGGACTAAGTCGTTAATGCACTTGGGTTATTCAAATCACTTACTAAAAAGAAATGTTTAATATAGAAATAAGCCAGTTACTTTTGCTCTTGGGATATTTTCCTACTATCCTTTTTTGCTTTTAAGTTAGAATTGTGTGTGTGTATGGGTGTGTGTTGTATTTCTGGGAATTGAACTTATGGCCTCATATACTCTAAGCAAGCATTCTACCACTGAACTACATTACACATTTTTGAAGCTCATGTTCATATTTTCCCTGGGAGGAAGTAGAATCTGCATGAGAAACTAGTAAACTGTTTCCACAGTGGCTGTGCATTTGCATTTACTCCAGCTGCTTTGCATGCTGACCAGCATTTGGTCTTGTCCATGTCTTCATTTTATTCCTTTTGGCAGGTGTATTAACTTGAATTCTACTACCTATTTTTTTAATTTATGAAACTTAAGCTTTAAAAATAAAAACAACTGAACTATGTAGCTGTTGTTGGGTGAGGCTGTTCTGTATGTACTCGTTTGTTTTAGTTCATGGTTCTAAACTGATTATAGTCATACAACTTTAAAAGATTGCGTTGAATCTAATGGATTCTACTCAGCTTTGATATTATAAATAATGAAGCCATTATAAAAATAATTGGCCATACTCCTAAATATGCTACATGCTAATGTTGGCTGAAGTAGTACATAACTTTTTACTTCCCACAGTGAAGAAATAACTTCATTGCATTCTTTGGCAACTTTGTATATGCTGATATTTCAGAAGAATTAACATAACTTTTAATTATCTTAATGTGATATATATTTTTGCTATTTGTACTTTTTAAGGAACGTATTTGACTATTGCAATCTTGATAATTTTCTAGATTGAGGTTTTCCATTGTCTTAGCACAATAGAAAGTGCTGATATATTTGAGATTTTCTTTAGAGATTATGGTAGTCAGTAATAAGTGTAAAGTCCCACTGATGTGTGGTTTCTGTTTTCCTGCTTAAATTAGCACTGTTTTAAAAATGGGAAATGTTATTTACATAAAAATGAGGCTGAGCTATCCTGTCCAGAGATTTCTTTGAAATCTCAGAATCCTTAGCTAACTGCTTTATCCTTGATTTGTTAAAAAAAAAAAACCTTAAATATGTAAATACATTAATTTTAAAAGCAGATATTAAATGAAAAATTTTCTTCTTAAAACAACCACTATGAACCATCTTTCTGAGGTAGAAAATGCTACCAAGTGGAACATATCTTAGAGTACTTCAGAAATTGGGTAGAACCAAAAACCTTTTCACAAGCTGTCTTCTAAAACCAGTTTGCACTTAAATAACCACCTTGTAGTTTGATGGCTCAGGCTGTGGAATTCAGATGTAAGGATTCTCAGCGCTCACTATAATAAGTTGCGATGATTCTGCTATCATGTCTGTCATTCATTTGAACCTCACCAAAATCAGTAGCAACAACATTCAATTTTCTACAAGTCTCTAGTTCACTGCTAGGTCAGCAGACTTTTATGGAGAAGAGGCTGAAGGAGTAGATGGGTCTAATACAGGTAATCGGCAACTTTTTGTGCCTCCAGGTGAGAAGTTTCCTTGCTTCTAGACCTAAGTAATTAGGGGGGTAAGAATCCTCCGATAATTCAGCCTATAAAGGTGTTTAATGATAGAACGAACAGTTAGAGGTGATGATTAATTAGCCCGGGCACTTTGGTCCAGCCAGTGTGCATGCAGGAGTACATACTGGCCATCAGCTGGTAGGCACACAGTCTTGTAGAGGGTTTTCTGTGCTGACACTGGTCATATATCATTGCAGCTGTGCCCTTTGATTACTGGGAGGGCTTGCGGAGTGATTAATAGCCAGGATCAATGTTTCTGCCCAGCACATGACATTTGGTCACAGAGCAACCATATACTTATTCCCCTTTGGCACAACGCTTAGGAGGAATGAAGGATGAGACCTGCCAATTTATAGCTGAAGAGCTTCCAGTTTATAAAATGAGTCAACTTTGACTGTACAAAATTATTCCCCATTGAAATAATTAGTGCAGCATTAAACACAATTAGAACTAAAACTACAGGAGCAGGCTCACTGAATTCGAGCCAGTTGACAGATGGTTAAAGCCTGATACTTGGCTGCCTGTGATGACCAGGAGTTATTATTTTGCTGAGAAAATAGAAAAGCTTGGAAATAAATAGGGACTACTTAAAAAAGTAATATGATGCAAAATACATATTAAAATGTCCAATGTGATAACTCCATTATCTGTAACACAAGAGATATAAGTGTACTATGATTACTACTATACTATGGAGCCATTAAAGTGGACACTGTTAAAACAATGCTCATTCTATGAGGACCAGTTTACTGTGACAAGGTCTTGTTTAATGACAAATATTGGACCTCAACTTAGTTTTTGCAACACTCACAAAATTTTCTAGGTTAATTTTTGTGGACAGCAGATATCAAGACCATAACTACATAATAAAAATGTTTGAACAAAAATATTTTACACTGATAACCTTTACTTTGAAACTTCTATATATGTAAATTATTTCCCTATGTTAATTATATCAGCATATATTATCATAGTGACACAGTTTTTTAACTTTTCAAATTAAAAGCCAATATATGCTAATAGTGTAGTGTAGTGTGTGTGTATGAGAATATACTAAAGCATAGGATATTTGCCACAATATTATATATAACAGTTATATATATTATATATAAATAGTATATATTATGTAAATACCATATTATATGCTAAAGTGTTAAATATATAATTATCATATAACAATTTGTATATAATTATATTTATCATTATTGTGCTGTTTGTAATTAATAATTGGTAATCCTGTTTAACACTCTCAGCTCATATAGACTATGGCATGATAGCTATCTTTCTGTGGCATTTAGTTAACAGAAGATTTTACTGTTTATCCATTGATGCCACATAGGCATCTTTGTGCTGAGTCATTTCACATTCTCGTTCTAATTACTCAAAAGAGGCTATAGAAAAAACTGCCAAGTTTGTTGAGTGTGCTACAGCCCTATAAAATTGTTTTCAAAAATGTGTGTGTGTCTGTGTTGTTTGTTATGCTGTGTTAAGGTAAGATTTAGAAGAAACTGTAAGAAATTTATGTGAATAAAATTCTGTTTTCCAGCTTACTCATGTTTAAGATTAGATCTACAGCTTACAATAAGCCAGGTTTTTTTCTGTAATTTTTTTCACTGAATTATTAAAAAGAGGTGCAGACTGATATGCTGTTTTGTGTTTGTCTGCCCTTCATTGCAGTTAGTGATAGATCTCTTTACATCTTAATAGTTTGGGGTTAATCTCTTATTTTTGACATGTTTCCATTCCCTATTCTGTATTGTAAGAAAATATGTTGATATTAACTGGATTTATGTATTGCCCCTTTTCTTAAGAATTCTCTGGGTTAAGCTCTCCTTAGGACTCCTTTCCTTCCTAGTAAACACTGGTAAGATGAGGCATGGAAAGGCTAGGTGCTTTATTTAGGACTCTGGCCTGCTGGTGTTCTGGTTGTGCATCTGTAACAGTCACCGGCATTGTTGGCTTCAACAGCATCTAACACATCTTTAAAGCATTTTACAA
The DNA here is from genome assembly GCA_033318265.1 of Phyllotis vaccarum. Taxonomy (NCBI): domain Eukaryota; kingdom Metazoa; phylum Chordata; class Mammalia; order Rodentia; family Cricetidae; genus Phyllotis; species Phyllotis vaccarum. The sequence goes on along the minus strand of JARWLC010000014.1, from coordinate 79,264,195 downwards.
AATGCACTTCTTCAGACTGGCTACTTTCCTGTTCCTAGCCGCTATGGTGAGATGTTTCATTCTTAGATTTTTGATACATCTTTTTTACCAAGAGCATACATAGTGAGTTGATATGTTTGAAAAGAGATTAACAGTCATTTGGGGGTTGTGAATTAGAGCAAAATTCTGAGGTTCAACTGAGAAAGAACTTGGTTGTATCTTTACCCATGCACAAACACTAAAACAGAACTTAATCGATTACTTGCAGGCTGTACATTCTTCCTCTTACTTCATTTCCTGTCCCAAGTGAATATAAATGCTCAAATGATTAAAATTTAATTAGTGATGAGGAAGGGATGCTGTGTGTTGAGTTAATCACTTATTAGATAATTGCTTTCAAAAATAGAATATTGAAGAGAGAGCTTTTCCTTTAAAAAGTCCATGACAGTTCAGTAGTTGGACAAAGTTAAAGAACTATCGTCAGTGAGCAGAGATATTTTAGAACAGTCACTTCATGGAGGAAGGATGTGTTTGACCATAGATGTACTGAAATACCAGCAGCCATAGGGTCGTGTCCCCCACCCCTGCCCCCAGCTCTCCATATCTTGACTTGACTCACTCTTTAGACCTTAGTTCAGGCCCTGACTTTCACAGGACTACCCAGTTTCTAAGGTTGTTTGTAGTTTTCTTTCTTCAACTTTAGCTCATATCTTACATTCTTTATTACTTGCTTTATTATTTATTTATTACTTTATTACTTACATACTGTTTTGTATGGTTTTCAAATTATCTCTTTCCTAGAATGTGGTTTCTGTTAGTTTTCTTTGTCTTAGGCAACACTATATCCCTTGTTCTACAATGGTGGATCTTTGATGATTATTAAATTTTTATCTTAGTTAAAAAGATCTTCCCACACCTGTGACTTGTCTTCAATTTGTAAACAGTATAGTCAGTATGACCTTTAGACCCAGGTGAGAGGGCCCCTGTTTTGGTCAGGTTTGCAAATCCTTGACTGGACATGTCTCCAGTCTGCTCTTCCCCATGCAATCTAGTCTGTGGAGTGGAGGTTCAGTACCCAACTTATGTTTGTGCTTCCCCTTACCTCACTGTGCCTCATTCTACCTGACCTTACTTGCCAGACAGTGTTCTCAGGTCTGGGTATTCTAAGGTGACTATAAAGTTTCACCCACAGCCATGTAGAACTCTTCCATGGCTTTGTTTTCTGTGCTGATCCATGTAACTGACCTATATATTCATAAGAGGAGGCTATAGGTTGCTGTAGGTGGTTGGCTGAGGATATGAGTGAGGCTTTGGGGTTTGGGTTAGAGCCCAGTGTAGGGAGAAAAGAGATGTAGATGTCATAGGTGTTCAAGATTCTAAAGCTGAGTTTAGTACTCTGCATTACTATAGTCAATGGTGTGTATTTGCCAAATCTGGAGGGCAAACCATGTTTTAATTAGCAATCTTGTTAGCTGACTATCTCCATAATATTTCGATACTTATTATGTGGTGCCACGTCCGGCCTAGTGTAGCTGAGCCTGGAGAGGGTCGTCAGGGTTAAATCAGCACTCAAGAGACAGTCAGTTCCATCATCCAGGGAGATCAGCTGCTTCTGCTGCCTCAGCCTTTATTTAGCAAGCTTATATACCCTTTAAGTTCCCCTGCCCTGGGTTCCTGTACCTGTCAGTGTGTTCTCTGGCAACGGGTGCAAGATTCCTCATCATAACAGGAAAACCACTGATTGCAAAACAGGGTGTTGATGTACACAAGGTGCATCAACAAAGATCAGGGAAGTAAACAAAAGGGCACTGACCTTGCCCAGGCTTTTTTAGCCTGACACAGAGTATATGGGTCTGGGTATGCCAGCACCAAACAATGTGAGTCTCCATTTGTTGTAGGCACACGAATACCAGGGGGAGCTTTGTGTCAGTCAGCATTGTACTTGAAACCTAGATTCCTTAAAACTTTTTTTTTTTTTCTGGAACTTGGCCACACTGAAGGTGGTTGGCAGATTGTTATTGAAAGTGACTGTCAGCATACCTCATGTATCAAAAAAAAAAAAAAAAAAAAGCTAAGTTTTTTCTCAATATTTTATTGTGAAAAATTTTAGACATACTGTTAAGAAATGAGAGAATTTTTTATCACGAATATTTACATATGTAGCACTTTGATTTTTATAAGTAAAATTTTCCTGTCTCTGTTTTATTACAGGCCAGATTCCATTTTTAATTCATTTTATCTACTTATTTATACTTGCCAAAGTAAATTGCTGATACTTGTATATTTTCCTTAAATATATAGGTGTGAGAATTCACTTTCAATAAGAAAGGATAAACCTCAGTTTAAATTCCTGATGTTTTAAAAACAAACAAGTTTCCCCTACAGTTATTGTCTTCACTGTCCATCAGTGAGTTTACATATTTGCTGTGTGCTATTCAGAGTATGCCTGTGTTGATAATTATTGATTGTGACTTGATGTAGTACATGGTAATTCATATCCAGTTTTGCTCAGCTAAATAGGATGTTGTGACTATGAAGATGAATGTGAATGATTCATTTTCTTCAGAAGCAGATTATGTCTTGGAACTACAAGCCACACATGGAGAGTTAGAATGCTGAGTGATACGCAGCAGTGTGCTGCTAAATGCTCCCTCTTTGCCTCTTGTGATGGAGAAACTCTGCTTTCCAGCATTTGCTGATTTCCACTGGTACATGCTCCGGAGAATTTTGCAAAACTTTCTGCTGTTCTGCTGGTGACTGTTTCCCACTCACCCAAGCTCCTCTCTTACTCATGGTCCTGGCCTGGCACGTTTAGTAATTCTTCCTTAGATGGAGAGTTTTAGACACTTGAGCATTTTATATCTCTTTTCTTTTCACCCTGGGCTGTGTAACAATCTACAGTGAAAGAAAACCCTTTCCTCTGCTAACTTCATTGACAGAAATCAACAGGAGTAACAGCAAGTAATCCCATAACAGCCAGGAGTAACTAAAGGGCTGTGGTATTTAAAGCTTCAAAGGATAGATGGTTCTGATGAGTCTTGTTTGTGCATTTAGTTTTAAACTGTTTTTACTGGAGTGGGGCTGGGGAATCCTGGAATCCTGGCAGCTGACTCTGTCTTTAATCAGATAATAGTAATTCAGATAAGATTTCTTTTTGTCCCTGCTTCTGGATTTTTGGTTCTTTTAGCAATCAGCATGGTATCACTGTGGAGTTGGGAAGAGATGCTAAAGATTGGTGGTCCAGCTCCTAGAGGCTCCAGCACACCACTGGAAATGTTCTATTAGAGTTGAGTCTGTAGAAGGAAGGCATACTGACAGAGATGGTGCCCAAGCTAATGTATGAAGGATCAGTCTGAGCTGAATAACAGAGTGGACTATTTAACTATGCTGAGTTGTCAGAAGTTTGTTCAGATCTTTGTATTTCTTATATACTTTGCTAAAATGTCCAGAGATCATCAGAGAAAAAGTGGTAGGGAAATAGGTAAAGTAGTAAAGATAATTCGTCACCGTACATCAGCCCAGTAATGTTATGGATTGAAAGCAGACATGAAGGAAGGTACGAAAGAAAATACATATGATATTTATTCACCAAATGTCTGTCTCAGGCAAATGACTGGGATAGTGTGAGAAAGGAACGATTCGGGGGCAATTTAAAATATTAATTTAGAACTGCGGGCAGATGGCAGTTTGGTAATTAGGCATGGGCCAACGACTAAGGAGAATGAGTTAGGGTAATAATACATATCTTAAGAAAAGTTTTATACATTCTTTGGGGTAATAATAAACGTTTTAGGAAAAGTAGAGTTTTATACATTCTGGTGTTCTTTTTGTGCAGCTGTTTTAGTTTGTTTGGGTTGCTATAGCAACATACATTAGACTGTAGTTTATAAACCAGAGAAATGCATTTCTCACATTTAGGAAGTTGTTAAGTCCAGGGTCAAGATCCTAGCAGCCTTGGTGTTTGTGAGAGTGCATTCCTCAGAGATGGAGCAGTTCAGTAACAGACAACAAAGGATATGAATAATCATTTGTCCAAAGAAAATATGAAAATAAGTAGAGTACCCGTAAATATGCTCATAATCATTAGACATTCGAACATGCCAATCAGAATCACAGTAAGATATCAGATAAAACCTACTAAGATCTTTTTGAAAGTGTACATTTTAAATCAGAATTAATCCCATCCCTTCCCCCTCCCCTTTTCCCTTCTAGCTCCTAGTGTGCTTGCCCCCCTGTTCCTTCCCATCATCTCACTCAAGTTGATAGGAAAGTAAAAATTAATTCTTTTCATCTAAAAATTAATATTTTATAATTCTTTGAGAATTTTATATATCTTGACCATATTTATCCCTGTAAGCTCATCCATTACTTCCCCCCCCCCCCCCAGTGGCCAGGCTTCATGGTTTTCCTCTCTCCTCCCTCCTCTCTCTCTAGAGGTTTACTATGATCAAAACTTATGGTATGATTTTTTTCTTTTTTTGAAAATAGATTTTTTTCTCTCACATAATATAGTTTGATTATGTTGTCCCTTCCGTCTGCCCCTCCCCAGCCCCTTTCTCATCTGAATTCACTCCCTTTCAGTCCCTCACAAGAAAGCACACAGGCTTCTATGCGCTAATATATAATATGATATATGACATGATCTGATAAAACAAAAGCTAACACATCAGAGTCAGACAAGACAGACAGGAGGAAAAGCATATATAAAGCACGGGATCAGAAACCCGCTCGTTCACACACTCAGGAGTCCCACAAAAACACTAAACTGGAAGCCGAGACATCTTCGCGGAGCACCTGGTTGCTGGCCCGGGCAGGCCCGGATCATGCTGCCTCCGTCTGTGAGTTCACATGTGCATTGAGCCTGTTGATTCAGAGCCTTGTCTCCTGGTGTCCTCCATCCTCTCTGGTTCTCACACTCTTCCTGCCTCCTCTTCTCTGGGGTTCCCTGAGCTTGAACCTCCTTTCTTTTTTTTAAAAAAAATTAATTGAAACTATTGAAAAAATGCAATCTTTTCTGATTATGCTTTCCACTCAGTCATCTCTTCTCAGATTCTCTCCACCCATCCAATTCTATGCCTTCTTTCTCATTCTCTCTTTAGGAAACAAATAGGTAAATAAATAAAAATAAATAAAAAAAAAAGGGAAAGCATGAGAAACACGTATATGCATGCACATGCATACACAGAAACCAAAAACTGGACATCCTATAAGCAAAAGACTGGCAAGGTAAAAAAAAAAAAAAAAAAAAAAACAACAACAACAAAAAAGCCCAGATAAAGCATTATGAAACAAACTAAATCTCTAAAACATCATTGAGTTTGTTTTGAGTTGTCTCTCTACTGCTGGGATGGGGCCTGCCCTTAAGTGTGGTTTGTTTACCCAATGAGACGCCATTGGAGGAAACTGGAGAAGATAGCTTCTTGGTTAGAGACAGGAGTTTGTGCCAATTTCCTCTCTCCATGCTGCCACCCTGTCTGGCTCAGATCTGTGTGGGTCCTGTGTGTGCTGCCACATTCTTTGAGTTCATATGTGTGTCGGCCCTGTTGTGTCTAGAAGTTTCCTTGGTGTCTTTCATCCTCACTGCCTCTTACATTCTTCCTGCCTCCTCCTCTGCATAGCTTCCTGAGGGAGAGCTTTGTTGGAGATCCTATTTAGGATGGAGTATTTCAAGGCATCTCACTCTTCACATATAGTCCAGCTTTGGGTTTCTGTATTAGTTCCCATCTGCTGCAGAAGGCTCCTTTGTTGATGACTGAGTAAGACACTGGTGGTCTACAGGTATAGCAGAATGTAGTTTGGAGTCATTTTATTGCTATGTTCTATTAGCAGAACAATAATATTTGGTTTTCCTTGAAGTCCTTGGTCACCTGAGCAGTGTCAGGCATGGGTTCCATCTTATGAAGTGAACCTTAAATCCAATCAGATAGTGGTTGGTTACATACACAACTTTTTTGTGTTGTGATTGCACCAGCATATTATGCAGGCAGGTCAGCACGGTAGATGGAAGTATTTGTGGCTGGGCTGTTGTTTGCCTCTCTTATGATGGCATATAGCATACCTTCTGGTACCACAGTTTATTATGGGCCTTAGGTAGGCAGCTTCACAACTTCTCTGTGTTCAGTGAGATCTGTGGGTATTGTTTTCGCCAATAAGGTCTTACCATCAGTTTGTAGAGAGCATCCAATAACCTTGGCAATCACTTGTTTGGGGATTTCCATGGACCTCTTTGGTCAACAACTCAATTCTATATAACCCATTTCTAGTGCTAGAGGCTTCACTTGATGCCATGCTGTGTCTTGTTGGGGCTTTGTCTCTCCCGTTATTTGGTGAGTCCATTTAGATTTCTTTCAGGTATGTCTAAATTTTCAGAAGGCTTTTCTGTAGGTTTCCACATGACCCCACAGACCCCTTAGTGTTACATGTCCCTCCCGTACCCCTCTGTCATCTCCCTCTCCATTTAATCCTCTCATTTGAGTCTCCCTCACACCGTCCTTAAATTGATAGAAAAGGACTAACTTTTTTCAATAATCACTTTAGAGGATTTATCAGATAGTATTTATTTATTATAATTAGAAGTAACTTCTGAGTTTGTAATCACTATCTATGTGAATCACTACCAGGTGATTGTTCTATGAGAGGAAAATAAATCTGCAGCATGCACAGAAATGATATTTCAGTGTCTTCTTATACTGTGTTCAGTGTCAGTGACGTAGTGAGATTCCTGCATCCTGCCAGGATTGTGTTAGGCATGGAGACCTGCTAACCCTGGAGTTGGAGTCTAGAGTAGACATTAGTCATGTAACGGGAACAAATAATACCAGTGTTATTTGAAAGTCTGAGTGAGCAGGAACCATAAAGGTAATGCACATGATGCTGAGAGGGGGTGTGGCCTGGTCAGGGGAGCTTCCCCCAGGAGGACAGCTGGAGTGAGTGAACCATGTGAGTGAGAGCTGAAGGTCTTGACCTAGAGCATTGGTGTATGTACTGACAAAGGCAGAAAGGGTGGGGTTCCTTAGGCAGCTAAACCAAAGACCTTGAGGATGTGTTAGCGGAGGGAGATTGAACAAGTTACCCCAAATTAATTTAATGTTTGGCTCAATGTCACCAGCTTTATTCAGCAGTTATCACAAGTCAGTGTTTAAAGGAAGTGTATACTAGTTTTACAAAGACTGTCTATTCGTAATGCTTGGCTTTCTTGAGTTTTCATCAACAAGTTCCCTTTAGAACTGAAATTTATTACCAAGTTGCTCTATTTTCTTTCTAGTAGTGAGTAAATATAAAGATAAATATGTATATATCTTTGTAACGGGCACCCAGGCTGGCAATCTCACTTCTATCTCCTTTTGGTAGATATATGAAAGTGTGGCTGATAGAAAATGGAAACTCTTGCAAAGTAAACACATATAAATATTTTTCAGAAAGATTTTACCCTTTTTTTCTTTTTAATTAGAGGGGAAAAAAAAAAACTCTACAAGCATTACTTTGTTGTTGTTGTTTTTTTTTTTTTCCCAGACTAGGTTTCACTGCCCTGGCTGTCCTGGAACTCACTCCATAGACCAGGCATAGACCAAACTCATAGATATGCCTGCCTCTGCCCCCTGAGTGCCATTGCCCAGCTCCACAAGCATTATTTTTAACAGTGGGTTTTACATGTACTCTGCTTTGTTCAAAGGCTAAATCTGCACTGCTTTATACAGCCTGAAATAATTACATTTGTATTGATTGTATGCTGCTGAGGGATAGGCTTCTGTCTTGGTCTTTTATTGTAAGTCTGGCAAGAATTTAGTGAGCCTTAGTAAACTGTCTTTTGTTGTCCTAAAGACAAATGGACAGTAGCTCTAATTATCTTGTAAAATAAGCAATAGTAAATAAAATTGATATAACAATAGAAATGTTAATGTTACAGTGGCCTCTGAGCACATTCTTAGTACTCCAGCCTCAGTCAGCAGGACTTGTGCTGTGTCTTTGACAGGGCTTTATGTAATTGCCTTAGACTAGGGCAAGCTAGGGGGAAAATGGAATCCATGTTATCTCTCAGGTAAAAACAAATTTTGACCATATGAACATTTACAAATTAGTTGTTACATTTACGTTGACTTTACTGATGGTAAAATTATGAACGAAAGTCTTCATATTTGTGTCATGATCAACAAACTAGCTAGCCACCTCTTTTTGTCAGCCTGTCAGCAAAAAGTAGTTGTTTCCATATTTTAAATACTTATAAAAGAATAATCTTTCACAACATATAAGCATAATATGACATTAAATTTTCACTGGCCATGAATAAGGTCCATTCATTTAAGTGCTGTTTGCACAGCTTTCTAATGAGAGGTAGGAATGCACAATGTGACAGAGTCTGTCTGGCCAATGAGATAGCTCCTCTGTAAGAATGGGAAGTATTTAGGTCATTCTGATACCCGTGTAGTGACTTTAAGAGAGGAACAGTACACACTTGGCTTGAATTGAGCAGAAGAAAGCATCAGGCTATTAAGAACACTCGAGTGTCTGCTACGTCCATTCATTTGCTCCTTAGGATCCCATGAGTAGAGATTAAGGCTGCTTTACAGGGACCAGTCCAGGAGGTTCAACAACTTGTCTCAAGTTGGGACTGAAAACAAGCTACTTGAGTTGATTTTCAAGCTTACCAAAGTGCCTTTCTCACAAGTCACACAGTATGTACCTTCCATTGAATGTATTCTATCCTTGAGTAAGAGGCAAGGATGTGGTAAAAATCCCTAATTTAAAGATCTGAAGTTGAAAATGACATGACACTACAAATGGAAAAATCTACACCATGAAACTTGCAAAAAAATTATTAAAGTATTACATAAAATTACCTTTTGACAATGCAAACTAAATGTATGTGAACTTCATGTTTAGACCTGGATTCTGTCCCCCAAGTAATCTCATCTTGTTTATGTAGATATTCCATATCAGAACTCAGTGATTCTGCTCCTAAGCATTTTAGATAAGACTATTCAATGTGTCTTCTCCTCTTTGGGGGGAGAAGGGGAGGCAGCTGGTTGCTTCTTTTTTCTTAGGGCATTCTAGGGTTTAATATGGTCATACTTGTAAGAACTTAACTTGAAATTGAAATTATTTTAGTTTTTTAAAATTTTGGATATCATACAATATATTCTCCACTCATAAAGCATAAACTACAAGTTTATTTTTAAATGTATGTATATTTTAAATGTATTTGATTGTTTTATTTGCATGCATGTATATATGTGCACCATGTGTATGGAGTGTCTGGGGCAGACAGAAGAGGGCATCAGTTCTGGAACTGGAGTTACAAACAGTTGTGAGCTTCCATGTGGATGCTGGGAACCAAACCCAGAGCCTCTAGGACAAGAGCAGCCAGTCCCATTAACCACTGAGCCATCTCTCCAGTCCTATTTTGAAATTTGGAAACAGAACCTGGAGCTCACTACGCTGTAGAGCAGGCTGGTCTTTAAGGATTGGGCAGCAATCCTCCTGTTTCTGGTACCCAGGAACTGGGATCACAGTGTGTATCACCATCTGATATTTTAAAAGCAGACCTCAAATGTGTTTTCTGTTGTTTATATTTGGTTTATGACTGATTGAACAATTTTTCCCTATAGTTGTTTTTCACATTCTACCGCTTCTGAGTCAGTATTCTCAAGTAGCTACCTATGGCCTTCGCATCAGATCCTAATTCTTACAGGCTGTCTTAACGCCCTGCCTGATCCAGGACCTTCCCTTCTCAGTGTCACCCAATTTTGTGCTTTCCCTCAGGGACCTAGTGAACCTCCTGTCCAGTCCCCCCAGTGCTGAGAGCCACTCCTTCCTTGATCTGCTAAACTTATCTAGAAGTTTCCAGATGAACCAAGCTTTCTTCTGCTCTTATCCATACTGCTGTTTGTATCAAAACATTCTTCCCGACGCCATTGTTTTCTCTCATGTTGGTTTTAGCCTCAGTACCTATCATCTTCCACAGTCCTTCTTCCTGAGCTGAGGTCTCTTTTCTGTTCCTGCATGATCCCCCCCCCTCCCTGATTACCTCCTGTCACTTATCACACTTCTCAGTATTTGTGAGAGGTTTATTTTAATTTCTGTTGTTGCTTTTCTGCCTGCTTTTCTCACTGTGCTATTGTTACCTTCCACAAAAGAAGGGCCACAAGACTTGTTTACTTTTGTGATCTCTCTGCATGGCTCAGTGCCCACCGTGTAACAGTCCTTCAGTAAATCTCTGGGTAATGAATGAATGAAGCAATCTACTTTCAATGCTACTGTTTAGTCTGAGACCTCATCACAGTGAAATACTGTGGCTGCCTCCTAACTAAAAGCCCTCTCAAATTCCTTTTATGCTCCTAATTCCATGCTGCCAGATTGATTTTTATGAAATACTGCATTGATAGACTCATTTGCTTCCTCAAGTTCCCACAGCAATGGCAGATTGCCCACTGAACCAAGCCCAAACTCCTCTGCTTGTTTTTAAAGCTCTCCTCGTCATAATCTTTTAGTTCATTTCACAGAACTCTACTTTTATAGGCTAGCCCATTCATAAGCCATTAATATTTATTCTAAATGCTTGCTATCTTCCAACATTTGTAAGAAGGCCCACAGCTTCCCTGCCTCCTTCAATAAATGCAGCTCTTCATTCTTGAGTTCCCATGTAGCTACTGCTCCTTCGGCATGAGAACTTAGATTTTGACCATGAACTCGAACAGAGTCCTCAGTGTAAGTCTTGTCTTTGCAACAGTCTAGGATAGCCATTGTGAAAGTTTTTCCTCAGATGACAATAAGAAGCAGAGCTCGAATGAAGTGCCATGCCATAGCATTATCTACTTGAGGTCTAGAGAAAGATGAATTGTAGACCATTCTGTCTTGGATGTTACTTGGGAAATTTGATAACAGTGAAAAAAAAAGTCATTTTATCTTTATTAAATTTATTGAGAATTGCTAGGACTCAGATTTTTGTGGCCTTGTGACTTAGAGAACTACTTATAAAATTAAAGGTACTGATTTTATTATTTCAGAATTTGTGGTAATGCTAAGACATCTGATATCTTTCTGTAAAAAAAAAGTAGGTTTACTCATTGGATAAAAAATGATTGTAGAAACATCTAATCTGAACTGTTCTTCTAGTTCATAAAGAGACATTTAGTATTCAGCTGATTATAATTCTTAGTATTTTAAATATAGAACATCTAGTAGGCCTTACTTTTTCCCCAAGTTCTAGAGATGGACTCCCGGCCGTGGTAGAAGAGCCCTCTGCCACAAGCTCCACTCAGAGCTCTTTGAGTCATGTTTTTATTCATAATAATGCTCGCCACTTCTTTTCTATAAACAATTGAAACTTAGCATCCATTCAAATGTATGGCTCACTAGATCATTTTAATTAATTAGTGAATTTAACTTCTTGAGTCCTTTGAAATTCTGGACAAGTTTAGATGCCTTGGTTACCAAGGCAGACATTACATAGTCTCAGAAGAAATATCTTTTTAAACTACTTTTGATATTGCTAGTGCACACCACTATAATTCATTAATTTACTTTGACTTTAATTTACTTTGACTTTTTTATTATATCAAATATTTGAGGGAAAGTAAATTTATTTTGCTTTAAATTTATGTTACAGATTATATAGGCATAGAGTATATTTGTAATTTATTTTATATATTGAATACTTTTGTTAACTTTAATCACAAAATATATTCCTTTTAGTTGTATCAGTTACATTGTCTAATGTAATGACCTGCTGGTGTGTGGCAGAACAGGGGCTGGCAAGCCACACCTCACCCTCACACTGGAGGCTATGGCCCTGTCCAGTGTGCTTTCCTCTGTACAGCCACAGTGGAGCATAATGAATGAGTGCAGGATACAGGTCTGTCTGTGGATGAGTGCAGAGTATTTCGTTGTTTTTGATACTCTTGACCATGCAGTTCAGGCTGGTAGCCGAATCATGAACATGTGTGATGATGCACAGAATTGGAAGTATCCAGAAGACTGCCAAATAAGCTTTAGATAAATTATCTAAATCTCCAAAGCAACCACACAAAGTTAGTACTCCTATCCTTCACTTCTGAAGGCCAGGAACCCATAGAGGTAAACTGTTAGTTTTCCCAGGGAGTCTGTGTGGTGATATATTTTATATTGAATAAAATCAGTCTGGAATATCAGAGAGAGGAAACAGACCACAGTCAATTCTCATCCAGGCAACTTCTCACAGTGAACAGAGTAAATGCTATCTTCAAGGGTCCTCTGCCTAGATGTCACTTCTACAGAATGCCTGAATTTCTACTCTTCTTGCCTCAAATATCGTCCCCACCCAGTTGTTTACTTCTGGATTCAACCCTGCATCACAATCCTAGAGTTAGGATTAAAAGTGTGAGCTACCACTGTTTGGTTGTTAGACCTAAAACTCACAGAAATACACAAAAATCTCTGTCTCCTGAGTGATGGGATTAAAGGCGTGAGTCACCACTCTTGAGCCTGACTGTGGGTGATTCTGTTCTCTGATATTCCAGGCTGATTTTATTAAATAGAAAGTATATCGCTACATATTCTCTTTTGTGTCAAAAATAAAAGTAAAAGGTTATAACCTCACCCCATTTTTTTTTTTTTTCAGATATTAAGTCATCTCCCTGGGATGTTTTCTCCTACCTTTAAAAGGAAAGGAGGCCTTATTTGCTACAACTAGTTCTTGTAGCAAGCAACTTTTAGATTTATCATTACAGGTCTCACAATGTGGTTGCATTCTGATTCCTATCTTAGTGGTCATATTAGCTTAGGATCATCATGAGGATTTTGGTTCCCATTTCTGTAGTAAAACTTAACACTAATGGATCACTGTTTTGAAGCAAGCATATCCTAGAGTTATATATTCCAGGGTTTTATTAAACACTGTTAGAAAACAGTGCACACATGAGAACTTGGGCCATTTCACAGTTTTTTTCTTCATAATCCCTTTCATGTCTTACATTAAGCTGTACTCTGCGGGTATCTTGTTACCTTTATAGGACAGTTTGGACTCCTGTTTGATATCCTGTTAACTCACAGAATTTAGGATCACTAGGTTTGAGTGTACCAAATGGAACAGCTACTGTCTGCAAGCATCTTGAATACTTAGTTTATGTATATTTTAAAGGAGATTTTATTTAGTTATGCGTGTTATGTTGTGTGCCTGTGTGGAGATCAGAGGACACCTCATGAGAATTGGTTCTCCCTTTACTACAGGGGACCGGGGATGGAACTCCGTAAGGCTTAGTGGCAAACATCCTAACCCATAGAGCCTTCTTGCTGGCCCTTGGTTCTTAACCTTAATGACTTTATGTTGATAAACACTACTGCCCTGTGGGCCAGCAGAAGAACACTGCGCCCATGGGTGCAGTTTGATCATTCTGTTATTAGCCTCTAAAGGCATAGCAAGAATAATGAAGACAGATTTAGAAGCCCAATCTTTGCCCATCTGAGGGAATCATACTCAGTTTCTAATAGACTATTGAATACTTTAAAATATGTAATAATAATATAAATTTAAAATAATTTTAAAATTTTTTATTTCTTTTTCATTTTTCCCCTACTTCATTATTTAGTATCTTCAGAGATGAAATATCTCACAATATCTATGACAATTCATAATTTAGACTTTATTCAAGTGTCTGGAAAAATTGTATTAACCACCCCATTTCACTTTCTTATCTGTTTAGGTATGTGTTTGAATTTTATATCCCAGGTTGAAAGAACTAGATGATTGCTATCTCCAGACAAGATAGACTTACATTAAATGCTTAAAGTATTTGTTTGCTAATGCTAAAAATTAAAGTATTTTGAAACATTTATTCCTCAATATCAACTAGTGATTTAAAGTCATTTGACCTCCTGAAAGTGTCACGTACCATGTTGCAACCTGGAGAGCCCTCTAGACTCTGTTTGGAAACCTGTGTCACTGGCTTAGATGGTGGGGTAATCAGGAATCCCAACATAGCGTGGGAAATATGAACATAAATTGTCAGTGTGTGAAGAGCGAGCAGGTGGAGATAGATAGCAAAGGATAGATCTGAAAGGGTCTTATGTACATTATGCTAAACATTGAGACATTATCTGTTGTGCAATATTTGATCACACTGTGATACTCCAAGGCTATTAATAAAGTTAATTTTGATTCAGAGCTGGAGCCAGTTGTAGTAGTAAGTGTCTGGCCAGCCTTTCTGGCCTAGCCCTGAGGTTCTGACTCACTGTCTCACAGAAACATGCAGACACGTGTATTGTATTGATTTTATGCTGATCAGCCTATGACTCTGGCATATTGCTAGCTAGTTCTTGCTCTTAAACTAACCCACGATTCTCATCTTGTTCAGCCATGAGGCTCGGTACCTTTTCTCAGAGTAGCATTTCAACTTCTTTTCTCTGTGTCTGCTGGTGTCTCATTGTGGTGTCTCCATGGTGTCTTTCTGGATTCTCTGCTCTGCTCTTCCTGTTCCCAGAGTTTCCTTAGTCTGGTAGCCCCACCCACACTTGCTGTCTGCCTTTGGCCAATCAGCACTTTTTTTTAAACTCATAGGCGGGACAATTATTTACAATGAAACATCATAAATGCACTACAATAGACCAAAAAAAAAAAGTTCCAGTTTATTTTGAAACAAAGTTCTAAGGAATTGAAGTTAATAAGTTTAGATTCCAGTTGTAGAATTACTTAATTAAAGCAGCATTTGTTGGCACTGCTCTTGAGATATACTGACTAAAAGCTGCTGAACAGTGTAACTGAGAACGCCTTCAGGGTACCAAGATGGATCTGTGGAGAATGCTAACTTATTGCAAATTACCACCCATCCCTAAGATAGCAATCAGTCTCAATGAAGATTACCCAAAATGGAGAACAAAGAGTTTCACATTTATATCCTCAGTGGAGAGACAGGAAGGGAGCTCAGTAAAACAGCATTTCATTCTCTGCTGGAGTATGCCACCAGTCTGTGTCAGCTGTAGTAAGTACAGGAGATGGTATTCTTTGTAGTGTGGATCTACAGAAGATCCGGCCAGTTGGCCCACTTGAACTTAATGCATCAAACTGTAGTTATCCAGAATGTTTTTATGTGGAGAAAGCCGTCTTTGCTGTATGTGGGACGTATTGACTAGATAATCCAGACTGCCAGGGATAAGTACCCCATGTTGTCACTGCATCCAGTATTAATGTAAATTCTCAGCATTACTGAAAAAATTTACTGATTAAATATTTACTGTGCACAGCTACATGCACACAAAATTTAACTCTATTATGTTACTTTTTATCTGCCACCAATAAGGTTACAAGCTGTAAACTTGGCGCCCAGGAAACAAGCACTCATAGGCTAAGTTTCACTTGGAATGCCCCCTGGCCAGCTGTTTTGATGCTTGCCAAGTTCTGTGTAAAGTACTGTAGTAACCTTGTCCCCCCACCACCCCACCCCCATGGTTTATTGACTTTAATGGAAGTTTTGTTTCCTTTTGTGACTCTCCATGGGAAATGTAATTTCATATAAAGTAAAAGTAGGATTGCCAAGATTGCTAAGTAAGTAGACATTGCTGCCAAAGCTCACCTGAGTTCAGTTCTCAGGACCCAAATGGTGGGAACAGAGAACTGCCTGTTCAAGGTTGTCCTCTGACTTGCACATGTACACCACAGCACATGTGTGTTCTCTCTCACACACACCAAAATAAAGAAATGTGGAAAGATGCTTAACCAGAGTAAAACTAAGGTGTGATACAAGGAAGGTTGTCCTTTTATGTTTTTATCTAATAGCCTTCATTCCTTAAAATATGCATTTACCGAATAATTACATTCCAGGCAAAGTTATGTTCAGCCTTTTCTTTGATAATTTTAATCCTTTTTTTTTTTTTTTTTTTTTTTTTTTTTTTTTTTTTTTTTTTTTTTTTTTTAAAGAAAACACTGTTTTGGTTTTTGGTTAACATACAGTAAACATTATCTTCAAAATCTAATTTTTAGTACTTTTGTCAGTTTGTAACTCACCCACAAACAGCTTGTAAATTTCTATTTTATTGATGAAGAAAGTAAATATTAGGTAGCAAACAAAGATGTTTACATAGTAATATATTCAATTTTGGTGCATATGTGTTATGGATACTCTGTGGTTATTCATGCTCTTTTCTACTCAGACACACTGGCCTGTGCTCCTCTGTGCTTTATCTAGATGTATGTGTGCTCAGCTGACTCTGTCTAGGTTGGTGTTGCACATCCCCGATATTTTGTGTTGTTCTATCATCTCCATGTCAGTAGATGGCAGGTAGGTACATTTTGTTCTTAAGTTCTACTAGTTCATTTTCTCCCACGGCTGAGTTTGGACCAGAGCTCAGACTTGTTTTTTCTGTGGAGTCCAAAGAACTCGCTAAGCCAGGCACTGATTGGAAAGGCCTGATTCGTTCTCTGCTTTCAGTCCTCTGGGCCCAGCTGATTGTCATTTAAAGCCCCTATGATCACTAGCGTCCTCCTTCTAACACTTGTCTTACAGAAACAATGCTATTGGCTTTTATTGGATGAAATTAATATCATTTAATATAAACAACAGAATAAAATGGTTATTGTGCCATAACCAAGAGATTTTTTTTAGAGGAACTGTGATTTTATTTTCTTTGAAATATTATTGGTAAACTTTAACCAAACAATTGTTATATTTGCCTCCAGGGATGCATAAAATATTTGGAGCAAAAATAAGACTTAAAACAATCTTTGCACCCAGATTGTGGTGCACACTTTGTTCCAGCACTTGGGAGGTAGAAGCAGGGAGGTCTCTGTGAGTTCAAGGCCAGCCTAGTCTACAAAATGAGTTCCAGGACAGCCAAGGATGTTACACAGAGAAAACCTGTCTTGAACTACCAAAATCAAAACAAACAAAATATTTCCATAAATTGGCATCATTTAAAAATATTTAGCATGTGAATGCCCGCATGTGGAATGCCTGTTGGAAACTTAGGTCTGTCTTATCTTTGCCTTTTATTTTGTAACTGAAGTCTAGAAATAGTGAGCCATCTTGGCACCGGGATAAAGATTAGGGGCTAAAAGGGTGCACCTTATTTTTGAGCATTTTGTTCTGCAAGTTTTTAATATATATATATATATATATATACATATATATAAAACATATATAGTGATATATTGTATATTTAATAAAACCAGCCTGGAATATCAGAGAACAGAATCACCCACAGTCAAGCCATGAAGGTCAGAGAGTGGAGACTCACACCTTTAATCCCATTACTAAGGATGACAGAGTGATGATACACACCTTTAATCTAAATATTTAGGAGATAGATCTTTCTATATTTCTGTGAGTTCAAGGGCTAACAATCAAACAGTGGTAGTTCACACCCTTTAACCCTAACTCTAGGATCATGATACAGAGTTGAACCGGAAGTGAAACAGCTGGGTGGGGAACATACATAAGCAGGAGAAAGCAGAAATGCCTGCATTCTGTAGAAGGGACCAGTCAAGCTGAAGACCCTGAAAGATAGCACTTACCCTGTTCAGCCTGAGAAGTTGGCTGGGTGAGCATTGACTGTGGTCTTTTCCTCTCTCTGATATTCCAGTTTTTCCCTAATGTTTGGCTCTGGGTTTTCACTAAATACCAACTATGCCTCATTGCTAGTTAATAAACATTAACACACACTGATCCAATCATGTTTTTATAGTCTAGCAAGACAAGAACCTTATTCTTTTTGCCTTATTTAATTTTCATATTTCAAGCTTTTATCTAGATTTTAGCTTTGCCAAATGAAGAGTACCTGCTATATTCATGTATTTTCTACAAAGTCTGAAACCATCACCATTTGTGATCATGGTGGTCATAAGTGAAAAGAACCAGTGAGCTCTGAGTCTAAAGAGTGCTAACATTAGAGTGGGTGACTCTGAGGGAGAACAGGATGCTTACATCATCTCAGAAGATCTCTCCATGTGAAGCCTGTTACTTATAAAGTGAAAAACCAGTAATGTGACAATAGAGAAATGTTGCAAATTTAAGATTTGGTTACTTGGGTTTCTGAACATGAAAGCTTGTGTACGTGTGTGCATGAGTGTGTGTGTGTGTGTGTGTGTGTGTGTGTGTACAGGTATGTATACCTGTGTGTATGTGAGCAGATGGTAGAGGACAGCATGGTATTCTCCTTTGTCACCTTATTTCTTGAGGTCAGCCAGACTAATCCCCTGCAAGTCCCACTGATTCTCACACTGTTTCTGCCCCCAGCAGCACTGTAGTTACCTGCAAGCCTGAGATCAGGCTTTCTTGTTACGTAGGTCCTGAGGATTTGAACTTAGACCCTCATGATATGCAGTGAGCACTCCTACTATTGAACCCTCTCCAGCCCTACGTGAAGGCCTTTGAAAACAGCTATAAATGGCTTTTATACCAAAAATTTATTTACCCTTATTTTAAAAATCTTTATTGTTTGAAAGTACTTTAATTGTATCTAAAACACAAACTATTTTTCGACTTTGCTGTTGCTTTAAATTGGGTTTTATCTTCTCTAGCATTTTTTAGTTCTTTCATTTATTAATACACATTTTACACATCTGTTTGAGAGAAAATATTATCAGAGTCTAGGTTTTAAGGAGTTCCATTAGGAGATTCAAAGAAAGCTAAAATGTTTGACTATGCATAAATACATGGCTTATATGACATTTAAAAAAAAAAGCATCCACCATCATTTGAATTTGGCAATAACATAATTTTTATTGAGATAAGTACTTGCTGAATTATTCAGGCTGGCCTTGAACTCATGATGCTCCTGTCTTAGACTGAGCAGCACGTGCCCAATTCACAGTATCATAATTGTACCAGGGACTACCAGTGTTTCAAGGTCCTGTGAAATTGCATTGTTTGCTGTGACCTACAAGTGGTTTTTAATTGTTGAAAAGAATTTTGAAATTTATTCTTCTGCTGGCAGACTTCACTGCTTATGTATTTTCCACAGTCGTGACATGGACATATCACCTATAATATTGAACTAGTAGTATTGCTGTCTTTCGCCCAGCTTTCTTCGCCAGGGCTAATTAGAGCTGCTACCTTTAGGATTTAAGGATGTCTATAATTCTTTTTATAGCGAATTCAACTGAGTAGCCAATTATTTTGCCTAATATCTAAAAAGGTGGTTAGATTTTAGTATTGCTCTCTTAAAATACTCAATATACCATCTAAGACATGTAGTGCATTAGAGGTGTCACCTTAAAATTTTAAATTCTAGTTGTCATTTTAACTTATTATTTGTTGTTCAACATTACATATAGAATCTGTTATTACTCATTAAGATTAAAGTTAGTAGATTTTTAAATCACAGTGTTGGTGTTTAGTTATTTTGTAAGCAAAGTGTTGACCTAAAGCATAGTTGAGAAACAAGGAATAGTACTGCAGATGATGAATTAGAAAGTACACCGGAAGTGTTTTCTTCCTTACTATGACTATGGCTCCTTCTCTCCTAGTCACTGCTAACCTTTTTCTGTTGGTGATGGGAGTGTAACCCAGGGCCTTGTGCACACTAGGCCAAATCCTGCATCCTTATTTTGTTTTTTAAAGGCCAGGTATTGCTCCTTGCCTCCACCTCCTCTTGCTTCATCCTTAACTACAGGCTTTGCTCATGCTCTGTCTTCCCCTACGTGGGCAAATTGCCACAGCCTCCTTATTTTCGTGTTCTGTAATAACTTCTAGTACTGTCTTTATTTCTGAAGCAAATGATAGTGTCCCCGACTACTTGGAATCTCTCCTAAGGTCCCCTTTGCTTTTGGCTTCCTGCCGCACACATCTCTCCTTCCTGGGGCATCTGCAGCCTGTCAAGAGGAAAGTAAATGTGAGACTTTAGCAATAGCTCGGTGGCTGTCCACCTAAATTGGATGTGACAAGCAGTTTATTTAAGAGCTGTTTATGTTCTCTTAAAAATTGATTTGATTCCATATCTTGGCTTAGAAAATAATTGTTTCTCTAGGTCTAGACTATGCTCTTAATTTGATGTGAATCTGCATTTTATTTGAAATAGCTTCAATTAAGGCTTTATGGAGTATCTCAGTTGAGATAACTGTTACAGAAATTTATGTTGGGACTTTAAATAAAATTTAATGTTTTCCTTAAGAGTGATAGGATTGCTAGAGGTCAGTAAATTTTTGCTTTATGAATTTCTATCTGTTTCTGTTATCACAGAATATTTTATTCTATTTGTGATCAGTTCTCAGTGTAAAAATGTCTTATTTTTTTCATTGAAAGTTTTGCATTAGTCATCAGTATCCTCCTCTTTGTGATATTTTCTCCATTGTAGCTCTTGGAAGAGCTGAGATCAGTCACTAACTCACAACCGAGAACTCTCCCAGTGGTTCTTCCCATGCGATTGTCTCTTCTTGGCCACTTGATCACCTCTATTTTAAAACAGTACAGGCTTTATGAATAAAACAGTTTATTCTAGAGTGAGCCTTCTACCAAAGTCAGGAGCTTACAGCACGGGACTCAGCAAGTCAGGCAGCGGTAAGCCCGTCTGTAAACTTAGTTTCTAAATGTTAATTTCAGATTCCTTTCTCTCTGAAAGACAAGTGTTTGTGGAGCTTTCCCTGTCAGCCCTGCCCCGTGTCGATTGTCAGGTCGTGTTTAGCACGTGCAGATATATTAATCTGCTGCAGCCAGCACAGTAAGAGGCTGGGATGAGTACAGGGCTCAGGCAGATGAAGAGGGATTAACTGTTGTTCTGAGCAAACTCTTCAATCACAGAAGCACTGATTTTACAAAGGATTAGCTGCTGCTTTTACAAATATTGATTACTGATTTGCTACTCAGAATGGAGATGACATAGCTTGTGCAGTTGCTGTGGAGTGTGCTGTGTGAAGTGGACATCATTCATATTAATGGATTTGTCACAGGCATAATAGAAACAGACAGATTTATTACCACAGCAGTTGCAAGAGCTGTTATGGTTAAGGCTGTGTCAGCATATCTATTAAGACTTCAGGACTTTAGAAGTTTATGGCATAGCTATAAAATTCATTTCCCAGATGGAATTTGGAATACCAGTTAAAGCCTGGCACCATTTTTAATCCACTTTCATGTGAGTTTGAAGACATTTAAGTTGAGACAGAGCAAAAACCATAGATCACTTAGTTATTTGTGTAAAGGAGTTGAATACTTTTTCTCCAAAATGCTGGAGTCTAAGAAATGTTTTTTCTTTTCTTTTAGATTTTGCAATATTTGTACATAAGTAATGAGATATTTTGGGACTTGGACTCAGGTCTAAACATGAAATCATTTAAGTTTCATATACACCTTATACACATAACCCAAGGGTAATTTTATACAGCATCTACTACACCTGTGTTTTGATGGCAGATGTGAAATTCTCCACATGTGCTATCATAACACTCAAAACTTTGGAATTTGTAGCATTTTAGAGCTTAGATTTTTCAGGTTAAGAGTGTCCAACCTCTGTCAATAAATTTAAATTCATTTTATTTTAGGAAAAAAAATTAAAACATTAAAAAGTACCCTGGTACATTTGTATGGAAATGCCAGAGTGAAGTCCACTGCTTTCATGCCATTCTACGAAGACTAATAAAAATAAAATGAAAGTTTAAAAATACATAAAATAACTCTGAAACTTATCAGTGAGAATTATCTTTTTAAAAAAGAATATATTCTTTAGTCTTTTAAAGAGAACAGGAATTTTGTTTTTCCTAAGATATTTTTACTGTCACAGTCAAATAAGCTTAGAGATTTGTGTCCAAGGACACACTGGAGGGTTTCTGTTATAGTGGTGGGAAGGGGTGTGCTCCTGGAGGAATGGTAACGAAGTTGCCCCTTAGGGGTAGAGTGGAAACGTGTGTGGATGTGTGAAATGTGGATTAACTGCAGATAGCTGGCTCTGTGTACATTCTCACATAGTGCAACAGTGCCTTTATGTGAACAGGCCGATATTTTCATGTTGTATCATTGTATTATAAGCTTGCACTTGTGTTGTCAAATCTCATACATTTACTGGTGTAGTTATCTGGTTATGTTTTTAATATTTAAAATTACTTAAGGTACTGATTTTATTTTTTATCTAAAAATTACATTATTTAAAATATGTAATTCATGATTCTGATAAAGAAAATGTTTTTACCTTCCCCCAAACAGCTTACTTCCTAGGTTTAAGAACTGCTAACAGTTCTGGGTGTGTTTTTCTCCTCCATAGTGTGAATACATAAAATACAGAACCTGTATTTCAAATTGAAAAGTGTGTATGAGTTTGTGTATTCTGTTGCTGTGTTTATCACTCAAGCATTAGGGATCTAGCTGTATAGAATAGATTTTTCTGTATGGGTACTTCTCTAGTTTTGCTTTATTTAACATGCTTATACATTTAAAATAAATATACACTTTCTCTGGATGGCATTTTCTTTTCTTTTTTTTTTTTTTTTTTTTTTCCACAGGCAGTGTTTCTCTGGTGGCACGTATTAGGTACTGTGGTTTATTTTATAGAGTAGATTTCTAGTTGAGTTCAGTCTCTTCTCGCTCTCTCCGATGTCGATAGTCTGGTGTTCCATGTTAGTATTTAGTTGGAGAGATGCTTGATTGCTCATTGAGCATTATTGAGCAAACACTGTGTCACAGTTGCTAATCTGAAGGCATTTGTGACTTCTGAACTTCTGGAGTAAATTCACTAAGAAAGCTGGGAGTCTTGGAGCAAGATAGCAAGTCATTATATTGGCTTATGTTCTCATTCTGAATTGCTTTGCCTCAAATTTTTAATCTACAGAAAAAGAAAAAACAGAAAAAGTTGATCTACTTATTTTTTTAAGTAAGTATTTGCAGGATTTCATGTGGCATCTATGCAAATATTTTCCCCATAAACATTATTTTAAAAATCATCATTTGATAAACTAATGCTTTTACCAGTTACTCATGGGTGGAATTATAATATCATACCCATTTTCATAGATTGGTAACAGATAATTGAACCAAATATTAAATTGCCTGAGGAGCATCCTGTAAAAATTTGTGAGTTTTTTTTTTAAAATCCTTTTTACATTTTCAGTGTTCATTAGAACTTGGTTGTATGTAATTCTTTTAAAATTTATTTTATGTGCATTGCTGTATAAGTGTCAGATGTCCTAGAACTAGAGTTATAGACAGTTGTGGGCTGCCATGTAGGTGCTGGGAATTGAACCTGGGTCCTCTGGAAGAACAGCCAGTGCTCTTAGCCACTCAGCCATCTTTCCAGCCTCAGTTGTGTGATATTTAAGACTATCTAGATGAAAACTTAATTCAGCTAATTGATTTAATTAGTGACTTATTTTAATATTAAGAAAATGGACAGTATATTTATATAATGTCTATTTTCATTAAGAATATGCATATTCAGACATGATTTAATTATAGCCAAATTCTTGGGAATAGGTATAATAGAATCTTGTATCTATCATTGTTCTTAGTTGATTTGGAGTAAATCATGGTTCATTTTTGCTCATGGGATTTGAGTGAGTGCATGTTTTTTGGCTTCTTAAGAAATTTGTGAGTGGTGAATAGATTCAGAATTGTCTGTGCCAGCCTCCTCTGGTGTTTTCCCAGAGGAATCCCAGAGCTACCTTGCTCTGCATGATGTTCAATGAGGCTGGGCACCATTGTTTACATGAAGCCACATTGTTGTCAGCTGGCACATTAACAGATACTGCAGCTTTTCAAGATTTTATCTGTAGCATTTCTATTTTAACTAAAAAAGTAAATCTTTGTGGTGAAATTGTTCTGGTATGACAGCTCTTAACCAGGAGAAGAGATCATGGGTGTGGCTCTGTCACCTCTGGGGTCCTAAGGGAAGATAGTCTCATGTCTTCCTTGTGATAAATGCCAGTGTCTGTATTGGAATTTGATATGTATGTCATGAATACTTAATCTTAAGAAATATGCCAAAATTAGTTCACTAAAAATGGGCACTTTTAAGGCTGTGTCTTCTGTTTCAATTTCTTTTTCTGTGTTTCTTGCTTCATGTTTGTGGCTATAAAGTTTAAAACAGATTTGCACTGGGTGTGATGGTACACATCTGTAATCCCAGAATTTAGCGGGCTGAAGCAGAAACATCTGGAGTTTAAGGCCTCAAACTTGGGCTTGGACTACATAGTGAATTTAAGGTCAGCATGGGACACACTGTCGGATCTGGTCTGGAAGTAGCTAAAGCAAAATGCACAGCTGCATTGGAGGATTACTCACTTTAAAGTCTTTGCTAACCTGACAGCAAAGGGTCAGCATGGCCTCTTGGCTTTTCCGTCTGACTGTCCTCCAGTTATTTCATTCTCATCACAGTTCAATAGCACCTAGACCATCAGACCATCTCAAAGAAAAGATTGTAACTACATCCATTGTCCCATCACAGTGTCTGATGCATTGTGGGTGTTTAGAAGTGTTTGATTAGTGAATTAGTAATACATACATATATGCACATATTTCTATATGTATATATTTATTTTTTTTATTATGTCAGTCTCTCAGACCATTGTTGAAAGATGTACTAAAGTCTTTTAAAACTATTCTTCTTACTCAAAAGTAATCTGTAAAATTTACTACCCGCATCATTATTTGTATGTTTCCATACATACAAATTCTCTTGTGTTCCAGAATATATAATTGCAGAACCATATTTATCATCTATTCATGAATGTTCTCTCAATTTTGTGTTGAATGTTTATCAAACATTTTCTAGAAACCCCATAAACAAGCTTTTAAAAGATGTGTTTTGTGATGTTATATTTTATATTTAATAAAGTCAGCCTAAAATATTAGAAAACTAAATCACCCACAGTCAAGCCATTAGGGTCAGAGAGTAGTAACTTACGCCTTTAATCTCAGCATAGGAATGACAGAGTAATAACTTTGTCTTTTTTTAAATTTATGTTTTGATTTTTGCCTACTTTTAAGATGTTTTGTCATAGGCCAAAACAGTTTTTTATTTATAGTATATAGAAAGACATACCACATGAATCTTTTGAATTTTTTTTTTTAATTATGTGAGTATGTTGGTGAATGGGTATGTAACGTGAGTGCAGGCACTATCAGAGGCTAAGGCCAGATGCCCTGGAGCTAAAGTTATAAGCAGTTATGAACTGCTTCAAGCAGGGTTCAGGGAACTGAGTTAGGGTCCTCTGCCACAGCAGGACATGCTCCTAGCTGCTGGACCATTTCTCTAGCTCCACTATAAAAACTTTAGATTAGTTTCTTAGAAAAAAAGAAATGTCTTAAATTAATATTAAAATTTTATTGTTACTAGTTTGTGTGTGTGTGTGTGTGTGTGTGTGTGTGTGTGTGTGTGTGTGTGTGTGTGTGTGTGTGTGTGTTGGTGGACAGATGTTGCAGCATATGTGTGGAAGCTCCAGAAAGTAGCTTGGTCCAGTTGGTTCTTTCCTGCCATGGGTTCTCAAGATCAAACCCATCTTATCGGGTTTTTTGCAGGAAACCTTTTTATTCACTGAGCCTTTTTGTCAGCCCTCTAAGTTCATTTCTCAGGAATGCAATTCAATATAATGTAGAGTTTAAAGTTGAACCTGTGCATCTTTAAGAAATACATCTAAGGCCCTGCCTGTGGCTCTGTTGCTTACAGTGTCCTGAGTAGCACACGCAGCCTGCTGTTGGAGAGTACTGTGCTAACTGTATAATCCCAGTTAGTCCCACAAGTGGCTGCTAACAGATATTTCCCAGTTAGTGTAATACGTGGCTGCTAACCAGCATTCCTTTAAAAGGCAAAGCTAGAAGGAGATATAAGCTTATTGTAGGCTTTTATTTCCAGTTCCTAGAAAAACTGAGCTGAAAGCATCTGTTCTAACAGTGAAGGTTTAGTTGGTTCTCTGGTAATTTACTGTTCCATGGTGAGTAATGGTTTGTAATTCTTTCGGTTACATAACCACATAGAAAAGATTTGACATTAGGTCAGTCTCAGGAAAATGTGCTATTTATCTGTTCATGGGAAACATATACATGCTTCACAGTTGATGCTCATGCTTGTAGTTCTAGTGCTAAGGAGGCTGAGATGGGAGAATTCCCATGATTTCAAGGAAGTCACTTCTAGGCTGGTCTAGGCCACAGTATGAAGTCCTGTCTCAAAAAAAAAAAAAAAAACCCCAGGGTTTTGGTAGCTTATGCCTTTAATTCCAGCATTCATGAGGCAGAGGCAAGTTCCAGACCTTGTCTCAGAACAGAACAAAAACCATCCACAAATTTTATTTCATGTCTCTTAAAAGTTGTTGACCAATTGCTGATTTGTTTTATATTAATAAAACAAATTTATGTCTCTGTGAGTGCACTAAAAATTATAAATGTAATGCAAATTTATAAGTAAGAATGTATTCACTACACCCTTGCATTGGCTGATAGAGAACACAACTTTTGACTTAGGCAGCAGTATTAGAGAATTGTATAACTTCCTGCAGGGGACATGCAAGCATCTGCTTGGATGTAATGCTTATAAAAGTAGAACAAGTCAAATAGTTTTTGGAAGCATGGTATGGAAAATATGCAGGGTGTCAACCATGGTCTCCCGAAGTCTTAGCCTTGAGTTTAATAAAGTTGTTTGGGAGCTACATGCCCAGGCTGCCTGGGTTTTATACGCTATAGAATTTTTCAAACTGAATTTTGCTTTGGTATTAATTGTTAGTCAGATATGAGTGGTATTATATAAAACAGCCTTTTGAATTTCTTTTTTTATATATACCATGAAAATGCTGTTGAGATTAAAATCACACGGAGAAATCCTTTTCTCGTTTCGGTACTGGAGCTAGTCACATGTCCTCAGGAGAGAGCTACCTTTCCTACAGAGGCCTGGAGAGTTTGTATTTCTTACTTCATGCTGATGACTAAAGCTTACGAATGAATGTTGGGCTTTTCTTAGTAAATATAGATGACATTTGTAATTCCATTTTGTGTGTGCCTTCAGTATTTTATCTGATGTTTAATAATTAAGATAATGTAACTAGAAAATTACAAAAGGATTGTGTAGGTTCCCATACTATTTACCTGGATTCCCACAACAGTAACATTTTTCTATGTAGTGATTTGCTTTCTCACTTACTTGCTCCCTGCCCACCCCTTCCGCATCGCCTGTTTGCTCTTCCAAATGTGTCATGGCTCCAGAGTACTCTGTTTGGGTATGAAGTAAAGTATTGCTGAAGAATAGTAAAGATAACTAAGGACGCATGAACTTCATACCCGTTTTGTTCAGGGAGACTTGTTTAAGATTTCTTTGTTACATGGAAAACAGAATGTTGTATGTGAAAAGGAGAGGGCAGGAAAAGCTCACAGAGATCCCTGCCTGGCTGTCCTGAAGAGTGCTGGGATTAAAGGTGTGCACCACTGAGCTGGGCTCTACTAATAGTAATAATAATATATTAAGGAAGACCCTTCAAGCCAACAGCATTGCTTTGAATAGCAGAAGAGGGGAAATGCCAAAGAGGGGTTGCCTTTTTAGGGGAGCAGGTAGTGAACGGCTGAGCATGAGGATAATCAGAACTGATTGGCTCTGATAATCAAGTCTATTTAGCAGGTGATCAGATAGACTCCTAATTGAGCCGTGTTTGACTTTTTATAAAATAATTTCATGCTTAATTATTTTCAAGCTACATTTTTTTTTCTTAAGAAAACCCTAACAAACTTTGTAACCACCTCTTAATCCTGACATTGTTGTGGAAATCACCAATAAGATGGCAGTTGTTTGGTACCCATTTTCTTTCTGCAGAGCAAATCTAAATCATAAACTGTACTTACTTGTGGTATAACTTTGTACATCACTGTCTCTGATGGCACCAACCCAAAACTGTGTGTGTGCATAGTAGGAAACATAAATTAACAAAACAAATTCTTCAAATTATGAAAGTTACTAATTTTCTTACATTTTAAAGTTTTGCATCTTAAAACACAAAACATGAAATATTTTTAAAAATAAATCATCACATGACCTGTGTGAAAATAAAGCATGGGCAAGTAGAAAGCAAGGGGAATTAAGTTCAAGTTGGTTTGCCAGAGACACCTACATATAGAAAAACCTCTGTTCCATCCTCACTTTACTGATTTGCTTGTGTTCATGTATTTCTAAATTTCTAAAAAAGATACGCTGTTGTAATTATGTTTCTACCACTGTGAGAAGACACCAGGACCAAGGCAACTTAGAGAAGAGTTTGAAGCTTCCAGCTTTAGAGGTTGGGTGACTGTCACGGCGGGAGCATGGCAGCAGGCAGACGTGATGCAGGGGGCATAGCCCAGAGCTCTTGTCTTGAGATGCAATATTCAGTGAAGTTGCAACCATGAGGGAGACATAGCTAATTGGGGATGAATGGGCTTTTGAAACTTGTAAGCCCACCCCCAGTAAGACGCCTTCTCCACAAAGCCACACCCCCTAATTTTTCACAAACAGTTCTACCAACTGTAGACCAAATATTCAAGTATATGAACCTGTACCTTATATGAATGTCCCTAATGTCTTAAAGAAGATGGAACAAATACTGGAGGATCTTATATGCATTACAAATTACAGATATCCTGCTGTTAAGGCATTGACATTAGTCATGATTCCTTTAGTGTCACAGAATAATAGCAGCTTCTATAGATGACATTATTTTATCACGCCTATGGTAGAACATACTTCAGAATTAGGTTTTATAGGCTTTGTGTGATAGGCCTGCTATCCTGACAGTACTTACCTTGATTTCCTGTTGGTAACAGAACTAATGTTGAGATTATGGCTGAATGAAATGAGGGCATGACAATATCATGCTTAATTTGTGGTCGGGTCTCAGTAAATGCTGGCTGTAGTTCTGTGCTGCTGTTTGTCATCATGATATTGATAGTGTTTTTAATAAACAAGGGAACTTTGTAGTATGGAGATAGAGAGGAGGTTGTGTTTGATGTAGAAATAGCCGGGGGAGAGAGAGGAAGGAAACCAGTTTTGTTATGCTTTGACTTCTATACACAAACATCCGTGTTTAAAATAGCTTTGACAGTTTTTCAGTGAAGCTGAATTTTATTTTCAGATTGCCTACTTTAGGTAATATTTAGAGGGAACAGTAACAAGTACCTGGTTAATATGTTAATTGAGATACAGTTTCATTTCTCCTAAGCAGTACTACGTACAGTGGAATAAGGGACTTTCTTGTGTAGTACTTGCTTTTCTTACTAATATTTGTCAATGGAATGTAAATTGGAGTGCTTAGCTTTCTGCTGGGCACAGTGACAGGCACCTTACACCAGGACTCTAGAGGCCGAGGCCAAAGAATTGCAGCTTTGGGCTAGCCTGGTCTACACAATCTGTTCCAAGCCAGGCTGGGTTAGACTCTATTCCCCACAAGTGTTTGCTTTTAAAGTTTTTGTTCTAAGTGGTTTATCTTTTCAATTGTTGCTGTAGTTGTTCTTTTATGGGGAATGAACTGTTTACAAATAATAATACCCAACTCATTACAAAGGTTGTCCTGTGTGTTCTCTTCGTATATTCCTGTGATAATTCCATAGTTTACCTCAAAGAGCTGAAAACAAAATGCAGTGATATCCACTAGCTCACTTCTTCAGACCATTGGCTAAGGCTCATGGATAGTGGCCTGGTGTAAGGGCACTCTCAGATTTGTGTCACCTTCGGGTGCTAAAGGAGACATTAATTAAAGCTCAGCGATAACTATAAATTGAATTATATAATATTTGCAATGCTTAGGGAAAATTTTAGCATGTTTAGATACATTTGTAAGTTAGAGAAAGTGTGTCTTCCATTTTAAGCTTGTATTATTTATTTATTTATTGGTGGTTCAAGTCCAGGTTTCTTTGTGTAGCCTTGGCTGTCCTGGTACTCTCTCTGGAGACCAGGCTGCCTCAAACTCACAGAGATCCACCTGCCTCTGGCTCCCAAGTGCTAGGATTAAGGGTGTTAATTATTTTCTTCATGCTTATACAGTGTTGGCTTTTGAAAGGCTGTTGTTTTCTGCATTCAGTTTTTCTTGCAGAGAGCAAATGATTAAGATACAGGCATATAAAAGTTGTTGAGAATTTATTCCATGTAGAAGGTGAAGTTTGATTTAGATACTTCCTATAAAATGTAAAAGTCTGTTACTAAAATGTAACTTTTAGTTTGACCAAAATACAGAAACAGAGGGCTCCTGATACCATTAACACACAAAATAGTAGTTATTGTCTCTACGGTGAAACTGCAGGTTGTCTTTATTTTTAAGTGTTATCATCCCTGACAACAAATGAAAGATTTTTTTTCAGAACTTGCACAAATCACTAATTGAATTTTAAAGATAAAGACTATATTTTAACTTCTGTAAGAAAACAGGTTTCAGCTATTATAAATATGTCATATTTAATGATCTATTTTGGGGCCACCCCCCCACCCCCCGACATCTTACAGCAAACTGTAACATCTAAGTAAAATTTTAAGAGAGGGACAACAATTCTATATAGCATATTTTCTGAAACAACAATCTTCCACTGAGGTCCTGGTTAGATACTTAAACAGCCTCTGAATTAACTGAAGCAGTTTGGGTAAGTAGTGACAGGTAGTGGAACCTAGCAGACAGTATAATTTGGCTCATGACTTCT
Organism: Phyllotis vaccarum; assembly: GCA_033318265.1. Taxonomy (NCBI): domain Eukaryota; kingdom Metazoa; phylum Chordata; class Mammalia; order Rodentia; family Cricetidae; genus Phyllotis; species Phyllotis vaccarum. The sequence continues at coordinate 79,233,689 of JARWLC010000014.1, read as the reverse complement.
GACAGCTACTTTCATGGTTACTGACGAACATACTTGATTTTAGATTTTTCTTAATTATTCTGGACTCTTGCCATTTGGATTTTATATATTTTGGTAGATATTTATGAAAGTTGATAGTAGCTACAAACAACTATTTAGCATAAGGTAGAAACTTTTGGCCTTTGAGCAAAGCTTAATCACCTGGATCATATACATGAGCATTTCTGCATACATTACCTATAGCTGTAGCAGTGAGTTTTTTCGGTCCGGGGCAACCAGAGGCCCAGACCCATAGACCTGCTGCCCCAGACCCCTTAGCAGCCCACCGCCCGCCCCTCAGGCCCCCAGAAATGACTCAGACGTTTATATTAACTTCATGCTGTTTGGCCTATGGCTCAGGCACATTGCTAGCTAGCTCTTACATCTTAAATCAACCCATTTCCATTAATCTGTCTGCCACGTGGCCCGTGGCTCACCTGTGTTCCTTACATGTTTCTTCTTTGGCGGCTTGCTCGATCTGTCTGACTCCGCCCTGCTTCTCCTACCTATGCTCTGATTTCTCCTCCTACTTCTTCTATGGTGCCTGTCATGGCCCAAAACAACTCCTTTATTTAAAGATTGATATTCAGAGCATACAGAAAGGCATTCCCACATCATATAGCATGGATGACTGCTGTCTTCTTTGACCCCATGTAGGCTGATTGAGGGCATAATAGAATTCTCATGAGGCCTTTGGAATTTTTACTTCATGAAGTAGAGTTAATAAAGGCAAACTTGAATTAGCCTAATGGTGAGTCAGGTTTTGCTTTATAGCTTTCACAGTGCCTTCCTCCTGTGTCCTCTAACAGATGGCAGTCTCAAAATCTGGGAATTCCATGATCCTAAGAACTGAAAACTGACCATCTTTGTGTCTAATCTGGGGTGTTAGCTGCCCCTGCCACCCCTTCCCTGCTTTGTTCAGTCCTGGAAGTTGTCACAGTGGTCTATCCAGTCAGTCACCATCACTGGTATGTGAACAGCTCATCCCTCAAGGAAGAAATTGTAGGAAGAAACCAGACTCTGTGGAGGGACATGTGGCACCTTTCCATCACCTGTTATCCCCTTAGAGGATACTCTTTGATATGTCCATTGGATGTGTAATAGCTTTCTTTGTGCTACCCAAAGCATGGTAAGATGATTTTAGAGTCCAAATCACACATGTAGAGTATAAAAATTAATTTATAGACTTACTTTATTTTATAGACATTTCATCTAGATTTGATTTAGAAATTAAGCCTTTGCAGTGTGTCAGCTCTAAAATAAATCACCTATTATTCTACCTAAAAGAATATGTGTGAGGAACAATTCCCATATTTGACAGTAAAGGCTTTTGGAGCCTAGTCCTTGTTACAGCACAGGAACATCATGGGTGTGGGTAGATACCAGTCTTAGAATTGAGGTGGCTTCAGAGTTGATTTGACTGGAGTTTTTCATGTGTCAGTTGAGGAAGCTTAGTTTCAGAGAGGCTAAGTGGCTCGTGTCAGAGATTTGCAGAAATGGTGTGTCTTTTAAGATTTCTTTATTTCAGAGGAGGACTTTGGATCCCCCAGAACTGGAGTTCCTGAGGGTTGTGAGTACTCCTGAGGCAGCTTCTTAAGAAAAGTTCAAAGTATCTATGGACAGATGAGTAGGAAAGTGTTCTCAGTGCGGAGTGAGGTGGTGGTCTCTGAAAAGTGAAGCCTTATGATGCGCATCAAATATAAAACAACCATTAAGTGGACTTTTTTTCTTAAAATGAGTATATTTCCCAAATGAGTAGGTCTGTTTTCAGACTCCTCCTGGGAATTTAGATGAGGTGAAAGAAAGCTCTATCTCCCTCAATCTGGGGATATAGAGCAAGTGTAAAAGTGAACTTCAAGGTATTTGGATAGGCTCTTATACAAGCCACCCTTCCAGATTTATTCCAAGCTCTGTTTGTCTGATTTTTGTTATCAGAATGGTACTGTTTCCCTGTCTCTTTCCCTGTATGCTTGCTATTGGCATATAGGAAGGTTACTGATTTTTGTATGATAATTTTGTATCCTTCTACTTTGCTGACGTTTATCAGCTGCAGGGGTGTTCTGGTGGAGTAGAACCCATGTCCTATAAATAGCATACTTTGACTTTTTTTCTATTTGTGCCCCGTTTATCCCCTCTACTGTTCTTATTACTCTAGGACATCAAGCACTATGCTGAACAGGAGAGGAAAGAGGGGACCACCTTGTCTTGTTCCTGATTTTAGTGGAAATGCTTTGGGGGTTTTCTGTGTTTAGGAAGATGATGGCTGTGGGTTGTAACTGTGTATTGCCCTTATTATGTTGAGATATGTCCCTGGTTCCCTAGATTCTCTGGGACTTTTATCATGAAGAGATGTTGGATTTTGTAAGAAGTCTTTTCTGAGTCTAATAAGATGATCATGTGGTCTCTGTCCTTGAATCCATGTGGTGGATTACATCCATCCATTTACATATATTGAACAGTTCCTGCATCTCTGAGATAAAGCTGATTTGATCATGGTGGATAATCTTTGTAATGTGCTCTTGAATTACGTTTACGTCTTTATTTGAGAATTTTTTCATCTATATTCAACAGAGAGATTGACATATGACAGGACAGGTGTGTATATGAACTCAACAGTGCTTGTGACAATGTGCCAATACCTACATGAGCTCAAGCCAGACAGAATTCTCCCACAAGGATTGGGTGGGGAAGTGGACACAAAACCCCACTCCTGACTAAGGAATTATGGGCAGTTGATAGCTGCTGGGACAGGGAGAGCCTATTTATCAGCCATGCTCTAGGGCAGACTCCACACCCAGGAGTGTCTGGGCAGCACAAACTGGTGGTTTACAAAACCAAAACCGAAAGAGGAAGTGTGTGGATCTGGAAGGAAATAGGGTGGTGGATATGACCATCTGTATTATGAAATTCTCAAAAGCGTTAAGAAAAATATTATTTTAATAAAAAGCTTGGGTAGTTCATAGATTCTTTGTTATTGTTCAGAGGTGGGGTTGACGGAAGTTTATCCTTAACTTTTTGCATTTCAAGGAAATAATCCCATCATCTGGGGACAGAGTATTTGACTAGATCAGTGAAAGATCACGTGAGTAAAGAACAGTCTTTCTATATATAAAAAACCCTCTCCTTTCTTTTCCAATAAACACAGGAATTTTTAATAGTATGAAAGTGGTAGGAAGATTGTGTTCGCTGAAAGGTTTAGTGTTGATGTCAAAGACTATAGAAATGCCAAGCAGTAAGATGACAGCTGTGCTCAGCAAACGTAGCGGGAACTGCATACAGTCAAGATTGGACAACTATAAAAATGTGTGAGCAATGAGGCCCATGATAGCATAATGACTTATTAATAGTTAAATAGTAAAAGAGATTTTAGGTTCCTCACAATCTAGTATCTAAATTGGCCACCAACCTTCTCATAGAAACACAAGAAGGAAATGAATACGAGATGGCTGTTGTGAAAAGGTCTTTGGATTACTCTGATGCCTTGACACCTGTCAATGCCAGAAAAGCTGAGAAGGTAATGTAGAACTAAGAAGTCAGCTTGTGTTCACCTTTAATTCAGATTTTAAGTATTTTAGAAATTTCTGTGATCCAGGGAAGACTTTTGATTTTATTGAAGGTAGGCTGTGCCGATGGACGGAGAGTGACCTGTTTGCTTTGCGGCATGTGTGCTTCAGCCTCACTGCCGGCAGCTGTATGGCTTTGTAGCTCTTAACGTTTCACTTTCACACCCATCGGTGTTAATGTAAAGGAGCGAAAGCCAGCTCCCTGCTGTCCTCTGGGCCTTACCCCAAGATTGCAGGAAGACTCCTTGCTTAGTGACTTTGCTGAGTGTTAGCTCGTTATTATGCTGGGCTTATTAGGGCATTCCACCACATCCGCAGCAGGGTTGTAGTTCCAGTGTCTAATATTTTCATTTCCTTTAGAAAAGTAGGATTATCATAATACATGAATACTCATTTAAGAAATATAGTCCAATTTCTTCTGAATATCAAAATCTTGTGGCCTTTTAACCAATCTGCTGTAATTTTCTGTATATAAATGAATAGCCTAGAAAACAAGTTAACTTTTTCTCTATGCCCTAGTTAGGATGTAATTTCTTCTTTTATCATTGCCTTTACCTTGGGTAGTTTAAAAATGACAGTAATGTCTATCTAACCTGTGCAGTTTCCAAGTCAGTCTCTCACGGTGAGATGTTTTCTGGTACAGGGGTGTCGAGCCACTCACGGTTGTTTCTTGCTGTCTAGATTTGTACAGCTGTAGATTTTTTTCTCTTGATGGTCATTGTATCTGTATCTGGAGAGCCTCTGTCCTTTAGTCCAATCTGAACCTTAGCTGATGGCATACTCCTGATTATTGTGAGAGGCCTAAATGATATGAGGATTCAAGGTTTTCAAAGGGAAGTTACTACTTTCATATATTATAACAAATTTCAACCAGAAACTCTTAGCTGCTTATACACATCCTAAAGTTCTTCTGAGGACACACACACACACACACACACACACACACACACACACACACACACGGTTATATTGTTCATAAAAAGTATACATGGCTATTAAATCTTAGATATTGGTCAAATAGCTCTAATGTTTTAAAAAAGTGGAATTTCAGCTAAGAACACTTTCCCTTCTGTGGAAAAAAAAAATTTTATTCAAGAAACATGAGGTAATGAGAAATCATGGTAAGTATTGCTTATGACTTATTATACTGTGATTTATCAGTTGAATCAACAATTTTCTTAAAGTACCCAGGGTAAGTGATGTTTCACCCCAATACATTTGTTTCTCCCCTTTCTTTTTCTCCCCCCCTTTCTTCCCCCCCCCCCCCCTTCTTCCATCTACTCTCTACCTGTTTCTGGTCAGAGTTGGAGAGATGGCTCAGTAGTAAGTAAGTGCATTTGTGGAGCTTTTGGTTCCTAGGACTTGCATGGTGACTTGTATCATTTGTAACTCCAATTCCAGGGATCCCACACTGTCTTCTGTCCTTCAGTGTAACGTACACATATGATGCATAGACATGCAGGGAGCAGAATACTCACACACATACAATTTAAAAAATTAAAAAGCAGTTCACATCAGAATAACTTGTTTTCCTCGTGGAATTTGTGAACATTTAAGTTTTTATTATGTTTATTTTTGTGTGTATGCATGTGTCCACACACCCATGTGGAGGTCAGAGGACAACCCCAGCAGTTGGTTCTCTCCTTCTGCCTTGTGTCTCCTGAGAATCAAACTCAAATCATCAGGCTTGGTAGCTAACAGCTTTACCTGCTAAGCCATCTCTGTGCCCCCAGAGAGCATTGTTTTGTGTTAAGATAATGTATTTGCCCCGTGGTAGTACAAAGACCTTGGTACCACTACTCAGTGAGACCCAGGTAGTCAATACCTTGGTTAGCTTAATGACTGGCCCAACTTCTTGTCCTCTTGGATACAATTTGTATATGATTTTTTAAAAGAATATTTATTTATTTATTTATTCACCTGTCATCTGTCTGTCTGTCTCTCTCTCTATTTAGTTATCACTCTTGTAAAGTGCTGGGGAAGTTTCCGGGAACATCAGTGAAGTTACTGATGACCTGTCACATATTACCATGAGTTTCTAACTGACTTTATCTTATAGCTTAATTTTTAAGTTTTTCATAAAAATCCACTGTTTATTTATGCTACTTCTATCTGATTACCTAGTTGTAGACTCCTAAATGCCTTATAAAAACCTAAAGCACAAAGCAGACTCACACCCTCTTGATTTAGGGTTGCTCTGTGAATTTGGGTAGGGGAGAGAGAATTTGATACGGACTCAGGAACACATACTATATTTCACTTTGAGAGAAAATCACTTTATTTCAGTTGGTGGGAATAAAAATAACAGGTAACGGTTGATAATGAATTTAAATTCTTGAAGAGCCAGTCCAAAGAAATGTAAAGATACATTTGTGGTTCATTTGAAATTCCTAACCTCTCTAGCTGGGATTTGTTGTGTTTATTTCTTATAGTTCTGTGTTTATTGAACATAGAATGAAAATATCACCTTTTTGCAATAACTCAGCTGCAGCAATACTACATTTGTATTTAGGAACACAGTTCTGTTTTGTTTTGTTTTGTTTTAATTCAAGTTTTGGAAGGTAGTCTATGGGATGGATTTGAGATAAGTTTGCCAGATTTGATTTAGTAATTGCAGTAATTAAAGGTACCCTGAACATAATGAGATGGCCAGCATGGCTGAGTGAATTACTCACTGTTTTTTTATTCTCTCTCACTTCCTACAGGAAACCAGTTTCCTCCGATTGCAGCCCAAGACCTTCCTTTTGTCTTAAAGGCTGGCTACCTGGAAAAGCGCAGAAAAGGTGAGCTGTAGGATTCACGAAAATGTTGAGATGTGCTTTTTCCATCCTAAAGTAAATGTATTTTGGCATTCTCACGGAAGCAATGATATCATTAAGCAGTTAAAGGATGTAAGAAATGCCACTTTCAATTTTACATAGTTTTCGCTGGCAAAGCATTAGGTCTGGCTTTCGATGCATCTTTTAGGGAAGTTTCAGGCTTCTCACCATCAGCTCAGGTGAGCCTCCTGCACCCAAGGCACACATTGCTGGGCATCTTATCTGCTGTTTTTCATTTCAGTGTTCCTTCTTCATTGGCCTTTTAAACTGTGACTTGGCCTGGTGGTCTCCTTTCAGTACGAGAATAAAACGGAATCTGGGGTGGTGACATGATATAGAGAAGGAAAGCAGAGAACTCTTTATGGCCAATTGCTGCAGACCTGATTATATTCGCTTGTACTTTCTCTTAGATCTTTTTAAGCTGGAAGAGGTAGTAGAAATGAGCCAAGTCAGCACCTTCCTTCCCCTTTTGTGACAAATTTGAGAAAATCAGACCCTGTGGGTCAGCTATATCCCAGAAAGTGTAGTCAGATGCCTTTTTGAGACTGTCTGTAGGGAAAGTGTGGTGGCCCCATCTCTACTGGACTTTACCCTTTGCTGTTGCTTCCGTGTGTCCTTTGAGATGGAAAGTACAGATTAATGTCAGAGGTAAAAGAAAGCTCAGAAATTGTATTAGCAAACCTTCCCTTGTGTGGTAATGAGATGGCTTTATGTAAGTCCTGCATAGTATCTAACCCACTTATTCTCCTGCTTTTTACAGATCACAGCTTTCTGGGGTTTGAATGGCAGAAACGGTGGTGTGCTCTCAGCAGAGCAGTGTTCTATTATTACGGGAGTGATAAAGGTAGTGTTGTTAGTCACTTACATCGGTTTCCTTTGCACAAGTCTGTGATCATTTTCCTGCAGAGTGAACAGAAGGCTAAATGAGAACTGAGAAGTTTGGAGAATTATAATTTAAGATTAATTCATAATTACCTTTCAGTATTTGACAGATGCTGTGAATTCTAGACTGCCCTAAAACTTAACACACTGTGTGTTTATGAATTATGAACGTAAAATAATTTGGACTCATATGGCTTTTCACCTTAGTAAATATTTATCATCTGTGCAACAGTTATAGAACTTGGGAAAAATGAGATCTATGATGATATGAGATAAAAAAAAATTTTCAGACAGGAAAAATAGTAAATTTTTTCATATAAAATTTAATGGGTACGGTACTACCTGGTCTGACTTTACAGATGCCAAGAACAAAGCAGATGTATTGCGTTTGCTGTATTCCAGACCTTGTCTAATCCATTTATCTACCTATGACTTCTTCAGCACACAGCACTTCTATGAAGTAGGCTCATTCTTAGCCTATTTGCCTACTTACAATGCTTTTATTAACATGTATTAGTTTAAATCAATCAATTGTATATAATTGCCACCACCCATGTGGCTTGGGTAACAGTTTTGTCAATTTTCCATGGGTTCAAGGTCTCAGTTCTTGGCATAGCTGTGCCCATGTCAACAGCTCACGCTCATTCAGTACTTTACTTAGAGATTCTAGAGATTCTTCCATTCCCTACACTTAACAGGTTTTACCCTTACATTTTCATTCATGTACATGACGGATTTTGATCACATTTACCTTCAGTCCCTGTAACCTGTACTACTAATCCCCTCCCTCCTCCCTTCACTTCCTAATTGCTCATTTTTATTATCATTCCTTTCTTCACCCTTTCCCTCCCCTCCCTTCCTGTTTGGATTCTGTCGTTAGCATGTTGTTAGCATGTTCTATGTAATGTGGCACCTGTGAGGTTGGTACAGTTTACAGCGCATGCACTTCCTCCTTCTATTGTGAGCAGGTTATGTAATGTAAATGTATGTTATGTAAATATGATGGTGTTGGAAAACTTGATCCAAGTTCATTTGTAATCATCACAGATTGTATTGTGTAATGTGTAGAAGTGTAGTTTCTATACTATTATGAATTTGAGTAAAGATCTTACCATTTCTCAAAAACAAAACAAAACAAAAAAGTCACTTACCATAAGACTCAGAGAAAGAAGTTTCAAATACATGTGACTTTGGTTCAGTTAAGCTTCTCATTTCTATGTCCTGAGGGTCGGTGGTTACTAATCTCAGTGTTAGTTCAAAGTCAGCAAATCTTCCTAAAACTCGAAGGAGTGTTTGCATTTATATTTCTCTCCAAAGGCCAATGTTCCATAAAGACATTCTGGGTAGCGCCTTTAGATAGTAAATTTCCGGTCCTATTCTCATTGCTAGACCCATAGGGCTTGCTTCCTTAGTATTTTGCATTTTAAGTGCTTTGTGACCCTTTCAGTTCTGGCAGCTACTTGTATTTCAAAAGTTAGTGATGTCACATCCCTTTCCTGACTGGTGCTTAAAGACTCAGCCCCTGTAGGGCACTGATGTCCCAGGTCTGTATACAGCACTTCCCTTCTTCCCGGAATCTCTGTCCCTCCTCTTTAGGGACTCAGATCCCGATTTCCTGACACTTTATCTTTCCTCAGGAAACCATTATCAAATGACATTTTAATTTTCTTTTGTATAATCAAGAAGCTGAGTTATATGGCTTTATTGTGTGTATGAACCATTACCTAAACTTTGGAGAGAGCTATTTAGATATATGAAAACTGTAAGCCTCTAAGCAAGTAGGATTGAGATAAATGGTTCATGAGGCATGAGGCCCCGTTGATACCCCTCACTAGGTTAAGTAAGCCCTGCTTCGTTACTGTGTGACACATACATAGCTCACATTTTTTGCCTTATTGTATGTGCCAAAAACTATATTGACCTATCAAAGTAGTAATGGCTTAGAGAGAGTACAGCCATCCTCCAGGGTATGTAATAATGCACTTACTTCTATACTCATAAATATCTCTATATTTATTATTCATAGCCATTCAGGTCCTTAAGTAACAAATATATATAGTACATTTCTTACCATTTTGTGAAATACCACCCATACTCCCATCTCCTTCCTTTTCCTGTGATTTTCATGAGGCTCATTCATCAAGCCACCTATATTCTAGATATTCAGATTCCCATCGAGGCATTCATTCATTCACTTACTTATCCATTCATGTTTTATTTGGTGAACATGTACTAGATACTTGGCATAACAAACAGTGGGAATCCAAAGGCCCTTCGAAGTGCTACTGCCTGAGTTGTGTGAGTATCAGTGAGAAGATAAGTAGCTGTGAAATCGGAGGTAGCGGCTAGATAGATAGACATAAACCCAGTGCCATTAATTAAAAACCTCTGGATCACAGAGCAGCAAAACTAACTGCTAGGGGCCTTTGGAAAAACTTGTGATAAGATATTTTATTGGGCCATAAAGAATAAATAGAAGTTTACTGAATAAAAGCCATAATTTTAATTATGTGTCTATCCAAATTGATATTTTGGAGCCATAAGAAAGGTGGTGTAGGATGTAGGGCATTTAGAAGCAATTGGACCATGAGGGCTTTACCCGCATGGAATGACAGGAGTGAAATGTTGAGTGAGCTCTGAAGCCCTCTTTTCTACTTCCCTCCAAAGGAGCTGCAGCAGAGGGAAGACCCTGCCAGATGTTTAACCTGCTGGCACTTGGTCTTAGACTTCTAATTCACCAGAACATTGAAAAGTCTATTTTTATTGTTCATAAATTACTCAGTAATGGGTGTGACCTCAGTGCAGACGGACTAAGAGAGAGCAAAGGTAATGTGGGCATTTCAGGAGAGGGAAGAGCAGAAATTCAGCACTGTGAAAGATCAATATTGGGGGCCAGGCTGAAACATGGAGGAGGAAAGAGCTGCGTTAGACTAGGGCTGTAGAGCAGTCTTGTTTCTCTGGAGAGTTAAAGGAAATGCTTAAAAATTTCACTGGACTTTTAAGTATTTTACCTCATATTACTTTGATTTTTTGTAGTGGAAGTTAAATTTCTCTTGCAGTCTAAGTGGGTCATTGACTGGTATTTGGGGAATACCTACATTTGTAATGCATATATATTTATTTCACTGAGAAAGATCTGATAAAGTGTGCTACTAATAATGTTTGTCTTAACTACCAGGAATGTTTAAAGCGTTTAATATAAATCTGTTTAATGAATGAACCATTTAGTTTTTTGAGAATGGTAGAAGAGTCAAATATGTTTTACCTCTTACTGTTTTTCACTCTTGAGGATTTTTCCAGTTTGCTATTTCACAAACTATGTCTTTGGAACACCAGATGTATAAAGTGTTCTCTGAATAAAAGATTTCATTGCATGTTAAATCTTTCTCTTAGAAATTCATTTGTTATGTAAATATGCTGAACACCATAAGAAAGGCATGATTGTATAGTCTAGACTCTTGAAACTCTTAACTGTTTGGTTTTTGCCAGCACTGAGGGTACCTTGTACATAGTAGATGAACTACCACTGAACTACAACCCCAACACGATTAACTTGGTTTGAATTCAGCAAAAAGCATCTCAAGCATGTACGATCATAGAGTGACCCTGTTATCTAAAGCAGCGCATATTGGACAGTGCTGGCTCTTTCGTTCTCCTTTGTTTTGGTGCGGGGTCTCCTGTAGTCTAGCTGGCCTTAAACACAGGATCTTCATGCCTTAGGTCCCTTGCTGGTTTACAGGCACACACCTGGCCTGTAATTTTTAACATATAGTTTTGTAAAACTTATAGTTAAGCATGGAATTTTTCAAACAATTAAAATTCAGAAAATTTAACTGGAATATTTTTGTCACCCCGATATATAAATTATGACTGAATATATTGTTCAGGCTTCAGCCATGCCTGTTGGACTTATATTTTTCCTATTTGACATTTTGGGTAACATATTATCTCCATGTCCTTTAAAAAATAATGTTTCTTCAGGTGCTAAATTAGTGTATTTAAGAAAAGAAGGCATGTGTTTTATTGTTGGCCTTGCATTATGAAAGCATTTCTGTACTTAACCCTGAGCTCAGTAAAAGAGACAGTTTGTCCCTACTTCTGATTTTGATGTTGTGTTTTAATGTGGAAAATAAATGTTACTATGTAGCTTTTCTATCAAAATGGCACAACCTAATGAAGAAAGCTAATGTTTTAGTTTTAGAGTATTAAACCTTTTGTTTCCAGGGCTGCTCTTGCCCGTGCCCGTGTTCCTGTCCTCTGTTCACCGTGTCTGGGAACATCTTTGGTGGTGTTAATCTACTTGCCTTTTCACTGCTCTGGTTTGCTTTTCTTTTTTCTTTTAAGGTTAAAAAGGGAAAGAAAGCTTTTCTTTAAAGGGCAAACTCCAACCTGTGCTGCTGAGGGAAGGGCAGGAAAGTAAGGTCCAGCAAGCTTCAGGGAGAGCTGTCTTACCACTGCCCTCTGAAACCACAAGTTTAACAGATTTTAAATTCTGGTTCTTAGACTTTTCCCTGTGTCTTTTCTCACCTCCTTCTGAACACTACCACCATCCCCAGACCTCTTCCTCTGGTTCCCCAACACTTTCGCACTATATCATTGCTAACGTGGCTGACTAAAATTTCTCCGGAGAATTGGCAAAGAAGACCTCAGTAAGAAATAATCAGGCATTTATATTCACCGTAGTGATGAAACTCTAACTTGGCTTTTATCTTCTGTAGACAAACAACAGAAAGGCGAATTTGCAATAGAGGGCTACGATGTGAGAATGAATAACACCCTCAGAAAGGATGCAAAGAGAGACTGCTGCTTTGAAGTCTGTGCCCCTGATAAGCGGGTCTATCAGGTTGGAATTTTTATGTTGCCTTAAAATTAACTTGATAAGATGTCTTGATTTCACTTATGGCAACATTAACATTTTATTAAAACAGCTTTCCCTGACATATTAGTAATAAAAATAGGGTTTTGTACATTGAACATTCATAGAAAAAGGAAATACATTTAAAATTTTTCTGATCAGCTCAAGTGATATATCCTTGCAAAAGATCAAATGAATCTGTAATTTATCAACTACATCACATGTAACATTTTATATCTACTTTAATAGAACTGTGTGATTTCCTAAAAGAGTTACATAGAAGAAAGAATAAAATCATCAAAGGAAAAATATTAGAGTGTTAATGCATTTGTATTGCTTAGGGGTGTGGGAGAAAATGGAGATAAAGATACATTATCAGCTTTACAATTCAAGAGCCATCAGCGAGGCATCAATATGGAATGTATGTTTAATAAGTTTTAAATATCTGAGATTGCAGTTGAAAGCCAGTTAATTAAGTTGTCAGGTAGTGTGTTGGAATCTGACAAGAACATTTTTAAGAAAACTGTACCCAGCAGTCTAAAGAAATTCATGGATGTCTTCTAATTGTCAAGGGCAAATTTTGTTCATCAGTTCAGCTTTTGACATTGATGAAGAGAAGCAGCATTTTTCCCTGTGCAGCTGCCAGCTGCTGATCAGAGTTTCAAATCCATCATCCTCTGCTTCAATTACATAAATTTGTCAAAATTAACTGTACATTATAAGAAGCATCCTTGCAAGAACAGTACCCCTAGACATGAAAAGAATCACTAATGTTCTTAAGAAATGATAAAAATGCAGCACACCTTTTGAGTTGCTGTTACAATTCTGGTTCTTATTGTTTGAATTTTTTCATTAGTTTACAGCAGCTTCTCCCAAGGATGCTGAGGAATGGGTCCAACAGCTTAAATTTATATTACAAGGTAAGAGCATCAGCTGAACATGTGTTCATATTCCTTATATATTGATTTAGGAGTGGGTTGAATTGGATTTTCACAAAGAAAGCCTTACTGATTTCTGTGAGAATAATCAAGAGGATATTGGCATGCTCTCTTGGTATAATATGGTTCATTCACTTGGGGTTTTTTGTTTGTTTGTTTGTTTTTAAAGTATCTTCCCTTGAGTACAGTTGGTAAATTGAAGACCCATGTACTTACAAACCCATTCAAACTGTTTTAATTTGAAATTACAGTGGTAGCATGTGGGTATTAGTTTGTAGAGTTGAGTTCATTTAAGAAACACGCTCTTAAGTCTCTTACATTCTTTTAAAACTTGCTTCACAAAATGTGCTTTGAAGACATGGGATCTGATGTGATTCCAGAAGATGAGGATGAAAGAGGAGAATTATATGATGATGTCGATCATCCTGTTCCTGTCAGCAGCTCATCAAGGGACCAACCAATAGATGATGAAATTTATGAGGAACTTCCAGGTATCTGTATTGTGGTGATTCACGTAAGAGATTTTGGCTCTTCAGATCTGTATTTGTGTTTATGCCTCTGAATGAATGCCCCCCCCCCTCTGTGTGTGTATAGTTTGTCATCAGATTGATAACTTGAGTAGGAAATGGTGAGCTGATAAGAACAAAAACATAGAAAACCTTCCTAACGCCATTTTATGAAAAGGTTTCTACTTGAGACATTTCAAGTGCAGGATGTACACTTATGAAAATTGAAAGGGACCTTAAAATGAAGCATATACAATCTTCATCTCTTGGGACTTTTGGCTCATTAGCATTGTTTATGCTACATAATTTTTTAATTAAAAAATTGACTTGCCTTACAGTTTTTTCCACCAACTCACACATCATTTTTTTTTTTAATGTCTTGAAACTTCCATTTACCAGAAGTTCCATGCACACCCCATATGTCACCAGCTTCTGCTCCCTAGTCCTCCCTGCTGGAGGACATTACATTGTCTTGAAGGAATGTTGTTGAACTGTAAACAAAGGTCTTTGAGGCTTGAGGAATTTTTTTTTTAATTGGTGTGTTTTATCAAACAGGAAATCAAAAGGTTTTTTTTACTTTAAAAGTTTAGGCCTTGTGGAGTGTTGATACACGTTAGCAGTTGTTATACAGCAGAATTAATTAAGTGTTGGATCCTTGGCTGTTGTTTCTAAAACAGGAAAATAGTAATCTGAAATTTAGAATTCTTGGACTGTAACAACACTGAGAATTGTGTGACTAACACTCCAGGTTAATATTGCCCTTTTTCTGCCTACTAAGAGAAATCAGTAGAGAAGAAAAGGGGATTATAAACAGTGTAGAAACAGGGACTATTTTTCTCTGACGAGGCAATGTAGTACCATAATATAAATCCCTAAAATTTATTTTTAAAATACTTAACATGTTCTAAATTCATTTTTAAATGTTATTTTCATCATAGTTCATCATAGTTAATCATCACCATAAACTTAGAGTAAATTTTTTTAATTCTGACTGTATTATTTATTAGTTCAATGATATTATAACAATTTCATTATCTATAAAATGGTATACTACTGCTAAGAGAATCGCCTGAGATAATTCAGGATAATGCTTTTCTCATCCAAGTCCACAATAAATATAACATCATTTTTTTTAATTGTCATACCTGGTGAATTCTTGTAAATGCTTCTGTGATGTTCTGACCAAGTATTAGTAATCATAGTTACTGCAAAAAGTACTTGTGCATCTACGAATTATATTGTACCTCCCTGCAGGAGGATGATGAACACAAAGTCTGTTTGGTGACAACAGTGGTCTGCAAACTTCTGTTATTTGGTAGCTTGTGTGTTTATAGCCTCATTTCCTGGTGTGTCCTAAGTGGTGGCTGCCGCAGCTTTACTTATCCTCAGGTATACAACATCTTTGGTTACTTGGCTTTAGTCCTTATAGCATTAATAGAGTTACTTTAGGCTTTGCAAGGACTTGTGACAGGACCAAGAACATATACTGATGTAACACTGAAGTGTGGAGCCTTTAAACATGGTTTTACCGTTATACACATTTCATCCCTTTAAGACTCAACAGTCAGTGTATTTACAGTTGCTGAGTTAACCGTTAAATTCTGTTTCTTCAACTCCCCCATTCTCACCCTACCACCACTCAAAAGAGAAAACTTGACTCAGAACAAAGATCAAGTATTCTGTTGTTTCTCTAACAAAGGTTCAAGGAAACTGTCCTGTAAGTCGCTTGAAACTTTAGAAATATGAAACATGTCTCACTACAGATGCTCTTCCTCATTGTCCCTCCTCCCCCACATACACACATTTTTTTGGCATAAGGCCCATGTAATGTTGGAAATAACTGGTTATTCTTTAAGTAGTGTTACTTCTCGCCGTGGTGCTGGGAGAAATTTAAGCTGCTATGAGGTTTCTTTGCCTCTGCCTGGGATTCCCCAGTTGCTGTACAAAGTGATTGAGCTTGATAGAGCCTGCAACTATGCCCCTGGGAAAAGAGCTGCTCTGAGCAGCTGTGGAATGTCTCCTGCTTCCTTCTTCCCCTGTGTAACCAAGAGCTATTTCAACATCTGCACAGTTCAGCAGCTCTGTCAAGCTGAAGCCTGCAGCTAAGGAGGGGAATTTTTTCAAAGGAGGCCCGAAAGTTATCTCAGAGTTAGAAACTAGGAAGATAACTTTAACTTTAAAAAGCTTCTCCCAGGGTTAAGATTCAAGCATGTTGTCCTCACTACTTCTATGAAATTTGAATGTTTCCAGAGGTATGCATGTGGTGAGGAGCATGGAGCATAGTTTCAAACTGTTGGTCTCTGTCCAGTGCAGGACAGCCAATGTTTGTCCAATTGGTTATGCTCCCAGAATTAAATAATAATACTATTCCACACAATTTTCTTTCAATTACGTATTGTTGAAAACTAACCCTCTTAATTGAAAGATGAAACAAACATATTTATCTGAAGAAAAAGTCTAAGTATTGACATGCTACTTTAAACTGAAAAGCTTTTTTTCTGGAAAAGGTTAGATCTGCTCTAGTAAGTGGATTTTTAATGTGAAATCAACAGTCATTATTTACATCTCAACAGTAAGAAGAAAACATTGCTTAAACGTCATGCTGTAAAATATTTCTTTAAAAATGTTTATAATTCTGTGGGACTATAGTAGTTTCCCGGGAAGTTAGAATATTCCAACTTTATTGCAGTGTGTTCTCTTTAACTTCTTATTCATTAATTTTTAACTCACTTCATGAAAGAAAAAGAATAAATGTCTAAATTTCTTTGTGTTTAGGGGTTTATACATACGCTTGGAAGAGATGAGATAATGTTATTGTGGGAAGTCTGAAAGGTTTTGGCTGTTCTTCAAGTGCCTCATTTTTTGCCATCTTTTTTTTTCCCCCTGTTTTATTACTACTTATGAAGCCAGTTAGATTTACATACATTGTGATGTTACGGAAACATACTTTTGTTTGTACAACCAATATATCGGCCAAAGTATGTTGAACTGATTGATAACATAGTAATGCATTTATTTGCCACAGTTTCAGAATGTATGGTCAGTTTGTTCTTAGAATGACAGAAGAATACTTTTGTCTCACTTGAAGGCAAAAAACAATACTTGGGAAATAGTCTCAGAAACTAACCTAGCCTGCTTCTCCTCAGCTTGGTGAGTTGCTTGGCCTTTTCCCTTTAGTGGCAGGGAGCTGTGCGTTAACGACATGATTTCTCTAGGCATAGATTGAATAGAATCAGCTGGGTAACAAGAGTAATAACGCCCATTACCCTATTAAATGTACCACTTTCTGGGGAGTTGAACTGGAAATGTTTTCTAGCAAGTGGACTAGGAGAGCGAGGGGGCAACAGAGTGCAGGAAGATAGATTTCTGTCTCATTAACCTGTTTTCGTGTGTGCATTCATTTTTTTTTTTTTAAACTCTAATGACAGATTGAACTGTTTGGAACCAGCAAAGGGTGTTTTTATCCTTTGGTCATTCAATTACACTTTAAATTTATTCAGTCCAACTATCTGCATCTAAAATGGAATGTAAAATAAAATGCAGCTATAAATTTTTTCAATGAGACTATTATGTATACATAAAAAAGAGCAGTGTTTGAGTACTTAAATTTGAAATACTTTCCAGCAAGTGAGCACAATGCAAATTTAATCAATAAGTAGTTGCCAACCCCCCAACACATTTTAACTCTATCTCCCTCTGCCTGCTCCAACCCTCTAGTTAATGCCAAGGTTAAAGGGCCTTGCAGGCTTTAGCACTAACCCTGGTGGAAGGCCTTAGGTCCTGACTTCAGGTTTCCTCATTCTTTCTTTGGGATGCAATAGAAAGAGGTCAGTAACTTTCACAGAACCACAGTGTGTTTAACATCTCTGGATTAGTAATGCAGGAAGCCTGCTAGGATTCTGGTTTCTTTGTTGTTGTCCTTTTGGGGTTTTTGTTTTGTTTTATTTTTTAAGGGGCTGTGGGTGGTTTTTCAAGACAGGGTTTCTCTGTGTAGCCCTATCTGTCCTGTAACTCACTCTGTAGACCATGCTGGCCTCAAGCTCAGAGATCCCTCTGCCTCTACCTCCTGAGTGCTGGAATTTAAGGCATGTGCTATCACCACCTGGTGGATTTTTTCTTGAAGAAAGTTACTAAATTTAATAAATATAGTGATACTGCCTCTTATTATATAGGTTGATAGATAAATATGTCTTTTCAAGTAGATAACTAGAGTATGGCTTTAGCCTCATACTCTGCTGAGAGGATTATCTGAGATTATTTAAAAAAATAAAACAAGGGAAAACTCATAAATTATGATTACTCATATATATAGTACTTATTTATGTATCTACCCATACTTGTATGCATATTTACATGTACACATTCACACAGACAAACAATACACTTTTTTTAAATTTTACTGGAAGTTGAACCCAGAGCTTTTTGCATGCTAGCAAGGGCTCTACCACTGAGATAGTTTGTTTGTGTTTTTATTTTTGGTGACTGCAAATGCATTTTTGATTTTCTTTCTATTATTTATTTTATAGTAAAGTTATATATATATATATATATATTTATATAGTAAAGTATATATACAAAGTTTTGGAATACAGTTTTACTTGTCATGGGTTTTTTTTTCCTGTGTTGTTTTTGGCATTGCAAACAAACTTCTTCATTATGAAAAAAATGCATATTATCCCAAATACATATAATAATACATATAAACCCAAATATTTACAAACATGCAAAACACAGATCTGTCAGTGGAGATAAATAACCTATCTCTGCGAGTTAAGAACATTTCACCTGACAACAACTAGGTGAGACTTTTGGTTCTGGGTACATTGTGTTTGTGTCCATATATCTGTCCATCTCTGTGTCCATGTACACAAAAAGGCTCCATAACAAATAATTGTGTGTCCCAAAATGTAGTGCTGAGGGTATGACACCTTGGCCACAGGGGTGTATGCAGTGGGTGATGTTTGCTTTGTCCTCATCAGCCTTTATTTCTGAACCATGAAGAGCTGTGACCTGGCTTCCACCTACGAGTTTATTCATGTTTATAAGCACAGCATAGATCTTCTTAAGTATATAAAACAGGGGTTATTTAGATATTCCTAGGTCTTCATAGGTTGGCTAAGTTTTTCTGTTACCATTTTTCTGGACAGTATTGAGACTGCTGTAGAAAAATGAAAAAGGCCAAGATGAGTATAGTCAGTGATACATGGAGGAAACATTTTCTCTCTTTTCTGAAGCTACTGTCCAGGGAGGAAGATGCTTTCTGAGGTAGACCCTTGTTATATTCTGTTTTGAGAGGGCTGTTGTGTTGGGGATTGCCTTTCTTCAGAGCAGCAGTCATCCTAGAGATGCAGACTGAGCAGTCCAGGGCTGTCTTCAGTGGGACAGGCGGAGGAGAGCTCCTTTGTGGGACTGTTCCCTAAGAAAATAGCTAGCCGACTGAGCTGGTCTCTGTCACAGGAAATGGACAGGGAATTATGGGACAGCCTCCAAAGTGGAGTTTTACCTTAGTGTACTTTACTGATACACACCGCTGTCTGTTCAGTCCCTGTTGGTTAGACCTTTATTTATAACCAGAAGTAACTAGATAGTACTGATGTGCATAACAGGATAGAGGCTGTGCCTACCCTAGCACTTAATTAACAGTGTCATATGAATTTTTGTCCTTTTCTCCCCATTTAGAAACATCCAGTCGCATTTTAAAACAAAAATAATGTCATTTTGTTGTTGTTGACTGTCCTTTTCCTCCTTCCCTCCCCCCTCCCTCCCCCCCTCCCTCCCTCCCTCTCCCTCCCCCTCCCTCCCTTCCTCCCCCTCCCCCTCCCCCTCCCTCCCTTCCTCCCCCTCCCCCCTCCCCCTCCCTCCCTCCCCCCTCCCTCCCACCCCTTCCCCTTCCCTCCCCCCTCCTCCCTCCCTCCCTCCCTCCCTCCCTCCCTCCCTCCCCCTCCCTCTCTTCCTCCTTCCCTCCCCCCTCCCTCCCCCCCTCCCCCCTTCCTCCCCCCCTCCCTCCCTCTCCCTCCCCCTCCCTCCCCCCCTCCCTCCCTCTCCCTCCCCCTCCCTCCCCCCCTCCCTCCCTCTCCCTCCCCCTCCCTCCCTTCCTCCCCCTCCCTCCCTCCCCCCTCCCCCTCCCCCTCCCTCCCTCCCCCCTCCCTCCCACCCCTTCCCCTTCCCTCCCCCCTCCTCCCTCCCTCCCTCCCCCCTCTCCTTCCTCCCTCCCTCCCTCCCTCCCTCCCTCCCCCCCTCTGTCCCTCATTTTCTGCTGTTCTCAGTCTCTTCCCCTCTCTCCATCTCCATCTTTTTTGCCTACTTTTCCTGCCTTTAGTTCGTTAGTCCTCCTGTACCTATCACATGCCAGGCATTGTGCCTACCTTGTCATCCACGAGGGGCCTTGCCTCTTTTGGTTTAGCCACCGACTTAGAACCTTTAGTTTCCTGCATTTGATCTCCTGTATATTGTAATATACTCGTGTATCATGAGTTAGCTGTTTTGTTTTCCTGACATAGAAATCCTGTCAAAACTAGCTTGTAGTTTCTGTCATGACACTTCTTTTCAAGCCATCCCCTCATCTCCTCTTCTGTCTGTCCACTGTCACCTCCTATCCATATGCCCCGGCCTCACACACCCAGGGAAAGACTCATCGCTTTTAATTCCAGCTTTGCCCCTAACTGTGGACACATGGGCAGGATGGAGAATACAAGGGCAGTAGTAAACACAGAAGCAAATAACTGGTTCTTTAAAAATAAACCTTACTTTTTCCAATTTACAGAAGAGGTGAAATTAGCAAATAGTTAAGAAGTTAGCTGGGGTAAGTTGAGGCTGTGGATTACTGAGAGCATGCAGTAGGGGGAAGTACAAAGTACCTATAAAGAAGTGCTAAGTCAAAAATAAGGAAAGGATTGAGAAGTAAGAAGCAACGTGCTAATATGGTAAAAATAAGATTATGAAAATAATCACAAAGGTAACTGGATCTGATAAGGGATCACATTGGAATTTCTTAATTGAGTAGAATCATTGCAGGATATACACCCAAAACAAAGCTACACAAAGATTTCCAAAGTAAGGAAATGGAAAATTACTCCAGACAGCCCTTCCCAAGGAATGCTTGATATTAATATCGGGCAATGTAGAATTTAAGATATGAATCAAGAAAGGACCACAGAATAATAATTAATGATAACAGATGAAACTTTAAAGATAATAGATATATTTAAGGCAGTAATAATGCAAAACTTAAGAAACAAACAGATTTCACAGTTTTCCATTTCTTCAGCCAGAGGGATGTTTTTAACACATGAGAATGGCTGAATAAGGAGGCAGAAATTTAGTAAAGAGAGGGGAGATTTGATTCACAAAACTAGTGAACTCAGTATATCTAGAAAGATATGAGTGAGCTAAGCAGATAATGACAAATCTGTATTGTTTAATTGTACATAGAACAGTCATAGATACTAGTTACCTATCAACTCAAATTTTAAGTCTCAGCCGATTTCAAGACTACATTCTTTACAGAGGGCTGGGAATGTAGTTCAGGGGCTGAGCACTTGCCTAGCAAGGCCCTGGGTTCTGTCTTGAAACTACAATGGTGATAATGAATAATGAAATTTTGTTATCCAGTATTTATATTAAAGTAGTTAAAAGCAGCCTAGTGTTCTATGTTTCTAGATTGAAAAATAAATTTTTGAATAGTTGTGAGTTAAGAAATCGTAATGGGAGTATGTGGTTCTGAAAGAGAATGAAAATGGTCCAGATGAAAACTTTGGGCATTGTGTTTTAAACCATGTTAGAGGGTGTGGTGACGGATGACCATACAGAAGAGTTAATCACCTAGGAGCAGGAATAAGAGCGCTATCCAGGGTAAGACTGAAGTCAAGCATACCTTGACAGAGAGACAAAAGAGGGTAGAACTTTGACAAGTGAGAAGGACCCTACAGAAGGATCCATTTTTAGAAGAACCTAATAGGATCACTAGAAATTATTGATTGTTTAATTTACTTAGCCTCTGAATTGTAGCTTCGCAGGCACACGTATTTATATTTACATAGCTAAAGGAACCAATAGTGTGCATATTAAAACTAGGAACCAGAAAGTAAGCAAATATTAGGCACACTAAATCAAACAGAAATGCTGACATTTATAAAGAAAAAAAAAATCCACTGGTGGGCCTGACCTGTTAGGGTTTTTCCTGTGACCCTTAGGTGAAGAATACTAACACTGCACCAGAAGGTCAGGTAGTCACACTACAGTTCCTTATAAACACCACCACCTTCATGCCAAGCTTTAAAACCAGAGCCTTCCTCACCTTGGGACTCCTTGCCCTCCTTGGGGAAGGGGTGGGAGGGTAGAGTGAGGGAGGACTGGGAGGGGGGAGAGGAAAGGGGTTGGGGGGGAAGGAAAAATAACTTTAAATGAGTTTTTAAAAATACCATCTTTAAAAAAAGAGTCTTCATATTTCGGATACTATTTTCTTCCCTTGGAAAATATAAACTTATACATTTTGAGCACCTTTTGCTTTTAATTCTCCATGTTTTCAGAAGATAGAATATGATAAAGTTTCTGCTTGCTACACAAAAACCTTCTGCTTTTTTAGGTCTTAGAAACACACACATGCTCATGCATGTGTGCACAACTTCACAAAGACATGCATCTGTGGAGACATTCTGCAGCAGGAGAGTATCAAGCTTCACTATTTCTGCAGATAGCTCAGCTGGGAATATCGGCTTCCTAAAAGTATCTTGGCTGCTTACTTTAAAGCTGTGATTAATAAGAACGGACAAGTTCAACAAAGTGTCAGTGATAAATATAAGCACTCTTCATTTCTGGCCTCAGCAAGTACTGTAGTTGAATAGTACAAAGCTTTCATCAAAGTGGGGAAAAAAAACCCAAGCTAACATAATTAAGCTTAAGTGAGGCTTTACTGTGATTTTGTTTTTAAAAAAACAAACATTCATTTATAAATGTGTTTCTTGTTATTAGAACTTCATTAGAGGTCTTACAAAAGAAACAGTTTCATACCACTTCATATCCACAAGCGCCTTTGTTCCTCCTTACAGAAACTGAGATGGGTCAGAAAGTTTCCCACAGAACAAAGAGACTGGGTGGTTGAGGTGAGGGGCATTTTCAAGCTCTTTTTGGAGCTGGATCCCAGATCTTTTTGTCCAGCCCTTTTCCACGTCCCTGGTCCCCCGTTCATGGGCTTATCCCCTCTGCTTCCTGCTTGGTTTGCACATGCCAGAAGATCTCATTTTGACTCTTGTTTTCATGTATTTTTACCTGTTCGCTCTTAGTTCCTGAAGTTTGGCTTTCTGTCCTTATCCATAACAAAAATGACTTCTTCAAGTTACTGTTGTTTTTCCTAGTCATCAGTCTTGGACCTCACATCCAGTCCAGAAAGCTGACAGTCCTGGTCACTGATCTGTCTTAAAATGATCTCTTCTGTTAGCCTCTCTATTTTGTGATTTGCTCATGTAACATTCCTGAAAAGTGTATTAATTACCTTTGAAACATGCTGTAGCAAAATACGTGACAGGAACAACCAAAGGGTGGATTTGTACTGGCTCCACTAGAGGGACAGCTCATGATGTGGAAGGAATGGTGGCAGAGGTGGCTTGGGTCATGGCAGCAGGGTTATGTATGTGGCTGCAAACAAGAGACAGAGAGCTCAGGCTGAAACCAGACTCAGATGCCACCTTCAGCACTCCATTCTGAAGCATACCCATCCCCAAGCAATCCATTTTTACTAGCGAGGTCTCATATTTCAAAGGTACCATGGTCTCCCTACATAACTACACAAGCTGGAGACTGGTCTTTCAAGTAAGGGACTTATAGGGCATTACATCCAAGTGTAACTGTGAGCATTTCGGCACTCCAGAGATCACTGATGCTCAGTGACTCCTTATTTTAAATCATTTGTTTTTGGTAGAACCATTTTGGGGTTCCCAATGCCAAATATTTACTGAGTTGGCACTCATTGGCCAGACCCTGAACCCTTCCCATCTGTCATTTCTCCGTGGTTCATGCTGCCTAGACCTTTCAACTCCAGGTAGACCAAACTCTCCATTTCTTTTATGTTGCTCTGTGCTTCATCTTGTTGCCTTGAACTATATTATATGCTGCACTAATTCCTGGATGAAATTCCAATGACATAGCAAATTGATACAACTTTGGTCTATTTGGCTTTTTATTTTTCCACCCACATAGCACATGATTTCTATTTTCTAATACAATTATATTAGATATGGAGTAGAGTCTAAGGTTGTAGAGTAACCTAGATTGTCAAATACACCATAAATTGATTACAGACACAAATAGAAATCTAACTACTTAAGTGGAAATGCATCATTCTTTCCAGTTTCAAAGTCCAATATAGAATACACCTGCCATATTTTCTGTCTCTACCTGTCTCAAATCTTCACAGTCACTGCAACAGAAGCAAGGAAAACCATTCTTTAGTTTCTTATCCTTACCATGCCATCCTGTTTCAACAGGATGAAAACAGCAGTTTTCTCTAACCCACTTACGTAGAGATTCGTGGTCATTCCATTACAAATAATTAAGATGACATTACAATTTTGTATGTTTGGGGGGAACAATGCAGTGTTTTTGTAAGTACAGGCTAGCACAGTACCACACATTGACATATATAAGTACAAATGCAGTATTGTCATTTAGAAAGTCTGTTCTAAGCGTGGAGATAATACGTATAAACTTCAAAACTCCTTCAGAAATCACTTTCAAGAAAGAGGGAGTTTAAATATTTCTTACATGATACATTTCTATTCCTCTAAACTGGGAAGAAGGGCTGTCTGTCACCTGTAGCTTAAAGCACACGTACTTTCCCTTTGCCCTCAGGGGTCTTCGGCAGCCTGAGAGTCTCACACTCTGGCCAGTCTCCTGAGATGCAATGCTTCTCTGGTTCCAACAAGCTGACTTAGTTTCCCTCAGGAATCCCATCCTTGTCCAACTTGGGGATTTTGTTCACCCCCCATCTGCATGGCATGGTGGTCACATTTTCTTTGCTATGTTCACTTTTGCACTTGGTCCTCCTCACTTTATCTAGGCCCAGGTCAAACTGGACCCACCCAGAAAGCCTCTTCTGTCCATCCAGCTTTTGCTGGCCTCCTCCTCCAAATCTCCACAGCTTCCTCACTTTGAAATGAGTCACATACCACTGGGTGGTTTGTTTGTGTTTTGAATTAAATCTTGCAATTTAACTTTTTGTATAGCTATTTGGCAAACATAAAAATGGATATTTTAAGTGCCTCAAGGCAAGAAGCAAACCTTGTGTTACTTGGCATATCCCTTAGATATAGCCTCTTCTTCTTTAGAATTTCAGAAACTGTGTCTTTAACAGTACACAGCCATTAGTTTGTAAACTCATTAGTTAAATACAGAGAAATCAAGATGGTATCTTTAGATAATTCTTGACCAAATAGCATCAGTTACCATAGAAACCTAGAAGAAAGACTGCCAATATTGAAGCCTGCTTGTGCCCAAAGCTTTGTTGAACTTTAACATTAGCATCCCAGGGAGCACATATACATTGAGTGGTGAAAAGCTCTCATTTCACCTGTCCATTGTACCATTAAAGATAGATCATCTACTCTTAGCAACAGGACCAACTTGAATTACCAGTCCCTTTGGTATGCTAGTCATCTCAAATGAGGCATTCCTCAGGAAATGACATTCTGCTTTGTGCCCACTCACTCATTAAAGGCAATAGGAAGAGAAGATGTGATGAGCACAGGACTGTAACTGAGTTTTGAATGCTACCATCTGGGAATCTGGTGTAACTAGTATGCAAATAATGAGTTTCCTGTTTCAAAATGAGCGTAGCTATGAGAGTCACACAAGCCGCTTGAGTGCTAGGGAAGGGACTAGAGAGGTGCTCAGGCAGTACCTCTCCTGGACGTTCTTGGGGACCTAGAGGAGGAAGGTCTAGGAACAGCCTGACCTGCTTCTGTCCCTTTCTCCAGCCTTCTTCTCCCACTTCCCTTCCTTTAAGCTAACTTACTTTCTGAGCCCCAGATCCTGTGTCTGGTCCCACATTACCCATTGCATCTTCTCACCCACCAGATAACATCATCCATTTCTTTCTGAAAATGTCTTACATTTTCCTCAGCTTCCTGGAAACACCCTGCTTAGGTGTGTCTAGGTGATTAGCATCCATAAATAATGCAGGGTGGTGACACCTCCTGCCTTTAATCTCCGCACTTGAGGCAGAAGCAGGTGGATCTCTTAAGTTCAAGGCCAGCCTAATTTACAGAGTTCCAGGACAGCCAGGACTACACTGAGAAACCCTGTCTTGGAAAACAAAAACAAAACAAAGCAAAATCTATAAATAAATATTTATAAATATATTATTTTCTATTCCTGTATTATATAAGACTTAGGTATAAGTGACAGTAACCCCGAAGCATGTAGAGATACATAAGACTTGAGCCCAGTTGTTTATTTACACTTTTTCATGACAGCTTAGTATTCAGTTACAGATGTTTGGAAAGGTTATCTGTTCTAAACTGTGAGCAAGGGAAGACTGGAAAAGTCAGTTGGAAATGAGAAAAGTATAGAGAAAATTAGTCCTATCACACACACACACACACAAGGCAGTTCTTAGTCAAGAAGGCATTGTGCTAGTATATAGGTTGACAATGTTAATGACGGTGTTAACCAAGGATGGATGTAACAAAAGACCAATGAGAAACTGATGAAGAGCAAAGTTCCAAACCCAGCCCATGGCCAAAGTATCTGGAAGGGCCTGTCTGAATGCCTTACGTGATTGTAAATACCACCTTTAGATAATGGAGCTTAATAAAACAAAGATGTGTTAAACACACTGAGATGCAGGCAACTGGTGTTCTCTTTGGAGGAGGCCAGCTTCTTGCCTATTCACCATTAGAGCCAAAGTGGGGATGTCCACTCAAGGAGGATCTCAAGAAAAGGTTCATAAATAAGAATATTTGAAAAATAATGATCAAATCACCTTAACGTTTGTAGCTGCTTTTGGTTTTGTTCTCCTTAAATAACAAAAAGAGACTTTACAAAGGAAGGGGTGGAAGAAGCTCTGTTGCTTGAGACGTTGAAAACAGATGGCCCAAAGCCCCAGAAGATATTCACATGGGACCTATCCTTCCTAGGGGAAGGCGAAGGGGCCAAACTAACACTGTTGTGTGGTTTGCATCTCTAGCTTGGCAAAAGGTCTGAACACGAAGACTTGCATTCGCTGGCCTTCTCCCTGATTTCTGTTGTAAGCATTCTGTGTTAACCTGTGGTGCAGCTGGCCACACAGGAATTGCATGTTTACTTGGCTGCTCTTCTAGCTTCATGTACTGTCAACGTGTCAGATTTTACCCTTCTCTGGGGACTTCTGTGGACCTTGGTTCTCTAGGCTTTCCTCCACAATTCTGCTTTGCTACTGCCAGAGCCTCAAGGGTTTCACAATGGTGTCAGGTTTCTTGACTTAGGAACACGGTACTCAGGGTTGGAGAAGTTTGGGTCACATATTATACAAAGTTGAGGTTTTGATTCCTCAGAAACCCTAACACTTTCCAGAGGCCTGGAAGGCAAAATGCTTCCTGGTCGCTTTCCTTGAGTGGTAGTGGTTTCACTAGAAGCTCCCTATTCATCTCAGGCCCAAAGTTTTGTCTCAGACTCTGACCCACCCTGTATAGTCAATCTATCCTTTTGGACAAGCAGAGAAAGACAGGTTTGTTTCAGTTTAGCCATTAATACTGCTGCTAAAGGTCACATTCTTCACATGAGTAATTGACTGGTTACTGCAAAGACCCTGCAGTAGAGATTTAATTATAATCATGTGATTTATAAACTTTACCTCAAGTTAGATAAACAAAAGTTTGTATGTTTACTATAGGTAAGGCTCCTTGCTAGGTACATCCTTTCTGAGTACCAAAATCTTTATTTTCCTAATATTATTTCTTGACAAAAAGAAATACTTGTTGGATTTATGGTAGAAAATAGATCTCAAGAAGTCTGTTGGCTTTTGAAATAAGTTATCCTAAGTAGCTTCTTGATACAGTTTCGAGCACAAATGATGTCTATGTTATGCAAAAAGAGTAGAGACTCATCCAGATCTGCAGGTAGGCTTAAGAGTAATAAATAGTTGCATTTGAAGCTTTATTTATTAAGTCAGACCAATGTGGTGATTTTGGAATATGCTATAAAAAGTGGAGTTGGCATTGCGATCAACTGATTTAATAACTTATTTTATTTCTTGTACCAATCAGTCTTTTTCTCCCAGAAAGATCAAACTTGGTTTTTTGTTTTGTTTTATTTTGTTTGTTTTACTATTTGTAAAACTCACATGACATAAACATTATGTGACAGAAATTGTTTGATATCAAGAATATCATCTCTGTGAAATATGTCATCTGGGAATAAGGAAAAAATTCACACAAGGTAATTTTTATTTGTATCCTGCCTTCTTCACTGTCAGCTAAATCTGTGACAGTTTTATATTAAATAATAACAATGTTTGTTTATGCTTGAATGTATACTATAGTAAGTACAGATTTTACTCATCGTATTCTTGTTTGTGAAGACTATTGAGTTCCTGATACACTTAATGGCCAGTTATAAGGAAACATTTCTTGTCCAAGAATGTTCAGCTGCCACTTGCTGTCAGGTTTTTTATTTTACCCTCAAATCTTACAAAAGCGTAATTTGGGGATGTCAAAAATAGCCAAATACAATTTTATTTGGTTCAAACTAGCACATGTTAGCCACAGGCACAGGCTCTAGGAGGTCATGGCTATTATATAATAGTATTATAATGAGTGAGCTATGGAGACAATTGTCTGTTTGCTGCAGTTATTTCATGATTACAGTCTCATTTTCAAGGGCTAATACAATAAAAACATTGAGATGTTTTGTTGAGGCAGTATGTTTTATATAGATCTTAATTAATTTGATGACATCTACTTACTGTAAAGAAAGTTATTGTACATGTTGAATCATTTGGTTTTTTGTTTGAATTTTAGTTTTTGTTATCTGAAAATGCTCACGAGACAGGCTCCTTCGGAGTTCTGGTCCCTATGTCATCAGTGCTGTGAGTGTACATTGTCAGGGTTTAAACATTACTGAATCCACTGCGAGTTGGCAAGAAGCATCTGGGAGCCAGACTTTTCCTGTGGACGTACGCCAAGTCCTATATTGCATTTCCTCGCTGTACTGGACTATATTGAGATAGTTTTTCTTCTTGACTTTTTTAAATCTAGAAATTGTTTTCCAAAGCTAAGTAAAGGGTCATATAATAAAACCATTTTTTTTTTTTTTTTTTACAAAGCTACCTCAATTCTGTAACCACTAGCTGATAACCACTTTTCTTTAGGCAGAGGGAATAACTAAATTCTATAATTAGACAATATTTGGTGAGTCAACATTGCTTCTAGGTGGCTTAAGTAGTTGAGGAGAGTTCGTATTATTTTATGTATTGTCTTTAATTTGCTGATTCACTCTAAGCAAGGACAATAAACACTGAACGATCCTCTAAGAATGATTGTGGACAGGGCATTAAATTTACATTATTCAATTAGATAGAAGTAAAGTCCTGAATCATACTTTAATATTGTGTATATAATTATAACATAACATTTTGTCAACTAAAAGTGCCAGGATAAGTTTATTAATTGTCATACTTACATTAAAAATAGTCTCTAAACAGTTATGGCCTGAGGATAGGGAAGCAGGAGCTTTCTCAGACTGGAAAGCAGGGGAAGGGTTAGCTTTGCAGTGCTGACACTGTGCAGCCCTTGGTCCCTAAAGTGGCAGGGATTTGTCCTTGCAGGGTGGGAAGTTCAAGTTTACTCAATTTCCTTCTCTGAAATACTGTGTGTGACCTTGAAAAAAAAATCAGCTACAACTTGCCTGTCATGTACATTAAAAATGCCTTGGCTCTCTACATAAAACATTGTGTTTATGTTGGCTCTATTTCGGGAATCCCAGGACGAGAAACTTCCAAATGAGAGTTCAGCCTGTCTCTTTAGGGAGCCGAGCCTGGACAAGGCTTTTATTTTTAAGCTTGGACTTTTATTCTACGCGCTTGGAAGAATATCAGATACTATTTTGCAGGATCCTCCCTCCCTCCATCAGATGAGCTTTGTATGCTCCTTCCCTTCCTCCCTACAGTCCTCCTTGCTTCTTCAGAAAACCCCATTCTACAGAAATACTGCTCTTCTAGAGGGTCTTCTCTTTCCTGGCCATTATAAAATGCCTTACAACAAATTCATCTCCATGCCAAGAAAATACCTTTTACCTTAGAATTGGAAGCTCCTTAATTGTCATTCTGAATATCTATGTATATAGGTTCATGTAAATCTGTATTTTGAGAGCACTGTTGTGTTATGCAAAGTGCTTTCTTTTGCTGCCCTTTTTGTGTCTACTGCAGAGGCTCTAGTGAGGAGCTACAGCTCTCTTCTCCAGGACTGATCAGTCTCCCTGGGCTCCTGGCTAGGATGGAAGCTGCTCTTGGCTCTGCCTGTTTCAGGGCTAGGCCTCCCTCTGTCTTTCA
Organism: Phyllotis vaccarum; assembly: GCA_033318265.1. Taxonomy (NCBI): domain Eukaryota; kingdom Metazoa; phylum Chordata; class Mammalia; order Rodentia; family Cricetidae; genus Phyllotis; species Phyllotis vaccarum. Next base: position 79,203,589 of record JARWLC010000014.1, on the reverse strand, counting down.
TCATATATAGTCTCTGGAAGGGAGGTGATGGACGGGATTTTTCCATTTGCAAGCTGCTTTCCGACGGAAAGAAAAATGTAAGGGGCAAATGCCACACTTTACATTTTCTGTGGCCATTACAAAATTGACTCTTGTGTGTTCCAGAAGTGGATGCTGTTTTCAGGGAGGATATGTTATTGTCACTTAGCCATGCTATTTTGTCATTGAAGAGTGTTAAAAACAAGAATATATGTCAATATGGCACTAGGAAGTTACCCTTCTTGTAAGTTCCACATCGAAAGGTTAAAGTGATGGTTAGTTAACTAATGATTCTATGAACAGGTGATATATGGAAAGTCTACACCGACAGGAAGAGCTTGGGCTCTGGGAGCAGACCACCCAGGTTCATATCCTGCCTCTCCTTCCTCCAGCTGTGTTTGCTGCATTGATTACTGAAATGCTTCCATGCCTCTATTTCTCCACCTGGAAAATGGGAATAATAGTGTATCTCATCTCCCTCAAAGGATTTTGTGGATGGAATGAGACTTAAGTACGAAGTGCCTAGTAGTCTTTGCACATAGTAAACCCTGTTGCTATTATTATAATGACTATTACTATAAATCTGCTATGCCGTGTACAGTGCATTGGGCACTTTACCTCATTTTGTCCTCAAAGTGATTCTCTAGGGTACACTTTGTAATTTTTGTTTTCTAGATGAGAAAACTGAAGTTGAGCAAGTATGATTTGGCTGAATCCGTAAACTAGAGAAAGAGGGCGGTGACCTCTGGGACGCAGCCTTTTCTTGCCTTTATGTCGGTTCATTGGCATTGGCAGTGGGAGTGGGGTAAATCCCTGCTGTAGTCACCTTACTATAACTTACTCTGCTGCTGTGTGGTGAGGCATCCCATATTTTCAAATTTTAAAAGGTAAATAATATTTGAAGATGCAAACTTCTGAATAAGTCCGGTCCAAGTGACAATGGCACACTGAACTTTTCTGAGGTAGGATCATAGCCAAGGGTGATCTTGAACTTGTAGTCTTCCTCCTGCCTTCACCTCCTGAGCCATGGAGCACCATGTCTGCTCTACGAAGGATTAGGGCTGGAATATAAGGCTTCCTACATCCTAGACCAGCACTCTACCAGCTAAGCCATAGGTCCTGATCCTAGAGCCCTCAACTGTGGGAAGTGATGTGTAAGGAGATACAGCCACAGTTGACAGGCTCTCAGAGTGTTGTCCCTGGACCAGCAGCACATTCAAAGGTTCCCCCAAATAGAGAAACAGAATCTTTATGAGAGAGCCCGTAGCCTCTGGACTTTTAACAAGACCCATTGATATTTCTGATACCCGTTGAAGTCTTCAGAGCCACTTCCCTGGGTGAACAACACAGTAGATGATAAGCAGGGGTGTTGATGTGGCTCATCATGAAGTCTCACACTGGAAATTATATACTGCAGTGAAAGCATGCAATAGCAATGGAAAAGTTGAAGTGGGGCTGTTATTCGATACTTGGCTTTACAAATATTAATACTCATTACCATGTGATTGACCCTTTCTATTCCTCTAGGTACCCGTAACTATTGTAGTTGGACACAGCCAACTAAGCCCAAAGAACTCAAAGGCTAAGAACAACTCTTTAGCTCCAGTTAGGATGTTTGATTTTTCTGATATCAGCAACTTGGGACCTTCAACCAAGAGGGACTGATAGAAAGTATATGTAGGGATAGGAGTGCCTAGGGAGAAGGCTTACTGAGGAAGGCACTTTGAGGATCAAAGTTTGAGTCCCAAGAACCCATGTAAAGTCACATGTGGTAGCATATATCTGTAACCCAAGTGCTCCTTTCTGCATACTAGTGGAGGCAGGAGAATTCCTGGGAACAGCAAACAAGAGACTATTTCAAACAGCGTGGAAGGTGAAAAGCAAGACACAAAGTTGTCCTTTGACTTCCATGCACGAATACCTGTTCACCTGTGCTAACACACACACATACGCACACTATGCACACACAAAGATAAACATTAAATCAGAGAGGGAAATCAGGTAATAAGATAGTTATACTATCGCGTCTTCCTTCTTAGAGAGGTTATGAGTGGGAGTAACGTTGAAGATGAGTGGGGCTGAAGGGTATAGGAAATTAAATGGGGAAGCTGCTCAACTCTACCCAGTTTAATTATGAGGGGAAGTGGACTAAAGTAGTTCTCATTCTCATCATCACCTAGGCTAAGCAGAATGAGGAAAGCTGAGCCATCACCTGCATGTATCTGATAGACTTGAGAAGTTGGATTCCAGAACTCCAGAGAAAGAATAGATGAATGCTATTAAAGTCCACAAGCATTCTAAATTTCCCTTTGGATTTTAATTATAAAGAAACCCAGTGAGAAAGAAAGGTCAGGGGGATGAAGATATATCAGATTATTTGTGCTAGGATGTATTTAATGAATGCAGCTTTTGAAAGGACATGAAGATGCCTGAAATTTACAGATTATGATCAGTCTAATAGAAACTATAATAGCATGTGCTTTGTTTCTGGACTTGGGACAGTAGCTCAGAGAAATCAGCTCAGTTTCTGTGTTATTTCCACCTTTTCTGTCAGTCATTCTCTGACAGAAGCCTAAGTAGGGTGCCTTGCTAGCCAACTATTTAACTTGGATTCAACAAACATTCTTAGAAACCATTCCATCCCTCCCTCTGTGCTGGTCTGTGGTAATATAAAGAAGCTCTCAGGGAAGTCATGCCTGGAGGAAGGTCGACTAGGAAACAAATGCTTGCAACAGGCAGGCCGAGAATGCAGGTCTTTGTGCCCCCAGGAGCACACAGGAAACAGTGGCGAGGTGCCTGCTGGGTGCGGGGAAAGCTTCCTGGCTGTGAGATGGATTGATCCATGTCTTCAGGATCAGTAGGGCTTATGTTTGGCTTCTGGCCCATGTGAAACTACATGACAGGAGGACTTAAAATGAAGTCGCTGAACTGCCGATATGAGTTAAACTGTGAAGAACTAGAGAGCTGTTAGAAGTATGCAGAGTCTTGTAATAAACTTTTGAACTTTTTCAGAGACTAGGAGTCTGTAGTGTCCGAAGTTGGACACTTGGGGAGAAAGTAGGGCTAAGCTGGGGTGACTCCCCAGGGCTGTTCTGAAGAGGGCACCTAGTGTCCACTGCAGGTGGATTCTGTAAATTCTAGGTCATCTGAAAATTTGAAACGGATGGCAGAGAAGAAAAAGCTACTGTGTAAGTGTCCCAGAGTCCTTCTGCCACCTGGAAGATGAACCCCTGATTATTTGGACTCAGTAAGGTTTACAGAAAAGATAGGCAGTAGTAGAACTTTTCTAGAGCTGGTGACCAGGACTCTGATGGGGTAACTGAGTCTGCAACTGTGCCCTCTAGGGCTCATTATCGATGTGTCTTTGAGATTCACTGTCGTCATTGCCTTGGAGGAAGAGATCTAGGCCTGCTCTCAATTGACTGAAGTTGTGGGTCAAATCTAATCAGGCAGAATATTATAGGAAGTATCCTTGCTCCGAAAGTCTAGTATAAAAAAAGGAAAGACTTGGCTTTGTAGGAAAAGGGGGGAAAAAAAACCAACCAAACAAAAACCACCAAGGGATTTTACTTATCAGCTCAATATGAGTTAACAGTATAATACAATTCAGTCCTGAGATTTCGTGCTTGGGAAACATAAAATAATGGTTAGTGTTCTGGGCTAGCAAGATAATTTTTTTCTTATGGTGGATGAACACTGTTTAGACATTTAACTAAACCTACCCTGGAAACTACAGAGCAGTATTCTTTTTTAAGTTAGAGGATCCCTTGTAGTTGTAAGAATGATTATGATTTCTGGAAGCCTTTGTTTGTGAAGGTTACTCTGCTCAATGTCTGTTGTATCAGAACTGAAACCGAGACTTTTTTCTTTTTTTTCCCCGTTTTTGTTTTTTGAGACAAGGTTTCTCTGTGTAGCCCTGGATGTCCTGGCACTAGATCTGTAGACTAGGCTGGCCTCAAACTCACAGAGATACATCTGCCTCTACTTCCCAAGTGCAGGGATTAAAGGCGTGCACTGCCATCATTGCCCAGCTAAACATTTTTTTTTAATGAACTTTAAAACCTTAATGATAAACTTACTGTATATGTCTAACTTATTTCTATAGAGGAAAACACCTTGGGGTTTTTTTTTCCCTCAGAATTAGTCAGAGGAAGAATATATGATTTATATTTGCTACAGCTTTCTGAAAATCTATCTAATGGAAGACATTTAGGCTGTCCTGTCTGCTTCCACGTTTAGTTTGTGTGATGAGTTGATGCTGTTCAAGTCCAGTCAACCATAGAAGGGAAAGGGAGATCCTGTAACGGTCCTTGTAGGTCGTTCTGTATATTCCTATTACTGACCCCAGACTGCACAGGCCACAGTGGAAGTTTGGGTGCAGGTGGGTCTAAGAGGACATCGGGGAATTCTCTATACTTTTTCTATCGAAGTTCAAAATTTTGTCTTGTATTTAAACACATTGTTTCTCCTTGTGTGAGTCGATAACACCAGATATTATCATTTGGAAAATGTTGGTTCACTGCATTATTCCAAATCCAAATATGGGCACAATTTTTAAGATGTTCTTTGTTGTATTTCTCATGGGAAAGTCCCTTCATGCTGGAGGCTGTCAGTGGCTCACAGTGGTGGCTGCAAGTCTCTCAAATTGTAGTGTTTGCCAGAATCCTATCATTGAAAGTAAACGCTGTCATTTGTTTCCCAGACATCACATTCTCATTCGCTTTATTTCTAAACAGCGTCTGCCAGGTTCTCAAGGTGAGGAAACTGTAGCTGTCAGTCATTCAAGGAGGAATGGTGTCCATGAAGTTGAGGAAATAGCCAAGGCTGTGTTGTATGAGCCCTGTATTTGTCTTATTTTTTAAATAGAGATTATTATATGCCTTAAAGAGCAAATGAGTTAGTAACATTAGTGTTAAAAAATCTAATCATTGACTAGGTAGTATTTTTGTGTAATGAAATTTGAACAACCTACATTGACAAAATTTATTTTCTAAAAAGGGATTAAAATAATTTATAAATAACATACACATTTAAGAAAAGAGATGTATGGGGATAATGAAACACATATGCATTTGGGATATTCTTTTTTATGTGCATTGGTATTTTTTCCTCATGTATATATGTGTAAGGATGTTGGATCTCCTAGAACTGAAGTTAAAGACAGTTGTGAGCTGCCCTGTGGGTGCTGGGAATTGAATCTGGGTCCTTTGGGAGAGAAGTCTGTGTTCTTAACCACTGAGCCATCTCTTCAACCCTGAGATATCCTTAATAAAAATAAATTTTTAAAGAGAAAACCTTGCTAAATAAATGTGGCCTACAAGGTATCAATAGTGGTTACATTTAAATCAGTAGAATTGTTAAAAATTACTTTTTCTTCTCAATTATTGATATTTTTATTTTCTAGTCATGTGTAGATAATGCTTTTTATAATTAGAATAAGGAAAAACTAATTTATATTATAAAGAATTTTAATTATGTCAGAAATGCAGAACCAAAAAGAACTTTTAATAACAGAAATCATTTAATTTGACCTTTTTAGGTTAAGAAAAATTTTAGCACTGAATTTTTAACAAATTCATAAGGTATCAAAGAGTCTTCTATTACACCAGGATTCTTGTTTCATAAAATTCACACCCAGAATGCTGGTGGAGTTGGGTCAGTGAAACAGTTGCTTCCACAAAACAGAAAAGATCTAGCCTGCTAAAACGTATTTGGTTGGTTGGTTTGAGACTGTTTCTCAGGCTAGCCTGGAGCTCACTCTAGCCCAGGCTGGGCTCACAACCATCTTGTTTTAACCCTCCAAATCCTGACTACAGGCATGGGGCACCTTCCCAGTTCAGACATTTCTAAGCTATTTCTTTCCTTGCCTGCCATATTTGCCTATTTATGGTAAAGTGCTTGTGAAACAGGTGCCTCGGTAGCCAGTGACAGCCATTTTAGGAACATCCAGGGCACTTGCATGAAAGGTGGTCAAGGGTGAGGCTGTGTGTCCTTCATCCAGATGTAATGAAATGAGGAAACTGAACAAATACTGCGCTTTCCTTCCTTCACAGGCTGTTCTTCCCAGTCCTATCTGACGAGCTTTTTGCTCCAGTTTGAGTTTCTTCTTCACCATTCCAAATATAATGTAAAATACACAATGAGTTTAACAATCACTATTTTCAAAATTTTGTTTAAATATTAGTTTTAATGTAACACATACATTTACTACACTTTGGTGACATTTCCCTTTTCATTTGTGGTACAATGGTGACATTTTCATCTTAAACTGTTTAAGACTAGAATAGCCAAGTTAATGACTTTTAACCTAATGTGGTTGTACAATTGAGCAACTATTGCTTGTTTTGCGCCTTAAATTTCATGCTGATCTTATTGGGTGCTAAATTCAGAAGTTGTTGACTAAAAAACAACTTACTTCTAAGGTAATGAACTTGGTCTCCCTTCTTTACCCCTGAGAAGTCTGGTGATCACATGGTTCCCCAAGTCCTCAGAGTACTCTAGCTAGACTCATTTTCCCTGTTCTGAAGGATGGCACCAGGTAATTGATGACGTGCGTGAGCAGAGTTCAGTGATGGGCCACTGTCACTCAGCCCCCGTAGAGCATGTATGACCACCACCTCCACTGCCTCTGCCATCTTTTGCTCGTTTTGAACTTTATAACTAAAAGTTAGGTACATGCCTACATCTTTATAAAACAACTCTTGTTTTTACATTTTTGCTCCTTCTCTTAATAAAAACTGTTAGTTCTATTCTTTTATTATTTTGTGTTTGGCATTTTTATTTACTGAAAATTGTATTTGAGTACTATGTTTATATCATTTCCTCCCTTCCCTTCCTCCCTCCAACTTCTCCTGGGCCCTCTGCCCCTCAAATTCACAGCCTCTTATCTTTAATTGCTATTGTTTTATACACAGACACACACACACACATATCTGTACACACACACACACACATACATACATACATACACACATGCATGTACACACATGCACACACAGATACCCACACACGCACATACCACCCATGCGCATACATACACACACACACAATGTACACACACATACATATACATGCGCAAACACACGCACATACATACACACACGCATACACACATACACGCACACACATACCACACGCACATACATACATACACACATGCACGCACACACAGACAGACACACACAAATTTATAACTATAACCTGCTGAGTGTGTGTAGGGTTGCTCTTTTATATATATTTAGGGCTGACTGCTTGAGATTGGATCACCTATGAGGGAGCTGGTCCCTGGAGAAGGCTGACTCTTCCTTCTTAGTAGACAGCGTGTGGCTGCAGCTCCTGATCAACAGGTGGAGCCCTGGGAGATCCCCCCATCCATTTTGGCAATAATATGGAATGTATGTTGGCCAACTAAATAGAATAATCCTTTTTGAAGTATCATATATACATATAAGCCCTTCTGGACCTCACCCCTCATTGTCAAACTTTTGTATCCTGCCTGTGTGTGTCCTTTTGACTCTCCTTTTTATAGCCTTTCCTCCAGCCTCCATAGCTCACCACAGACTTGGAAAGAAGGCTCAGTTCAGTTTCTTCATTTCATTAAGGGAGAGTGGGGTTGCTGAATGTCTGGATGAAGGTCACACAGCCTGCACCCTACCTTTCAGGCAATACAGGATATTGGATCACGCTAACCCCCCCCCCCCAGTAGTGTTCCATCTTACATCATAACACAAGGACTGGCATTTTGTGTCTTCAGTCCCCACACGCCACACATCTGTCTACTCTGGGATGAACATTTTGCTTCTAGTGCCCTAGAACCTGAGCCCTGGATGAGATGTGCAGGTTAGCTCATGGCTCCAGCCTGGAGTTGAAGTTCTTTCAAGTGTTGTGTATAGAAAGACTGAGTCATCATTACCATTTCCGTGTAAGCATGTTTCTTTACTAAGTGTGAGGGAGAAGAAACTTGGAAACAAATGTGCTTTCAGTTATGACTTACATTAAAACTGTACTGAGTTTTGGATCCTCTGTTGGCGTTAGGGATGTTTGAGGCTGTGAAAAGCTTGAGCTGAAGGCAGAGCTAGGGAAACAGGAAGGCAAAGCTGCACGATTTTGGCATTACAGACTGCTACTGTATTTCCAGAAATACACTTAAAAAAGAGGTTTCAGATACTTTGTGCGGTGCTGCCTATCCTTCCCACCTGAGTGAAAATGTCTTCCATGTCCATAAACAGCAAATACTCAAGAAAATAATCCACCATACAGTGAAGGGCGTGTGTGTGTGTGTGTGTGTGTGTGTGTGTGTGTGTGTGTGTGTGTGTGTGTGTGTGTGTGTGTGTGTGTAGGGGTGTATGTGTCCCAGAGCCGTGTACTTGTAATTACTGAACAATACTCTCTGCAACTTGAAATTTTAGTGAAAGTCTAAGAAGAGACAGTATGGCTTCCTTGCATGTGCCTGAAGCTTAACTCTCTTATAAGTGTTCTAACTGGATGCTCCTGAGCAAGGTATTCAGGCTTCACAAATGTCATCATTTGCACTCATAAAACAACGAGGCTATAAGCACTTAGTATTGCTTCATAGGATTGTTGAAGTATTTAATGGATTTAAACATGGAGAGTGCGGCTATTTAATCAATAAATATTAACCATTCTTGAGGAAAACACATGATTACATAATTAAGTGAAGCCTGGGAAAGTAGTGATATAAACTGAAACTCTATTTCAGAGAATAATTTTTTTTCTTTTAAAATATATTGCAGGAATTTTATACTCTTCCAGTTAGGCTTAAAATACGTTATAATTCAGTAACCAAGAACACTGTTTTCTGAAGGCAGTCTATGAGAAATCATTTTGTGAGCCAACTAAGTTTCATGTGCTGCCTTCCTTTCCCTGAGGGATTGTAAGGTCAGCCCTTGGCTACTGAACTCACTCACCTTGCTTTGGTCCTAACCAAGTGCCTGCAGCCTTTCTAGCAGAGTGTGTTACACATTTTTCTTTTTGTAGGAACATTGGTAAGCTAGAAACAACAGTACTGCAAAGATCATATAGCTGCACAGATTTGTAAGCCTTATTAGGATGTTAGTCTATTTGCTAGGAAAGGGTCAGTTTTCAAATTACGGTTAATGTAAAGGATAGAGATCCTAACCTCTTCACAGTAAGCATTTCTTAGCATGGATTTGTCCTTAAAAGATGTGGAAAGACCTGACTCTGTTCTTCCTCCCATTCTTGCCCAGTCCAGGAAGGAGGTCAGGCAACCATTAGAAAACGGCTTCGGGATTGTGTGGGTCTGAAGGCTTCTGACAGGGTTTACAGTAACCTTTTCTGACTAGCAGACATTTCTAGAACATACTGATTAGCAGGTGCTGACTGCATCAATTGTCTTTGTATTTAGCTTTATTTTCATTTTGTCTGCTCACAAAACAACCTCCGATGATTCTTCTAAGGCCGTGTGATTGGAATAGTAACTTCGGGTGTTGGAGGGGTTTGTGCTGCAGCTGAGAGGCATGTAAATACAAGCTGCTTATTTGCAAGAAGCTTCCAGATTTGCAATATGACTACTATGGAAACCACATAATGAAAACCTTATAACCATCTGTGTGCTTTGATGGATTTTACTGCATAGCTGAGCTGTTTTTGTTTACTGTTATAAAAATGTTGAATGGAATATATTAATCCACAAACATTGACTATTTGAGGTATTAATTAGTATTATATAATGACATTGTGCCTCAGCATGAAAATAAAATACGTTTAATAATAAATCTAAATAGAATAACATGTGAACGTATTTATTTCTAATAAGGAGTGAAGGTAATTATTGCCTGGAATTTTGGTTATTCCTCTGTGGCTGTTAGTGGTGATTTTCTCTGTTAATAAATGAACATTAGGACTTCCATGACTTTTGGATGCATTTGTTCACAGCATTGAGCCAGCACTTCCCTTTGTGCTAAGGTACAGTCAGTATTCATTGTGAATATTCTCCTCTAAAATTAAAAACATACAAAATTTGAGTTTGTCTTTTATGTGGAAGCTGTTTGTATTGTTAGGTCCATATGAATGACTTTGTTGAATGGACGAATTGCATAAAGCTTTCACCTAAAATGTCAGTACAGTTTTGAAATGCAAGCAGGCAGCATCACAGAAGCATCTCATGCTCCTCAACATTGACTGCAAGGATAACCTCCCAGAGACTTTTCTGTAAATATTGGTGCACAAATATTTTAATATCATTCATTATTCTGATGATTTAATAATACATTGCATAGAGGCAAAGTTTTCCCACACTAATGCTATCATTAGCATATACTATAGACACATTTTAGGAAACTAAAGATAAATTTGTGGTAATAAATTCTTCAAATTTTATTGGTAATAAATTCTTCAAATTTTATTGTTAACTTTGCCAATAACATTTTCCATTAATTTCTTACAGTTATTTTTATGATATGTACGATGAGTCTAAATCCCAGTTTATTTTTAAAAGCCAAAAATAGTGCTTTCTACCTAGCGTAGCTATAATGGATTAAGGACAAATGCCCTTACAGTCTTTACCCCTTAATACTGAGTTTGTGTCCAGGCTGGAGAGAGTGGATAGGAAGGAAAGAGAAGGCAAGGCAAGCTCTTTCTTTCACCTTTAAAAATAAATGTACCATCTGTGAAAAGAAGAGGTGGGATTAACTGCAAATTTCTGCCTTTAGAGTTTATGTGAGAACACCCTATAAACAACCCGCTTGTGATAAGTAGTCCTTGAGATTTAGCCAGAGTGAGATGACGGTTGTTAAAAGAAGTGTTCCGTATTGAATTACTGAGGTTAACTCGGCAGTGAACATGAAGACAAATAGTTCCAGCTGCTCCTTATTTTGGAGCTTTTATTATTTTGTCTGAGTTGAATTATATAAACTCAAACCACTTATATTTGACTTCTAAGCACAGTAATTCTGCAGCTTGCTACAAATCCTGGTGTTGATTAATCACTAGTTAAAATGTACAGGAGGCTTTTCTAGTACTTTACAGTTGCCCTTTTCTCTAGTATTAACCCTGTCCAGTTGCAAAACAACTCCGTGTTCTTCCCTTAATAACACTGATTATCTGGGCTAGCCTCTTAGTGGCGATGTGTCCATTTGTCGGCCAGTCTGTAACCCTGAGCCTTACAACATTTAGGCAGATACACAGCTTATCAGCTCTGGTTCCTCCGCCTCTTACAACAGCTCCTTCCCGTTTCCTCTGCCCCTTCAGTTCAGGACTTCCTTCCTCTTTATCTAGACTCTCCACACCCCTCATCCAGGCTGTCAAGACAATGGGATCTAATGATCATTTTAAAGCAGTTCTATCCTCCTTGTCTGCTTAGAAATCTACTAGGGCTCTCTCTCACTGCCCACCAGACTGGTCTGTAGGCTGGCCCCCATTTCTCTCACATTTTTCTTATCTTGCTCTTCCCCAGAATACCATGTTCCTTTGTCCGGTGACTGTGACTGCGTCTTCTTCTCTACTAAGTTGGGTCCTTCTGTGGGTCTGGAAAAAGCTTCTCATCTGTCTTTAAAACTCTTGTGTCCACAGGAGGTCTTCTGTGAGTTCCTGCGTTAAGTGGATTCCCCCTGCACCACTTCTGTGCTTGGTGCCCCTCAGGTCCTTTAGGGATGTCCCTTGTTAGGTCCTGTCCCTTGAGTCTCATCTCTGTCCCCAGATGTCAGCTTCCTCAGGCCAGAAGCTCCTATTACCTTTGCATTCTTGGCAAATGCTCCCTCTCACACGTGGGTAATCCTCAATGAAAATTGGTTGACTGGTTGATTTCATATTCATTCTGGCTACTGATATATGTATTAAATATATATTGTGGATTATTCTTGAGTTAGTATATTTTAATTTAATATGTCTTTGGTATGCCATTTGTTTGTATATCCTACCTTAATTATTTTTTAATTTTTTTATAAATAATCCTTAAGTAGGACAAGTAATAATAATACATAGTTTAATTCTGTTAAAAAAATTTTAATTGCTTAATTTTGTTCCATGTCCTGGGAAGGGAGTGTACTTGGAGTGTGTGAGAGAAAAAATATGAGCAAATCTCTGACTACAGGGAATTTAAAGAACATAACCATAGACTCAAGTTCGAATCATGTGCTTTGGAAGTTTGAACTTGCTCCTCAATTTACTTGTCTATAGAATGATGGCTTCTAAACTGTTCATGTACAAAGCCTTACCTCCCATGGTATGTGTGACACGTAGTAGATCCACAGTATAATTCAGGGAAATTATTTTGAAGTGTTAAGACCCTTCTTATGAGACAATTAAATGAATGTGTCTTACAGTTGATGACTTTCAGGCCATCTGTATTTTATACCACACATTCTTTTCCACGCTGTCTTTGTTTGAGGAACCATCGCTTTATTGTAGTGTTTCTGCTGCTCAGTTTGATGTAGCATATTATAATGCTGGGTGTTACTTACTAGATTTAAGGACTGTCCTGGATTTAAAGTTGCTCCAGACAAGTTTCTCTAAGTATTTAAAACAAATATGCAGCACATTAGTGCATATCTTACATTGGATCAGGTCAGTTTAAGCCTTGGTGAGATTGCTGTTTGGTTATTAGCAAGGGAATGTGGGTCTTGATTGTCTCCTGCTTTAAAGGTAGTTATTTAAGTCTCGTAGACTTTGTGTAGCTCGTATGTCAGGGTGAGTACTGTGATGGAACATGGGCCTGTCAGGGCCACTAATGGTGTTTATTTGCAGAGGAGGAAGAAGACGCTGCTTCACTGAAGATGGAGGAGCAAGGGAAGGGGAGTCAGGACAGTGTACATCACACCACAGGTAAGCCTGGCAAAGCTTATTTTGTTTTGTTCTAGTTATTTTCTAACTCTCTGAAGATGTTTGCACAGCTCCCGGAGAAGTTGGCTTATTTGTTCTGTATGTCTTATGGCTGATAAGCTGCTTAGTCCCATTTAGGATTCATGAAAACCACTTGAGAAGGATTTATAAAGTAAGCCAATTTATACAAGGTATTCCTTCCTGAGTTACTCTGTAATGACTCAATTAGCTTTCATTTCTGCACAAAGGAGATTTAGTTGCATAAATTAGCTTATCATCATTGAGGAAGTGTCACCGCTAAAGGACAGTTTATAGATACAACATGCAGTTGCTGTCAAACCTATAAGAATGTAATATAGACATCTGTGTATACTTTGTGCTTGAGCAGAACAGACTTCTGCCATTCAGAGACTAACAGGGGACAACAAGTTGCCCAGGGGACTGGCAATGTAGACATCTCTGAAAAGGTCAACTTGACACAGGCTCTGACAATCGACCCACAGCTCTGTCTTCTTTGATAAAAATCAGATAAACTTAAGACCGCTAATTGATCTGCAGCCTGTTTAAATGTTGGCCATGCATATCTTCATTGCATATGATTAACACACAAAGCAAATGAATTGGGTAAGAAATGCCAGAGTCCAGTGACAGCAGCTTAAAAATTAGAAAAGGACACTGGTTGCCTAGAAGACTGGGATGGATATTCTGCATTATCCATTTCCACCTGGCACATGGCCCTAAGTACTAATTATGATCAAGACTGGAAAATACATGCACGATGTTCAGAGTCACATGACACAGACAACTTTTCTTTCTTGTTGTTACTTCCAAGTAGCACAAGATAAACTATCTGTAGCTCAAACATGAGGTTCGTTTTGATAAAACAGCAATTATTTTACAGGGAGAGAAGAAATGGCTGCCTTCTTATCAGGACTTTACACCTCTTCATAACCACATGTCAGCTGGGGCGAGGTCTGCCCTGTCACCCCTGGGTCCTGTAAAGAGCTGGAGCTAGGGTCACCTTCCCCTCGCTGATATGTCCATACATCACTCTTTTGAGCTGTCAGAAGCAGGGTGGACAAGCAGTGTGTGTTCAGGAAGTAGCTTTCCCGAGGCCTTCCTACAGTGACATATGGAAAGGAAACAGAGACCTGATTCTGGACCTAGACAGGAAGGTGGGAGCAGGTTGCTGCAAAGGCGTGGGTTTGCTTTTTTTTTTTTTTTTTTTTTCAGAAAGGGAACAAGGACAAAGTCATTAGATGTTTAGCACTCCTGCCCTGTAAAACACAGATGTGAAGCATGGCAGCAAGTGAAGCCCTAGCACGATGCTTGATAGTAATATATATATATATTCTCTAAGTTATGTATCATGAAGTTTCTGCCAAATGCATACAGGTATTTTTCCCTTAATTTCTATGCAGGTGTAGAAGGTAGACATACCTAGTAGATAGATCTTCCACAGATGTAAGTGCATGCCTCAGATATTTGCAGTTTTTCCTAAAAGAATCCAGGGGGTAGGTGAGCTTTTCATGCCATAGCCACAAGGTACAGTCTTTCTTCTCTCTAGTGCTATGGTGTGCTTTCAAGCCACAGTTCAACAACTTTGCACAGCAGTGACCTTTGCTCCTGCCTGTGCTGTCAGAGACTAGATGCTTGCCACACAAGGCACTGGGACACAAGGATGCTGCTGTCTTGCTGAGTCACATGATGCGAACTTTTAACCTTACTCAAGAGTTTACGTTTGTTTTAACATTGACTAATATTAGGAAAAATGATCAATGTTCTAATGTAAAATAAAAAAGTAAAGCTGAGTTCATCTTGTCTCCTACAAGGTGCTTCACTTTTATTGATCTTGCACAGATGATATGCATGTATGGGTGTATACATGATCCCACTTGATTTTTTCAACACTGTAAAAATATGCTTCCTTTTCTAAACCACTTCTCAATCTTGCTTCATCATAGTTACCATGTCTGTTACAATCTTGCCTTTGGAGAGTATCTGGTGTTTACATGTCCACTTTGTACTTTGGAAACAATCTGTTAGCTTTGCCCAATATCTATTTTATTAAGTTTTCGAAAGCATATTGTCTAAATTTTTCAAAGGCTAGCTAACTCTTTAAAAAAAATTTTACCTTTTTTTAAAAAATAATTTTTGCCCCTCAGGGCAGCGCACCTAACAAGGTGAACTTTTGTGTGATAGTTTTCAAAACAGTGATCGTGGTGTCGCTAGGATGATAACCCACAGAGTAGGCAGCTGAACCACATTAACTGTGCTTCTGAATGTTCTGTATTATAAAAATTGCCTATCTTGGGGGCAGGGATATTTCTTGGCAGAAGAGTATGTGACTAGCATATGAAGGCTCTGCATTTGGTTCCCATCACCACAAAGCAAAGCAAAAATGTGGGGATATTTTCAACATCTCGTGTGGATTATTTCCCAGGGCATACTAAGAAGTGCTCATTTTTGTGAGCCGTCTGTGCTTTCAAAGTTGTTTTTCTACATGACTTTCGCCTGAGTATGTTTAGACACACATACATTTCAAAGATAAACTAGAGGAGCTTCCTACTTTCCACAAAAGGATTGCTCCTAATTTTTTTATGCCCTGTATACTTTCCCAAGGAGATGGGCTATTCACATGCTGCTGCTTTCCCCTCAGGGTGATGCTTCCTCCTCTCACCTAGAGCCTCAGTCAGAAGTACATCGAGCTACCTGATACACACAGTGGTCTTCAGTGGTGCTCATATGTGGGAACCAGAATTGAGGGAGGCTGTAGATACCACATCATCAGATTAGAGAAAACACAGTTGAAGATGCATCTTTCCTCAGCATTGCTGCATCATTGGCTCTGTGGCTTCTTGCAGCACTGAGGTTTAATGAGATGCTCCTGATGCACGTCTAGGGAGAGATGCATCTTGCACACGGTGGGGGTCTCTCCCCCTGCCCACTTCTATAGCTCCCATTAGTGTTAATGGGAGTTTCTCCATGTGTATCCAAGGGAAAAGAAACCCCAAAGTGATAAGAGTATGTATTAGAAATCACCATAGACTTTTCTTTTTGTCCCTTCTTCCCTGCTCCTACTCAAAAAACAAAAAACAAACAAACAAAAAAAACAAAAACAAACAAACAATAAAACTCTTAAATGAAAACATTGTGAGAGAGTCTGAAAGAGGAGGAAGTGGGAAGTGTCTGGACAGCTGGGGAGCCATTGGGATCCTGCAGCTCAGCCAGAAGCCTTGATTTTAGTTTTTAGCCCAAGTTTGTCTTTGGACCAAGCCTAAGGCTGAGTAGCATGGGAACGTGTCCAGGCTCCTACTGGGGAAACTAGTTATTTAGACCTTTACCTCTCGGCTGGAACTCTGTGGAGGGCCTCACATGTGTAATGATGTCATCCCCTCTGCTCTAATTCCTTGACTCGCAAGCTGACACTGACAGACTGCGTGGAGTGTGACATTTGACCCATTTAGTAGTTGATTTAATCTGACAAGAATGTTTCAACTTCTAAATCTCTATTTGTCTAAATAAGTGGTTTTTAAAAGAAATCAGTCACTTTATTATTAAGTGATTTTTTTTCTTCTAAAAAAAAGAGAATTGACAATGTTTGGAGATATCTGGCCAGCTGGAGTGCCCTCTAGTGTTCATTTACAAAATTTATCTAATACAGATTTGGGGGTGGTGTGATGGGGGGTGGCCCCACAGCTTTGTTAGCTCTTGGTTGGATTCCTGGGCTTGCACGGGTCCTTGCTGGGCCTTGCTGCTGCCCCTGCTGGTTTTAGTGCCTCAAGCCCAAGTGCTGAAGTGGAGAAGCAGACTGTCTGTCTCTCTCAGCATCCTCCTCCTCCCCATCCTGTCCTGCCATCCCCAATGGCCCTCTCTCTGTTTCAGTCTTAAAAAAATAAAAATTAACAGGGAATTCTGTTCAGTTGTATTCTAGTCCTTATTTATTTATAGTTGAAAAGGCACAGCCTATACTTAGATTTTATGTTATTCAGATTCTCTTTAAAAAAAAAAATTAAAGACCTTAAGGAGAATTTGTAATCCTCTAATAAATTAATACTTTGTGAAAAGCAACACTGTGGTAACTATGCTGAGCTACTAACTGTGCTGAGCTTGCTAAGAAGCCTGATGTTGGAAAGCCATCTAACAAAACTAAAATGACAGCCCTGGTCCAGCATACTGTCCCCTCAGAGTCAGAGATGACATTCCAGAGATGGAAGTTGTCAGTACACATGTGTTCTGCCCGGCTAGTGAACACACGGACATCTTATGTCTTACTGATATTACTTGCATTCTTTTTTCCTGAACTCATCAAAACTCAATTATCATGAAATTAAAAGCAGGAAACAGTTCTCAGTGCAACAAAAGCATCCAGTGTATTTAACTGTGTGCTGTGTTTCAGGAGGCCCGCACTGTGAGTGACAAAGCATTTGTTACCCAGTTACTGTGGTATTACAGAGCGGAGAGCACTAAATAATCAATCAGTTAATGGTGTGTATGGCAGTTTGAGCACATCACATCCATTGTGCTTATGCCAGTAGAATGATGAGCTGATAACTCCTGTGTATGTTGCATGTTTATTCAGAGCCTAATGTCCTAGACCTGACTGACAAAAATCTGTAATGGCAATTTCAAAGTTGCAAAAAATACCTCAGGGATAACTTTGAGGGACTTTGGGTACAAATGTTTTAGACTTGTGTATTAAATTGTTATTATTATCACTGATATCAGGTATTCCAAACTTGATGAGATGCTTACTTCCAATGTGTCAGTCCCATCTCAGAGATATTGCTGATTATGAAATAAGACCAGTTGTTCTTCAGAACATGTGGCAAGTGGGCTTAGGTCTTCATAAAAACACATAGACATCATGGTACTGTTCTGATGTGGATATCATCAATGCAGGGTTTAGATTAAGAATGTAAAATGAAGGGGACATGAAAACTAAATTGTTTTGGAGTGATCTTCATGAACGTGCTCCGTGGAAGGTTTTACTGGGAGGCTCCGTGATTCAGTCCAGAGCTAGCTTTTCTCACAGTCTGGGATGCACTTTTTATATCTGTTGGTTCAAAACATATCTCCAACTTTCTCTTCCCTTTTCTAGGAGACAGAAGCACAGACTATGCCAACTTTTACCAGGGGCTGTGGGACTGCACTGGGGCTCTTTCTGATGAGCTGTCCTTTAAGCGTGGTGATGTAATCTACATCCTTAGCAAGGTAAGAAGTCTCTCCAATGTGATAGCTGTCAAGGGAAAATACATGGTTTCAGTTCTCCTGCATTTGAATTTACAGCATGAGGGAAAAATGCCAATTGGATTCTTCTAGGTCCTTGTTAACAATTGGAAGTTTGCATAATTAATTGTTTTGTCAAGTGAAATATAATCAGAATTTAGACACAATCAGATAACAGGATTCAACTTACCCGTGTGTTTACCTATCACTCCAGCCATTGGCAGACATCCACCTACGGCCTTCTCCAGAAACAATATACTTCTGTGAAAGTTAACATTGTGAGCTGTCGGGTTATTAGCCATGTTTTTCTTGCTTCTTCCTTCTTATTATTCTCTGTGCTTATTCTCAGTTTGCCCACCATTCTCCGCTGGAAACATTGTGTTTATAGAAGAAGTTTTTCATCTTTGTGTAAATACATTGGTCTTCCGACAATTTAAAGGCAATGCTTTTCTTGTCCGGTTGAAGTAATTTTTTAAAGTTTAACACATTGCATTTGTAAGTGTGGAGGCAAAGTATGTTGTCACAAACTCATCTTTATAAGAATCTGTCTCTGCTTTTTGAAACACTGGACTGCAGAATCTGTCATCTCTAAAACTCCGGCTATCCTCCTGCTACTGTGTATGAGCTCTGTTTTCATTTAAAAATTTTACTAGTGTGCTGTAGGTATTTTTTAAAGTGTCTAATTTTGAGACTATCTTAGCACCAAATGATGAGTGGAAACAATTGGAATGTAAGTAGGGAAATGTTAAATAGGTCATACGTCTGACACTTTAATGTGATTGATCTGAGAAATATTTGGATATTTCAGAGGGATAAGATTTATTAGATACAGTAGGAATTTGAAAATAAGGTCACATGTTGGATTTTAACATTGGATGGCTGGTACAGAAAATATTGACCTAGATGATCATAGATTCTTAGGATGGGCATTTTAGTGAAGGTGGGCTGTTCTTGGTTCTACAAGGGACAAGAGTCACTCAGATGCAGACACAGTACTTAAAGTCTTGACTCAAACCAGTTTTTTTATTTTTTTCCATCCCTCCTGCCTAATTTTATACCATAGTAAAGTGTCCACAATACCAGGACATATTCTAAGGCACCATGAATTTATAGGAATAAGTGCGTGTAGATTGGTGGGTTAAGGAATACTTAGACTAACTTAATACAGAGAGCTGTGATCAAGGCTCCTTACAGTTTTCTTCTCTTTGGTGTGTACTTTGTTGCTGCTCCCAGAAGCCACAGGTAAGTAACCAACCCTACCACAGCTCATTGTCACTCCCAGGGATTGAACCCACCGCCTTTCTCATATCAATCAAGTGCTGTGCCACTGAGCTAGTGCCTTAGCCTCACTTCCAGCCCTCATTTCCTTAACTGGCTCAAACTGGTCATGAACTCCAGTCAGCCTTTCAATAGTGTGATCCCAGATTGCCATGTGCTGTCCTACTCCACAGGACAGCTTTTGGTTAGGTCTGTTATTAAGCATTTAATTATCCTGAATTAGAGCATCAACTTTTAAAGTTTATCACTTAACCCTGTTTGGCCCGGTATTTATCAGGAAACTTTCCTGAAGTCTTTCCCCAAATTTATCAAGCTTACTGTTTCTGTAAATAATTTGGCTGCAAGTATATAAAATTAAAAAGCTGACTAACTTCTATTTGAAATTTCAGATTCTAGGGGTAAATGGCATAGCATACATAAGGAGCTTGTAAAGCCTACATGGATCTGTTCTTAAGATTCACAAATCAGGTTAACTGTAAAGCCCACACAGAACACCCACCCCAGGACAGACACAGTGGCATGAGCTTGGCTCACTTCCACCATTTTCTGTTCATGTGAAATTAAAAGTCTAATGTTCTCTGAGTTTCCAGGATGCTGAGGGTAGAAGTTCAGTTCTCAGAAACCTGTTCTGTAAAAACTGTAATTTTATGTATAAAGCTTGTTTTGAGAACTTGGATTAGGGGTGGCCCAGTTCACAGCATTTACTTTCATCTAAACATTTTAAAAGCTGTTATCTGAGAGAGAACTGCCCTCCTCTTTGAGACCTTTGCAAGGCTTGGTATTACAACATCAGTCAGCCCATTGGATTTCCTTCTAGAGATGGGCATAACTTGAGTATTTGAATGAAGAGCCAAGAAGGATGAACTTGTTAGCCACTGTATCTCCCCCACAGGCCAAATGATTTAGTGCTCACAGTCAGTAGCTGTGAACCTCAGAGAATGAAGTGTGTGTGTGTGTGGGGGGGTAGAATAAAGAGAACAGCCTCCCAGCTCCCCCTGACAATCCCCACAT
Source organism: Phyllotis vaccarum (assembly GCA_033318265.1). NCBI lineage: Eukaryota > Metazoa > Chordata > Mammalia > Rodentia > Cricetidae > Phyllotis > Phyllotis vaccarum. The sequence continues at coordinate 79,183,255 of JARWLC010000014.1, read as the reverse complement.
TAACAGACTTTGCTGGGCTGTTGACAGTCTGTTGCTTTGGAATAAGCACACCTGGCTTGTGGAGACTCCCTTTCCTTGCACTAGAGATTCAGAGAGGAACTCAGAGAATCTCTCATGATTTCTTTTATTACTGTAACCTCACAGTTTTGTCCAGACTTTGGCAAACACAGACCCAACATTAATAACACACCTGAGTTTCATTTCCAAACACTTAAAATAATAAATTGAGAACTTGAGATTTTCAGAAGAGAGTAATGAATTTCTGGACCAAGGTAGGACCAGTATGGTATATTTCAGAAGGATAAGCAGTTGGGGCAGTGAGATGCTCAGCAGCTAAAAGTGCCTGCCTTTGCCCTGACCACCTGAATTCAACCCAAATTCAACCTGAATTCAATGGAAGGAGAGAGCCAACTTCCCAAAGTTGTACGCACACTAAATAAACATTGAATTTGACTTTTTAAAAGTATAAGCAGTATAAAAATCACTATTTTATATGCCTAGAATTTGTTTCATCTTAGAGTTTTATCTAGATTTTTATCACGATGGTATGAAATCTTTACCATTTTAATTTATTTTTTTACACCATCTAGTGGCTCAGAATGAGTGGTGCAGGTAATTGCAGCTAATCTGCGCAATCAAAATGATGTCATTAATTCAGCTTTAAATCCAGCTATGGGTTATTACTTTCCCATCTCATGTCAATAAAGTATTAGCATTAATCATGAAAAAATTTGTTCATCATTTTGATTTCTAGAAATTATATATACAGGAAGAAAATATTTTAAGGAATCTAGCATAATATTTGTGGAGACATAGAAAATGAATTACTTTGTGAGAAATCAATGTCATGACTTTTTAAAATACATAAACAACTTAAAAGATTTTAAAGAAATGCTACTTAATCTTAGAAATGTACTGACTTTTAATTTGAAATACCTCCACTGATTCGACTTACTGCCCATGACTTCGTCAGTTTTGAATGCCCTTTTTAAAAAAGCAACACAAAAATACTTTAAGAAAAGATATATTCCTTTAACATAAATATTTAGACAAATCAAAAGATAAAATACCATACTTTATAGTGCAGTGTTTTAATTTTGTAAATGTAATGATAAAACACTTTTCTAATTTGTCAGTTAGACTATTTTCTTTATATAGCTCTATAGGAATACAACTTGACTTATACATTTTTTCTTTTTTTTCCTCCTTCCCTTCTCCGTCTTTCCATCCTTCCTTTCTTTTTTATTCATGAAACCCTTGATGGTGTGTCAGCTATGCTCAGCCTCAGGGTGACTTGCTCATTTTAAGCCTCTTTTGAGAGTTATACAAATCTTCACCACCACTGCCACCCTTTTTTGTTCTTCAGTGAAAATCGCTTGCTACAATAAAGAGCAGGCAGATACCTCCCCTTTCCCTCCCCCTCCCCCTCCCCCCTTCTCCCTCCCCCTCCCCCTCTCCCTTCCCTGTCCCCTCTTCCCCCTTCCCTTTTTAACATTTTTCAATTAGTGGCTGTCATGTGACCCTCAGGCTGAGCCAGTCTCTCCTTCAAAGTATCTGGCATTTTCTTAGTTTCAACCTTTGAACCTCACTAATAATAAATCTAAATTCTGTTTGCCTTAAATGAAGACAAGTATCTTTTTGCTTTACTCTTCTCTTCATATAAGCTTGACACTGTCTTTTTTTTAATGTATTAAAATAATTATTTCAATATAGATTTAGAATTTTTTTCTTCTACACATACAAAAAAATACTCAGCATATTTTCAAGGACCAATGAAAGTATAATTTGTGGTTTTGTGAAACTGTTTTGTTAGTGAATTAAACTCTGAAACACACAGAATGATCTTGGATCTTATTTTAAAGAGGAAAATCCATGTTAGAAGTAGAAATCCTTTCATTTTTAATTTCAGTTGTTGGCTGGAATCTAGTTGTTTCAAAAATCGTGCTAAATATTTTACTCTGCATCTCCATTGTATGTTTCCCAAACTGTGGACATAACCTGGTAGCTAATAGCCGTTTCCTAGAATCATGTGTGCAGTATTCTAATTTCATCGGTGGGTTCCAGGTCACCTAGCAACAGCCAACTCTTCTGCCCTGTTCCTCTCTGGTCCTGTGGGCCTGCCTTGCTGTTTTGGATTGACATCCTCTGGCAGTTTATCTTTCAATCTGTACTTGTTGGTACATTGCTAACCACATTCTCATCCTTGCTTTCCAAGCAATAAATTATTTTTAAAGAGTTAGAAACAGACAAGCTATACTTGAGCAGGAAAGAGGCATGCTGCTTAACACTCTAGAATATTTTACTTTATCAGAGGCATGCATGACTTTAGCTTTGCAACTTTTTAAAAATATTTTTAAAGTATTTTAAATATTTTTTGAAGGAAATGTAGATAAAACAGTGGCTATGAATATACAATAAAATGTGTTTGAGGTTGTGTTGATTGGAGTTGTAAGCAATACTTCATGTGTGTTTGGTTGATAGTTACCAATGATTGGTGAATTGTGACTGTCATTGAACATTCACTTCTTATTCTAATACTGACCTGTGTAGACCTCACATAGGAGGCCTTTTTGACTTATTGTATCAGAAGATTTATTCCAAATGTCTCATCCCAGTTCTAGACAACATAGATGGTTGAAATTATTGTTATTTATTTGCCCAGTAGTTATTTGTTGAACACTTTCTGTGCAGAAGAATACTAGTCGGAGTCAGATCCAGGGACGCCTTAGTGGTTTCCCTTCCAGGACCGAGCTGGGTGGCAGAAGCAACCCATCTGAGAAGAGGGCATGCTAATAAAGCGCTCCTGTGGGCTGGAGTATGCAGGAGCAGCAGGGAAGTGGGCGCACACTGGAGTGACTAAGGAAGGGTTTAGGGAACTGGAATGCAAACTAGAACTGCACTCCACTCATTCAAAAGCACTTTAAGTGTTTGATTATTTTTGTACCTGTTAGACATAAATCCTTATACCCTAATAGGCAGCCAGAGGGACACAATCTGAACTTCTCAACCCACTTTTCCCAAAAGTGGCTCTTTTTGGATTTCCAAAAGTGGTATAACACTGTTGCTGTTTGCCTCCTGTGCTGTGGTGTTAGCGGCACCTGCTCTTGCCTGGAAAACATTCATTTTTCTTTTAATCTCTTCCCACAGGCCCTGTATTACCCTTTTCATTCCATGTCGAGTCTCCACCCACCTGTTTTTTCTGCAGGAAATTGCAAAACAGCACCATAGAATTATGTGCTCCTCGGTGCGTTCTCTCACACTCCATAGACAGTGTTAGGATTACCAGATTCGCTCCCCACTTCCCCCCTCCCTCCTCCCTTCTTCATTCTGAACTTCCTAATGTAAATGCCATGTCTTAAAGTATTTTTGTATTTAGCTAATACCTAATACAATGGCAGGCATTTAAAATACGAAGTTATAGTTAAAAATAGGAAAGACTTCTGATTTCTTAGGAAAATGATGGAATCACAGATGGGAGCATTACTCCAAGCCTTTACAAGTGAAGAAGTTAAGGCTCAACATAACTGAGGGAACCAAATAAAGACCAGTAATAGAAGAGCTACATTCATGGAGGTTTTCAGAAATGGTGAGTTTCTGCAGCAGGACTTGAACCTTGAGCCTGGGATGCCTTAGCAATCAAAACAGAAGAGCTATTTCAGTCAAAAGGAGAGCCTTGACTTTGCCCAAGGCTGGCTGCTTTGAAAAGCTACATTTGCAAAGTAAGGGGGCGGGGGAAGGACAGGGTAAGTGATGACCTAATGACTTCAACAATAACAAAAAAAAAGATATTAAAGTGTAACTAAAAATTTCATTAAGGTGTTTTTGTAAAGACCCAAGTACATAATACTTAGACTTACTGATTTGTACTAAGTTGGATTATTGTGGTCCCCTGGAGGAATAGGGATAGGGTGTTAAAAGGAGCTTGGAGACTGCCCAGAACCACAGGCTTTACTTACAGCAAGCTGGGAAGCCAGGGGATAAGCTCAAGATGCGAATGTTTCACCCAAGGTGTTAACTTCCCCTGAGCAGGGTTCTGCTCTGACCTTGTCAGTTCTTAATCCAACTCAACTTACTTCAGAGAAATGGAATTCGGTGGTCCTGGCTCCAAAGGAGACAGATACCTTTCTTTCTGAAGATTAGAGTAAGCTCTTTAGACAGAGCATCTCACTGGGTGTTTTGGAAAACATCAGTCAGCAGCCTGCCACAGGCAGGAGCCACATGCTTCAGATTGCACAAGCTCCCTGTACACGGATTAGAACAGGTGTTTGGAAAATGATTCTTAGATAAATATATATGAAGAAACATGTACCCCTATTAGAAGTTAGATTTCTTTTAAATCTGGGCTGCTATCCAGTATCTGTCTTGCTCTGCATCTATTATATATCCAGTGTCATGGGGCATAGAGAAGAGAGCAAGGTCTTGACTCTAACCTCAACAAGTTTGTTCTTTGTTATTTGAAGGAATAACAAGGCATGTTAAATCCACTGAAGAATAAAAGCTCAGCTTGAAGTAACAGGTGGTAGTCTGTGTCAGGTAATTCAGCACAAAAATCACGACAGCTGACTGACTGAGTTGGGTCTTGGGCCCTGGACAGGATTTGTCTAAGGGAGTAATTCCCTGGGAAGAGAGGTCCCTAGACACAGGCAGGCTTAGATGTAGTAGCAGATGGGACCAAGCAAACTAGAGAAGTGACAGGAAATGGTACTACAGAAGGAGCGGGTGACACAAGATTTTGTGGTTTCTGTTGTGAGGAGCTAGTCACAGTTCTTGAAGAGCAGAGTGAACAGGTGCAGACAGTTTGTTGGATGATCAGAGAGGCAGAGGTGACAGTGCAGCAGTAATGAAGGCCTGCCCTGGACCAGCTGGACGGAGTGGAATAGGTGAAGCCAGGAGCAGTTATGGAGATGTGTATTGGCAGGTGACAAACCCTGATACTGCAGTCCTTTCTACTGAGCTTCACTGAGTCTCCCCTTGCTAACATGTCTATGAAGCATCAGGCAGAATAGCCATGTTTACTCCACAGCATTGTAGCTGTTGACTGAATACAAAAAGGAAAAGAATTCTGTGACTCAGAGGAACTCAGTCACACCTGAGTAATAATAAGTGATACTCCAGGGAACTGGGTCCCAAGTTACTTTGAATCCATCAGAGCTTTGGGAAACAAAGTAGCAGGATTCAGGGATCATGAAGAACCATGAGAATCACACTCATCTCCTTCAGTAGGTCAAGAAACTAGCAGGAGGTTAGGAGGGAATAGTAGAGCATCGTGGGTATCAAGGCCCTGTGTTGCCAAGGAAACCATTGGCATGATGAGAAAAAGAGGAATTCATACGCGCGCGCACACACACACACACACACACACACACACACACACACACACACACACGCACGCACAGATAAACTTGAAGAAAGCCTTCATATATTTCCTACATTCACTTTGTTTTTACATTTCTCCTACTAGGAATAATGACCATGGTGAATATGTGGAAAGTAAACGCTAACCCATTGGTTCTTAGGTTACCGTGCTTAATATTTTGTGGATGAAGTGCTCTAAAGAACAGATCTATGTTGAGACAAGGACACAGGGACTGCCCAGCATTTGAAACACCTGTTGCCTTCAAACATATGAGTGGTTGAGAGGGTTGCCATCCCCAGGCCCTGGCAGTGCTCCAGGTTTCTATGACGTAGCATTTGTTTACTGTCTGTTTTGCAGAAAGCGGATTAACATACTCAAAAGGAGGGTCAGCACTGAAAAGGACTTAAGTGAATTTGGGAAACTTATTTAAGTGTAAAGTAATAAATACACCCGCAGAGAGGGAAGACTGAGCCACTAGGCAAGTGTGAACACGTTTACTATTGTGTTAGCAAAGTCTGTTTCAAAATCAGTCCTTTCCCCAAACCTTACTGCACCATGGTTAATTTATCGCCCAGTAAATGTTAGCTATAAACAAGTGAGGTGACTTTAGTGATTTCACAGTCATGACGTGAAGTCAGACTGCGAGCATCCATTGCAATCTTCCTGTTATTTCCTGGATTACTGGGCAAATTTGACTTTGGTTTTTGCCTCTGACTGCCATGTAACATTTTGCCTGGAAGCCATCCATTTCCACTATAGCAAATTCCTTTCAAGTGCTATTTTTATACAGTAAGCATACTACACCTCTGGATCTTGATAGCATTACTGCAGGAGCAGAAAGCAGCTTTGTGTTAGTAATTACCTAACATTGTCAGAAGCTGACTGCAGGCCTCTTCCTAGTGATAACAGAATAACCGCATAATGTAGCTTTATAGCACATGATTAATAGAAAATAATTACACGTCCTACAAAGGGATGCAATATTTCTTATAAATTGACTAAAATGGTTTCCTGTAGATTAAAGGACTCTTCATTATTTTATCAGTCCTCCTGAGGTACAGTCACTTGCCTATGTTAGCATTTCAGTCAATGGTAAAAGCTGAACAGGGTGAAGGAGACCAGATGGTAGCCCTTGTACCTGAGATACTGAGTGCAGCAGATGACCCGATGTTTCCAAGCTGTCGAGATGTAGATGGCAGTCTGGTATGGGCTTCCCTCTCTTCTTCTTCCCTCCTCTCTCTCTCTCTCTTTTTTCTTTTTTCTTTATTAATAACATTTGAGAGGTAGCTTAAAGGATCCACCACTGACTTTCCAGTACAGTGCTATAATTAGTGTATGGATTTTATGACAACACAGTATTTATTAATGGCATTGTTTCCCATAGTTAACTGATCTAGCCTTCATAATCACATATGTTTGGGGCAAAGAGGTTGATTTTCTTCTTTGGAAGAAAACGTTGCATGGGGTTGAAGTTTAGAAAATTGTTGCAGTCCGAGGAGCATTTTCTTCCCAATTTATGGGCTGCAGATGGTTTAATTGGGATTCACGTTGCTGGAGGTGGCTCGTGCAGAGGGTGGTGGGGATGAGAAGAACACTGCTGTTTTCAGGCTTGTGACAGACTAGAGTAGCAACACATAGCCTCCTAGACCTTTGCCCCACTCTATTTTATCTTCACTCAGATTCACATAGGAGTGTTATATGGAATTATTTATAAACATAAAGTAATATACTGATTTTTATTGTTGCCACTTTCTGAATGAGATCTGATATTTTAGAGCATTTCTATGAGGTTTGTATTTCATACTTTTTGGTTATTTTAAATTAAGTGAAGCATGTAGGATTGCTATAATGTAACACTTTTCTTTCCCTGAAATGTTGGGTGGAAGACATCCATTTACAGCTGAGGAAGCCCTTCTCTGCTGTCTGCTACTGTGCGCTCTAGTTAAGTACCCTTATTTGTTCTACCATACATAGCACTGGACTTTCTCAAGAACAATATCTTAACTTGAGAGTTTGTGCTCTTTTCAGGAGTGATGGTAGGTTCTTAGGTGACAGTACAGATTATAACCAGAGTAGGATATTAGAAAGTTCTATGAACTTTCTGGTTGTATTTTGAATCCGAGCACTGGTCAGGTTTGGGTCAGCGGTCTGCCCTCCCACTGGATGCTTTCTGTGTCTACTATTGGCAGACTAGACCCTTTGCTCTTCTGATGTAATCAGCTTGAAAAAAAAAAAATCTAAGGCTGGTATTGGGTAAGAGCTTTCACACCCAGGCTTACCCTGTTAGTCCATTTTGACATCTTACAGCACAGACCTTTGATCCGTAGAAGCTTACATATTTTTGTTTTGTTAAGCATTCTGCTCTAATTATATTCATTGCCTTTAAAACTGAATAAAGGTGGTTTTACTAGGTGCCTACTAGGGTGCAATGATTACTAGTCTAGCTCTTAGGAAGTTGATATTTCCTTTCGGTAAATGTGCCTTATAGATGTATAGATTATACATATCATCGTTGATTTCTGGGCTCAGAGTCTTCTCATTGCTTAGACAGTTTGTCCACTAAAGTCACAGTGTCAGCAAACTTTTAAACTTCACACTTTTAGTCCCCTGCCTCAGAGCCAGTGCTGTATCTTTAGAACAAGGTAATTCATAATCCAGGGCTTGTCCTTTGCCCTCCTTCTTCCCTTTGTTCTTCCATAAGCCTATTTCTGCTCTTGCCCACCACCTTAAAAGAATCATAGATTTTTTATCCTTTAATTTATAGGTAGGCTGTCTGTCGATACATACATGCTAATGTCGCTACATTTGTATTGAAGAATAGCATAATTTTCCTTGTGATGGTCAATAGCATACAAATCAATATGAATGTAAGACTGCATGCCTATCAACCCTCCCTCCTCACGTATAACTCAATGTGCATATGCACATTTATCTATGACTCAGATGTTGGAAAATCAGAACCTATTGAATTACTTTGGAGATTGATTTTAAAAATTTATCTTATATGAAAAATTAAATTTGGGTCTTAATGCTTATGCAGAGTATTGCTTTTGGAAGATATTATTCTTGAAACTTGTAATTCATTTTACTTGTTTGTATCTCACTAAACATAAATAAATTTGAGATAAAGATACATTAGTCAAACTGGCAGACATATGGGGCCGGTTAAGGAGGGTTCACAATGCCTGAAGCAATGGTGTGTCTGTCAGTAGAGAATAAAGAAGGGACGAAATGGGCTGGGTTTGTTTATCCCACATTATAAAGTGCAGAGCACCTCATCAGTCACTCTGTTCACAAATTCATAGTTTTGCCTTTCAAACTAGAGAGACTTTAGTTTCCTATTGATCCTCCTTCTGCGAGCAAACCTAACGTCACCTGTACGTTCTTCTCAGCTTAGGCAGTCCAGAATGAAGAGGAACAGGAAAGAAACGCTTTGGGATTTTATTTTCAAGAAGTCCACCTATGAGTTATTTTGTCTTGATATTTGTGAACTTTTAATTTTAGTATTTTTCTTATCCTCCACTTTATCATCAAGTACATTTTCTTAAGAAAATCTGAACTCTAAACCATCTAAGTTTAATTAGGAATTATGAGTTTGTCATCTAACCCCCCCCCCAAGTGATTTTCATCCTTGCTAGATAATAAGCTTCTTGAAGGCATACGTCACTCCTCCGGCTTCTGTACACAGGCTGCACTGTATGGGGAGACAGGAGCCGAGAAGCTGCCTCGCTCCTGCTGCTTGTTTCCCGTGTCCTTACAGGAGCAACTGCTTCTGTTTCATCCCCAAATAGCCAACGTTTTGTGTTGTACAGTGATTTAAACACTTGCCAACAGCATGGCTGGTGGGGAGGGGATTGTTTGTTTGGGTTTTTTGTTTGATTTGGTTTGTCCAGAAACAAAAAAGATGAAAATGTTTCCATTTGCAGCTCCAGCACTTATAACTTTATAAAAAGAAACATTTCTAAGAAGTTACATACAAACAACATTGTGCTTATACCAACCTAAAGGTTAATACTGCATATTGTTTTCAACTAGGAATACAATAGATACGGCTGGTGGGTAGGAGAAATGAAGGGAGCCATTGGCTTGGTGCCTAAAGCCTACGTAATGGAGATGTATGATATTTGAGAGTCTGGGTAAGTACATTTTAATCCAATATTCTGTAATAGCTCTTATGTTCTCTTGGTCTCTTTCTTCTGAGGCTTTGCCTTTTTAAGCCCTCATAGTTTTCTGGTAATGTGTATGGTACCCCGAATCTGTTTTTGTTTTTGTTTTATTTTGTTTTGCTTCATCTTTAATTTTTAAAAATAACTTTAGAGAATTTACTTTGAAAGTGAACAGATTATTTGTTCCTTTGATGATAACCAGCTGTGTTCTCAGCCCCCCCCCCATGAAACACCACATTTATGGCCCTGAGAAATGTTGAGAAAACATTCATTTTTGTTTGTCTAAAAGTGTTGTTGTTTTTCCAAGCAGGAGAAATCAACATTTCTACTAAAGGAAAAAAAATAATAAGATAAAATGCAACTTTCCCCTTTTGCCTCTAGGGAAGTCTTCTGTCTGTGTGGAATTGCTCTGGATTTGGAAACCCCTGAGAGCCTGAGTGAGGGCTCAGAGCTGCCTTCATATGGTTGAATATCCCTGTCTCAGCGCTGCTGTAGCTAGTCACTCTGTTAATACTCCGGATGTCAGGTTAAGCCAGCAGTAATTGATTATGTTAGATAGAAGCAGTAGAGATAAGACCTGTTGCTGTTTTATAAAATAATAGTACCAATTTTCCCATTTTATTTGTGTGGGAAAATTCATTGTGATGGTATATGACTCCTAGTCACTGAAGCTGCCAGTGAGGGTTGCTATCTCTTAGTTATAGGCCGTTGGTTATTTTTAGAGTGCTGCATATAATTTCATAGGACTTTGTAAGTTTTGAATTCATGCTAAAGACTTATTTAAAATTGTGTGGATTGCTTAGCTTAGTATTTTTTTCATAAATCAATAGCATATTTTCACTTTTTAAAAATGTTGTGCAAATTGGCAAGTTTACCTGCTGTTAAGTAAGAAAGAAAAAAAAGAAAGAAAGAAATGGTAGCGTTACAGATAGGGAAGCAGCACGGTGTAACAGGTGTGACCAGAGCTGGGTTTGCAAAAAAGTACTTCAGTATCTTAATTTGATGATAGGCTTGCCAATGGTTTTATTTTTAAACTGTAATTTTATTTAAATTTAACAAAGTCAAGATTCATGAAAGAAAGTCTATTTTACCACTAACAAAATAGTGTGAGCAAGTGTGTTTTCAAAGTCTGAGGGAGGGCATGAGGGGCAGTCTCTTAGCTTATTCGTCTCCAATGCTGCCCTGTCATGGTCCTGACGTTAGATAAAAAGCTGTTGGATAAATATCAGTCCTGACCAGTCTTCTGCGTTCTCTAGACCAAGAGTCAATGGAAGGGGAGGGTAGCCTGGTGTCTGTATGTATTTGCTGCGGTGTGAGTAAGGTTTGCAGCATCCTGTCGGCCCCCTTTCATAGAGAGTTGAGATCATAGTATCTTAGTCCTGGAGAAGCTGACTTAGCCTTCCTCTGTGTCAGATGCACTAGTGACAGGGTATTTTGCAGTAGATGAAACCTGATACTGAAGTGGTCTTTAGCAGGCTCTAGCTTTCGATTAACTTTTCAGATAGGAATGCAAATGACCTGATACTATTTTTAAATCTCCACTATTAATGTACGACTATATTTACAAGGAACAGCAAAGAGTGTTTATTTTACTGTTATTCTGTAAATGTTGTGATCACTCAGTTTCAGAAGTAAAAGAAAAAATTCTTTAGGGGTTGTGAATAATCTCAAGATAGTCCAAGTTTTCAGAACTGTATTTGTGTTGCTATCCTTTTCCTATTAGAATGTCATTTAAATGGGTGAAAATCATCTTGGGAGAAGTTAAACAGATAGAAATGAACTCAGTTGAAAAACAAAGCCCTGTCTGTAGTTACAGGGTTTGTGCCTTTAACTTAAGTCGCCAGCAGATGGCAGCAGCTTGTCATTTGCACATGAAACCACTTGGGAACACCTCCCCCACTCGGGCAGCCTGAGAAGCCCTAGAGTTCTGCCTCCTTTTCCAGTTAATCCAGGAGAGGGAGTCCTTTGCCAACTGATGGCCAGCATTTCCAGTGTGGAAGCATGGTGCTGCTTCTGTCCAGACCGCCCCTGGCCTTTGTTCTTTTTAAACTTGAATATACATGGGTGATAGAGGTTAGAAGCAAAGGCCTTTAAAATTGGGAGAGATGAGAAGAATTTCTGTTCCTTGCGATTCATGGGTGTTCCTGTTCACTTGATGAACTCATTTTTTTGTACTATGAGGAAGTTTCTCTCCACCCTTGACAGTACATCACATTCTCTTCAAGATCATAATAACATCATTAATGTGAATTTAAACAACGCAGCTTGTTAGAAAATATGCTAATTGTTATGTTCTCATTATGTTTGCTTAGCTTTTATTTGTTTTTCTATGAACAGTTAGAGAGCTAATTTTTTGAAAGGTGATTGTAAGTCATATTTTATATAGCATTTTGCTTGATCGTTTGCTCTGTACTGAATTTGTACTCTGTTGCCATTAGATCTTACAATAATGTTCCACTCTGCAAATTTTTAAGGTTCAAATAAAGTTTAATTGTTTGCAAACTGTTATGATGCTAATAATTCAACAGCCTGCTGTGTTACTAATGAAATTACTTTGTTATGATTAATTTGGAAAATAGTGTGTTGATTGTAGTAATTAAGCACAACAAGGTGAAGTAAATGATTCTAATGCCATCTGGCCTCCAAACTGAATGAAGAAATGAAATAGGGCTGTCATCTGAATTTATTCAAAGAAGTAAGCATCAGACAAATGACTTTCATTGCTATAGGGTTTACGCTTAACCACAGCTCACTCCATTCCGTTTTTACCACTTTGTGGCATATCACATGGTTTTCTTGGTTTTTTATGAAAAATAGTGTTGGCTGGTCCAGAAGTTGTTCTGAATACTTGGTTTAAAACTGATTATTTTAATCATAACTTAATTACAGATAATTACATACAGTACATAGGATCATAGGGGAAAAATCACTTTTCAACCATCTGTAGGTAAAATAGATACATGTGGGTCTTTTATTCCCTGTCAGTGTGTGAACACTTTGTGTCTAGCCCATCACAAATAGCATACCTTCCTTTCAGTGGTTGTTGAAGTATTTGTGGGCAAGCTTTACTTTCTCTCCTGATTTTATCTCAGATTCTGATACCGTCTAGGATCATGATTAGAAACAGAACTGTGTGTCACACTAGAGATTCAGAGTCAGGAATTCCATCACTGGGCATAAACTGACCTAAATATATGTTTAGTTTTAAAGATTGCATTTGATAGGTGGTGGGGTGGGAAGCATTGTGAGACTCCAGGCCAAAAGACAGTTGCTGTTTCTGAGGTTCAGACCAGCCATACAGAGCAGTTTTGGCTCTCTTGAGGCCAGCATATTTAAGAATGTTAGAAAGTGGATCACATGGCAAAGAAGGAATGTGAGATAAAACATGATCATCAGGCCTTGGAAAGCCCAGCTGAACAGAGGTCAGAGGGGTACATGTGTACATTCCATAAGAAATGTCAAACATAGCTTAGCTTGTTGCTAAAATCTTGAGTATTTAAAATACAGAAAAAAAAAATCACGTCTTGTTTTTCTTATCATTTTAACCTATATTCTTATACACAGCAATTTGTCCACTAGTTGAGAAACCTCGTGTTATCATGAGCCCACTGCCAGAATATCTGTTCGAATCCCTCAGATGTCAGGCTTTTTCTGAGATGAAGTAAATAGTGGTGTGCCATGAGATGGCATTTCATTCATGCTGTGGTTAAGGAGCTCCCCCTTGGTTTTACTGCTAGATTCTACTGTTGTTGCTTAGATCCAACCTTGAGATGTGGAACAGCTCGGTGCAGGACATATGCTCTTGCTTCCAGTAAATACCTGTGAATTGGTTTAATGCCCTACAGTAGGTAAAGACCTAAGGTTTAAGAAGCTGAGGGATATGACCTCTGTACCCAGAAAGAAAAACAAAAACAAAGCACACAGCTTTCTGCCGTTGATGCTGTTCACATAACAACATCAGCATGAGCCCTGGGTTTGCCTGTGGCCGAGCATACTGGGAGTGTAGATGACTTGGAAGTTAAGCTGTGGTACGCATAAGCCATTTGTTAAGACTCTGTGACTTTCAGGTGAGAGACACTGGTGGCCCAAGGAGCTTGGAGCAGACATCCAGCTCCTCTTTCCAGACCATCTCAAGTTCTCACCGTCTTCATCCCTTCCTCTCAAGTCATATAGAAGAGCCTCTCTTCTCACTCAGATCCTGCAAACGAGTTTTGTAGATTGTCACTTTGCCTGGATCTGGTAGGGATTGCTGAGTCAAGTGTGGTAGCACATGCCTGTGATAGAGGCAAGCGTACTGACAAGTTCTAGGCCAGTCTGGACTACAGAGTATCATCCTTTGTCAAAAAAAACCAATAAAGGAAAAACCCTAAGAGGAAACGTTTCACAGGCCCAACTATACTTTTCGTCCTGAAAACAAAACAAAAAGACGTCGCCCTCTGTTTTCTCAGAAATCGTACAGTTGTGCAGAGTTGGATGTCCATGGCCCCACATGCAAAGAGCCACTGTTACAACAGATGGACTTGGTCCCGCTCCGAGCTTCACCCTGGAGCGTTTGGAATGGGGCTGAGCACATGAAGCTCTCATGCCTTGGCAAAGCTGTGGACACAGAAATCTTCCCCAGCGTCCTTCTCTCAAGGTTTCTTAGCGTCTCAACTTTGGATGTTATCTCTCTGGGTTTCTCTCCCCTCATTTTCAGAGTTTTCTTTTTTATTACCCATTACTCACAACCGTAATACAGTGCCACACTTGTCTGTTTTCTGTTTATTGGCTTCAACTTCATAATATAAAAATATCACTCCTGTTAGAGTAAAAGCAGGTGCCACATGAAGCTTGAACAGCAATTTACCTCTCATTGGAGAAAAATGTCACATGGTTACTCTCAGAGGAGGAAATTAATGACACCATAGCCTGCCATTATAAGCGAGGGCCTCAGAATAGGAAAAGGTTCCCACAAATAAGCCGCTCCCCACTCTGCCTTCCTCTCCCAGCCCGCTCAGTCCTTACCATTCATATCTAACGTGCTGATAACAACTTAACAGTAATAGTAGCCTTCACTGGATATTTTACTGTTTGTTATGCTGTGTATTTTTTTCAGTTCTCAGAACATCCCAAGTTTCCTGGTTAGGATATTTTGCCTCGATGTCCTAGGAAATAACTTACTAGGCTGATCCAACACCTTCCCCTTGCCCTGATCAAGTACTATTGAACTGAGAAGTACTGTGAGGGATCCAAACAGCGTACAACTGTTGTTGCTAGTGATGATAATTGCAGTCCTACACATGTGAAGGTAGCACTCAAAGCTTGGACACAGTTGAATTCAGCTCTTTTCCTGGTCAAATCTAACTGTGGTAAGCAGAGCAAATCTAACACAGCTAACACACTTACTTGAATGTGGGAACCCTTCTCCCTGTGAGCATCCAGCCTAGCCAAAGATGAGTCAGCTGTGGCTGCAGGGTAGAGACAGGCCAATGAGACTCTTTCCCAATAAGCCTTTCCCTTTCTCTCCTTCCTCATATGCCAAGCCCAAGAACACTAGCAGAAGCCGGGAGAAGCTGTAAAGCTGGCAGCTCCTGGGTCAGGTACTTGTTTTACATGAATAGAATCTAATAGGCAGAGCTGTTTAATTTTTTTTTTTTTTTAGATCAGTTTAAATGTTACTTATGAAGTATTTAGTCCTTAAGTCACCAAACGTTATGAAATGCATGCGATCTTATAACAGTGATAGCAATGTTTAGGTAAGAGTTTGTCTTTGGACACTTTGCTGGACTCTGTGGTGCTCAGATACTGGACATAATGCACATGAAGGCTCATTCTGTGAGTACCCATATACCCACATAGTACCTTGTACAGGGCTCCACAAACCAAGTATTCTGATGTGATCTTTTTCTAAGAAAAAAATGATTCATGTATCTGTGTTATTGTGATTGGAGGTTTAGTGGTGTGGGGAGTGAAAAGATTAGTAGAGGGGAGAGCCAGCATTCATGGTAGCACTCTGGAATCGAGCCAGAAGATGGAGGAAAATTAAGTCCTTTGTGGCTGAAAATATTGGTGTATTTTTCTTCTGGGGAGTTCTTTGAAATATTTTCACACCTGGCACTGACACGGTTCTCCTCTCCAAGAAGAGTCAATAGCTCTGCATTGCCCTGATAGGTGGGTGATAGCCAGATAACCAGACATGTTTAGTTGGTGTGAAGCAAGGTGTCCTCCACAAATGAGTTCCTTTCTAGATCCCACATTAGTGTCTGTGGCCTGTAACATCTTGTCACTCTGTTCTTTCCTTGTTATGTGTTCTTCCCCTTTCGGCTTTCCCAAAGTTAAGTCACGAGAGGCACGAGCCTTGGACAGCAATGATTTTGTTCTCTCCACTAAATCTCCATATAACTGTTGAACCCATTTCCTGAGTTGGGAACTGCAGGCCTGGCACAGCCTCTCTGAGTGAATGCTGCTATCTTCCCCGAACGAAGCTCTGCTTCAGCTGCCCAGCGTATTTGATTCATTCTTTATTACCATCTCTGGGTCTGATATTTCTCTTCCTATCTAATTAAATGATTCCACTTTGAATAATTACATTTAAGTCCTAACAGCAGAAGAGGGGCCTTGAAAATACAGAGTTCAGCCTTTCCCAAGTAGATTCGGAGCCGGAACAAAATGGGTTGAAACACAGAGAAGAACAGCCTCAGGCTGCCTTACTTGGTGCAGCTCTGAGCACGTTACCACAGGCCATGGCCTGAGACTAAGAGATAAGCATCTCTTGATTTCGTTGTATCTGCCCTTGAGTGCTGTCTAGGAAACAAACTGGGATTTTTTTTTTTTTCTTATGTACTCACACAGAAGGGGAGGGACGTGTAAGAGTTTGAATACTGGCTCAGATGAGAAGGCTGATTTCAGTGTTCTTTTTTAATAATAATAATAATAATAAAAGCCTCTGAATTGCTTGTAGCTACTGAGTGAGGGGATTAAAGGGCTGTGTGTGACTAGTTTTTTACAGTTCCTGCCATGTATAGTAAACCAAATTCTAGAAGCTGAGATTGACTCTACCTTTGGTGTTTTGTAAGCACTGAAGTTTGAAATTCTCTCCTCTGAGTTTTAAATCAAGCTTCCAAGCAATAGTCAATTTCTATGAATGGAGATTTCAAAACTACAAGTGGCTCTGTCTACGAAGTTTCTAAATAAACTTCTGAAACTTGAAGCCATGAATATGCTCACTAGTCTCTTCATGCATATTGCTTGTGGTTGGTTGCGTTTATTAAGGCATTTGTGAGTTTGAAACAGATACCCTGAGGAAAATCTTTGTGAGCTTCCCCTTGTCCGGTGCCTTTTAGTGAGCTGTGCTTCCTTGTGTTTCTCCGTATGTGTATGTGAGTTGGTGTTTCAGAGGCACACATTTTTCTTCGGGTTGATGGCTATGTGTGAGATGGTTTGATTTGATTCAGCTAGCCTGCAAGTGAACAACACGTCCTTAGTTGGTAGTTTGTGAGGGTCTATGAGCAGAAATAAGTACAAACCCGAACCTCATCACATGTAACCTTAATGCCTAAATGTTATAGCTTTAGACAAAGCTAATGAAAAATGCAAAGGACTACTAAATAATTGAACTAATCTAAAAAATGGAGCATATTCCTTCGAATAATAATGGCTTTCATGATCTGATTTTTTTAAAAAAAATCATTTCTCATGTCTTGAGTTACTTAGAAATATAGATATCAAAGTCCATCAGAGTTTATTTAAGATTATTTAATGTATTTGTTATGATCATGCAGAGTCACTGTAGATTTTTTTTTTTCTTTTTTTGGTCTTACAGATGTGACCTGTGGTATTGTTAAATAAGGCCTAATTCTGGGGGTACATCTGATAGTATTATTGTAGTATGGAGTTAATTTTTAAAGCTTCTCCTTAAAATCCCACTTTGCCATCTGGCTCCTTTATTACCTTAACCAGTCATTGGAAACACAAACAAATCCTGTTCTTACCTGTTATTATTTCCTTTCTAAAAATAACATTCTCTTATTGCAGCTTTGCTGACTTCAGCTGGGAAGCTGTTCCCCTTGTCATGTGTTTTTTTGACTCTCTTACCGATCCTTTGGTAAAGTAAAACCAGGGACTGTGGCATGAACTATTTATTGAGAGACTAGAGGTCAGACTGGTTGAAGAACTTTTCTTTCTTCTACTGAATGCTCATAAAGAGGGTTTTGTGTTCTAAACACACATCTTTTTCTTCCCCTGGTGCTGTAATTTATAGCAACAAATACTCTGTATTGATTATTACTTAATTCTATTTGGAATATGCTGAAGCTAGAATTGTTTTACAGGTTAATATTCAGCACCTTAATTTTAAAACACTTTCTAAATTTTAAATATTGATATAATTGCCCAAGTGGCTTTTGTTTCTAGACCTATTTCATACTGTGAAATTATCTCCATTTTATATATTTTGTAGAGATGATTTTGTTCAGAATATTTTTTTCCCTCTGGTATTCCATCACTACTTTTGCATAACTGAGAAATCTGTCATTGTAGCTGTTTGGAAATAGAGAAACCATATCAGACCAGCACATCCAGGGTTAGTATAGAAATGCACAAAGTAAAAAAATAAAATAAATAAATAAAAAATAAAAAAAGAAGTGAGTGAACGAGAGTAGAAATGTAAAGGTAGTCATTCTTCAAGTGTACAGTTTTAGCCAGTTAGTATCGTGAGGCTTCTCGAGGGAGGCCTTTTATCTGGATGAGGCTTTTCCTACTAGAAACATGTTAAGAAGTGTTTCATGTGAAGCAAATATTGTCGGGACTTTCCTTTCTTGTTTTGGATTTTAAGAAAAGGATAAAACAAAAAAGGCCTCTATGCAGGTCTAATTTATTCTTAGGCAAAACCAGGTCGTCATATAAACACACTAGGTATTAAAAGCTACCTCTGAGTCATTAGAAGTGGTCCTTCAAATGCCCCGGATTAAGACATTCATTGCACGCTTTATTTTCCGGCTGTTTCAAGGCCACAGGACAGGGGGAGTTGTTTCCCTTAGGAAGGAAATTCTGTATTTTGCTGTATTATTTGTTGTTTTAAAATATATGTATAAAACAGAAAGGGAGAGAATGGGAGGTGCTGGCTTTGTGAATCCTAATACAGTACGTCTTCCTAATGAACCTGCTGCAGTGCCCAGGAAACAGCTCCAAGTGATTTAGCCACAATGTCCAGACTGTGTAAACATCTAATTATTACAATAAAATTGTCAATAAATTTACATTACTGCTCCCTTTTCAAACGTTAACCAACTTTTTCTTTGCTTGATAAAAGGGCATAAATTGTATTTTTATGTATTGGTGTTTCTGTTTTCATTACCTCTCAAAGCACTCTAGACAAAAGACCTGGAGCCTTAATTCTCTGAGTGATTCCTAGATGTGGAAAACTCATACAGCT